>CM072815.1:44232944-45712818 GCA_036937905.1 Salvia rosmarinus
AATGAACTAAAGTCGATAATGAGCTTATTTGTTTTGGGGGCGTCTTAAGGCTCATCGAGGGCTTGGTGGTATCCCTTGTATAAATCAGGCGAAGATCTCATGCCCCACCAATGCTTCCACCTTCTTGTCAATGTCGGGAGGGTAGCATCCTTTAGGCGGTGTTTATTGAGGTCGGTATAGTCGACACACATGCGCCAATCCCACTCGGCTTCCGAACTACAGCGGGATTAGCCGTCAGTTGGGTGTTTAACCTCATACAGGATTTTAGCCTCACAGGTTGGGTTACCTCGTCTCTTATGACTGGCTTAAGCTCGCGGCAAACTCCTCTTCTACGCCGAGGCCCGGTTTAGTGGCGGATCAATGTTGAGGCGATGAGTTATGAGCTTCGAGGCGAGACCCAGGTCATATCGATGGAACCATGCAAATACATCTCTATATTCCCTTAGAAGCTGCATGACACATTTGGCGAATATTGGTAGAACCTTGGGTACCAACCTTGACAACTTTGGAAGGGTCGTGGTCGTATAGGTGAAGATTAAGTCGGATCATCCAGGGTGGCAACCGGAGGTTCTGTAATTGCTAGGCTGAGGTAAGGCCGCATCTTGAGTTGAGACTTCGTAGGCATTCTTTAGGCCGTTTGGTCACCAGATACTTAACACTCCCACGGGGTGGGTATCTTAATGGTGAGGTGGTACGCGGAGCGAGGCGGCTGGTTGCATCTGATCGATCTCTTCCCGGGATAATGTTGTATGGAGAGGGAGCTCGGACGAGAAAAATTAAATGGCCTTGGTAACCGGCACGGGGCCCTTCACTGTAGCAGGAAGGGTAATGACACCTTCGGGTTGAACGCCTCTTGAGTAAAAGCTCCATAGCGGGAAGGTGCGGGGTGTACTGAATTCCTCAGACATCCAGTTTATCAGGCGGCTACGGAATATAATGCTAACGGAGCTCAGATGTCAATGTAGACCCGATGTACATTCTTGTTTCCCACCACGGCTTGTATTGTAATGGCATCACAGTGAGGCATGATCTTGGAGTGGGTCGTCTTTGGAGAACTCACGATGTTTTCTCCGTCCAGGATCCTTTTCGGCTCTTGAGGTCGACCTCAGAGCTTCATTTCTAGCGGCGACCTCGTCGTACCAAGTGGCGATCGGTTATAAGCGTAAACACACTCCATTGCATTGGGACCTTCGTCCTCGTCATCTTCGGTCGGGTTGCCGTTGAGGTCGGTCATGATTATTACCACTCCGTTTTCCCTCTGCGATTTTTATTACCCGGCCCGGATCGGCGGGTGTACTTCTTCGGCTCCTTCCTTGCGAGCTCGTCAATCAGTGAGCTCGAGGACTTGCAATCTTACGTATCGTGGTACCCACGGTGGTAGTCCTGATACTTTCCCGTTGACTTTTTTGGATCCTCCTTTCATAGGAGGTTTTGGAAAGAGCTCGGTGTGGCTCAAATATTTCCACCGGATTTGAATAGAGGCGATCGTTATTACCGAGGTTTGGCAGGAATCGGCCTTGATTCTCTGGCCCTTCTTTATTCTTTGAGCACTTGGCGTTGACACCTCGGCCCGATCCTGCGGCTTCCCTCTCGATCCGCTGCTCGTCCAGATCTCTCTCTTCTTCCGTTCGGCTCGTCCCCTTTGACAAAGTTGTCAACGGGGTCCAAAACGACTAAATTGTCTTTGGTACATTCACGGGTGATCTCTTTATTGAGCTCGGTGGGATCCCGTTCTTGAATCGTTGATGATGTAGAGATCGTTACTCTCATATTTAAGGGATTCCATGATGAATCACAGGCGAAATTCGACATTGTTTCATCCGTCCTTGACGGATTATGTAGTCGGATGAAGGTTGTTGGGCGGCATCTTACAGTACGCCATTGAAGCGATCCATGAGGTCTTTGAAGCAATGGATCTTGCAGCGAAGCGAGTGAACGGCGTCGGCGTTGGAGATCGACACCTCGGAAAGACCCACATATGAAATCTTCCATCCCTTGGTTTGCCATATTGGTGGTATAGGCAAATAGGAAGTGGAAGGATCTCAAGGCCATCGTGTGCAGCAATATTCAGCCGTATGTCATTTGTGGTGTATCGAGTCTCCCTTGAAAAGGAGATAATTCGTCGTGTCGGTCGAATCCAGGAACTCGTTACCATCCCTCCGGGGGTGGGAGATCGATGCAGGCGTCATCATCTCTTCGAGGGAGTTCGACTTCGTCTTTCCTCCTTCTTTCCCGCCCGTTCACATGGGTATCACGTCGAGGTGGAGGCGGCTCCGTGCGAGGCGAGAATGAACCACAGTATCGGGGTGATCATTATGCCGTGGTGAGCGTTAATTGTTTGGAGAGGTGGCGACCTCGATTGCACATGTCACCACCGGGCACTCTTGAGGCCGCTCCGTTTGTCCTACGGTTGAGGAAAGTGGAATTGATTGAGGTTGGCGTTGAGAATTTGGACCTTTGCTCGACCGAGGACCTCGTGGGGCGGTGAACCTCACATTCACCGGTCTTTGGTCGGTGTCCTCCTCCCCGTTGGGCGGCGATCACGAGGGTGTATGGGCATTCTCCATGTAGCCCTCGGTGTGTGACCGCGGTGGCGTCCGCAATCCCCTTTCCCGGCGTTGTGTGACCACTGATCGTCCTCTGCCGGTTGTTACCGACATCGCGGCGGTACTAGCGTTTGCGTGTCCTTGCCATTAGATTGTAGAAAACCTGACTTTTGTTCAAGAAGTTTCCCAGAGGCGGCGCCAATGATAAATCTAGTGTGCGAGATTTGTAAGCGATAAAGAATACGAGAGACTTTACGTGGTTCGATCAAGAATAAGATCTATGTCCACGGAGGAGATGATCCTCAAGATGTTTACTATAATTCGATTCTGACAAGTATCTCAAAGGGCTCTAGTATTGATAATTTGTTAACCCTTTTACCTTCAATCTAACTCCTATTTATACCTGACGTAAACCTTGCCACGAATCCCTTGATTGGCGGGCTCATGATTCTCCTATAATGACCATGATCTCCACCATTATTACCCATGATTTCTACCGTTACCTCATTACCGTTACCCATAATTAGGGTTTGGGGATCGTCATTTAGGCGTAGAGGTAGGCGACATTAGGTTAGGCCCGGCTCGTTTGGGGCACTGCTATGTCCGGCTGAGCAGGTTGGCATATACGTTCGGATGTTGATGTATTCTTGTCCCTTATTTTGCTTTCGATTGGGAACAAGATTTGCTATTATGTTATTATCTTGTGAGTCTGATATGAGCATGCTATATGGTTACCGTCTAGTCAACGAGGTGTAATGCTATTTGCTTTCGCATTACTTGTTATAAACGAATCATGTTTTACGAGGTTGTGATATCGATATTATTCGTTGGTGGATTGTTTATGCATCCTCCCTTGAGGATATTTCCTAGTTATAGAGGATCTTGCCCGATTTCATGGTCACATCTTCTTATCATGTATGTTATATGTATCCCCTTCTTCCCCCTTCTTAACCCCACATCACACTCATCCGTGCCTTCCCTCGGGAATCGGGTGACATAATGTCAGGCGATTTTCGGCTTTGGGTGTCCATTGGTATCGATATCAAGCGGTTTATTTGCTTTATATCATGTATGTTCTTGAAATTAAGTGTTTAGAACTTGTCCTTCTAAAGCTTTATCGATCTGACTACCCTCCTCAGCGCCGACCTCTTAAAGGGATGAGGTATGTGTTTAATTGCTTGATGCTTTATGTGGTTACGTGAGCTTGATGTGATTTTGGTTTCAGTGTGCTTTGGCGGTAAGAGTTTCGTGAAGTAAGCGTGATGTGGATGAGATGTGGTTAGGATGGGATGTGGATGTGGAAGTGATTGTTGATGGAACAAAAGGCGTGTGGTCGTGATATGAAAACCATTGGTGTGGTATGAATTGATGTGATTGATATGATCACAAATGGATGATGTGAATCTATGTGTTTACATAGAAATGTATTGTTGATTGAAAATCTTGTTTATATTGATAAGCGAGTGCTTGTAAGTGAATCATATAATTGTTTACGTGATTATTGTTATGAATATCCATATCGATGTTGATATGTGTTGGAAGTGAAAATGTGTGTCAAGACATGATTACCCGGATAGTGGCGAAAAGGAACGTGAATATTTGTTGTTATTTTGATGAACTAACATGTAGGTTTATGGATATTCGATGGCGAACAACGGTTATGATCCACGGATGGATGAGCGATCCGTAAGTTCGAGAATGTCGGGAATGTCCATGAGCCGTGGGAGTATTCTGAGGAGATTTGTTGGATTGTGGAGAAAGATCCGAGATAGTGGGGAAAGTATCGAGCAGGCTTACTATCGGATGACAAAGAGCTCACCACGGGTTGGTAACCGTGGGCAAGAAGGCAAGAGTGCGTGATGTTCGTCGGGATCCTATCAGCACACCTTACTGGATTTCCACGAGTTCTGCTCGAGTATGGAGGCGTGGACCGATCATCGAGGCATACCATCGAGGCGGATGTGATAGCGAGGCATGTTCGAGGGCGATCAGTTGATGGCGAGATGATGTTCCTCGAGACCTTTGGAGAACACCATCGCGTGAGCGATCGCCGGATCATCGGGATACACCGTCACTAACGCTCCATCTGATCCTCGCCTTGACGCGACCGGGAATGATTTTGGCGGGACCCTCCGAGTAGAGAGATGATCCACCCGGCGTGGCGGGAAGAGGCAGGATAAGAATTTTCATGCCACAGGCTTGTCAGTTGGCATCCGGGAAGGAGATTCGAGGAGGAGAAGACCGGAGGAGGCGAGGAGGATAGTGAGGACTCGGAGGACCCGGTGATCCGGATAGCGGATGACTACGATGAGTCGGGCATGTTGAGGAAGAGCCGGATCTGGAACCGTCTGACTTTCACCGGACTCGAGCAATCGGGCAGCTTGGATGATCATACCCACGAGGCTTGCTTCCATGCGGGATCGCTTTTACGAGGCGGCGAATTGAGCCACGATAGGAAGGAAAGAGAGGATGAGGACGAAAGGAACCGCTGAGGCGAGCGGAGAGTAGTGGGGGATATGGAGGCGAGATCTAGGTAGTCGGTGTGACGGTGTGATGCAGAGTCTGCTAGAAGCATGGAAGGCGGCATCTTTGGCGATACGGTCGATTCTTTTGCTCATATCGACCTTTTGGTGACATACCTTGAATCTTGTATTTTGGCATCCTTCATGGACCGAATATTCTTGATACTAATGCTATGATAGGATGTTATGTTTAATGCTTATATGTGATATGAGCTATGCCATGATGATGTATGATCTATGTGATGTGTGATGATGATGTTATGTGAATTACATAACGGTGATGTGTTGACGGTTGCATGTGTATATGCGATCGTGATATATGATATATGTGATGATATATGGTTATGAATGATGATGTATGTTATGCGATGATACGGTTATCTATGCGAGCGTGTTTCTAATGTTTCAACGTCGGTCGAATGCCAGAACAAGGAACGAGGAACAATAATGTGGAAGAAGCCCAAGAACCACCTTTGGTTCGGCGTGCGATCAGAGTTTCGGGCGAATTCCCCCGTTCGGTTCTCGGCGAATCGATCGGCGTTGAGAGGATCGATCCACGAAAGGATCTTGAATACATCGCGAGAAGCGAGAAAAGCTAATTAGCGATCTTCGATAAGCAGGAAGCGATTTCGGTGGGAATACGTGAGAAGGACTCTAACACCGGGGACGTGGGAAGGTATCGTGGGAAGATTTCAGGAAGAACTCATGGAAAATGCGTGCACAGCTATTACGAGGAGAGAGTCAAAGCGAGTTACGGAATCTTCCTCGAGGAAGAAGGATGGTCACCGAGTGCGATCGCTCGTTCAATGATGCGTCGCGTTATACTCGCTGGTGTGCACAGGCCAGGCGAGCGAGTTCGAGGGACTCAGCCGAGATCGAATTTCGCTCGTCGATGGGAGATCGGCGTTGCGATCCTTGAACCGAGCTTTAAACATTGAGTCATGTTGCCCGGAGAGAACAATGCCACCGGACAGCCTGAGGAGGAAGAGTAGAGAAATGGGAAGATCGAGGAAAGGCAATCGGTGTTCAGGGAACTAGAGCGGTCGATGATTAGAGGAATCGGGTATTCGGAAAGAGAAAGGCAACCTTGGGAAGGAATTTCCAACCCATACGGCGGTGGGGCGGTGCGAAAAAACCTTGGTGCCGAAATGCGGAGGAATCATTTAGGTGAGTGCGGCAAGGTAACGTCGAGTGTTATCGTTGTAGGAAGTCGGACATTACGCTCGAGATTGTCCATTAGGAGGTCGGTAGTGCAGCCGCCACGGTGAGGTAGAACCAAGCTCCGCCGAGGACAAACAAGACGGAGGTCACCTAGGCCGACAAACCAAAGGCCACCGCAGCAAGCGGTGTCGCTTGAATCGGCAGGCCTCAGCTCCGAAATCTTGCGGTATAATCCATATGGTGATATACCGTTTTCGCTTGTTTGATCTGAGGAGCCTCACATTCTTTTGTTTCGAGAATCGCGTGTGAGAGGTTGGGTTTGGTACCCAGAGTCACAGTACCACAAATTAGCATCCCTCGGAAGTCTAAAGCGAAAGAGATATGCCGAACCGGAGGTAGAAATCGTGAGCGAAGGTCCTTGTCAATTTGCATGTCTGAATGGAAGATTTCAATGTCATCTTTGGCATGGATTGGTTGGAAAAGCAGGGCAACTATCGTTGTCTCGAGAGAAGTTGCTTTTCGAACAGGAAGGAGTGGAAGTTTGTTTCCAGGCATAAGGATTGGTGTTTCGTGCCATGATCTCGGCGAAGGCGTGAGGATGATCGGGAAGGAAGCTTCAAACTTTCTTGGTGAGTTTGGACGGACGCTGGCTGAGCGATTGCAAAAGTAGCCGATGGTGTGTGAATATCCGGACGTGTTTCGAGGACTTGCAGGGTTTACCGCGATAGACAAGTGGAATTCACTATTGATCGGAACCGGGAGCGCCGATAAAGGCACCATCTGAATGGCACCTAAAAATTGCAAGCTGGCGCGATTGCGGGAGTTGTTGGATCTAGGTTTTATCCGACCTAGCGTGTCGCCGGTGGCGCCGTTCTTCGTAAAAGAAGGATGGTTACATGCGGATGTGTATTGACTACTGAGATGAATAAGGATTTGCGATCAAACGATATCCTCTTCCAGGATCGACGATCCTTTGACTAGCTCGAGGAGCGAGTGTCTTCTTAAGATCGATTTGAGGTCGGCTACCATCTGAAGATCGGGAAGGAGGGCGTTGCAGAAGACCGCGTTGGAAAGGTATGGGCACTACGAGTTCATCGTGATGCCGTTTGGTTTGACCAATCAGCGTTTTCATGGATCGATGAATCGAGTTTTCCATCGATTCGGATAGTTTGTCTTGGTTTTATCGATGATATTCTCATCTATTCCAAGAATGAGTTGCATAGAGAACACCTCCGTCTTTTTGGAAGCGTTACTGACAGAGAGGTTGTATGCCAGTATAGCAAGTCGAGTTTTGGCTAAGAAGTGATGTTCCTTGGACATATCGGTTGCGAAGGAATCAAAGTCGACCTGTGAAGGTTGAGGGTAAATGCTGGAAGGTTCCGACTAATGCCAATGAAGTTGAGCTTTCTGAGCTTGGCGAATATTATAGGCGTTTCATCGAAGGGTTTTCAAAATTGGCGAGGCAATGGACGCGCTCGTGAAAGGAATCAAGTTTTCATGGTCCAAGCTTGTGAAGAAAGTTTTGAGTTGAAGAAGAAGCTAACAACCGCCGGCCGGGAAGGAAACAATGGGTTTGTGTCTACACGATGCATCCAAACTTGGTTTGGGTTGCGTTCTTATGCGAGCGGGAAGGTTATAGCTTACGCGTCTGTCGATTGAAGCCGCACGAGTTGAGCTACCACGCATCGACACGAGTTAGCGGCGATCGTTCATGCGTGAAGATTTGGAGGCACTATCTCACGGAGTTAAGTGTGAGATCTTCACGGATCACAAGAGCCTCAAGTATTTCTTTGAACAAAAGAGTGAACATGAGGCAAGGAGTGGCTAGAGTTGGTGAAGGATTAGATTGCTCTATCGCTATCACGGAAAGCATGTTGTAGAGATGCTCTTAGTGCAAGTCGAGCGAAGTTGGGATGTTTTCTTCGAGAGAAAGAGCTTATTCGAGTTCGAAGCTCACCGAAGTGATTCATCCACGGAATCGGTCAAGGTTTCTCGCCTTTGTGACACCGGATCGAGAGAAGCATCGTGGCGCACAACAGGGACGAGTTCTTGGAAAGATGCGTTTGAAAGCAGGTTGGAAGACACAAAGGGTTCACGAAGCAAAAGACAAGCGTTATTATTCGAGGAAGGTTATGTGTGCCACTTAATAGGAATTGAGAGATAAGATCATGATCGAAGCTCATGAGGCACCGTATCTGACTCATCCGAGCACCAAAATGTCGAGACCATAAAAGGAACTTTTGGTGGGAAGGGATGAAAAGGATGTAGCGCGTTGTAAAGCGTTGTTTGGCTTGTCGCAAGTGAAATGTGCATCAGCGTCCTCGGTTTGTTGCAACCGCTACCTATCCCGAGTGGAAATGGGAGCATATCGGTATGGATTTTATGGTGAGTTTTCCAAGGTCGTGAGGAAACACCGCTATATGGGTTGTTGTTGATAGACGCAAGTCGACTCATTTCTTACCGATTCGGATGCGACGGGTTAGATAAGCTTGCTCGACTTTACGTCAAAGAAATCGACGCGTTACATGGTGTACGGTATCGATTACATCAGATCGTGACCCGAGGTTCAGCCAAGGTTTTGGAGGAGTCTGCGAAGCAATGGGGACCAAGGAATCTCAGATCGATTCCATCCTCAAGCGGACGGTCGATCGGAAAGAACGATTCGGTCTTGGAAGATATCTTCGACGATGTGGCCGATAGAGGAGAAGTGGGAAGAGATACTACCTTTGGTGGAGTTTGCCTATAACACAGTATCGGCCACCATAGGAATGGCTCCCTATGAGCGTTATGCGGAAGGAAGTGTCGATCGCCATTTTATTGGGACGAAGTGGGCGAGAGAAAGATGTTAGGACCGAGATGGTTCAACGTGACATCGAGGTTATCGATCGATCAGCGAAGGATCAAAGCTCGGGCGGAAGTCCTATGCGGACAAGTCGTCTGGATCTTGATTCACGGCGGAGATCGCGTCTTTCTTAAGGTTTCCCCAAGAAGTCGTTCGTTTTGGAAGCGAGGTAAGTACGATCGAGGTTCGTTGGACCTTTGAAGTTCTCGAGAGGATAGGCCCGTTGCCTATAGGTTAGCTTTGCCGCCTAGCATCGGAGATGTTCATGACGTGTTTCAGTTTCTCGGTGAGAAAATGCGTGTTCGACCCAAACACGTGATCAAGCACGATCGGTGATTCTTGCTTAGGATCGAGTTACGAGGAGAGACCGGTGGCTATCTTGGAGCGAGTGAAGGATTTGAGGAACAAGCGGTTACATTGGTGAAGGTGTTGTGGAATCACCACGGAGAGAAGGAAGCTACGTGGGAGTTGGAAGACAAGTTCGGCTCGGTCCACGAATTGTTTCCGCCACATGTTTGAAATTCGGGGCGAAATTTTTCTAAGGAGGAGGATGTGATACCCGTCCTTTCTAACTTCTTTTGCATGGCATTTTCAAAAAGGTCAAAGGTTGACTTTTGTTTTGGTGATCGACCGTCACGAAACCTCGGGGTTGTGAAGAGTGTCTTATGAAGAATTCATAGACACTAAGTATCTGATTTCGACCACCCAGAAGGTTTGCACTCAGGAAGTTATCGAAAATCGGATTTTGCATTGGTCTTTAAAGCATATCTTGTTTATAGTCGTTGTTTCGGTATTTTATTTGAGTCCATGGGTACCAAGTTTGCTAAATTTGGAGTCCGTTTGCAAAAGTTGTGTCGCTTTTGCATTTCGAAAAGCGTTGCAGCTGACCGCTTTTTCTATAAATAGAGGGCTAGGGCCTTCGGTTTAACTTCATTTTCCTTCGTCTCTGTGTTTAAAGAGCGAGCAGCTCGTGCAGTGCGGCGCTGGAGGTGGGGATCGGCGGAGGCGCGGCGGCGCCATTCTGCTCCGAGCCACCACCCCGATCAACCTCTCCCGCACCCGTTTTGTTTTGTCCTTTTGTGTTTTGATTCCGCTTTTAGTAGATCGTATAGCATAGAACTGGGATTCTAAAGGACGGGAAAAGCGGGAGGCCGTTGCAAGACGCCGCCAGCCGCCTGTGAGTGTTGGCGTTTGGTGCCGACAGACCCTGCTGCTAGGGTCCTTTAGGTTTTGAGTTCGCTATGCATTCCACTAAAGTACCGATTCTTTACATTTTCGGCGTTTACGCATGTCGGATGTTTTGTTGCTTGAGTTTTCTAAAGGAAGTACATGCCGGGTAATCCATTTTCAACGAGTTTGTCGTCCATGTTCGTTGTTATGCATATTGCTTATGTTTCCATTTTCATGCATTGATTTTGGATGGTTTATCCTAGATCGAGGATAGGCATGGATTTTGAGCGTCTCATTCTAAGATTTGAGTCACTTGCATGCATGCATATTTTGAAAGTACCCTATTATAGGTCTTGATGCCTGAATATATTTCCTACGCATCGAGTTGATTTGAAAACCGGAGAGTGCAAATGGGTTCGAAAGTCGAAAACCAGTTACGCCGATCTTCGTTTGGATCACGATGTTGCTTTGCTTTGTGGGATGTGACCCCAAAGTTGTTCCTTCTTGTTACCAATACCTACCGGTGCGATTGGTGAAGTCATCGGATCCGTAGATACCTCCCGGTTAACGTTTTAATGCATTCGGGTTGGGTTATATATCTTATTTTGAGTTATTTACTCGATATTTCAAAATAAAACATGTGCCCGTAAAATGTTTTGATGAAGTTATTCTTGTTCTCGATCCGAGATGTGGTTCAATTGTGATTGTGCACGGATCTCTATTCGGTGGGTTGATCACCATCTTGAGTATTGATCGTAGGGATAGACCCAGAACACGTGGTTATGGTTACGAGGATAGACCCAAAATCCACGGAAATGGTAATGAGGTGGTTATGGTTTTGGAGATTTGACCCAAGTCCACAGAGTTAGCCCTGATACTTCGGGCATGGGCTGATGGATATGTTCGGGCCGAGATGTATTTGGATATGTTCCGGGCGACGAATGAGATGTGATGGGTGACGGGATACGTTCGAGCCTTGGTTCTTGGTTCTATGATGAGTAAGATAATAACGGATCGGTATCGAAACGAAAAATCTATTTTGCTTACTTAGAAGTGGATTTACGTTTAAAACCTTCTAAGGTAAGTGCTCGAACACGACATCATGACATTTTGATTTTCTATAAAACCCGGTGAGTGCCTAGTACTCACCCCAAACTCTTTTCAAATATTTTCACGAGATGGAGGAGGGCAGGCGAGGGAGTGGAGCTGCGGGTTCTTCATGCTATGCTTCGCGATGTTGTGTTATATATGTACTCGATGTTGATGTATTCTTGTCCCATATTTTTCTTTCGATTGGGAACAAGATTTGCTATTATGTTATTATCTTGTGAGTCTCGATATGAGCATGCTATATGGTTGTAGGTCTAGTCGGCGGGTGTAATGCTATTTTGCTTTCTTGCATTACTTGTTATAAACGATCATGTTTTACGAGGTTGTGATATCATATTATTACATTGGTGGATTGTTTGCGCACCTCCCTTGTGGTATACATTAGAAATAATTTTCAAAAATGCTATAAAATGGTAGATTAGAACCGTGTGCTTATTAATCATTTTATGGTAGATATATGCTCTATGATATGTTTAGAACCCATAGTATGTTATTAAAAATTTTAGAAAACCCTAGCTTTAAATCTTGTGAAACCGTGAGGTATATATGTATGTACCTTAGTGTATAATTTTATTTCAAGCATGCAATGACATATTAATGCTTTAGAACCTTGATTATGTGTTCTATGATTTAATTAGAATTTTGAAAACCATATACTTGATTTTACAAAATACCGTGAGCTTTATAAATATATAGGTTGGTGTATGATTTATTTTGAACATGCAATGGTGTATTAATGCTTTAGTATATTGTTTATACATTGTGTGAAATTATTAGAATTTTTGAAATCAAATACTAAATTAAATCAAATAAACCGTGAGTGATATGCTGAAGGTGATGATTTAATTAGTTTTGATAAATATTATGATGTTACATTACTATACTATAGTGTATAAACATAGTATATAATTGTTGAATTTTGAAACCAAATGCTAAATAAATCGAAAAGTTTAGAGCATTACAAGCTCATATGGTGACGATTTAAATTATTTTGGTTGATGTTATGATGTTACAATGTTATAATACGAGGTTTATTGATGTTGGAATTTATTTAGAATTTTTAGAAATTGTTTGCTATTTATTTGGTAATTATCATAGATACCAGTAAATATTGTTACATATTGTGAAATAAATAGTTATGATGAACTATGGGTTATATAAATATTATATACTGATGTTGGGATGTTATTATAAGTATATATCAATTTTGGGAATTTTTGATGATTATTCCTATTATTGTGAATTACCGTGAATATATATATGTATATATATAAATAATTAGCAACAAGATTATATGAATTTCATAAATTATATTCTGGACCATAGTGTATAATAATACACTATATGAATTTAGATAAATTTTCAAAAGTCATTTAGTATTTTATTCTAATTATCGAAAATTTCGATAATATAAAAGGTTTTAAAACCTTTTAAAACAGCTTTATTAATGAAAATTTACTAAAATAATATTCTGACAGTTTTTAAATTTTACAAAATTTTATAAACATAGATTGCTATGTTTGAGACTTAACGCTCATTTTATAACGCTTTAAAATACCAAAATACGCTTTTATTTATAAAAGTGGTTATTAAAATGCGAAAATAACTATAAGTCCTCGATTTACAAGATAAATCGAGTAATAGGACTTTACGCTTTCAAATCGATCAAATTCGATTTATAAAACAAAATAGTAAGAAGTTACTATTATTAAAGGTCAAAATCGCTGACTTTGTCGATCAATGTCGACTTCGCCGACTTTCAAGTCAAACGACGATTAAACGGTTATAAATACGCCAAGACGCTGTAAAATATACTAATTGAGTATGACAATTATTAGTAAGAAAGGATTTCATAAATGAAACCATATATCGAAAACGCATTTATACGCCAACGATCTCGGCGAACCAGAAAAGTCAATCGATAATGATGGAGACGATCAATTCACTAGGAGTTCGGCCTCACATCGATATGAAATATCAAAGTTATCTTAAGTTTTCGAAAGTCTCGATAGACTTGAGCGACGACTAAAGCCTCGCTTTTCAGTAAAGCGCGGACGCAAACGCAATGACGGATTTTGGACGAACGATCGAACCTCAGACCTTTACTACGAACCATAGTCCAGTGGGCTTTTCCTTCTTATCTCAAAATGGGCTTTTGTTTTCAAAATATGACGACATCGTCATATCAAATAAATTTACTTACAAAGACTTATACTACGATTGTTTATCAAATGTTTTAATGACACCGCCAAAAATATTTCGCTTTTGTGTACGGATCCTATCTCGTTATGCCCGGTAGGCAGTGGAGATGGTTGAACTATTATATCAATTGTTGTGGTAGCACCCAACCTTTAATGTCCGTCCCGTGTCGGATGATAAATGCCTCGCCAGATTGGCGTGAAGGTCGAACTATACCGTGTTAACATATGCTTGCAGAGAGGATCGTAGTCAGACGGGATTACGGTCGGCCACGGCGTCAGACGGGAGGCCTCCTCTCGACGCTTATTTATTTATTTATTTATTATTATGTATTGTGACTATGAGATACGGACCATACACACCAAGAAAATGCCCGCTGTGCTATGTTTATTTAACCGAATGATTTGTAAAGACAAGGCATTTTAACTAAAACCCTCGCGACTTACTCGATATTGGCAACAGAATCCAAATTCTATCAAAATATTTTCGATAAGTCCACCGAGTGCAATTTCTTGTACTTAGCCCCGCATGTTTGTTTTTAAATGCGCAGTCGAGCTCGATGGGCGATGATGGGGATGGGTTGAGGAGTCTAGTGTCCTCGCCGATTTACTCAATGTTCGGTTTTACCAATGCATATCGTCATATATGTATTCACACACTTCCACGCTATACTCAAACTCCTTTATTTATGCTTTATGTTACAAACTATCGAGGTACATCGGATCGTGCCAAGTTTTGGGGTCCCATGGCCTAAACCTTTTTCAAAACATTATAACATCACCTTATATTCTCGCTCAAGATGTTAGTTTATTCTTACGATTTTTATTTTACCCGTAATCCCTAAAATACTACTCCTAGTATTAGTCGCCTCCAACCGGGTTGGTCCGGAATGGGCCGTGATGTATGGTATCGAGCTTTTGCTTTGAAACCCAAGACCTTTATTCTAAGTCTAGATCGAGTCATCGACTTCTAGAAACCCACCGACTCCTCTCAACACTCCATCACATCGAGCTCAACCGAAAAGGTAATCGCATTTCTTTCTCAAACTCATGAAATGGAAAACTTCGCATGATGAGCAAGTTAGAGGAACTTTGAGAAATATTATTATTATGAAAATTTTGAAGTTGAGAAAGAAAACTCTTTCCAAAACTTTTTTTACCAATGCAATTGCTCAAGTATCGAGATGGAAGTGTATGGTAGTATCAAGTCGAATGATCAACATGAAACGAATCTAATTCATTCTAATATGTATATGAGTTGGTCATGACCGCTTTTGAAATCATGCTTCCAAATTTGCAAATAAAACTTTACTTTCCGACTTTCAAAATCTTATTTATGATGAATGATATGTTATCACGAGACAAACTTAGACTCTGAAAGCATGCCCACATATCGTGAAAGAACGAGAAGTACGAACTTTTCCTTATGCTAACAAAAGAACGATAGGAAGAATGAAAGTAATGATACCGGAGCACGGACGATGGAAGACGAGCGAGAAGGACTTAACGAGGACCACCCCAACCTTTAAGTCGAATGACGCCTTGACTCCATCATCACTTCGACACAAGTGACCAGCAACACAAATCACGACATGGACGTCACTTACGGCTTCAGGATGTGCAGCCTCGACTTAAGAACCCGAAGATGATAGACGACACGTCGACATACACCTTGATTGATATTTTTGCACAATCGCGCAAATTTCCTGGACTGCGCAGTAGATTTGTTTTAGCTAGATCTCCTCGTTAGGACCGATTTACGCATGGTTTGCACCCACGTACTCCTAACGCACTGATCTTCATTTGTTATGAAGAACAGAATCCCTAATTCTGTCTCCAGAATACGATAGAGTCTGTTAAACTCTAGCTTAAGTGTGATATAAGACAAGGGTCTCAGAGTGCATGTTAAGATATCATTAGCTATATGTATATGTTCGATAAGACTAAGAAGGTAAGTTGTGATATATATTGTACATTATGATGATACCCACCTTATAGAATTGTTAGCGCTAGCCTAGTTGCTTCTCGCTATGCTATCCTTTCGCTTTAAGATGACGATAGTCTGGCTTTACGTTAGTTTTTCTTTTCTTTACCGTGGCGTATGGAGAGATGCGCTATATCGCTAGGAGGAGGGTCGGACCTCATGCCCCACCCGAGGAGCTGATGCGCACCTATAGGGAATGTTGGATGTGCGCCGGGAAGACCTAGTGAGTTTCGCGCATTACCTTCGGTTGTGGAGGAGCCCGAGCCCATGGCGCAACCGACTCACGATGGCATCAAGAGACTTCTAGCTATACCCTTGTACTGGATGGTTATGCCCGAGAGGTATCGGAGACTACATCTATCGATTCCCCGAGGTTATGATTTGATTGGGATCCGCCAGTTCGTGAGTCACCGACTTACGGTACAAGATCATGGAGCCGCACCGACGGGACCCTATCTCCTCCACGGGAGTACACTTGGCGTGACGAGTCGCCAGAGTGGCTGTACCTTGAGGTTCCGAGACAGTTGATCCAAAGGATACCCCTGCATCGAGCGGGACGAGGTAGGATGTACGAGGTGGATAAAAGACGCCCAGAGCCTCGGGAGAGCCCGTGTTGCCACCGCAGCTGACACCCAAGACGTCCGCCACCACCGCCCCTACCACCGCATCCGATCCACCACCACCAAGACGAAGAGCCCTTCCACGAACATGGACGAGAGTATTAGATACCTTCCCGGATATGACCCGACCCGAGTATGCTACAATCCGATCCGCCACAACTACGACTTATACGGGCATGGATAACTTTGGACCTCGCCGACATACCGATGATGGAAAACAATGGCAGACCATCCGTAGTACGACCGTGAGGACGATTCGGATGAGGAAGACGACCAAGAGGAGGAAGACCCCGAGGAAGACGCGAGTGGTAAGGAAACTCGTGGAGACCTTAAAGCGTATGTTTTAATTAGTATCTGCTTTTGTTACGACTAGCATGTGTGCTAGCTTTTTCCTTTATTTCAATACCATGGTTCTAGGACTCGGTTTTTCCTTCTTTTGGCCATGGGCCCAAACCTTGTCATTTCAATTTCTATGATTCTCTATGTCGACAACTTGTTTTCGACAAACCTCGTTATCTATCCACATATATTTTGACCCAAGTGGGCCTTTTTAAGACAGCTTGTTCATGCAATGGATGAATTGTTTTACTTTTATATCGCTTTAAGAAGAAGCTATAAAAACCTTATTTTGTTAAGTTGTAAGCGCTTAATAATTAACGATGGTATGTTTTATATAGCGTAACGCCTCCGAGGAGAAACCGTAAAGAGGACCCAGAGGTCGAGGAAGACCTGAGGAAGCGGGTAAACTCAACAAGAACCGTAAGATAATCCCCAACCACCGCCTCCACCTCAACCCGATCGCAGGATCAAGAACTATTCTCGAGGCAAAACCTCCTGCTTTTAACGGAAAAGGAGCCCGAAGAAGTTCGAACAACGGGTTAGGCCATTGAACGGATTTTCACTTTCCTAAGGTGCACGGCACAGAAAGGATGTCGTGTTACTTTCCACCATCTGACCACCGAACCGACTGTGTGAGGCCAGAAGAAGACCTTACAAAATTGAACAACTAGAAGAGTTCTCGGGAGGATTTCAAGAGAGAGTCAGACGAAAAGTATATCCCCAAAAGTTATAGGAAAAGAGGGTGAATTTTTCCCGCTAAAACAAGAAAAATTATCCAGAATCGATCACGATCGCACTTCTCTCGAGACGCCAAGATATGCGCCGGATCTAGTAGACACCGACTTGAAGATGTCGGAAAAGTTCAGTGGTGGCTAAGAATGGAGATACGATGTCTCTCGCCACCATGGAGACCTATTCTACAATCAAGCTCTAGCCCGAGCTTGATATCGAGGCGCTATGAGCGAGAATAAGACAAGGTCGCCTCGTGCACACGGAAATTTGGATAATGGAAAAGGAACTGGAGTTCAACCGCTGGAAATAACAACCATGAAACTACGGAGAAGAAGTCACAAGCGTCTGTGGTAAGGAAACCCTACAGCAGGACAAAGTCGGAAGAGAGCAGCCTCATGCTCCACCGCAAGGGACCACAGACCGCCAAGGGCACCTCAATGCCCTAGATGCCATAGAGCACACAGGGTGTGTGTACGGCAAACGTGGTAAGTCGTTACAAATGCGGGCGAACGGCATCACGCCAACAATCGCTCGATGTCACGCTCGACGGAAGGTCGAACCAAACGGGCAATGCTCACCATTGAGGGCTATATACCATTTCAGCCCACCGCAGCAGCCCAACCCCAACCCCAAAGAACTCCATGGCAAACACCCCCTCAACAACAACAACTCCAAGAATAAGCAATAAGGCACCGCCACAACAACAAATCAAGAATAAAGAAGGGCAGCAGCCCACCGCCACAACAACAGCAGAGGCGATAACCATCTGCGCTTAACGCCTAACAAGCAAAAGAACCGCCAGCAACAACCACGAATCAGCTGTGACTAGCCACCTGTCACCTCACTGCTCAGCGAGCCTACGCCCAGATAGAGGCAGAATCTAATGTAACTAAGGAAACTCGGTGTATGGGAGTTCTACTCAACCTACCGTTATAGTATTGTTCGACACGGTGCTTCTGATTCTTTTATTGCAAAATCATGAGAAATGCCGGGCCTTAGGTCTGAAAGGTCAAGCCAGATATGAGAGTCTCATCGCTTATAGGAGGAATTATGACCGCATACACACTTTTGCTCGAACCTAGAGTCGACATTAGATCACTTAAGGTTCTCGCTAACGATTTAAACATAATACCCATGGACGATGTAGACATAATCCTAGAATGGATCAAGTTAGCTAAGAATCATTCCACGATTTCTCTGCAAGGAAAGGAAAATTTCGCTTCACTTTCCGGACAAGAAGCCACGATTTCCATGGGATCAAGATGGGAAGAAGAGGCCAATAGTGTCAAGACTACAAGCTAGGAGGATGATGAACCGTGAAGGATGTCTTGCATTCCTCGCTTATTCAACGGAGGAGATAAACCCAAGCACCTGTAGAAGACATTCAAGTTGTCCAAGAGTTTTCTGGACGATTTCTAAAAATCTACCAGACTACCTCCGATAGACAGCCTAGAGTTTACCATCGACTTGGAGCCGTGATCAGCCCAAAGGTCGGGCGCCTATAGGATGGCCCCAGCGAGCTAGAAGAGTCAAGATCCAAACCAAGAGCTTTTGGATCCGGGATTCATTAGCCGAGTGTTTCACCCGGGAGCACCTGCTTTGTTTGTTAAGAAAAGGATGGTTCTTTGAGGACGTGCATCGATTATAGAGAACTAAATAAGACGACACTAAAGAACAAATACCCTTTACCCGTAATTGATGACCGTTTGATCAATCGAGGAGCGGGTGTATTCTCTAAAATTGATCTTAAGTCGATACCATCACTGAAAATACGGCCCGACGATGTACCTAAGATCGCATTCAACCGTATATGGCCACTATGAGTTCATAGTTATGCCATTCGGATTAACCAATGCACCACCAGTATTCATGGACCTCATGAATAGAGTATTTCATCCATTTTCGATAAATTGTTGGTCTTCATAGATGATATCCTTATTTACCAAAGAATGAAGAGGATCATATGAACATCTACGACGGTTCTCGCAAACCTTGAGAATGAAAGACTTTTGCTAAGTTTAGCAAATGAGTTTTGGCCGAAGGAAGTTATGTTCCTTGACACATCGTGTCGTCAAGGCATAAAAGTAGATCCACCAAAGTAGAGGCCGCAGGCAGAATGGAAATCACCAAAACGCAAGACGAATTAGAAGTTTCTAGATTAGCTGGCTATTATAGGAGATTCATCAAGGATTCTCCAAAATTGCAAGGCCAATAACCCACTACTCCTGAAAGGAATCAAGTTCGCTTGACCGATGAGCGAGACGAGTTTCAAATACTCAAAGAGAAATCGACTCACATCAGCTTCTAGCAGCCCCGTGTTGACAAGGGTACGTAGTCTATACCGACGCATCTAAGACCGGACTGGGTGGTTTTGATGCAAGAAGGAAAAGTAATAGCTACGATCCCGACAACTCGCACTTCCAATAACCGAACTACCCAACCCACGATTTGGAACTAGCAAATGTAGTTCATGCATCGAAATTTGGAGACACCATCTCTATGGTGTAAGACGTGAGATCTTCACGATCATAAAGTTTGAAGTACTTCTTCGAACAAAGAGATTTGAACATGAGACAAAGAAGATGGCTAGAATTAGTAAAAGATTACGACCGTGGTATTAACTATCACCCGGCAAGCGAATGTAGTAGCCGACGCTTGAGTCGTAAGAGCCATACCAAGTTAGGATGTCTCTTTGTACAAGAGGAAAACTCCAAGAGTTCGTGATTAAGATTAAATTGGTGGAACCACCAAACACCAGAGCAGATCGCTACACTCACACCGAAACCGATCTAAGAAAAAGAATTGTCGAGAGACAAGGATTGAGGAAAAGTTGGAAAGATCCGAGAAAGATTAAGGTCCCAAGGATTCAAGAATTTCCAAGAGGCTACGGATAACGCCTTATTGTTTCAAGGTAGGATATGCTCCTCGACGACGCAGAGCTTTAACGAAATCATGAGCGAGGCTCACGATACGCCCTACACCGCCCACCCTGTGTAGTACTAAGACGTACCAGACCAAGGAAAATTTTTGTGGGAAGGCATGAAACGAGACATAGCTTCCTTCGAGAACGCCTTGTTTGCCAACAAGTGAAGGCTTTACACCAACGACCCTATGGAAGTTACAACCGCTGAAATCCTCGAATGGAAGTGGGACGATATAACGATGGATTTCACAAGCTTACCCAAATCGAAAAGATAAACACAAACCATATGGGTAATGTGGATAGACTTACCAAAAGCGCCACTTTCTACCTATTCAAAGCACTTATGGATCCGATAAGTCGCTCACCAGACGTTAAGGAAATTGTACGATCACATGGAGTGCCAAAATCTATTACCTCCGATCGAGACTCCAAGTTCACATCCGATTTTGGATTAGTTTGCAGAGAGAACTGGCACGAGATTAAACTTCAAGACAAAGATTCCACCCACAAACCGATGGACAATCGAGAGAACGATCCAAACGCTAGAAGATATGCTTAGAATCAGATTTGGATCGCGGTACAAAATGGGAAGATATTTTACCGATTGAATTTGCTTACAACAATGCTTATCAAGCGACGATCGGCATGGCCCCACACGAAGCCTCAGATGGCAAAAGTGTAGATCACCACTTTATCGGGATGAAGTCATGAGAGAAAAGTCATAGGCCCTGATGCTAATGAGTGAAATGATCAAATCGCTCGACAAATTAGGACGAGGATAAAAGAGGCTCAGATGACATAAATCTTACACCGATATGCCAGAGATCCGAGCTACAGCTTGAGGACGAGACAAAGTATTTTTAAAGTCTCCATCAAAAGGGATTGTCTGTGCCTCATTCGAAAGGAAAGCTAGACCCTGCTACATAGGACCCATGAGATCCTAGAAAGGATAGGTCCAAGAGTTTATAGGTCGCTCTTCCGCCAAACCTAGGAAATGTCCATAATGTTTTTCACGCCTCACAATTACGAAAATACGCTCACACCCAAAGCACGTGATTCACCAAGACGACGTGATCCTCGAGCTTACATGAGCTATAAGGAAGAACCCGCAGCCATACTTGACCACAAGGTTCAAAGAACTACGAGCAAGTCGATTCCGTTAGTTAAAGTGTCAGGAGACACCACTGACGCAAGGTTCACGGAGCTTGAAGAGGCAATGAGGAAAAGTACCCGATTTATTTTTCTAAGAGGTATACAAATTTCGGACTAAATTTTTCGTAAGGGGTGGAATGTAATATTCCAAAGAAACGAATATACGATTAGATTCTCAACCCGTAATTGTGGTTTTCACAGATATTAACTTTTTACGACATCGAATCTTGTGACTTCGACACGATATCGTTATAACGAATTCCTTTTCGTAATTCAATAAGGATTGTGAATTAAAGGATTGAAATATTTAAATGATTCACAATATTTTTAAACGCCAAACGCGATCGAACGCCGCCTTTTCATGAAAATTTCTGAGCAAAGGAAGCTTGGAATTAATTTCCATCTTAATTCCTTTATTAAATGGAATATATTTACTTAGTAAGTATGAACTTATCGCACCATTTTGAGATGAGTCGATTTCAACGCTTTGAGACGCTTTCAACGTTAACGCCTGTAGATGTTTTGAAAATGAGTTTAATGCTCGGAAATTATAATAATTAATTCTATTATTATTTTGTATAATTACAGTATTAATTATTTTTTTAAACCAATATTTGAGTATTAAAACTCGATATTTCTTATTTACAATTTCGAAACCCTAATCTTATAAATAAGTGGTTTTATCACATAAATGATACCATTAAATTATCCTATGGTATCTAAACTTTATAATATGATATATATGAATAATATTAAGCATTAAATCAGATTTCCACCACAAAAATCGAAGGATTCAGTTTTATAAAATTGAAACCCAAACTTTCAAATTGTGGTTTTATATGATCAAATGTGTAATAATTTTATCCTATGTTATTATTCAATATCTAAATCATATATTATGATTTATATGTGTATATTTGGGACTAAAATTACATGAGTATCAATAATAGGTGTAATTTATATTTTAATCCTATTTTCAATATTTGACTTTGAATACCGATTTGTGCATATATTATGTTTTAATTATTTTTATGGCATGTATTATATATCTATGAACTATACTATGATTAATACATGTATTATGTGTAATTAGAAAATTAAACAGCCCCTAGAACCCCCCATGCGCCGGCTATGCTTCCCATGCAAATGATTTCACTTTTAAATTTTGCCCAATACATGAAGAGTCTTTTCAGACTCTTTAATCATCATCTCCTTCCCAAGTGCAGCCATAATTTCTATGTATGTGTGTGTAGCTTGTGTAAGTGAGAGAGATTAGAGAGGCTTTTCATTTTACCCCTTTATTCCTCTCACATTTTCAAACACTCAAACACTCTCTCAAACACTCCATTCTCTCCTATTTTCTGAAAAAAAATCGAGAGCCATCCTCCCATTATTTTTCAGATTTTCTTCTCTTCTTCTTCTCCATTTCTCTTCCAAACCTTAATACTATATTGTTCCTTGTGATTCAACACCATTCCTAAGGTAATACATGGTCTTAGGCTTCGATTTTATCCTCTTTTAAACTGAAAATTTCGAAATCATATATATATTTATATGTGTTCGAAACTTGTATAAATATGTATATAGGTGTTTAAATGTTCTTAAGCATGAACTATTGTTTATATACATGTTCTTGAGGATTTTATTTACAAAAATACATGTGAATATGCTTAGATGAACATAGGTTATGGTATACGAAATGCACGAATGTATCTTCGTATATATATATGATTTTCAACCATGGTATACATTAGAAATAATTTTCAAAAATGCTATAAAATGGTAGATGAGAACCGTGTGCTTATTAATCATTTTTATGGTAGATATATGCTCTATGATATGTTTAGAACCCATAGTATGTTATTAAAAATTTTTAGAAAACCCTAGCTTTAAATCTTGTGAAAACCGTGAGGTATATATGTATGTACCTTAGTGTATAATTTTTATTTCAAGCATGCAATGACATATTAATGCTTTAGAACCTCGACATGTGTTCTATGATTTAATTAGAATTTTTGAAACCATATACTGATTTTACAAAAATACCGTGAGCTTTATAAATATATAGGTTGGTGTATGATTTTATTTTCAACATGCAATGGTGTATTAATGCTTTAGTATATTGTTTATACATTGTGTGAAATTATTAGAATTTTGAAATCAAATACTAAATTAAATCAAATAAACCGTGAGTGATATGCTCTGAAGGTGATGATTTAATTAGTTTTGATAAATATTATGATGTTACATTACTATACTATAGTGTATAAACATAGTATATAATTGTTGAATTTTGAAAACCAAATGCTAAATAAATCGAAAAGCCGAGAGCATTACAAGCTCATATGGTGACGATTTAAATTATTTTGGTTGATGTTATGATGTTACAATGTTATAATATGAGGTTTATTGATGTTGGAATTTATTTAGAATTTTTAGAAATTGTTTGCTATTTATTTGGTAATTATCATAGATTACCGTAAATATTGTTACATATTGTGAAATAAATAGTTATGATGAACTATGGGTTATATAAATATTATATACTGATGTTGGGATGTTATTATAAGTATATATCAATTTTGGGAATTTTGGATGATTATTCCTATTATTGTGAATTACCGTGAATATATATATGTATATATAAATAATTAGCAACAAGATTATATGAATTTCATAAATTATATTCTGGACCATAGTATAATAATACACTATATGAATTTAGATAAATTTTCAAAAGTCATTTAGTATTTTATTCTAATTATCGAAAATTTCGATAATATAAAAGGTTTTAAAACCTTTTAAAACAGCTTTATTAATGAAAATTTACTAAAATAATATTCTGGACAGTTTTTAAATTTTACAAAATTTTATAAACATAGATTGCTATGTTTGAGACTTAACGCTCATTTTATAACGCTTTAAAATACCAAAATACGCTTTTATTTATAAAAGTGGTTATTAAAATGCTAAAATAACTATAAGTCCTCGATTTACAAGATAAATCGAGTAATAGGATTTTACGCTTTCAAATCGATCAAATTCGATTTATAAAACAAAATAGTAAAGGTTACTATTATTAAAGGTCAAAATCACGACTTTGTCGATCATCGTCGACTTCGCCGACTTTCAAGTCAAACGACGATTAAACTGTTATAAACACGCCAAGACGCGTGAAATATACTAATTGAGTATGATAATTATTATAAGAAAGGATTTCATAAATGAAACCATATATCGAAAACGCATTTATACGCCAACGATCTCGGCGAATCCAGAAAGTCAATCGATAACGATTGGAGACGATCAATTCACCAAAGAGTTCACCACATCGATATGAAATATCAAAGTTATCTTAAGTTTTCGAAAGTCTCGATAGACTGAGCGACGATTAAAGCCTCGCTGTAGCGCGTGGACGCAAACGCAATGACGGATTTGGACGAACGATCGAACTCAGACCTTTACTACGAACCATAGTCCGTGGGCTTTTCCTTCTTATCTCAAAATGGGCTTGTTTTCAAAATATGACTCATCGCCATATCAAATAAATTTACTTACAAAGACTTATACTACGATTGTTTATCAAATGTTTTATCGCATGACACCGCCAAAATATTTCGCTTTGTACGGATCCTATCTCACATGCCCTGTAGGGTCGTGGAGATGGTTGGAACTATTATATCAATTGTTGTGGTAGCACCCAACCTTTTAATGTCGGGTCCCGCTTGATGATAAATGCCCGCTAGGATCGCTGGAAGGTCGAACTATACCGGTTAACATATGCTTGCAGAGAGGACCGTAGTCAGACGGGATTACGGTCGGCCACGGCGTCAGACGGGAGGCCTCCTCTCGACGCTTATTTATTTATTTATTTATTATTATGTATCAGGACTATGAGATACGGACCATACACACCAAGAAAATGCCTCGCCAAAGCTATGTTTACGAACCGAATGATTTGGTAAAGACAAGGCATTTTAACTAAAACCCCGCGACTTACTCGATATGGCGCCGAATCCAAATTCTATCAAAATATTTTCGATAAGTCCACCGAGTGCAATTTCTGTACTTAGCCCCGCATGTTTGTTTTAAACGCGCAGTCGAGCTCTGGCGGCTATGATGTATGTGTTGTTGAGTCTAGTGTCCTCGCCGATTTACTCAATGTTCGTTTTACTCAATGCATATCGTCATATATGTATTCACACACTTTCCACCGCTATACTCAAACCCTTTATTTATGCTTTATGTTACAAACTATCGAGGTACATCGGATCGTGCCAAGTTTTGGGGTCCGATGGCTCAAACCTTTTCAAAAACATTATAACATCACCTTATATTCTCGCCAAGCATGTTAGTTTATTCTTATGCATTTTTATTTTACCCGTAATCCCCAAAATACTACTCCTAAGATAGTCGCCTCCATCCGGGTTGGTCCGAATGGGCCGTGATGAAATGTGGTCCATTAGTACCGATTCTTACCTCATTTATTCATGAAAATCGAATGCTTTTATATATATATGTGTAGGTTTCAATGCTATATATGTATACGTGAACGAGTTTTAATGTTCTAAAGCATGAGATAATGGTTCTTGATGATTTATATTTTCAAATGTGTTAATATATGCTAGATGAGCATAGATGGTTGTATATTTAATTTTTGAATGGATCTAGCATGCTTATATTATTTTCGAACCATAGAACATGTTTAAAATTATTTTTGAAAACTGTATAAAATAAAATGAAATGACCGAATGCTTCTTAATAATTTCTAAGCATGTATTATTGATCTATGATATGATTTAAGACTATAGTATGTTATTTAAGATTTTTGGAAAACCCTAGCTAATTATTTCATGAATACCGTGAGCATTTGAGAAAAATATATGTTGATGTATGATTTTATTTTTGAACATGTAATGGTGTTTTAATGCTTTAGTATATTGTTTATACATTGTATGAATTAATTAGAATTTTTGGAAATCATTTACTAATTTAAATCAAATAAGCCGTGAGCTATGTGCTCAATAAGGTGATGATTTAATTAGTTTTGATAAATTATATGATGTTATATTAATACACTATAGTGTATAAACATAGTATATAATTGTTGGAATTTTTGAAAACCAAATACTAATTAAAATCGAAAAAGCCGAGAGCTTGCAAAGCTCATATGGTGACGATTTAAATTATTTTGGTTGATATTATAATGTTACAATGTTATAATATAATGTTTATTGATGTTGGAATTTATTTAGAATTTTTAGAAATTGTTTGCTATTTATTTGGTAATTAACTTGTTATTACCGTAAATAATGTTACATATTGTGAAATAAATAGTTATGATGAACTATGGGTTATATAAATATTATATACTGATGTTGGGATGATATTATAAGTATATATCAATTTTGGGAATTTTTGGATGATTATTCCTATTAATTGCGAATTACCGTGAATATATATATGTATATATATAAATAATTAGCAAACAGTGTTATATGAATTTCATAAATTCATATTCTGGACCATAGTGTATAATAATACACTATACTAATTTAGAAAAATTTTCAAAAGTCATTTGGTATTTTTAATCTAATTATCGAAAATTTCGATAATATAAAAGGATTTTAAAACTTTTAAAAAAGCTTTATTAATAAAATTTTCTAAAATGATATTCTGACAGTTTTTAAATTTTACAAAATTTTATAAACATAGATTGTTATGTTTGAGATTTAACGCTCATTTTATAACGCTTTTAAACCAAAATACGCTTTTTTAATTATAAAAAGAATTATTAAAAATGCGAAAATAATTATAAGTCTTGATTTACAAGATAAATCAAGGAATAGGACTTTACGCTTTCAAATCGATTAAATTCGACGATAAAGCAAAATAGTAAGAATTACTATTTAAAAGTCAAAATCATCGACTTTTGTCGACCAATGTCGACTTCGCTGACTTTTTCAAAGTCAAACGCACGATCATACGCTTATAAACACGCCAATACGCCGTAAGGTATACTACTGAGTATGATGCCTCATTAGTAAGAAAGGATTTCATAAATGAAATCCATATATCGAAAACGCATTTATATCGCCGAACGATCTCGGCGAATCCAGAAAAGTCAATCGACAATGATAGCTTAATGCATCAATTCACTAAGGAATTCGCCTCACATCGATATGAAATATCAAAGTTATCTTAAGTTTTCGAGAGTCTCGACAGACTTGAGCGACGACTAAAGCCTCGCCGTAGCGCGTGGACACAAACGCAACGACGGATTTTGACGAACGATCGAACCTAGACTTTTACAACGAACCGTAGTCCAAAGTGGCTTTTATCTTCAAAATGCGGCCTTTTCACCCCACTAAACGTGACTTTACCGTTATATCAAATGAGTTTATTTACCGCACTTATTCTACAATTGTTTATCAAATGTTTTACGCAGACACCGCCAAAATACTTCGCTTTGTGTATGGATCCTATCTCATATGCCTGTAGGCCGTGGAGATGGTTGAACTATTATATTAATTGTTGTGGTAGCACCCAACCTTTTAATGTCGGTCCCGTGTCGGATGACAAATGCCCGGCTAGATCGGGCGTGAAGGCTCGAAACTACGCGGTTAACATATGCTTGCAGAGATGACCGTGCAGGTCCGACGGATTACGGCGGTCACGGTCAGACGTGGAGGCCTCTCGACGCTTATTTAATTATTTATTATGTATCGCGACTACGAGATACGGACCATACACACCAAGAAAATGCTCACGAGCTATGTTTACTTAACCTGAATGATTTGGTAAGCACAAGGCATTTTTAACTAAAACCCTCGCGACTTACTCGATATCGGGCAACAGAATCCAAACTTATCAAATGTTTTCATGAGTCCACTAAGTGCAATTTCTGACTTAGCCCCGCATGTTTGTTTTAAATGCAGGTGAGCTCGATGGCGATGATGGGAATGTGTTGAGGAGTCCAAAGGTCCTCGACCGATTTATGAATTTGTGGTTTATACTCAATGCATATCGCCATATATGTATTCACACACTTCCGCCGCTACACTCAACTCCCTTATTTACGCTTTATGTTTTAAACTATTGAGGCCCATCTGATCGTGCCAAGTTTTGGGGTCCGATGGCTCAAACCTTTTCAAAACAATATAACATCATCTCATATTCTGCTCAAGCATGTTAGCTTATTGTTACGCTTCTATTTTATTCATGTAACCCTAAAGTACTACTCCTAGTGCTAGTCGCCTCCAAACCCCGAGCTGGTCCGAATGGGTCGTGACAGTATGGTATCGAGCAGTGTTTGCTCTTTGAAACCCAAATTCTTTTTATTCTAAGTTCTAGATCGAGTCACCGACTTCTAGAAATCAACCACCTCTCAACACTCCATCACATCGAGCTCAACCGGAAAGAGGTAATCGATTCCTTTCTCAAACTCATGAAATGAAATTTTTACATGATTGAACAATTGATACACTTTTGAAGGATTTGATTGTTATGAAAATTTTATGATGAAAATGAAAGTTGAGCAAGAAAATTTTTCCAAAATACTTTTTAGTCGAATCCAAGGCAATACTAAAGTGTTGATATAAAAGTACACGGTGGTACTAGTCGAATGATCAACATGGGATGAATGAATCCATTTTGATATGCATATAAGTTGATTATGATTGCTATGTTGAAATCAGATTTCCAAAAATTTTCAATCAAACCTCTTTCCAACTTTCAAAATTTTATTTAGATGAACGATATGTTATCATAAGATTTAACTTAGACTTATGAGCATGTTCACGATCGTGAAAGAACATAGAAGTACGAACTCTTTCCCTTACGAGAACAAAAGAACGATAGGAAGAATGAAAGTAACGATACCCTTGGGCACGAACGACGAAGACGAAAGCAAGAAGGACGGACGAGGACAACCTCAACCTCAAGACGAACGACGCCGACACTTCATCACTACTCACACGAGTGACCAGCAACACGAATCACGATACGGACGCCACTACGGCTTCAAAATGTCCAGCCTCAACTTAAAAACCCAAAGATGGTAGACGATTACGTCGGCATACGCCTCGCTTTTGCGTTTGGCACGGTCGCGCAAATTTCCTGCACCGCAGTGAGATTTGTTTTAGCTAGATCTCTCGTTAGACTCGATTTACGCATGGTTTTCACTCATGCATTCTAACGCACTGATCTTCATTTGTTATGAAGAATAGAACTTTAATTCTGCCTCCAGAATACGATAGAGTCCGCTGAACTCTAGTTCGAGTGTTTGCATAGAATAAGGATCTCATAGCTTATATTAAGACGTTGTCAGCTTATGTATACGTCAGTAAGACTACAAGGTAAGTTGTGGTATATATTGTACATTATGATGATGCCTCACCTTATAGAATTGTTAGTTCTAGCCTAGTTGCTTCTCGTTATGCCATCCTTCTCGCTTTAAGACGATTTATAGTCGCTTACGCTAGTTTTCCTTTTCACCGCAAGCAGTACGGGAGATGCGCTATATCGCCAGGAGGAGGGTAGGACCTCATGCCCCACCCGAGGAGTTGATGCGCACCTATAGGGAAAGTCGGACGAGCCACGGGAAGACCTAGTAGTTTCGCTGACTACCTTCTTGGCCAGGAGGAGCCCCAGCCTCATGGCGAACCGACCACGATGGCATCAAGAGACTCCTAGCTATACTCCCTGTACTGGATGGTTATGCCCGAGAGGTATCGTGAGACTACATCTATCGCATTCCCTGTGTTATGATTTGATCGGGGATCCGCCTGTGTTCGTGAGTCACCCGACTTACGTGTACAAGATTCATGGAGCCGCACCGACGGGACCCTATCTCCTCCACGGAGTACATCATGGACGAGTCGCCAGAGTGGTGTACCTTGAGGTCCCGAGACAGTCGACCTAAAGGATACCCCTGCATCGAGTGGACGAGGTAGGATGTACGAGGTGGATAGGGCAAGACGCCCAGAGCCTGGGAGAGCCAGATTTCCACCCTCACCTGCTTTGACACCCCGTGACGCCCACCAGCACCACCTCCACCACCTATGGTCCCAGCCATACCACCAACGAAAGCACTTCATCTGACAAAGACGGATGAGAGTATCGATGCCTCCCGTGCTACGACCCGACTCGAATATGTTACAACCGATTCCCGACTACGAGCCTGGCGAACGCGACCACCGCTTAACCCCATGCGAGATATACCGACGGTGGAAAGCACGGAGCCGACCATCCAGGGACTACCCCGATGGACATTTTTGACAGAATAAGATGATTCGGAGGAGGAGAAGACCCCGAGGAAGACACGGAACAGAAAAGACCTCGTGAAGGCACTAGGCTATCGCCTTAACTAGAATTTGTTTTGTTATGTCTAGCTGTGTGCTAGCTCCTCTTTTCTTTTTCCTCTTGTCAGCACCTTAGTTCTATAACTCGAATTTCTTTTTAGGCCGCCAAGGGCTGGATTTATGTTTTCTGCTTACTCATTGGAACATCCCGCCTATGGCGTAAATTTTGATATATATATATATACACCGACCCTATCAGGCTTTTATGAAGTTATGTTCGATAAGAATGTTATACTGCTTGGGATCGCCATGACAAGACCCAAACAAAGGAGTGGACGGGCTGTGAAAAGAATAAATGCCTAATGTTTACTTGTTTTTCATAGCAAGATGCCTCCGAGAAGGAATCCCGAGAGTGAACCCGTGAGGTCGAGGACGGGAAGGCCGAGATAAGGGGGTAGTCCCCTAACAAGAGCCGGAAGACAATCCCCAACCACAACCTCCACCTCAACCCGATCGCAGGATCGAAGAAATGTTTTAAGATGTAACCTCCTGCCTTTAATCTGAAAGGCAACCCTAAGAAGTCAACAACGGGTCGTGGCTATTGAACGGATCTTACCTTCTTAAGACGCACGGCACAAGAAAGGCCTGTCGAAGTTACTTTCCACTGGTCGACCACCGACTTTCAAAGGAGGCCGAAAGAAGACTTTACAAAGAGAACAAATTGAGGAATTCTCGGGAGGATTTCAAAGAGAAAGTCGTAGATGAAAAGTATATCCCCAAAAGTTATAGGAAAGAGGCGTGAATTTTTCCGCTAAAACAAGAAAAATTATCCAGAATTAATCTCTTACCTCATATTTATAATGCATTACCATAATCCTATATGGAAATTACCATAATCCCATATGGAAATTACCATAATCCTATATGGAAATTACCATAATCCCATATGGAAATTACCATAATCCTTTATGGAAATTACCATAATCCCATATGGAAATTACCATAAACCTTATGGAAATGATTATTACCATAATCTTATATGGAAAGGATCTATGCATATCCCATAAATATAATAATATCCTTATAGGATAAAGAGAATCAAATCCTTGCCTTGTAGAGCATAGGGCACCGATTTTGCCTAGCTTACGGGCTGGATGGGCCGACCAGGATCAAATGCAAGGAATAAAGATGGGCCTCAAATAAATTAATTATCTTATGTTCACCCGAACATAAATTAATTTATAAACATTTATTCATGCCACTAGAGAATAAATCTTCGACTTACCCCTTTATTACAGAAGTTGAGTCGGGCTTTCACTTAGCATTACGAATCCCGTATTTAAGATATCGAGCGTCCATTAATTATTTATAGCATTACATTGCTTAAAATAATTAATATCTTTAATTCCTTAAGTAGTACCACTCAACCTTATTATTGTACTTGAGCTAACTCAACTGCGCAGGTTTAGTACAATAAACATTTTGAGCTCCTTAAGGGGCGTCATCGTCCTAAGCGGATACGGTGACTCGATATAGATAACTAGCATGACATACTGCACCGCCACCACCCAAGATGCGGAGAATATTGGGTTAGAACATATAACCTCACCCATAACAAGTCAAAGTGATGGTCAAGAACTCATACTCATCTAATACCTTATCGAGGTTTAGATCATCGTAAGTCACCGAGATCTTGGTTCTTCACGACGGTCGGATAGAAGAACTCATCTCACCGTGATCCTTGATACGTCGAGATGTACCGGCATAGACAAGCAAGCAAGTCAGTCACTTCTTATCTATACAGCAGCCTATACCGACAACTCGTCCTCAAGTTGTCTCGGTGTGAAACTTTTATATCTCATTGCTTGACCAATCATACGGACTTACGTGATCTTCTACACAATCGTATGATCTAACTTATATATGAGATAAGGGGACACGATATATGCAATCAAGTATTCATTTCGGATAGGAGATTGTAATAGTGGTAGCAGAAACATTGTATCAAGCTCAACCAAAGCGCCAAGTATACAAATCAACAATCTCCCACTTATACTAAAGCAAACTTTTAGTATACAATGTGTCTCTACTAGCTATTACAAACAACCATCACCATCACTTTGCTTCTCCCACTTATCCAAAGTTTCCTTTCTAATGGGTGCCATCTAAGCAATTCAAGTCCTCTAACGTGCGGCGTAGACTTATTGCGGCGGGTTTTAGCGGGTGCCATCTAGCGCAATTCAAGTCCTCTAACGTGCCCAACGTAGACTTATTGCGGCAAAGCTTTCGATTAATGGATCCGCTAGGTTATCCGTCGTGTCGATCTTTGCAATCAAGACGTCCCCTCGCCTAACGATTTCTCGTATGACATGGTACTTTCTCTCTATGTGTTTGCTTGCCTTGTGGATCCGTGGTTCCTTCGAGTTTGCCATTGCACGAAAGTTATCACAAGAAACCATGATACTCATGGGAAAACCAGTACCACATCTAGATCCATGAGGTGGTTCTTGAACCATCTGCCTCCTTGGGTTGCCTCCGGTGGCTACATATTCGCTTCCATGGTAGAGTCCATGATGCATATTGCTTTGCACTCCGCCAGATACGGTTCCACCTCCCAAGGTAAACACATAGCACGAGGTAGACTTTTTCTCATCACGGTCGATTGAAATCCGGTATGAATAACCCAAAGGCATTAGACTATCTCGCATGGTAAGCCACTATAATCTCGAGTCCTTTTCGGGTAATCAATATATGCTTTACCGTAGTCCAATGAGCTTGTCGAGGTTAGGCGATATCTAGCCACTATGCCCGCGCACAGCGGATATCGGCCCGTGCATAGCATTGCATGCGTGAGACTTCTCACGGCGAAGCGTAGGAAACTTGTCTCATTTCTCTATCTTCTTTGCGGTCATGGGTGATCGCCTTTAGATAAAGGCGCCATGTCGAAAGGTAGCAATACTTTCTTAACGGTCCGCATACTAAAGCGAGTAATCACGGTGTCGATGTAAGACGCCCGAGATAAGCTCAACATTTCTCTTGCGATCTCGGTAAACCTTGATCCCAAGAATGTCTAGCGCATCTCCTAAGTCTTTCATTTGAAAGCGATCGGATAACCAACTCTTACGTCGATAACAATTTCACATTGTTGCCAAATAGAAGAATGTCATCTACGTAAAGTCGAAATATCACATTACCGTTGACATCTAAGCGATACACACAACTCTCGCTAGGAAGCTGGGTAAATCCATGTGACTTTACCACCTCGTCAACGTAAGTTCCATAATCTTGCATCATTGTCTTGTATCGTCTCGCTTGTCGTCCATGGGTCGATTATTGCACATTCGTTTTACGGGACTAAATCGAATATTCACCCCGAACATACATCGCTCGGGTTGACGAAAACCCTCCCACTACGACGAGGCACTACAGCACAATGGCAAGGTGTGTGCAGAACAGGTTCTCTATCTTGCACAACTTGCTTGGTAGGTACCACTTGTACGGTCGGTATCTCGATGGAACTCGACCCACTTCAATTTCTTGAAGTATCGGTGTTGATCCTCCCACTAGACTCGACATCTCGTACCTTTGGTCTAATCGGTGGTGGAATACGATCATCTTCTAATTCTTGAAGAATGATTTCAATTTTGGATTTATGATTTTTCATGTAGTCATCTTCTAAGAATCGGGCATTAGTGCTAATAATGACCTTCTGATCCTTAGGACTAGAGAATAAACCACCTTTCGTTCCTCTAGGATAGCCAATAAACAAAGCCTTGCGTCGGATCTAGCCTCCAACTTGTCGCCCTTCTTGTTCAAAGACATGTCGGATCGCCCCATATCCTTATGTGGCTTAAACTCGGCTGCGCCCAAACCACAACTCGAATGGGGTCTCTTCCACTCGACTTGGATGGTACTAGATTTAGCAAGTATGCCGTCGCTTCTAAGGCATACCCCGTAAGCGAAATAGGCAAAGTTGCATAACTCATCATTGATCTAACCATTTCCAAAAGAGTCTTATTTCTTCGCCTCGACACACCATTTTCTTTGTGGTGTGCTGGGTGAAATCTTGTTGGGAGGTAATCCCACACTTCACTAGATAGTCCATGAACTCGTTGTTGAGGTATTCTCCACCGCGATCAGAACGCAGTGACTTGATACTCTTACCTAGCTTCGTCTCCACTTCCGCCTAAAATTCTTTTAATTTCTCAAAGCATTCAGACTTGCGGTGAAGCAGGTATACGTATCCGTACCTTGAGTAATCGTCAATGAAAGTGACAAAATACTGTATTCTCCATGAGCTTGTGTGGACATCGGTCCACACAGGTCAGAATGGACTAGCTCTAACATTTCTTTGGCTCTATGACCCTTTGCTTTGAATGGTCTGGTCAACATCTTACCTTCTATACAGGATTCGCAGACTGGGAACGGAGTAACTGTGAGATTACCCAACGCTCCATTCTTAGCCAGTCTTTGGATCCTATTTAGATTGATGTGACCTAATCTAAGATGCCAGAGAAAAGAGGTGTCATCTTGCGATGAAAACTTTCTCTTTTTAAGGTTTGATGTAGATGCAATATAGTTATAGTTATTATGTATTGCAGAAATAAAGCGAATTATATAATGTGCCTACACAGATAACTTCGTCATTTCTTATGATAGAAACACCACTATCAAAAACAACTGAATATCCATAAATAAACAATTTCGAAACAGAAACAAGGTTCCGCCGAAAATCCGGCACATGTAAAACGTCTTTTAAAACTAAAACTATTTTCTCAAAACATAAAGTAACATCTCCGACTGCAACGGCCTCGACTTTCGCTGCGTTGCCCATGGAGATCGTTATCTCGCCATCATTCAGCTCCCTTGTCCGCAGGAACCCCTGCAAGGTGTAACAAACATGATCAGTCGCACCCGTGTCTACTACCCAAGAATGGGTAGAACAAGTCGCTAAACATGTTTCACATTAAAGCAAATGGTGTACCTAGAGCCTTGAGCTTGGGGCACTTAGCCTCCAATGCCCGCCTCACCGCACTTGAAGCATTTGCCCTTCTCCTTTGGCTTTTTCAAACCGCTGGTAGAGCCCTTTGTATTACTCCCACTCTTTTCTTTAGCCTTAGCATCTCTTGAATTCCACTTTTCCTTTTCATCTTTCGATAAAGCAGTGGTTTTCTTTGAGGTGCGTACTAAAGACTGTGCACCTTTGCCCATTTTGCGTTCTTCCGTTACTAGATCCTCTTGCAATGAATCTAGAGTATAACTCTTATCATAAAGGACTGCTTTATAACGGAAGTCATCAAAAGACTTGGGCAAAGTGTTGAGGATCATATCGATTCTGACTACGTCATCAATATATCCTCCAACCAATTCGAGCTCTCCGAAGAGATTAATCATTTGCTCTACATGGTTATGCATCGAATCGCTTTCCTTCATTGAACTTGACATTATTGATTTTGTCAAATTATGACAAGCGATTCTGTCCGACTCCTCATACAATTTCATAAGACTTAGCCATATCGTGGCTGCATCTTCCATCTCTTGATGCTGGAGTTGCAGGGACTCGCACATGGTGACCAAAAGAAGGCACTTTGTCATTCTATTTGATTTGTCCATTTCTCGTGCTCCTTGCGCTCCTCATCAGTAGATGAATTGTCTAGAGGCTTGGGACGGGGTGTAGTGAGTACAAATAGATTTTCTTCCGCAGTAAGAACATTCTCAATGTTTCGTTTCCACTCGATAAAATTTGGACCGGATAAGGGATTTTGTGCGAGCATATTGATAATCGGTGTAAGAGACATATCTGAAACGATAATGTAAACACATAAGCATACGATCGCACATAATTCGTAACAATAATATTGTAACCTTTTGATAAAACAATATTAATTGAAACCTCCAATCGCCCAAGGAATCCCACATGCAAGCCACGCGTGTGGACGTTTACACGAACCCCCGACTGCACTAAAATATACCTTTTAGTCGCTTAATTTCAATCCATGTCAACTTATCCTTATGACAAATGAAATTAACGATTTGACCTTTCTAGACCACATCACTATCGCAAGAAGGGACTTCGCAGGAAGTTGTACTTGATGTAGGGATGATATATGTCTAGCCCTCACCCCGAGGATCTATCTTGGATATTTAATTCACCATACATTGATTATATTCCTAGCATGCGTCTATATAATTAATTGCAACACGTAGGGGTTTTCTCGTGTTTACCTTTGGATCTGAAGAGGTCGATTGAACGAGATGAATGGATCGAACGGTCGAGACTCGTGCTTTGACCTTCTGGACTGTATCCCGGTTGCCCAATCTCAAACATCGAGTGAGGACGATCTATGCAGAATGCTTCGAAAAATCACCCAATGCTCTCCACATAATTTTCGAGATCTACTCTCTTGAGAATGAGATGGACGAAAATAATGCTGTGTAAATCAGGATTAACCTAGACTTTATCTCTTACCTTATATTTATAATGCATTACCATAATCCCATAAGGAAAGGATACATGCATATCCCATAAATATAATAATATCCTTATAGGATAAAGAGAATAAAATCAATCCTTAGAGAGACCTATGGGCGCCGATTTTCTTGAGCCAACGGCCCGGATGGGCCAGCCAGTGGATCAAATGCAAGGAATAAAGATAGCCTCAAATAAATTAATTATTTTATGTTCAAATTGAACTTAAATTAATTTATAAACATTCATTCATGCCACTAGAGAATAAATCTCGACTTACCCCTTTATTATCGAAGTTGAGTCGGGCTTGCACTTAGACAATACGAATCCCGTATTTAAGATATCGAACGTCCATTAATTATTTATAGCATTCGATCGCTTAAAATAATTAATATCTTTAATTCCTTAAGTAGTACCACTCAACCTTATTATTGTACTTGAGCTAACTCAACCTGCGGGGTTTAGTACAATAAACCTTTGAGCTCCTTAAGGGACGCCATCTTCCTAAACGGATACGGTGACTGACATGATAACTAGCATGCCATACTAGCACCGCCACCACCCAAGACGCGGAGAATATGGGTTAGAACATATAACCTCACCCATAACAAGTCAAAGTGATGGTCAAGAACTCATACTCACCTAATACCTTATCGAGGTTTAGATCATCGTAAGTCACCGAGATCTTGGTTCTTCACTACGGTCCGATAGAAGAACACTTCACCGTGATCCTTCAATACGCCGTAGACGCATCAAGATAGACAAGTAACCAAGTCAAGTCACTTCTTATCTATACATGAGCCTTATACCGACAACTCGTCCTCAAGTTGTCTCGGTGTGAAACTTTTATATCTTATTAAGCTCGACCAATCATACGGACTTCGTGATCTTCTACACACCGTATGATCTAACTTATATATGAGATAAGGGACACGATATATGCAATCATGTATTCAATTCAGATAGGAGATTGTATTAGTGGTAACAGAAACATTGTATACAAGCTCAACCAAACCGCCAAGATACAAATCCAACAATCTCCCACTTATACTAAAGCAAACTTTTAGTATACAATGTGTCTCTACTAGGTATTACAAACAACCATCACTTTGCTTCTCCCACTTATACAAAAGTTTCCTTTCTAAGTGGGTGCCATCAAGCGCAATCCAAGTCCTCTAACGTGTCCATCGTAGACTTTTTGCGGCAGGCTCTTCGTGAATGGATCCGCTAGATTTTCCGTCGTATCAATCTTTTCAATCAAGACGTCACCTCATCTAACGATTTTCGTATGACATGGTACTTTCTCTATGTGTTTGGTCGCTTTGTGGGTCCGTGGTTCCTTCGAGTTTGCCACTGCACCTGAGTTATCACAGTAAACTATGATACTCTTGGGCAAACCAGGTACCACACCTAGATCCATGAGGTAGTTCTTGAACCATACAGCCTCCTTAGAAGCCTCCAAAGCGGCTACATATTCGGCTTCCATGGTAGAGTCCGCAATGCATCGCTGCTTTGCACTCCGCCAGGATACGGCTCCACCTCCCAAGGTAAACACATAGCCCGAGGTTGACTTTTTCTCATCACGGTCAGCTTGGAAATCGAGTCTGTATAACCCAAAGGCATTAGACTATCTGCATGGTAAACTAGCCTATAATCTCGAGTCCTTTTCAGGTACTTGAGTATATGCTTTACTGCAGTCCAATGAGCTTGTCCAGGGTTAGACTGATATCTAGCTACTATGCCTACCGCATAGCAGATATCGGGCCTCGTGCATAGCATTGCGTACATGAGACTTCCTACGGCGGAAGCGTAAGGAACTTGTCTCATTTCATCTATCTCCTTTGCAGTCATAGGTGACTGCGTCTTAGATAAAGGAACGCCATGTCTGAAAGGTAGCAATCCTTTCTTGGCGGTCTGCATACTAAAACGAGTAATCACAGTATCAATGTAAGACGCCTGAGATAAGCTCAATATTTTCTTCTTGCGATCTCGGTAAACCTTGATCCCAAGAATGTACGCTGCATCTCCTAAGTCTTTCATTTGAAACCGATTGGATAACCAACTCTTTACGCCCGATAACAACTTCATGCTTTTGCCAACTAGAAGAATGTCATCTACATAAAGTGCAAGAAATACCACATCACCGCTGACATCTAACCGATACATACAACTCTCGCTAGGCAACTGGTAAATCCATGGGACTTTACCACCTCGTCAAAACATAAGTTCCATGATCGGAGGTTCGCTTAAGTCCATAAATGGACTCTTAAGCTTCCATACTAGCTTCTTCATACTAGATAACCTTGGTTCACCATAGATGTCTCTACCTTCCACAGGTAACCTTAGAAAAGCGTTTTAACATCCATTTGCCAAACCTCATATAGATGTCTCTATTCCTCATGGACTTGAGCATTGCTACAGAAAAAAGGTCTTTACTAATCCATTGCCAAAGTTCATGGAGAAAATTGAGTTATTTAGGTCTGGAGGATAACAGGCGAAGCTTTGTACAGATGAGACTTGAGCTAAAATTACCTTACGGGAGGTCCGGTGATATCGAAATCGATGCCCTCAATGGACTGAATGATGCCTACTGAGTGTTCGCCACAAGCACGGCTTTAAAAGCCGAAACCCTCCATCGGAATCTCTCTTCTCAGATATCCACTTACTACCTACGGCTTCCTTGCCATTTGGTAGAGGTGTCTTTCATATACATCCATAGCCGTTATGGACTCCATTTCTAAGTCCATAGCGGTGTGCCATGATCTTGCATCAATATCTTGTATCACCTCCTTGTATGTCCATGGGTCGATTATTGCTGCTCGCCTCCTCGGGACTAAATCCGAAGATTCACCCACCTAACATAAATCTCTCGGGTTGACGAACAACCTCCCACTACGACGAGGTTCTACAGCACAATGGCAATGGTGGTGCAGATACTTGTGGTTCTCATCTTGCACAACTTGTTGGGTAGGAGCCACTTGACGGTTGGTATCTCCAAAGGAACTCGACCCACTTCAATTTCAAGTATCCGTGTCGATCCTCCCACTAGACTCGACATCTCGCACCTTTCGCCTAATCGGTGGTGGAATACAATCAACTTCTAATTCTTCAAGAATGATTTCAACTTTGATTTATGATTTTCATGTAGTCTTCTTCTAAGAATCGAGCATTAGTGCTAATAATGACCTTCCGATCCTTAGACTATAGAATAAACCACCTTCGTTCCTCTAGGATAGCCAATAAACAGCCTTGCGCCGGATCTAGCCTCCAACTTGTCGACCTTCTTGTTCAAAGACATGTGCCGGATCGCCCCATATCCTTATGTGGCTTAAACTAGGCTGCGCCCAAACCACAACTCGAAAGGGTCTTTTCGACCGACTTGAAGGTACTAGATTCAGCAAGTATGCCGCCATTTCTAAGGCATTCCGTAATCTAAATAGGCAATGTAGCATAACTCATCATAGATCTAACCATTTCCAAAAGAGTCCTATTTCTTCGCCCGACACACCATTTTTTGTGGTGTGCTTTCGGTGAAGGCGTTGGGATGTAATCCCACACTTCACTAGATAGTCCATAAACTCGTTATCGAGGTATTCGCCACCGCGATCGGACCGCATGACTTGATACTCTTACCTAGCTTCGCCTCCACTTCCGCCTTAAACTCTTTGAATTTCTCAAAGCATTCAAACTTGCGGTGAAGCGGTATACGTATCCGCACTCGAGTAATCGTCAATGAAAGTGACAAAATACTCATACCTCCACGAGCTTGTGTGGACATCGGTCCACACAGTCGAATGGACTAACTCCAACATTTCTTTGGCTCTATAACCCTTTGCTTTGAAGGGTGCAGTCGACATCTTACCTTCTATACAAGATTCGCAGACCGGGAACAGAGTAACCGTGAGATTACCCAACGCCCATTCTTAGCCGCTTTGGATCCTATTTAGATTGATGTGACCTAAGATAAGATGCCGAGAAAAGTGGTGTCATCTTGCTAAGAAAACTTTCTCTTTTAGGGTTTGATGAAGATGCAACATAGTTATAAGTATTATGTTTTGCGTAAATAGTATAAAGCTTAATTATATAAAGTGCCAACACGTATAACTTCGTCATTTCTTATGATAGAAACACTACTATCAAAAATAATGTAATATCCATGAGTAAATAATTTCAAACAGAAACAAGGTTCACCGAAAATCCGCACATATAAAACGTCTTTCAAAACTAAAACTGTTGTCCCAAAACATAAAGAAACATCTCCAATCGCAATCGCCTCGACTTCGCGCGCGTTGCCCATGGAGATCGTTATCTCGCCATCAAACAGCCTCCTTGTCCGCAGAACCCCGCAAGGTGTAACAAACATGACGTGGCCATGCGCCAGATCTACTACCCAAGAATGGGTAGAACAAGTCGCTAAACATGTTTCCACATTAACGCAAACGGCGTACCTTGAGCCTCGAGCATAGGGCACTTGGCCTTCCAATGCCCGCCCTTACCGCACTTGAAGCACTTGCCCTTCTCCTTTGGCTTCTTCAAGCCTCCGGTGGCAACCACGTTCTTGTTCCCATTACTCCCACTATTTGACTTGCCTCTTCCACCTTTGGCACCCCTTTTTCTTTTTCCATTTTGCAACGAAAATTTTGGGCCCTTAGATGTGGTAGCAAGAGCATGTGCTCCTTTTCCCATAACTCCTTCCGCAGCAACGAGATCATTAAGCAACTGACTAAGTGTAAACTCCGTCTTGCTCATGATCGCATTCACGCGAAAGTTCTCAAAAGACTTGGGCAGTGTATTGAGGATGATATCGACCTTGGCTTCGCCGTCAATACCTCCTCCCAACTGATCAAGACTATCCATGAGACGAGTCATGGGAGACATGTTCATGGACCGAACTTCCTTCTTCCAACTTACACGCCAAGATTTCTCTCATTGTGTGGAAGGATTGTCCGATCCGATTGCCCAAACTTACCTCGAGACTTGACCAAATATCGTCGCGTCTACCATCGATCGATGTGCACTGCAAGCCTTTGGACATATTAGTCATCATATAGCATTTAGCCATGTTGTTCGACTTATTCCAAAGTCCGCCGACTCTCGCGCTCATTAGTCGATGTGTCGATAAGGGCATCGGGTTTAGAGTAGTGAGAACAAACATGTGTTCTTCAAATGATAAGAACATACTCCATGTTTTGTTTCCACTCTATAAAATTTGGACGGATAACGGATTTTGTGCGAGCATATTGATAATCGGTGTAAGAGACATATCTCAAACGATAATGAAAACACATAAGCATACGATCGCATATAATTCGTGAATAATAATATTGTAACCTTTGATAAAACAATATTAATTGAAACCTCCAATCGCCCAAGGAATCCCACATGCAAGCCACGCGTGTGGGCGTTTACACGAACCCCGACTGCACTAAAATATACCTTTTAGTAGTTTAATTTCAATCCATGTCAACTTATCCTTATGACAAATGAAATTAACGATTGACCTTACTAGACCACATCACTATCGCAAGAAGGGACTTCGGGAAGTTGTACTCGAGGTGATGTCTAAGCAATGACCACATTTTTAACAGAAGAAAATGAATTCTTAGAATTGGCATACTCACTAGGACCATACCGCTTCCAATTCAAATTCTTTTGTTATCTTATTTTATATCTATCTCTAGAGAACTTATGAAAATTGCATATGCAAGCCACGCGTGTGGACGCTATACATGAAACTACCACTTCTCAATAGATTTAAAATATTTTATTTAGAAATCTCATCTAACAAACTTATGATAAGCAAGGCAAGCAAGCCACGCGGGTGGACGTTTACTCACAGTGCGTCTCACTTTGTTTAGAGATCAAAAAGGTGGAGGTCTTGACATTTTAATTTGAAAAATTAATATGTCGGGTTGCTTGCTTAGTCTTTTTATTCAAAAGGTTTGTCCATGCAGATAACGTAATCCTAACATGCTTGTCTATAGAACTCAACATGTTAAACATGCTCGAAATTCTAAAATATGCTTGAAAACGCGATAAACCTAGCATGCTTACTATGCGCACTTAAATATGTAAAACACTTAAAGGTTTGTCAACGTAATTTAAACATACATAGCATGCTACTGCATTATTTAAACATCCACGACTTGCAATGAACAATAAAAATAAAATAAAAACGTTTATCGTGGCCCACTCGTGGAACCTGCACTTTCTTGCCTAATCTATTACATAGAATTGCAGAGTAAAGAATTAAACTTCGAAAATGGGCCTCGCGTGCACGGACGGACCGATTCGTCAAACCGGATTTAGGCGGATCGTGGAACGGGCCGATCGGGCCAAAAATTGGAATCGGCCGAAAACGGGTCCGGGCCGAAAATCGGTCGGGCCGGGTTGGGCAGGTTGGGGGCTGGGCGGGCGCAGCTAGGCATAGCCCATGCGCACGCCGCCAGCCCATCCGCCGCCCTATCTTGCGCGCCGCCGTGGAGCTCCGCCGCCGCCGAAGGCGGCCTTTGCTTTCGCAAGACGCTGCCGAGCGCCACCGGACGTCTCGTTCGAAAGTCGGCGCCGGGTCATCCGGGGCGCCCGAGCATCGCCGAGCTTCCGTCGCGGCGTGTGCGCGCCGCTGCGATCGCTGTCGAGCCCTGCCGAGCGCCAGCGCGCCGCCGGGCGCCGCGCGCGCGATGCGCGCGCTGCTGCCGAGCGCCAGGCGCGACGCCGCCGAGGCTCGCCGCCCGCCGAAGCGCCGCCGAGGCTTCCGCACGATAAACTCGCACCTCGTTGCGTCGCCCGATCGTTCGCATCCGCCGCCGAGCACGCCTTGCGGTCGCCTCGCGACCGCGAAGCCGCAAAGCGCGTGGTTCGCGAACGCGCCCGCCGCCGCGCGCCCGCGATCGCTCTCGCGATCGCGAGGCTCGCCATGAAACCGCCGAGGGACACCCGCAGCCTGCTTTTCCCCATCGCCTCGTCTTTCGTGCTTTCGCTTCGTTCTTCTTTTACGGATAAGATTTACGTAAAATAAATCGATCTAACCACGGATTTTCTCATGGTGAAAAACAAAACCCAACAAAAAAAAAACGAGCCACGATGAACAGCATGATCCAACATTTAATTAAGCGCACGTAATAATCAAACGTGAATTAATCCAACAGAGCCAAGATTCTCGATCCTGTGCTCGATACCAATTGTAGGGATGACATATGTTCAGCCCTCGCCCGAGGATCTATCTTGGATATTTAATTCACCATACATTGATTATATTCCTAGCATGCGTCTATATAATTAATTGCAACACGTAGGGGTTTTCTCGTGTTTACCTTTGGATCTGAAGAGGTCGATGGAACGAGATGAATGGATCGAACGGTCGAGACTCGTGCTTTGACCTTCTGGACTGTATCCCGATTGCCCAACCTCCAACGTCGAGTGAGGACGATCTATGGAGAATGCTTCGGAAAATCACCCAATGCTCTCCACACAATTTTCGAGATCTACTCTCTTGAGAATGAGATGGACGAAAATAATGCTGTGTAATTCAGGATTAACCTAGACTTTATCTCTTACCTTATATTTATAATGCATTACCATAATCCCATAAGGAAAGGATCCATGCATATCCCATAAATATAATAATATCCTTATAGGATAAAGAGAATAAAATCTATCCTTAGAGAGACCTATGGGGCGCCGATTTTCTTGAGCCAATCGGGCTGGATGGGCCACCCAGGATCAAATGCAAGGAATAAAGATGGGCCTCAAATAAATTAATTATCTTATGTTCAGCCCGTAACATAAATTAATTTATAAACATTCATTCATGCCACTAGAGAATAAATCTTGACTTACCCTTTATTACCGAAGTTGAGTCGGGCTTGCACTTAGACATTATGAATCCCGTATTTAAGATATCGAACGTCCATTAATTATTTATAGCATTACGATCGCTTAAAATAATTAATATATTTAATTCCTTAAGTAGTACCACTCAACCTTATTATTGTACTTGAGCTAACTCAACCTGCGCAGGTTTAGTACAATAAACCTTTGAGCTCCTTAAGGGACGCCATCTTCCTAAACGGATACGGTGACTGTCTGAGATAACTAGCATGACATACAAGCACCGCCACCACCCAAGATGCGGAGAATATTGGGTTAGAACATATAACCCTCACCCATAACAAGTCAAAGTGATGGTCAACAACTCATACTCACCTAATACCTTATCGAGGTTTAGATCATCGTAAGTCACCGAGATCTTGGTTCTTCACTATGGTCGATAGAAGAACACTTCTCACCGTGATCCTTCAATACGCCGAGACGCATCAAAGACAGACAAGTAACCAAGTCAAGTCACTTCTTATCTATACATGCAGCCTCATACCGACAACTCGCCCTCAAGTTGTCTCACCGTGAAACTTTTATATCTCATTAAGCTCGACCAATCATACGGACTTCGTGATCTTCTACACATCGTATGATCTAACTTATATATGAGATAAGGGACATGATATATGCAATCAAGTATTCAATTCGGATAGGAGATTGTATTAGTGGTAACAGAAACATTATATACAAGCTCAACCAAATCGCTCAAGATACAAATCCAACACTTGAGGTGATGTCTAAGAATGACCACAATTTTAACAATGAGAAATGAATTCTTAGAATTGGCATACTCACTCGGACCATACCGCCCAATTTAAATTCTTTTGTTATCTCATTTTATATCTATCTCTAGAGAACTTATGAAAATCGCACATGCAAGCCACGCTGTGGATCGCTACACATGAAACTCCCACTTCTCAATAGATTTAAAATGTTTTATTTAGAAATCTCATCTAACAAACTTATGATAAACCGTGCAAGTAAGCCACGCGTATGGACATTTACTCACAGTGCGTCTCACTTTGTTTAGATATCAAAAAGTGGAGGTCTTGATATTTTAATTTTAAAAATTAATTTGTCGGGTTGCTTGCTTAGTCTTTTTGTTCAAAAGGTTTGTCCATGCAGATCACGTAATCCTAGCATGCTTGTCTATAGAACTCAACATGTAAAACATGCTCGCAGAATTCTAAAATATGCTTGAAAACGCGATAAACCTAGCATGCTTACTATGCGCATCCAATTACGAAAACACGTAAAGTTTTGTCAACGTAATTTAAACATACATAGCATGCTACTGCATTATTTAAACATCCACGACATGCAATGAACGATAAAAATAAAATAAAAACGTTCATCGTGGCCCACTCGTGGAATCTGCACTTTCCTGCCTAATCTATTACATAGAATTGCAAAGTACAGATCTTTATAATCTTCGAAAACGGCCTCGGGTGCACGGGCATGGACCGGATTCAAAAACGGGCCTCGCGTGCATGGGCACGGACCGGACTCGTCAAACAGATTTGGGCCGGAAAAATGGATCCGGCTCGGCCCACCACGCGGCGTCCGCGCCGAGCCGCTGCACGCCGTGTGCCGCCGCCCGCACGCCATGCGACCCGCTTTTCCGTCGCCTCGATCTGGCCGCTGCTTCGCTTTTACTTTTACAGATAAGATTTACAGAAAAATAAATCTAATCTAACCACGGATTTTCTCGTGGTGAAAAACAAAATCCGACAAAATTAAACGAGCCACGATGAACGGCAGATCCAACAATTAATTAAGCGCACGTAATAATCAAACGTGAATTAATCCAACAGAGCCAAGATCACGATCCCGTGCTCTGATACCAATTGAAGGGAAAAACTATGTTTAGCCTCTCCCGAGGATCTATCTTGGATGTTTAATTCACCATACATTGATTATATACCTAGCATGCACCTATATAATTAATTGCAACACGCTGGGGTTTTCTCGTGTTTACCTTCAACTGCTGAGGCGAAATGGATCGAGACTCGTGCTTTGACCTTCCGGATCAGATCCCGATCGCCCAATCTCCAACGTCGAGTGAGGACGATCTATGGAGAATACTTGGAAAATCACCCTCAAGCTCAAGAATTTTCGAAAATCTCTCAAAGGATGAACCCTCAAATTCTCGAAAATAATGATGATGATTATTAATCATCGACCTAGATTTAATATCTTACCTCATATTTATAATGCATTACCATAATCCTATATGGAAATTACCATAATCCCATATGGAAATTACCATAATCCCATATAAATTACCATAATCCTTTATGGAAATTACCATAATCCCATATGGAAATTACCATAAACCTTTATGGAAAGGATTATTACCATAAACTTATATGGAAAGGATCTATGCATATCCCATAAATATAATAATATCCTTATAGGATAAAGAGAATCAAATCCTTGCCTTGTAGAGCATAGGGGCACCGATTTTGCCTAGCTTACGGGCTGGATGGGCCAAACCAGGATCAAATGGAAGGAATAAAGATGAGCCTCAAATAAATTAATTATCTTATGTTCACCTTAACATAAATTAATTTATAAACATTTATTCATGCCACTAGAGAATAAATGTCGACTTACCCTTTATTACCGAAGTTGAGTCGGGCTTGCACTTAGACATTACGAATCTCAGTATTTAAGATATCGAACGTCCATTAATTATTTATAGCATTCTCGATCGCTTAAAATAGTTAATATCTTTAATTCCTTAAGTAGTACCACTCAACCTTATTATTGTACTTGAGCTAACTCAACCGCGGGGTTTAGTACAATAAACCTTTGAGCTCCTTAAGGGACGCCATCATCCTAAACGGATACGGTGACTCGATATAGATAACTAGCATGACATACAAGCACCGCCACCACCCAAGATGCGGAGAATATTGGGTTAGAACATATAACCTCACCCATAACAAGTCAAAGTGATGGTCAGCAACTCATACTCATCTAATACCTTATCGAGGTTTAGATCATCGTAAGTCACCAAGATCTTGGTTCTTCACGACGGTTAGATAGAAGAACTCATCTCACTGTGATCCTTCAATACGCCGAGACGCATCAAAGATAGACAAGCAACCAAGTCAAGTCACTTCTTATCTATACCGCAGCCTATATCGACAACTCGTCCTCAAGTTGTCTCACCATGAAACTTTTATATCTCATTAAGCTCGACCAATCATACGCACTTATGTGATCTTCACACAATCGTATGATCTAACTTATATATGAGATAAGGGGACACGAGATATATGCAATCAAGTATTCATTTCAGATAGGAGATTGTAATAGTGGTAACAGGAAACATTGTATACAAGCTCAACCAAAACTGCTTTTAGTATACAAATCCAACAGGTCGTACCTCATTCTTGAATTGCTCCTTGATTGTGTTATTTCTGAACCTTGAACCTTTTTGGCAAGTCCTTATGTGACTTGAGTTGGTATTGAATAGCTTATCCCTTTTTTAATTCATGCGTTATGAGTAGTTCTTTTGTTAATTACATTGATTAGTTATGTATATATCTGCTGCATTATTATACCTGTGACGATCCGTATTATCCGTACTTCATTGGGAAGTCGGGTCGTCACAGGAGGCACACACTATCAAGCACCTCCTGAGCAGAACCCACCTCAAGCTCGGCCATCTTTAGCCGAGTTAGTGCACATTCAAGGAGTTACACACGAGAGGATAGTTCAAGACCTCGACAAGTTCAAAACAGAGACAAGAGGAGTCCTGCAATCTGTGCTGACCCAGCTGAACACCTTGACGCAAGAGTTCTCAAAGATCAACCAAAGGTAAGGGACACTTCCTGCTCAAGTGCAAATCCAGCCCAATGCGCACGTCAACGCAATCAACTTGAGGAGCAGCAAGAACTTGCCAAGCAGGGAGGGAGCCCTAGTCAAGGAGACAGTCGAGATAGAAGACATAACCGAGGAAGTCGAGGACTTGGTCAAGGAACCCGAACCCGGTGAAGGCCTCCTTGCCCAAGGTAGCAGACAAGATGTAGATCAAGATCGCGACCTCCTTTCCGTGAAGGTTGGCAAGGAACAAAGAAGTCAAGAGATGAATGAGATGATCAAGATCTTTAAAAAGGTAGAGATCAACATACCTTTGATCACTGCTTTGACCTCGATGCCAAGGTGTGCCTAGTTCCTCAAAGAGCTGTGTACCAAGAGAGTCAAGTACACAGACGATGTCAAGTCCATATGGGGGAGAATATCTCAACCGTGCTTAAGCGAGACCTCCCAATCAAGTGTACTGATCCCGGGAAGTTTTATATACCTTTTGTGATCGGAACAACGAGGATGGACCAAGCAATGCTCGATCTGAGGGCATCAATCAATGTGATGCCCCTATCTATCTATCAAGAGTTGAAACTCGGACCACTCCGATCGTCTTGTGTTGAGATTCAGCTGGCAGACAACTCGTGTGTCTATCCCGAAGGGATAGTTGAGGATGTGCTCGTCAAGGTGCAGGACCTTATTTTCCCAGCCAACTTCTATGTTCTAAATATGGACAAGACGGAGAGCAAGAAGCTCATCTTCGCTAGGCGGCCATTCTCAAGATGGCCCGGACGTTAATCGACTGCGATACGGGAAAACTCACATGCCAATTTGCTGGGGAGGTGGTCACCTTTGACATCTACAAAGCCGAGCAATTTTCGATCGACACCGAGATGGTGGACTTCGTCAGTCTCACTGAGAAGGATGTTGAGAGATACTCTGCCAACATGGTGATCAAGGACGTGTACGACAGAGTCACCCAAGGACACACTGAAGACCTAGAGTATCTCACAAGGAGGAGATCGAGGAAACCGAAGTGCTTGAGGTAGAAGCCGACCAAAGCGGGGACGATCAACCAAGCTATCGATCACAGCTAGTGCATGGCAAGGAGAGGACGAACCTTCCTTGAAGAAAGCCCCTAAACTAGAGCTCAAACGCATACTGAAGCACTTGAAGTACATCTATCTCAGAGCCAACGAGACGTTGCCAGTAATCATAAGCTCCGAGGTGACGATCAAAAAAGAAAATAAGACGAGAGCCATCTTGAGCAAGTACAAGGAGGCCATTGACTGGACCTTAGCCGACCTTAAGGGCATCAGCCCTACTGTTTGCCAACACTACATCTTGCTCGAAGACGATGCCATACCGGTTAGAGACCCCCAGAGGAAGCTCAACCCGGTGATGAAAGAAGTTATCAAGGCGGAGATACTAAAACTCCATGAGTTGGGCCTCATTTACCGTGTCTCGGACAGCCGGTGGGTCAGCCCGATCCACGTCGTGCCAAAGAAATCCGGCATACAGGTGGTCGAGAATGAAGGCAAGGAACTGGTCGTGATGAGATTCCAGACAGGCTGGAGGGTTTGCATCGACTACAGAAAGCTCAACAAGGTGACTAGGAAGGACCACTTTCCCCGCTGCTCATTGACGGATGCTTGAGAGACTCACCGAATGTATTTCGCTTCCTTAAAGGCTACTCTGGATATATGCAAATTTGTATGGCATTAGAAGATCAAGATAAGACCATATTCACTTGCCCGTTTGGCACATTTGCATATCGTCGTATGCCATTTGGTTTATACAATGTCCCAGGGACATTTCAAAGATGCAAGATGAGTATATTTTCTGATTTGCTTGAGCAATGCATTGAGGTGTTCATGGATGATTTTACTGTTTATGGCAAGACATTTAAACAGTGCATAGAGCATCTTGAGTTAGTTCTGCAGAGGTGCGTGGAGAAGGACCATGTGCTGAATTATGAGAAATGCCACTTCATGGTCAAGGAGGAAATTGTCCTTGGGCATGTTATCTCTGAGAAGGACATTGAGGTAGACAAAGCCAAGGTGGAGATCATAGCTAAGCTGCCTTATCCTACCAACATCAAGCAGCTGTGGAGATTCCTTGGCCACGCTGGATTCTATTGGCGGTTTGTCAAGGACTTCGCCAAGATAGCACAACTGATGCACCGCCTCCTCCAGAACGATGTACCGTGGGAGTTCGACGACGCATGTAAAGAAGCCTTCAAGATATTGAAGGAGCACCTTGTCAAAGCGCCAATCATAAGGCCACCCGAATGGGGCATGCCATTTGAGTTGATGTGCGACGCTAGCGGATACGCTGTTGGCACGGTGCTTGGGCAGAAAATTGGCAAGGAAAGCTTTGTCATCTACTATGCATCGAAGACCCTCACCGGGCCACAGATCAATTACACAACCACGGAGAATGAGCTTCTTGTCGTGGTGTTCGAGAAATTTCGCTCCTACCTCTTTGGGAGCAAGACTATGGTTTACACTGACCACGCCGCCTTAAAATATCTCATGGCAAAGAAGGATACAAAGCCAAGACTCATACGGTGGATACTCCTCCTCCAGGAGTTCGACGTTGAGATCAAAGACAAGAGTGGATCTCAAAATCAAGTGGCTGACCACTTGAGCAGAATTTTGAGAAAGGATGAAGAAGATCCAATCCGAGCAACATTTCCAGACGATGAGTTACTAGAGATCTACCCCAAGGTGCCGTGGTACGCAGACTTGGTGAAGTACATCATGACCGGAGTGTTGCCCGTGGGGATACCAACACACCAGAGGAACAGACTCAAGAAGGAGAGTCGACAATACGTATGGGATGACCCATACTTGTGGAAGCAATGCTCAGACTTGATCTTGAGAAGATGCCTTCCGAAGGTGAGCATACAAGCATCATTGAGCACTGCCATGAGAAGGAGTGCGAAGGACATTTTGGGCACAAGAGAATAGCAAGGAAGATCCTTGACTGTGGGTTCTACTGGCCCACTATCTTCAAGGATAGCTACGAGAAATGCCGAGGCTGCAATAAGTGCCAATGCGAGGGCAATGTCTCAAGGAAGAATGAGATGCCCTTGGTACCTATCTTTCCAGTGGAAGTATTCGACCTATGGGGCATGGATTTCATGGGCCCCTTGCCAAACTCTAATGGAAATTAATACATACTCCTAGTAGTGGACTGCGTGTCAAAATGGGTAGAAGCCAAGGCCACAGCCGCGGCGGATGCAAAGACCGTAGCCATTTTTCTTAAGTCAAACATCTTTAGCCGGTTCGGTGTACCGAGAGCCATAATCAGTGATCGGGGCACCCACTTCTACAATGCCACCATTGGTAGCTTACTCAAGAAGTATGGGGTGCATCACCGGATGTCCACCGCCTACCATCCTCAAGATAATGGCCAAGTTGAGCTCTCAAGCCGCATTATGAAGACTATCTTGAGGAAGGCCTTGGGAGAGCAAGAAGGAGTGGAGCACTTACCTCGACGATGCACTATGGGCATACCAGACAGCCTTCAAAATGCCATTTGGAATGTCTCCCTATTGGATGGTGTTTGGCAAGATGTGTCACCTGCCTATCGAGCTGGAACACAAGGCATACTGGGCAATCCGCAAGCTCAACTTTGACTGGGATGAGGAAGGAGAGAAGCGCAAGCTTGACATACAAGAGCTCGAAGAGATTCACCTCAAAGCTTATGACAATGCCGCCATATACAAGGATAGGCTCAAGAGAGCCCATGATCTTTTGATCAAGAAAAACAAGTTCGAAAATGGGCAAGTGGTGCTACTCTATGAAAATAGGTTCCGCTATGCCTCTGGCAAGCTGACCACCAAGTGGGTAGGACCTTACGTCGTGCACGCCCAACATCCGAATGGAGCTGTGGAGATAATCGACATGGACGGGAAGAAAGTGTTCAAGGTGAACGGAAGTAAGCTCAAGACCTACTATGGGTACGACCGAAGGCTCAAAGAATGGGACGCTGAGAAAGATGAGCTTCACGAGGTCCCTCAAAATGATCCTCAAGATGCCTAAGTTGGAGGAATACGTCGATCTAACGAAGTTAAACAACAGCGCTTCCCGGGAGGCAACCCGTTGTGGTATGATTTTAATCGCTTACCTTTTATTCCCTTTTATCAAGGGGGTGGTCTTGATCACTTTTAACACTTTGCCTCAAGCAAAGTGTGTGAGTGGGGAAACCCACCCTCGTTATTTTGACCTGCTCCTTGCGAGGACTGTTTCTTCCTCGAGGAGCGTATTTTCTTAACTACAGGTCTGGAAGGAACTCAAGGCGAGGAGAAATGGAGACGCTGCAGCTGGCAAGGCGACAGCCTTGGCCAAGACACGGGGTACGAGATGATGACTTGAATCTCTACAGGCTAACGTAGGATACGTCCCATCAATCAGCCTACTACCCTATAACCTCCTCAACCCACGTTCCAATTAACCCCTCATTTTGCCTACCCACCTTCCGACATTAAAACCCCCCGGAAACTTCCCCAAACCCAAGCACAAAACTCTAACCTTCCCTCCATGGTTCATACGCAACCAAAGAACAAACTCGGCAAAATTCCCGACGGCACACGCATTGTAACACCCCGGATTTCCATAGCTCTAATTAGGTGCTAATTACGTAATTAATTACGTAAGTGTCTAGGGACAATGCATCCTCAGATAAGAATTCATAAAGTTTTAACTCAAAGATTTATTTTAGAATTCTACATTTGATTTATTAAATGATAAATCTTTCAGTTATTATTTTATTTCAACGTTTATTTTAGAAAGAATAATTTATGAAGATTTCAACTCACTAGTAATTTCTATATTTATATTTGAATTATCTTGATTTAATAATTTCAAAGGATACTTTATATCCTTAAATTATTTTCGAAAATTTATATCTTTGAGGACGAGAACATAACGTCCCTCATAAATTGGGCTTAACACCAATATGTTGTAATAAACCCTTATGGCAATCAAAGCATATATTATAAGCTAAAAATCACCTAAAGCTTACAAGAGAAGCTAAGAAAATTCTAGAAACATATAGCTTATTCAAGAAGCCTTCCAATGACTTATGGTGGAAGACTTGAATAGTATCTTAAGAGTTATATATATATGGAATTAGCTTGCAAAAGACTTCATTTTTCTCCTATTTTCTCCCAAAATTTCGAGAGCCACACACACACATACTCAAAAATTTCTCCTTCAAGATCAAGATCCGGACTTCCAATCCTCTTCAAATCGATAGATCAACGTTTTAAAAAGGTAAATCTCTAATCTTATCCAAGTTTTGAAGTATAAATTAAGATGAAAACTCATTCCCAAACTACCCAAAGTTTCGGCCATTTAGGCCTTGTTCCCTACAAGTTTTATTCTTCAATCTTTTGTCTATTTATGCTTAGATCTACCCTTTAGGAATGTTTTATTCATGAGTTATGGTTTAATTTGTTTATCATCATGAAAAACCCAAACTTTGTCAAGAACCCTAATTCTTAACTTGAGAAAGTGTTGTTGATTTCTTAAATTGAGCTTATATCTATGTAATTAGAGATGTTTGAGTATGTTTAGAGTTGATTGTGGAAACAAACATCGAAACCCTTATTTTTCTTGTCATGAGCGAAAACTAGAGCCTTGATTTCAAGATGATTTGGCTCTTGTTTGTTTAAAATAAGTTAGTAGTTATGTGAATATATATATATATATATATATATGATCTTGTTTGGTGAAAGAGTTTGGAGTTAAATCCAACTCATGTGAAAATCCCTAAATTAATATGCTTATGGAGTCTCAAGAAGTTATTATTTTGATTTTATTTGATTAGTTTGATTTCATAAGTATGATCTAGTATATGAAATTAGCATATTTTGAATTATTGGGATTTTTCTATACTAGTATGTAAAATTTAGATTTCGTTAGTTTGCAAAATTACAAAGGACCTTGTGATTTTGGCTTGTTATTTGGAATTTGATTTCAAAATATGGATTCTTGTGATTATGTAGCTTGATCAAGACTAACTTGATCAAAGTTTCTAATGGAAAAGATTAGAAAGTTAAGATGTTCCTATATTTGGTATTTCTTATATATATAAGAAATTTAAAGATTTAAGTTCTTTTAAAATACTTTTCAAAATGAGTTGAATAAGTAAGTATGAATGCATTGACCTAGCAGAGCTTAGCCTACCGTTAGTGTACCGAGAGTTTTAGTAGAGGCTCAAGAGTTAGAAACTCTTAGTTCCTCTTTCCCGTGTTTATTCTTCTTATTTCTTTATTAAGGAGCAAGTGGAAGCGGGATAGAGATCAAGAAAGGAAAAGCTGAAATTCTCGAGCAAGCCAGATTTCCAGGTGGGCTTTCTAAACTAAAATATGTGTTTGCACAAGTTTATGATAATGAGCATATGCCTATTTTGCAAAAGTTAATTGAGTTGCCTGTTTTTGAGCTTATTGTATATTGCCTATCTACGAGAGAATGAAGATATCGGCCCTATGCTAGACGAGCTGCTAATAAGGGTATGTGTACACAGGTGGCCTTTGGCCATGGTGTTGAGGAAGAGGCCTACTTCTCAACACATTTGTGTGTAAATATGGTGTTTATTGATGATTGTCTGCAGACATGTTATAATTAGAATTGTTAGCACGTGCATTGATCATGAAGTAAGTGATTTCATAAAGTTTGATTCATATGATATTTCTTAAAACCCCTGTGAATCTAATAAGTGGCAAGTCGATTATATAGCTCTAGGAGCATGTTTCAGTTGTTTTCGGCAATTGCCCACTGAGTGCATCAAGTAATCACGCCCTGCATGTATTTCTAAATATGCAGGTTGTGCAGGAGATGATGACGGAAATTGAATGCTGAGCGAAGACTTATTTTGTCATGTGATATGTTTTGCCCTGGGTTTATGTCTTCACACATAAATTCAACTACTCTTTTGCTGCCAACTCTTATTATGGATTGTGATGTGTTATGGTACAGAGTCTTGATGGGTTAGACATTTGTTAGAAAAGTATAATCTCGAGCCGAAAGTTTTTGAATTCACTTGCTAAATAGTGATTAATTAATGTTCGACGTTTGATTATTAGTTGATCACAATTTCAAAGACTCGTTTTTCCCTGAAATGATAATTGTTTATTTCTGTGAGTCTTTAAAGTTAGTCAGTTATGTTATTTCTTTTCTCCAGTCTCAACCCGGTTAGTTAGTTAATCCTTGATTAATTAGCCGGGGCGTGACAGAATGATATCAGAGCAGTTGTTCGCTCTAGTCCTGTGAGTCTTCCTTGAGTCTAACCGAGTTGTCCTAAATCATTCAAGCTCAGCATATCAAGTCCGTCATCTCCAACACAACCAGGTACAAGTAGTTGATTTTTGCATAAAGAGTTCAGAATTATTTGAGCATTGCTTATGGCTTTGAGTGATCTTGATATGTTTAGTATTATATGTTGTATGATATGATTGTGCATAGAAATTGATTAGTATCTTAAGATGGGAAGTGCGACGTAACGATGTTATTGTCCTAATATTTAAGTTACGATTATTATTTAGGATGCCGAGGACGCGGACTACGCCGTGTAAGAGCACAAGAGTTAGACCGTTGCTGATTGGGTGTACAGACAGATTTTACGAGCTGAGGCCAGAACAATATACGGACTTCCAGATTTTCTCGATCAGTTTCATTTGAACTGGTTTCTGGTTAGGCAGCATGGGGTTAATAATTTCAGTGCGATACTCCGACTGATTCAGGTCTTGCCAGCACACTGGCAAGGATTGGCTTCTTCTAGTGCACTTGATTATATTGATTTTTCTAGAGATCCTGAAGAGTCGGGGGATTTCCTAGGATTCCATGCGCTCGTTCAGGCACGGAACCGGGATCATCAAGGTCCACCCCCAGGTGATTATCCTCCTCTCGAGCATTTTCATTTTCTTATTCGTCAGTTCTTTGCGGAGCATTATGTGAGGCAGGATGATCCTTCTCCCAAGCCTGCCGTTGATGTACTACCTCTTGATATTCCTGCTCCTAGATTTGATGAGCCCATGATTATTGATCGTACTCCTTTAGTCGATCGTTCTTGAGCTGTTGATCCTCATCCATTGATGGATGTAGATATTTATCAAGGGCCTGATGATTTGTATTTACACCCTGAGTTAGATCCTCTGGTTGTTGATATGTTCCTTGCTGAGGACATTCCTTTTCCCTATCCGGATCCAGTGATACCGGAGATTGATGCGGATATGTTAGAGCAGTCATTTGCTTTTGATTCACCTTCTCATCAGATTGATCCTGTCAATCCAGTATCTTCTCAGATTGATCCCAACGACTCTGTTTCAGAAGTAGTTCCTGGTTCTTATCCAATTCATACAGTCCCACATGACTCTCTCCCAGTTATAGCTCCTGAGTTTCATTGATTTCGGTCGATCTTCCTAGTCAACTTCGTGAAGTTCATATGTTTCAAGAGCCACCTCCTCCTGCCGATGAAGGAACCGGCTCCTCTAGGCCATCAGGTCTTTCCAGATCTTATCAATATGAGCCTGAGCATGTTAAGTCTGTTGGCAAATGTAAAATTTTGTATCTTCGGTCAGTGAGATGTCTTTTGTTACTGACCCATACATTCTACATCCCGAGTTTAAGGTGATTTCGCACGACAACAACCCCTATGCGCTTAAACCACCAGTGCCAGATTACAATGAAGAAGATATTGAGCCCTTACAGTTTGCGGCACCGAGGCACGGTTGCCCTAATTGGGAAGATGAGATTGATCGATACTTGGACGAAGAAGAGGCGACCAGTGGAGCTGAAGGAGAGATGAACATCACCGGGAATGATGAGTCTGGCCCAAGTAGTAGCCATTAGTAGTAGATCTTGTGTGCGATAGTACGGTGTAGTTGGTATGACGATGTGTAGTAGTGATGCATATAGTAGTTTTAGTAGAAATCTGTCGATGTATATATGTATGTGGTATGTATGTGAATAGTGTAGTCCGTTGGGATGCCATATAGATAGAGCATCGCCATAGCCCAAAACCCACTTGAGGCAAATTTTACCCCTTTTTGTAAAAGTCCTCAAGAAGGCAATTTTTCCAAGATATATAAATTGGATATTTTATTAACTTTGCAACTTCGTTATTCATATTGTGCAACCTATCAACAATTTGTTTAAGTTTTGTGATAACTTTAACTTGTTATATGATACGAAATATTTCCCTTGAATTGATATTCAAATTCTAAAATTATTTTAGTATGCCGAGAGGACGTCGAAACCCAATACCTGAAGAAGAGACTCAAGAGAGTCAACCTACACCTCAGAACTCACCTAATCAATCACCTCCCCGCCTTGATCGCAAGATTGCTGAACTTTTTCTTCGCCAAAATCCACCAACTTTTACTGGATCTGGTGACCCATCTGAGGCTGAAGAGTGGGTTAGGGCTATGGACCGTGTTTTCTGATTTTTGGAATGCACTGATCGAGAGTGTATGCTATGTATCTCTTTCCAGCTAAAAGGGATCTGCAGATTATTGGTGGGAGCCTCGTCAGAAAACCTTCACGCCAGAACAGCCAGACATTTTCACGTGGGAGCGTTTCAAGGAAGAACTCTTGGCCAAATATATTCCCCGCAGCCACCGTAGGTAGAAAGAGATTGACTTCGCCAATCTTAAGCAAGGGAAGAAGACTGTAGCTGAGTACGACAGAGAGTTCTACAAGTTGGCTCGTTATGCACCTTATAAGGTCGACACCGATGAGAAAATGGCTGAATTATTTCGCTCTGGATTACACCAAGAAATGAGAATAGTACTGGCAAGCCAACCTCCGATGTCTTATGCAGAGACTCTGAATCGAGCGCTTGATATGGAAATGGAAATGCGTCCTGAGAAGATTACGCCTGATTCGACCCCAACGTCCACCCAGAATCCTAACCCATCAAAGTTATTACTGACTGATCAGAAGATTGGGAATAAGAGAAGGTGGGAGAATAAAAATTTCCCAAATAAGAAGCAGTGGCAGAAATCGGGACAATTTTCTCAAGGTCAATCTCGACCATCGTTTCAAGGCCAACCTCAGTTTTTCCCAAATCAAGCTAGACCTGTATGTCAGAAATGCAATCGGGCACACTCTGGAGTGTGTAAATGGGGAAATAACAGTTGTTACAATTATGGTCAGGTGGGCCACTATGCTAACAACTGTCCAAACAGAGATAGAGCGTCAGGAAGTGGATCCAAACCAAATCCTCCTCGTAAAACTCAATCTATGAAAGCTATGATCGCTTATCCACAGTTACCGTTTTCGATGTTCCCTCAGTTTCCGGTAGCTCAATTTCCAATGGCTCCACGGCAACCACCTTAGACTCAGCCAGTACAACCAGTTCAACCACAAACCCAACATCAAAGAGCCTTTGCCCTAAACCAGAAATCAACCGATAAGAAAGCGGGACAGTTGACATGTATGGGAACTTTGAGAGATGTACCTGTCATAATTCTTTTCGATACTGGAGCTTCGTATTCCTTTATTTCTTCAGCATGTGTAGATACTCTTGAGTTTCCAGTAAAACGATCTAATCCTGATATAAGAGTCCTTACGCCATTAGGCAGAAGCGATAGAATCACGAATGAGTGTCCTAACTTAGAATTCGAGTTAGGCCCTCACAAGTTGAGAGCAGAATCTTTGCGTCTTTTGCCAATGTGGGATGTGGATATAATCCTGGGAATGGACTGGTTAACCCAAAACTTTGCAACGATTCGTTGCGAAAGTCGTGAGATTTCATTCCAACCGCCGGGCAAAGAACCAACCTGTTTTTACAGGATAGATGAAAGATATAAGAGAGTACCCATTATTTCAGCCCTACAAGCGGAGAAGTTGCTAAGACGAAATGAAGCACGCGCTTACTTAGTACATTTGGTTGGAAAAGATGAAGTTGAAAAGAAGGTTGAGGATGTCCCAATTGTGAGAGAATTCCCAGATGTTTTTCCAGAATCCTTACCTGGATTACCACCGGATAGACAATTAGAATTCTCCATCGACTTAGAACCTGGGTTTGCCCTAATTTCGAAGGCACCATATCGAATGGCGCCAAGGGAACTTCAGGAATTGAAGATACAATTACAAGAACTATTGGATTTGGGATTTATTCGACCAAGCGTATCTCCGTGGGGAGCACCGGTATTGTTCGTCAAGAAAAATGATGGCACTTTGAGAATGTGCATCGACTACAGGGAATTAAATAAGTTGACCCTGAAGAATAAGTACCCATTGTCGCGGATTGATGATCTGTTTGATCAATTGAAGGGAGCAGGAGTTTTCTCAAAAATCGATTTAAGATCCGGGTATCATCAGTTAAAGATTAAGCAAGAAGATGTACTGAAGACTGCTTTTCGAACTCGGTATGATCATTATGAGTTTACCGTAATGCCCTTTGGATTGACCAATGCTCCAGCTGTGTTCATGGATCTAATGAACCGTGTTTTCCATGAATACCTAGATAAGTTTGTATTGGTCTTTATTGATGACATTCTTGTGTATTCCAAGACAAAGAAAGAACATGAAACCCATTTGAGAACTGTCTTGGATACGTTGAGAACTGAAAGGTTCTACGCCAAGTTCAGCAAGTGCGAGTTTTGGCTTCGAGAAGTGAATTTCCTTGGTCATATCGTCTCGGCAGAAGGAAATAAAGTGGATCCTGCGAAAGTGCAAGCTGTGTGCAAATGGAAATCGCCCACAACACCGAATGAAATTCGGAGTTTTCTTGGTCTAGCCGGTTATTACCGAAGATTTATCGAGGGATTCTCGAAGATGGCTAGACCAATTACGCAATTACTTCGAAAATGAGTAAAATTTCAATGGACCCATGAGTGCGAGAAAAGTTTTCAAGAATTGAAGGATAGGCTGACTGCAGCCCCAGTATTAACGATACCTGAGCCCGATAAAGAATATACGCTTTATACAGATGCCTCAAGAAACCGGCTAGGATGTGTACTCATGCAGGAAGGTAAGGTAATAGCTTGTGCTTCAAGACAGCTAAGACCGCATGAGCTTAATTACCCTACCCATGACCTAGAACTAGCAGTTGTGGTCCATGCGTTGAAGATCTGGAGACATTATTTATACGGATCAAAATGTGAAATCTTCACCGACCACAAGAACCTGAAATACTTCTTTGAGCAAAAGGATCTTAATATGCGTCAGAGAAGATGGCTAGAGCTAGTTAAATATTACGATTGCGAAATCAAGTATCATCCAGGAAAAGCGAATGTAGTCGCCGATGCATTAAGTAGAAAGAGCCAGACTCAATTAGCATTTGTTCTAACCCAGAACGAAGAGCTAGTTAAGGAGTTCGAGAAGATGAAACTAGAAGTGGTGTTACCACCTGAGACCACTCAAGGTATCATCGCAACACTTGTTCTAGAACCTGACCTGAGAAATCGAATTGTTCAAGCTCAACGTCAAGATGAACAATTAGAAAAGTTAAGGATGAAGGTGAGAACCAAAGGATCAACAGAGTACCACTAAGCAAGAGATATCGTCGTTTGTCTAGAAGTGTTTGGCGTGTCAACAAGTCAAAGTGCTACACCAGAGACCACATGGAAAACTGCAACCTCTCGACATTCCTGAGTGGAAATGGGACCATGTAGCCATGGACTTCATCACCAGATTACCCAAGTCCAAGCGTGGAAATAAAGTTATTTGGGTAATTATCGATCGATTAACCAAGAGCGCCCATTTTATTCCAATTCCTGTGACGTACGGAGCCGATAAGCTAGCCCAGATTTACGTGCGTGAGATCATACGACTACACGGAGTTCTTATTTCGATTACCTTAGATAGAGATTCCAAGTTCACCTCACGATTTTAGACAAGCTTTCAAAAGGAAATGGGCACCCAGTTGAATTTCAATCTGACCTTTCATCCACGAGATCGATGGATGACGTAAAGAACTATTCAGACTCTAGAAGATATGATCAGAACCATCGTCTTAGATTGAGGAGAACAGTGGGAGCAAGAATTGCCTTTGATCGAATTTGCTTATAATAATAGCTTCCAAGCAACCATCAACATGGCACCCTACGAAGCATTGTACGGCAAGAAATATCGATCTCCATTGTATTGGGACGAAGTTGGAGAGAAAAGAATTCTCGCACAGAAGCAGTTGAGGAAATGATTGATATCATACGCCAAATTAAGAAGAGAATTCAAGAAGCTCAGGATCGCCAAAAGTCTTATGCAAATCTGTGATTTAAATGAGTCAATTTCAAATCGGAGATAAAGTATTTCTGAAGGTTTCACCTACAAAAGGAGTATACAGATTCGGAATCAAAGGAAAGCTCAAGCCGAGGTTCATCGGACCATACGAGATTTTAGAAAAGATTGGACTCATATGCGTGCGGGTTGGCGTTACCACCCGATTTCGGTAACGTTCATAATGTATTTCACGTATCTCAGTTACGGAAGTATGTATATGATCCGAACCATATTATCAACCAAGAAGACATAATTCCTGAGTCTGACCTAAGCTATGAAGAGAGGCCAGAACGTATTCTAGATCGAAAGAAACAACAACTAAGGAATAAGTCGATTCCTTTAGTCAAGATTCTATGGAGACATCATGGCCCGGAAGAAGCGACTTGGGAATTAGAAGAGAAGATGAAAGAGAAGTACCCCAAGCTATTTATGGAGGTACTAAATTTCGGGACGAAATTTCTTTAAGGGGGAGAGAATGTAACACCCCGGATTTCCATAGCTCTAATTAGGCGCTAATTACGTAATTAATTAGAGATTAATTACGTAAGTGTCTAGGGACAATGCATCCTCAGATAAGATTTCATAAAGTTTTAACTCAAAGATTTATTTTAGAATTCTACAGTTGATTGATTAAGTGATAAATCTTTCAATTATTATTTTATTTCAACGTTTATTTTAGAAAGAGTAATTTATGAAGATTTCAACTCACTAGTAATTTCTATATTTATATTTGAATTATCTTGATTTAATAATTTCAAAGGATACTTTATATCCTTAAATTATTTTTGAAAATTTATATCTTTGAGGACGAAAACATAACGTCCCTCATAAATTGGGCTAGCACCAATATGTTGTAATAAACCCTTATGGCAATCAAAGCTTATATTATAAGCTAAAAATCACCTATAGCTTACAAGAGAAGCTAAGAAAATTCTAGAAACATATAGCTTATTCAAGAAGCCTTCCAATGGCTTATGGTGGAAGACTTGAATAGTATCTTAAGACTATATATATATATATGGAATTAGCTTGCAAAAGACTTCATTTTCCTCCCATTTTCTCCCAAAATTTCGAGAGCCACACACACACATACTCAAAAATTTCTCCTTCAAGATCAAGATCCGGACTTCCAATCCTCTTCAAATCGATAGATCAACGTTTACAAAGGTAAATCTCTAATCTTATCCAAGTTTTGAAGTATAAATCAAGATGAAAACTCATTCCCAACTCCCCAAAGTTTCAGACATTTAGGCCTTGTTCCCTACAAGTTTTATTCTTCAATCTTTTGTCTATTTATGCTTAGATCTACCCTTTAGGAATGTTTTATTCATGAGTTATGGTTTAATTTGTTTATCATCATGAAAACCCAAACTTTGTCAAGAACGCTAATTCTTAACTTGAGAAAGTGTTGTTGATTTCTTAAATTGAGCTTATATCTATGTAATAGAGATGTTTGAGCATGTTTAGAGTCGATTGTGGAAACAAAATCAAACCCTTATTTTTCTTATCATGACCGAAAACTAGAGCCTTGATTTCAAGATGATTTGGCTCTTGTTTGTTTAAAATAAGTTAGTAGTTATATATATATATATATATATATATATATATATGATCTTGTTTGGTGAAAGAGTTTGAGTTAAATCCAACTCATGTGAAAATCCCTAAATTAATATGCTTATGGAGTCTCAAGAAGTTATTATTTTGATTTTATTTGATTAGTTTGATTTCATAAGTATGATCTAGTATATGAAATTAGCTTATTTTGAATTATTGGGATTTTTCTATACTAGTATGTAAAATTTAGATTCCGTTAGTTTGCAAAATTACAAAGGACCTTATGATTTTGGCTTGATATTTGGAATTTGATTTCAAAATATGGATTCTTGTGATTATGTAGCCTGATCAAGACTAACTTGATCAAAGTTTCTAATCGAAATGATTAGAAAGTTAAGATGTTCTTATATTTGGTATTTCTTATATATATAAGAAATTTAAAGATTTAAGTTCTTTTAAAATACTTTTCAAAATGAGTTGAATAAGTAAGTATGGATGCATTGACCTAGCAGAGCTTAGCCTACCCTTAGTGAACCGAGAGTTTTACTAGAGGCTCAAGAGTTAGAAACTCTTAGTTCCTCTTTCCCGTGTTTATTCTTCTTATTTCTTTATTAAGGAGCAAGTGGAAGCGGGATAGAGATCAAGAAAGGAAAAGCTGAAATTCTCGAGCAAGCCAGATTTCCAGGTGGGCTTTCTAAACAAAAATATATGTTTGCACAAGTTTATGATAATGAGCATATGCCTATTTTGCAAAAGTTAATTGACTTGCCTGTTTTTGAGCATATTGCATATTGCATATTGCCTATCTACGAGAGAATGGCGATATCGGCCCTATGCTAGACGAGCTGCTAGTAAGGGTATGTGTACACAGGTGGCCTTTGGCCAAGGTGTTGAGGAGGAGGCCTACTTCTCAACACATTTGTGCATAGTTATGGTGTTTATTGATGATTGTCTGCAGACATGTTATAATTAGAATTGTTAACACGTGCATTGATCATGAAGTAAGTGATTTCATAAAGTTTGATTCATAGGATATTTCTTAAAACCCCTGTGAATCTAATAAGTGGCAAGTCGATTATATAGCTCTAAGAGCATGTTTCAGTTGTTTTCGGCAATTGCCCACTGAGCGCATCAAGTACTCACGCCCTGCATGTATTTCTAAATATGAAGGTTGTGCAGGAGATGATGACGGAAATTGAATGCTAAGCGAAGACTTATTTTGTGATGTGATATATTTTGCCCTGGGTTTATGTCTTCACACATAAATTCAACTACTCTTTTGCTTCCAACTCTTATTATGGATTATGATGTGTTATGGTACAGAGTCTAGATGGGTTAGACATTTGTTAGAAAAGTATAATCTCGAGCCGAAAGTTTTTGAATTCACTTGCTAAATAGTGATTAATTAATGTTCGACGTTTGATTATTAGTTGATCATAATTTCAAAGACTCGTTTTTCCCTGAAATGATAATTGTTTATTTCTGTGAGTCTTTAAAGTTAGTCAGTTATGTTATTTCTTTCCTCCAGTCGCAACCCGGTTAGTTAGTTAATCCTTGATTAATTAGCCGGGCGTGACACGCATCGACCTCGTACCGAAAAAAGCCTCAAAGAAAACCGCCGTCCGCCGCACGAAGATGGAGAAATCGCCAGCCAAGCTCACCGCCGAGGGGAGCCCGTCGTTCTTCGACGGAGCCCTCCTCGCTGACTTCACCACCGGAGCAAAAGGAGCATCCACCCTCCACGACATCCACATGGAGGTGGACGCCGACGAAGAGGTGCAGCCCCTGACCGAGTAGATGCCGAAGAAAACTCCAGTGAAGAAGAAAGGAGGGCCCTCCTCCACCGGAAAGAAAAAGACCAAGGAGACTCCTACCACCTCCTCCTCGAAAAGACACCGGCGAACTCCTCTCACACTGAGTCCGTCGACACGGAAACCAAGGCAACGGAGGAGAATGTGGTCTCCGAGAAAGAAAGCTCCGGCGATGCGCTAGGTGAAGACCAAGACGAGGTGAACGACCAAGTGGAAGGGGAGGAGGAAAACGACATCCTTTTTGTCAAAGAACGGCCGAGAAGAAAGCTAAAATCGTGACACTCTCGTCGAAAAGGGGGAAGGCTTACACTGTCAACGCCAAGAACAAGGAGATGGTGGTGCCCAAGCGATTAGAGCCTGCACTCCTCGAGCGACTGCGTGTCAAGGAGGACGTCGGGCGACTGTTCAAAGGAATTCTTCGGTGATCTTGACATCGACCATGACAAGGGAGTGCCAGAGGGCATACAATTCACACTCCTCAGGGAGCAGAGAGAGTTCACGGTTGATGAGCTCAACCAGGCTCTCAAGATGGTGACGTTGATGGAGGCCAAGGGCGCAAGCTACAAAGGAGCAGTTAAGGTGGTGCCCAACTACATTGATGGAAAATGGTAAGCGATCTGGGCAAAAGGACCCAGCCATACAGGTGTGCCACCAGATCATCTCCTACAACCTTTTTGGCAAGAACGACAGCAGCGCGATAATGTCAAAAAGCGAATTGTACATTCTCTGGGTGATGCACGAGAAGACAAGGCTCAACTTCGCAGCCTTTGCAATTTCGCACATGAAGAGCATCATAGGCAGGGAGCAGCAGAGGCTATCCTTGTGCCACTTGCCAACCAACTTCGCAAAGGAGAACGATCTGCTCGGCCCCGACTTTGCCATGACCCTCGAGAGAGAGGACACCTTTGACCTGAAGGCGCTCAAGAAGATGCTAAAGATCGTGGAAGACGAGGACGGCAAGCTCACCATACTGCAAGAGCTTGAGAAGCCAGTTGCCAAGCCAGCACGCTCAAAGGCCAAGGCAAGGGCTAGACCTTCAGCAACACCGCAGCCTGCCCAAGATGACACTCAAGCCGCCCTCACCAGATTGCAAGAGACCTTGAATGAGATCCAGACTGCACAGCTCGTGTTTTTCGCCCATCAAGGATTCAGGTATCCGCCCGCATCCCCCTAAGCTTTTCCTCCCTTGTGTTTGTGTCTTTTGTTTTTGTTTTGTTTTTGTTTCTTGTTTTTTATGTTTGTTTGTTGTGTGTTTGTGTTTTTTGGGGACCCTAATTGGTCTAACACTTTGCCACGAGCAAAGTGTGTGAGTGAGGAGGGCCCCTTGTTTCTTGTTGTATGTGTTGACCAGCACGTTTGAGATGAGCATGATGATTATGATCTTGGTATAGGCTTTGTAATACATGTTTAGTTATGTTTCAATGAGGTTAGTATGACGGAAAAGGGGCATAGCATGCACACCTGTGAGAAATTGAGCCTCTATGCTTTATCATTGCAAGCATGATTTCTATTTTGTGTGTTATTCGGATGCTTGACTTGGTTGTGCTAGAATTTGCCTGCCATCTTGATCAAAGCCCAACCGCTGTAGGTCTAAGTGCTCTAGATGATTTAGGCTTTCTTTTCGTAGCCATGGTCAACAATGAACATAAACCCAGATATATGTATCCATTGCTAGCCCCCTTTGAGCTGTTCGTTTTCTTTTGAATTACCTTGTACTATTCCCTGACCTGGGGATTGAAAGAGGAAGAATAGGGGAGGTATATGTATGTTTTGGGCATTATTCTGGGCAAAACACAAACACTAGATGCCTTGGCATTTGGCCGGGCAGAATGAGCCTAAATTGAGAAAATTGGGTAAATGTATCCCAATTCAAAATGTGTAGAAAAAGAAAAAGGGTGGGGGAACATGTGATGAAAAAAAAAAGAGAAAAAGAAGTTTCCCCAAAATATATAGTGTGCTCAGGCCCGTAAGTATCTTGCCAAGGGAAATGAGAAAACATTCTGCCCAAGACCTAAGCCAAGACAACCTTACCCAAAACTTAAATACTTCCTACTTTGCCAAGAAGCCACTCGATACTTACCTAAAAGACCTAATAGAGAACTTAGACCAAGCTATAGGGCAGAGATAGTAGACGGCAGGTAAGCCTATGGCACTTCCTTGATCAAGTCATCACTGAGCGTGAGACCCTAAACACAGAGTGTTTGAGTGCTTGAGAGGAACTTCCACAAACTTGCTTTGCCCTGATCTTGATACATAGCTGTATTAATCGCCTATGCCGGATTATCTTTGTTATGTTTCATCTTATCCTTGTTGGTGTTTGCGTGTGTTGTTTGTGTGTTTTGTTTTTCTTTTGGGCAAAGAATGCTTGCACGCTTGAGGAAAACCGTGGTTCAAGTGTGTGAGTGTGACGAGCCCACTTTTCGTGCTCTTTTTGGGGTAGTCCTTGCCCTAGAAAGAGTGCATTTTTATGTGTTCTTTATGTGTCTGCGTATCCGTATCCGGGAGGACACGCTTTGGGCGCCGCAGTCGAGACGGACCTTGGGCAAGATCGTGCCACCTCTCGTGAGAGAGGTAAATCCCGAGAATTACCTTGGCAAGGCATTTTGACATCTTGCCAAGACACGGTACCACGCGGGAGCTGAGCCTGACCAACGAGCTGACATGAAGCCAAGAAGATGATCGAGTCAAGGAAGAGCGGGAAAAATGACGAGGAATTATGTAGGGGACAGAAGGTAAACTCAGAATGCAGCTAGGAGGCGAAGACAAGAACTCGCGACTTGCACGCAAAAGGGAAGATTCAGGCAAGGTCCTCCGCCATAGGTCGATTTTTGCCGAAAAGGAAACGCGTCAGTGTGGTGGTTGAGATGAGACAATCCATCCAGCTGAAGCCAGAGGAGTCTCCATCGGTGATTCAAAACCCGAGCTAGCTGCTGACCTCACCACCTACCACCTCGAGATGCGCATGCAGACTAAGCCAAAGTGGAGTATACTTAGGCTCCCAACAACCACTTCACATATATCGATTTTAGAGGGGAAGCATCTAGTCTTTAGTTTTTCTCGGCACTGTTCTCTTTCATTTTCCTTTGATTTTCGGAACAGTAATTAAGAGACATGATAGACCAATGATTAAATACTGGTGAGACATAATTCAAACAAACTTTAGAACTTCAAACCATTGAGATAAGCACACATAATTTACATATGAAACTAGACCAACAGATCTTTAACAAAAGAGGTTCAACTGATCTGGAGGTATTTAACTGACGACTTCAAAACATAACATAGTGTTCTTTTACAGCAGAAAACATGTGAATACACATATGACGATGTAGATTCAAGGTTCTAACATATCAGCATCAAAAGGTTCCGAATGCTCAACACATTCCCATCCCATCTTCAGCTCAACCTGCATATTTAAAAACAAACATGCAGGACTGAGTACAAGAATGCACTCAGTGGACACATGCCAAAATATTTTATAATTTTAAATTACACTGCCCCATCAAGCAAGACACAACGGTTTTATTTAAAAAGGCCTTGTGCTTACTAAAACATTATAATCAGTTCATAATCATTTGTCTGGCCAGACATATTTCCTTTGTATGTATGATCCATATCCCTTACTTTCATTATAACATCATCAATACCGTCATAGAAGTAGGCCTCCTTCTACGCCGTTGTGACCGGCCGAGAATTATCCTTTCAGCATACAGTCACCCTAAAATGTACACGTTAACCCTAGCCAGGTATAATCCTTCCGGTATAGGATCCGATATCGATTTCATTCATAAGTTGGTAGCGAACTAACACATTCATCAACATTCATGAATAGGATACATACATAAAAACATAAACATTTTTTGGGAAGGTAATTAAATAAAACATTTCATAATCATTTCTTGAATAAAGCATCATAAATAAATCATTTGATAAGCATTTTATTTTCAGTGAGTATAGTAAAGCCCACCTGGTACGCATGCTTTCTAAATAGTCTCCTTTTAACGTCAGCGACCGAATCACGTCCCACCTTTACGTAAGAAACTAATTTAGTACGTAGGTCACGTTTTTCGAGAACATCAAAGTTCAATAAACTTTGATAACCTTATAAAATAATACTTTACCCCTTTCTAACCAACTCAGTACGTCTTTTCACGGAACAACTTAACTTACCACTTTTCGTACTTCGATAGAGACGTAATATGACTTATGACCTTATATTGACCATTTAGGTCAAACGTCAACTTATACTTAACGTCTTTTAATAATATGATTTCAATTATGAAATCGTCTCTTATAAAAGAGATATTTATATATTTCTAATACGTTTTACACGTATTAGCGTATTTATTCAATGTATACAACATTCCTATTAGACGTATAACATAACATTGGTCATGTACTAACGTATTTCATACGTTTTGACTAAAGTCAACAATTTTGACTTTTACTAACATACAAATTTCGAAAATTCATATATGTTCTATAAATCGATTTTCAATCGATTTCTAATCACAATATCATACGTCTCGATTTTTCAAGCTAATCAATAATTATTATTGATTTTATTCTCAAGTATGACTTAATTTACATAATATATATTATTATTCACACCTTATGTCACATAACATAATGTTTGGACATAAATATAATATTCCTCTTTTTAAAAGTCACATAAATTCACAACATGTCTAAAATATATTTTTAGAACATAAAGTGTGATTATACATGATAATAAAATTTTAACACTTTTTAAATCTTATCTTTAAGATTTCGGTCCTTTTCATTATATATATCAAAACGTTTCCAAAAATTCTTATAAATTCATATAACACACTATATTAACATGAGATCAATAATATGTAATAATATTGATCATATAAAATTTTTACATCACCTAATTTTTCAATATGGTTTTCGGTAATTTCAAAATATATACTAAACATCTTTCAAAAATTCCAATTAAATCACACAACACATAATCAACACCATACATCATCATCATAACACAATTTTCATCAATTACCACTCATACCTAAATATTCCTTAGAAACCCTAAATTTTTGAAACATGACTTAGTTCCATTTAATTTTCTAAAATTCCAATAAATTCATACAACACTATATTATGAATCTACACCCTAAATATGCTATAATATCATTTAAACATGGATCATATATCAACATAATATTACCCTAAAATTTTGGGTAATATATATATATTTACATATGTTTTCCAAAAATTCTACATAAAATCATATAAGCATATTTAATACCATAGATCATTATTTCATACTCAAATCAACAATTAAAAATCATTTTCAACAACATATGGACACCATGAACTTTCGGTACTTTCATAAATTTTTCAACATGCATAACTTTGTGAATAATTCATAATATAAGCTCATGAACAACATATAAACATATTTAGTGAACAACCAAACATCATAACTATTTTCTTAAAATTTTCAAAAATATGAACATATGAACATAACATGAAATTTCATGGATAGATTTACAAAATTTAAACATGTATAGAAAGCTTAGACAATTCCTAAGCTTTTAATCGATTTCGATTATTGACGACGAACGTTTTTCACTCAAAATCGAAGAAAGAAAATTTTAAGAACTCACTTTCTTCTCTCCTTCAAACTCTCGGCTCTCTCTCTTGTTTTGGAAGCAAATGAGATGAATTAAGTGATCTCATCACTTTAATAAAGGTAGGCTATCCACTTGTTCACTAATATAATTTTACTTAAAATCATAGGATTAATTACCCCTTTGCCATGGAATTTTCGGCCATTCGGCCTCACATAAAACAAAAATTTATTTGATCACTTTAACACTTGTAATAATACATATTATTACATAATTGATACATTTTACAACTCATATTAACAAGTTGCACAATTAATTACTTAAGATGTGTAATTTTCGGCTATCACATCGAAAATACATCCACTTATGTATTTTTAATGATTTACTTTATTAAGCATCATTTTATATCATATAAGAATTAATTATATGATAATTTCCCAGATTAACCATCATTATCAAGAAACAATAAAAATTAAATTCTTTGTACACATATATATAAGTTTTCGGTCATTATAATAATATAGGACAAAAATTCTATTTTTTTCATGCTTCAATACATCATCTAACTCCATAATTAATTTATACTAAATTAATTCTCATAATTATCAAAGAATTATTAAAATCACAATTTAATACACATATATATGTGTTTTCGGTAATCACATAGAGAAGAAGGAGAATTATTCTTGCCCTATACTATATTTCATGTATCATATATGTCATTATCAAGCATAAGATAAGGTTAATACTTTAGGGGACATTCACATTAGAAAAGTCAAACTTTTACACTTTGATTTTTCAACACATACACTTGTACAACTCTTATAATTTTCGGTCCCCCTAGTTATAGCATGAGACAAAATTTTATTTTACACCTAGATACATTAATTAATGTACCCTATTCATACACATCACTCATATAATCATAAGCCTTGGATTTTGTAATATTTTTCCCCAAATTTCAACATTTTCGGCCAAAAGGAGATAAGAAGCCATCCACCTGCACCACTTGATATAACACCACACCTTATCCTTAAAAATATCCTAATATCCTAATTATAACAATACATTATCAATTGGATAGTAATTTAATTCATTATACTTATAAAGCCTTAATTTTCGGCACTTATAGAATAATAGGCTACACATTTTATTTTCTTGTAATAAATAGCTAATATTTAGCTATATAAAATCTTATAAGTCCTAGATGATGAATTAAATCATAAAAAAATATTTAGAACAATTTTATATCACAAAACCCTAATTTTTTAAATTAGGGTTTTCGAAAATTAGCCCAATTATTCAATCTTTATTCCTTAATTCTTTAGCATTATTTAAATGATAAACAATGCTCTTATTACCTAAAATAATCATAGGAATTAAAATAATATAATTCCTCAATCGTTAGACTTAGTTTTCGAATCGTCTCAAACGTTGACGTTTTAAAACGTCTCAAAACGTTAATAATCGATTCATCACTAAAATGTTCATAATAAAGTGATATTCACTTTATTCAATCAATTCTTTAATAACGAACCTTAATTCTAAGCCTTGTTACTTAGAAAAATATCGAATAGCTAACTATCGACATTTAATCGACGTTAGAATTTCATTATCGAAGGAATAATAAAATTTATATTCCTTAATTCACTAATCATTAGTGAATACGACATAAGAATTCTCGTATCATAGATAATCGAAATCGATCTTCGATAATTTACTATTTCAATTATCGAGACGAAACCTTAATTTACGATTTTTATTATCGTAATTAAGCTGTAAATCTTCGGGATATTACATTCTACCCCCCCTTAAAAGAAATTTCGTCCTAAATTTACATACCTTAAAGAGATTGGGGTATCGCTCTTTCATGGAATCTTCAAGCTCCCACGTGGCCTCTTCGCCCATGGTGTTTCCACATCACTTTACTGTGGGCACTGACTTGCTCCTTAGTTGTTGAACCCACGATCTAAGATAGCCGTAGGTTCTTCTTCATAACTTAGTGCGGGTTGAGGATCACGTCATCATGATGGATCACGTGTTTTGGATCATAAACGTATTTCCTTAATTGTGACACGTGAAAAACATTATGTACATTTCCCAAACTTGGCGGAAGAGCCAATCTATAGGCAACTGGGCCTATTCTTTCTAGGATCTCGTAAGGTCCTATAAAACGTGGTCTTAATTTGCCTTTTACCCCAAATCTTATAATTCCTTTAGATGGAGAGACTTTAAGGAATACTTTATCTCCACATTCAAAACATAGCTCAGATCTACGCGTATCAGCATAGGATTTTTGCCTATCTTGAGCTTCTTTTATTCGTTGCCTAATTTGGCGAACAATTTCAATCATCTCACTCACGGTATCAGGCCCTAAAATTTTTCTCTCACCTACTTCATCCCAATAAAGCGGTGATCGACATTTCTTTCCGTATAATGCTTCGTATGGGGCCATATCAATCGTTGCTTGATAACTATTGTTGTAAGCAAACTCAATGAGTGGTAAAACATATTCCCAATTTGCACCTTGATCTAACACTACTGTTCTCAGCATATCTTCAAGTGTTTGAATGGTTCTCTCCGATTGTCCATCGGTCTGAGGGTGAAAAGCAGTGCTGAAATTCAATTTTGTACCTAATTCTTTTTGTAAGCTAACCCAAAATCTTGAAGTGAATTTTTAATTTCTATCAGACGTGATAGATTTTGGTACTCCATGTAGGCGTACAATTTCCTTTACTTACAACTGGGCTAACTTATCAGATCCATGAGTGATTTGAATTGGTAGGAAATGTGCACATTTGGTGAGTCGATCGACTATTACCCATATGGCAGTATTTCCTCTTTTTGACTTTGGTAAACCCGTCACAAAATCCATTGTCATATCATCCCATTTCCATTCGGGTATATCCAAAGGCTGCAACTTTCCATGAGGTCGTTGGTGCAATGCCTTCACTTGTTGACAAACAAGACAGCGCTCTACAAAAGAGGAGATATCTCGTTTCATGCCTTCTCACAAAAACTTTTCTCGTAAGTCTTGATACATCTTTGTGCTGCCTGGGTGGGCGGTATAAGGAGTATCATGAGCTTCACTCATGATTTCATTTCACAGCTCATTATTGTTTGGAATGCACAATCTTTCCTCAAATAATAAGGCATTGTCGGGAGCTTCCCGAAAACCCTTTAGCCCTTCAGAACTTATTTTGATTCTTGTCTTTTCCAATTTCTCATCTTTCCTTTGTTCATCTATTACTCTCTTTCTCAAATCAGACGTCAATGTGAGCATAGCGATACGACTCATGATCGTCTCTGGTTGTTCAACGAGTTTTCCTTATCTTGTAAAGAGACATCCCAACTTGGGCTGATTGTTACGACTCAAGGCATCTGCTACCACATTCGCCTTGCCTGGGTGGTAATTTATACCACAGTCGTAATCCTTGACTAATTCAAGCCATCTTCTTTGCCTCATGTTTAAGTCTCTTTGCTCGAAGAAATATTTCAAACTCTTATGATCTGTAAAAATCTCACACCTCACTCCGTAGAGGTGGTGTCTCCATATCTTTAGTGCATGTACTACTGCTGCTAGTTCTAGGTCATGTGTTGGATAATTCAATTCATGTGGTCTCAGATGTCGAGATGCATAGGCTATCACTTTTCCATCTTGCATTAACACACAACCTAATCCATTCTTGGAAGCATCAATGTAGACCACATACTCTTTGTCTGCTTCTGGAACTGCTAGTACAGGGGCACTAGTTAACTTTTCTTTGTGTGTTTGGAAACTCGCCTCACATTCCTCATCCTGTGAATTTAATCCCCTTCCGGAGTAACTGGGTCATTGGCCTTGCTATCTTTGAAAATCCTTCAACGAATCTCCGATAGTACCCAGCTAATCCCAAGAAACTTCTGATTTCATTTTGAGTCTTTGGCGATTTCCATTCTTGGACTACTTCTACCTTTGCCGGATCACCCTTAATTCCTTCTGCCGACACAATGTGTCCAAGGAATATTACTTCCTTAAGCCAAAACTCACATTTACTAAATTTGGCATAAAGTCGTTCGGATCTCAAGGTTTGCAAAACCCTTCTTAAGTGTTCCCTATGTTCATCTTCGTTCTTTGAATAGATGAGAATATCATCTATAAAGACTAAGACAAATTTGTCCAAATACGGATGGAACACTCTATTCATGAGATCCATGAATACGGCGGGTGCATTGGTTAGTCCAAATGGCACAACTACAAACTCATAGTGACCATATCTTGTTCGGAATGCCGTTTTGGATATATCTTCAGGTCGTACCTTGAGTTGATGATAACCCGACTTAAGGTCAATCTTTGAGAACACGCTTGCTCCTCGTAGTTGGTCGAACAGATCATCTATCCTTGGCAGTGGATATTTGTTCTTAAGTGTCAATTTATTTAGTTCCCGATAATCTATGCACATTCTCAAGGAACCATATTTCTTTTTGACAAATAAGACCAGCACTCCCCAAGGTGATACGCTAGGTCTGATAAAACCTAGGTCCAATAGCTCTTGTATTTGGATTTTCAATTCTTCGAGTTCCTTTGGAGCCATTCGATAGGGCGCCTTTGACACTGGAGCTGACCCAGGTTCCAGGTCGATGGTGAGTTCCAATTGCCTGTCAGGGGGTAATCCTGGTAAAGTTTCAGGAAAGACATCTGGAAATTCCCAAACAATTTCCACATCTTCGACCTTTATCTCCGTTTTATCTGTTCCATTCAGATAAACAAGGAATGCACGACTCCCTTTCTTGTTTATCATTCTTCTTGCCTTTAGTGCGGATATAATGGGAATTTTCTTCTTCATGTTGATTCCATAAAAGTTCGTAGCTTCTTGCCCAGGAAAGTGGAACGAAATTTTTCTTTCATTACACAGGATCGTAGCATGATTTTCTGCTAACCAATCCATTCCTAAAATTATATCTACATCGCCCATAGGTATTATGTTCAAATCATTTGCCAGAACCTTAAGTGATCCTAGATTCAATTCTACGTTCGAGCAAACATGTGTAACAGTCATAATCCCTCCTATGGGTGAAGAGATTCTCATTTCCTGATTCGCTTGCTCAGTTCTAAGTTTCAACATATCAACACATGCTCTTGCAATAAATGAATGCGAAGCACCCGTATCGAACAAAAGTATAACAGGTATGTCGAGAAGTTTTCCCATACCTGCCAAGTTTCCCTGGTTTTGTTCATTCTATTTTCGGTGCAGAGCATAAGCTCTTGCATGCGCCGGTTGTGGCTGACGGGGTGCTTGGCGTTGTTGATATCGCTGCTGCTGCCGTGGCTGTTGCTGCTGTGGCTGTTGATGTTGTGGTGGTTGCCGTCGTTGTTGTTGTGGCTGCTGCTGCGGCTGCGGTTGGGGCTGGTACTGGATAGCCTTGAGTGGTTGGGCACGAGCTGGTTGATTTGGCCGTCCCGTTATTGCCGGGCATACTCCTGGGCAATTGTATGCAAAGTGGCCCTTCAAACCACATTTGAAGCAACTGCCAGTGCCTGCTAAGCACGTTCCTTTGTGCAGCTTATGGCATTTTGGGCAAGGAAGAGCCCTCATTTGCTCTTGTGGCCCTTGCATGGGAGTGGAAAAGATTGGTCTTTTCCATCCTTTCCCTTGAGGTGCCACGTTCCCTTGCCATGGCCGCTTGTTTGTATTCCCAAAATTCCCTCGATTATTGTTACTGAAACTCCTTTCCCATTTTCTCTTACCCTTATCAACAGTACTATGCGTCTGAGTCTGTGTTGGCTTGTCCTCTTGCATGGCTGCCTCAATGTCCAAAGCTCGACTAAGAGCTTCAGTGTATGTCAAGTCTCAGTGGTGGTCGAGAGACATTCTTATTTTCGCCTTAGTCCGATCTAAACTTTCTGACATTTTCATATCTTTGCTTACTTGATCGGGTATATCGTGACATATCGCAAAAGACGCGATCATAGTCTATCACAGACATCTTTTCCTGCTTTAGATTGAAAAATTCATACTCCTTCTTCTTTCTATAGCTCTTAGGGATGTATTTTTCGTACATCTCTCCTTTGAAGTCCTCCCACGTAAATTCATGCATTTGTTCTGGAGTAAGAGTTTTCCTCCTAGCTTCCCACCAAAAATCGGCGGGTCCATTTAGTTGGAAAGTAACACAAGATAACCTCTCTTGTGCCGTGCAACGGAGAAAATAGAAGATTCTCTCCATAGTTCTTATCCATTGTTCTGCATCGTCCGGACTCCCTTTTCCATTAAAGGCAGGAGGATTCTGCCTGAGAAAAATTTCCTCGATCCTACGATCAGGTGGAGGTGGGGGTGGTTAGGGTATAACTTCTTCTTCCTCAGGTTGGGGAACTCCGCCCCTTCTCCTACCCCTTCTTCTAATTTCTGGTTCAGGTGCACGTCTAGGTGGCATGCTGGCACTGTAAAAATGAATTAATAGTTGCATATCGTTATCACAGTGTACACATATAACATTGCCATCCAATCTTATCATAAAATAGCTTTAAGGAAACCATTCATCATTGTCATGCTCATTTATGCCGTAAAAGCCCATCCAGGGTCATTGTATATATAAGGAAAATTTACCTCAAGGAGGACTGTTACATACAAGTCGTCAATACAAAAGGAAGTCAAGAACATACTATAATACTTTCTCTAACTTAACCATCATAACTAGCGTACTAGATTACATATCGTTACAAAAATACTAAGCTTCTATTTTCTATTTCTATAACGTTACTAACATACTACACACGTACTATATGTACACTAATACATGATTCCATATTCTATTGTTGCGTTTTCCAAAGCCTTCTACCATTCATCGAACCTTCCATCGTCACTATTTTCCATGTTTGTATCAACGTTCCTATCATTTTCCCGATTCCCTTCTTGGTTCATATTATCATTCTGGTCTTCATTCGGATCTTCCTCTTCCGGATCCTCCTCAGGATCCTCTTCTTCCTCAGAATCCTCGTCCGAATTCTCCTCACGCGCCCGTTTACGAGAAGGGCTTATCCCATCATCTCCTATGCCATACACATCACGCACCATAACATGGTCATCTCGAGAATCATGCACCCTCATACATGCTGTCTGAGGATAAGGTTCAGTTGGCGGTGGTGGTGCTGCCATCGGTGGTAGGACTGGAAGTGGCGGTCGCATTGGATGTCCAAGAGACATGGGAGGAAACACTGGTGCTCCTAGAGCTCTTGGTCTGGCTGCTCTTTCCACGTGTGCAAGTCTGCCCTCATCCTCTAAATATCTCGGCACTACCGGATCAACTTGTCTTGGAACCTCTGTATACAACCACTCCGGTGAATCATCGCGCCAAGTATACTCTCTGGGTGGAAGGTAAGGCCCTCTGGGTGCAGCCCTATACACGCTGTACACATAGATCAGGTGACTGATGAATCTTAGCAAATCTCCAATCAGATCATAGGTGCCGCCAACGCGATCGATATAATCACCCGACACTTCCTTCGCATAATCTTCCCAATCAACATGTAGTCGAGTCAGCAGACGCTTGATGCCATGAAAATCCATCACACCATACTCATGTGCATCCATCCAGTGTCGGAGATAATGCATCAAGAACTCTCCCAAGTAGTCGCCCCAACGCATCCAATACGTACGATATGCATGGATCACTTCCTCTGGTGTTTCCCTTGGCTCTAATCTTCTCCTTGACGTGTAATAAGTACTTGCCATCTAACACAGACAATACTAGCATAAGCCAATCTAGATATATCTGATAAGCAGATAAGGTAAACTTAAACATATCTGTTAAGCAGATAAGATAACTGGATATATCTGTTAAGCAGATAAGATCATCCAAACACATCTAATAGCAGATAAACATCATCAGGAAAGGTCCTCATATAACACACATTATAACTCTATTTATCCTCCTAGGAATCTTATTTCCTAGCAGCTTTCTAAAATTCTTATCACTCTATAGAGTTTTCATTCTTTGTATATCGGAGACTGAACTTCCCCTGATTATCACGAATTCTGGCGAAGGAATCAGGAATTCCGTCCTTCATAAAAAGTAAAGTACAGTTCTTTAGAAGTACGTAGGCGAAAACCATGCATAAATCGGATCTCAAACGAAGGAGAACGGGCAAAAACAAAATCACTGCGCAGTGCAGAAAAGCCCGCACCGAGGTCGTAGGTAATACCGATGCTAATGCCGAAGTCAATCATGCCGATGCCGAGGCCGAAGTTATAGAGGCCAAAGTCGTGAATGACGAGGTCGAAATCACCGAAGTCGAAGGTGCCGAGGTCATAGTTGCCGAAGTCAAAAGTGACGAAGTCGAAGGTGACGACGCCGAGGTCATTGCCGAGGTGGATGTCGTAACTGCCGAAGTCAAAGCCGTAGTCATTAACTCCGAAGTCGAAGTCGTAGAGGCTAAAGTCGTATTTTCTGATGCCGAGGTCAATATTCTAAATGCCAAGGCTGAAGTTAAAGTCTTAGTTTTATATGCCGAAACCGAGGTCATAGACGCCAAGGTCGTAATTTTAGATACCATGGTCGATGTTGTAAATGCCGAAGTCGAAATCGACGTCGAGGTCGTACCTGCCGATGTCGAGGTCGTAAACGCTAAAGCCGAAGTCGAAGTTGAGGAGGTCGACTCAGATGTCGAAGTCAAAGAGATCGATGCCGAAGTCAACAAGGTCGAAGCCGAAGACAAGGCCATTGTTGCTCACACCACTACTGATGCCGAGCTCGTTTTTTGCTTTCAATTTCGAGTTCGTTTTCACTTTTCGTTCCTTGTGCTTCTATGTTCTTTCGTAATATGTGATCATGCTTCTTATATCGTCTATGTTCCTTTGGGATAACATATTCATTTGTCATAATCAACTTTGGGATTTGAAAAAAAAATTCAAATATTAAGAACATAGCTCGTTTTATACATGCGCATATCTTTGAATTTTGAAAAATTTAAACATTTCCTTTTGGCAATTCATGTTCAACTTCGAACATTGTCATTCATTCTCATCTTTGATCACTTCGAATAACTTCTCTTCCCCCATCTTTCCATGACTTTCAACTTACATCACTTATCATATCATTCATCGATTTCAAATCAATCGCATAACTTTCATTGAATCTCAAACATGATTTCAAAATGAATTTCAAAATTTCCTTTCAATCCTTTTTATAACTTTCTTTGCAATCAAACTTCATAACATTCCTTCACTTTTAAAACATGATTTCAATTCCTTTCATCTTTGAACTTTTCATTTCAAAAACTTGAGAAGAAATCATTTACCTCGTTCCGGTTGAGCTTGATGTGATGGAGTGTTGAGCACAGTCAGCTGATTCTAGAAGTCTAGTGACTCAATCTAGACTTAACTTTTGAAAGAAAGTTTTGGCTTCAAAGAGCGAACTGCTCTGATACCACTTTGTAACAGCCCTCTAACCCTAATGACGGATTAGCAAGGACTATTACTTGAAACAGTAATTAAGAGACATGATAGACCAATGATTAAATACTGGTGAGACATAATTCAAACAAACTTTAAAACTTCAAACCATTGAGATAAGCACACATAATTTACATATGAAACTAGACCAACAGATCTTTAACAAAAGAGGTTCAACTGATCTGGAGGTATTTAACTGACTACTTCAAAACATAACATAGCGTTCTTTTGCAAATGAAAACATGTGAATACACATATGGCGATGTGGATTCAAGGTTCTAACATATCGACATCAAAAGGTTCCACCGCTCAACACATTCTCATCCCATCTTTCACCAACCCGCACATTTAAAACAAACATGCGGTCGAGTACAAGAATGCACTCGGTGGACACATGCCAAAACATTTTATAACTTTAAATTACATCGCCCATCAAGCAAGACACAAGGGTTTTATTTAAAAGGCCTCAGGTTTACTAAAACATTTTCATCAGTTCATAATCATTTGTCTGGCCAGACATATTTCCTTTGTATGTATGATCCATATCCCTTACTTTCATTATAACATCATCAATACTGTCATAGAAGTAGGCCTCCTTCTACGCCGTTGTGACCGGCCGAGAATTGTCCTTTCAACACACAGTCACCCTTAAGTGTACACGTTAACCTTAGCCAGGTATAATCCTTCCGGTATAGGATCCGATATCGATTTCATTCATAAGTTGGTAGCGAACCAACACATTCATCAACATTCATGGATAGGATACATACATAAAAACATACATATTTGGGTAGGTAATTAAATAAAACATTTCATAATCATTTCTTGAATAAAGCATCATAAATAAAACATTTGATAGGCATTTTATTTTCAGTGAGTTTAGTAAAGCCCACCTGGTACGTATGCTTTCTAAATAGTCTCCTTTTAACGTCAGCGACCGAATCACGTCCCACCTTTACGTAAGAAACTAATTTAGTACGTCGGTCATGTTTTTCGAGAACATCAAAGTTCAATAAACTTTGATAACCTTCTAAAATAATACTTTACCCCTTTCTAACCAACTCAATACGTCTTGTCACGGAACAACTTAACTTACCACTTTTCGTACTTCGATAGAGACGTAATATGACTTATGACCTTATATTGACCATTTAGGTCAAACGTCAACTTATACTTAACGCCTTTTAATAATATGATTTGAATTATGAAATCGTCTCTTATAAAAGAGATATTCATATATTTCTTATACGTTTTATACATATTAGCGTATTTATTCAACGTATACAACATTCCTATTAGACGTATAACATAACATTGGTCATGTACTAACGTATTTCATACGTTTTGACTAAAGTCAATGTCACGACCCCATTCCGGACCAACCCGGACCTGAGGGTGACTAGTACTAGGAGTAGTACTTTAGGGGTTACATGAATAAACTAGAGATGCGTGAAAATAAGCTAACATGCTCGAAATGTAATACGAGATGAAGTTATATTGTTTTGAAAGGTTTAGCCATCGGACCCCAAAATTTGGCCCGATCCGATGGACCTCAATAGTTTGTAATATGAAGCATAAATAAAGGAGTTTAGAGTATAGCAATGAAAGTGTGTGAATACATATATGACGATATGCATTCAAGGTATAAACCACAAATTCAAGTAGATCGGTCAAGGACACCTGACTCCTCAACACTTTCCCCATCATCACCATCAAAGCTCAACCGCACATTTAAAACAAACATGCAGGCTAAGTACAAGAAATTGCACTTAGTGGACTCGTGTCAAAACATTTGATAGTATTTCGATTACGCCGCCAATATTGGGTAAGTCATGAGGGTTTTAGTTAAAATGCCTCAGGCTTACCAAATCATTTTCGTTCAGAAACATAGCTCGCCGAGCATTTTCGTGTGTATGGTCCGTATCTCATAGTCACAATACATAATAATAAATAAATAAACGCCGAGAGAGGAGGCCTCCCATCTACGACGCCGCGACCGCCGTAATCCCTGACAAGACACGGTACTCACCGCAAGCGTATGTTATAACACAACAGATAGTTCCAACCTTCACGCCAATCCTAGCTGTGCATTTATCATCCCACACAGACCCGACATTAAAAAGGTTGGGAGCTACCACAACAATTGATATAATAGTTCCAACTATCTCCACACCCTACCCGGCATAACAGATAGATCCATACACAAAACGAAATATTTTGGCGGTGTAATGCAAGAAATAGTTGATAACAATTGTAGAATAAGTGTAGAATAAACTCATTTGGAAAATAACAGTAAAGCAATTTTTAGTGGGGTAAGAAAAGGCCCACATTTTGAAGATAAGAAAGGAAAGCCCACCTGGACTATGGTTTGTTGTAAAAGTCCTAAGTTCGTTCGTTCGTCAAAATCCCGTCACTGCGTTCAAGGCCCACACCTTTACTAAAAAGCGAGGTTTTAGTACGTCGCTCAAGTCTTCGAGACTTTCAAAACTAAGATAAACTTCGATATTTCATATCGATGTAGACCGAATTCCTTAGTGAATTCAATACGCCTCTAACACGATACGATCGACTTGTTCTCGCTCTTCGAGATGCTTTCAACGTATAAGCACGTTTTCGATATATGGATTTCAATTGTGAAATCCTTTCTTACTAATGGGCATCATACTCAATTAGTATATCTTACGCGATCGACGATTTATAAACGTATAGTCGCACGCTTGACTTGAAAGTCAACGAAGTCAACATCGATCAACAAAGTCAACGATTTCGACTTTTGAAAAGTAATTTCTTACAAATTTTGTTTTATAAATCGAATTCGATCGACTTGAAAACGTAAAGTCCTATTGCTCGATTTATCTTGTAAATCAAGGACTTATGATTATCTTCGCATTTTTAATATCTCTTTTATAAATAAAATCGATTTTGGTTTTAAAACGTTATAAAATGAACGCTCGTCTCAAACATAGCAATCTATGTTTATAAAATTTTGTAAAATTTAAAACTGTCCAGAATATTATTTTAGTAAATTTTATTAATAAACTGTTTTAAAAAGGATTTTAAAATCCTTTTATATTATCGATAATTTCGATAATTAGTTTAAAAATACCAAATGACCTTTGAAAATTTTTCTAAATTAATATAGTGTATTATTATACACTATGGTCCAGAATATGAATTTATGAAATTCATATAATACTGTTTGCTAATTATTTATATATATACATATATATATTCATGGTAATTTCAAATAATAGGGAATAATCATCCAAAAATTCCCAAAATTGATATGTACTCATTATAACATCCCAACATCAGTATATAATATTTATATAACCCATAGTTCTTCATAACTATTTATTTCACAAAATGAAACAATATTCACGGTAATATAAGATAATTACCCAATAAATAGCAAACAATTTCTAAAAATTCTAAATAAATTACAACATCAATAAACATTATATTATAACATTGTAACATCATAAAATCAACCAAACTAATTTAAATCGTCACCATATGAGCTTTGCAAGCTCTCGGCTTTTTCGATTAAATTTAGTATTTGGTTTTCAAAAATTCCAACAATTATATACTATGTTTATACACTATAGTATATTAATATAACATCATATAATCATCAAGAACTAATTAAATCATCACCATATAAGCTTGCAAGCTCTCGGTTTATTTGATTTAAATAGGTAATTGATTTCCAAAAATTCTAATTAATTTACACAATGTATAAATAATATATTAAAGCATTAAAACACCATTACATGTTCAAAAATAAAATCATGCATTAACATATTTTTCCCAAATGCTCACGGTATTGATTAAAAATCATGCCTTTGATTTTTAAAAATTCTAATTAAATCATATAACATATAATCAATACATTAAAGCATTTATATGACATTATATGATTAAAACAAAAATTATACACCAAGGTATTTTATTCAATAAGCTCTCGGTATTTTTAAAACTCAAGCTATGGTTTTCCAAAAATTATTAAATCAATACCATAGGTTTAAATCATAACATAAATCAATATTACATGCTTAGAAAATGCTAAGAAGCACTCGGTCATCACACATGCATTTTTAACATTTTCAAAAATTATTTTAAACATGTCATATGGTTCGAAAATTTCATACACATGCTAGATCCATTCCAAAATCAAATGAACAATACCATATGCTTATTCTAACATATATCTTCATATATTTGAAAATAAATCATCAAGAACCATGTTCTCATGCTCAAGAACATTTAAAACATATATATACATACATATAGCATTCGAAATACACATGAATATATACATGAAACAGTTTCGATTTTTCAGAATAAATCGGGAAAATAAATCGGTACTTAAGGCCTCTATTTACCTTGGAATGATGTAGGATTAACAAGAACAATATAGTATCAAGTTGGGAGAAGAAATGAGAAGAAATGGGAAGGAAGGTTTGAAAATGGGGAGAGGGCTGCTCTCGGTTTTCTTGCCGAGTTTGGGAGAGTGTGGAGTATTTTGTGAGTTTCTATTGCTTGTAGTGTTTGATAACGAGGGAATTTAGAGGCCCCTATACTCCTTTCTCTCAACATACACGGCTGCACACACAACTCACCAATGGGATTAATGCAGTAAAATGATTAGGGGTAGTAATCATGGGCTATGTGTGCATGTATTGGTCAAGAATTAAGGTGGAAGCAAGCCTTTGTTCTCTCATGATGGTCAAGTAGATTTGGGCATTTAAGGGTGGATTTTATTTTTTATTACACACAATACATGTATTAATCATAGTATAGGTCATAGATATATAATACATGTCATGGAAATAATTAAATCAACACTTATGCACCTTTTCTAAAATACCGATAGAAAATAGGAAAATAGGTATAAAATATAAATTACACCTATTATTGATACTCAAGTATATTTCGATCAAATATACACATATATATCATAATATATGATTTAGATATTAAATAATATCATAGGATAAAATTATAGCATTAATTAATGCATAAGAAACCCTAATTTCAAAAATAAGATTTCAAATTTATAAAAATCATATCGATTTTTAATGACCTAAAACTGATTTCATAGCTTAATAACACTCATATATATCATATTATAAAGTTTAGATACCATATGATAATTTAATAGTGTCATTTCATGTGAAAACCAAAGTTTATAAACTTAGGTTTTAAAACTTTCAATCTCAAATTATCGAATTCAATAACTGAAAATTCGACTTTTAATAATTAATAATACTGAAATTATATAAAATATTAATAGGAACTTAATTATTATAATTTCCCGAGCATTAAACTCAATTTACAAAACGCTCTCAGACGCCGACGCTCAAAACGCCTCAAACGCTCAAAATCGACTCATCTCAAAATGGTCGCAGAAGTTCATACTTAATAAATATATCCCTTTAATAAAGGAATTAAGATGGAAATTAATTCCAAGCTTCACCGCCGTAAAATTTCATGAAAAGTCGACGCTCGACACGTGTCGACGTTAAAATATATCGACTAATCATTTCGTAATATTTCATTCCTTTAATTCACAATCCTTAGTGAATTTTGAAAGGAATTCGCTATAACGATATCGTATCGAAATCACAAGATTTGATGTCGTAAAAGATAATATATACGGTAAAACCCTAATTACGGGTTTAGAAAACCGTAATCGTATATTTGTTTTTTGGAATATTACATTCCACCCCCCTTACGAAAAATTTCGTCCCGAAATTTGTATACCTTTAGAAAAACAAGTCGGGGTATTTTTCCCTCATTGCTTCTTCAAGCTCCCACGTGGCTTCTTCTTGTCCGTGGTGTCTCCACAAGACTTTAACTAACGGAATCGACTTGCTCCGTAGTTGCCGAACTTTGTGGTCAAGTATGGCGCGGGTTCTTCCTTGTAGCTCATGTCCGCTCGAGGATCACGCCGCCTTGATGAATCACGTGCTTTGGGTCGTGAACGATTTTCGTAATTGCGAGACGTGAAAACATTATGGACATTACCTAGGTTTGGCGGAAGAGCCAACCTATAAGCTACCGGACCTATCCTTTCTAGATCTCATAAGGTCCTATGAAACGGGTCTAAGCTTTCCTTTCGTGCCAAACCCGACAATCCCTTTCGATGGAGAGACCTTAAGAAATACTTTGTCTCCATCCTCAAATTGTAGTTCTGATCCACGCCAGACGTCAGAAGATTTCGTCCGTCTCCGAGCCTCTTTTATTCTCATTCTAATTTGTCGAACGATTTCGATCATTTCATTCACCGCATCGTGCCCTATAACTTTTCTCTCACCGACTTCATCCCAATAAAGTGGTGATCTACACTTCTTGCCATACAAGGCTTCAGATGGGGCCATGCCGATCGTCGCTTGATAATCGTTGTTGTAAGCAAATTCAATCGAGGTAAAATATCTTCCCATTTTGCACCTCGATCCAAAATTACGATTCTAAGCATATCTTCTAGCGTTTGATCGTTCTCTCCGATCGTCCATCGGTTTGTGGGTGGAATGTCAGATCAAGTTTAATCTGCACTCAGTTCTCTTTGTAAGCTAATCCGTAATCCGGATGTGAACTGGAGTCTCGATCGAGGTAATAGATTTCGCACTCCATGTAGTCGCACAATTTCCTTAACGCATACCGGCCAACTTATCGATCCATAAGTGCTTTGAATAGGTGAAAGTGAGCACTTTTGGTAAGTCTATCCACAATTACCCATATGGTTGTGTTTCCTCTCCTCGATTTGGGTAAACTCGTAACAAAATCCATCGTTATATCGTCCCACTTCCATTCGGGGATTTCCAACGGTTGTAACTTCCCGTAGGGTCGTTGGTGTAGTGCTTTCACTTGTTGACAAACAAGACAAGGCGTTTCTACTAAAGAAGCTATGTCTCGCTTCACGCCTTCCCACCAAAATTTTTCCTTCGTGTCCCGGTACATCTTAGTACCGCCTGGGTGGGCGGTGTAGGGCGACGTGAGCCTCACTCATGATTTCGCTCAAGCTCTGCGTCGTCAGAACGCATATCCTACCTTCAAACAATAAGGCGTTATCCGCCTCTTGAAATTCTTCAATCCTTCGCACCTTAGTCTTTCTGATCTTTTCCAACTTTTCCTCAATCCTTTGTCTCTCGACAATTCTTTTCTTAGATCGATTTCGGTGTGAGTGTAGCGACATACTCACAATTGTCCCGGTGGTTCAACCAGCTCAATCTTCATCCCGCCAAACTCTTCAACGAAGTTTTTCCTCTTGTACAAAGAGACATCCTAACTGGTATGGCTCTTACGACTCAAGCGCCGCCTACTACATTCGCCTTCGCCTCGGTGATAGTTAATACCACACCGTAATCTTTACCGTTCAAGCCATCTTCTTTGTCTCATATTCGATCCCTTTGTTCAAGAAATACTTCAAACTCTTATGGTCTCAGGAAGATCTCACATCTCACACCGTAGAGATGGTGTTCCATATTTTCGGCGTGAACTGTACCGCTAATTCCAAATCGCGAGTCAGTAGTTTAGTTCGGGTCCGAGTTGTCGGGATGCATAAGCTATCACCTTTCCTTCTTGCATCAAAACACAACCCAGCCCAGCCTTAGATGCGTCTCAGATAGACCACATACCCTTGTCCGCTTCGGGACCGCTAGAACGGTGCACCGTCAATTTTTCTTCGAGTATTTGAAAACTCGCCTCGCACTCATCGGTCCAATTGAACTTGATTCCTTCCCGAGTAGTCGGGTTATTGGCCTTGCAATCTTGGAGAATCCTTCGATGAATCTCCTATAGTAGCCGGCTAATCCTAGGAAACTTCGATTCGTCGGTTGCGTCTTTGGTGATTTCCATTCCCGCACGGCCTCTACTTTGGTCGGATCTACTTTTATGCCTTCAACAGACACGATGTGTCCAAGGAACATAACTTCCTTCACTAAAACTCACATTTGCTAAACTTAGCAAAGAGTCTTTCATTTCTCAAGGTTTGCGTAACCGTCAAGTAGATGTTCCTTATGATCCTCTTCATTCTTTGAGTAAATAAGGATATCATCTATGAAGACCAAAACGAATTTATCCGTAAATGGATGAAATACTGCTCACGAGGTCCATGAATACGGCCGGTGCATTGGTTAATCCGAATGGCATAACTATGAACTCATAGTGGCCATATCTCGGTTCGAATGCGCCTTAGGTACATCCTCGCATCGTATTTTCAGTGGTGGTATCTCGACTTAAGATCAATTTTCGAGAATACACCCGCCTCGCAATTGATCAAACAGTCATCAATTTCGGTAAAGGGTATTTGTTCTTTAGTGTCATCTTGTTTAGTTCTCTATAATCGATGCACATCCTCAAAGAACCATCCTTTTCTTAACAAACAAAACAGGTGCTCCCAAGGTGAAACACTGCCTAATGAATCCCGGATCCAAAAGCTCTCGATTTGGATCTTCACTCTTCTAGCTCCTTTGGGGCCATCCTATAGGGCGCTCGACACCGGGCTGATCCGGCTCCAAGTCGATGGTAAACTCTAGTCGCTCATCGTGAGGTAGTCCCGGTAGATTTTCGGAAATACGTCCAAAACTCTCGACAACTTCAATGTCTTCACCCGTGCTTCGGGTTTATCCCTTCGCTCAAATAAACGAGGAATGCAAGACATCCTTTCGGTTCATCATCCTCCCAGCTTGTAGTGTCGACACTATCGGCACTCTTCTTCCCATGCCGATCCCATGGAAATGCGTGAGCTTGTCCCGAAAGTGAAACGAAATTTTCCTTTCCTTGCAGAGAATCGTGGAATGATTCTTAGCTAACCACCCATTCCTAGGATTATGTCTACATCGTCCATGGGTATTATGTTTAAATCGCTAGCCGTAACCTTAAGTGATCCTAATGTCAACTCTAGGTTCGAGCAAAAGTGTGTAACGGCCATAATTCCTCCTATAGGCGGCGAGATTCTCATATCCCGGCTTGATTTTTCGCACCTAAGGCCCAAAGATTTCACGCATGATTTTGCAATAAAAGAATGCGAAGCACCAGATCGAACAATACTATAACAGTAGGTTGAGAAGAACTCCCATACCGCCAAGTTTCCTGGTTCTCGCTCGCTCGCCTCCCCGTGTGGCGTAGCTCCGCCCGAGCCTACCGAGGCCGACGGCGCTGGTCCCGCCGGTTCGGCGGTTGTTGCTCGCCTGTTGCCGCCGCCGCTGGCGCTGACGCGGTGGTTGTCGCCGCCTATTTGTTGTTGCGGCGGTACGCCGCCACCGCCGCTGCGGATTTGTTGTCAGGCGGCCGCCACGCGCGGCCGCCGGAGTTGTTGTTGTTGAGGCCGGGTGTTTGCCACCGAGTTGCCGGGTTGGGGCGGAATCGCCGCGGTGGTCGGGCTCAAGTCAGATAGCCTCAATGGCCGAGCATTGCCCGCTTGGTTCGCCTTCCATCCGAACGTGACATCGGGCAATTGTGGCGTAATGCCCGCTCACCCCGCATTTGTAACAGCCTACCACGCTTGCGTGCACACCCCTGTGTGCTCTATGGCATCTAGGGCATTGAGGTGCCGATCGGGTCCTGTGGTCCCTTGCCGGTGGAGCATGAGTGCTCTCTTCCAGCCTTTGTCCTCGCTGCGCGGGGTTTTCGCCACGGAGCGCTTGTGACTTGCTTCTCCGTAGTTTCGCGGTTGTTATTTCCGCGGTTGGGCTCCCGCCTTTTCCTTATCCGACTACCGTGTGCTCGAGACGACATCGCCTTATTCTCGGTCATGGTCGCTTCAATATCCAAAGCTCGTATAGAGCTTCAGTAAGACAGTCTCCATGGTCGGCAAGAGACATGCGATCTCCATTCTTAGCCCCGCTCGAACTTTTCCGACATCTTCAAGTCGGTGTCTACTAGATCCGCAAGATATCTTGACGCCTCGCAGAAAGTGCGATCGTAGTCTGCTACGGATAGTTTTTCTTGTTTTAGCAGAAAATTCTCGCCTCTTTTCCCTATAACTTTTGGGAATATACTTTTCATATGCTCTCTTTGAAATTCTCCCACGAGATTTCCTCCACTGCTCACAGAAAGTCTTCTTCCGGCCTCCCACTGTAAGTCACCGGTCCAACCAAATGGAAAGTAACACACGACGACCTTTCTTGTGCGTGCATCTTAAGAAGGTAAAGATCCGCTCAATAGCCCCGACCCATTGTTCGGCTTCCTCCGGTTGCCTTTCCCGTTAAAGACAGAGGGTTCTGCCTTAAAACATTTCTTCGATCCCGCGATCGGGTTGAGGTGGAGGTGGTGGTTGGGGATTGTCTTCCGCTCTTGTTCTGGGACTCTACCCCTCCTCTCGGCCTTCCCCGCCCTCGACCTCTCGGGTTCCTCGCCCGGATTCCTTCTGAGGCATGTCGCTATGAAAACAAGTAATCATTAGCACTTGTTCTTTTCACACCAACATACACCAATGCTATTAGGGCTTTTATCAGAAACGATTCCAAAAGTAAAATCATTCTTAACAAACATAACTTGCCGAAAAGCCCTATTAGATCATGTGTATATATATCCAAAATTTCGCCATAGGCGGGATGTTCAAAAAATAATGTAAACAAAACATAAATCCCCACCAAACGCCTAAAAAGAGATTTCGAGTTTTAGAACTAAGGTGCAACAAGAGAAAAGAAAAGCTAGCACACACGCTAGACATAACAAAACAAATTCTAATTAAAACGCCGCCTAGTGCCTTCACGAGGTCTTTCCATATTCCGTGTCTTCCTCGTGGTCTTCCTCCTCCTCCGAATCCTCTTCACGTCCGAAATGTCCATACGGGTAGTTCCTCGGATGGTCCGCCCATTGCTTTCCACCATCGGTATATCTCGCATGGGGTTAAAAGCGGTGGTCGATTCGCCCGAGGCTCGTAGTCGGGCGAATCGGACCGTAGCATACCGAGCCGGGTCATACTGGAAGGCATCCGATACTCTCATCCGTCCGTCCGGCGAAAGTGCTCGACCGGTGGTATGGCCGGGACCATAGGTGGTAGAGGTGGTACCGTGGACGACGGGTGTCCGGCTGTGGGTGGAAATACCGCCTCCTAGGCTCCTGGGCGTGCCGCCTCTCTAAGCGAGCGGGTCCGCCCGCCGAATCGACACGGAGGTACCACTGGGTCGATCCGCCTCGGGACCTCTCAGGGCAGCCCACTCGCGACTCATCCCGCCTGTATACTCGGGAGGGAGGTAGGGTCCTCTCGGTGCGCTCAGAATGCTATATACGTAAGTCAGTGACTCACGAACCGCGCGATCTCCCACCAAGTCGTAGCCGCCCATCGCCCGTAAATGTAATCCCCGATATCTCGAGCATATCCATCCTGTGTGCAGGGAGTATCGCTAGAAGGCGCTGGATGCCGTCATAATCAGTCACGCCGTGAGCTCGGGCGTCTCTCCAAAGACGGAGATAATATGCCAAGAACTCACCCAAGTCTTCCCCAGCACACATCCAACTGGAGCGATATATACTCACCTCCTCCTCCGGGGTGGGGTGTGGTCCAATCCTCCTCCTCGCGAGATATCTCATTCCCTCCATCACAACTTACCTTCTTAGTCTTACCCAAACGTATACATAAGCCAACAACATCTTAATATGAGCTATGAGATCCTTATTCTATACCAAACACTCGAACTAGAGTTCAACGGACTCTATCGTATTCTGGAGGCAGAATTAAGGATTCTGTTCTTCATAACAAATGAAGATCAGTGTTAGGAGTACGCAGGTGAAAACCATGCGTAAATCGGGTCCTAACGAGAGATCTAGCTAAAACAAATCTACCGCGCAGTACAGGAAATTGCGCGATCGTGCCATATTGCAAAACGAGATTTATGTCGACGTAATACGCCTATCATCTTCGGTCTTTAAGTTGAGGCTGAACATCCTGAAGTCGTAGTGACGCCCATGTCGTGATCCGTGTTGCTGGTCACCGTGTCAAGTAGTGATGGAGTGCCGACGCCATTCACCTTAAAGGTTGAGGTTGTCTCGCCCATCCTTCTCGCCGCCTTCCGCCGTCCGCTGCTCAAGCGGTATCGTTACTTTCATTCTTCCTATCGCTCTTTTGTTCTCGTAAGGAAAAGAAGTTCGTATTCTATGTTCTTTACGATACGTGAACATGCTCCTTAGAGTCTAAGTTCGTCTTATGATAACATATCGTTCATCATAAATAAAATTTTGAAAGTTGGAAAGATGTCTTAATTTGAAAATTTTTGGAAATATGATTTCAACATAGCAATCATAATCAACTTATATGCATATCAAAAATGGATTCATTCATCCCATGTTGATTATTCAACTAGTACCACCATGTACTTTCATATCGATACTTGAGTATTGCATTAGTTCAACTAAAAGTGTTTTGGTAAAAATTTTCTTGCTCAACTTCCATTTTCATTATAAAAATTTTCATAATAATCAAATCCTTCAAAAGTCTATCAATTGTTCAATCATGTAAAAATTTCCATTTCATGAGTTTGAGAAAGGAATGCAGTTACCTCTTTCCCGGTTGAGCTCGATGTGATGGAGTGTTGAGGGGAGTCAGTGAGTTACTAGAAGTCCAATGACTCGATCTGACTTAGAGTAAAAGAATTTGGTTTTCAAAGAGCAAAAGTGCTCGATACCACTGTCACGACCCCATTCCGGACCAACCCTGACCTGAGGTGACTAGTACTAGGAGTAGTACTTTGGGGTTACATGAATAAACTAGAGATGCGTGAAAATAAGCTAACATGCTCGAATGTAATACGAGATGAAGTTATATTGTTTTGAAAAGGTTTAGCCATCGGACCCCAAAATTTGGCCCGATCCGATGGACCTCAATAGTTTGTAATATGAAGCATAAATAAAGGAGTTTAGAGTATAGCAATGAAAGTGTGTGAATACATATATGACGATATGCATTCAAGGTATAAACCACAAATTCAAGTAGATCGGTCAAGGACATCTGACTCCTCAACACTTTCCCCATCATCACCATCAAAGCTCAACCCGCACATTTAAAACAAACATGCAGGCTAAGTACAAGAAATTGCACTTAGTGGACTCGTGCGAAAACATTTGATAGTATTTCGATTACGCCGCCAATATTGGGTAAGTCACAGTGGTTTTAGTTAAAATGCCTTGTGCTTACCAAATCATTTTCGTTCAGAAACATAGCTCGGCCGAGCATTTTCTTGCGTGTGTATGGTCCGTATCTCATAGTCACAATACATAATAATAAATAAATAAACGCCGAGAGGAGGCCTCCCATCTACGACGCCGTGACCGGCCGTAATCCCGCAGACAAGACACGGTCACCACTGCAAGCGTATGTTATAACACAACAGATAGTTCCAACCTTCACGCCAATCCTAGCTGTGCATTTATCATCCGCACAGACCCGACATTAAAAAGGTTGGGAGCTACCACAACAATTGATATAATAGTTCCAACTATCTCCACATTTCTACCCGGCATAACAGATAGGATCCATACACAAAACGAAATATTTTGGCGGTGTAATGCAAGAAATAGTTGATAATTGTAGAATAAGTGTCAGAATAAACTCATTTGAAAATAACAAGAAGCAATTTTAGTGGGGTAAGAAAAGGCCCACATTTTGAAGATAAGAAAGGAAAGCCCACCGACTATGGTTTGTTGTAAAAGTCCTAAAGTTCGCTCGTCAAAATCCCGTCATTGCGTCAAGGCCCACACCTTTAATTTAAAAAGCGAGGTTTTAGTACGTCGCTCAAGTCTTTCGAGACTTTCAAAACTAAGATAAACTTCGATATTTCATATCGATGTAGACCGAATTCCTTAGTGAATTCAATACGCCTCTAACACGATACGATCGACTTGTTCTCGCTCTTCGAGATGCTTTCAACGATAAGCATGCTTTTTCGATATATGGATTTCAATTGTGAAATCCTTTCTTACTAATGGGCATCATACTCAATTAGTATATCTTACGCAGATCGACGATTTATAAACGATAGTCGACGCTTGACTGAAAGTCAACGAAGTCAACATTGATCAACAAAGTCAACGATTTTGACTTTTGAAAAGTAATTTCTTACAAATTTTGTTTTATAAATCGAATTCGATCGACTTGAAAACGTAAAGTCCTATTGCTCGATTTATCTTGTAAATCAAGGACTTATGATTATCTTCGCATTTTTAATATCTCTTTTTATAAATAAAATCGTATTTTGGTTTTTAAAACGTTATAAAATGAACGCTCGTCTCAAACATAGCAATCTATGTTTATAAAATTTTGTAAAATTTAAAAACTGTCCAGAATATTATTTTAGTAAATTTTTATTAATAAACTGTTTTAAAAAGGATTTTAAAATCCTTTTATATTATCGATAATTTCGATAATTAGTTTAAAAATACCAAATGACCTTTGAAAATTTTTCTAAATTAATATAGTGTATTATTATACACTATGGTCCAGAATATGAATTTATGAAATTCATATAATATCTGTTGCTAATTATTATATATATACATATATATATTCATGGTAATTTCAAATAATAGGAATAATCATCCAAAAATTCCCAAAATTGATATGTACTCATTATAACATCCCAACATCAGTATATAATATTTATATAACCCATAGTTCTTCATAACTATTTATTTCACAAAATGAAACAATATTCACGGTAATATAAGATAATTACCCAATAAATAGCAAACAATTTCTAAAAATTCTAAATAAATTCCAACATCAATAAACCTTATATTATAACATTGTAACATCATAACATCAACCAAACTAATTTAAATCGTCACCATATGAGCTTTACAAGCTCTCGGCTTTTTCGATTAAATTTAGTATTTGGTTTTCAAAATTTCCAACAATTATATACTATGTTTATACACTATAGTATATTAATATAACATCATATAATCATCAAGAACTAATTAAATCATCACCATATAAGCTTGCAAGCTCTCGGTTTATTTGATTTAAATAGGTAATTGATTTCCAAAAATTCTAATTAATTTACACAATGTATAAATAATATATTAAAGCATTAAAACACCATTACATGTTCAAAAATAAAATCATGCATTAACATATTTTTCCCAAATGCTCACGGTATTGATTAAAAATCATGCCTTTGATTTTTAAAAATTCTAATTAAATCATATAACATATAATCAATACATTAAAGCATTTATATGACATTATATGATTAAAACAAAAATTATACACCAAGGTATTTTATTCAATAAGCTCTCGGTATTTTTAAAACTCAAGCTATGGTTTTCCAAAAATTATTAAATCAATACCATAGGTTTAAATCATAACCTAAATCAATATTACATGCTTAGAAAATGCTAAGAAGCACTCGGTCATCACACATGCATTTTTAACATTTTCAAAAATTATTTTAAACATGTCATATGGTTCGAAAATTTCATACACATGCTAGATCCATTCCAAAATCAAATGAACAATACCATATGCTTATTCTAACATATATCTTCATATATTTGAAAATAAATCATCAAGAACCATGTTCTCATGCTCAAGAACATTTAAAACATATATATACATACATATAGCATTCGAAATACACATGAATATATACATGAAACAGTTTCGATTTTTCGTAATAAATGGGAAAATAAATCGGTACTTAAGGCCTCTATTTACCTTGAATGATGTAGGATTAACAAGAACAATATAGTATCAAGTGGGAGAAGAAATGAGAAGAAATGGGAAGGAAGGTTTCAAAATGGGGAGAGGGCTGCTCTCGGTTTTCTTGCCGAGTTTGGGAGAGTGTGGAGTATTTTGTGAGTTTCTATTGTCAGTAGTGTTTCAGATAACGAGGGAACTTAGAGGCCCCCATACCCTTTCTCTCAACATACACGGCTGCACACACAACTCACCAATGGGATTAATGCAGTAAAATGATTAGGGGTAGTAATCATGGGCTATGTGTGCATGTATTGGTCAAGAATTAAGGTGGAGGTGCCTTTGTTCTCTCATGATGGCCAAGTAGATTTGGGCATTTAAGGGTGGATTTTATTTTTTATTACACACAATACATGTATTAATCATAGTATAGGTCATAGATATATAATACATGTCATGGAAATAATTAAATCAACACTTATGCACCTTTTCGAAAATACCGATAGAAAATAGGAAAATAGGTATAAAAATATAAATTACACCTATTATTGATACTCAAGTATATTTCGATCAAATATACACATATATATCATAATATATGATTTAGATATTAAATAATATCATAGGATAAAATTATAGCATTAATTAATGCATAAGAAACCCTAATTTCAAAAATAAGATTTCAAATTTATAAAAATCATATCGATTTTAATGACCTAAAACTGATTTCATAGCTTAATAACACTCATATATATCATATTATAAAGTTTAGATACCATATGATAATTTAATAGTGTCATTTCATGTGAAAACCAAAGTTTATAAACTTAGGTTTTTAAAACTTTCAATCTCAAATTATCGAATTCAATAACTGAAAATTCGACTTTAATAATTAATAATACTGAAATTATATAAAATATTAATAGGAACTTAATTATTATAATTTCCCGAGCATTAAACTCAATTTACAAACGCTCTCAGACGCCGACGCTCAAAACGCCTCAAACGCTCAAAATCGACTCATCTCAAAATGGTCGCAGAAGTTCATACTTAATAAATATATCCCTTTAATAAAGGAATTAAGATGGAAATTAATTCCAAGCTTCACCGCCGTAAAATTTCATGAAAAGTCGACGCTCGATACGTGTCCGACGTTAAAATATATCGACGAATCATTTCGTAATATTTCATTCCTTTAATTCACAATCCTTAGTGAATTTTGAAAGGAATTCGCTATAACGATATCGTATCGAAATCACAAGATTTGATGTCGTAAAAGATAATATATACTAAAAACCCTAATTACGGGTTTAGAAAACCGTAATCGATATTTGTTTTTTCGAATATTACATCAACAATTTTGACTTTTACTAACATACAAATTTCGAAAATTCTCATATATGTTCTATAAATCGATTTTCAATCGATTTCTAATCACAATATCATACGTCTCGATTTTTCACGCTAATCAATAATTATTATTGATTTTATTTTCAAGTATGACTTAATTTACATAATATATATTATTATTCACACCTTATGTCACATAACATAATGTTTGGACATAAACATAATATTTCTCATTTTTTTAAAATCACATAAATTCATAACATGTCTAAAATATATTTTTAGAACATCAAGTGTGATTATACATGATAATAAAATTTTAACACTTTTTAAATCTTATCCTTAAGATTTCGGTCCTTTTCATTATATATATCAAAACTTTTCCAAAAATTCTTATAAATTCATATAACACACTATATTAACATGAGATCAATAATATGTAATAATATTGATCATATAAAATTTGTACATCACCTAATTTTTCAATATGGTTTTCGGTAATTTCAAAATATATACTAAACATTTTTCAAAAATTCCAATTAAATCACACAACACATAATCAACACCATACATCATCATCATAACACAATTTTCATCAATTACCACTCATACCTCAATATTCCTTAGAAACCCTAAATTTTCGAAACTTGACTTAGGTCCATTTAATTTTCTAAAATTCCAATAAATTCATACAACACTATATTATGAATCTACACCATAAATATGCTATAATATCATTTAAACATGGATCATATATCAACATAATATTACCCTATAATTTTCGGTAATTATATATATATTTACATATGTTTTCCAAAAATTCTACATAAAATCATATAAGCATATTTAATACCATAGATCATTATTTCATGCTCAAATCAACAATTAAAAATCATTTTCAACAACATATGGACACCATGAACTTTCGGTCCTTTCATAAATTTTTCATACATGCATAACTTTGTGAATAATTCATAATATAAGCTCATGAACAACATATAAACATATTTAGTGAACAACCAAACATCATAACTATTTTCTTAAATATTTTGAAAATATGAACATATGAACATAACATGAAATTTCATGGATAGATTTCAAAAATTTAAACATGTATAGAAAGCTTAGACAATTCCTAACCTTTTAATCGGTTTCGATTGTTGACGACGAACGTTTTCACTCAAAATCGAAGAAATAAAATTTTAAGAACTCACTTTCTTCACTCCTTCAAACTCTCGGCTCACTCTCTTGTTTTGGAAGCAAATGAGATGAATTAAGTGATCTCATCACTTTAATAAAGGTAGGCTATCCACTTGTTCACTAATATAATTTTACATAAAATCATAGGATTAATTACCCCTTTGCCATGGAATTTTCGGCCATTTGGCTTCACATAAAACAAAAATTTATTTGATCACTTTAACACTTGTAATAATACATATTATTACATAATTGATACACTTTACAACTCATATTAACAAGTTGCACAATTAATTACTTAAGATGTGTAATTTTCGGCTATCACATAGGAAAATACATCCACTTATGTATTTTTAATGATTTACTTTAATAAGCATCATGTTATATCATATAATAATTAATTATATGATAATTTCCCAGATTAACCATCATTATCAAGAAACAATAAAAATTAAATTCTTTGTACACATATATATATATATAAGTTTTCGGTCATTATAATAATATAGGACAAAAATTCTATTTTTTTCATGCTTCAATACATCATCTAACTCCATAATTAATTTATACTAAATTAATTCTCATAATTATCAAAGAATAATGAAAATCACAATTTAATACACATATATATGTGTTTTCGGTAATCACATAGAGAAGAAGGAGAATTATTCTTGTCCTATACTATATTTCATGTATCATATATGTCATTATCAAGCATAAGATAAGGTTAATACTTTAGGGATCATTCACATTAGAAAAGTCAAACTTTTACACTTTGAATTTTCAACATATACACTTGTAAAATTTCATAATTTTCGGTCCCCCCCCCCCCTTTAAGCATAAGACAAATTTTTATTTTACACCTAGATACATTAATTAATGTACCATATTCATACACATCACTCATATAATCATAAGCCTTGGATTTTGTAATATTTTTCCCCCAAATTTCAACATTTTCGGCCAAAAGGAAATAAGAAGCCATCCACTTGCACCACTTGATATAACACCTCTCCTTATCCTTAAAAATATCCTAATAACCTAATTATAACAATACATTATCAATTGGATAGTAATTTAATTCATTATACTTATAAAGCCTTAATTTTCGGCACTTATAGAATAATAGGCTACACATTTTATTTTCTTGTAATAAATAGCTAATATTTAGCTATATAACATCTTATAAGTCCTAGATGATGAATTAAATCATAGAAAAATATTTAGAACAATTTTATATCACAAAACCCTAATTTTCGAAATTAGGGTTATCGAAAATTAGCCCAATTATTCAATCTTTATTCCTTAATTCTTTAGCATTATTTAAATGATAAATATTTCTCTTATTACCTAAAATAATCATAGGAATTAAAATAATATAATTCCTCAATCGTTAGACTTAGTTTTCGAATCGTCTCAAACGCTGACGCTTTTAAAACGCCTCAAAACGTTAATAATCGATTCATCACTAAAATGTTCATAATAAAGTGATATTCACTTTATTCAATCAATTCTTTAATAACGAACCTTAATTCTAAGCCTAGTTACTTAGAAAAATATCGAATAGCTAACTATCGACATTTAATCGACATTAGAATTTCATTATCGAAGGAATAATAAAAATTTATATCCCTTAATTCACTAATCATTAGTGAATAAGACATAAGAATTCTCGTATCATAGATAATCGAAATCGATCTTCGATAATTTACTATTTCAATTATCGAGACGAAACCCTAATTTATGATTTTTATTATCGTAATTAAGCTTTAAATCTTCGGGATATTACAGATTCGTGAGGAAGATAAACAAGGCCTACGGGCAAACCTTTATGTTCATGTATTTTGTTATCTCTGCTCGAGCAACTGCTTGCCAGAGACTGTTTTTCCTTTCCATTTGATTTTATATTCAAGTATGGTTTCGTTTATGTTCTTGTTTGTTGCTTTTATGTTTATGTCGATTATGCGTGAGTAGTCGGTTTGGTTGGGCTCGGGGTGAAGCACGTTGAGTCGAGGTCATGAGAGTCATGCGGTCTAAACGTCCCTAGAACCTTGAGTGGCTGTTCCCGAAGCTCCAGGCCTTGATACTCATGTTATTCCTTTCCTTGAGTGTTAACTCGGCCGGTAGCCTTGAGGGGAGGGGTAGCTACAAGTAATAGCGGGAGTAAGACATCGAGTGTCTCCTTGTCCCGGAAGTGCGGCTGGAGTGGCTGATTGTAGCCGTCGGCCTTGGGCAAAGGGCTACGAGCCACTCCCTTGGACCGGCTGTGGCTTGTTGGGATATCTAGTGGGTCAAGCTGTTGGGGCAGGATACCCTAATAAGTGTCTTCCTAGGGAGAGCGTCTTGGCAAGGGGACAAGGTAAGGGGTCTCTATACTTCGTCCTAAAACCTAAGGGCAAGTTGGAGCCGGGGCCCGTATACGTGACGCGACCAAAAAGGCGCCACCCTTGGTACCTTTAACCAACGACATACACTCGTGATGAAAACTTTGAACCTATGACCGACATCTTGACCAAGATCTCAACGCGGAACCCTCGCTCAACCGCTTGTTATTCGACTTTTACTTTGTGTTTAGTTTTCGGTTTACTTTCTCGCTCAAGATCTATCTCTCAAGATATTTCATCGAGACCGCCACCGATCGATACCTTGCCCTCTGGGCACCCTCCTACTCAAACTGTGACAACTCGAGTAACAACACAACTAGCTCTCTTGGGTTCGACCTCTTAACTTGCCATATACGGAACTATGTGTTCAAGTTGAATGAGATTACAAGTAGTATCTTGGCGCGCCGAGGACCTTTGACGACGGGTTTTAGACGGTCGCCAGTGATCAATCACTTAACAGTAAACCCTACGATTCACTTGGTATACTCAATCAAAACAAATAATCAACCAATCAATTTGAATCACCCAACCCTAGAAGAATACTAGTTCATGCTCATCTCACGGATCAAACAATTGAAATCGATAAAAATCATTAATTCAATAATCCAACGAAAAAAGAGAATAATAATCCTTACAATCGCAATAGTCGTTGATGAATCTCTTCAATCAATGTTCTTGAATCATAAATAGCAAAGGAAATACTTGGAAGAATTTGAAAGAAGAAAATCTCGTGGAGGAGGCGCACAAACGAAAGATAAAACTGAATAATAATGAAAATAGAACTAGGGTTTCAGCGTTTTAAAACATATATATAGCGCCCGAAAATTCATGCGAAGCATCGGACACGAACCCAGCGTCGGACTCATTGCAGCGCCGGACTCGTTAATTCTCGGAACGGGAAGGCAGTGCCGGATGCATGCCAGCGCCGAACGCATCAACTCTCGGGACGATCTTCAAACATTGCGCAGCGCCGAATGCAAGAAGTATCTGGATAATTTCACTTCGGGTGCCCAGCGCCGGACATGAGCCAGCGTCGGACACGGGAGATCTCGGGAAGATTCAACCTCGGGCGCCCAGCGTCGGACGCGTGCCAGGGCCGGACACGGGCGCTCTCGGAAAACGGAACCCAACATCGGATGCCTTGCAGCGCTGGACGGGTCTTCTCGAATGTTCCTCGCGAGGCGATGCACACCCAGCACCGGCTACGCCGAGTCCGGCGCTTGGGTGCGGTTTTGTGCACAAAATAGTTTAAACGCGATCATTCCCTACACAAAACGAAAACGAACATAATTCCAACAAAAGATATTCAAAAATAAACAAATAGGAACCAAATCGTATGAAACAACCAAATAAAAACATGTGAAACTCTTTGCTTGTCCTCGAGCAAATTTTAGTTTCTTGAAAAGAATGGTACATATCGAATCAATACTTCAAATAGAATCAATCACATATTCCCATCCTTTCAATGCATCTTAATAATATAATTCTCAATACAATGATCCTCATTTATCAATCCAAACATGTGACTTATCATAGAATAGCTATGCTTCGACTCAAATATGTTTTCAGAAATCAAAATACAACTCACATGGTTCCCTTTAATGTAAGACATCCGAATGATAAAAATAAATAAAACATGTGGAACTTAAAACCGATTATAGGACAATAATCGTTAGGTGAAACCTTCAAGTTATACACTCGAGTATCCTAACGTAGTTACCTATACCCATCGCATAGAGTCTCCATTCGAGAGAGAACACAAGCAAGAGAGGTAGAGCCCTTATTCGAATTTTAAGCCCACTTATTTCACAACATCATATCAATTATTTTCAAATTTTCTTTTCTTTTCTTTTCTTTTCCTTTTTTTTCAATGGAAAAATCACACAAGAAAAGGGTCCCATCTATGAAGTATATGACAACCGATCACACACATTGTCTAATCACAGCTTCCTAATCATGTCCCACAGTTCAAATTGACACCTAAGTTTCATCATACTAAAAACCATATATACCAAGATGAAATGAAATTCAGATCAAAACACAATTAATCCAACTTTAAGCATAATTCTTCACGCACCATTGATTTCAAGAACATAAAATCCTCTCTTATCCAAACAAAAAGCTAAGAACAAAACACAAACGACAAAACATAAACAAAACAGAAAATGAAATCCCCCACACTTAAAACAGGCAAGGTCCTCATTGCAGATAAATATATATGAGAAAAGTAGAGGCGACTTCCCTGAAAGCGAAGAAACGGAACGGCGTGGCATCAAGCACAAGACAAAACCTACAAAAACAGCAAACAAGACAAGCAAAACAACTAAAGCAACACGACGCACACAAAAATAGAAATAAACATACACCCCAATAGTGATGAATCACTATTGGTCAGACGGCGGTGGTGGAGGAGGAGCACCATGAAATATGGTCCAAGCGTTCCACTGAGCCTCAAGAGCAGCCATGCGCTGATTCTGCTAGATCATCTGATTATTATACTGATTCCAGCGCTGGTTCTGCTCATGCCAAAATTGTTTATGTTTGTCAAGACAATGATTTTGCTAATCAAATCGAGAATAAATATCTTGACGAAATTCAGTCCAGTGGCCAGCAAATTCACTCCTAAACTGGCTCAGCTCTTCACGTATGAAGTTATAACCTTGTCTCGATGCTCCTTGTTGTGAAGGGAATTATGGATGATTGGGATCGGCATTGCTCTGAACGGGCTCTGTATCCTCTCTTGCCTCGTTATGCTCATTGCCCTCATCTTCGGATGCAAGAGTGGTATAAAAAATGATCATATCGCCTGAAAGCGCATGAGATGGTCTTGCACCTGCTGCTTGGGCTTCTGCGAGCTGCGCATGCATATATCTCTTCACACAATTCCTCGAATGATAGGGTACAAGAGTTGTCTCATTATATGCAAAAGGGGCGACTCGAAGCTCACTAAGATCAATCATCATAGGTCGGATAAGATCTTGCCCTGGAATATGTCGTCCCTCATTATTAATGATCCCTAAATGTACTGATAGACCAATAGGGATTTGACATAAGGTTGGCCGACATTTCTTACGCCGCTGAACCAGTTGTAAGTGCTCCCATATGAAGAATATCGGCGAAACCTTTGTCTTATTGATCGCGCATGTGAGAATGAAGACCTGAGCAGTCTATGTAAATGCATGATTTGTTTATATTAAGTCGCATGCTCAATCAGTTGTTAATTAATTACCATGTTAATAAGTGTATCGGTTTATAAATTCTAGGAAAACGTGAAGTCGTGGATGATTCACTTGAATATGTGTTTTCTCGATTTCTTTTCTTGTGTCGTGGTGATAATGTTTGCTTGAGGACAAGCAAAGGTTTAAGTGTGAAGGATTTTTTTAGTATATTTTTAGGCATACAGTTTCGTGGTTTGTCCTATTTATGCCGTTGTTTTGATTAGTATTTATCAATTCGAATTTATTTGGTTTGTTTCGATGTTTTATAGAAAATGGCATTAAGTAGGAAGAAATATATATAAAAGGATGGATGTGAAAATTTTACAATGTTAAAGAGCATCTCGATAGGAGTCCATAGGTGCAAACGGATAGCAATTCGGAGTTCGACGAGAGAGAACGGAGCGAACAATAAGTCACAGACACGCTGCGTGCGCAAGATCGGCGGCGGGCAGCCCAACACGACTCGCCCCTTCGGTGCAGCGAGGCCAGCGCCCACTACAGTGCTCACTCCACAAAATGCGGGCCACGGTCACGTCGCGTCCACGGTCTTCACAATACAGCCACCGCCGCGCCTCATGTCTTCACAACGCGGCCACGGCCGCGCCTAACGTATCCAGCTCTCCATCCACACATACTTTGCATACCAGGGCCCCAGCGCCCACTCCGCACAACGCGGCCACGGCTGTGCCTTACGTGTCCGGCGCTGCCTTCCCATCCGGTGTTGGGCGATGTTAGCTCGTCCAGTGGTGGCCTCTCCAGCGCCACACCACGCGATGTCGCTCCTCACCTTGCGCCCAGCCACATCCGACACTGTCCTCCCATCCGACTGGGCTTGGCGATCTTGATCCATGAGACCGACGCTCTGCTTCCGTCCGGCGCTGGGATCCACTCTCTGTTCATTCCAACAGCTGCTCGCGTCTGGCGCTCCGCTCCATCCGGCACTGGCCGCCAGCCCCGTTCTTGATATTTTATAGGCCCTAGGCAAAATAAGGAATATAGGCCCCTATCTTTTAAAGTTCATATAAAACCCACAGTCATTATCTTATGTGCGTACTAGGTAAAAATTATATTTCTTTACAATAGCTTGCAAATGACACAGGGTGTGACTGGCTTGAGTCTATAGAGGCGATAGTGAGGTTTGAACTCATGACCGTTGGCCACATGAACTCACTTAACCAAAAGGGTCCCTGTCACACCCCGACTCATCTAATCTCGGATTAACTGACTAACCGGAGTGCGACGGGCGGAAGAAAATAAATTACTAACTATTTCAGAAAGACTCGCAGATATAAATGATTAAAAAAAATCCAAAGAAGGACGAGTCTTTGAGCTTATGATCAATTAATAAGCAAAAGTCGAACACTTATTAAATCGCTATTTAGCAAGTGAATTCAATACTTATTGACTCAAGTTTGCAATTGATTAACAAAGGTCTAACCCATCAGAACTCTGTATCATAACACATCACGACCATATGACTCACAAACATAGACAATTATTCTCCCCAAAGAGAGACGAGTCAATGGACATGTAATTAACCAAATGATCAAAATAGAATATTGATCAACCCTGTTTAGCAAACTGATACCATAATCCTTGTCACAAATTTATACTTGTTATCAACTGTTCAAAACCCAACAAGATTCAAACTAAGGAATTTACATAACTATAACGAGTTGGCAAGAAAAGAGTAAATTGAGTTTATGTGTGAAGACATAAACTCGTGGCAAAACATAGACAAGTCAATTTAGGTCTTCGCTCAAAGATTCAGTCCACATTGTCATCTCCCGCATTTCGCACATTTAGAAATACATGCAGGCGTGAGTACTTGATGCACTCAGTGGGCATTGCCGAAAACAATTTAAAACATGCTCTTAGAGCTATACAATCGACTTGCCACTTTCTTAGATTCATAGGGGTTTTAAGAAATAACCTATGAATCATGCTTTAAGAAATAACTTACTTCATGATCGCAAATATGCTAAACATTCTCATCATAACATGTCTGCAGACAAATCTTAAATAAACACCATATCTACGCACTCTTGTGTTGAGAAGTAGGCCTCCTTCTCAAACACCGTGATCGGCTAATTGTAGCTCATGATCACTCTGTGTACACAAACCCTTACTAGCAGCTCGTCTAGCATAGGGCCGATATCGTCAATCTCTCGTAGATAGGCAACTACATCATGCATCATGCTCAAAAACAAAAGTCAATCAACTTTATAAAATTCACATACTCATTATCATAAACTTGTGTACATATATATATATTTTAGTTTAGAAAGCCCACCGAAATCGGCTTACTCGACTTTCCTTTTCCTCTCTTGATCTCTATTCGCTCCACTTGTTCCTTAATAAGGAAATAAGAGGAATAAATACGGAAAGAGGAACTAAGAGTTTCTAATTCTTAAGCCTCTACTAAAACTCTCTCGATACTCTATGGTTAAGCTAAGCTCTGCTAGGTCAATGCATCCCAAAACTAAACTGTTTAACTTATTAAGAATGTAGTTTATGATAACTTAAATATTTTCAACTCCATATATCATATCGGTATAATAAAATCTTTAACTTCCAAATCTTTTCCTTTGGAACTTTGATCGAGTAAGTCTTGATCAAGCTATATAATCAAAAGAATCTATGTTTTGAAATCAATTCTCACATATCAAGTTAAAATCACAAAATCCTTTGTAAAACGCAGACTAACGAAATCCAAATTTTTCGTATAAGCGTAGAAAAATCTCAATAATTAAAAATAGACTAATTTCATATACTAGATCATACTTTTGAAATCAAACAACCCAATTAAAATCAATATAATGAGTTCTCGACATTACATACACACTTTAATATAGGGTTTTTGATATACATTGGATTTAATCCCAATTTCTTTCATAAAACACAATCATAGATATATAATTACATAACTACAAGCTTATTTTAAACAAATCAAAGCCAAAACATCTTAAAATTAAGGCTATAATTTTCGGTCAACTCAAGAAAAATGGAGTGTTCGATTTTTGTTTCCGAAATCAACTCTAAACATGTTTAATCATCTCTAGTTTCATAGATCTAAGCTTGATTCAAGAATTATACGACAAATCCTCAAGATAAAAAATTAAGGTTCTTAATAAAGTTTAGGTTTTTCTTGGAAACAATAAATCAAATCATGGATCAAGCATAAATTACTTCTAAAATGATAGATCTATGTATAAATAGGCTAAGAATCGAAGAACAAAATTTTTTGGAACAAGGCCCATGATGGCCGAAACTTTGGGAGCATGAACAAAGGATTTTTCTTTGATTTATCAACATAATATAACTCATAATAGGTAGATCTATGCAAGTATCAACTAGAAATCAAAGATCAAACCCGTAAGAAAAGGGCCTAATGGTCAAACATGTGAGGAATTGCGGGTGGGTTTTCTTTGATTTCCTCTTCAAAATTTGAATAAAGTTAGAGATCTACCTCCTTAAGACATCGATCTACCGAGTTGAAGAAGATTGGAGGTCCGGATCTTGAGCTTGGAGGAGGAATTTCGGTGGTGTGTGTGGTATGTGTTTCTAAAATTTTGGAAGAGAGAGGATGAAAATGGTGAAGAAAAGTCTTGGATAAGCTTAAGGAATATATATATATAGGGTCTTAGTTACTATTGAAATCTTCTTTCACAAGCATTGGGAAGCTTCTAGAATAAGCTTATAAATGGCTTCCAACATAAGTTATATTTTAGCTTCTTTAAGAAGCTAATTGTTCTAGAGAATTCTTTAATAATACAAGCTAAAATAATAATAATATGATGTACTTGAAATTATTAAATCAATATAAAGCAACTAGAAAGATAGAAATTTCTAGTAAATCGAAACTTTCATAAATCACTCTTTAAATCTAAACGTCGAAACAAGATAATAGTCGAAAGATTTATCGATTAATCAATCAACTTAAAATTCTAAAATAATTCTTTGAGTTAAAACTTTATGAAATCTTATCCGAGGATGCATTGTTCCTAGTCACCACGTAATTAATTTCTAATTAATTACGACTTAGCGCTTAATCGAGTTATGAGAACTGGGTATTACATTCTCTCCCCTTAAAGAAATCCTCGAAATTTAGTACCTCAAATAAATAGCTCGGTTCTTCTCTTATGTCAGACCACATCGTGATAACCCGAGTGAGCGGACTAATACTAGAATAGTATTCATGGATACTAAACACCGCCACAATAAAGCTTATCACATGAGAATATAGAACTTAGGATTAAACATACACTTATAACATTTCGGATCAAAGGTATAAGCCAATGATCCAAAGGATATTACGATCCAAGGACTTCATAGTTCACATTATCTTAACATCTAACATAAAAATAAAACAGTTCAGAGTTGCAGCGGAAAGTGTGTGAATACATATATGACGATGTGTATTCAAGGTTAACAATTCCTAACAAATATCAAGGACAATGGACTTCCTCAACACTCCTCCATCATCAGCATCCGAGCTCAACATGCACATTTAAAAACAAACATGCAGGACTAAGTACAAAATTTGTACCCACTGGACTTATGCCGAAAACGTTTTATTTTCTTTGAATTACTCTGCCAATATAATGGTAAGACACAAGGGTTTTATTTGAAAATGCCTTGTGTTTACTAAAATATTTTCATTAGTTCATAAAAGTTGCTTGGCCAAGCATTTTCTTGGTGTGCATGATCCATATCCCTTATTATCATTCCATCATATCATCATAGTCGAAAGTCGTGTGAGGCCTCCTCTACGACCCCGCGACCGCCGTGAATTGTTCTTACAAAGACACAGTCACCATCAAGGTACACGTTAATCCTAGCTGTATAAGCCTCCCCAGAGGATCCGATATCGATTTTCATTCATAAGTTGGGAAGAACCCAACAACATCACATCATTCATGGATAGATACGATACACAAAACGTAAACATTTTGGCGTGTAATCATTTAAACAATTTTATCAATAGTTGAAAAGCATCGTAAACAAAGAGTTGAAAAAGAGCAACAAAGTTGTTCTGCTTTTAATAATAAAGCCCACCGAAAATTATTGATCGCCTTTATCGCTCGATTACTCGTCAACGCCCGGTACAGTGCGTCGGCGTCACACCTTTATATATAAAAGGATGTTTTAGTACGTCGTTACGTAATTCGAGACTTACAAAGTCTATAATAAGATTCGATATTTCATATCGATATGAATCAATTCTTTAATGAATTTAATTCGCTTCTCAAACGCAGATCATCTTAACATTTCTCGCTCTTCGACAGAGACGAGATATGTATCGAAGTTACTAATTTACCCTCTTGGTAAATGGTCCAACGTTTTCTCACGCTTTTCGATTTCACGACTTCAAATATGAAATCCTTTCATATCAACGTGATGTCATTAGTAATTGATCGCCTTACGCCAGATTAGCGATTTATCGAACGATTTCAGACGGTGATTTCAAAAGTCAACAATTTTGACTTTTCTTAGTAATTTAATTACTAAGTTATACTTTAATATTAAATTCTTTCGAAAATCAATTTCCAATTGATTTCTTTTTATAAACTGTTTTAATATGTTTAAAATAATTTTTAAACATATAATTCATTATAAATAATGAATTTAAGGATTTAAAATCCTTATCTTAATATAAAAATAGCTCACGGCTATTTTGTATTTTTTTCTACTAAATATTTTCGAAAATTTCCAAATATGTCTAAAATAATATTTATACATATAATTTATTAATAAACTTAACTAAAAAGGATTTAAAAATCCTTAAAAATTCTTAGAATTTCTCGGTAATTATTAAAAATTACCAAATAATATCTAAATTTTTTTCTAAATTTCTTTAGTGTATTATTATACACTATGGTCATTCATATGTTATCATATTAACCAAACTTTAATCAATCATCACCTTATTTAATCCATAAGGTCTCGACATTTTTAAAACAAATGCCCAACAATTTTCTAAAATTTCAATAAATTAATACAAGGTCCAAACATTAGTTCATGACATATTTATGTCACATAATTCATTATATGACAATGTTATATCATACAATTTATCCCCATAGCTCTCGGCCTCTTCATAATTTTCACCAAACAATTTTATAAAATTTTCCAAAATCATTACATGCTCATAATTCATATTGTAGGAACATTACAACATAACAACCATCAAAACCAATTTATTCATCACCATAGTGAGCTTAGCTCTTGGTTTATTTGAATAAGATAGGTAATTGATTTTCATAATTTCTAATAACAACATAAAATGCATAAAACATATTCTAAGCTAATAATTTAGCATTGCATGTACTAAATAAAATCACACATCAACTTATATATATATATGCTCTCGGTCCCCTTTAAAAAATAGATGGACATTTCTAAAATTCTAATTAAATCATAGGGTATAAAATTCATACTCTAGAGTAATAAAACATCATTGCATGTTATAAAATAAAATCATATACATATATATACATATATATGGCTCACGGTCTTTGAGACTTAAAGGTAGGAATTTCTTAAAATTTTCAATTAACACATATAGTGTATGGTTTACAACCTAGACCAATAATATACTAATGCATGTATTGAATAAAAATCACATACTAACATCGATTTTCATACATGTCTCGCCATTTGAAAAGAAAATAGCATAGGTTCTTTCAAAATGTCAAATAAATTGCCATGTACTCTCAACACATTATAATTCAAGAATATACTATTGCATGCACAAATTAAACATCTTATACCCACTTATAAAATTTAAAAGCTTGGTACTTAGGAAGAAAATGGCATAGATTTTTCTAAAATTTTCAAATAAATACTATGGACTTATAAAACATCATAGATCCACTATATGCAATTGCATGTCTTAAATAAAATTCATCACCCACATAATATATGTATATGTCTAGGTTCTTATGAAAAAAATAGCAAGAGTGTTCTAAAATTTTCAAATAATGTATATACATTTCCAATACATCATAGATCAATAATATCACATTGCATGTATCAAATAAAATCATACATTCACTTAATTCATATATGCTTGGTTCTTTTAAAAGAAATATCAATATATTTCTAAAATTCTCAATTTAATTTACAAAGAACATATATGACATTATAAATCAATAGTCCATACTTCAAATTAACTCACCATGTCTCGGTCATTATTTGAAATTTTGTATCATGTTTAATAAATTTTAAAATATGATCTAAGCTTCAAACATCATACTACACATTCTTAGATTCAACATAGCTATGGATTCAAAAGTTTTGAACAAAACCTTACATGCAATACCTTTGAAAACAAGAACACATATCTAATCCCTTTCTTACCATTTATACACATGCAATAGCAAAAGATTAGCAACTAAGATCATCAAGAACACATGCAAGAACTAGACTATTTCTTCGAAAATTTTCGAAGAACCAAGAACAAAATCAAGCTCTTGATTGACACCTACCTTGTTGGTATAGATTAAATGGACAAGGTACAAGGTATTGATGTGTGGTATGGAGGAAGAGAAGAAGAAAATCAAGCTTGGTTATGGGGGATGGAGCTCTCGGCTATGGCTGTTTTTGGGAGAGGAAGATGAAGTTGAGAGAGAGAAGGGGAAGTGTTGAGTGTAGGGTGTTTGAGTGTGGAGTGAAGAATGAAATAAAATCTGAAAATACTCCCCTTATCCCCCTCACTCTCGTCCACCCCCCCTCCCCCAATACACATAAGAGACTCTTCACATTTTAATATTATTCTATGTAGATAGTGGAGGTTAATCATTGTTGTCTTACACAATCTTCTTGAAAATAGCTAAAATGTATCATTAGTGGGAGATTTGTTGATATAAAATCTGAATGTATACATATATATATGCATGTAAAAGTGATAGAATTAAAATACACTTTGTTATACACATATACATTATACACGGCTTTTATGCCTAAAGCACATTAAATAATTTAATTCCATGCTAAACATACATATATACATCATATAATATAATTTAGATGATAATTAATATCATAGGTTAATTAAATAGCATAAGTGAAGAAAATAAGATAATTCAACCTTGTGCACAATAAAATGGCTATCGGCCATTTGGCTAAACTATAGGTTAAATATTTTATTTCATATCCTTTATAGGTATGTACACCTTGGTACATGGTTTAAAAGATAACTAATAGCATAGGATAATTAAAAGGCATGAATTTTTGGAGAAAACCCTAATTTCGAAATATTAGGGTTTTCAAACTAGGTTTGTGATTTTTACTAATTCTACTGTTCAAGAATCATTTAAATGCTTAATAATACTGTAATATTATAAAAATATCATAGGAAATAAATTCCTATAGTATCTTGATCATTAAAACCATCGTTCGTTTCATCTCTAAACGTTGACGTTTGAAAACGTCTCAAAACGTTACGTATCGACTCATCTTTAAAATTGGTTATAAATGATCCTAATCACCTTAAAATATTCCATTAAAAATGGAATATAATTCTAAGCTTGATTGCTTAGAAAATATCGTGAAATTTCAACAGTCGATATGCATTCGACGTTAAAAATGTACTGCCGATATAATTTAAAACTTTCGTTTCTTACATTCACGAATTTGAGTGAATGTGTAACAGGAATTCATTCCTTCGTAAATAATTGAAATCATATTCGATTTCAAATTTGATTTGATTTCACGGCGAAATTCTATTTTTCGGTTTTAAAGACCGTATTTAGGTTTTTAAATCATGGATATTACACCTACCCCTTAAAAGAAATTTCATCTCGAATTTGTATACCTTAAAAGAATAATCTGGGGTATCGCTCCTTCACCGCATCTTCTAGTTCCCACGTAGCTTCTTCGTCTGTCGTGGTGGTTCCATAGCACTTTGACCGCTGAAATTGATTTGTTTCTCAATTATTGAACTTTATGGTCTATTATTGCCGTAGTTCCTCTTCATAGCTCATGTCCGAGTTTAGAACCACGTCGCCTTGACGGATCACGTGTTTTGGATCATACACATATTTTCTTAATTGAGATACGTGAAAAACATTATGCACATTTCCCAAGTTTGGCGGAAGAGCCAACTTATAGGCCATCGGGCCTATTCTTTCGAGGATCTCATATGGTCCTATGAAACAGGTCTTAGTTTTCCTTTCACACCAAATCTTATGATCCCTTTCGATGGAGAAACTTTGAGAAATACTTTATCTCCAATTTCAAATTGCAGCCCAATCATGCGTGTCAGTAGGATTTTGTCTATCTTGAGCTTCTTTTATTCTTTGCCTAATCTGTTTGGACGATTTCAATCATTTCATTCAACGCTCGCCCTATTACTTTCCTTACACCCACTTCATCCCAAGAAGTGGTGATCTACACTTTGCCATACAAAGCTTCAGATGGGGCCATATCAATCGTCGCTGATAACTATTATTGTAGGCAAACTCAATAAGAGGTAAAATGTCTTCCTATTTTGCACCTCGATCCAAGATTACGGTTCTCAAAGATATCTTCTAGAGTTTCGATTGTCTTTCTCGACCGCCCATCGGTTTGTGGGTGAAATGTCGATCAAGTTCAACTTTATTCCCATTCTCTTTGTAGCTCACCCAAAATCTCGATGTGAACTTGGAGTCTCTCCGATGTAATAGATTTTGGTACTCCATGCAACAGAAACTTCCTTTACATATATTTGGGCTAGTCTATCACCCACATGTATTTTGAATTGGTAGAAAATGAGCGACTTGGTGAGTCTATCCACTATTACCCATATGGTAGTGTTCCCTTTTTTAGACTTGGGTAAATCTGTAACGAAATCCATCGTTATTTCATCCCACTTCCATTCAGGTATACCCAACGGTTGTAACTTTCCGTAGGGACGTTGGTGTATAGCTTTTACTTGTTGGCAAACATGGCAACGTTCTACAAAAGAAGCTATGTCTCGTTTCATGCCTTCCCACCAGAACTTTTCCTTTAGGTCTTGGTACATCTTCGCATCGCCTGGGTAGGCGGTATAAGGTGTATCATGAGCCTCACTCATTATGTCGTTCCGAATCTCAGCATCATCAGGAATGCATATTCTCCCTTCGAACATTAAAGCATTATCTGATGCTTCATGGAAATTTTCCAATTTGCCAGTTCTCACCCTTCCTCTTATCTTTTCTAACTTTTCCTCCATCCTTTGTCTCTCAATGATCCTTTTTCTTAGATCAGGTGTCATGGTGAGTGTAGCGATACAGCTCATGATCGTCTCTGGCTGTTTAACCAATTCAATTCTTAATTTGATGAACTCCTCAATGAGTTTATCTTCTTGCGTAAGGAGATATCCCAATTTAGTTTGATTTTTACGACTCAAAGCGTCAGCTACTACATTCTCTTTACCGGGTGATAGTTAATACCACGATCGTAATCTTTTACCAGCTCGAGCCATCTTCTCGCCTCATGTTTAGATCTCTCGTCAAGAAGTATTTCAAACTCTTATGATCAGATAAATTTCACATCTCACTCCGTGAGATGGTGTCTCCATATTTTCGCATGCATGAACCACCGCCGCTAATTCTAAATCATGTGTTGGGTAGTTCAGCTCATGTGGTCTAAGTTGCCGCGACGCGTATGCTATTACTTTTCCGTCTTGCATCGTAACGCAACCTAGTCCGCTCTTCGAGGCGTCCGATAAACCACATATTCCTTATCGATTTCGGGACCGCTAACCTTTGGTGCACTTGTTAATTTTTCTTTGAGTTTTTGAAAACTCGACTCGCATTCTTCAGTCCAAGTGTACTTAACTCCCTTTCGGAGTAGTTGGGTCATTGGTCTCGCTATTTTGGAGAATCCCTCAATGAATCTCCTATAATAACCAACCAACCCTAGAAAACTCCTGATCTCATTCCGAGTTCGCGGTGATTTCCACTCTTGCACCGCTTCCACTTTGGTCGGATCCACCTTGATTCCATCGGCACACGATGTGTCCGAGGAACATTACTTCCTTCACCAAAATTCGCATTTCTTGAACTTAGCAAATAATCTTCATTCCTCAAAGTTTGTAACACCATTCTTAGATGTTCCTTATGGTCTTCCTTATTTTTCGAATAGATGAGAATATCATCTATGAAAACCAAGACAAACTTGTCTAAGTACGGGTGAAACACTCGGTTCATGAGGTCCATAAATACAGCTGGTGCATTAGTTAATCCGAATGGCATAACTACAAATTCATAATGGCCATATCTTGTTCGGAATGCAGTTTTAGCTATGTCTTCAGGTCGTACCTTGAGTTGATGGTATCCTGACTTGAGATCGATCTTTGAGAATATGCCTGCTCCTCTCAATTGATCAAACAAATCGTCGATTCTTGGTAAAGGATATTTGTTCTTGAGCGTCATCTTGTTCAACTCTCGATAGTCTATACACATCCTTAAAGATCCATCCTTCTTCTTAACAAACAATACAGGCGCTCCCCAAGGCGAAACACTTGGTCTAATGAAACCTAGGTCCAACAGTTCTTGGATTTGGATTTTCAGTTCTTCCAATTCCTTTGGGGCCATTCTGTAGGGTGCCTTTGACACTGGAGCCGATCCGGGTTCCAAGTCGATGGTAAATTCCAATTGTCTATCAGGAGGTAATCCTGGTAGATCCTTAGGAAATACATCCGGAAATTCCCTGACAATTTCTATGTCTTCTACCTTCAGTTCCGGCTTTTCTTCTCCGTTCAGATAAACGAGAAAAGCATGGTATCCTTTCTTATTCATCATTTTCCTCGCTTTCAATGCGGATACAATCGGAACTCTCCTTCCCATGCTAATTCCATGGAAGTGCGTTGCTTCTTGTCCAGGAAAATGAAATGATATTTTCCTTTCCTTGCAAAGAATCGTGGAGTGGTTTGCGCTAACCATCCATTCCTAGGATTATATCTACGCCACCCATGGGTATTATGTTCAAATTATTTGCCGTAACCCTAAGTGATCCTAAGTTCAACTCTAGGTTCGGCGTAAATGTGTAATACCATAATCCCTCCTATAGGTGAAGAGATTCTCATGTCCCGATTTGCTTTTATAAGACTAAGTCCCAACAGATCTACGCATGATTTTGCTATGAAGAGTCTGAAGCACCCGTGTCGAACAATACTATAACAGTATGTTGAGAAGGATTCCATACCGCCGGGTTTTTCGGTCCTGTTCGCTTTGTCGCGGGCAAAGCATATGCTCTAGCTCGAGGTAATCCGCTTGTCGTTGTGCTTGCCTTTCTTTGAAATTTGTCTTTGTTGTCTTGGCTGCTGTCACCGACGCTGCCGTGGTGGTTGTTGTCTTCGTTCTCGAGGTGGTTGCCACTTCCGCTTTGTTGTATTTGTTGTGGTCGCCGCCATTGTTGTTGCCGCAGCTTGTTGTGGAGGTTGTTGCCATTGTTGCGGCAGATTTGCCGTTGAGGTTAAATGAAATTGATAGCTCTCGTGGTTGGACATTACCGGGTTGGTTCGCCTCACGATCGTTTCCGAACGCACTTCTGACAAAAGTTTGCATAATGTCCTTTCATACCACACTTAAAACAGCCTCACGCCCGCCATGCACATTCTGTGTGCATCTTTCGGCACTTTGGGCATGGAAGAGCCCTTCGTTGCTCTTGTGGTCCTCTTGTTGGAGGAACAAAGTCGGCTTTCTCCATCCTTGCCCTCGCTTGTGAACTCCTCGCCATCGTTGTTTGTTATTCTTGTTCTCAAGATTTCCTTGCGGTGTTACTAAACCGTATCCCATTTTCTTTCCCCGTCCATCAGATTCTCAGATCCGAGTGATGCCGACTTATCATCCGGCATTGCCGCCTCAATGTCTAGAGCTCGTAAGAGCCTCTCAGATAAGTCATGTCTCCAAGACCAGCGAGAGACATTCTTATTTCCGCCTTAACCCCGACCTAAATTTTTCTCGCCATTTTAAGTCCGTGTCCACTGATCCGGTGCATATCTAGACATTTCGCAAAACGCATGCGATCGTAATCGCCATCGACATCTTTTCTTGTTTTAACAAGAAAATTCATGTTCCTTCTTCTTCTTATAACTTTTCGCACATACTTATCATACACTTCCCTTTAAAATCTTCCCAATCACATGGAAGTATGGTAAGAAGACGTTTGATACCATCGTAGTCCGTCACGCCATATGCTCTGGCGTTCCTCCATAGTCTAAGATAGTACATCAAGAACTCTCCTAGATCTTCGCCGGCACACATCCAGCTTTCCCGGTAGATACGGATAGTCTCCTCGGGAGTTGGGTCAGGTCCTATCCTCCTCCTCGCAATGTAGCGAATTTCCTCTATCTGTCACGATCAAAACTAATCGTTAGACACTACTAATATCTGATAGCAGATAGGGTAGCTTAGTACATCGGTTAATCAACTAGGAAGAACTATTCAACCTATAAGGCAATAAATGCTAACGATTAAAACCCATATCAAGACATTCTTAGTCTACCTAAGAACAAAACTCCTATTGCTATATTAAGCTATATGAGATATCATAGATTTCTCTGCTCTAACTAAAACTCGAGCTAAACTTTAACCAGACTCTACTGTATTCTGTGGACGGAAAAAGAGATTCTGTCCTTCACAAAAATTGAAGTTCAGAGTGTTAGGGATACGCAGGCGAAAACCATGCGTAGAACGGAATTCTATCGAAGGAGTACGATTAAAAACAAATTTACTGCGCAGTGCAGAAAATTTTCACGATTATAGCAACATTTCGAGAAAATGCCGATAACGAAATTGTGTACGCTATGGCTGCTGCCGACGTAATATAACTACTACATCTACGTCTTCAAGTTGATGCTTATCATTCGGAAATCCAGGTCAACGGTCACGCATTTTGAAATTGTGATTATGGTTGCTTGTATTAAAACTGTGATACGATATCCACCTTCTTCATTCTTCATGGTCAACGTTGTTCTCGATCATCTTTACGCTCCATTCTCGCCGTTAAAACCAAAATTAAAACACATTCATGCTTCCTATCATTCTTTTGTTTTCTTTCATTATGTGAACATACTTCCTATATCGCTCACGCTCTTCTCAAGAGAATAGCATACTGTTATCAATATAGATTTCATAATTCATAAACATAACATCAAATCAACATCATAGTTCATTCATACGTATTTGTACATATCATCTTGCTTCCATACAATCGCCTTTAATCACCATAATTGCTTCAAAACATACATTTCAACTTAACCACTTAATATCATTACTATTCAACTTCAAAATTTAAAATTTTTGAAAATCCTTACTCATAACTTTTCATTTCAATCATCATTACATTATAACTTTCCTTTTCCTTTTTCTTCAAAAATCTTTTCAAACTTGATCATCATATAGGATCTTCACTTCATAAGGTTAAAAGAAACTAGTTACCTTTTCCCGATTGAGCTCGATGTGATGGAGTGTTGAGGATAGCCGATAGATTTTCTAGAAGTCCAAATGACTCAATCTAGACTTAGTTTTAGAAGGAATTTGAGTTTCAAAGAGCAACCTGCTCGATACCACTGTCACCACCACACTCGTGATAACCCGGAGTGAGCGGACTAATACTAGGAATAGTATTCATGGATACGAAGACGCCACAATAAAGCTTATCACATGAGAATATAGAACTTAGGATTAAACATACACTTATAACATTTCGGATCAAAAGGTATAAGCCAATGATTCAAAGGATATTACGATCAAGGACTTCATAGTTCACATTATCTTAACATCTAACATAAAAATAAAATAGTTCGAGTTGCAATGAGTGTGTGAATACATATATGACGATATGTATTCAAGGTTAACAATTCTAACAAATATCAAGGACAATGGACTTCTCAACACTCCTCCATCATCAAGATTGAGCTCAACCGCACATTTAAAAACAAACATGCAGGGCTAATTACAAAATTTGTACCCAGTGGACTTATGCCAAAACGTTTTATTTTCTTTGAATTACTCTGCCAATATAATGGTAAGACACAAGGGTTTTATTTGAAAATGTCTTGTGTTTACTAAAATATTTTCATTAGTTCATAAAGTTGCTCGCCAAGCATTTACTTGGTGTGCATGATCCATATCCCTTATTATCATTCCATCATATCATCATATCCCTTGATCTCTATTCTGCTTCCACTTGTTCCTTAATAAGGAAATAAGAGAAATAAATACGGGAAAGAGGAACTAAGAGTTTCTAATTCTTAAGCCTCTACTAAAACTCTCTCGATACTCTATGGTTAAGCTAAGCTCTGCTAGGTCAATGCATCCCAAAACTAAACTGTTTAACTTATTAAGAATGTAGTTTATGAGAACTTAAATCTTTCAACTCCATATATCATATCGGTATAATAAAATCTTTAACTTCCAAATCTTTTCCTTTGGAACTTTGATCGAGTAAGTCTTGATCAAGCTATATAATCAAAAGAATCTATGTTTTGAAATCAATTCTCACATATCAAGTTAAAATCACAAAATCCTTTGTAAAACGCAGACTAACTAAATCCAAATTTTCAGTATAAGCGTAGAAAAATCTCAATAATTCAAAATAGACTAATTTCATATACTAGATCATACTTTGAAATCAAACAACCCAATTAAAATCAATATAATGAGTTCTCTACATTACATACACACTTTAATATAGGGTTTTTGATATACATCGATTTAATCCCAATTTCTTTCATAAAACACAATCATAGATATATAATTACATAACTACAAGCTTATTTTAAACAAATCAAAGCCAAAACATCTTAAAATTAAGGCTATAATTTTCGGTCAACTCAAGAAAATGGAGTGTTCGATTTTGTTTCCAAATCAACTCTAAACATGTTTAATCATCTCTAGTTTCATAGATCTAAGCTTGATTCAAGAATTATACGACAAATCCTCAAGATAAAAATTAAGGTTCTTAATAAAGTTTAGGTTTTCTTGAAACAATAAATCAAATCATGGATCAAGCATAAATTACTTCTAAAATGATAGATCTATGTATAAATAGCTAAGAATCAAGAACAAAATTTTTTGGAACAAGGCCCATGATGGTCAAACTTTGGGAGCATGAACAAAGGATTTTTCTTTGATTTATCAACATAATATAACTCATAATAGGTAGATCTATGCAGTATCAACTAGAAATCAAAGATCAAACCCAGAAGAAAAAAGGCCTAATGGTCAAACATGCGAGGAATTGCGGGTGGGTTTTCTTTGATTTCCTCTTCAAAATTGAATAAAGTTAGAGATCTACCTCCTTAAGACATCGATCTACCGAGTTGAAGAAGATTGGAGGTCCGGATCTTGAGCTTGGAGGAGGAATTTCGGTGGTGTGTGTGGTATGTGTTTCTAAAATTTTGGAAAGAGAGGATGAAAAATGGTGAAGAACGGTCTTGGATAAGCTTAAGGAATATATATATATAGGGTCTTAGTTACTATTGAAATCTTCTTTCACAAGCATTGGGAAGCTTCTAGAATAAGCTTATAAATGGCTTCCAACATAAGTTATATTTTAGCTTCTTTAAGCTAATTGTTCTAGAGAATTTTTAATAATACAAGCTAAAATAATAATAATATGATGTACTTGAAATTATTAAATCAATATAAAGCAACTAGAAAGATAGAAATTTCTATTAAATCGAAACTTTCATAAATCACTCTTTTAAATCTAAACGTCGAAATAAGATAATAATGAAAGATTTATCGATTAATCAATCAACTTAAAATTCTAAAATAATTTTTCGAGTTAAAACTTTATGAAATCTTATCCGAGGATGCATTGTTCCTAGTCACCACGTAATTAATTTCTAATTAATTACGCATTTAGCGCTTAATCGAGTTATGAGAATCAGGGTATTACATTCTCTCCCCCTTAAAGAAATTTCGTCCTCGAAATTTAGTACCTCCGTAAATAGCTCGGTTACTTCTCTTATGTCACGACCACACTCAGGATAACCCGGAGTGAGCGGACTAATACTAGGAATAGTATTCATGGATACGAAACACTGCCACAATAAAGCTTATCACATGAGAATATAGAACTTAGGATTAAACATACACTTATAACATTTCGGATCAAAAGGTATAAGCCAACAGATCCAAAGGATATTACGATCTGAAGGACTTCATAGTTCACATTATCTTAACATCTAACATAAAAATAAAACAGTTCAGAGTTGCAGCGGAAAGTGTGTGAATACATATATGACGATGTGTATTCAAGGTTAACAATTCCTAACAAATATCAAGGACAATGGACTTCTCAACACTCCTCCATCATCAAGATCCGAGCTCAACCTCGCATTTAAAACAAACATGCGGGACTAAGTACAAAATTTGTACCCATCGGACTTATGCCGAAAACGTTTTATTTTCTTTGAATTACTCTGCCAATATAATGGTAAGACACAAGGGTTTTATTTGAAAATGCCTTGTGTTTACTAAAATATTTTCATTAGTTCATAAAAGTTGCTTGGCCAAGCATTTTCTTGGTGTGCATGATCCATATCCCTTATTATCATTCCATCATATCATCATAGTCGAAAGTCGTGAGTGAGGCCTCCTCACGACCCCGTGACCGCCGTGAATTGTTCTTACAAAGACACGGTCACCATCGGTGTACACGCTAATCCTAGCTGTATAAGCCTTCCCCGTAGGATCCGATATCGATTATTCATAAGTTGGGAAGAACCCAACAACATCACATCATTCGTGGATAGGATACGATACACAAAACGTAAACATTTTGGCGGGTAATCATTTAAACAATTTTATCAATAGTTGAAAATCATCGTAAACAAAGACGGTTGAAAAAGAAAGAAAGTTGTTCGCTTTTAATAATAAAGCCCACCGAAAATTATTGATCGTCTTTATCGCTCGATTACTCGTCAACGCCCGGTGGTGCGTCATTCACACCTTTATATAAAAGGATGTTTTAGTACGTCGTTTACGTAATTCGAGACTTACAAAGTCTATAATAAGATTCGATATTTCATATCGATATGAATCAATTCTTTAATGAATTTAATTCGCTTCTCAAACGCAGATCATCTTAACATTTCGCTCTTCGACAGAGGCGAGATATGTATTGAAAGTTACTAATTTACCCCTCTTGGTAAATGGTCCAACGTTTTCTCACGTTTTTCGATTTCACGACTTCAAATATGAAATCCTTTCATATCAACGTGATGTCATTAGTAATTGATGCGTCTTACGGCAGATTAGCGTATTTATCGAACGATTTAAATGACGGTGATTTCAAAAGTCAACAATTTTGACTTTTCTTAGTAATTTAATTACTAAGTTATACTTTAATATTAAATTCTTTCGAAAATCAATTTCCAATTGATTTCTTTTTATAAACTGTTTTAATATGTTTAAAATAATTTTTAAACATATAATTCATTATAAATAATGAATTTAAGGATTTAAAATCCTTATCTTAATATAAAAATAGCTCACGGCTATTTTGTATTTTTTTCTTCTAAATATTTTCGAAAATTTCCAAATATGTCTAAAATAATATTTAGACATATAATTTATTAATAAACTTAACTAAAAAGGATTTAAAAATCCTTAAAAATTCTTAGAATTTCTCGGTAATTATTAAAAATTACCAAATAATATCTAAATTTTTTTCTAAATTTCTTTAGTGTATTATTATACACTATGGTCATTCATATGTTATCATATTAACCAAACTTTAATCAATCATCACCTTATTTAATCCATAAGGTCTCGGCATTTTTAAAACAAATGCCCAACAATTTTCTAAAATTTCAATAAATTAATACAAGGTCCAAACATTAGTTCATGACATATTTATGTCACATAATTCATTATATGACAATGTTATATCATACAATTTATCCCCATAGCTCTCGGCCTCTTCATAATTTTCACCAAACAATTTTATAAAATTTTCCAAAATCATTACATGCTCATAATTCATATTGTAGGAACATTACAACATAACAACCATCAAAACCAATTTATTCATCACCATAGTGAGCTTAGCTCTTGGTTTATTTGAATAAGATAGGTAATTGATTTTCATAATTTCTAATAACAACATAAAATGCATAAAACATATTCTAAGCTAATAATTTAGCATTGCATGTACTAAATAAAAATCAGACATCAACTTATATATATATATGCTCTCGGTCCCCTTTAAAAAAATAGATGGACATTTCTAAAAATTCTAATTAAATCATAGGGTATAAAATTCATACTCTAGAGTAATAAAACATCATTGCATGTTATAAAATAAAATCATATACATATATATACATATATATGGCTCACGGTCTTTTGAGACTTAAAGGTAGGAATTTCTTAAAATTTTCAATTAACACATATAGTGTATGGTTTACAACCTAGACCAATAATATACTAATGCATGTATTGAATAAAAATCACATACTAACATTGATTTTCATACATGTCTCGGCCATTTGAAAAGAAAATAGCATAGGTTCTTTCAAAATGTCAAATAAATTGCCATGTACTCTCAACACATTATAATTCAAGAATATACTATTGCATGCACAAATTAAACATCTTATACCCACTTATAAAATTTAAAAGCTTCGGTACTTAGGAAGAAAAATGGCATAGATTTTTCTAAAATTTTCAAATAAATACTATGGACTTATAAAACATCATAGATCCACTATATGCAATTGCATGTCTTAAATAAAAATTCATCACCCACATAATATATGTATATGTCTCGGTTCTTATGAAAAAAAAATAGCAAGAGTGTTCTAAAAATTTTCAAATAATGTATATACATTTCCAATACATCATAGATCAATAATATCACATTGCATGTATCAAATAAAAATCATACATTCACTTAATTCATATATGCTTCGGTTCTTTTAAAAGAAATATCAATATATTTCTAAAATTCTCAATTTAATTTACAAAGAACATATATGACATTATAAATCAATAGTCCATACTTCAAATTAACTCACCATGTCTCGGTCATTATTTCGAAATTTTGTATCATGTTTAATAAATTTTAAAATATGATCTAAGCTTCAAACATCATACTACACATTCTTAGCATTCAACATAGCTATGGATTCGAAAAGTTTTGAACAAAACCTTACATGCAATACCTTTGAAAAACAAGAACACATATCTAATCCCTTTCTTACCATTTATACACATGCAATAGCAAAAGATTAGCAACTAAGATCATCAAGAACACATGCAAGAACTAGACTATTTCTTCGAAAATTTTCGAAGAACCAAGAACAAAATCAAGCTCTTGATTGACACCTACCTTGTTGGTATAGATTAAATGGACAAGGTACAAGGTATTGATGTGTGGTATGGAGGAAGAAGAAGAAAATCAAGCTTGGTTATGGGGATGGAGCTCTCGCTATGGCTGTTTTGGGAGAGGAAGATGAAGTTGAGAGAGAGAGGGAAGTGTTGAGTGTAGGGTGTTTGAGTGTGGAGTGAAGAATGAAATAAAATCTGAAAATACTCCCCTTATCCCCTCACTCGCCCACCCCTCCCCAATACACATAGGACTCTTCACATTTTAATATTATTCAATGTAGATAGTGGAGGTTAATCATTGTTGTCTTACACAATCTTCTTGAAAATAGCTAAAATGTATCATTAGTGGGAGATTTGTTGATATAAAATCTGAATGTATACATATATATATGCATGTAAGAGTGATAGAATTAAAAATACACTTTGTTATACACATATACATTATACACGGCTTTTATGCCTAAAGCACATTAAATAATTTAATTCCATGCTAAACATACATATATACATCATATAATATAATTTAGATGATAATTAATATCATAGGTTAATTAAATAGCATAAGTGAAGAAAATAAGATAATTCAACCTTGTGCACAATAAACGGCTATCGCCATTTGGCTAAACTATAGGTTAAATATTTTATTTCATATCCTTTATAGGTATGTACACCTTGGTACATGGTTTAAAAGATAATTAATAGCATAGGATAATTAAAAGGCATGAATTTTCGAAGAAAACCCTAATTTCGAAATATTAGGGTTTTCGAAACTAGGTTTGAGATTTTTACTAATTCTAATGTTCAAGCATCATTTAAATGCTTAATAATAGTGTAATATTATAAAAATATCATAGGAAATAAATTCCTATAGTATCTTGATCATTAAAACCATCGTTCGTTTCATCTCTAAACGGTGACGTTTGAAAACGTCTCAAAACGTTATGTATCGACTCATCTTTAAAATTGGTTATAAATGATCCTAATCACATTATTAAAATATTCCATTAAAAATGGAATATAATTCTAAGCTTGATTGCTTAGAAAATATCGTGAAATTTCAACAGTCGATATGCATTCGACGTTAAAAATGTACTGCCGATATAATTTAAAACTTTCATTTCTTACATTCACGAATTTGAGTGAATGTGTAACAGGAATTCATTCCTTCGTAAATAATTGAAATCATATTTGATTTCAAATTTGATTTGATTTCACGGCAAAATTCTATTTTTCGGATTTTAAAGACCGTATTTAGGTTTTTAAAACTGCGGATTATTACATCTTCATAGCTTAGATATTGTTCAGAAACAATATTCTCTTGATATATGATGTGTTTTGAATCAAAGACATATCTTCTAACTGCGACACATGGAACGCATTGCGGATATTGCCGAAACTTGAAGGCAAATGCTAATCTGTAGGCAATTAACCCAAATCTTCTCTAGAATCTCGTACGGTTTAATGAATCTTGGTACGAGCTTTCCTTTGATTCCAAAGCGAGGTAGTCCTTTGGAACGAGTTACTCTTCAAGAGTACAATGTCTTCAATCTTGAAGCTTATCTTCGTACGTCTTTTATCTGTGTAGGACTTTTGACGATCTTGAGCTTCTTGGATTCTTTTCTTTATTCGTCGTACGATTACGACCATTTCTTCAATCGTTTATTGTCCAAGCACTTATCTTTCTTCAACTTTGTTCTAATAAGACGGTGATCTACACTTTCTGTCGTAAAAGCTTCATAAAGCGTCATATAAATCGTTGCTTGGTAACTGTTGTAGTATGCGAAAATCAATCAATGGTAGGACCCGCTACCGTTGATCTCCTTGATCTAATATCAAGATTCTGATCATATCTTCTAGTGTCTACATGGTCCTTTCGGATTGACCATCTGTTTGCAGATGAAACGCAGGTCGCAATTCACTCTTGACTCATCTCTTATCGAGATTTCACCCAAAACGAGATGTAAACTTGGAGTCTCTATCCGAGGTGATTGAGACGGTACCAATGCAACGTACTATCTTTCGGACGTATGCCCGAGCTAACCGGTTAGCTCTATAGAGATCGAGATAAAATGAGCACACTTCGTGAGTCGATCGATTATACCCGAATAGTCAGATTACCACGCTCAACTTGGGTAAATTAGTCACGAAATCCATGGCTATATGATCTCATTTCCACCAAGAATCTCCGATGGTTGCAACTTACCACCGCTGCGATTCAAAGCTTTACTTATCGACATGCTAAACATCGCTCAACAAGCGAGACTATCTCGCTTTATTCCTACCCACACAAACCTTTGCTGTAGATCTTGATACATCTTTGTGGTTCGTGGGTGTGCGGTGTAGGGCGTGTTATGAGCTTGACTCATAATCTCGTTCTTTAAATAGTCCTCATTGGGTACGCACATCATGTTTCTGAATATGATTGCGTTATCCCCAACTTCATGATATTCTTCTGGCCTTTCTGCTTCAATCTTAACTCGTAGCTTTTCTATCTGTTGATCTTATCTTGATCTTCGCGATTCGTGCTCTCATATCGGGGTAACGACAAGAGCGGCTATAATCTCTTTTCACAATTTCAGGTGGTAGCACCACTTGCGAACTCATCTTTCCAAGGAGATACTTGATATCACAATCATGATCTTACTATCTTAAGCCATATTCTTTGGCACATGTTTCAAAATTTTAAGCTCGAAGAAATACTTCAGGCTCTTGTGATCAGTAAAGATCTCACACTTGGATCCATGCAAAAGATGTCTCCAATTCTTTATAGCATAAACAATAGCTACCAATTCTTGATCGTATATAGGATATACGAGCTCTTAAGGTCTCGGCTATCGTGAAGCATAAGCTATCACTCTTCCTTCTTGCATCGGGACCTTTCTTAGTCCACTCTTTAATGCATCGGTATACAGAGTATACCCTTTTTCTGATTCTGGTATTGCCAAAACTGGAGTTGTAGTCAATCTGTTCTTTAACTCTTGACTACTTTCATCATATTTTTGGGTTCGTTGGGATACAATTTCTTTTTGAAGGTCTTGAGTCATAGTTCTCGCAATCTTGGAGAATCCTTCTATGAACCTTCGGTAATGTCCTGCTAAACCCAAGAAACTTCGAGTCTCTATCTGTGTCGTCAGCGATTTCCAATCGCGTACCGCTTGAACTTCTAGCGGGGTCGACTCTGATTCCATCTGTTGTAATGATATGTCCAAGGAAATTCACTTCTCTTGACCAAAGCTCACATTTGCTATACTTAGCAAACAATCGTTCTATTCTCAACGTCTGTAGAACGGTTCTCAACTATTCTTCGTGTTCTTACTCGTTCTTCGAGTACACGAGAATATCATCGATAAATACCAAAATTTTATCGAGATAATTGTGGAAAACACAATTCATCACATCCATAAATACAACTGGCATTTGTCAAGCCAAATGGCATTACTACGAACTCGTAGTGGCCATACCACGTTCGAAAAGCAGTCTTGGCTATGTCCTTCTGACGAAACTTTTGATAAAACGCTGGCACCTTTCAGCTGATCGAACAAGTCGTAAATCCTGGGTAAAGGATACCTATTCTTCAAGGTTAACTTGTTCAACTCTCTGTAATCAATACATATCCTTAGAGTTTCATTCTTCTTTTTGACAAATAGAACTGGCACTCCCCAAGGAGATACACTAGGTCGAGGAAACCTAGGTCCAAAAGCTCTTGGAATTGGATCTTTAACTCCTGCAATTCTTTTGGGGCCATTCTATAAGGTGCTTTTGAAACAGGTGATGATCCTAGTTCAAACTCAATGGAGAAACTCTAATTGTCTGTCCGAAGGTAGCCCTGGTAATGTTTCAGGAAAAACATCCTGAAACTCTCTAACCACGGGTACATCTCCTACCTTCTTCTCGGACTTGACATCGATATTCAGATATACAAGGTAAGCATAATCTTCCTCGTTCTTCATCAGCTTTTCGGCTTGTAAGGCTGAGATCATAGGAACATGGCTTCTTCTCTTCTTAATACCATAAAACAGGTAGGTTCTCTTTCTGGTGGCTGAAACGCTATTTCTCTTTGCTCGCATCATATCATTGCATAATGCGTTGTCAAACTTAAGAACATCTGCTAAGTTACTTGGCGTTCTTCTCAGGTTGCTTTTAAGAGAAGGCATATACGCTTTGATATAGAGGTTGGTGCGGTCGAGGCGTCGATGGTTGTGGTTGCGGCGACGGAGACGGTTGCGGCGACGGCTATGGCGACGGTTGCGGTTGGAGTTGCGATTGATATAGCGGCATCTCGATCTGATGAAACAGCGACTTTGGATATCCTCTTACGGCTTCCATTGGTTGCGGCTATCTCGGATAATTCTGCTTTCCTCTGCTACAAGTTGTTTTCTGACGGTTCAGACATTAACTTGCATAGTGGCCCACTTGTCCACATGCATATCAACTGTTACTTCCCCATGTGCAAACTCCAGAATGTACTCTGTTACATCTGGGCACGTCTGCATTCCTGACTGACTTGGGAAAGATTGTCTCTGCATAAACTGATTCGGCTTCTGCCATCGTCTCTTGTTTGGATAGGTCTTATTCACCAAATTCTTTTTCCTTTTTGACTTCTGATCTGGAAGAAGAAATCTCGGCGAGACTTGCCAAAATGATTCTGATCTCTTGGCGTAATCTAGCACGAAACAATTTCTCATCTGTCTCAACTCTAAAAAGAGCATAACGGGCTAGACTGCAGAATTCACTATCATGTTCTGCCTCAGTCTTCCTGCCTTGATTCAGGTTCGCAAATTTTAAATCTCTTTCTGTTGCTGTAACTTTGAGGTATATATATACTTTTCATACAATTCTCTCTTGAATTGTTGCCACATAAAATTCTCCAATTGCTCGGGAAAAGAACTTTCGACGTGATTCCGTCGAGAATCTGCAGAACACTTTTAACCGGAAGGATATGCATAGAGTCACTCGATCGAGCACTCGAAACTTGAAAATTCGCCATGAGGCGAACCCATTCTTCAAAGATCGGTGGACTATCAACTTCATTGAGAGGTGGAGGATTCTGATGCGGAAAAAGCTCTACAATTCTACGATCTGTTTGAGGAGGAGAAAGCACAGGCGAATCTTGAGGAGAATTTGCACTCTCTTGTTCTTCCTCTTCAGGATATTTACAAAAGCTGGGAAAACTTTTGCAATTTGAAGATTCTCAGGCATAGAGATGCTTTGGTATCTTGAGCAAAACGCATCCTGTAAGGCTTCTCAAGCACACTACCGCATCACAAGATATTTATAGGCACCACTAGTCTGTATATACACATATATACATATATGTGCATCCATACTATCTACAAACTGCCAGCTTCCACTCTTGCTGCTACTAGCTTCATTCTGCTCGCGAAGGCTGTCATAGCTGACATCATTTCCTTCTTCCATCTCTACTACTCCATTCTCATTGCCCTTAACGGCTTCATTGGAGTCTGGTATTTCTACATCTTTCTCAATCTCAGGAGATGGCGGATCAATAGCACGCTCGGAAAAGAGTACTAGGGAATTACTCCAGGGTAAAAGATATCAGAATCAGCCTCAAAATTTGACTGATATCTAAGGCTGTAAATGTGCTGTGCCAACAATTGATAAAACTCAGGTTTAAACATGAAAGATCTTGAGACACCTGAAGGTCTCGATAAACTAGTTTGAGTCTCTTATGGGACCTCTAAAGAAGAAGTCTCAGGAACGTGAGAGGAAGGAATAGACTTAATCAATGTAGGGATCTCGGAGGATGCGAAAGACTGACCATCTCAACCTAGACCAATAGGAAACATATCAATACCGAGATAAGAATAATCAAACTGTGTAGGGCTACATCAGACTCGGGTACATACAATCGAATATCCGTAAGGATGACTCATCTCTAGAGTAGAGTACTAACATCATCCTCGGGAATAGAAGAATCAATATCAATAGGTTCTAGATCCTCATCATTATCATCATTAGAAGGAAAAGAAGAGCACCAGCCAACTGGAACTGATGAACAGCTGAAATAAAATCAGCAACAGGGGAATTTGAACCAGTAGGAAGACTCAAGTATACATAATAACGAGGCGATAGTATCTAGAGTGCAGGAAGATTAGCTTGCTCTGAAGCTATAAAACCAGGCTCAATATAATTAATGGCAACAGCAACGGCCAATCTTGGCACTTCTTAAGCAATAAACAAATCAATCGGACTATTCCATCTAGTCCCGATATGCTATGATCAAATGCCTCCTTTCTCCATATCTGCTATACCGTATCATCACTCAGGATCTGCTACTAATGACTACTGCTTGAACCAGGCTCTTCACTCTTGGTGTTGTTCATCTCTATCGCAGCCTTCTTCGGTTGTCGCTTCTTCTTCAAAGAATCGCTCGATCTCATCTTCCCAATCAGGGCTGCCATGTCTTGGGGCTGCAAACTGCAGAGGCTTCATCTCTTCTTCATTGTAGTCGGACACTGGTGGTTTAGGAGCATTGGGGTTGTTGTCATGCGCAATCACTTTAACTCAGGATGCAGAATGTATGGGTCAGTGACAAAAGACATTTCACTGACTGGGAGATATTCAAGCTTGCACTTGCCAACAGACTCAATATGTTCAGGTTCATACCCATAAGATCCGGAAAGACCGATGGTCTAGAAGAATTGGTCCCTCATCCGCAGGAGGAGGTGATTCTTGAAATGTATGAATCTCATGTAAACAACTAGAATATTAACCGAAATCGATCGAGACTCGGAGTTATAACAAGAATGTCGGAAGAAGCTACGTGAATTGGGTAAGAACCAGAACTACTTGAAACCGATTCATCGGGGCCACTCGAGAAGACATTAGATTAGCAAAATAAATCTGATAAGAAGGCGAGTCAAAAATTAGCAGCTTCTCTAATAGATTCGTATAAATTTCCGGTATTACTGGATCCGGATAAGGAAAAATATTTTCAGCGGAATGCATATAAACAAACCACAAATCTAATGCAGGGTAAATACCAATCATTAGGACCCTGATGGATATCTGAGTCCATCAATAGAGGAGAATCAACTATCTCATCAATGTCGGGAACTAAGAAGTACGATCAATTAACATAGGCTCATCAAATTTCGGAGCAGGAATTTCAAGAGGTAGTACATCAATGGCAGACTGGGGAGAAGGATCATCCTACCTCACATAATGCTCCACAAAGAGCTGACGAATATGAGAATGAAAATGATCGTGAGAAGGATAGTCACCTGGGGATGGACCTTGTTGATCCCGATTCTATGCTCGAACGAGAGCATGGAATCCAAAGAAATCCCCCGACTCTTCTGGATTTCTAGGAAAATCAATATAATCAAAAGTACTGGAAGAAGCCCATCCTTGCCAGTGTGCTGGCAAGACTTGAATCAGTCAAAATATCGCATCGAAATCGTTAACCCCATGTCGCTTAACGAAACCGCCCAATGGGCGCTCGATAAATTCGAGAAGTTCGCATGCGCCCGGCCAAGCTCGTAGAATCTATCCGCACGTCTAATCAAGAACGGTCTAACTCTAGTACTATTACTGTTGTGTAATCCGCATCCTAATTAATCGCAACTAGATATCGTGACAACCACATCGATATGTCCCATTTCCCATCTCGTGATACTATTCAAATAGTATGCATAATCATCTCATCAAAGATACAATTCTAAACATATAAAGATCATTCAAAGCCATAAGCAATGCAAAAGAATTCGAACTCTTTATGTAAAATCAACTACTTGTACTGATTGTCTTTGGAGATGACGGACTTGATATCGAGCTCGAATAATTTAAGACAACTGGGTTAGACTCAAGGAAGACTCACAGGACCGAGCGAACAACCGCTCGATATTATTCTGTCACACCCCGACTCATCTAATCTCGGATTAACTGACTAACCGGAGTGCGACGGGCGGAAGGAAATGAAATGACTAACTATTTCATAAAGACTCGCAGATATAAATGATTAAAAAAAAATCAAAAGAAGGACGAGTCTTCGAGCTTATGATCAATTAATAACCAAAAGTCGAACACTTATTAAATCGCTATTTAGCAAGTGAATTCAATACTTATTGACTCAAGTTTGCAATTGATTAACAAAGGTCTAACCCATCAGAACTCTGTATCATAACACATCACGACCATATGACTCACAGACATAGACAATTATTCTCCCTAAAGAGAGACGAGTCAATGGACATGTAATTAACCAAATGATCAAAATAGAATATTGATCAACCCTGTTTAGCAAACTGATACCATAATCCTTGTCACAAATTTATACTTGTTATCAACTGTTCAAAACCCAACAAGATTCAAACTAAGGGAATTTACATAACTATAACGAGTTGGCAGCAAAAGAGCAGCTGAGTTTATGTGTGAAGACATAAACTCAGGGCAAAACATAGGACAAGTCAATTTAGGTCTTCGCTCAGCATTCAGTCCACATTGTCATCTCCTGCATTTCCTGCACATTTAGAAATACATGCAGGGCGTGAGTACTTGATGCACTCAGTGGGCATTGCCGAAAACAATTTAAAACATGCTCTTAGAGCTATACAATCGACTTGCCACTTTCTTAGATTCATAGGGGTTTTAAGAAATAACCTATGAATCATGCTTTAAGAAATAACTTACTTCATGATCAATGCATATGCTAAACATTCTCATCATAACATGTCTGCAGACAAATCTTAAATAAACACCATATCTACGCACTCTTGTGTTGAGAAGTAGGCCTCCTTCTCAAACACCGTGATCGGCCAATTGTAGCTCACGATCACTCTGTGTACACAAACCCTTACTAGCAGCTCGTCTAGCATAGGGCCGATATCATCAATCTCTCGTAGATAGGCAACTACATCATGCATCATGCTCAAAAACAGGCAAGTCAATCAACTTTATAAAAATTCACATGCTCATTATCATAAACTTGTGTACACATATATATATATTTTAGTTTAGAAAGCCCACCTGGAAATCTGGCTTACTCGACTTTCCGCTTTTCCTTTCTTGATCTCTATTCTGCTTCCACTTGTTCCTTAATAAGGAAATAAGAGGAATAAATACGGGAAAGAGGAACTAAGAGTTTCTAACTCTTAAGCCTCTACTAAAACTCTCTCGATACTCTATGGTTAAGCTAAGCTCTGCTAGGTCAATGCATCCCAAAACTAAACTGTTTAACTTATTAAGAATGTAGTTTATGAGAACTTAAATCTTTTCAACTCCATATATCATATCGGTATAATAAAATCTTTAACTTCCAAATCTTTTCCTATGGAACTTTGATCGAGTAAGTCTTGATCAAGCTATATAATCAAAAGAATCTATGTTTTGAAATCAATTCTCACATATCAAGTTAAAATCACAAAATCCTTTGTAAAACGCAGACTAACGAAATCCAAATTTTTCGTATAAGCGTAGAAAAATCTCAATAATTCAAAATAGACTAATTTCATATACTAGATCATACTTTTGAAATCAAACAACCCAATTAAAATCAATATAATGAGTTCTCGACATTACATACACACTTTAATATAGGGTTTTTCATATACATTGGATTTAATCCCAATTTCTTTCCTAAAACACAATCATAGATATATAATTACATAACTACAAGATTATTTTAAACAAATCAAAGCCAAAACATCTTAAAATTAAGGCTATAATTTTCGGTGAACTTAAGAAAAATGGAGTGTTCGATTTTTGTTTCCGAAATCAACTCTAAACATGTTTAATCATCTCTAGTTTCATAGATCTAAGCTTGATTCAAGAATTATACGACAAATCCTCAAGATAAAAATTAAGGTTCTTAATAAAGTTTAGGTTTTTCTTGGAAACAATAAATCAAATCATGGATCAAGCATAAATTACTTCTAAAATGATAGATCTATGTATAAATAAAGCTAAGAATCAAGAACAAAATTTTTGGAACAAGGCCCATGATGGCGAAACTTTGGGAACATGAACAAAGGATTTTCTTTGATTTCTCAACATAATATCACTCATAATAGGTAGATCTATGCATGTATCAACTAGAAATCAAAGATCAAACCCAGAAGAAAAGGGCCTAATGGTCAAACATGTGAGGAATTGCGGGTGAGTTTTCTTTGATTTCCTTTTCAAATTGAATAAAGTTAGAGATCTACCTCCTTAAGACATCGATGTACCGAGTTGAAGAAGATTGGAGGTCCGGATCTTGAGCTTGGAGGAGGAATTTTGGTGGTGTGTGTGGTATGTGTTTCTCGAAAATTTTGGAAAGAGAGAGGTTGAAAAATGGTGAAGAAAAGTCTTGGATAAGCTTAAGGAACATATATATATAAGGATCTTAGTTACTATTGAAATCTTCTTTCACAAGCATTGGGAAGCTTCTAGAATAAGCTTATAAATGGCTTCCAACATAAGCTATATTTTAGCTTCTTTAAGAAGCTAATTGTTCTAGAGAATTCTTTAATAATACAAGCTAAAATAATAATAATATGATGTACTTGAAATTATTAAATCAATATAAAGCAACTAGAAAGATAGAAATTTCTAGTAAATCGAAACTTTCATAAATCACTCTTTTAAATCTAAACGTCGAAATAAGATAATAGCTGAAAGATTTATCGATTAATCAATCAACTTAAAATTCTAAAATAATTCTTTGAGTTAAAACTTTATGAAATCTTATCTGAGGAAGCATTGTTCCTAGTCACTCACGTAATTAATTTCTAATTAATTACGTACTTAGCGCTTAATTAGAGTTATGAGAATCTGGGGTATTACAGTCCCTTATATTATATCTATAAAATAAATCAAATTTGTAAATTTACGTAAAATTCAAGTGATCTACAAATAGAAATAGATAATAAAAAATTATCAAAAATATATACAACTTACTTATCATCCTTATATTGCCAGTGGCCGCCTCTCACTGTTCATTCCAGAGAGCGCTCGCGTTCGGTGCTTCGCCCCGTCCGGCGCTGGACGTGATTTTTGAGGCACAAATTTGACGTTTTAAATGGGCTTTTCGAGGGTTGTTTAAATAGATGGTCAGCCGTTTTTCACAAAGAACTCAATTCTCACACGCACGATTTTCTTCTCTTTTCTTTATCCTTTGTTTTCCTTTTCCTTTCCATTTAATTATTGTGCATTTGGATTAACAATTAGATTGTGCGATCCCGGATTTTTGGAAGATGAATTTATCTATGAATGGTTTGTAAGTTTTTTTTCGTTTGATTATGTCTATGTAATTGATATGGGGATAATTTTTACTATGAGATGAATTATTGATTTGTTGAGAAATAAATGTTGGATTGTTCTCGTCTTGAATCGTGATTAATTGTATTGATGATTTGTAATTTTCTTATCTGTATAAATTATTTATTTCATGATCTTCATACATAGTGTTTGAGAGAATAGTGTAGGTTGATTATGTGCTTATGTTTCATTATGAAGTAATGCGAGAGCATATTTATGTTAAATATAAGTTTGACAACGAACGTGATCGAGAGATTGGTTTGTTGTTGAGTAATTAATATATGTGGATAGGGTTTTTGCTATCGTATGCTTTTGTAGTTAAATATCCTTCGTAGGTTATGGCGGTTTGATTGAGAGATTCCCCGCCATTAAGTTCGAGTCTAACATTGACGTGGTCGAGAGATTAGTTAGTGTTGAACGTTTGGGGAGAGGCATGGGTGTTTTATGCATTGTGTGCTGGTCCTTGATTCATTAATAACGAGGATATATTTGAACCCTAGAACACCGTCTCCAATTCCGTGTATCTGCCAATTCCTATTGTTGTCCAAGTGCATCTTTTACCTGCTTTATTTCATTTCGTGCTTTCATCTGTTCCGTGACAAACCCCCTCATTTTAGGACGTTAGTATTTCTTTTCTGTTTTTGTGTTTGACATAGAACCGTAGCCCTGTTAAGCCTTCCTCGAGAGATTCGACTTGGGTCAACTTTACCGCTCTATAAGGACCTCGTACTATTGCGAGCGACTGAAAAGAATAATTTGGTCGGAACAAATTTTGGAACGCCGGACGCGAGCAGTTGCTGGAATGAACAGAGAGAGGATCCCAACGCCGGACGAAAGAGGAGCACCGGACGCGTGGGTCAAGATCGCCAAGCCCAGCCGGACTGGAGGACAACGCTGGACGCAGTGGGCGCGAGGTGAGGCGCGACGTCACATGGTGTGGCGCTGGAGAGGCCAGCATCGGACGAGCCAACATCGCCCAACGCCGGATGGGAAGGCAGCGCCGGACACGTGAGGCACGGCCGTGGCCAAGTGAGGCACGACCGTGGCTGCGTTGTGCAGAGTGGGCATTAGGGCGCTGGTATGCAGAGTCTGTGTGGATGGAGCGCTGGATGCGTGAGGCGCGGTCGTGGCCGCGTTGTGAAGACGCATGAGGTGCGGCCGTAGCCGAATTGTGAAGACCGTGGCTGTGGCCGTGGCACGGCCGTGGCCGCATAGTGTGGAGTGAGCACTGGAGTGGGCGCTGGTGTCACAGCCCAATTTCTTAACCAAGAGATTAGGCTGTGACTTAGGGACTTAACATGAAAGGTTAGGACTAATGAGGGTGTAAGGATTTGAAGGAAGTTGAGACGGCCATAATTCGGAAGATCAATTAAGGAATGTTGTCAACATAAATCTAAGTATTGGTCCAAATAGTATAAATAAGTTCCATAGAATCAAATGAACATATGAACTAACGGAAATAAAATCATCAACAACAATCAATCTTTTCATGGAAGAGTTTTCTTTTCATAAAGACAACAATTACATAACCATTTCTCAAGTCAGAGTATGGCAACAGAAAGGGTAGTTGAGTTACATGTGTGAAGACATATAACTCCGGGCAACAAAGTATAACTATTTACATAAGGCTCCTATTTGTCAGCAAGGGCACAAAATGGATAACGATTTTTCCAAGACAACTTTTAACAAAGTAAAACTACACAATTTCACTTCAAAAATTTTCCAAGAATCATGATTACAATCCAATCAATCAGACCTCAATAACCAAGAATAGAACGAGTTCGATATCAACCTTATTCACAGATCAAAATGACCATTCAAACCAAGAACATTCTCAACCATAATATAATAAGGAGTTCAATTCCACCATCACCCACATGAACATAAAGTGATTTAATCATAAAGCTAGTCACAACATAGCAATATTTACAAACAAAAACCACAGTGTTCCTTTCCAGCTCCATCTTCGAAATTTAAGCTCAACCTGCATGTTTAGAAATACATGCAGGGCATGAGTACATAAGCACTCAGTGGACACATGCCGAAAACATTTAAAATTCTGCTCTTAGAGCTATAAGATTGACTTGCCATCGTTTTGCAATGCACAGGGGTTTTAGTGAAAAACTTGTGCATGCTTTTTAAAATAAACACTTACTTGCTTTCATTTTCACAATTTTAAAACAAATGCATATGCATGATCTTTGTCAGCAGACATCTTTCTCTTCGCATATCCACGGATTCTGTCTATGTGTTGAGAAGTAGGCCTCCTTCTCAAACACGCTATGACCAAGGTCATTGTCGCGCCCACAATCCTAAGTACGGATTAGCGGTGGACTATAACTCTAAACAGGATAAAATACAAGGAGACTCTTTTAACAATAAACGTAATACATATGTCATTTATGTTCTTGGACTATATTACATAATTTAAGTTCTAGCAGCGGAAGACATGTGATATGTACATATGACGATGTACTATCAAGGTATAAACATTTCAGCGACAACATTCCTATTGCTCAACACTGCTCCATCCATCATCTGCTCAACCTGCACATTTAAAAACAAACATGCAGGGCTGAGTACAAGAATGCACTCAGTGGACTCATGCCAAAAATATTTCATCATTTGAAGATTACATCACACATCATGGTAAGACACAAGGTTTTAGTTGAAATGCCTTGTGCTTACTTAAATCATTTTTATCATTTTCAAAATCATCGCTGGCTGCATTTTTCTTGTGTGTATGATCCATATCCCTTATCATCATTCATCATAACATCATAGTCGAACGCCGTCGTGAGGCCTCCTCACGACGCCGCGACCGCCGTGAATTGTCCTTACAAAGACACAAATCACCTTAGTGTACACGTTAATCCTAGCTGGTATTATCCTTCCAAAGATAGGATCCGATATCGATTTTATTCATAAGTTGGGAGCGACCCAACAACATTCATAACATTTCATAACATCTCATAACATCTCATGGATAGGATTCATACACAAAACATAAACATTTTTGGCGGTGTAATCATGTAAACATTTTATCAATAGTTGAAATAAGCATCGTAAATAAATATTTCAAAAGCATTTTATTTTTGAGTAAAGTAAAGCCCACCGGACTGTAGATCGCCTTTAATCCCATTTCTTGGACTGTAAGTCCTAGCTTTAGCCTATCTATTCTCGACCTTGAGGTTTTGGAGTCGAAAATTCATTGGGTCTTAGAACCCATATTTCTACTTTAGTGTATATCATGGTATGATATACACTCAATTGACCACGTGGAAGACTTAGTCAAATATTTCACGTTAAGGTATGCTTCATTGAAAATATCGTATCATGATGTTTTATCATAATTGTACATCTTATAATGCTCTATCGCACCTTGCGACATAACATAATGAATGCGTCGATTAATAGCATGTTAGTCACATAAGGCATACTTACATAGGGGTTTCAACACTTAGTCAAATTTCAAGTGTTTTAATTTCAGCAAAACAGCTTGAAACAACCCAAGTGACGTACTTTGACGACCCATAACTCTCGATTCAGAATACGTATGGTCGCACAAAGATACATTCTGAAACCTCTAAACATGTACTACAAGTTCTAAGAAGGAATTAAATCTAAAAGAGTCGTGGTTCTGAAGATATAGGGTCTCAAAGTGGGCAACTCAAACTGACTTCTATACTTAGAATTTTTTCAGAATTTCCAGTTTTAGCTTAACGACGAGGGGTTTTGCGAGGCTCAGAACTTTTGACTCACAATGCAAAATGGATGAAGGCTACCAATTTAGAAACCTTGTAACAAGTACTACATATGTCATGAAGACCATACTGGAAAATATCTAACTCATCGAGAAATACATAAGTCCAAAGTTGACTAGTTGAAATGGACAGTTTCAGTAGGTGACTTTGGGTCGATGAAAGGTATACCTATAAAACTTGGTTTGGGATCAAACTTTCCAGATCATAACTAGACATGGTGAGGAACATTTCTTATGAAGAAACCCAAGTCCAAATCGGACTACAAATGGCTTGAACACCTCACGTAAAAGTCATACTCGAACAGCCTATTATATGAAAATTTACTAAGGCAGTTTGTCCAAAACAACTTACTGTAATGTATCAACTTTAAAAATTCACCGTGAGTTCATTATAAGGAATCTGAAATGAAACCAATCATATTGAAAATCCACTTAAGTCTAGTTTTATCCAGAAAAGACTCACTCAATGATTCACCATAGATTGGGAGATAATAATGTTTTACCACAAGCTATCACTCCCGTGACAGTTTTGTGCAGTTAACTTGTAAAATCTGGAATAAATAGTAAAGATTTTAGAAAATTCTGAAAATTTACAGGAATCTTCTAGACATGCTGAATTATGTTTCTGCCAAATGTTAGAGTTTTATCATTAGCCAAACTTAAAACTAAAGCCACGCACTATGGGTGATAAATACGGCGATCTCGCAGATTTGTGCAGTGTTTTTGATAAATACAAATAAAATATCAAATCAAGTTGGATGGACTTGAAATTTTACAGAGGCATACTAGGCACATATAATTTCAACATATCAAAAATTCACAATCATCGGACCACTTTAACTTAGTCTAATAATTTCGTGAATTTGCTGTTCGTCCAGGTAAATCAACATGCAATCATATACATAGCACATACTTATCATAATAAGCATATGAACATCTATGCATGTGTAAGAATTGATCATCCCTAGGATCTAAGGAGGTGGTATTTACCTTAGTCAAGGAATTGAGAGGATGAAGAGGAAGGGAATGGCTGTCCTCCTTGGGAGTCTCGATTTTGCCGTGAGAAGTGGAGGAGTGGGGAGAGCTCTCAACTTTCTTGCAGATTTTGAGAGAGGAAGGAGATGAGAGGGTGAAGGGGACGTCTGAAATGAGGGGTGTGAGGGTGTGAGGGTGGTGTTAGGTGGTGGGAGGTATGGGGTGGAGAGGTGACAAGTGTTTCTATTTTAGCATGCATTACTACACTTGCACAACATCACACACTCTCATACTATACACCCACACACATGCACGAAATTATACAAGTATATATACATATATATCTGATTTTAATGCTTAGTTAGGTTATAATTAATCACATTGTCATATAGTAGATACATGCAATAGGACAAATCAACAAATAAGTGCTTAGTATATATGTGTATATAGCTCGGCTATTACACTATGCCAAAGGGTCCAAATTTTATTTTCCATGCCAAACATTGATATATGTTATGACATATAGTTTAGATGATAAATAATATCATAGGATAAATTAATGGCATCATTTTATGCGACAAAAATCGAGTTCGAAAATTAGGGTTTTCAAACGCGTTTGAAAATTGGTCACTACCAATTCTTGATGATCTAGCATTGATTTAATGCTAAATAATACTGTAATTACATATATTAATCATAGGAAATTAATTCCTATAATTTCTTGATCGATTAAAACGCTGTTTCATCTCAAAACGTTAACGCTTGAAAACGCTAAAACGTTCATTATCGACTCATCTCGAAATGGTCGTCATCACTTTAATAAATTATTCCATTAATAATGGAATTTAATTCTAAGCTTAATTGCTTTAGAAAATATCATGAATTTTAACTATCGATACGCGATCGACGTTAAAATTATACTGCCGATACACTTCATATACTTTTATTCCTTAATTCACAATTCTCAGTGAATATAAAATAGGAATTCATTCCTTCGTAAACAATCGAAATCATTATTCGATATCTTAGTGATTGAATAATTCGGCTAAACTCTAGTTTACGGATTTTTAAATACCGTAATTAGGCATCTAATTTTGCGGGGTATTACGGTCGCTATCCGACGTCGGTACATTCTTTCATTCTTTCTTTTTCTTTCTTTCTTTTTCCGTGGACAGACAATGCATCAGGCTCATGCTCAACATTTGGCAAGTCAATAAATTTAAAAGTCATGCAGTATACATAATGAAACAATATAAATTAGCACATGCTATTATTTAGTTCGAAAGCCCACATGTTGTTCCTAGTCAGTAAGCTTTATTAGTCCTCCTGTTCCTCCTTCCTCTTCTTCCTTAATTGCCTTCCCTTTTCTCGATGTACCTTTAATTATTTGATAACATTAGTATACATATACAATATTTCTTATTTAAAATTTCTCTTTCTTTTCTTAGGTTTTGTTTAGACAATTTTTGCCTAAACTTTTATTACGAAAATTTTAAGTCTTTTCGGGTCATTGCATCCTTTATCTGAACATTATATTCTTTTCTTAAGTTGTTCAAGCATAGTATTTTCAATTAATCGCCCACGTTAAACTCTTCACATAATTAGGTTGTAGGCACTTATCTTTGCTAATATTAGTATTTTTCTTACTATTAGTATACTTTTAGGTATATCAATTATTTTTTTATCACTTATCAACATATAATTTATTTTCTTTGTCATCAACTTTTCTTTTCAACTTAATATGTTTATAAAATTCAACTTTTCATATTTTTAATTCTAACATCCTCTATTAAGCTTCATTAGTCCTTATTTACATACTATATTCACAAATCATAAGATTTATAAAGAATAACATTAGAAATAAATTTCCCCTTTTCCCTAAAATTTTTGAAATTTATACCATTAAATGTACAAATTATAATTTATCAAAATTTCTTTCCAATTTCTCAATTTAATATCATGTGTAAGCTTAACCATCAATATTAACATCATATATTAACTCTAATCTATATTTAGCAATTAAGCACCTAAACTAAATTTTTTCAATTTCAACATATAAACTTAGAAAATTCTAATAAATTCATATAATACTCAAAGCATCATATTAAACTCATATATTAAGTTAAATGAAGAAAATAAAATCAATACATCACTTACTTTTTTTTTTTCAAAATTTATATATATATATATATATATATATATTCTAAAATTTATTTTGCTATCTTTTCTTCCCATTTATTAACCTAAGCATGCTTTAAACATATAATCACAACTTATTTTTAACATAACATCAATAATTCTTTACTTTGGCCTAAGAACATAAAATAGGGTTTTTCAAATTCAACATAATTCCTACAACTATACCACCATTAATTCATCAATTCCATACTAAATCATCAATTCTTAACTAAAATATCAATATCCATTCATAACTTTCACAAAACCTACATGCTCAAGAATTTTATAAATATATAACAAAAATCCATGCTTAAAGATTGAGAAGAAATCAAAATCATACCTTGTTATTCTTGAAATCAAAATCATACCTTGTTAATCGATGTATGCCTTTGATTGGAGAAACTTTGAGAAAAACTTTGTCTCCAATTTCAAAATTGAGTTCTGTATGGCGAACATCTGTGTACGACTTTTGGCGATCTTGGGCTTCTTGAATTCTTTTCTTTATTTGTCGAACAATTTCGATAATTTCTTCAATAGCTTCGGCCCAAGATTTTTCTTTCTCCGACTTCATCCCAATAAAGAGGCGATCCGCATTTCTTCTGTAGAGAGCTTCAGATGGCGCCATGTTAATTGTAGCTTGATAACTATTGTTATAAGCGAATTCTACTAACTGTAAGGCTTGTTCCCATTGTTCGCCTCGATCCAACACTACGGTTCGGAGCATATCCTCAAGTGTTTGAATAGTTCTTTCCGTTTGTCCATCCGTTTGAGGATGAAAAGTCGTACTAAAGTTTAAGTGTGTTCCCAATTCTTCTTGGAAGCTTGACCAAAATCACGAGGTAAATTTGGAGTCTCTATCTGAGGTGATAGATATAGGTACTCCATGTAGCCGTACTATTTCGCGAACATATATTTGAGCTAATTTGCTAGCTCCATAGGTAACAGGAATTGGGATGAAATGAGCACATTTGGTGAGACGATCCACAATCACCCATATAGCCGTGTTCCCACGCTTTGATCTTGGTAGACCGTTACAAAATCCATGGCGATGTGGTCCCATTTCCATTCGTGAATTTCTAAGGGTTGCGCCTTCCCATATGGTCGCTGATGTAATGCTCGACTTGTTGACACGCTAGACATCGCTCCACAAATAATGCTATCTCCTTCTTCATTCCGGTCCACACGAATTGTTGTTTAAGATCTTGATACATCTTCGTGCTTCGTGGTGCGATGTATAAAGCGAGTTATGAGCTTCACTCATAATTTCATCCTTTAGTTTCGGTTATCGGTATCACTATTACATATCGAACATAATTGCATTGTCCCGAGTCTCGCAAAGATGTCTGGTAGTCCTTCTGCTCGATCTTGGCTCGTAACCTTTCTAATTGTTCATCTTGTCGTTGAGCATTAACGATCCTCGCCCTTAAACTGCACAACCACTAAAGTTGATATAATACTCGCGGTGGTATCGGGTGGAAGTACTATTTCTATCTTTAACTTCTCGAAATCTTTAATCAACTCTTGTTCTTGGGTGAGAATCATTCCTAGTTGCCTCGACTTTTCCGACTCAAAGCATCTCGCAACTACGTTAAACTGCGGTGATATTTGATTTCACGGTCATAATCTTTGACGAGTTCAAGCCATCTTCTTTGACGATGTTCAAATCTTTTGTTCAAAGAAGTACTTTAAACTCTTATGATCTTGTGAAAATTTCACATTTCGAGCCATACGAGATAGTGCCTCCAAATCTTCAATGCATGGACTACCGCAGCTAATTCTAAGTCATGCGTTGGATAGTTAAGTTCGTGTGGTCTCAGCTGTCGTGAAGCATAAGCGATGACTTTTCCTTCCTGCATAAGTACGCATCCTAGTCCGTTCTTTGACGCATCAGTATAGAGGGTAAATTCTTGATCGGGTTCCGGTACCGTCAACACTGGTGCTGTAGTCAATCGCTTCTTAAGTTCTTGAAAACTTTCTTCGCATTCCTTGGTCCACTGAAATTTTACTCCCTTCCGGAGTAATTGAGTCATTGGTCTTGCGATTTTGGAGAAGCCTTCGATGAATCGTCGATAGTAGCCTGCCAATCCTAAGAAACTCCGAATTTCATTAGGTGTCGTAGGTGATCTCCATTCTTGTACCGCTTGTACCTTGGCAGGATCTACTTTGATTCCTTCAGCTGATACAATATGTCCAAGGAAATTTACCTCTCTCAGCCAAAATTCACATTTGCTAAATTTGGCATACAACTTTTCAGTTCTTAGAGTTTCTAATACAACTCTTAGGTGCTTTTCATGTTCATGTTCATCTCTTGAGTAGACAAGAATATCATCGATAAATACTAGGACAAATTTATCGAGATAATCGTGGAAAACATAATTCATCAAATCCATGAACACAGCAGGAGCATTTGTTAGTCCAAAAGGCATCACTATAAACTCATAGTGACCGTATCGTGTTCGAAAAGCCGTCTTAGGAATATCTTCTGAACGAATTTTCAACTGATGATACCCTGATCTTAAATCAATCTTAGAGAAAATACTAGCTCCCTTTAGTTGATCAAATAGATCATCTATCCGAGGCAACGGATATTTATTTTTCAAGGTGAGCTTATTCAATTCTCTATAGTCGATACACATTCTTAGGGTACCATCCTTGTTTTTCACGAACAAGACGGGCGCCCCCATGGAGATACACTGGTCGAATAAACCCTAAGTCCAAGAGTTCTTGAAGTTGGATTTTCAACTCTTGCAACTCTTTAGGAGCCATACGATAAGGTGCCTTTGAAATAGGTCTTGATCCGGTTCTAGATCAATCGTAAATTCCAATTGTCTATCTTGAGGCGGTCCCGTAACGTTTGGGAAAAACATCCGATATTCTTGGACCATCGCACATTCTCAATTCTTCGCTCCTTCTTATCGCCAAGAGTTAAATATGCCAAGTTGGCGCAAGTTTCCTTATTCCTCAATAATTTCTCAAAGACTTAATCTTTGAGATTATGGGAATTCTTCTTTCTTTCATCTCAACACCGTAGAAGCAGGTGGGTTCTTTTCTGGAGGATGGAACGAAATTTTCGTCGCTCACATCGAATTACGGCATGATTTTCTGTTAACCAATCCATTCCTAAGATAATATCTACATCCCACATTGATATTACTTGTAAAGATCTTGCTTTCAATTTGAGAGTTCCCAACTCAAATTCTAAGTTGGAACATTTGTGGGAAATTATTGTAGATTTACCTAAAGGAATCATTACTTTTAGATCCTGGTTACTTCGCTCTATGTTCAGCTTAAAAACATCTATACATGTCGTAGAGATAAAAGAATGCGAAGCTCCCGTATCAAAGAGAATTACAATAGGAATACCGTTTAACGTTCCCATACCTGCCAAGTTTTCAGCATTCTGTTCTTGTCGCCTTTGATTTAAGGCGAATGCCCTCTGATATTGGGGTTGAGTTTGTTGAGGCTGTGGTGGCATTATCATCTAGTATTGTGGCACTGCTGTTGATTGAGCTAGATGTTGAAAGCTACCGCCTATGGCCTTCATTTGTGGCATTTGTTTAGAGGATGACTTTCTTCCACTCTCTGGTAATCTTTGTCGGGGCGTTAGGCGACCCATTTATTGGCATTGGTACCCCATTTACAGGTTCTTGTATGAGCTTTGTTACATTTTGGGCACAAAGGTATCCTGGGAAGGTTTGGAATTGGTGGCAATTGATTTTGGAAGGTTGGTCGGAAGGAACTTGAATTAGGATGATTTGGTCATTGCCAAGGTTTCTTATTTGGAAAGTCTCTTGTTTCCCATCTTCTTTTTCCTTTAAAACGTTGATTGTGGGGCATCAACTTTTGTGGGGTTTGACTTTGGGATGGACTTGGGTTTGGTTCAGGAGCCATCTTTTCTGCCTGCATCTCTAATTCCATGTCTAAAGCTTTGTTCAGGGTTTCAGCATATGAAAGGACAGGTTGACTAGCCAAAATGATCCTTATTTCTTGACGTAACCCTGAGCGGAACAATTCAGCCATCTTCTCGTCAGTTTCTATCCTGTAAGGAGCATTGCGTGATAGAGTGCAGAATTCTCTATCATATTCTGCCACAGTTTTCTTTCCTTGTTTTAGATTCATGAACTCGATTTCTTTTTGTTTCTTGTAATTCCGAGGAATGTATTTTGCGAACAATTCTTCCTTGAATTGTTCCCAGGTAAAGTTTTCCAATCTTTCTCGAGTAAGGTTCTTTTGGCATGATTCCCACCAAAAGTCGGTTGGTCCTTTTAACTGAAAGGATATGCACAGAAGGCATTCCTTATCTGAGCATTCTAAAAATTTGAAAATTCTCTCCATCGCCCGAACCTATTCCTCCGCCTCGGTAGGTTTCGATTCCATGGAAAGATGGTGGATTTTGTCGAAGGAATAATTCGGAAATTTTTCTAGTGTTTGGAGGAGGGGTGAGTTCAGGGGTAGGTTGGGGTATGTTTTCACTGGCTTGTTCTTCTACCACGGGATTTCGGTTTCGGCGTCTTGGGGGCATGCTGCATTTTAAATTTTATGAGAACAATGTGTATGCAGTCGGTATGTGCGGTATTTATAAGAAAGCGAGTAAAGTGTCAGGTTTTTAGCAAGTAAAATTGCATGTAAACAAATTGGCATAGTTGTATAAACAATAGGTTCAAAGTTAAGCAAGAAACAACAAGCAACATAACATAAATATTTACATATCATGGGAAAATTGCCTCTAAGAGGACTTTTTACATTAGGAAAATTTTGCCTTGGCAGAGTAGGCATCGAAAATTCTTCTATCCAGTATAAGTTAACTTTGTACATGCATACTATGTACATAAATCCTACTTCATTACCTATCAGCAAATGTACAACACTACTTGTTAATTTCCTTCTAACTTTTAATCCATCCTTGATGCCATATCGTTTCCATCGTCAGGGCCCAATGCTTCATTCTCATCATCCATTCTTTCAACTTCTGTATTTGCGTCTGGTATGTTTTCTGGATTCTCTTCCTCCAACACCTCTTCAATGCATTCATCCTCTGATGGAGGGTCACAAAAACGTTTAACTTTGGATTTAGGATGAAGAATAAAACTGATTTCGGTTTCAAGGAGAGAAGGATCCTTGACAAATGGCAGATCATTAAGCTGAAGAGGTTGTACTTGAGTGGTACCAACTGGTTGTACAAATTCAGGTTCATACTTAAAGGATCGTGCGAGCCCGGTGGGTCTTGATGTTCCAGCTTCAGTCTCAAATAGGTTTTCTTCGAGAAGGGATGTGATTGGGGATTCATGCGGAGATTCGTATGGTACGGCTTGCAGTGGAGAAACATTTGCAGCTATGAGGTGATTATACCATGTTAAGTCATCAGTTAAGTCGTCAATGAACATATCATAATCTGTCACGCCCCAATTCCCGAGGGAAGGCACGAATGCCGAGGTGTGATTAGGGGTGGGGGTTAAGAAGCGGGGAAGAAGGGGGAATACATATAACATACATGATAAGAAGATGTGACCATGATATCGACAGCATCTCCTCTATAACTAGGACATATCACGAAGGGAGGGTGCGCAAACAATCCACAAACAGAATAATATCGATATCATAACCTCAGAAAACATGATCTTGGTTTATAATAAGTAATGCAAGGAAGCAAAATAGCATTACACCATTGACTAGACCGGTCAACCACATAGCATGCTCAGTCGAGACTCACAAAGCATAATACAATATAACAAATCTTGTTCCCAATCAGAAAGCAAAATAAGGGACAAGAATACATCAATATCAGAGTACGTATATAAGACAACATCGCGGAAGCATAGCATGAAGAACCCGCAGCTCCACCCTCGGCGTCTCGCCGTCCGGCCTCTTCCATCCGTGAAAAGATTTGAAAAGAGTTGGGGTGAGTACTAGCGCACTCACCGGGTTTTATCATAAATCAAAAGAATCATGATGCGTGTTCGAGCACTTACCTTAGAAGGTTTTAAACGTAAATCCACTTCTAAGTAAGCAAAATAGATTTTTCGCTTTTTTCGATACCGATCCGTTATTATTGTTACTCCCATCATAGAACAAAGAACCACGGCTCGGAACGTATCCCGCCACCCATCACATCTCATTCATTCGCCGGAACATATCCGGTCGGCCCATGCCCTAACGTATCCGGTGGCTAACTCGGTGTGGACTTGGGTGAAATCCCGTCGAACCATAACAACCTCATTACCATTTCGTGTGGACTTAGGGATCTATCCTCTTCGTAACCATAACCACGTGTTGGGGTCTATCCCCTTACGATCAATACTCAAGATGATGATCAACCCACCGAATAGAGATCCGTGCACAATCACAATATAACCATATCTCGGATCGAGAACAAGAATTACTTCATCAAAACATTTTACGGCACATGTTTTATTTTGAAATATCGAGTAAATAACTCAAAATAAGCATATATAACCAAACACGAAGCAGATTTAAAACGTTAACCGGAGGTATCTACGGATCCGATGACTTCACCGATGTGGTGGGTACACGGTAACAAGACGGAACAACTTTTGGGGTCACATCCCACAAAGCGAGCAACATCGTGATCCAAACGAAGATCAAGCAAAACTAAGGTTTTCGACTTTCGAACCCATATTTGGCACTCTCGGGTTTTCAAATCAACTCGATGCGGAAGGAAATATATTCGTGGAATCAAGACCTATAATAGGGTACTTTCAAAATATGCATGCATGCAAGTTGACTCAAATCTTAGCGTGAAGAAGCTTCAAAATCGATGCTATCCTCGATCTAGGATAAACCATCCAAAATCGATGCATGAAAATGGAAACATAAGCAATATGCATAACGATCGAACATGGAATGACAAACTACGTTGAAAATGGATAACCCGGCATGTCTTCCTTTAGAAAACTCAAGCAACGGAAAACATCCCGACATGCACAAACGCGAAAAATGTAAAAACGAATCGGTACTTTAGTAGAATGCATAGCCCGAACTCAAAACCTAAAGGACCAGAGTGGCAGGTGTCTGTCGTCCACCAAACGGCAATGACAATAGGGCTCACGGCGGCGGCTTGGGGGCTTGGCGGTTTGGCGAAATGGCGGCCTCCGATCGTTTTCTCGCCTCGTCCTTTAGAATCCCGAGTTCTATGCTATAAGATCTACTAAAAGGCGGAATCAAAACAAGAAAAGGACAAAAAGCAAGCAGGGGCTGTCGGGAGAGGTTGATCGGCGGTGGTGGCTTGGCGGAACAAGAATGGCGCCACCGAGCCTCCCGGCTCGATTCCCACTCCTCCAGTGCTCCGCAGACTGAGCTGCTCGGCTCTTCCGTAAACACAGAGAGACGAAGGAAATGAACGTTGAAAATGAAGGCCCTAGCCTCCTATTTATAGGAAAAGTAGGATCAGCAGTACTGCATGCAAGCGACCTTTTTCGAAAACGCAAAAAGCGACGCAACTTTTGCAAACGGACTCCAAATTTAGCAAACTTAGTACCCATGGACACGAAATAAAATACCGGACACAACGACTATAAACAAGATATGCTTTTAAAAGATCCATGAAAAGTCCGATTTTCGATAACTTCCCCGGAGTGCCAAACCTTCATGGGTGGTCGAAAACCTGCATACTTAGTGTCTATGAATTCGTCATAAGACACTCTTCATAACGCCTGAGGTTTCGTGACGGTCGCATCATCGAAACAAAAAGTCAACCTTTTGACCTTTTCTCAAAAAACGTGCCATGCAAAACAGAAGCTTAGAAAAGACGGGGTATCACATCCCTCCCTCCTTAGAAAAATTTCTTCCCCGAAATTTCAAACATGTGGAGAAAACAAATCAGGGTACTGAGCCCGAACTTATCTTCCAACTCCCACGTAGCTTCCTCTTCGCCATGGTGATTCCACAACACCTTCACCAAAGGAATCTGCTTGTTCCTCAACTCCTTCACTTCTCGTTCCAAGATAGCCACTGGCCTCTCCTCGTAACTCAGATCCTGAGCAAGAACCACTTGGTCATGCTTGATCACGTGTTTTGGGTCGAACACGTACTTTCTCAGCTGAGAAACGTGAAACACGTCATGAACATCTCCGATGCTAGGCGACAAAGCTAACCTATAGGCAACGGGGCCTATTCTCTCAAGAACTTCGAAAGGTCCAACGAACCTCGGTCGTAACTTACCTCGCTTTCCAAAACGAACGACTCCTTTCGGAAACCTTATGAAAACGCGATCTCGATCATGAACTCAAGATCCGATGACGCTTGTCCGCATAGGACTTACGCACGCCCCGAGCTTCCTTGATCCTTTGCTTGATCTGATCGATAACCTCGACCGTCTGCTGAACCATCTCTAGTCCTAACATCTTCCTCTCGCCCACTTCGTCCCAAATAAAGTGGCGATCGACACTTCCTTCCGCACAACGCTCATAGGGAGCCATTCTATGGTGGCTCGATAAGCGTTGTTATAGGCAAACCCACCAAAGGTAGTATCTCTTCCCAATTTCCTCCTCTATCGGCCACGACTGCTCGCAACATGTCTTCCAAAACCTGAATCGTTCTTTCCGACTGACCGTCCGTCTGAGGATGGAAGGCTGTACTAAGATTCAGCTTGGTCCCCATGGCTTCCTGCAGACTCCTCCAAAACCTTGACGTGAACCTCGGGTCACGATCTGACGTAATCGATACTGGCACACCATGTAACCGTACGATCTCTCTAACGTAAAGCTGAGCAAGCTTATCTAACCCGTACGTCATCCGAATCGGTAAGAAATGAGCTGACTTCGTCAGTCTATCGACGACAACCCATATAGCGGTGTTTCCTCTTGCTGACCTTGGAAAACTCACCACAAAATCCATACCGATATGATACCATTTCCACTCTGGGATTGGTAGCGGTTGCAACAAACCTGACGGACGTTGGTGTACAGCTTTCACTTGCTGACAAGCCAAACAACGTTCCACAAACGCGGCTACATCCTTTTTCATCCCTTCCCACCAAAAGTTCATTTTAAGGTCTCTGTACATTTTGGTTCTTCCAGGATGAGCTGTATATGGTGCCTCATGAGCTTCACTCATGATCTTATCTCTCAATTCCCTATTGAGTGGCACACATAATGTCACGACCACACTCACCACACTCAGGATAACCCGGAGTGAGCGGACTAATACTAGGAATAGTATTCATGGATACGAAAGACTGCCACAATAAAGCTTATCACATGAGAATATAGAACTTAGGATTAAACATACACTTATAACATTTCGGATCAAAAGGTATAAGCCAACAGATCCAAAGGATATTACGATCTGAAGGACTTCATAGTTCACATTATCTTAACATCTAACATAAAAATAAAATAGTTCAGAGTTGCAGCGGAAAGTGTGTGAATACATATATGACGATATGTATTCAAGGTTGACAATTCCTAACAAACATCAAGGACAATGGACTTCCTCAACACTCTCCATCATCGAGATCGAGCTCAACTCGCACATTTAAAACAAACATGCGAGGCTAAGTACAAAATTTGTACCCAGTGGACTTATGCCAAAAACGTTTTATTTTCTTTGAATTACTCTGCCAATATAATGGTAAGACACAAGGGTTTTATTTGAAAATGCCTTCGCTTACTAAAATATTTTCATTAGTTCATAAAAGTTGTTTGGCCAAGCAATTTCTTGGTGTGCATGATCCATATCCCTTATTATCATTCCATCATATCATCATAGTCGAAAGTCGTGAGGGAGGCCTCCCTCTACGACCCCGTGACCGGCCGTGAATTGTTCTTACAGCACACAGTCACCATCAGTGTACACGTTAATCCTAGCCAGGTATAAGCCTTCCGGCGTAGGATCCGATATCGATTTTCATTCATAAGTTGGGAAGAACCCAACAACATCACATCATTCATGGATAGGATACGATACACAAAACGTAAACATTTTGGCAGATAATCATTTAAACAATTTTATCAATAGTTGAAAAGTACTGTAAACAAAGACAGTTGAAAAAGAGCAGCAAAGTTGTTCTGTTTTTAATAATAAAGCCCACCTGAATATCAATTTCCAATTGATTTCTTTTTATAAACTGTTTTAATATGTTTAAAATAATTTTTAAACATATAATTAATTATAAATAATGAATTTAAGGATTTAAAATCTTTATCTTAATATAAAAATAGCTCACGGCTATTTTGTATTTTTTTCTTCTAAATATTTTCGAAAATTTCCAAATATGTCTAAAATAATATTTAGACATATAATTTATTAATAAACTTAACTAAAAGGATTTAAAATCCTTAACAATTTTAGAATTTCTCGGTAATTATTAAAATTACCAAATAATATCTAAATTTTTTCTAAATTTCTTTAGTGTATTATTATACACTATGGTCATTCATATGTTATCATATTAACAAAACTTTAATCAATCATCACCTTATTTAATCCATAAGGTCTCGGCATTTTAAAACAAATGCCCAACAATTTTCTAAAATTTCAATAAATTAATACAAGGTCCAAACATTAGTTCATGACATATTTATGTCACATAATTCATTATATGACAATGTTATATCATACAATTTATCCCCATAGCTCTCGGCCTCTTCATAATTTTCACCAAACAATTTTATAAAATTTTCCAAAATCATTACATGCTCATAATTCATATTGTAGCAACATTACAACATAACAACCATCAAAACCAATTTATTCATCACCATAGTGAGCTTAGCTCTTGGTTTATTTGAATAAGATAGGTAATTGATTTTCATAATTTCTAATAACAACATAAAATGCATAAAACATATTCTAAGCTAATAATTTAGCATTGTATGTACTAAATAAAAATCACACATCAACTTATATATATATATGCTCTCGGTCCCCTTTAAAAAAAAATAGATGGACATTTCTAAAAATTCTAATTAAATCATAGGGTATAAAATTCATACTCTAGAGTAATAAAACATCATTGCATGTTATAAAATAAAATCATACTCATATATATACATATATATGGCTCACGGTCTTTTGAGACTTAAAGGTAGGAATTTCTTAAAAATTTTAATTAACACATATAGTGTATGGTTTACAACCTAGACCAATAATATACTAATGCATGTATTGAATTAAAATCACATACTAACATTGATTTTCATACATGTCTCGGCCATTTGAAAAGAAAATAGCATAGGTTCTTTCAAAATGTCAAATAAATTGACATGTACTCTCAACACATTATAATTCAAGAATAAACTATTGCATGCACAAATTAAACATCTTATACCCACTTATAAAATTTAAAAGCTTCGGTACTTAGGAAGAAAAATGGCATAGATTTTTCTAAAATTTTTCAAATAAATACTATGGACTTATAAAACATCATAGATCCACTATATGCAATTGAATGTCTTAAATAAAAATTCATCACCCACATAATATATCTATATGTCTCGGTTCTTATGAAAAAAAAAATAGCAAGAGTGTTCTAAAAATTTTCAAATAATTTATATACATTTCCAATACATCATAGATCAATAATATCACATTGCATGTATCAAATAAAAATCATACATTCACTTATTAATTCATATATGCTTCGGTTCTTTTAAAAGAAATATCAATATATTTCTAAAATTCTCAATTTAATTTACAAAGAACATATATGACATTATAAATCAATAGTCCATACTTCAAATTAACTCACCATGTCTCGGTCATTATTTGAAATTTTGTATCATGTTTAATAAATTTTAAAACATGATCTAAGCTTCAAACATCATACTACACATTCTTAGCATTCAACATAGCTATGGATTGAAAAGTTTTGAACAAAACCTTACATGCAATACCTTTGAAAACAAGAACACATATCTAATCCCTTTCTTACCATTTATACACATGCAATAGCAAAGATTAGCAACTAAGATCATCAAGAACACATGCAAGAACTAGACTATTTCTTCGAAAATTTTCGAAGAACCAAGAACAAAATCAAGCTCTTGATTGACACCTACCTTGTTGGTATAGATTAAATGGACAAGGTACAAGGTATTGATGTGTGGTATGGAGGAAGAGAAGAAGAAAATCAAGCTTGGTTATGGGGGATGGAGCTCTCGGCTATGGCTGTTTTTGGGAGAGGAAGATGAAGTTGAGAGAGAGAAGGGGAAGTGTTGAGTGTAGGGTGTTTGAGTGTGGAGTGAAGAATGAATTAAAATCTGAAAATACTCCCCCCTTATCCCCCTCACTCTCGTCCACCCCCCCTCCCCCAATACACATAAGGGACTCTTCACATTTTAATATTATTTTATGTAGATAGTGGAGGTTAATCATTGTTGTCTTACACAATCTTCTTGAAAATAGCTAAAATGTATCATTAGTGGGAGATTTGTTGATATAAAATCTGAATGTATACATATATATATGCATGTAAGAGTGATAGAATTAAAAATACACTTTGTTATACACATATACATTATACACGGCTTTTATGCCTAAAGCACATTAAATAATTTAATTCCATGCTAAATATACATATATACATCATATAATATAATTTAGATGATAATTAATATCATAGGTTAATTAAATAGCATAAGTGAAGAAAATAAGATAATTCAACCTTGTGCACAATAAAATGGCTATCGGCCATTTGGCTAAACTATAGGTTAAATATTTTATTTCATATCCTTTATAGGTATGTACACCTTGGTACATGGTTTAAAAGATAATTAATAGCATAGGATAATTAAAAGGCATGAATTTTCGAAGAAAACCCTAATTTTGAAATATTAGGGTTTTCGAAACTAGGTTTGAGATTTTTACTAATTCTAATGTTCAAGCATCATTTAAATGCTTAATAATACTGTAATATTATAAAAATATCATAGGAAATAAATTCCTATAGTATCTTGATCATTAAAACCATCGTTCGTTTCATCTCTAAACGTCTCAAAACGTTACGTATCGACTCATCTTTAAAATTTGTTATAAATGATCCTAATCACATTATTAAAATATTCCATTAAAAATGGAATATAATTCTAAGCTTGATTGCTTAGAAAATATCGTGAAATTTCAACAGTCGATATGCATTCGACGTTAAAAATGTACTGCCGATATAATTTAAAACTTTCGTTTCTTACATTCACGAATTTGAGTGAATGTGTAACAGGAATTCATTCCTTCGTAAATAATTGAAATCATATTCGATTTCAAATTTGATTTGATTTCACGTTGAAAATGGATAACTCGGGCATGTACTTCCTTTAGAAAACTCGAAGCAACGGAAAACATCCCGACATGCAGAAACGCGAAAAACAGAAAAACGGAATCGGTACTTTAGTAGAATGCATAGCCCGGAACTCAAAACCTAAAGGACCCGTAGCCAAAAGGTGGCCCGTCGGCCACCAAACGGCGGCCAACAGTGCTCACGGCGGCGGCCTTGGGCGGCGGCGGCGGTTTGGCCGAAATGGCCGGCCTCCGGCCGTTTTCTCGCCTCGTCCCTTTAGAATCCCGAGTTCTATGCTATACGATCTACTAAAAGGCGGAATCAAAACAAGAAAAGGACAAAAACAGAAAAATGGGGCTGCCGGGGAGAGGTTGATCGGTGGTGGTGGCTCGGCAGCAGCGCAATGGCGCCGCCGCTGAGCCTCCACGGCTCGATTCCCACTCCTCCAGCGCTTCCGTAGCGTATATGGAGCTGCTCGGCTCTTCCGTAAACACAGAGAGATGAAGGAAATGAACGTTGAAAATGAAGGCCCAGGCCTCCTATTTATAGGAAAAAGGGGTCACAGTGGCTGCTTGCAATAACCCTTTTCGAAAACGCAAAACCGACGCAACTTTTGCAAACGGACTCCAAATTTAGCAAACTTAGTACCCATGGACACGAAATAAAATACCGACACAATGACTATAAACAAGATATGCTTTTAAAAGATCCATGAAAAGTCCGATTTTTCGATAACATCCCTGAGTGCCAAACCTTCATGGGTGGTCGAAAACCGCATACTTAGTGTCTATGAATTCTTCATAAGATACTCTTGAGGTTTCGTGACGCCCGAAACAAAAGTCAACCTTTGACCTTTTTTCGTGCCATGCAAAATGAAGCTTAGAAAAGACGGGTATCACATAATCAAAATCAACATAACAAGTTCTTCAAGAGGTCTTTTCTTGAGGAAAAAGGTTTAGATAATTGCAAGAACAATGGGTCTCATTTCAAGAGAAATTAAGGAAGAAGTTATATTGGTTGGTACAACTTGATCTTCATGGAAAGGGTATCGAAGTTTCGAATTTGTCGAATCTATTACAATTTGAGGATTCGCCCACTTCAATTTGAGGTTCATTTCTTCCAATGGAAATATCGATGATAGGATATTATAGATGGCAAAACAAAGCCTTCCACTTGGAGGATAATTGTCGGAGGTGGACTCGGGTAGCATTATATTGTCTTGAATGATCTCTACAAATTCGGAAGTTCGGCAAAGCTACGATATTCAATGACGAAATCTAGAAGCAACAACTACAATGCCCATTTCGCCATCTGGTGTTTGAACTGTACCAATTGCATGATGCCATCCAGTGCATCATCGCAAATCTCTAACTTGCATCTAAGGGTGCTTAAACGGGTATCGGTTATCGGTTAACCGATAACCGAAACCAAAAAAGTCGGTTATCGGTTAACCGATAAACGATTTTTTTATTGTTTCGGTTCGGTTATCGGTTCCCATTGCAAGTGAATTTCGGTTATCGGGTATAACTTATTAACCAAGCGGTTATACCGATTAACGAAATTAATTAATTAATTATTAATTTATTTATTTATTTAATTATTAGGTAATAATTATTTAATTTAATATTATAATTTCTATAATATTTGAAATAATCTCGGTTAATTTCGGTTATTTTCGGTTAATTTTGTAATTTTTTATTTTTATTTTTTTTTTTTTTAAATTTAATTTTAATTTGGTTAATCGATAATCGAACCGATTAACCGAATCGGTTAATCGGTTAACCGATTAACCGATTGGTATCGGTTCCGGTTATCTATTTTGGGTTAATTCGGTTTCGGTTAACCGAATCCGAACCGAATCTCACCCCTACTTGCATCCATAATTCCACAAATCTATCTAGGAATTCTACAAAGTTCTGATTTTCCTCCATACGATATTCATAGAACTGATCTGTCCTTCCAATAGTAAGAGGTCTCGATGCGGTACTTTTTCTGGGTGTTGTTCTAGTCCTTGCCATCCCAACATAAAATGTAATTACTAACTAAAATGTTCTTGTCTTAATATGCTTAAATACTTAAAGCTTAAAGATTTTAAACTTATCATAGTTCAACACATACTTCACATGACTTATCATATACATGCTTTATCAATCATATAAAGAACTTGATCATATGAATGTTTTTGTGAAATGCATGACTTTATCAAATAGCTTTCCTTTCTAAATGCTCATTATAAAATTTTCATCTTACTTACCTGGTTGAGCTGGCGGAGATGGATTTGGAACACTGTGCTTTACGGACTCTACTTACATTAAGAATTGAAATAAATTCACATAGTAACTGATCACATAGAACCATGCTCTGATACCAATCTGTCACAACCCAATTTCTTAACCAAGAGATTAGGCTGTGACTTAGGGACTTAACATAAAAGGTTAGGACTAATGAGGGTGTAAGGATTTCAAGGAAGTTGAGACGGCCATAATTCGGAAGATCAATTAAGGAATGTTGTCAACAGAAATCTAAGTATTGGTCCAAATAGTATAAATAAGTTCCATAGAATCAAATGAACATATGAACTAACGGAAATAAAATGATCAACAACAATCAATCTTTTCATGGAAGAGTTTTCTTTTCACAAAGGCAATAATTACATAAACATTTCTCAAGTCAGAGTATGGCAACAGAAATGGTAGTTGAGTTACATGTGTGAAGACATATAACTCCGGGCAACAAAGTATAACTATTTACATAAGGCTCCTATTTGTCAGCAAGGCCACAAAATGGATAACGATTTTTCCAAGACAACTTTTAACAAAGTAAAACTACACAATTTCATTTCAAATTTTTCCAAGAATCATGATTACAATCCAATCAATCAGACCTCAATAACCAAGAATAGAACGAGTTCGATATCAACCTTATTCACAGATCAAAATGACCATTCAAACCAAGAACATTCTCAACCATAATATAATAAGGAGTTCAATTCCACTATCACCCACATGAACATAAAGTGATTTAATCATAAGGCTAGTCACAACATAGCAATATTTACGAACAAAAACCACAGTGTTCCTTTCCAGCTCCATCTCCGAAATTCAAGCTCAACCTGCATGTTTAGAAATACATGCAGGGCATGAGTACATAAGCACTCAGTGGACACATGCCGAAAACATTTGAAATTCTGCTCTTAGAGCTATAAGATTGACTTGCCATCGTTTTGCAATGCACAGGGGTTTTAGTGAAAAACCTGTGCATGCTTTTTAAAATAAACACTTACTTGCTTTCATTTTCACAATTTTAAAATAAATGCATATGCATGATCTTTGTCAGTAGACATCTTTCTCTTCGCATATCCACGGATTACATCTATGTGTTGAGAAGTAGGCCTCCTTCTCAAACACGCTATGACCAAGGTCGCTATCTGACGTCGGTACATTCTTTCATTCTTTCTTTTCTTTCTTTTCTTTCCGTGGACAGACAATGCATCATGCTCATGCTCAACATTTGGCAAGTCAATAAATTTAAAAGTCATGCAGTATACATAATGAAACAATATAAATTAGCACGTGCTATTATTTAGGTCGAAAGCCCACTGTTGTTCCTAGTCGAGAAGCTTTATTAGTCCTCATTCCTCCTTCCTCTTCTTCCTTAATTGTCTTCTTTTCTCGATGTACCTTTAATTATTTGATAACATTAGTATAAATATACAATATTTCTTATTTAAAATTTCTCTTTCTTTTCTTTTTCATTTCTTAGGTTTTGTTTAAACAATTTTTGCCTAAACTTTTATTACGAAAATTTTAAGTCTTTTCGGGTCATCGCATCCTTTATCTGAACATTATATTCTTTTCTTAAGTTGTTCAAGCATAGTATTTTCAATTAATCGCCCACGTTAAACTTTTCACATAATTAGGTTGTAGGCACTTATCTTTGCTAATATTAGTATTTTTCTTACTATTAGTATACTTTTAGGTATATCAATTATTTTTTTATCACTTATCAACATATAATTTATTTTCTTTGTCATCAACTTTTCTTTTCAACTTAATATGTTTATAAAATTCAACTTTTCATATTTTTAATTCTAACATCCTCTATTAAGCTTCATTAGTCCTTATTTACATACTATATTCACAAATCATAAGATTTATAAAGAATAACATTAGAAATAAATTTCCTTTTCCTAAAATTTTCAAATTTATACCATTAAATGTACAAATTATAATTTCTCAAAATTTCTTTCCAATTTCTCAATTTAATATCATGTGTAAGCTTAACCATCAATATTAACATCATATATTAACTCTAATCTATATTTAGCAATTAAGCACCTAAACTAAATTTTTTCAATTTCAACATATAAACTTAGAAAATTCTAATAAATTCATATAATACTCAAAGCATCATATTAAACTCATATATTAAGTTAAATGAAGAAAATAAAATCAATACATCACTTCCCCTTTTTTTCGAAAATTTCGAACATATATATATATATTCTAAAATTTATTTTTGCTATCTTTTCTTCCCATTTATTAAGCATGCTTTAAACATATAATCACAACTTATTTTTAACATAACATCAATAATTCCTTACTTTGGCCTAAGCACATAAAATAGGTTTTTCCAAATTCAACATAATTCCTACAACTATACCACCATTAATTCATCAATTCCATACTAAATCATCAATTCTTAACTAAAATATCAATATCCATTCATAACTTTCACAAAACCTACATGCTCAAGAATTTTATAAATATATAACAAAAATCCATGCTTAAAGATTGAGAAGAAATCAAAATCATACCTTGTTATTCTTGGAATCAAGCTTAGTAGTAAGGATTTGGAAGATTTAACTTGTAAAAAAAAATTTCTCCCAAGTGTGTGTAGGCGTGAGTTTAGTGTGTAGGATTGAGAGTTTTTGGAAAATTTTTAAGAGTAGCGTGATAGTGTATTTATAGATCAATTTTATTTAAATTTCCATTTAATTAAATTGAAGATTATTCATCACTTATTTAATGCAAATACTTGTCCACCAAATTTTTTATTAATGCACATGCTTAGTCATTCATTTTCTAGAACATGCATATGTATATATATATATATATATATATATCTTAATGAAATATTAAATATATATATATATATATATATATATGTTCTATTTTATATTATTAATCATATATATATAACTTTTGTTCTTAATTTCCTACTTTAGGACATTTCATAACTCCACATACATATAATTATATTTACTATATAATATGAAAATATAATACTCAAATAGCAAAATTTTAAAATTTCCAACAATTATAAAATTTATTTGATCATTTAAGATCAAATAATCAATCATAACATTATTTTAAATTCTTAAATAAAATCTTTCATTCATAAGTTTATAGTTAAATTGTTAATCATATTTTATTTTATTAAGAGTCGTTATGTATTTTAGATCATAAATATTTCTGTTTTCTTTTAGATTAAGGATGCAATGACCTATTTAACCCTTAATTATTCTTTAATAACTGATTAAAAATTTGGGGGATTACAGCTGGCCTCGTGCGGCACCGGAAGGGGCGAGTCACGCGATGGGGCACTGCCAGCGGACGACGACGCTCGGCCAGCACAAGGCTTGCGACTTCACTGTTTCGCTCCGTTCTCTCTCGTCCGAACTCCGAATTGCGATCCGTTTATGCCTATGGACTCCTATCAAGATGCTCTTTAACATTGTAAACCTTTTCACATCCATCCTTGTTATATCCATTTTATCCTATTTAATGCGTTTTCTACAAAACATCGAAACAAACCAAATAAATCCGAATCGATAAATACTAATCAAAACAACGGCATAAATAGGACAAACCACGGAAAACGGTATGCCTAAAGAGATGAATAATAAGCACAAAATCATACTAAACAACTCCTCCACACTTAAACCTTTGCTTGTCCTCAAGCAAACATTATCACCACGACACATTAAAAGAAATCGAGAAAACACATATTCAAGTGAATCATCCACGACTTCACATTTTCCTAGAATTTCTAAACCGATACAATTATTAACATGTTAATGAATTAACAATTGATTGAGCATGCGGCTTAATCTAAGCAAATCATAATTTTGATCCATATGTATTTAATAATCGAATAACCAACTCATATAGACCTTGTATAACACATCTCATTTTCAACATAACACACAACTTCCAATATCAGATATGACGACTCAAGGAGGATTATAGGACAATATTCATTAAGTCAAACCTTCTAGTTGAAAACCCGAGTATCCTAATGTGGTTTTCCATATTCATCACTTTTGAGCTTCCATTCGAGAAGCAATCATGGAGCGAGAGGAGTAGAGCCCCTTATTCCAACCTTAAGCTCACTTATTCAATCCTTCAACAACTTATTCCAACTCTTTTATTTTTTGTTTTTATTTTTATAACAACTTTTTCATATTTTAATAATTTTTTTTCGAGATAAGACACGTAAGGTGTAATACCCCAGATTCTGATAGCTCTGATTAAGCGCTAAGTACGTAATTAATTAGAAAATTAATTACGTGAGTGACTAGGGACAATGCATCATCAGATAAGATTTTATAAAGTTTTAACTCAATGATCTATTTTAGAATTTTACAGTTGATTGATTTAATGATAAATCTTTTAATTAGTATTTTATTTCAGTGTTTATTTAGAAGAAGTGATTTGCGAAAGTTTCGATTTGCTAGAAATTTCTATATTTCCAATTTCTTTATATTGATTTAATAATTTCAAAAGTTATATCATGCTATTACTATTTTTTTAGTAAAGAAAATTCAAGAACATAGCTTATTCAAGACTAATGGAATTATCTAGAACCATTAAGCTTCTTAAAGAAGCTAAAAGATTAGATTATTCTAGAAGCCATTTAAAGGCTTGTGAAGGAAGCTTTAAATAGTACCCTAAGAAATATATATATATATATATATTAGCTTCCAAAGGTTTCATTTTCTTTTCACAAACCTAATTCTCCTCCAAACTCCCAAAATTTTCGAGAGCCACCACACCACAAACCACCGAAAATTCTCTCTTCCAAGCTCAAGATCCGGACTTCTAATCTTCGTCAACTTGATAGATCAACATCTTCAAGAGGTAGATCTCTAACCTATTTCAAGTTTTGAAGTGAAAATCAAAGAGAAAACCATCCCCAAACCCTATATATATTCGGCCATTTTGGGCCCTTTTCTTACGGGTTTTGTTATTCGATTTTTAGTACATGTATGCATAGATCTACCTATTATGAGTGATATTATGTTAAGAAATCAAAGAAAAATTTCATCTCCATGCTCCTATATGTTCGGCCATTTTGGCCTTGTTCCAAAGAGTTTTCGTTATTCGATCTTTAGTTGAGATATGCTTAGATCTACCCCTTTTAGAGATGATTTATGCTTGATCTATGGTTTAATTGCTTATTATCAAGAAAAACCCAAATTCCAATCAAGAACCCTAATTATTATGTTGAAGAATAGTTGATGATTTCTTAAATTGAGCTTGTATTCATGTAATTAAAGACGTTTTAGCATGTTTAGAGTCGATTTCGGAAATAAAAATCGAACACTATGAATTTTCATATGAGGACCGAAAATGAAGGCTCCTATTTTGAGATGATTTGGCTTTGATTTGTTTAAAATACGTTAGTATATATACGATTATATATGTATGCTAAAGTTTGGTGAAAGAAATTGGGATCTAATCCAACTCATGAAAAAAAAAACCCTAATTTATTTTGCTTATGTAATGTTAAGAACTTATTATCTTGATTTTATTTGATTAGTTTGATTTCAAAAGTATGATCTAGTATATGAAATTAGCTTATTTTGATTTATTGAGATTTTTCTATGCTTATACGAAAAAGTTAGATTTCGTTAGTTTGCGAAATTACAAAGGACGTTGGGATATTAGCTTGATATTTGAAATTTGATTTCAAAACATAGATTCTTTTGATTATATAGCTTGATCAAGACTTACTTGATCAAAGTTTTCAAAAGAAAAGATTTGAAAGTTAAAGATTTTATTATAAGCGATATGATATCCCTTATATATATAAGGAATTGAAAAGATTAATGTTCTTATAAAATACTTTCTCAATACATTGAATAGTTTAGTTTTGGATGCATTGACCTAGTAGAGCTTAGCTTAGTCATAGTGTATCGAGAGAGTTTTAGTAGAGGCTCAAGAGTTAGAAACTCTTAGTTCCTCTTTCTCGTATTTATTCTTCTTATTTCCTTTTTAAGGAACAAGTGGAAGCAGAATCGAGATCAAGAAAGGAAAGTCAGAAAGTCTTGAGTAAACCAGATTTCCAGGTGGGCTTTCTAAACTAAAATATGTTTATGCACAAGTTTATGAAAATGAGCATGTGAATTTTATAAAGTTAATAGACTTGCCTGTTTTTGAGCATACTACATATTACCTATCTACGAGAGATTGACAATATCGGCCCTATGCTAGACGAGCTGCTAGTAAGGGTTTGTGTACACAGGTGGACTTTGGCCAAGGTGTTTGAGAAGGAGGCCTACTTCTCAACAAAAGAGTGCGTAGATATGGTGTTTATTTAAGATTTATCTGCAGACATGTTATGATTAGAATTGTTAGCACTTGCATTGATCATGAAGTAAGTGATTTCAGAAAGTTTGATTCATAGGTTATTTCTTAAAACCCCTGTGAATCTAAGAAAGTGGCATGTCGATTATATAGCTCTAAGAGCATGTTTTAATTGTTTTCGGCAATTGCCCATTGAGTGCATCAGTACTCATGCCCGCATGTATTTCTAAATGTGCGGTAGTGCGGAGATGACAACGGAGATTGAATGCTGAGCGAAGACCTTTTTGTCATGTTTTATGTTTGTCCCGGGTTTATGTCTTCACACATAAACTCAGCTACACTTTTGCTGCCAACTCTTGTTATGATTATGATGTATTATGGTACAGAGTTCTGATGGGTTAGACATTTGATAGACAAGTTTGAATTCATGTCAAAGATCATGGCATCAGTTGCTAAATTGATTGTATCCAACTTTGGTCATTTGGTTAATCACAGGTCTAATGACTCGTCTTTCTTTAAAATGACAACTGTTTATATTTGTGAGTCTCTTAAAATAGTTAGTCATTTCTTTTCCTTCCGCCCGTCATACTTCGATTAATCAGTTAATACAAGATTAGATTGATCGGGGTGTGACAGAATGGTATCAGAGTAGTTGTTCGCTCTGGTCCTGTGAGTCTTTTTGAGTCTAACCCATTTGTCCTAATCATGTGAGCTCAGCATCTCAATCCCATCATCTCCAGCATAATCAGGTACAAGTAGTTGATTCTTCATAAAGAGTTCAGAATTCTTTTTGCATTGCTTATGGCTTTGTGCCATCTTTATATGCTTGTATAGTATGCTGTATGAGTTGTTTATGCATGCGATTCGATTAGTATTCCAAGATGGAAAATGGGATATAACGATGTGATTTCCCTGATATCTAGGTTGCGTTTAGTTAGGATGCCGAGGATGCGGATTACGCCGCTTAATAGTACTAGAGTTAGACCGTTGCTGACTAGACGCATGCATGCATTCTATGAGTTTAGGCGAGCAGATGCGAACTTCTCGAATTTTCGAGCAGTTCGTTGGGCGGTTTCGGTTAAGCGACATGGGGTTAATGATTTCGATGCGATATTTTGACTGATTCAAGTCTTGCCAGCACACTGGCAAGGATGGGCTTCTTCCAGTACTCTTGATTATATTGATTTTCCTAGAAATCCATAAGAGTCGGGGGATTTCTTTGGATTTCATGCTCTCATTCGAGCACAGAATCGGGATCATTAAGGTCCATCCCCAGGTGATTACCCTTCTCTCGATCATTTTCATTCACATTCGTCAGCTCTTTGCGGAGCATTATGTGAGGTAGGATGATCTTTCTCCCCCAGTCTGCCATTGGTGTACTACCTCTTTAAACTCTTGCTCCGAGATTTAATGAGTCTATGTTGATTGATAGTACTCCTTTAGTTCCCGACATTGTTGAGCCAGTTGATTCTCCTCTATTGATGGACTCAAATATCCATCAGGGTCCTGATGATTGGTATTTACCCTGCCTTAGATCCGTGGTTTGTTGATAGGTACCCCGCTAAAAATATTCCTTTTCCCTATCCGGATCCAGTGATACCGGAAATTGATGCGGATCTATTAGAGCAGCCGTTTGTTTTTGACTCACCTTCTTATCCGATTTATTTTGCTAATCCAATGTCTTCTCAGATTGGCCCTAGTAATTTTGTTTCTGAAGTAGTTCCTGGCTCTTACCCAATTCACACAGTTCTCCGCACACTCTTGTCATAACTCCCGAGTCCCAGTTAATTTCGGCTGATATTCCTAGTTGTTTACATGAGATTCATACATTTCTAGAGTCAACTCCTCCTGCAGATGAGGGGACCAGTTCTTCTAAACCATCAGGTCTTTCCAGATCTTATCGGTACGAACCTGAATATATTGAGTTGTTGGCAAGTGCAAGCTTGAATACCTCCCAGTCGGTGCAATGTCTTTCGTTATTGACCCATACATTCTACATCCTGAGTTTAAAGTAATTTCGCATGACAACAACCCCAATGCTCCTAAACCACCAGTGTCCGACTACAATGAAGAAGAGATGGAGCCTTTGCAGTTGCAGCACCCAGACACAGCAGCCTCATTGGGAAGATGAGATCGAACGATTCTTTGAAGAAAAAGTAGCAACCAGTGAAGCTGCGATAGAGATGAACATCACCAGGAGTGAAGAGCCTGATCCAAGCAGTAGTCATTAGTAGTAGATCCTGTGTGATAGTAAGGTATAGCAGATGTGGAGAAAGGAGGCATTTGATCATGGCATATCGGGACTATATGGAATACTCCGATTGATTGTTTATTGCCTGGAAAAGTGGCAATATTAGCAGTTACTGTTGCCATTAATTACAATGAGTCTGGTTTTATAGCTTCAGAGCAAGCTAATCTTCCCAGACTTCTAGCTACCATCAGTTCTCAGTATTATGTATACTTGAGTTTTCCTACTGGTTCAAATTTCCCTGTTGCTGATTTTATTTCACTGCTCATCGCCCATTGGCTAGTGTTCTTCTTTTTGTTTTTAAAGGTGATGATGATGAGGATCTTAAACCCATTGATGTTGATTCTTCTATTCCTAAGTATGACATTAGTATCTATACTCTAGAGATAGAGTCATCTTTACCAGATACTCAGTTGTTTATACCCGAGTCTGATGTAGTTCTTATACAGTTCGATTTCTCTTAGCTCAGTATCGAAATGTTTCCTATTTACCTAGATTGGTATGGCCAGTCTTTCGCATCTCCTGAGATCCCTACATTGATTGAGTCTATCTCTTTTTCTCATGTTCCTGAGACTTCTTCCTTAAAGGTCCCAGAAGAGACTTAAGCTAGTTATCGAGACCTTCAGGTGTCTCAAGATTTTTCATGTATGAACTCGAGTTTTACCGGTTGTTGGCACAAGACAACCACGCCCCTAGATATCACCAAATGTCTTTGTGACCGATCTTGATATCCTTTATCCTAGAGTAATTCCCTTGTACTCATTTTCCGAGCGTGCTATTGATCCCCCATCTCCTGAGATTGAGAAAGATGTAGAGATACTAAACTCCAATGAAGCCGTAATGGCAGTGAGAATGGAGTAGTAGAGATGGAAGAAGGAAATGATGTCATCAACGACAGCCTTCGTGAACAGAATGAAGCTAGTAGCAGCAAGAGTGAAAGCTGGCAGTTTGTAGACAGTATGGATGCACATGTATGTATATATATGTGTACATACAGATTAGTGATGCCTATAGATATCTTATGATACGGTAGTATGCTTGAGAAGCCGTACCGGATATGTTTTGCCGAGATACCGAAGCATCTATATGCTTGAGAATCTTCAATTTGCAAAAGTTTTCTCAGCTCTTGTGAATATCTTGAAGAAAAAGAATAAGAAAGTGCAAATTCTCCTCAAGATTCACCTGTACCTTCTCTTCCTCAAAGCGATCGTAGAATTGCAGAGCTTTTTCTGCATCAGAAAGTTCTTGCTCCTGAGCAATTGGAGAATTTTATGAGGGAACAATTCAAGAGAGGATTGTTTGAGAAGTATATACCTCAAAGTTATAGCAGCAGAAAGAGATTGAAATTTGCGAACTTGAGCAAGGCAAAAAGACTGTGGCAGAATATAATAGTGAATTCTGCAATCTAGCCGTTATGCTCCTTTAAAAGTTGAGACAGATGAGAAAATGGCAGAATTGTTTTGAGTTAGATTACCCCATGAGATCAGAATCATTTTGGCAAGCCTCACCAAGATTTTTTCTTCCATATCAAAGTTAAAAGGGAAAAAGAATTAGGAGAACAAGACTCTCCTAAACAAGAAATAATAGCAGAAACCGAATCAGTCTACGCAGAGAAAATCTTTTCCAAGCCAGTCAAGAATGCAAACGAGTCCCAAATGTAACAGAGTACATTCTGGAGTTTACACATAGGGAAGTAGCAGTTGTTATGCATATGGAAAAGTAGGCCACTATGCAAGTCACTATCAGAACCGTCCGAGACAGATGCAACCAATGAAAACCGTAAGTGGATATTCAAAGTAGCCGTTTCATCAGATCGAGATGCCGCTACATCAACCGCAACCATCGCCATCGCCGTCGCCGCAACCGTCTTCATCGCCGTAACCGCAATCACCGACGCCTCGACCGCACCAACCTCTATATCAAAGAGCATACGCCCTCTCTTAAAAACAACCTGAGAAGAATGCCAAGCAACTTGGTAGATGTTCTTAAGCTCAACGACGAACGTGCTGCACAAGATTTAAACGTGCTTACCCCGTTGAATGAAGCTATCGTTATCATGCACGTATGTTCTAACCTAGATTTCGAACTAGGATCCCTTAAGCTTAGAGCGAGATCGCTGCAGCTGTTGCACACGAAAGACGTGGATCTTATATAGGAAAGTGCTGATTGACAACGCATTATGCAATGATATGATGCGAGCAAAGAGAAATAGCATTTCAGTCGTCAAGAAGAGAACCTACCTATTTTATGGTATTAAGAAGAGAAGAAACCATGTTCCTATGATCTCAGTCTTACAAGCTGAAAAGCTGATGAAGAATGAAGAAAATTGTGCTTACCTTGTATATCTGAATGGATGTCAAGTCCGAGAAGAGGGTAAGATATGTACCCATGGTTAGAGAGTTTCAGGATGTTTTTCCTGAAACATTACCAGGGCTACCTTCGGACAGACAATTAGAGTTTCTACATTGAGTTTGAACCAGGATCAGCACCCGTTTCTAAAGCACCTCATAGAATGGCCCCAAAAGAATTACAAGAGTTAAAGATCCAATTGCAAGAGCTTTTGGACCTAGGTTTTCTCAACCTAGTGTATCTCCTTGGGGAGTGCCAGTTCTATTTGACAAAAAGAAGGATGAAACTCTAAGGATATGTATTGATTATAGAGAGTTGAACAAGTTAACCTTGAAGAATAGGTATCCTTTACCCAGGATCGATGACTTGTTCAATCAGCTGAAAGGTGCCAGTGTTTTCTCAAAGATTGACCTGAAGTCAGGATATCATCAATCAAAGTTTCGTCAGAAGAACATAGCCAAGACTGCTTTTCGAACGCGGTATGGCCACTACGAGTCCGTAGTAATGCCATTTGGCTCGATTTAATGCACCAGTGTGTTAAGGAATTGATGAATTGTGTATTCCACAATTATCTCGATAAATTTGTTTGGTATTTATCGATGATATTCTCGCACTCGAAGAACGAGTAAGAACACGAAAAAGTTAAGAACCATTCTATAGACGTTGAGAATAGAACAATTGTTTGCTAAGTATAGAAAATATGAGCTTTGGCCAAGGGAAGTGAATTTCCTTGGACATATCATTACAACAGATGGAATCAGAGTCGACCCCGCTAGAGTTCAAGTTGCACGCGATTGGAAATCGCCGACGATACGAGATAGAGACTCAAGTTTCTTGGGTTTAGCAGACATTACCGAAGGTTCATGTATGATTCTCCAAGATTGTGAGAACTAGACTCAATACCTTCAAAAAGGAATTATGTCGCAACGAATCCAAGAATATGAGGATAGTAGTCAAGAGTTAAAGAATAGATTGACTACCACGCCAGTTTTGACAATACCAGAATAAGAAAAAGGGTATACTCTGTATATCGATGCATCAAAGAGTGGACTAAGAATGGTCCCGATGCAAGAAGGAAGAGTGATAGCTTATGCTTCACGACAGTTGAGACCTCAAGAGCCCGTATATCCTATATATGATCTAGAATTAGCAGCTATTGTTCATGCTTTGAAGAATTTGAGACATCTTTTGCATGGATCCAAGTGTGAGATCTTTCCTGATCACAAGAGCCTGAAGTATTTCTTCGAGCAGAGATAATTGAACATGCGTCAAAGAAGACGACTAGAGCTAGTAAACGATCATGATTGCGAGATCAAGTATCTCCCTAGAAAAGCGAATGTTATCGCTGATGCTTTCAGTAGAAAAAGCTAAATCCAGTTAGGATTCGTCCTTACTCAGAGAGAGGAATTGATCAAGAGTTTGAAGAGGTGAGTTTGCAAGTGATGCTACCACCTGAAATTTGTGAAAGGAGATTATAACCGCTCTTGTCGATACCCCGATTTGAGAACAAGAATCTCGAAGGATCAAATATAAGATCAACAGATAGAAAAGATACGAGTTAAGATCAAAACAGAAAAGCCAGAAGAATGTCATGAAGTTGGGATAACGCAATCATGTTCAGAAACATGATGTGCGTACCCAATGAGGATGATTTAAAAAACGAGATTATGAGTGAAGCTCATAACACGCCCTACACCGCACACCCACTAAGCATAAAGAAGTATCAAGATCTAAAGCAAAGGTTCGTGTGGGTAGGAATAAAGCGAGAGATAGCCTCATTTGTTGATCATATTAACGTGTCAACAAATTAAAGCTTTGCACCAGCAGCGTATAGTAAATTGCAACCACTGGAGATTTCCTCAGTGGAAATGAGATCACATAACAATGGATTTCGTGATTAGTGTACCCAAAATGAAGCGAGATAATACAGCTATTTGGGTAAAATCTCAACAAGAGATGAGTATAAGAGTGAATTGCAGTACAGCGTTTCATCCGCAAGCAAATGGTCAATCCAAAAGGACCATCTAGACACTAGAAGATATGATTAGAATCTTGGTATTAGATCAAGGAGATCAACGTTAGCGAGTCCTACCATTAATTGATTTTCGCATACAACAACAGTCACCAAGCAACGATTCATATGACGCTTTATGAAGCCTTTTATGGCAGAAAGAGTAGATCACCGCTTCATTGAGACAAAGTTGAAGAAAGACAAGTGCTTGGACCTCAAGCGATTGAAGAAATGGTTGTAATCGTACGACATATAAAGAAAAGAATCCAAGAAGCTCAAGAGCGTCAAAGTCCTACGCAGATAAAAGACGTACGGAGCTAAGCTTCAAGATTGAAGACATTGTATTCTTGAAAGTATCTCATTCCAAAGGAATACATCGCTTTGGAATTAAAGGAAAGCTTGTGCCAAGATTCATTGGACTATACGAGATTCTAGAGAAGAATTGGACCAGTCGCCTACAGATTAGCTTTGCCTTTAAAGCTTCGACCATACCCATATGTGTTTCATATGTCGCAGTTACGAAGATATGTGTTTGATCCAAAACACATCATATATCAAGAAAATATTGTTCCTGAACAATATCTAAGCTATGAAGAGAAGCCAGAATGTATCATTAGATCGAAAGAATCATCAACTAAGGAATAAGTCGATTCCTTTAGTCAAGATTTTATGGAGGCATCATGGCCTAAAAGAAGCGACTTAAGAATTAGAAGAGAAGATGAAAAAGAAGTACCCTGAACTATTCTCAGAGGTACTAAATTTCGGGACGAAATTTCTTTAAGGGGGAGAGAATGTAATACCCCCATTCTCATAGCTACGATTAAGCGCTAAGCACGTAATTAATTAGAAAATTAATTACGTGAGTGACTAGGACAATGCATCCTCGGATAAGATTTTATAAAGTTTTAACTCAAAGATCTATTTTAGAATTTTACATTGATTGATTTAATGATAAATCTTTCAATTAGTATTTTATTTGTTGTTTATTTGGAAGAAGTGATTTGCGAAAGTTTCGATTTGCTAGAAATTTCTATATTTCCAATTTCTTTATATTGATTTAATAATTTCAAAAGTTATATCATGCTATTACTATTTTTTAGTAAAGAAAATTCTAGAACATAGCTTATTCAAGACTAATGGAATTATCTAGAACCATTAAGCTTCTTAAAGAAGCTAAAAGATTAAATTATTCTAGAAGCCATTTAAAGGCTTGTGAAGGAAGCTTTAAATAGTACCCTAAGAATATATATATATTAGCTTCCAAAGGTTTCATTTTCTTTTCACAAACCTAATTCTCTCCAAACTCCCAAAATTTTGAGAGCCACCACACCACAAACCACGAAAATTTTCTCTTCCAAGCTCAAGATCCGACTTCTAATCTTCGTCAACTTGATAGATCAACGTCTTCAAGAGGTAGATCTCTAACCTATTTCAAGTTTTGAAGTGAAAATCAAAGAGAAAACCATCCCCAAACCCTATATATATTCGCCATTTTGGGCCCTTTCTTACGGGTTTTTGTTATTCGATTTTTAGTACATATATGCATAGATCTACCTATTATGAGTGATATTATGTTAAGAAATCAAAGAAAATTTCATCTCCATGCTCCTATATGTTGGGCCATTTGGCCTTGTTCCAAAGAGTTTTCGTTCTTGATCTTTAGTTGAGATATGCTTAGATCTACCCCTTTAGAGATGATTTATGCTTGATCTATGATTTAATCACTTATTATCAAGAAAAACCCAAATTCCAATCAAGAACCCTAATTATTATGTTGAAGAATAGTTGATGATTTCTTAAATTGAGCTTGTATTCATGTAATTAAAGACGTTTTAGCATGTTTAGAGTCGATTTCTGAAATAAAAATCGAACCCTATGAATTTTCATATGAGGACCGAAAATGAAGGCTCCTATTTTGAGATGATTTGCCTTTGATTTGTTTAAAATACGTTAGTATATATACGATTATATATGTATGCTAGAGTTTGGTGAAAGAAATTGGGATCTAATCCAACTCATGAAAAAAAAAACCCTAATTTATTTTGCTTATGTAATGTTAAGAACTTATTATCTTGATTTTATTTGATTAGTTTGATTTCAAAAGTATGATCTAGTATATGAAATTAGCTTATTTTGATTTATTGAGATTTTTCTATGCTTATACGAAAAAGTTAGATTTCGTTAGTTTGCGAAATTACAAAGGACGTTGGGATATTAGCTTGATATTTGAAATTTGATTTCAAAACATAGATTCTTTTGATTATATAGCTTGATCAAGACTTACTTGATCAAAGTTTTCAAAAGAAAAGATTTGAAAGTTAAAGATTTTATTATAAGTTTATATGATATCCCTTATATATATAAGGAATTGAAAAGATTAATGTTCTTATAAAATACTTTCTCAATACATTGAATAGTTTAGTTTTGGATGCATTGACCTAGTAGAGCTTAGCTTAGTCATAGTGTATCGAGAGAGTTTTAGTAGAGGTTCAAGAGTTAGAAACTCTTAGTTCATCTTTCTCGTATTTATTCTTCTTATTTCCTTTTTAAGGAACAAGTGGAAGCAGGATAGAGATCAAGAAAGGAAAGTCAGAAAGTCTCGAGTAAACCAGATTTCCGGGTGGGCTTTCTAAACTAAAATATGTTTATGCACAAGTTTATGAAAATGAGCATGTGAATTTTATAAAGTTAATTGACTTGCCTATTTTTGAGCATACTGCATATTACCTATCTAAGAGAGATTGACGATATCGGCCCTATGCTAGACGAGCTGCTAGTAAGGGTTTGTGTACACAGGTGGCCTTTGGCCAAGGTGTTTGAGAAGGAGGCCTACTTCTCAACACAAGAGTGCGTAGATATGGTGTTTATTTAAGATTTGTCTGCAGACATGTTATGATTAGAATTGTTAGCACGTGCATTGATCATTAAGTAAGTGATTTCAGAAAGTTTGATTCATAGGTTATTTCTTAAAACCCCTGTGAATCTAAGAAAGTGGCAAGTCGATTATATAGCTCTAAGAGCATGTTATAATTGTTTTCGACAATTGCCCATTGAGTGCATCAAGTACTCATGCCCTGCATGTATTTCTAAATGTGCAGGTAGTGCGGGAGATGACAACGGAGATTGAATGCTGAGCGAAGACCTTTTTGTCATGTTTTATGTTTGTCCCGGGTTTATGTCTTCACACATAAACTCAGCTACACTTTTGCTGCCAACTCTTGTTATGATTATGATGTATTATGGTACAGAGTTCTGATGGGTTAGACATTTGATAGACATGTTTGAATTCATGTCAAAGATCATGGCATCGTTGCTAAATTGATCAGATCCAACTTTGGTCATTTGGTTAATCACAGGTCTAATGACTCGTCTTTGTTTAAAATGACAACTGTTTATATTTGCGAGTCTCTTGAAATAGTTAGTCATTTCTTTTCCTTCCGCCCGTCATACTTCGATTAGTCTGTTAATACAAGATTAGATAGATCAGGGTGTGACATAAGGGGACCATATAAATAGCAACGACAATCAACCACACATATCACTTCATCACAAATTACTTCGACGTGCCCCACAACTAGATCGATCATCAACAATTATCAAGCCAAGTCACGCATCAATAAGAATTGCTAGAAATCAGTTCGGATGTGCATACCCAATCAAATCATACTCACTCAACTCTATTCGTATACTAGACGATAAAGCATACTCAAATCCAAACAAAAGGTATAAAATGGAGGACGACACACCCAAACAAACACAAGTCACATGCAAACACACAAAGACGGCAAGCACGCCTCCACACTTTAGACAAAAGCCAAAAAGGTAAAATGTAGAAGTTAACTTCCTTGAAATTGGGAGAGCATGTCAACTAGGTACGGTGGTGATGACGTCTAGTGGCTTGAGTGTTCATGATATGCAACTCGACACAATTCTCATCTCACTTATTAAAAACCTGTAAAGAAAAAGAAACAAAACAGAAAAAACAAAAAAACACGTGGGTTGCCTTCCACGCAGTGCTCGTTTCTATGGCACGAGCTCCACCAGTGAAAAAGGGACTATCGATAGTCCTTCACCTATAGGAATACCATCTCAAAACCAGAGCATCAGTAGTAGCAATGTAAGCACAAAGGTGTAACGCCCCCATTCTTATAATAGGGAACATTACTAAAGTCCTTAAATCCTTAATACTTATATAATAATAATATTAAACTAGCAGAGGGGTTATAAAAGAAATTAAACAAAAGGACAAGATATACCCTATAAATATATATATACCTTCCGAAACATCAACAAAGCAAAAAGTTAACATCAACTAGGGACAAATTTCAATAATATATACATATAAATCAAAATATTATATATATAATTTTAAAACATTTATCTTAACCAAAACCACTTTAAGTTTATACTTATTCACAAATATAAAGAGCGATGCTTTTGAGAAAATGGGAATGTGGGGCTCTTCCGATCGCATCAACCATCGACCTCCTTAGCCTTCCAAATATATCATTGAAAAGGGGTTTTTAAGCATGCTAACATACTCAGTGAGAAAATACACTGCAAGCAGTTATAACCAATTGCATAATGTCACAAAACATAATGAATATATTTCTTGATCCGCCACACAGGCTATGATTCGCCACATAGTCAATAATCGTCACTGTGCAACGCCACACAGGCTTTGATTCGCCACACAGACAATAATACGCCACACAGGCTTTGATTCGCCACACATGCAATATGTCGCCACACAGGCTTTGATTCGCCACAGCAATAATACGCCACAAGGCTCGCCACTGTGCAATGATACGCACACAAAGCTATGATTCGCCACACGTGCTAAGTTTGATATGTCCAAATAATTATATAAGACTCATAAACTTGTTCAAATGGTCTAGTCTTAACTAAAATCAACATCGCTTATGTACATAACATATGTCTAACGTGAAAATTTGCACAAGATGTTGTCTATCTTAGACGAACCTTTATATATGCTTAATCATCATCAAAGATCACAAATCAATCATCAAAACTTGAATATCAAAGCTTTAGCATTGAAAGTGTCGCAGCCCGCCTAAACTATCCCAAATCCCAAGGACGGATTAGGAAGGGGTGGACGATGGGACAGTATGAACGGTCCCCGAAAGGTTATAATGAGGGTGCATATCACATGTAAACTATCAAACTTGGAACATAACATACATCATTAATTGGAGAAACTAGGTGGGCTAGACCAACAGATCCAAAAGAATGCAATGATCTGAAGGACTTCAACTGTCAAGTCATAATACCATACATCTTAGCTCAAAAATAAATGCAGCGGAAAACGTGTGAATACATATATGACGATATGTATTCAAGGTTTCTTAACATAAACATAAAAAGGCTGTCTTGGCTCCTCAACACCCTCCACCATCATCATCACAGCTCAACCTGCACATTTAAAAACAAACATGCAGGGCTGAGTACAAGAATGCACTCAGTGGACTCATGCCGAAAACATTTTATCATTCTTGAATTACACTGCCATATCATGGTAAGTCATAAGGGTTTTATTTGAAATACCTTATGCTTACTAAAACATTTTTCAACAGTTCATAAACATTTGCTTGGCCAAGCATTTTACTTGCGTGTATGATCCATATCCCTTATCCTTTCATCATAACATCATAGTCGAACGTCGTGAAGGAGGCCTCCCTCTACGACGCCGTGACCGGCCGTGAATTGTCCTTACAGCACACAGTCACCTTAGGTGTACACGTTAATCCTAGCCAGGTATAAGCCTTCCGGCATAGGATCCGATATCGATTTCATTCATAAGTTGGGAGCTACCCAACAACATTCATAACATTTCATGGATAGGATACATACACAAAACATAAACATTTTTGGCAGGTAATCTTGTAAACATTTTATCAACAGTTGAAATAAGCATCGTAAATAATTTCATTTGGAAAGTAATTTAAATAAGAAAGCCATATTTTATTTGTAAGAAAAGCCCACCTGGACTATTGTTCGTCTTAAACTTGAGTATTCGTCAACGTCCAGTCATCACGTCCGCGTCCACACCTTTACGTAAAAGCGATGTTTAGTACGTTGTTCACGTTTCTCGAGACTTTCAAAGTCTAGAATAAACTTCGATATTCTATATCGATATAAACTGAATTCCTTAACGAATTCAATACGCTTTTAATTACGATTTCAATTAAGCGGTTCGCTCTTCGAGATACGTTCGACTATTTCGTTTTTAACTTTCCGGTTTAAACGTTCAACGTATTTATCGTTTCTCGATATAAGGATTTCAATTACGAACCCTTTTCTTACTAAAGAGGTTTCTTTACCTAATTAGTATGTTTTACGCGTACTTTCATATTTATCGAACGTATTTCGTACGTTGACTTTAAAAGTCCACAATTTTGACTTTCTTTAGTAAGTTCCTTACTAACTCATATTATAAATCGATTTCCAATCGATTTCTTTTCGTGAAGTCCTAATTCTCGATTTGTCATGCAAATCGATGAACTTTATTAATATTTTTCTTAAATATTAATCCATTTAATCATTAAACATTATATTTCATTTATAACGTTATTAAATATAATGTTTCGTCACAAACATAGTAATCTATGTTTATAACATTTTATAAAATTCGAATATGTCTAAAATAATGTTTAGACATATAATGTATTATTAAACTTAATTAAAAAGGATTTAAAAATTCTTATAAATCCACAATAGCTCTCGGTAATTTCATGAAAATTACCAAATGGTTTTCAAATTTTTTTCTAAATTCATATAGTGTATTATTATACACTATGGTCATTAATATGTATTAATATCATCCATATAAAAATCAATTATCACCTATTCTTTTATAATAGGTTACGGTAATTTTGAAATAGTTGTCCAATAATTCTCAAAAATTTTAATTATACAATTAGTACAAGGTCTCAACATTGATTTATAACACATTAATAACCTATAGTCCATCATAAACAATTTCTTTATCAAGGATTTAAAATCCTTATGCTTTCGGTAATTCCAAATTTAATACCAAACATTTTGTAAAAATTCCAACATAATTATACCATGCTCAAATACTATAGTATAACAATATAACATCATAACATTTACCAAAAACCATTTGAATCATCACCTTATGGAGCTTGAAGCTCTCGGTTTTTTTGAATCAATAGGTAATTGGTTTCCAAAAATTCTAATAATTATACACTATGTTTATATACTATAGTATAACAATATAACATCATAACATCATATTAGAACAACACACAAATCATCAAACCAAGCTTGGAAGCTCTCGGCCTTTTCGAAAATAATGAGCAAACGATTTCCAAAAATTCTAATAAAAACATAGGATGCATAAATCATATCCTAAGTCAATAATATACCATTGCATGTATCAAATAAAAATCGTAGTTTAACATAAAATTTTTCTAAGCTTTCGGCATTTTTGAAAAAAATAGCATAGGACTTTCAAAATTTCCAATAAATTCATGTAATACATAATCAAGATCCTAGATCATTAATATACCATTGCATGTCTAAAATAAAAATTATACACCAAGATATAATTTTTCTAAGTCTCAGCCATTTCAAAATAATAGCATAGGATTTTTTAAAAATTCCAAATAAATCAGTATGAACTCTTATAACATCATAGATCAATAATCCAACCTCAAAATAATTTTCAAGCATTTCGAACATCAACAAACATTTGATAACATTTTCGAAATATATTATAAACATAATCTAGCTTTAAACTTAACATGCATTAGCTATATTTTACAAACAAGAATACTAGGAACAACATGCATTAACCAAGATCAACCTTTCGAAATTCTTTTTGTAAAAATAAGAGGAAAGTCGAAGCTTTGATCGGTCCTCACCTTTGTGTTGGTATGGATTCGAGGAACAAGTTTAAAGTGTCGAAGCTTTGTGAAGGAGAGAAGAAGATGAACAATTTTTTTAAAAAATGGGGAGGGGTGTTCTCGGTTCTTGCAGATTTTAGAGAGAGGAGGAGTGTTTGAGAGTGTTGAGTGTTGAGTGAGTGTGTAATGAGAAGAAGATGAGTATCCCATTCTATGTACATCTCTCTCTCTACCATTACAAAGAAAAATAATAAAATATGTGAAAGCCTTTTTAGTGAGTGGGTTATGACTCACTTAGTGATCATAACCTAGTGTTAATAGCCTTACACTAATGATGGGCTTTGAACTAAGCAAGCATGCCCAAAAAGAGAAGAGAGCCATCGGCTCTTATGGGATCCAAAGCAATGATTTTATTTTAATACATTAATACTATGTATTAATCAAGATACAAATCATAAATATAAAATACATATCATTTAATTAATTAAAAACATAGCATAGCAAAGCATATTACAAAAAGTAGCGTGAATATGCTAATAAACCTAAGTCACGGTTCTTTCATTTCACAAGGGGTACATAAGTCATTTTCGTGCCATATAGACATATATATGTCATAACATATGGTTTAGATAATAATTTATAACATAGAAAAAATTAATGGTATCATTTCATGTGAGAAAACCCTAAAATTCGAATTAGGGTTTTCGAATTCTAGCAATTGGTCATTATCGAGTTCTTCATGCTTTAGCATTGATTTTAATGCTTAATAATACTCTAATTATATAAAATAATCATAGGAAATTAAATGCTATAATTTCCTGATCATTAAACCCATTTTTCAAATCGTCTCTAGATGTTAACGTTCGAAACGTCTCAAAACGTTAATAATCGACTCATCTCAAAATGGTCGTAATAAGATCGCACTTACTTTATAAATAATATTCCATTTATATTGGAATTTAATTCCAAGCTTCGCTGCTTAGAAAATTTCATAAAATTTCAACTATCGATACGCAGTCGACGTTAAAATTATACTGCCGAACTACTTCATAACATTCTATTCCTTAATTCACAATTCTCAGTGAATATAAAAAGGAATTCGTTACTTCGAGACTGAATCGAAATCAATATTCGATGTCTTTCAAAATTAATACCCGGCAAAACCCTAATTTACGGGTTTAAATATCGTAAATAGGCTTTCGTTTCTTCGGAATATTACATTCTACCCCCCTTAAAAGAAATTTCTTCCCGAAATTTTCATACCTTTAGAAAAAAAAAATATTCGGGGTATCGCTCTTTCATGGCGTCTTCAAGTTCCCACATGGCTTCCTCTTGTCCGTGGTGTCTCCACAGCACTTTGACTAGCGGAATTGACTTGTTCCGTAATTGCTGAACTTTATGGTCGAGTATTGCTGTGGGTTCTTCTTCATAGCTCATGTCTGGCTTGAGGATCACGTCGTCTTGATGGATCACGTGTTTTGGATCGTGTAAGTATTTTCTTAGTTGTGACACGTGAAAAACGTTGTGTACATTCCCAGTTGGCGGAAGAGCCAACTTATAGCTTGGACCTATCCTCTCTAGATCTCATAGGTCCTATAAAACGGGGTCTTAGTTTTCCTTTTAGTCCAAACCTGACAATCCCTTTCGATGGAGAGACTTTAAGAAACACTTTATCTTCATTTTCAAATTGTAGCTCAGATCTACGCGTATCAGCGTAAGATTTCTGCCTATCTTGAGCTTCCTTTATTCTTTGCCTAATTTGCCTGACGATTTCAATCATCTCATTTACTGCGTCTGGCCCTATAATCCTCCTCTCACCCACTTCATCCCAATAAAGCGGTGATCTACATTTCTTGCCATACAAGGCTTCGTATGGGGCCATACTAATCGTCGCTTGATAGCTATTGTTGTAGGCAAACTCAATAAGGGGTAAAACATCTTCCCACTTTGCACCTCGATCCAACACTCATCGTTCTCAACATATCTTCTAGTGTCTGAATCGTTCTTTCCGACCGTCCATCAGTCTGTGGGTGAAATGCCGTACTGAAATTCAATTTCGTACCCAATTCTTTTTGTAAGCTAACCCAGAATCTTGATGTGAACTTGGAGTCTCTATCAGATGTAATAGATTTTGGCACTCCATGAAGTCGTATAATTTCCTTTACGTACAGCTGGGCTAACTTGTCAGATCCATAGGTATTATGAATTGGTAGAAAGTTAGCACTCTTTGTGAGTCTATCAACAATTACCCATATAGCGGTGTTCCCTCTTTTTGATTTGGGTAAATTCGTAACGAGTCCATCATTATCTCATCCCATTTCCACTCAGGTACAGCGACTTTCCGTAGGGACGTTGATGTAACGCTTTCACCTGCTGGCAAATAAGACAGCGTTCTACGAAAGAAGCTATGTCTCGTTTCATGCCTTCCCACCAGAACTTTTCCTTTAGGTCTTGGTACATCTTAGTACTGCCTGGGTGGGCGGTGTAGGGTGTATCGTTAGCCTCACTCATTATTTTATTTTGAAGCTCTGCGTTGTCTGGAACGTATATCCTTCCTTCAAACAATAAGGCGTTGTCTGATACTTCCTGGAAATTCTTTAATCCTTCAGACCTTACCCTTTCTCTTATCTTTTCTTACTTTTCCTCCATCCTTTGTCTCTCAACGATTCTTTTTCTTAAGTCTGACGTCAGTGTGAGTGTAGCGATACAGCTCGTGATCGTCTCTGGTTGTTCAACCAATTCAATCCTCATTCTTTTAAACTCCTCGACGAGTTTTTCTTCTTGTGTAAGGAGACATCCGAGTTTGGTTTGACTCTTACGACTCAAGGCGTCAGCTACTACATTCGCTTTACCCGGGTGATAGTTAATACCACAGTCGTAATCCTTCACTAGTTCGAGCCATCTTCTTTGCCTCAAATTTAGATCTCTTCGCTCGAAGAAGTACTTCAAACTCTTATGATCTGTAAAGATCTCACATCTCACTCCATAGAGATGGTGTCTCCGATTTTTAGTGCATGAACCTGCACGCTAATTCCAAGTCGTGAGTTGGGTAGTTCAATTCATGTGGTCTCGAGTTGTCGGGATGCATATGTTATCACCTTCCTTCTTGCATCAAAACACAACCCAGTCCATTCTTAGAAGCATCTGATAAACTACATACTCTTGTGCGCTCGGAATCTGCTAGCACCGTGCACTTGTTAACTTTTCCTCGAGTTTTGAAAACTCGCCTCACATTCTTCAAGTCCAATTGAACTTGATTCCTTTTCGGAGTAGCTGAGTTATTGGTCTTGCAATTTTGGAGAATCCCTCGATGAATCTCCGGTAATAACCAGCTAGTCCCAGAAAACTTCGAATTTCATTCTGAGTTCTTGGCGATTTCCATCCTTGTACTGCTTCTACCTTGGCTGGATCCACTTTAATGCCTTCTGCAGACACGATGTGTCCAAGGAACATTACTTCCTTCAGCCAAAATTCGCATTTGCTAAACTTAGCAAATAGCTTCTCAATTCTCAAGGTTTGCAACACCGTTCTTAGATGTTCCTTATGGTCCTCCTCATTCTTCGAATAGACGAGAATATCATCTATGAAGACCAAGACAAACTTGTCTAGGTATGGATGAAACACTCTGTTCATGAGATCCATAAATACGGCTGGTGAATTGGTTAATCCGAACGGCATAACTATGAATTCATAGTGGCCATATCTGGTTCGGAATGCAGTCTTAGGTACATCTTCCGACCGTATTTTGAGTTGGTGATAACCTGACTTGAGATCAATCTTTGAGAATACACCTGCTCCTCGTAATTGATCGAACAGGTCGTCAATCCTTGGCAAAGGATATTTGTTCTTGAGCGTCATCTTGTTCAGTTCCCGATAATCTATGCACATTCTCAAAGAACCATCATTTTTCTTGACAAACAAAACAGGCGCTCCCCAAGGCGAAACACTATGTCTAATAAAACCTAGATCCAACAATTCTTGGATTTGGATCTTCAGTTCTTCCAATTCCTTTGGAGCCATTCTATAGGGCGCCTTCGACACTGGAGCCGATCCTGGCTCCAAGTCGAGGGTGAATTCCAATTGTCTATCAGGAGGTAATCCTCGTAGATCTTTAGGAAACACGTCCGAGAATTCTCGAACAACCTCTATGTCTTTGATCCTCGTTTCTGGTTTATCTTCTCCGTTCAGGTATATGAGAAATGCATGACATCCTTTCTGGTTTATCATTCTTCTCGCCTTCAACGCTGATATAACTGGGATTCTCCTTCCATGCTGATTCCGTGAAAGTGCGTAGCTTCTTGTCCAGGAAAGTGAAATGAAATTTTCCTTTCCTTGCAAAGAATCGTGGAATGGTTCCTAGCTAACCAGTCCATTCCTAGGATTATGTCTACGTCACCCATGGGTATTATGTTCAGATTGTTCGCCAGAACCTTAAGTGATCCTAGTGTCGATTCTAGGTTCGAGCAGATATGTGTTACAGTCATAATCCCTCCTATAGGTGAAGAGATTCTCATATCCTGATTTGCCGTTTCGGACCTAAGTTCCAACATTTCTACACATGATTTTGCTATGAAGGAATGCGAAGCACCCGTATCGAACAATATTATAACAGGTACGTTGAGAAGGACTCCCATACCTGCCAGGTTTCCCTGATTCTGTTCGTTTTGCCTCCGGTGTAAGGCGTATGTTCTAGCTTTGGGCTACCGAGACCGACAGGTGCTTACCCTTATTGGTTATTCTTTGTTGCACGGGCCGCATTCTTCTTTGGCGTTGTCGTGGTGGTTGCCGCCTTTGTTGTTGTTGAGGTGGCTGCCCGTTGTTCTTGTATTCTTCACCGAGGTTGCCGCCACTATTGTTGAGGTTGCAATTGTTGCTGAGGTTGAAATTTGGAATTGAATAGCCCTTAGCGGCTGGACATTACCGGGTTGGTTTGGCCTTACAGCTGTTTCCGAACGTGTCCCTGGGCGTAAATGGCGTAATGCCCTTTCATCCCGCACTTAAAACAGCCCCACCGCCCGCCATGCACATCCTTTGTGCATTCTCCGCATTTCGCACGCGGAAGAGCCTCATTTGCTCTTGTGGGCCTCTTGTCGAGGGACAAAGCGCCCTTTTCCAACCCCGTCACGGCTATGCCATGTTCCTCGCCATGGGCGTTTGTTACTCGTGATTCTCGAAACTTCCCATTACTATTGCCCCGATTTGCTTCCCACTTTCTTTTACCCTTATCCATTGTGTTCGCGTGCGGTGAGCCGACGCCTTGTCTTCGTGCATCGCCGCCTCAATATCCGTGGCTCGCAAGAGCCTCGGTATAGTCAAGTCTCCATGTGGCGAGAGACATCCTTATCTCTGGCCTTAGACGCGACCTAAATTTCTCCGACATTTTCAAGTCGGTGTCCACTTGATCTGGTGCATATCTTGACATGTCGCAAAAAGTGAGATCATAATCAGTCACGGACATTTTCTCTTGCTTTATGTAATACCCCGAATTTTTGAGCAAGAAAAATTCAAAAATAAGAAGGAGTATTACGATAGAGACGAGAATAAAAATGAACGTCAGTAATCGCCGATTTTGCATAAATCAAAAATTTCTTTGAAATTTTCGAATAAAATAAATTCTAAATACTAAATAAATATTTTTTTAAGTATATGTGAGACATTATTATGTTAAAGAATAAAAGAAAATATTTTCTCTAAATATTTTCATAATCCTCGAAAATTGTAGTAACATAGGATTAAATTGTGATCTAGTATAAAGTCACTTTATTTTATGTGATGAGTTGTGATATTTTATTTGTATGTATATGGGAGATATTTATTTTATAAGATAAGGTTTTTGAAAATGACATTAAAGAGATAAGAGATAAGGTTATGATAATGACTTTTATAAGATAAGCTTCTTGAGATATTTTAAGATAAGGTCATGATTAATTAAGAGATAATGTTTATCTCTTAGAAATATGTAGAAATGTAATAAATATCATAGGAGATAATATTTTGGATCCTAGCTTGCTTAAATTTCGAAATTTAAATGTTATTTTACGTGAATTTTCGAAAATCATCAATTTATGAGATAAATGTATTAAATAATTTATTTAAGTATATACATGATAAATATCATTATATTTAGATCAATCTTATCTCCTAGAAATTGTATAAATTTCGAAATCTATGAATTAGGGTAAGAATGAAATTTTGTGAAATTTATTTCTTAGAAACCCTAATTCTCGAAAAAAATTGGGAAATTGCTTAGAAATGTTCCAAAAATTTATTTTATGATATAATATCATTATATTTGTATAATTACTCATAAAAATAATATTGGTTATGAAAAGAATAATAAATTGATAATTTATCCTTAATTTCTAATTATTTGCCGATAACTTTACTTTAGTACATACAATTGATCTTAATTAATTTTCCTATGATTTATTTTATCATCTAAGATTATTATTGTGTCATATAGCTATTTATTGGATGAAAATAAAATATTTAGCATATTAATATATATATATGGCCGAAAATTTGGAATATTAGGTGTGAAAGGGATATAAATATCATGTTTTAATTAATGTAGAGATAAGATTATAATCTTATCATGTTATTAGGTGTAAAGTAGAGGTAGAATTCAAATTAACAAGTAACCTATAGTTTTGTCTTCTAGTAGTTGAAAATTTTGAAAAATAAGTGTGAACAAATGTGAATTCATTTATAACCTATAGTTGAAAACTTTGACTTTTTCAAATGTAATATTATTATATAACAATAATATCGTATATGATATGGAAAAAATAATAATTGATCCTAAGGAATAGGATATGGCCGAGAATCACATCTATGTCACATAATGTGATAAATTCTTTATTTTATGATAACTAAGGTATCAAGTATTAATTAAATGATAAAAATAACATAATAAACTATAGGATAAATAAAATTATCTTATGAGCATAGAGATGTCAAAATTTTCAAAGGGATAAGGTTTGAGTTGTATTTTGTTTTTATGCTAGATATGATATCAAAATAATAATGATAGGTAATTATTTTAAAGATAAGATAAGATATGGTAATTAATGTATAAGATAAGATAAAATTTGTCCCATATGCAAGTAGGAGTGATCAAAAATCAAGAGGATAAGGAATGAGTTGTAATTTTGTTTTTATACTAAGATATTTTAATTAAATCATCATTAACATACTTTATGAAATCTATAAATAGGAGACCACCCCTCCTCTACATTATGAACAAAAATAAGAGAGAATTAGAAAGAAAAATTAGAGAGAAAAAAATAGAAAGCATCCTCCAAAGCTCGCTTCGATCGTAGGTAGGAAAAAACGTCGCCGACGTCAACAAAAACCGACTAGAAGGTTAGAATTTATACAAGCTTTATTATACATGCCAAAAATACTAAGAATTCATATGTGATATGTTATGATACATGCTTTCAACAATCACGTGACATATGTGTAAATTATACTATATGTCGAAGTTATGAATCAAATATGTTCATATGACGTTTATAAGCATGAATTATGATTTTAGCATAAAGTTAAGCATGTATTAAAAACATTATGTTAGTACCGAAAATAAGCATGAGTTATGTTGATGTACATGAATTTTAATTGTTTTTTTGAGCATGAAATAATGATAGTTATTAATGTTTAAAATTGTATGATTTTATGTGGAATTTTTGGAAAAATATGAAGTATTATGATATGAGACTTTCGAAAATCATAGAACATGAAATATTGATTTACACGTTGTATATGATAAATATTATGTCATATTATATAATGATAATAATATACTATGTGAATTTATGAGAATTTATTTGACAAGTTTGGAAAAATTAAAGAAAGGGACCGAAAATAAAAGAAAAAGAAAGAAAAGTTGGAAAAATTATTTTATGACATGTGATCATATATTTGCATCCAAAATATGTTTTAGACATACCATGATTTTATGAGATTTTTAAAGACAAGAAATACTATGATTTTATGTGATTTATTGAAACAAGGAATATTATGTTTATATCGAAACAATTTGTTAAGTGACGTAAAATTGTAAAGTGAAGTGTGTTATGATCAAATTAGATCATACTTATGTATATTGTTGAAGCATGATTGTTGATTAACGTGAAAATATTGCTAAAAAGCTAAGAGTTGTTGAAATTTGTATTAAGAAGGATACGTTAGTACGCAACGAGTTAAATCAAACGTAATATAATTGATAAGTATGATAGAGGGATTCTTCGATATTAAGGAAGTGATATTAGTAAAATTCGTGGCACGGATCAACGATTCTCGAAAAGCGTAGTAATATGCTAAATCTCGTTCTTACGATGAAAAGGTTCGGCTCGAAGGAGAAAAGAAGACTATAAAAGTTCGTTAGTACCATAAGAACGTTAAGTTCTCGAGGTGGGCACTTTTACTTAAGCTTTCTTGAAAACGAGGTTTTGTCAAAGCGACATCTTATTACTTTATCGCGCTCGCAAAATTTTAAATACGATATTGTATCGCCAAAATGTTTTATGTTTTGTATATATCCATTCGGGTTGCAGGGCGAGGAAGTTATTACAATTCGGGTCCTACTCGTGAGATGCTAGTTAGGATTGTGTACACAGTAAGCATTTGAGTCGCTGGGTCGCTCACTTGCTTAGACATCTGAGTCGCTGGGTCGCTCATTTGTTGTGCGTCCGGGTGAAGGGAGGCCTCCCTCCCGGCGCGTTATCCATAGCCGACTTGGAATATACGTGAAAGAAAATGACTGCGCAGTCGACTTTGTGAAAATGAGAAAATGTTTTAGTAAGCGCAAGCCCTTTTCAAATAAAACCCTTGTGTCTTACTGTGATAAAGGCAGTACAATATTTCATAAAAGAGAAAATGTTTTCGGCATGTGTCCATTGGGTACGTTGTACTCAGCCCTGCATGTTTGTTTTTAAATGTGCGTGTTGAAAGGAGTGATGGAGCAGGCGGGAGTTGAGCGGAATCTTTTGTCAAGTAGTATGAAGTATTTTTGGTTCGCCTTGAGAATGCATCTTCACATGCATGTCTCACACGTTTTATTCCGCTGCCAAACTCTTGAGACTCTATTATCTTTTGTTACTATGTTAAGCTTTGTAAAAGCTACTGTTTTGTTGAAACCTTGAAACCATCTATTATATATAAGCTATTTTGATTCATCATGATTCTCGTTTCTGTTTGGAAAAACCGTATTTCTTCATAGATAAAATGAGTTAAAATCCCCACTGCTTATATTCACTTAACCCAACCCCAAGTCGCGATCCGATAAGGTAGTAGCGAATCGGTCATGACACTTTAACACTAAGAATTCGTGTTCTTCCTTTTCCTATAGCTCTTCGGTATATACTTTTCATACACCTCTTTCTTGAAATCTTCCCACGTAAACTCTTCCATTTGTTCCGCTGTAAAAGTTTTCTTTCTGGCTTCCCACCAGAAGTCAGCAGGTCCACTTAGCTGAAAAGTTATACACGACAAACGCTCCTGCGTTGTACATCTCAGAAAGTTAAAGATCCGTTCCATGGTTCTCATCCATTGTTCTGCCTCCTCGGGATTTCCTTTCCCATTGAAGACAGGAGGGTTCTGTCTGAGAAATAGTTCCTCTATCCTGCGTTCAGGTGGAGGTGGAGGTGGAGGTGGTTGTGGTATATCCTCGACTTCTTGTTCCGGGATCCTACCTCTTCCCCTAGGTCTTCCTCTTCCTCTGCCTCTAATTCCTTGTTCGGGGTCTTGTCTAGGAGGCATTCTGCTATATAAAACATATAATCAGCATTACTCATTACTTTCATAATTCGACATATTGAATATCATCATAGCCTCATTGTAAAACGACTTTAATAAAACATTTCGTCTTTGTCATAAACAACTTTGCCGCAAAAGCCCATTCAGGGTCACATATATATATATATATATATCTTGAAAACTTTGCCGTAGGCAGGATGTTCAAAAACCAACAGTCATTAAAACAAAAACATACATCCCGGCTCACATGGCCTTACAAAACATTAAGTTTTCTTTCCATCAGTTCCCATACACATAAAAAGAAACAAGCATACGCTAATCATATTAATGTCTACATAAGTCTTCATCTAACGTCTTCATCAGACATCTTCCTCCTCTTCATCCTCTTCAGGATCCTCTTCCTCTTCAGAATCATCCTCACCGGCACGTACTCCAGATGTTCCTGCTCCGTCATCTCCTACCATATGTATGTCGCGCATTGGAACGAAATCGTCGCCAATCGGGCTATAGTCATCGCGAATCGGACTATAGCCATCCAGAGTATCCGTCATTCTCATCCGCGCTGTCTGGCGGAATGGCTCTACTGGAGGTAGTGGAGCTGTCATCGGTGGTAGAAGTGGTAGTAGTGGATGTACGGGATGTCCAAACACCAGCGAAGGGAAAACAGGCTCTCCTAGTGCTCTTTGTCGCGCTGCTCTATCCAAACGAGCAAGCCTGCCCTCGTCAAACAGATATGGGGGCACTACCAGGTCAATCTGTCGTGGAACCTCGGTATACAACCACTCCGGCGATTTATCACGCCAGGTATACTCCCACGGAGGGAGATAAGGTCCCCTCGGTGTAGCTCCATATATAATATATACGTACGTCAGATGACTCACAAACCTGGGCAGATCTCCTACCAGATCATAACTGCCAACCGCCCGATATATGTAGTCTCCTGATATCTCTCGGGCGTAGTCCTCCCAATCACATGGAAGTATGGCTAAGAGACGCTTGATGCCGTCATAATCCGTCGTGCCATATGCTCGAGCATTCCTCCAAAGTCGAAGGTAGTACATAAGGAATTCGCCTAAGTCCTCGCCACAGCACATCCAACACTCACGATAGGTACGCATCACTTCCTCAGGTGTGGCGTGAGGTCTTATCCTCCTCCTAGCGATATAACGCATCTCCTCCATCTGTCACGATCAAAACTAACATAAGTCAAACTAATGTCATCCGATAAGCAGATAAGGTAACTTAAGTACATCTGATAAGCAACTAGGTTAAGCTAAACAATCTATAAGGTAGATAAACTTCATAAGGTACTGCACATATCATATCTTATCTTCTTATTCTACTCGGAAACTTATTACCTAGCAGCGTCCTAAGGTATATGTTATACTATGAGATCCTTGTTCTAAATAAATCTCGAACTAACTTTCAACAGACTCTAGTGTATTCTGGAGACAGAAATAGGAATTCTGTCCTTCATAACAAATGAATTTCAGGGTGTTAGGAGTACGCTGGCGAAAACCACGTGTAAATCGGAGTCCTAACGAAAGAGAACTGAATAAAACAAATTTTCTGCACAGTGCAGAAAATTTGCGCGATGGTGCCAAAATCCGAGGCAAATGCCGACGTAGTACGACTACCATATCCGCGTATTCAAGTCGATGCTTGACATTCTGAAGTCAAGGTCAAAGTTAAAGTCGAAGTCGACGGTCACCCATGTCGAAGTTGTGATGCAATGCCGATGTCGTTCATTTCCAAAGTCGAAGTCGTTTTGTTTATCTTCACACTCGCCTTTTGCCATTCGTGTTCGAAGCTATCGTTACTTTCGTTCTTCTTGTCGTTCTCTTGTTCTTGTAAAGGGAAGAAGTTCATACGTCTAAGTTCTTTTGTAACACTTGATCATGCTCCTTACTCGTCTATGCTCTTCTTGTGATGACATATCACTTATCATAATAAATCTTTGAAATTTGGAAATAAAGTTCCAAAATAACAACATAATCAATTCATACATGTATATCAAATTGAATTCATATTTTCAACATTGATCATTCAACTCAGTTCAAACATATACTTTCATCTCGAATCTTGATTACTTGGCATAACTTCTTGTTTGATTTCAAAATAAAGTTTCGAAAATTTCCTTACTCATAACTTTCATTTCAAAACATCATACATCTCTTTCCCAACATTGGTCTATTCTCATTGATTTCCAAAAATAGAGTTTTGAAATCCTCCTTTTTCTTTCAAAAGGTTATAATGAGGGTGCATATCACATGTAAACTATCAAACTTGGAACATAACATACATCATTAATTGGATAAACTAGGTGGGCTAGACCAACAGATCCAAAAGAATGCAATGATCCAAGGACATCAACTCGTCAAGTCATAATACCATATATCTTAGCTCAAAATAAATGCAATGAAAACGTGTGAATACATATATGACGATATGTATTGAGGTTTCTTAACATAAACATAAAAGGCTGTCTTGGCTACTCAACACCCTCCACCATCATCATCATACCAACCTGCACATTTAAAAGAAACATGCGGTCGAGTACAAGAATGCACTCAGTGGACTCATGCCGAAAATATTTTATCATTCTTGAATTACATCGCCATATCATGGTAAGTCATATGGTTTTATTTGAAATACCTTATGCTTACTAAAACATTTTTCAACAGTTCATAAACATTTGCTTGGCCAAGCATTTTACTTGCGTGTATGATCCATATCCTTTATCCTTTCATCATAACATCATAGTCGAACGTCGTGAAGGAGGCCTCTCTCTACGACGCCGCGACCGCCGTGAATTGTCCTTACAAAGACACAAATACCTTAGGTGTACACGTTAATCCTAGCTGTATAAGCCTTTGGCATAGGATCCGATATCGATTTAATTCATAAGTTGGGAGCTACCCAACAACATTCATAACATTTCATGGATAGGATACATACACAAAACATAAACAATTTTGGCAGGTAATCTTGTAAACATTTTATCATTAGTTGAAATAAGCATCGTAAATAATTTCATTTGGAAAGTAATTTAAATAAGAAAGCCATATTTTATTTGTAAGAAAAGCCCACCTGGACTATTGTTCGTCTTAAACTTGAGTATTCGTCAACGTCCAATATGTCTAAAATAATGTTTAGACATATAATATATTATTAAACATAATTAAAAAGGATTTAAAAATCCTTATAAATCCACAATAGCTTTCGGTAATTTCATGAAAATTACCAAATGGTTTTCAAATTTTTTCTAAATTCATATAGTGTATTATTATACACTATGGTCATTAATATGTATTAAAATCATCCATATAAAAATCGATTATCACCTATTCTTTTATAATAGGTCACGGTAATTTTGAAATAATTGTCCAATAATTCTCAAAAATTTTATACAATTAGTACAAGGTCTCAACATTGATTTATAACACATTAATAGCCTATAGTCCATCATAAACAATTTCTTTATCAAGGATTTAAAATCCTTATGCTTTCGGTAATTCCAAATTTAATACCAAACATTTTGTAAAATTCCAACATAATTATACCATGCTCAAATACTATAGTATAACAATATAACATCATAACATTTACCAAAAACCATTTGAATCATCACCTTATGGAGCTTGAAGCTCTCGGTTTTTTTGAATCAATAGGTAATTGGTTTCCAAAAATTCTAATAATTATACACTATGCTTATATACTATAGTATAACAATATAACATCATATTAGAACAACACACAAATCATCAAACCAAGCTTGGAAGCTCTCGGCCTTTTCGAAAATAATGAGCAAACGATTTCCAAAAATTCTAATAAAAACATAGGATGCATAAATCATATCTTAAGTCAATAATATACCATTGCATGTATCAAATAAAAATCGTACTTTAACATAAAATTTTTCTAAGCTTTCAGCATTTTTGAAAAAAATAGCATAGGACTTTCAAAAATTCCAATAAATTTATGTAATACATAATCAAGGTCCTAGATCATTAATATACCATTGCATGTTTAAAATAAAAATTATACACCAAGATATAATATTTCTAAGTCTCGGACATTTCAAAATAATAGCATAGGATTTTCCAAAAATTCCAAATAAATCACTATGAACTCTTATAACATCATAGATCAATAATCCAACCTCAAAATAATTTTCAAGCATTTCAAACATCAACAAACATTTGATAACATTTTCGGAATATATTATAAACATAATCTAAGCTTTAAACTTAACATGCAATAGCTATATTTTACAAACAAGAATACTAGGAACAACATGCATTAACCAAGATCAACCTTTCGAAATTTTTTTTTTGTAAAAATAAGAGGAAAGTTGAAGCTTTGATCGGTCCTCACCTTTGTGTTGGTATGGATTCAAGGAACAAGTTTAAAGTGTCAAGTTTTGTGAAGGAGGAGAAGAAGTTGAACAAAAAAAATTTAAAAAATGGGGGAGGGGGTGTTCTCGGTTCTTGCAGATTTTAGAGAGATGGAGGAGTGTTTTGAGAGTGTTGAGTGTTGAGTGAGTGTGTAATGAGAGAAGAAGATGAGTATCCCATTCTATGTACATCTCTCTCTCTCTCGGCCATTACAAAGAAAAATAATAAAATATGTGGAAGCCTTTTTAGTGAGTGGGTTATGACTCACTTAGTGATCATAACCTAGTGTTAATAGCCTTACACTAATGATGGGCTTTGAACTAAGCAAGCATGCCCAAAAAGAGAAGAGAGCCATCGGCTCTTATGGGATCCAAAGCAATGATTTTATTTTAATATATTAATACTATGTATTAATCAAGATACAAATCATAAATATAAAATACATATCATTTAATTAATTAAAAACATAGCATAGCAAAGCATATTACAAAAAGTGGCGTGAATATGTTAATAAACCTAAGTCACGGCTCTTTCATTTCACAAGGGGTACATAAGTCATTTTCGTGCCATATAGACATATATATGTCATAACATATGGTTTAGATAATAATTTATAACATAGGAAAAATTAATGGTATCATTTCATGTGAGAAAACCCTAAAATTCAAATTAGGGTTTTCGAATTCTAGCAATTGGTCATTATCGAGTTCTTCATGCTTTAGCATTGATTTTAATGCTTAATAATACTCTAATTATATAAAATAATCATAGAAAATTAAATGCTATAATTTCCTGATCATTAAACCCATTTTTCAAATCGTCTCTAGATGTTAACGTTCGAAACGTCTCAAAACGTTAATAATCGACTCATCTCAAAATGGTCGTAATAAGATCGCACTTACTTTATAAATAATATTCCATTTATATTGGAATTTAATTCCAAGCTTCGCTGCTTAGAAAATTTCATAAAATTTCAACTATCGATACGCAGTCGACGTTAAAATTATACTGCCGAACTACTTCATACATTCTATTCCTTAATTCACAATTCTCAGTGAATATAAAAAGGAATTCTTTACTTCGAGACTGAATCAAAATCAATATTCGATGTCTTTCAAAATTATCGTAAATGGGCTTTCGTTTCTTCGGAATATTACAGAAAGCCCCAATTCGACGTCAAACTAAAATTTTCCAAATATTGAATACGTCGGCCGAAAATTACGAATAAATCATTTTAAACTTTATTCATATCATAGAATCCAAATATGAACTCAAAATGATCAAATAAAATCAAAATCCAACATTATATAAGCTAGGGTTTTCGGTCAAAAGGAAATTTTGCACAAGTTCGATTTCAAACGTTTTTCTTGTTCAAAACATGTTTATATCTACCCAACAAAACATATATGAAGGCATATCAAACATATCAACAACATAAGTTGAAGATCTAGGCCTTCATATTTTAAAATTTCTAAATTTCCAAAGAATGAACTCATGCTTGAAAATTCAACACTAAACAACTCATGGCGATAGATCTATCATAATATCAAGATATAATGGAACAAAACATGCTCCTTCAAACAAATTGAAAAGGACTGAAAACTTGAAGCATTCAAAGTTCATGATTTAAAATTTTTAAACCATAAATATGTTCTAGAGGTGTAGATCTACCTTTGTGCGAAGACGGATCATGAATTCATCGTTAGATCTTCGAGAAACGAGTTTGAAATTTTTTCACATTAAAGTGTATGTTTGTGTGTGTTTTCGAGAATTATGGGAGGAAATGGTGAAAAGGTGTGTTTTGGAAGCTTAAACATATATATATAAATCCTTTTACTATTACAAACTTGCTTAGGAAGATTTAGCTTTTCTAGAAATTTCTAGCTTATTCCATAAGCTTGTTAATAGCTTATCTAATAAACTTATTCATAGCTTATCTCATAAGCTTGTTTTAGCTTATCTCATGAGCTTTGATTTTAATTTCTAAAACATAAAACTTATAACATCAAACTTTACATTTTTAGCTATGGCGCATCCTCGCTCGAAACCGAACAACACTGTAAAAACGTTCAAACTCAATCTTCATTAGTTCATAAATCATTTGAAAATAATTTATTTTTCAAAACATAAATCATTTTACTTGAAGAAAAGTTTCGGAGTATTACAATCTACCCCCCTTAAATAATTTCTTCCTCGAAATTTGAACTTCATAAAAACTTTCATCATTGAACTATATAAAACATGTGTCGGAAGCAGATAAATCCTCAATCCTATCAAAACATGACAAGTCAATATACATTGTCCCTTGTGGAAAACTTCTTAACTTTTAATAAAGCCTCATGATACGAAAATCTTTTAAACCTCATCCCGACACAAGTTTTTCTTTTTATGCTCACACCTTTAACTTTTAAAACCATAAACATTTTCATAAACATAAATTACACGAGAGTCGTTGAGCAGCGGTCATGTCCCACACATTCTCCCATTTCCATTAAAAATTTTAAACATCTTTAAACACTTATGCTATTTTCATACTAAGAGTTCATTATCCTTCAAGCACATTTGATCATACTTTAAACAAGTTCACCAAACGCCTCGCTCGATACCATTTCAGAACGCCTCATTCTTATAATAGGAACATTACTAAAGTCCTTAAATCCATAATACTTACATAATAATAATATTAAACTAGCAGCGGGGTTATAAAAGAAATTAAACAAAAGGACAGCATATACCCTATAAATATATATATGCCTTCCTGAAACATTAACAAAGCAGCAAAGCAACATCAACTAGGGACACATCCCCCAACAATATATACATATAAATCAAAATATTATATATATAATTTTAAAAACAGTTATCTTAACCAAAAACCACTTTAAGTTTATACTTATTCACAAATATAAAGAGCGATGCTTTTGAGAAAATGGGAATGTGGGGCTCACTTCCGACTGCATCAACCATCGACCTCCTTAGCCTGCCAAATATATCATTGAAAAGGGGTTTTTAAGCATGCTAACATACTCAGTGAGGAAATACACTGCAAGCAGTTATAACCAATTGCATAATGTCACAAAACATAATGAAATATATTTCTTGATCCGCCACACTACGCCACCAGCTACGCCACACGTGCTATGATTCTCCACGATCAATAATACGCCACACTGTGCTTTGATTCGCCACACGTGCAATAATCGCCACGTGTAACACCACGGGCTTTGATTCGCCACACGGGCTTTGATTAGCACACGAGGCAATAATACACCACAAAGGCTACGCCACGTGCAATGATACGCCACACGTGCTATGATTCACCACACGAGTTACGCCACACGGGCTAAGTTTCATAATCCAAATAATTATATAAGATTCATCAACATGTTAAAATGGTCTAGTCTTAACTAAAATCAACATCGCTTATGTACATAACATATGTCTAACGTGAAAATTTGCACAAGACGCCGTCTATCTTAGGCGAACCTTTATATATGCTTAATCATCATCAAAGATCACAAATCAATCATCAAAACTTGAATATCAAAGCTTTAGCATTGAAAGCCCCAATTCGACGTCAAACTAAAATTTTCAAATATTGAATACGTCGGCGAAAAATATGAATAAATCATTTTAAACTTTATTCATATCGTAGAATCCAAATATGAACTCAAAATGATCAAATATAATAAAAATCCAACATTATATAAGCTAGGGTTTTCGTCAAAAGGAAATTTTGCACAAGTTCGATTTCAAACGTTTTCTTGTTCAAAACATGTTTATATCTACCCAACAACAAATATGAAGGCATATCAAACATATCAACAACATAAGTTCAAGATCTAGGCCTTCATATTTTCGATAATTTCAAGAATTTCCAAAGAATGAACTCATGCTTGAAAATTCAACACTAAACAACTCATAGGCGATAGATCTATCATAATATCAAGATATAATGGAACAAAACATGCTCCTTCAAACAAATTGAAAAGGACCGAAAACTTGAAGTTTTCAAAGTTCATGATTTTCAAATTTTTAAACCATAAATATGTTCTAGAGGTGTAGATCTACCTTTGTGCGAAGACGGATCATGAATTCATCAGTTAGATCTTGGTAGAAATGAGTTTGAAATTTTTTTCACATTGCAGTGTGTGTTTGTGTGTGTTTTCGAGAATTATGGGAGGAAATGGTGAAAAGGTGTGTTTTGGAAGCTTAAACATATATATATAAATCATTTTACTATTACAAGCTTGCTTAGGAAGCTTTAGCTTTTCTAGAAATTTCTAGCTTATTCCATAAGCTTGTTAATAGCTTATCTAATAAGTTTATTCATAGCTTATCTCATAAGCTTGTTTTAGCTTATCTCATAAGCTTTGATTTTAATTTCTAAAACATTAAAACTTATAACATCAAACTTTACATTTTTAGCTATGGCGATCCTCGCTCGAAACCGAACAACACGTAAAAGCGTTCAAACACAATCTTCATTAGTTCATAAATCATTTGAAAATAATTTATTTTCAAAACATAAATCATTTTACTTTAAGAAAAGTTTCGGTATTACAATCTACCCCTTAAATAATTTAGTCCTCGAAATTTGAACTTCATAAAACTTTCATCATTGAACTATATAAAACATGTGTCGAAAGCAGATAAATCCTCAATCCTATCAAAACATGACAAGTCAATATACTTTGTCCTTGTGGAAAACATCTTAACTTTAAATAAAGCCTCATGATACTAAAATCTTTTAAACCTCATCCCGACACAAGTTTTTCTTTTCATGCTCACACCTTTAACTTTTAAAACCATAAAACATTTTCATAAACATAAATTACCCGAGAGTCGATGTTGAGCAGTGGTCATGTCCCCACATTCTCCCATTTCCATTAAAAGTTTTAAACATCTTTAAACACTTATGCTATTTTCATACTAAGAGTTCATTATCCTTCAAGCACATTTGATCATACTTTAAACAAGTCTCTGAAACGCCTCGCCTCGATACCATTCTGAACGCCCATTCTCATAATAGGAACATTACTAAAGTCCTTAAATCCTTAATACTTACATAATAATAATATTAAACTAGCAGCGGGTTATAAAAGAAATTAAACAAAAGGACAAAGATATACCTATAAATATATATATGCCTTCCTGAAACATCAACAAAGCAGCAAAGCAACATCAACTAGGGACACAGCCCCCAACAATATATACATATAAATCAAAATATTATATATATAATTTTAAAAACATTTATCTTAACCAAAAACCACTTTAAGTTTATACTTATTCACAAATATAAAGAGCGATGCTTTTGAGAAAATGGGAATGTGGGGCTCTCTTCCGACTGCATCAACCATCGACCTCCTTAGCCTGCCAAATATATCATTGAAAAGGGGTTTTTAAGCATGCTAACATACTCAGTGAGGAAATACACTGCAAGCAGTTATAACCAATTGCATAATGTCACAAAACATAATGAATATATTTCTTGATCCGCCACACAGGCAATGATACGCCACATAGGGTATGATTCGCCACACAGTCAATAATACGCCACACAGGCTTTGATTCACCACACAGGCAATAATTCACCACACAGGCAATAATACGCCACACAGGCTTTGATTCGCCACACAGGCAATAATACGACACACAGGCAACGCCACACCGGCTTTAATTCTCCACACGGCAATAATATGCCACACAGGCAATGCCACACATGCTTTGATTCGCCACACAGGAAATAATACGCCACACAGGCTACGCCACACAGGCAATGATACGCCACGTGCTACGCCACGTGCTAAGTTTCATATGTCCAAATAATTGTATAATACTCATCAACATGTTCAAATGGTCTAGTCTTAACTAAAACTCAACATCGCTTATGTACATAACATATGTCTAACGTGAAAATTTGCACAAGACGCCGCTCATCTTAGGCGAACCTTTATATATGCTCAATCATCATCAAAGATCACAAATCAATCATCAAAACTTGAATATCAAAGCTTTAGCATTGAAAGCCCCAATTCGACGTCAAACTAAAATTTTCCAAATATTGAATACGTCGGCGAAAAATCTGAATAAATTATTTTAAACTTTATTCATATCATAGAATCCAAATATGAACTCAAAATGATCAAATAAAATCAAAATCCAACATTATATATGCTAGGGTTTTCATCAAAATGAAATTTTGCACAAGTTCGATTTTAAACGTTTTTCTTGTTCAAAACATGTTTATATCTACCCAACAACAAATATATGAAGTGTAATACCCGTCTTTTTAAGCTTCGCTTTGCATGGCACGTTTTCGAGAAAAGGTCAAAGGTTGACTTTTGTTTGGTGATGCGACCGTCACGAAACCTCAAAGCGTTGTGAAAGTGTCTTACGACTAATTCATAGACACTAAGTATGCAGTGTTTTCGACCACCCATGAAGGTTTCGCACTCGGAAGTTATCGAAAACCGGACTTTTCATTGGTCTTTAAAAGCATATCTTGTTTATAGTCATTGTGTCCGGTATTTTATTTCGTGTCATTGGGTACAAAGTTTGCTAAATTTGAGTCCGTTTGCAAAGTTGCGTCGGTTTTGCGTTTTCGAAAAGGGTCGCTATGCAGCATGGCACTGTGACCCGCTTTTTCCTATAAATAGGAGGCTAGGGCCTTCATTTTCAACGCTCATTTCCTTCGTCTCTCGTGTTTACGGAAGAGCCGAGCAGCTCAGTGCAGCTGCGCGAAGCTGGAGGAGTGGGGATCGAGCGGGAGGCTCGGTGGCGGCGCCATTACGCCGCCGAGCCACCACCGCCGATCAACCACCCCCGCAGCCCGTTTTCTGTTTTGTCCTTTTCTTGTTTTGATTCCGCCTTTAGTAGATCGTATAGCATAGAACCGGGAATCTAAAGGGACGGACGGGATAACGGCCGGAGGCCGCCAATTTGGCCGCAAAGTTCCGCCGAATCGCCGCCGCCGCCGTGAGCTGTTGGCCGCGCTTGCGGCCGACGGCCACCTTTGGCTCACGGTCCTTTAGGTTTTGAGTTCCGCCATGCATTCGCTAAAATACCGATTCCGTTTTACGCTTTTTCGTGTTTACGCATGTCGGGATGTTTTCCGTTGCTTCGAGTTTTCTAAAGGAAGTACATGCCCGGTTATCCATTTTCAACGCCGCTTGTCATTCCATGTTAAATCGTTATGCATATTGCTTATGTTTCCATTTTCATGCATCGATTTTGGATGGTTTATCCAAGATCCGGGATAGCATCGATTTTTGAAGCTTCTTCACGCTAAGATTTGAGTCAACTTGCATGCATGCATATTTTGAAAGTACCCTATTATTGGTCTTGATGCCCGAATATATTTCCTTACGCATCGAGTTGATTTGAAAACCGGAGAGTGCGAATGTGGGTTCGTAAAGTCGAAACCCTAGTTTTGCTACGATCTTCGTTTGGATCACGATGTTGCTTAGCTTTGTGGAAGTGACCCCAAAAGTTGTTCCGTCTTGTTACGTGTACCTACCAAAGGCGATCGGTGAAGTCATCGGATCCGTAGATATCTCTCGGTTGACGTTTTCGATACTGCTCGTGTTGGGTTATATATGCTTATTTTGAGTTATTTACTCGATATTTCAAAATAAAACATGTACGCCGTAAAATGTTTTTGTGAAATTATTATCGTTCTCGATCCAAGATATGGTTCTATCATGGTTGTGCACGGATCTCTATTCGGTGGGTTGATCACCATCTCGAGTATTGATCATAGGGGATAGACCCCAACACGTGGTTATGGTTACGAAGGATAGACCCTAAGTCCACACGGAAATGGTAATGAGGTGGTTATGGTTCTCGACGGGATTGAATCAAGTCCACACCGAGTTAGCCGGTGGATACGTTCGGGCGTGGGATCGGATATGTTCGGGCGAATGAATGTCATGTGATGGGGTGGCGGGATACGCCCGGCAAAGGGTTCATGGTTCTATGATGGGAGTAATGATAATAACGGATCGGTATCGAAAATGAAAATTTATTTTGCTTACTTAGAAGTGGATTTACGTTTTAAAACCTTCTAAGGTAAGTGCTCTAAACACGACCTCACGACTCTTTTGATTTATGATAAAACCCGGTGAGTGCGCTAGTACTCACCCAAACTCTTTTTCAAATCTTTTCACGGATGGAGGAGGGCCGGGCGGCGGCGAGGGTGGAGCTGCGGGTTCTTCATGCTATGCTTCCGATGTTGTGTTATATACGCACTACGATAATTATGTATTCTTGTCCCTTATTTGCTTTCCGATTGGGAACAAGATTTGTTATGTTATTCTCACGTGAGTCTCGTCACGAGCATGCTATGTGGTTGACCGGTCTAGTTGACGAGGATGTAATGCTATTTTGCCTTCTTGCATTACTTATAATAAACCGAGATCATGTTTTCTCAAGTTATGATATCGATATTATTCTCGTTGGTGGATTGTTTGTGCACCCTCCCTTCGTGATATGTCCTAGTTATAGAGGAGATCTTTGCCCGATTTCATGGTCACATCTTCTTATCATGTATGTTATATGTATCCCTTCTTCCCGCTTAACTCCTCACCCCTAGTCACACCCCTAAGCATCCGTGCCTTCCTGAATTGGGCGTGACATGAAGGCATATCAAACATATCAACAACATAAGTTCAAGATCTAGGCCTTCATATTTTCGAAAATTTTAAGAATTTCCAAAGAATGAACTCATGCTTGAAAATTCAACACTAAACAACTCATAGGCGATATATCTATCATAATATCAAGATATAATGGAACAAAACATGCTCCTTCAAACAAATTGAAAAGGACCGAAAACTTGAAGTTTTCAAAGTTCATGATTTTCAAATTTTTAAACCATAAATATGTTCTAGAGGTGTAGATCTACCTTTGTGCGAAGACGGATCGTGAATTCATCAATTAGATCTTCGTAGAAATGAGTTTGAAATTTTTTTCACATTGCAGTGTGTGTTTGTGTGTGTTTTCGAGAATTATGCGAGGAAATGGTGAAAAGGTGTGTTTGGAAGCTTAAACATATATATATAAATCATTTTACTATTACAAGCTTGCTTAGAAGCTTTAGCTTTTTCTAGAAATTTCTAGCTTATTCCATAAGATTGTTAATAGCTTATCTAATAAGTTTTTCATAGCTTATCTCATAAGCTTGTTTTAGCTTATCTCATAAGCTTTGATTTTAATTTCTAAAACATTAAAACTTATAACATCAAACTTTACATTTTTAGCTATGGCGAATCCTCGCTCGAAACCGAACAACTCAGAAAAGCGTTCAAACTCAATCTTCATTAGTTCATAAATCATTTGAAAATAATTTATTTTTTAAAACATAAATCATTTTACTTTAAGAAAAGTTTCAGGGTATTACAATCTACCCCCCTTAAATAATTTCGTCCTCGAAATTTGAACTTCATAAAAACTTTCATCATTGAACTATATAAAACATGTGTCGGTAAACTGTATAAATCCTCAATCCTATCAAAACATAACAAGTCAATATACTTTGTCCCTTGTGGAAACTAATTAACTTTTAATAAAGCCTCATGATACGAAAATCTTTTAAACCTCATCCCGACACAAGTTTTTCTTTTCATGCTCACACCTTTAACTTTTAAAACCATAAAACATTTTCATAAACATAAATTACCTGAGAGTCGATGTTGAGCAGCGGTCATGTCCCACACATTCTCTCATTTCCATTAAAAGTTTTAAACATCTTTAAACACTTATGCTATTTTCATACTAAGAGTTCATTATCCTTCAAGCACATTTGATCATACTTTAAACAAGTCTACGTAAGCGCCGCTCGATACCATTACAGAACGCCTCATTCTTATAATAGGAACATTACTAAAGTCCTTAAATCCTTAATACTTACATAATAATAATATTAAACTAGCAATGGGTTATAAAAGAAATTAAACAAAAGGACAAAGATATACCCTATAAATATATATACGCCTTCACGAAACATCAACAAAGCAGCAAAGCAACATCAACTAGGGACACAGCCCCCAACAATATATACATATAAATCTAAATATTATATATATAATTTTAAAAACATTTATCTTAACCAAAAACCACTTTAAGTTTATACTTATTCACAAATATAAAGAGCGATGCTTTTGAGAAAATGGGAATGTGGGGCTCTCTTCCGACTGCATCAACCATCGACCTCCTTAGCCTGCCAAATATATCATTGAAAAGGGTTTTAAGCATGGTAACATACTCGGTGAGGAAATATCATAGCGATTATAACCAATTGCATAATGTCACAAAACATAATGAATATATTTCTTGATCCGCCACACAGCTACGCAACACGAGCATGATTCGCCACACGATCAATGTCGCTACGGCGGCGCCGCGAGTGCTTTGATTCGCCACACAGCAATAATGTGCCACAGCAATGCCACACGTGCTTTGATTCGCCACACGGCGATAATCGCCACACGCACTACGCCACATAGGCAATGATACGCCACGCAGGCTATGATTCGCCACGAGCTACGCCACACAGGCTATGTTTCATATGTCCAAATAATTATATAAGACTCATCAACATGTTCAAATGGTCTAGTCTTAACTAAAAATCAACATCGGCTTATGTACATAAGATATGTCTAACGTGAAAATTTGCACAAGACGTCGTCTATCTTAGACGAACCTTTATATATGCTTAATCATCATCAATGATCACAAATCAATCATCAAAACTTGAATATCAAAGCTTTAGCATTGAAAACCCCAATTCGACATCAAACTAAAATTTTCCAAATATTGAATACGTCGGCCGAAAAATACGAATAAATCATTTTAAACTTTATTCATATCATAGAATCCAAATATGAACTCAAAATGATCAAATAAAATCAAAAATCCAACATTATATAAGCTAGGGTTTTCGGTCAAAAAGGAAATTTTTCACAAGTTCGATTTCAAACGTTTTTCTTGTTCAAAACATGTTTATATCTACCCAACAACACATATATGAAGGCATATCAAACATATCAACAACATAAGTTCAAGATCTAGACCTTCATATTTTCGAAAATTTCAAGAATTTCCAAAGAATGAACTCATGCTTGAAAATTCAACACTAAACAACTCATAGGCGATAGATCTATCATAATATCAAGAAATAATGGAACAAAACATGCTCCTTCAAACAAATTGAAAAGGACTGAAAACTTGAAGCTTTCAAAGTTCATGATTTTCAAATTTTTAAACCATAAATATGTTCTAGAGGTGTAGATCTACCTTTGTGCGAAGACGGATCGTGAATTCATCAGTTAGATCTTCGTAGAAATGAGTTTGAAATTTTTTTCACATTGCAGTGTGTGTTTGTGTTTGTTTTCAAGAATTATGGGAGGAAATGGTGAAAAGGTGTGTTTTGGAAGCTTAAACATATATATATAAATCATTTTACTATTATAAGCTTGCTTAGGAAGCTTTAGCTTTTTCTAGAAATTTCTAGCTTATTCCATAAGCTTGTTAATAGCTTATCTAATAAGCTTATTCATAGTTTATCTCATAAGCTTGTTTAGCTTATCTCATAAGCTTTGATTTTAATTTCTAAAACATTAAAACTTATAACATCAAACTTTACATTTTTAGCTAGGCGCATCCTCGTCGAAACCGAACAACTCAGAAAACGCTCAAACTCAATCTTCATTAGTTCATAAATCATTTGAAAATAATTTATTTTTCAAAACATAAATCATTTTACTTTAAGAAAAGTTTCGGGGTATTACAAAAGGACAGTTAAGGTAGCAAATAATGAATTAATTAAGGTCTAATCATACATCGTATTCTTCAAAGAAAAATAGATAACCTCAACTTCTGGAACACAATACTTTGGTGAATGAGGATATTGAAAAATTACAGATGCCACCTCATTTTTTCGTCTCCTCATCCTTCAACTAGTTCAGAAAGAGATCAGGTTGTCCATACTTAGTCTCAGCTTGATGAAACATTGACTCTTCAATCATCATCTGTCCTGATTCTCTCCTCAACTTTATTATCTTCAAAGAATATGATACAAGAAGTCTGCTCAAGTTGACTCGGCATCTCCTCTACACTTTGGTTGTGAACCAATTCTTCCACTGTCCTGGCTAACTGACTGACTTGGATCATTACACGTTCGATAGATACTTCCAACATTTCAAACCTTTGTTGACTCATCTGTATGAAAGACATCAGTGTGTCTTCCAATGTTGGCTTCACCGGCGGACTCGCCTGAATAAAAGCCTGCAATGTATCCTCCAATGTCGGCTTCACCGGATGACTCTCCTGAATAAAAACATGTAATGTATCCTTCAATGTTGGTTTCACCGGCGGACTCACCTAAATGAGAGCCTGCAATGTATCCTCTAATGTCGGCTTCACCGGCTGATTCGCCTGAATGAAAGCCTACAATGTATCCTCCAATGTTGGCTTCATCGGCTGTTGCTGGAATAAGAGATCCTGACTATATGAAAACTCTGAGGATGCCTCCAGTAGGGATCATAGGCTTGATGCTCACAGCCTGATGGATATCCCTCAAAATAGTCGAATTGTGCTCCTTCTTCGTAAGAAGAATTTGCCCAATACGACGAGTTTTCCTCCACCAGGCCTGTTTGACCATATTCGTATCGTCGGTAACCCTGCATTACCAGACACCAACTACAAAAACAAGATCACACGCACCTATTGGAGAAAATAGTAACAAAGAAAAAGAAATGTAAAGAAATAAAAAGAAGAAACACGGGGGAAGAAACAGAAAAACAAAAGGAAACATGAAAAACAAAGCAACACAAAACCTAAAGCCTAAAGCGATCCTCGGCAACGACGTCAAAATTTTTCCAACCAAATTGTTCTTCTAAGTCGCTCGCAATAGTACGAGGTCCCTATAGGGTGGTAAGGTCGACCCAAGTCGAATCTCACGAGGAAGACTTAACAGAGCTTATGATGTGTTACGATAAAAACAGTAAATCTAAATCCTAAACTTGTTTGGGGATGATGCTAAACTAAAATTAACAGAAAAGTAAATCACGAAGATGATTCAGACTAAGCGTTCAAAGCAATTCAATTGCAAAAGGAGTAGTTCAAGATTGTGAGAAAGACGAGGGCGTTGTAGGGAAATATGATTTTAACCCTCTCCCGAGGATCTATCTTGGATGTTTAATTCACCATACATTGATTATATACCTAGCATGCACCTATATAATTAATTGCAACACGTAGGAGTTTTCTCGTGTTTACCTTCGAATCTGTCGGGAAAGAAAGGATGAAGTCTCGTGCTTTGATCTTCTGGACTGTATCCCGTTTGCCTAAACTCCAATGTCGAGTGAGGACAATCTATGGAGAATGCTATAGAAAAACGACTTCTTCCTTCTCTCAAGATTTTCGAAAATCTCACACCTTAGAATAGGAATTCTCAAAAATATTCACTTGAGGATTAGCCTTGATTATCTCTCTCACCTTATATTTATAATGCAACCCTAAATCCTATCTAGATAGGATTTATGCATATCTAATAAATATAATCATATTACTTAAGATAGAGAGGATCAAGTAGAGTCCCAGTGGGACTCTAAGAGAGAGGTGGACGATTTTCATCTTAGCAACAAGCCTGGATGAGCCAGCCCAGGGATCAAATGCAAGGAATAAAGATGGGCCTCAAATAAATTAATTATCTTATGCTCAGCCCAGAACATAAATTAATTTATAAACATTTATTCATGCCACTAGAGAATAAATGCTGACTTACCCCTTTATTACCGATGTTGAGTCGGGCTTGCACTTAGACTTTATGAATCCTCAGATTTAAGATATCGACGTCCATTAATTATTTACTGCTCGATCGCTAAAATAATTAATATCTTTAATTCCTTAAATAGTACCACTCAATCTTATTATTGTACTTGAGATAACTCAACCTGCAGGGTTTAGTACAATAAACCTTTTGAGCTCCTTAAGGGGACATCATCATCCTAAACGGATACGGTGACTCGACACAGGTAACTATCATGACATACAAGCACTTCCACCACCCAAGATGCAGAGAATCTTGGGTTATCTCATGTAACCCTCACCCATAACAAGTTAAAGTGATGGTCAGCAACTCATACTCACCTAATACCTTATCGAGGTTTAGATCAATGTAAAGTTACCAAGATCTAGGTTCTTCACGACGGTCAGATAGAAGAACTCATCTCACTGTGATCCATCAATACGTCAGAGATGTACCAGCATAAACAAGCAACCAAGTCAAGTCACTTCTTATCTATACCGCAGCCTATACCAACAACTCGTCCTCAAGTTGTCTCAACTGTGATACTTTTTATATCTCATTAAGCTTGACCAATCATACAGACTTCTGTGATCTACAACACACTGTATGATCTAACTTATATGAGATAAATGGACATGCATGAAACATGAAACATTGTATACAAGCTCAACCAAAGCGCGCCCAATATACAAATCCAACAATCTCCCACTTATACTAAAGCAAACTTTTAGTATACAATGTGTCTCTCTACTAGCTATTACAAAACACCATCACTTTGCTTCTCCCACTTATACAAAGTTTCCTTTCTAAGTGGGTGCCATCTTCTTGTAATCAAGTCCTCGAATATGCTCTTCGTAGACTTTTGCGGCGAGCTTTTTCGTGAATGGGTCACGAGGTTATCCGCAGACCAATCTTTTCAATCAAGACGTCTCACGTCTAACGATTTCGTATGACATGGTACTTTCACACTATGTGTTTCGTTGCCTTGTGGGTCCGTGGTTCCTTCGAGTTTGCCATCGCACCGAGTTATCACAAGAAACTATGATACTCTTGGGCAAACCGGTACTACATCTAGATCCATGAGGTAGTTCTTGAACCATACTGACCTCTTTAGCGACCTCCGGCGGCTACATATTCGCTTCCATGGTAGAGTCCGCAATGCATCGCTTCTTTGCACTCCGCTTGGGATCTGACTCCTCATCCCAAGGTAAACACATAGCGGTAGACTTCTTCTCAAAAAGGTCACTTGGAAATCCAGTCCGAATAACCCAAAGGCATTAGACTATCTCGCATGGTAAACTAGCCTATAATCTCGAGTCCTTTTCGGTGCTTGAGTATATGCTTTACCATGATCAATGAGCTTGTCTAGGGTTAGACTGATATCTAGCTACTATGCCTACCGCATAGCATATATCGGGTCTCGTACATAGCATTGCGTACATGAGACTTCCTACGGCGGAAGCATAAGGAACTTGTCTCATTTTCTCTATCTCCTTTGCAGTCATAGGTGACTGCTCCTTAGATAAAGGAACACCATGTCTGAAAGGTAGCAATCCTTTCTTGGCGGTCTGCATACTAAAACAAGTAATCACAGTATCAATGTAAGACGCCTGAGATAAGCTCAACATTTTCCTCTTGCGATCTCGGTAAACCTTTATCTCAAGAATGTACTCTGCATCTCCTAAGTCTTTCATTTGAAACTGATCGGATAACCAACTCTTTACGTCTGATAACAACTTCACATTGTTGCCAAGTAGAAGGATGTCATCTATGTAAAGTGCAAGAAATACCACATCACCGCGTTGACATCTAAGCGATACACACAACTTTCGCTAGGCAACTGGGTAAATCAAAGGACTTTACCACCGTCAAAGCGTAAGTTCCAGGATCGTGAAGCTTGCTTAAGTCCATAAATGGACTTAAGCTTCCATACTAGATGCTCTTCACCCTTCACCACATAACCTTGGGTTGCTACATATAGATGTCTCTAGCTTCTTCAAGGTAACCGCTTAAAAGCGGTTTTCACATCCATTTGCCAAACCTCAAGGTTTAAGTGGGCTTCTATGGCCGAAGAATTACGATGGACTTGAGCATTGATCTGACGAAAGGTTCATCGAAATCGATACCCTCAACTGAGTGTACCCTTTCGTCACAAGCACGGCTTTAAAAGCGAAACCTCTCCATCTGAATCTCTCTTCCTCTTGATACCCACTTACTACCTACGGCTTCCTTGCCATCCGGTAGAGGTGTCTTTCGTATACATCCATAGCTGTTATGGACTCAATTTCTAAGTCCATAGCGGTGTGCCATGATCTTGCATCGATGTCTTGTATCGCCACTTTGTATGTGCATGGGTCGATTATTGCTCGCTTTCGTTTCACGGGACTAAATCCAAGATTTACCCACGAACATAAATCGCTCGGGTTGACGAACAACCCTCCCACTACGACGAGGCGCCATGGCACAATGGTAGCGGTGGATCGCGATAACTTGTGGTTCTCTATCTTGCACAACTTGTCGGATAGAGCCACTTGACGGCCGGTATCTCGGTGGAACTCGACCCACTTCAATTTCTTGTAGTATCTGGTGTCGATCCCTCCCACTAGACACGACATCTCGTACCTTTGGCTTAATCGGTGGTGGAATACGATCATCTTCTAATTCTTGAAGAATGATTTCAACTTTGGATTTATGGTTTTTCATATAATCCTCTTCTAAGAATCGGGCATTAGTGCTAATAATGACCTTCTGATCCTTAGGACTATAGAAATAACCACCTTTCGTTCCTCTAGGATAGCCAATAAACAGCATTGCATCAGATCTAAACTCCAACTTGTCAGCCTTCTTGTTCAGCACATGTGCCGGACTGTCCCATATCCTTATGTGGCTTAAACTAGGCTTGCACCCAAACCACAACTCGAAAGCGGTCTGTTCGACTGACTTGGATGGTACTAGATTTAGCAAGTATACCGATGTTTCCAAGGCATACCCCTAGAATGAAATAGGCAACATTGCATAACTTATCATCGATCTAACCATTTCTAAAAGAGTCCTATTTCTTCGCTTTGACACACCATTTTATTGTGGTGTGCCTGGTGTAGTGAGCTGGGAGGTAATCCCACACTGCACCAAATAGTCCATAAACTCGTTACTGAGGTATTCGCCACCGCGATCAGACCCATGATGACTTGATATTTTACCAAACTTGCTCCACTTCCACCTTAAATTCTTGAATTTCTCAAAGCATTCTGACTTGCGGTGAAGCGGTATATGTATCCGTACCTTGAGTAATCGTCAATGAAAGTGACAAAATACTGTACCCTCCATGAGCTTGTGTTGACATGGGTCCACACAGTCGAGAATGGACTAGTTACAACACTTCTTTGGCTCTATAACCCTTCGCTTTGAAGGTGCGGTTGACATCTTTCCTATACAGATTCGCAGATCGGGAGCGAGATGGCGTGAGATCACCCAACGCTCCATTCTTAGCCGGTCTTTGAATCCTATTTAGATTGATGTGACCTAATCTAAGATGCCGAGAGAAATGTGGTGTCATCTTCTTGAAGAAAACTTTCTTCTTAAGGTTTGATGTAGATGCAACATAGTTAAAGGTATTATGTTCGCGAAATAGTATAAAGCGAGTTATATAAAGTGCCACCACGAGATAACCGTCATTTCTTATGATAGAAACACCACTATCAAAAACAACTGAATATCCATGAATAAATAGTTTCGAAACTGAAATAAGGTTTCGCCGAAACTCCGGCACATATAAAACGTCTTTCAAAACTAAAACTGTTCTATCAAAACATAAAGTAACATCTCCAACTGCAACAGCCTCGACTTTCGCCGCGTTGCCCATGGGGATCGTTATCTCGCTATCACACAGCTCCCTTGTCCGCAGGAACCCCTGCAAGGTGTAACAAACATGATCAGTCGCACCCGTATCTACTACCTATGAATGAGTAGAACAAGTCGCTAAACTTGTTTCCGTTACTAAAGCAAATGGCGTACCTTGAGCCTTGAGCATAGGGCACTTGGCCTTCCAATGCCCAGTCTTGCCGCAGCTTGAAGCACTTGCCCCTCTCCTTTGTCTTTTCCAAGCCTCCGGTGGCAGACATGTTCGTGCTCCCATTACTCCCACTAGTTCCTTTGCCTCTACCACATTTGGTGCCCCTTTTTCTTCTTCCATTTTTCAACGGAAAATTTGGGCCCCTAGATGTGCTAGCAAGGGCATGTTCTCCCTTACCCATGACTCCTTCCGCGGCCACGAGATCATTAAGCAACTGACTAAGTGTATACTCGGTCTTGCTCATGATCGCATTCACGCGAAAGTTCTCAAAATATTTGTGCAGTGTGTTGAGGATGATATCGACCTTGGCTTCACCGTCAATACCTCCTCCCAACTGATCATCAAGACTATCCATGAGATGAGTCATGTGGGAGACATGTTCATGGACCGAACTTCCTTCTTCCATCTTACACGCTAAGATTTCTCTCATTGTGTGGAAGCGGACTGTCCGATCCGACTGCCCGAACTTACTCTCGAGACTTGACCATATTTTAGTCACGTCTACCATCGACTGATGCTGCAGCTGCAAGCCTTTGGACATTGTAGTCATCATATAGCACTTGGCCATATTGTTTGACTTATGCCAAAGTCTGCTTGTCTCTCGCTGCTCATTAGTCGATGCGTCAGTAAGGGCATCGGGTTTAGGAGTAGTGAGAACAAACATGTGTTCTTCAGCGATAAGAACATATTTCATGTTTCGTTTTCACTCGATAAAATTTGGACAAGATAGAGGATTTTGTGCGAGCATATTGATAATCGGTGTAAGAGACAAATCTGAAAAGTAATGTAAACACATAAGCATACGATCTCATATAATTCGTAACAATAATATTGTAACCTTTTGATAAAACAATATTGATTGAAACCTCCAATCGCCCAAGGAATCCCACATGCAAGCCACGCGTGTGGATGTTTACACATGAACCTCTCGACCAGACTAAAATATACCTTTTAGTCGTTTAATTTCAATCCATGTCAACTTATCCTTATGACAAATGAAATTAATGATTGGACCTTACTAGACCACATCACTATCGCAAGAAGGGACTTCGCGGGAAGTTTTACTTGAGGTGATGTCTAAGCAATGACCATAATTTTAATAGCAGAAAATGAATTCTTAGAATTGGCATACTCACTAGGACCATACCGCTTCCAATCCAAATTCCTTTGTTATCTCATTTGAATCTATCTCTAGAGAACTTATGAAAAATCGCATGATATGCAGCAGCGTGTGGGCGTTTACACATGAAACTCCCACTTCTCAATAGATGAAAATGTTTTATTTAGAAATCTCATCTAACAAACTTATGACAAACAGTGCAAGCAAGCCACGCGTGTGGACGTTTACTCACAGTGCGTATCATTATGTTTAGAGATCAAAGTGAAGGTCTTGACATTTTAATTTAAAATTAATATGTCGGGTTACGTCTTAGTCTTTTATTTCAAAAGGTTTGTCCATGCAGATCACGTAATCCTAGCATGCTTTTCTATAGAACTCAACATGTAAAACATGCTCGCAGAATTCTAAAATATGCTTGAAAACGCGATAAACCTAGCATGCTTACTATGCGCATCCAATCACGAAAACATATAATATGTTTATCTACGTAATTAAACATACATATCATGCTTCTGCATAATTTAAACATCCACGACATGCTTTGAACTATAAAAATAAAATAAAAATCTTTCATCGCGGCCCACTCGTGGATCCTGTACTTCCCTGCCTAATTTATTACATAAATTTGCAAAGTAAAGATCTTCAAACTTGAAAACGGGCCTCGCGTGCACTTGCAAGGACCGGATTCGTCAAAATTGGATTTGGGCCAAAAATTTAAAACGGGCCGGATCGGGCCAAAAATCTGGAACTGGGTCAAAAATTCAGATCTGGACCAAAACGGTCGGGGCCAAACTTAGGCGGGTCGCCTAAAATGGAAGCGTGCGGGTCGGCATAAAGGGCGGGCAGCGCTATGGCACAGCCCATGCACGCACCCAGCCTCGCGTGCCGTCACCCCAACCCTCGCGCCTCCTGCCGACAAAACGCCGTCGAGTCGCCGAGGGACGCTACCGGAAGCCCCTGCCGAGACATGCCCTGCTGGATGAGATCTCCGTGCATCATCACCCGGACGCTGCCCAGAATTGTGCGCAGGTCTACGCGCATCGAGCGCGCCACACCGCGCGCTATCTCGCCCAGGCCCTGCCGAGACCCATCGCCGAGCGCTGCCAGGGCGTCTGCGTGAGAATCGCGTGCCTCGCTTCGCCTAGCCCTCGACAAGACTAAAATATACCTTTTAGTCGTTTAATTTCAATCCATGTCAACTTATCCTTATGACAAATGAAATTAATGATTGGACCTTACTAGACCACATCACTATCGCAAGAAGGGACTTGGCGGAGGTTGTACTTGAGGTGATTTCTAAGCAATGACCATAATTTTAACGTAAAATGAATTCTTAGAATTGACATACTCACTAGGACCATAACGCTTCAATCCAAATTCTTTTGTTATCTCATTTTAAATCTATCTCTAGAGAACTTATGAAAATTGCATATACAAAGCCACGCGTGTGGGCGTTTACATGAAACTCCCACTTCTCAATAGATTAAAATGTTTTATTTAGAAATCTCATCTAACAAACTTATGACAAACAAGTGCAAGCAAGCCACGCGTGTGGGCGTTTACACAAAGGTCGTATCACTTTGTTTAGAGATCAAAAGTGGAGGTCTTGACATTTTAATTTAAAAATTAATATGTCGGGTTACTTGCTTAGTCTTTTGTTTCAAAAGGTTTGTCCATGCAGATCACGTAATCCTAGCATGCTTTTCTATAGAACTCAACATGTAAAACATGCTCGAAGAATTCTAAAATATGCTTGAAAAATGCGATAAACCTAGCATGCTTACTATGCGCATCCAATCACGAAAACATATAATATGTTTATCTACGTAATTAAAATACATAGCATGCTTCTGTATAATTTAAACATCCACGACATGCTTTGAACGATAAAAATAAAATAAAAATCTTTCATCGCGGCCCACTCGTGGATCCTGTACTTCCCTGCCTAATTTATTACATAAATTTGCAAAGTAAAGATCTTCAAACTTGAAAACGGGCCTCGCATGCACGGGCAAGGACCGGATTCATCAAAATTGGATTTGGGAAAAAAATTTAAAACGGGCCGGATCGGGCCAAAAATCTGGAACAGGGTCAAAAATTCAGATCTGGACCAAAAACGGGTCAGGGCCAAACTTAGGTCGGGTCGGCCCAAAATGGGAACTGGGCCGGGTCAGCATAAAGGGCTGGGCCGCGCGCTATGGCACAGCCCATGCACGCACCCAGCCTCGCGTGCCGTCACCCCAACCCTCGCGCCTCCTACCGAGAAAACACCGCCGAGTCACCGAGGGACGCTGCCGGAAGCCCCTACCGAGACATGCCCTGCCTGGACGAGATCTCCGTGCGTCGTCACCCGGATGCTGCCGAGAATTGTGCATAGGTCTACGCGCATCGAGCGCACCACACCGCGCGCTATCTCGCCGAGGCCCTACCGAGACCTATCGCCGAGCGCTGCCAGGGCGTCTGCGCGAGAATCGCGCGCCCCGCTTCGCCCAGCCCTCGACCAGACTAAAATATACCTTTTAGTCGTTTAATTTCAATCCATGTCAACTTATCCTTATGACAAATGAAATTAATGATTGGACCTTACTAGACCACATCACTATCGCAAGAAGGGACTTCGCGGGAAGTTGTACTTGAGGTGATGTTTAAGCAATGACCACAATTTTAACGCAGAAAATGAATTCTTAGAATTGGCATAGTCACTAGGACCATAACGCGTCCAATCCAAATTCTTTTGTTATCTCATTTTAAATCTATCTCTAGAGAACTTATGAAAATCGCATATGCAAGCCACGCTTGTGGACGTTTACACATGAAACTCCCACTTCTCAATAGATTAAAATGTTTTATTTAGAAATCTCATCTAACAAACTTATGACAAACAGTGCGAGCAAGCCACGCGTGTGGACGTTTACTCACAGTGCGTATCACTTTGTTTAGAGATCAAAAAGTGGAGGTCTTGACATTTTAATTTTAAAAAAATTAATATGTCCGGTTACTTGCTTAGTCTTTTGTTTCAAAAGGTTTATCCATGCAGATCACGTAATCCTAGCATGCTTTTCTATAGAACTCAACATGTAAAACATGCTCGCAGAATTCTAAAATATGCTTAAAAAACGCGATAAACCTAACATGCTTACTATGCGCATCCAATCACGAAAACATATTACATGTTTATCTACTTAATTAAACATACATAGCATGCTTCTGCATAATTTAAACATCCACGACATGCTTTGAACGATAAAAATGAAATAAAATCATTCATCGTTGCCCATTCGTGGATCCTGTACTTCCCTGCCTAATATATTACATAAATTTGTAAAGTACAGATCTTCAACATCTCGAAAAACGGACCTCGCGTGCACATGCACGGACTGGATTCGTCAAATCTGGATTTGGGCCAAAATTTGAAAATGGGCCGGATCGGGCCAAAAATCTGGAATCGGGCCGAAAAATGGGTTCGGGACGAAAAACCGGGTCAGGGTCGAATTTGGGCCGGGTCGGCCCAAGATGGGCTGTGCCGCGCGCGCTAGGGCACAACCCATAGCGCACGCCCAGCACCATTAGTCGCCCGCCGCCCCTGCCTCCCGCGTCGCCGCCCGCCGGCGTCGCCCGGCCGCCCTCCGAGTCCCGCCGAGATCCTCCCGATGTCGCCACCTGCCGAGAATTGCTGCCGAGGCGTGCCGCGAATCTGGCCGAGGTCGCCTGAAAAGGCGGGCGGCGTCGCGTTGCCTCATTGAGAGGCCTGGCGCCTGACCGCCCGTCCTCGCCGAGACCCGCCGCCGAGGCCGCCGAGTACGGTCGGAAGCGATCCGCGAGACCGCCCAGCGCGCGCCGAGCGATTCTTTCCGAGTGCCGCGCGCGCTGCTTGTCAAGAACTACGCCGAGCGCCACCGGGGCATCCGCGAGAGAATCACACGCCCCGCGTCGCCCAGTGCTCTGAGGTTTCCCCACGCGAGATCTGCCGAGACCGTCGAGGCATGCCGAGGCATCTGCGCGAGAATCGCGTGCCCTGCACGCCCGGCGATTCCGCCGAGGCTCCCAGGCGTTTCACGCGTCACGCCTACCTCGTCCATCCGGTACCTGCCGAGAACCACGCGCATGGCGCCGTGGCTGTTCTCGCGCCGTGAGCCCAATTTTTTTGATGACCTCCCATCATCTCGTTCTTCGTGTTTTGGTCTTCGTTCTTCTTTTACAGATAAGATTTACAAGAAAAAATCTAATCTAACCACGGATTTTCTCGTGGTGAAAAACAAAATCCGACAAAAATAAAAGCGAGCCACGATGAGCGATGATTCACAATTAATTAATTGTGCACGTTATAATAAAGCGTGAATTAATCCATGAGCCAAGATATTGATCGTGCTCGATACCAATTGTAGGAAATCGATTTTAACCTCTCCCAAGGATCTATCTTGGATGTTTAATTCACCATACATTGATTATATGCCTAGCATGCACCTATATAATTAATTGCAACACGTAGGAGTTTTCGTGTTTACCGCGAACTGTCGGGGATGAATAGATCAAGACTCGTGCTTTGATCTTCGGATCGTATATCGGTTGTCTAAACTCCAATGTCGAGTGAGGACAATCTATTCAGAATGCTATAGAAAATCACCTATTTCTTCTCACTTAATTTTCGAAAATTCTCACTATGTGCATATAGTAATTCTCGAAAATAATGCTTGAGGATTAACCTTGATTTTCTCTCTCACCTTATATTTATAATGCACTCCTAAATCCTATCTATATAGGATCTATGCATATCTAATAAATATAATAATATCCTTTAGGATAGAGAGGATCAAGTTAGAGTCCCAGTAGGACTCTACATGGAGGGGGACGAAATTCTTCTAAGCAACAGGCCTGGATGGGCCAGCCCGGGGATCAAATGCAAGGAATAAAGATGGGTCTCAAATAAATTAATTATCTTATGTTCAGCCTAGAACATAAATTAATTCATAAACATTTATTCATGCCACTAAAGAATAAATGCTGACTTACCCCTTTATTTCCGAATGTGAGTCGGGCTTGCACTTAGACTTTATGAATCCCCGTATTTAAGATATCGTACGTCTATTAATTATTTATAGCGTTCTGACTGCTTAAAATAATTAATATCTTAATTCCTTAAATAGTACCACTCAACCTTATTATTGTACTTGAGATAACTCAACCTGCAGAGTTTAGTACAATAAACCTTTTGAGCTCCTTAAGGGGACGTCATCATCCTAAACGGATACGGTGACTCGACACAGGTAACTATCTTGACATACAAGCACTGCCACCACCCAAGATGCAGAGAATCTTGGGTTATCTCATGTAACCCTCACCCATAGCAAGTCAAAGTGATGGTCAGCAACTCATACTCACCTAACACCTTATCGAGGTTTAGATCAACGTAAGTCTCCGAGATCTAGGTTCTTCATGACGGTCAGATAGAAGAACTCATCTCACTGTGATCCATCAATACGTCAGAGACGTACCAGCATAGACATGCCACCAAGTCAAGTCACTTCTTAATACACCGCAGCCTATGCCGACAACTCGTCCTCAAGTTGTCTCAGCTGTGATACTTTTTATATCTCATTAAGTTTGACCAATCATACAGACTTCTGTGATCTACAACACACTGTATGATCTAACTTATATATGAGATAAAGGGACATAAATATGCAATCAAGTAAACAATTCAGATAGGAGATTGTAATAGTGGTAACAGGAAACATTGTATACAAGCTCAACCAAACTGCTTTCAGTATACAAATCTAACAATCTTCATCCATCGGTGTAGCTGTACCGGCATGAGACCCGGACGGACAGTTCTGCTTAATCATAATATACTCTTGGACACTACGCCGTGCTTCATAAGGAAGCAATGTAGCCGGATCAGATGCAATCACCCAAAAATCGCTGAACGTGATTGGAAAATTCTCAACGACATTGGAGCCCGAACTTGGAAAGTCTTCTCCAGTTAATCCCCCAAAGAACTTGGCCAGAATCAAAGGATACTGGCTCAAAGACAGATGCACCTTACGGTGTCGCCTCATGAAATCAAATCACCGCCACAAGAATGGTGTTGCATAAATCTTCTTGTTATTCACAGCACACCACAAGAAGAAAACTTCCTGAGCACTCATTTTATTTGCCTGCTCTATCCCTGTGAGGTTGTATGCAAGGAATTTATAGGCAATAACAGCTGGGTCCTTAATAAAGGCACTAGAAGTGCCTGCTGATGATCAATTATCAAAACGAGATAAAATTTTCCATGTTTCAGCGAGAGAAAAATCCTTTGGTATATCAGAAAACCCACTAACATGAAAACCAAATACATCATGCATAACCTTTGGTGTAATAGCACATCTAGCCCCCTCTTCCAACCGACAGTAAGCTGATTTAAAATTTGCACTGGTCTCGAGTGACACACAAAATTCCCTAAGTACAGGCTTAATACCATATTCCGGTTCCCTTGTTACCAAATCAAGCAGACCCCACAATTTCAAATATCGTTTCACAGTTGCATCAACACCCAACGAAGCCAAACTATTCCAATCATAAGAACGTGTGTGACTAATCTCCTTAGAACGGACAACTGAGAAGAAAATACCTTCTTGGGGCGAAAAAATAGAGAACGGAGCATTGTAGTTCTCCCGCAAATCTTCGGGCGGTTCACTAGATCCTAAAGCATCTGCGTCTGTTCTTGCTCTTTTCGCCAAAGAGGTGAGAGGTTTTATTGTTCGAACCATGATGAAGAGATATTGGGAGATTAGCTTGGAAAGGTCTCGGTGCTATGCGAGCAGGCTGCCGAGCGCTGGGGCGAGTGCTGGCGAGATTGGATGAGCGGTCCGAATGCGCATGCACTGGGAGAGGGCGTGCGGTCGCTGGGCGAACACGGAGCGCTGGGGCACGGTGAGAGCGGGCGCACGCGCTGGAAGTCAAATGCCGGTTGACCGCCGCGCTGGGCGAGAGGGTCAGACGGGGAGCGAGCGCACGAGATTGAGCGCCGACTGAGGAGAGCGATTGGGGCGACTCTGGGAAGAGAGAAGCAGCAGGCGGCGTGCGAGCAGCACCGGGCGGCGTGCATGGCGAGCACCGGTTGTTGAGGTAGGTGCTGAGCTAGGTGGCGCTACCGGGCTAACGCGGGCATATCTTGGCTGAGGAACGGCGCTGTAGGTTAGCACCGGTTGGACAGAGCGGACATGGGGGGGCACGATGAGAACGGACACGCGCGATGATTGAGCGGGCGAAGCGGACGAACGCCAGATGAGGGTGCGCGAATGCGCATGTGCAGGGCGAGCGCCGATGGACGGCGAACGGGAGCTGGGCTAAGCTGGCGGTTGGACGGCGTGGGCACTGGAAGGTTAGCGCCGGCTGAGCGCACGACGTGACAGGTGGCTGTGGAAACGGCGGATGAGCGGAGGAGGTGCGGCGTGCTGAAATCACCTTTTGGAATGAAGAGCAATAGGGCATGGTGCCCTAATATAGCGTCGGTTCAGGGAGGCGCGCCGGTTCAGGGCTTGAGCACCGTTTGTTTGTGAATGTCGGTTCTTTTCCTTTTATATATATATATATATGCGAGCGCCGATTTAGGCGGGGTTGAGCGCCTGTTTGCTTTGAGCGCCGGATTGGAGGTCCTTCTGTCCTGATACTGAGCGTCGGTTTGCATTGAGCGTAAGTTGGAGAAACATTCTGTCCAACTCTTGAGCGCTGGTTCAGATTGAACGGCGGTTGGAGAAACATTATGTGCAACTGGTGAGTGCTGGTTCAGGTTGAGCGCTAGTTGTGAATGGCTTCTGTATTACTCTTGAGCGTTGGTTCAGCTTGAGCGCCAGTTGTGAAAGGCTTCTGTATTACTCTTGAGCGCTGGTTCAGCTTGAGCTCAGGTTGTGAATGGCTTCTGCCCAACTTTGGAGCACTGGTTCGCTTTAAACGCCGGTTGTGGATGGCTTCTGTATTACTCATGAACGCCGGACCACTTCGAGCGCCAGTTTCGAAGAGCAAATGTACATTTTTTAACGCTAGTCTCAACGTTGGATAGCTTCATTTCCACATCTGAACCAAAAACAGAGAAAAAGAGATAGATCAAAAGATAAAAAGAAACAAACAAAAGAAAAGAAAAGAAAAGAAAAGAAAAGAAAAGAAAAGAAAAGAAAAGAAAAGAAAAGAAAAGAGAAATTCGTGGATAAACTTCCACGTAGTACTCAATTTTAACGTCGTGAGCACGACGTAATAAGATCAGAGATATTGAGGATCGATGAGCAAAACGCTCTCCACTTCTTCCAACTCCTCTCGATCAAAGTATGATTTCACTCGTTGTCCGTTCACAGTAAATGATCCGTTGGTGCTAGGATCGCGAAGTAAAATCGCTCCATAGGGAAATACCTCCTCAACAATATAGGGGCCACTCCACCTGGAGTTGAGTTTTCCGGGGAAGAGTTTCAAACGAGACTGAATAAGTAAAACCTTCATTCCCGGCCTTAAATCCTTACGAACAATTCGCCGATCATGAATTCGCTTAACTTTATCCTTGTAAATACGTGCATTCTCATATGCTTTGTCCCGTAATTCTTTGAGTTCGATCATCTGGAAAGCTCTACCTTTACCTGCTTCTGTGATGTCGAGATTCATGGCCTTTATCACCCAATAAGCTTTGTGTTCAATCTCAATAGGTAAATGACACGCCTTTCCATACACAAGCCTATTTGGACTCATTCCCAAAATGCTCTTTAACGCAGTATGGTATGCCCAAAGTGCAGCATTCAACTTCATTGACCAGTCCTTCCTGGATGGTTGGACCATCTTCTCGAGTACACATTTGATCTGCTTGTTGCTTGTCTCAGCTTGTCCTGAAGTCTGTGGATGATATGGCGCGGCCACCTTGTGGGTGATGCCATTCTTCTCCATGAGCTTCTTGAACAACTTATTACAGAAATGCGCTCCCCCATCACTTATGATCGCCTTGGGGAAACCAAACCCGTAAAGAATGTTCTCCTGCATAAACTTCAAGACAACATTAGCATCACTAGTCCGCGTGGGAATTGCTTCAACCCACTTAGACACATAATTAACAGCAAGCAAAATGTATTCAAATCCGTTAGATTTTGGGAAAGGTCCCATAAAATCAATACCCCATACGTCAAAAATTTCAACGACAAGAATATTGTTCAGTGGCATCTCATTTCTTCTCCCCACATTGCCCACTCGTTGGCATCTGTCACATGAGAGGTAGAAGGCGTGGGCATCCTTGAAAAGAGTTGGCCAAAAGAGACCACTCTGCAGCACTTTAAAAGTTGTCTTGCGCCCACCAAAACGTCCTCCGCAGTGGGCCTCATGACACAACCTTAAAACTTGACCTTGCTCCTCATCAGGAATGCATCTTCTAACCACCTCGTCCTTCCCAAACTTGAAAAGATATGGATCATCCCAAAAATAATTCCTACATACACTAAGAAATCTCTTCCTTTCTTGGGAAGTCAAATCAGTCTCAAGGAGCCACAAGCCAAGTAAATAACTATATCAGCATACCAAGGTGATGAATTGATTTCCAAAGCATGCTCAAAAGGATAAGACTCGACAAGACTCTCTTGTGCAGGTAAAACAAATAGGGACTCGAGACGAGATGAATGGTCAGCTACGCCATTGTCACTACCTTTCCTGTCTATAATTTCTAGATCAAACTCTTGCAGAAGAAGAACCCAACGAATTAATCTAGGTTTAGCCTGGGATTTAGTCATCAGATATCTTAAGGCAGCATGATCACTGTGAACAATTACTTTAGAACCAATTATATAAGCACGAAACTTATCTAAAGCAAAGATAACAACAAACAGCTCATTTTCAGTAGTTGTGTAATTCACTTGAGCAGAACTTAAAGTTAAGCTAGTATAATAAATCACACGCAACATTTTATCCACACGTTGACCTTAAACAGCTCCCACAGCCACATTGCTAGCATCACACATTATTTCGAAAGGTAGTGACCAATTTGGGGCAACAACAACAGGTGCAGTAGTCAATTTCTCCTTGAGCAAATTGAAAGCATGCAAACATTTATCATCAAATTTGAAAACAACATCTTGAGCAAGTAGATGGCACAAAGTTTGGCTTATCTTAGAAAAATCTTTTATAAACCTACGGTAAAAACCCGCATGTCCTAAAAAACTCCTAATGCCCTTAACATCAACGGGTAGAGGTAATTTTTCAATTACATCCACTTTAGCCCTGTCAACCTCAATGCCATTTCTAGACACAATATGCCCCAATACAATCCCACTTTTTATCATAAAGTGACTCTTTTCCCAACTAAGAGTTAGATTGCTCTCCACACAACGTTTAAGCACACGATCAATCTTATCTAGGCAATCATGAAAAGAAGATCCAAAAACCAAAAAATCATCCATGAATACCTCAAGGAAATCTCCAATCATCTCGAAGAAAATTGACATCATGCACCGCTGAAAAGTGCCTGGTGCATTATACAGGACAAAAGGCATCCGTCGGTAGGCATATGTACTAAAAGGACTTGTAAACGCCGTCATAGCCTGATCCTCTAGAGCAATAGCAACCTGATAGTAACCAGATAAACCATCAAGAAAACAAAAATATTTATGTCCGGCTAACCTATCAAGCATTTGATCAATAGAAGGGAGAGGGAAATGGTCCTTTTTCGTCGCGGCATTCAACTTCCGGTAGTCGATGCACATGCACCAACCGGTAGTAGCCCTTGTAGGTACCATCTCTCCTTTCTCATTCTTCACCACTGTGATGCCTTTCTTCTTAGGCACCACATGTACTGGGCTAACCCACTCGCTGTCCGAGATAGGGTAGATAAGTTTTTCCATAAGAAGCTTCAAAATCTCATTCTTCACCACTTCACTGAGGATCGGGTTCAATCTCCTATGGGCATCAATCACTAGCTTCACTCCATCCTCAAGCGTGATACGATGCATGCATGTCGCTGGGCTGATTCCCTTGATGTCGGCTAGACTCCACCCAAAGGCAAGCTTATTCTTTCTCAGAACCGAAAATAGTTCTTCTTCTTCAACATTTGAAAGCTCAGCGGAGATGATAACTGGCTTTCTATTCCCCTCCTCCAAGAATATGTACTTCAAATGATGTGGCAGTTCCTTCATTTTTAGAGTGGGCTTTGGCATGCTAGCAACTTCAAGTGCCCACTATTCCTCGTCAGCCGATCCTGCAAAAACTTCCTCGAGGCTATGCTCCTGCAACAACACATTCTCGGCCAAGGGATCAATAGTATCAATGAAAGCACAATCATATATAGAATTAACAGAAGGAAACATCACACTGTCCATAACAAAAAAAGACACGGTTTCACCAAGACAATCATTTTTAAAGTGCCACTCTTAACGTCAATAAGTGTGTTGGTTGTGGCCATGAATGGCCTCCCCAATAACAATGTGTGTTCTTTTCCATCCTCCATAACCTCACCAATTTCCAACACAACGATGTTAACGGGTACTATCAACCCACCCACTTTCACTAAAATGTCCTCAATAATACCCTTGGGATATCTGACGGACCTATCGGCTAGTTGTAAACACATGCGAGTAGGTTTAAGTTCGCCTAATTCTAATTGTTTGAAAATTGAATAAGGCATCAAATTAATCCCGGCCCCCAAATCAAGCATGCCAGAAGCTTCCTTACCATTACCTAAAGTAATTTTAATGATAAAACTACCTGGATCTCGGAGTTTGGGAGGCAACTGGTGCTGCAGGATGGAATTAGCTGCCTCGGAGACCACGACCTTCTCGTACTCTCCAAACCTTCTTTTCTTTGAGGCCAGCTCCTTGAAAAACTTGACGTAGGCCGGCACATTTCTGATCATGTCTAACAAAGGCAAATTGACATTCACCTTGGACAGGAGTTTGTAGAACTCGTTGAATTGCTGATCTTGTTTCTCATTTTTCAGCCGGTGTGGGAAGGGTATCGGTGGAGTATAAGGCTTTGCTACCTTATGCAATTTGACCTCAGTATCTTTCTCATTCTCCACCTCCTGAGATTTCATCTGCTTCTCAGATGTCTCTCCCACCTTATTCTCAATCACCAGACCACCTCAAAAGCGGTGACCTTTGAGCACGATGGGGTTGGCTAGGAAGTTTTCCCACTGCTCTTTGCTGCAATAGCTCGTTCAGCGTGCTAGCAATCTGTCTCATTTGCGTCTCTAAACGCTTATTTGTGGAGTCTTGAGCATCCATTCTTTGGGCGAAAGCATCCATTCTTTGGGTAAACATATCCTCCAAAGCTGGTTTCTGAGGTGGTGGTGGAGTTGCCCGCTGATACTGCTGCTGCTGCAGGAACTGTTGTTGGGAGAACTGCTGCTGTGGGGGTTGTTCTTTGCTGCGAGATAGTGCCTCTGTTGTGAAACCGCTTTGTGGTGTGGAGGTCTTCGTATGGGGCACTCGATTTGAATTCTTCCTCGACTCGATTCCTCCATCCCAGGTTAGGTTGATTCATCCACCCCGAGCCAAACTGTTGCTGATTAGACTCGAATTGTTGTCGGGGTTGGAATCCTTGCATCGCATAGGCTTCGGCTTCTCCTTCAAGAGTAAGTTTCCTCATCCTGGGGCACGTATCTACATTATGTCCGGGTTCGTTGCAGATACCACAAGGTTCAATGAATTCCTCATGCTAGGCTGGTGGATCTGGTTTTCTCATCTTCAACTCTTGTACTTCCCTCATCAATTCAGCCACTTGTTTATTCATGTCGTAAGAAGGATTCACAGCATGTGCCTTGGCTATTCCACCTCGACTGGACTTCTGCTGTGAAGTAGCAGCAATAGCTTCAAAAATGTCCACGATATTTGCTGCCGTTCGAGAACCAATATCTCCACCTGCAGCATTATCCACCATGTACTGAAAACTCTGAATCAATCCGTCATAAAAGAATTGATAGAGAATTTCATCTGGCAAGGCATGATGAGGGCACTTCTGCAATAAGTCCCTGAAACGTTCCCAAGCTTCATGGAATGGCTCGTCTGACATCTGATTAAAGGTCATGATCTGTGACCTCAACTCCTGAGTCTTCTTATTGGGGTAGTATTTCGTCATGAATTTATCTACCACGGCATTCCAATTCTGCAGAGAGTTAGCGGGAAGTGCCAAAAACCACGACTTAGCCCTATCCTTAAGGGTGTACGAGAAACAGCGCATCTTCAGTTGATCTTCATTTAGTCCTCCCAACGGGAAGGACTGCAATACCGAGCAAAATTCCCTTATGAATCCCAAGGCATCCTCACTAGCAAGCCCATGGAAAGTAGGCATGAGAGAGAAATGATTCGGCTTAAGCTCATATTCTCGGGCTGCCGGTCCAAGAACAACTAGGGAAGTAGCGGCCCCAATCACAGGTCTGTAGAAATCACGCAGAGCTCGTGCATTTTCACCCATATCTCTCAACGGGGGAGTATTCTCTACAGCAGGATTATCTCTGATTATCGGTTCTGACTGATCACCACTCACAGAAGTGGCACCAAACTCCTCCAGTGCCGGAAGAAGCGATCTTTTAGATCTTCGAGTGCGGTCCAACGGGGTAGCAAGCGATCTATTTAGACTGCGGCGACATAGCATACACAACACTCAAACAAGAAAAGATCACACGCAACTGGAGAATAACAAAATAAAAACGAAAAGAAACACAGAAAATAAACAACAAAAAACAATACGCCTAAAGTCTTCTTGGCAACGGCGCCAAAATTTGTTTCAACTAAAAGTGTTCTTTTAATTGACTCATAATCGAATGAGGTGTTGTAAACGGTAAGTTAACCCAAGTCGTCTCTCAAGGAAAACTTAACAGGGCTTATTATTCACGTTGCACATAAAGCGGTAAATCCTAAACACTCTAATACCAACGGGGGTTTTGAAACAACGAGAATTGAAAAGCAATAAATAAAATATAAATAAAAGCAAACTAACTAGGAGTTGTCAATCCCTAGTGGAGAATCTAATAAAACACGAAAGCTGGAAGCTAAGCATAGAACAAACTAATCTAGATCATCAAACACGAAACAATAACATTCAACGGAAAGAAATTCAACATAATATTAACTTCCAATTTCAATTGCATAAGTCTAATTTATCAATTGCTGAAAGAAATAGAATCAATCAAACTACCAATAATCCAATGTCTACTATTAAATCAAATCCAACAAGAATCTGGAAGCAAAGGACGTAAATAATCGAATGAAGTTCAACACAGTTATAAACCATCTAGAATCAACTATGAAATTGAATCTAACAATAATCTCAACACAAACTCGTAAATGATCCAAAGGAATTCAACAAAAACTATAAAATTAAAGCAATAATCGAAAGGATGAAAACAAGAATTAATACTCTTAATCTGATGTTTAATCTGATTTTCTATCTCTCTCTCGTCGTCTGAAAAGCTCCCAAGTCGAAGAACAGCGGCTATGCAATTTTTCGAATATTAGAACTGGAACCCTCTGCCCTAACGCGTTGCGTATTTATATATAAATTAAATGAGTGAGCGCTGGTTGTGGATAAGCGCAGGTTGAACTGGCGTTCTGGCTAATGGGTGAGCGCCGATTCGAAATGAGCATCGACGGAAAAACGTTATGTATTGAGAGTGAACGTCGGCTCAAGGTGAGAGGGCGCGCGAAGCAGGTGAGCGAGCGTGCGAGGTGAGCGGGCGCACGGGGATGGGCGCTGGGCTCATGCTCAGCACCGGATGGCGTGCCAGCATCGGTTGGGTAATCGCTCACTTTTCTCACACGAAAAACGCGCAAGTATAAGGTAAGTCGAGTATCGTATCCACGAGATTGCATCCGAAACACGAAGCTAATTCAACGAAACTTCATCATTATCCAAAAATGATTTGGTTTGTATAGGTTTATGGCTTGAGATAATTAAATCCAAAGCAAATGTGACAACAAGAAAATAAACTAAAGCAATAAAAACTCAAAGGGATAACTAAGAAGAAAGACTAACCCTAGGGATGCACTAATCCTATCCACTAAGATGTTTATCACGCTTATTATTAACCGTTTTAATCCGAGACAAGATGGAAGATCACATATGTAGCCAACAACTACGATTCGACAATTGTGACAGATTGATTACTAATTTTCCTATTATAACATTACGTCTCTAGAGGAAAATAAACAACTCAAAAGGATCACAAAGAATATGCTTCCTACGAATGTTCCTATCTCACCACGACTCGAGGCTTATCCGTATCATGCATTCAAGATCGATTGACAATTAAAGCATTACGTAATTAACTTGCAACTATGATATGCATCAAGATTGATTAGAAATCAACACATATAATTAAGCACCAAGAATCATGAATCAATGCCGGAAGGTAAATAACAATAGCGAGGAATCACAACATATAGGATAGAATCATGCAAACCCAGGATTAGAGCAGAAATTTAGCTAGACATAAATAACGAAATAAAATACGAAATAATCATAAAAACACGAATTAAATAGATAAAACCCCGAGGTGACGTACGAAGAACAATGGTTGGGTTCGTATGCAAACCCAACGGAAAACGGGAAAACGATGGAATTCCTTCGGACGAAATCGTTCCAAAGGTTAACAATGCGTAGAACTAAAGTAGAATGATTGAAAACTAATACTAGAATGAATCTAAATCAAAGCTAAAGTGAAAATATGTGAAAAAAAGAGAAAAACTGAGGAAAAAACGTGTAAAATCGCGCTGGGGAAGGTTGGGGGCGCGAGGGGGTAATGCCCTATTTATAGAATTAGGTCAGAAACCCTAATTTTCACGTCTGCCGCCATGCCTCGCGGTCACGAGCTCGGTCGCGAGGGAACATCCTCGTCTCGGCCATCCTCTTCTTCTCGGCAGGGGCGCTCGCGTATTGACTCGCCTCGCGGCCACACCTCGCGATCGCTAGGTGTGGCCACGTTTCCCATAAAATCATCGCGGGCACGTCTCGCGCCCGCTGGGAGTGCTCGCATGCAATGGCCTGTCCTCGCTTGTGCTGGTGTTTCCTCGCGGCCGACCTAGCGGTCGCTAAGCCGGTCGCGAGCCTTGGGCTGTGCGCATATGCGCGCTCGCTCTCGTGCTCGTTCCTCGCGGTTTGGCTAGCGGCCGCTAAGGTGGTCGCTAGGCCCTCATTTTTGCCCTCGTCTGCTCGTTCTTCGTTCCATGCTTCGGTTTTCAACTTATAAACCTACAAAACACCAAAACGGAACCCAAGAGCGAGATCTTCCAAAAATATGTAAAAGCGATTGAGATCCAAGATATAACGCACTTTATCGATCTAAAATCATCTTTAAAAATCAACAATAAGCGTGTAAAATGCGCGTTTATCAACCCCCAAACTTAAATCATTGTTTGTCCTCAAACAAAACAAGACCAAAAAGAAAAGAGACACAAAAGCAGGATCAACGGCGTCGACAAGGTGATTAACCAATAAAGCCTCGTAAATATCTCAAAGCTCAAAATCATTATCGCACACGATGACATTAGTCAAATTGACAATGTACAACCATTGAAAGCAAAATCTCATTCAATTCAACCTCACAATGGCATGTGCGTAATATATAGAGTACACTCAACTCGTAAAGAAATAAAAGGCGTGTATGCACTCAAAATCGGTCAATGCAAAATCTCACCATAGGCTTACCATTTCTCTAATATCTCCACCACGTCAAATGCATTCAAATTATGATCAAAAAGGACTTTTCATAGGTTGTATTGTAGGCACATTGGTTAAGGTAGGATAATATATGGCTAAGTGACTCAAATATATTCCAAGTACTTCCATCTCTTTAATCAGCTCATATAGACTTTGTCCATTTCCTTTTCCTTTCCAACATGCTATTTCGACATTTATTCACTCAAGGTACCATATACTATGATAATTGACTTCCTTTATGCTCACACTATTCACAAAATTTTTCTTTTCTTGGCTTTGTAATAGAGCTTATAGGGTCTATTCTTTTTCACACGGGTACTATACTTTATCTTTTATCCCCACTTTACATATCAAAACAAATTTTTCTCCCATTTGATTCCCATATCCATACTCACCTCCTATAATCCGGTTAACAAAGAATAAAGTCTAATAAAGGCTCAAAGAAGGCGATAAATGGTATATATCATTGAAATTAGTGTTTGGGTAAATATGTGGTTTAACAAAGATGGCATTTATCCTTTCCATATTCAAAACACATATTTCACCTCGATACGAGAAAAAGCGGCAAGTTCTAGAAGATAATCACATGCGATATCACACAATTAAAAGGCGTAACAAGATGTGTACGGTGAAGTTCAAGTCTCACGGTTTTAGCAAATGGTTAAAACAACAAGCTAAGCAATCTCAAGTTATCCATGCGTCATTTTCTAACATATCATGTGCACTATTACATATTTAATGAAAATTTCTATCATCATTGGCTACATGGATTAACACATTTCACTTCAACTCGTTGATCGATCGACACAACAAAACACAAAAGACACGACAAAAGCCTCAACATATAAAAACTTAACAAAACAACGCAAAAATAAAAGGACTCTCAACCACATCACATTCGACCACTCCCCCCCCAAACTTATTGTCTACAGTGTGCAATGGAGACAAAAATGTTTGCAGAAGAGAGTGATTGGGAGAGATCTTACCTCAAATGTCGCGCTACTCCGCGGTGGATAGAATCCTCGTCATTGATGATATACCTTGGGACTTAAAAACAAACAAACAAGACACAGTAAAACAAAGAAAAAGAAGAAAAACAAAGCGAAAACATAAAACATGTAAAAACGTTGGGTTACCTCCCACCCGGTGCTAGATTTTACGTCGCTAACTCGACGGTACCTCTCATCAATCGAGCGATTTGACCAGCGTGACTTTCCAAACTTCGATTTGCCCTTGTACTTAGCATTTACAACGCCAACCAATTGGCATAAGAATGGCTTCCACCGAGCTTGAGCGAATCACTCGGATTTTATACCAAGTCCACTTCTTCCTTGCGGCATGCTCGTCGATGGTCTATTGAAATTCGAGCTCAAGAATGGGTGGCTGTGGTAGTGGTGATCGAATAGCACTCTTCATATCTTTGAGTTTTCCTCTCGTGATGGCATCTTAAATCGAGATCGTTAACTCATCTTTGTTCACACAAAGGTGAGATCACCCTCACGCACGTCGATCGAGCCCCGCTCGTGGCTAAGAACGGTCTCCCTAGAATGAGGCGTATTCCCATCCTCGGCATATCGAGGATTACGAAGTCCATTGGGAAGATGAATCCTTGGACTTTGATCAAGACATCTTCCATTATCCCTTTTGCCTTGTGGATCGATCGTCCGCCATTTGGAGAGTAATAGTAGTAGGCTTCAATTCTCCGATCTCCAATTTATTAAATATGGACAACAACATCAAATTGATGCTTGCCCCAAATCACCTGACACTTTGGAGAATGTATGCCTCCAATGACACACGGTATCGGCTACCGGATCTTTCGCTTCGGTGGCAACTTCTTTGTAGCACAAAGATCGCACTCTTGAGACAGATTTACCGTCTCGAATTTCTTTAGCTTCTTCTTATTGGTAACGGCATCCTTGAGAAATTTCATGTATTCCGGCACATCTTTGAGTGCATCAAGCAAAGGAATATTAATGTTCACCTTCTCGAACATCTCCAGAAATCGAGTCAGTCTATCATCCTGCTTGGGCTTGGCTAAACTACTCGGAAACCGAATCGGAGGGGTATACGTCGGATACTTCGGCACTGGGCGTCCCTCGCGGCCGTCCTCGCGATCGCGAGTGCGGTCCCTAGGGACCAGCGCCACTTCGGCGTTCTTCTTCGCGTCTGGGCGCGCGGGCGCGGGCTCGTCCCCCTGACTCTTTGTCAGGTCTCTCGTGGTCGGGCTCGCGGTCGCGAGCTCGGTCTCGAGGTGCTTTTCGTTCGCGGTCATGGGGTCGCTCGCGTTTTTCTTGGACTGGCAGAACTTGTGATGTCTCGCGGCCGAGCTCACGATCGCGAGCTCGGTCACGAGGTGCTCTTTCGTCGCTCCTTCTTCGTCCGGGTGGATCTGATACGCTGCTCCACTTCTCAACTGGATAGCAAAGCACTGATTCTTAGGGTTCACTTCCATATTACTCGGAAATTGGCCCGTCTTTGGCTGTGCATTCTGCTGTGCGGCCATCTGACTGATCTGATTCTCCAGCATCTTCAAGTGTTTGCCCATGGTCGTCATGGTGGATTCCGGATGTGCAACTTTCGAGTAGTGCTATTGATGAACGAGTTCTCACGTGCGCCATCGAATTCGATTTGTCGTCATTTGTTGGTTGCTCACAACCAACTGCTGCATCAACTCCTCTAAACCCTGCTTCTTCGGCTCTTGAATCATACCATTACGCATGAAGCTCGCTAGAGGTTGTTGGATGTTATTGGGATTGGCATCTGACGATTCGGATGATTCTTGTTGTTCGGATGGTATGCCGGATTTCCATGGTTCCTCCGATTGATAAGATTAACCTCTTACGTCTCATCGGCTCTTGAAGAGTGAACTTCTTCATAAGATCGTCGTATTTGAGTTACTCTCACTGTTGCCGCCGCCACAGACGTTCTCTCCATTGGCCATTGATAACTATTGGCCGCCATCTCTTCTATGATGCGGCTGGCCTCCTCTACTCGACGGTTCAACAGGCATCCCCCTGCCGATGCATCTACAATGCTCCTCGTATGCAGCGTCAACCCACTATAGAACTGCGTGATTTGCTGCTCTCTGGAGAAACCATGTTGCGGGCACTTTCTCAATAAGCCCCTAAATCTCTCCCATGCTTCGAACAACGACTCGTCTCCTTGTTGGTAAAAGTGGGAGATTTCAGCGATAATCTTCTGTGCTTTGGCTCGAGGGAAATACTTTGAGAGAAACTTTTCGCAAAGTTTCCCCCAGCTGTCTATCCCGGTTCGGTCCAGGCTCTTGAACCAATCTTTGGCCTGGCTGCGCAGAGAGAATCCGAACATGCGCATCCGGATTGTGTCTTGTGGCACCCCATTCTGCTTGATGGTGTCACAAATGTCGAGATAAGTCTCGAGATGTACATTCGGGTCTTCTGTAAATCCTCCCCCAAACTGATCTCCTTGCACCATACTGATCAGGGCCGACATTAATTCAAAATTGTTCGCGTCCACTTGCGGGCCCCATCCTCCTCCTTGGAACTGCTCAGTGGGAGGTCGGTACATGTAGTTCGGAGGTCTCGTCTCGGGGTAGGGACAAGAGTCCCATATTCGTCATCCGGGCGCGATCTCTACAAAATCGGCTAGCATGCGTGCAGCTAGCTCGGGAGAATGCCTTGGATTGCGTGGATTAGCCGCCATTGCAGCCCTTCTTCTCTCGTCTCCTTCTCCTTTGGGAATTTTCGATCTACGGGTCAAGATTTTTCTCGGAGGTCACAGGACCTTGTGATCATAAACTACACGGAGAAAAAGAGAGCTTAACTCGACAAGAATAAATAAATAATATAATATATATAACTTGAATTAATAAATCCAAATCGTCAAATTATTCCTATGTGATCTTAACAATCCCCGGCAACGGCGCCAAAATTTGATCGCTCACTTTTCTCACACGAAAAACGCGCAAGTATAAGGTAAGTCGAGTATCGTATCCACAGGGATTGTAATCCAAAACACGAAACTAATTCAACGAAACTTCATCATTATCCAAGAACGATTTGGTTTGTATGGGTTTATGGCTTGGATAATTAAATCCAAAGCAAAGGTGACAACAAGAAAATAAACTAAAGCAATAAAAACTCAAAGGATAACTAAGAAGAAAGACTAACCCTAGGGATGCACTAATCCTATCTACTACGATGTTTATCCTGCTTATTATTAACCGCTTTAATCGAGACAAGATGGAAGATCACATATGTAGCCAACAACTCATTATCGATTTGGTTTGTATAGGTTTATGGCTTCGGATGATTAAATCCAAAGCAAAGGTGACAACAAGATTAGGGATGCACTAATCCTATCTACTACGATGTTTATCCTCGCTTATTATTAACCGCTTTAATCCGACAAGATGGAAGATCACATATGTAGCCAACAAGATGGAAGAATTGTGACAATTGTGACGATTGATTACTAATTTTCCTATTATCATATACGTCTCTAGAGGAAAATAAGCAACTCAAAAGGATCACAAAGAATATGCTTCCTACGAATGTTCCTATCTCACCACGACTCAAGGCTTATCCGTATCATGCATTCAAGATCGATTGACAATTAAAAGCGTACGTAATTAGCGGCAACTATGATATGCATCAAGATTGATCAGAAATCAACACATATAATTAAGCACCAAGAATCATGAATCAATGCCTGGAAGGTAAATAACAATAGCAGGAATCACAACATATAGGATAGAATCATGCAAACCCTAGGATTAGAACAGAAATTTAGCTAGACATAAATAACGAAATAAAATACGAAATAATCATAAAAACAAGAATTAAATAGATAAAACCCGTAGGGTGACGTCTGAAGAACAATGGTTGGGTTCGTATCCAAACCCAACGGAAAACGGGAAAACGATGGAATTCCTTCGGACGAAATCGGTCCAAAGGTTAACAATGCGTAGAACTAATGTAGAATGATGGAAAACTAATACTAGAATGAATCTAAATCAAAGCTCTAGTGAAAATATGTGAAAAATAGAGAAAAACTGAGGAAAAACGTGTAAAATCGCGCTGGGGAAGGTTGGGGGCGCGAGGGGGTAATGCCCTATTTATAGAATTAGGGCTGAAACCCTAATTTTCACGTCTGCCGCCATGCCTCGCGGCCGGGCTTGCGGTTGCGAGCTCGGTCGCGAGGCAACATCCTCGTCTCGGCCATCCTCGTCTTCTCGGTAGGGGCGCTCGCGTACTGACTTGCCTCGCGGCCACACCTCGCGGTCGCTAGGTGTGGTCGCGTCATTCATAAAATCTTCGCGGGCACGTCTCGCGCCCGCTAGGAGTGCTCGCGTGTCATGGCCTTTCCTCGCTTGTGCTGGTGTTTCCTCGCGGCCGACCTAGCGGTCGCTAGGCCGGTCGCGAGCCTTCGGCTGTGCGCATATGCGCGCTCGTGCTCGTTCCTCGCGGTCTGGCTAGCGGCCGCTAAGGCGGTCGCTAGGCCCTCATTTTTGCCCTCGTCTGCTCGTTCTTCGTTCCATGCTTCGGTTTTTAACTTATAAACCTACAAAACACCAAAACGGAACCCAAGAGTAGTATCTTCCAAAAATATGCAAAATGATTGAGATCCAAGATATAAACGCACTTTATCGATCTAAAATCATCTTTAAAAATCAACAATAAACGTGTAAAATGCGCGTTTATCATTGGGCGTGCGGGCTAGCGAGGTGAGTGCGTTGCGCGGCGACGACGGAGCGAGGCGCTGGACGGGCGAAGAGTACCGAGCGATGGTGGGAACGAGCGCTTGGATTTGAGCACCGGATGAGGCGACGATGGAAACGAGCGAGCGCTCAAACATGAATGTGCGAGGGAGATGAGGGCGAGTGGACGCTCAGGGCACAGTGCCTGGTGAGCGCTGGACGAGTGCAGAGGAGCGCCGGATAAGGAGACGATGAAGCGGGCGCTGGGCGAGGATGCGGCGCGCGATGGCGTAGAGGAGCGCGAGTTCGCTGGCACAGAAGCGGCGCTGCTGCGAAGCGGGCGCTCGAGCAACGAACGGATGCTCGGTGGGCAAGCGGGCGCTGGGCGGAACGTGTGCGGGCAACGAAAATGGGCGTTGGGTGGAACGCGCCCGGGCGACGGGCTTTGGGTGATGGGCGCGCTCGCGCACGCACGTGCGCGACTTTACTGTTTCGCTCCGTTCTCGCACGTCCGAACTCCGAATTGCGATCCGTTTGTGTCCATGGATTTCTGACAAAATGCTCTTCAATTTATGATGATTCTTTGCAGAACCATTTCATCCTATTTAATACCATTTTCCTACAAAAAATCGAAACAAACTAAATAAGTTTGAAACGAAGAATTCTAATCAAAACAACGGTATAAGAATGACGAAACACTGGAAACGACATGTAAGAGAATACCAAGAATAAGCACAAAATGAAACCAAGCAAATAGTACTTTTGAGATTGATCAGGCAAGCATGCCCGAAAATTTCAATTCTTTGGCTTCTCATATGTTTTCGTGAGGAGATTCTAGAAATGAAATTTTTTTTTAGATTCATTCTAGAACTTTCATTCTATGTTCAGGCTATTGAGAAAACCCTAATCCAGTAGGACTAGTCACTAGTTTTTTATTTCTCTAGTTTTCGATCTCCGAATCGATTCTAATTCGTTTCGTTGGTCACCTTAAACATAATTAAGGTCTTAGAACTATAAGTAATTGGTTTAAGCATCGCTAATAAAAGTTTTAAAATTTTCTGGTTATTACATGGGTAGTACAATTAAAATGAAATTTTTTAGCATGAGTCCACTGGATATTTTTATGCTCAGTCTGCATATTGTTTTTGATATGCAGGTAGAGCCGATTATGGAATTGATAAGTGTTGAGTAGTTGATCCCTTGTGTCGATGATATAGTATAGAACCTTGAGTGCACATCTTCACATGTGTACCTCACACATTTTTTCACTGCAGATGTTGAGTTATGATGTTATATCTGTATAAACGTTTTTTCTTTGAATGTATATCACCAAATAGTGATGACCCTTTCTTTCCCGCTTCTTAATTCCCATCTCGAGTCACAGCTCCGGCTAGGGATAGCGGACTGTGACACATTAATCTCATTCTCAAGAAACTCAGCAGACGACATCCTTGACTGTATCTTGAACGAGGACCTCCACAATTGGACGAGAACTCTTCATCACGGGACGGATGGGTCAACGATCCTCCCTTTCCCAATCCATTACTCAGCTCCTCGTAGTGCACATCGTATGGAGATGGCTACGAGATGGACTTCAAGTAAGAAGAGACAAGCTCGGTCTCATCAGGGATGATCTCAATAAAAAGTTATCCAACAATAATGTAATATATTAAAACATATAAGTAAATCAAATAATAAATGTATAACCACATGAAATATATCTATTTTAAAAATAAACTAATATATTTAGTACCCCCACTGAAATAGGGCTTGTAGAAATGGTACTTCGAAGTTGGTCTGCAATGCTTTGAATATTACCTCAAAATCTAACATCAGTATGCACCCCACGCAAAATGCCTTCAAGTGATCCACAAAAACCCAAAAACCCAGTCAGCAAGGTTTCGTAGCATTATACCCAAAGACCATGACATAAAACACTAGAACATGTGCACCACGAAGGTATAATATATCATCTAGATCATTACTGCAAGCATTGCAAAACATATCTAATAATTCTACATCTATCATTTGTCGGCCATCACAAAAAGTCAGGTAGACCTCAATTTATCACAACTCGTACTCTATTGTGGTATGGAATTAAGACGGCCCAAACTGGAGGCCGGTCACAAGCACATTAATCTCTAATGGAGAAACAATGCCTTCTCCCATTAATAAAAACCATATCTCCTGATTTGTGCACTCTATCTAGCATGAAACTACATGGTGTATAGCCATAGGCCCATAGCGCACTTATTCCCCGACTTATAATTGATTAGGTGACCAAAGAAACTTGTCAAGAACCTCTCAAGCAATGCTTCACAACCAACTTCAAGCAACATCGTCTTAACATAATCCAAGTATTCAATCTATGATAAATTGTGATTGTCGAATTTTCATTAATTGTATCGGGCCTCAAAAATGTATGATCCAGATACGAATGTCAATTTCAATTAGTTAATGTAATATACCAATAATTAATCAATAAAAAATAAACAATAATAGTCAAATAAAATAATTACACAATAATTTATTGTCGAATTTTTACAATAAACAACAACAATCAATTATAATACTAGTGGTTCGAATTTTGCAATAAAAACACCAATCAACTCAAAAACTAGAGGTCATTTCTATAAAACCAAACGAATTTTCAAAATTTCCATTAATTTAGTCTAATTTTTATTAAATCTATTTGAATTTCTATAAAATCGGTCGAAATATGCATAAAATTGATCGAACTTGACATAAAACCAATCGAATTTTGCATACGATCGGTTTTATGTTAAATTCCACATGTTTTAGCGAAATTCGAGTACTTAAATGAAAATTTGATAGAATTTTAGCAAAATATGAGTAGATGTTTGAAAATTTCGATTAGATCTATGTGTTCAACCTAATTATATGGGTTAATTTCAACAAATTACATGCTCAAAATTAAAAAAAATCATAAGCAATATTCCACTACTCAACAAATTAGCCGAAATAATGCCTTAACAAAAATAATATCATATTATCGCAATAAACAACAATAAATGAACAAATTTACGCAATAAAAAACAATTAAGCGTGTGTGTGTTGGCCTAGTGGTAGAGTGGTTAATGCCGGAGGCCAAAGGTCTCGGGTTCGAGTCCACCGTGACGCGGCCTTTAAATTTCTGTATTAAATTGGCAAAAAAAAAAAAAATTAATCCTCAAGCAAAAATGTGTATAAATTAAACAATAAATACCTTCACAATTTTTACTATTTATCTAAAAGCGGTCTAATTCAACAAGAAATAAAACAATAAGCCTGACAATAATATTAACAAAAGGTTAAAAGTAAAAACGTATAAACACAATAAAAACCTCAATAATACTGAACGAATAACTAAATCCCAGTCGGTATTTTGCTAATACCGGTCGATTGAGATTTTGAAATTACCGATCGACTAGGATTTTGAAATATTGAAATTATGCGACCGGTTCTACGAATTTCTCGGTGGAGATCAACTTACTTGTTGAGACATTGTGACTTTTGTCTTGTAATCGTCGGCTCCTCCAATTGTCGGCGTCCTTGTCGGCTGTAATGAGAGAGGGGCATGGATGGTGGATAAATTAGGGGAGGCTTTCAAAATAGGGGAAGATTGATGTTTTTTATAATCAATTGAAGGAAGTGTTCTAATTAGGGGGATATCTATGTTTTGTATTAAACGAATCGAGTATGAGATTTTAAATATGATTTTAATTGAGTATAAAATTGAAATAGGAAATAATATTAATTATGAGTCAAAAGAACTATATTTTTTTTGCAGGGCACACCTGCAGGAGTGTCTCCAAATTTGTTTATACTTTTTGAAAATTTAAATGGATTGAGACATTGACTCTATTTAGATTATTATACATATTTTTATGTGATTGACATTTGGGTATTTTAATTTTTCGCTCTATTTTTTTTTATGTTTGAATTTAATGTAATTGATTTTCTCATTATATTTGAAATGTTATTGTACATAAATAAATTTTATTCAAAGATCGCGAGTCGAAAAAAGAAAAATAAAAGTTGGACATTGAAATCAACAATGCGTAATCAATTAGTGGGAATTATCGATCAAATTTAAAACAATTCCTCAACTTGTATTGGCTGTAAATTTTAAAGATCTTCTTAGACAGCTGCTTCGGTCAAAGTTAGGCCATATTGTATTTTGGTCGGTGCATGTTACATCACCACCTATTAAATAACTAAACACAAAATCAATAAATTAATTTCCATACTGAACCAAATCAAATGAGAATTTGGAACAGATATTTTGCATCTTGTCAACTCTTCACTCATCTATTTACTCATCTATTTATTTGATAGTCATAATTAATGTGTGTCTCCTGTTTGGTCAGTATCAGACATGATGCATATAATTGTCTTTTCGTTTAATTAGTCTAATTTACCATTTCTTATACAATCTTATGCTGTCGCAATATGAGTTCTCATACATCGACAACAAAAATAACTTAATTTGATGATCAAATAATACGTATTGGTCTTGCATTATTTATTAGTTAGTTGTCTTGTCATACGTATTATGCATTTTACATTGCGAAGATTTATATATTACAATTTTTTTTTAATAATTATCTATACAAAGATTAAGAGTACAAATTGATTCCTGATTCGTACACAAGAAAATGGTTTAAAAAGATTTACTTTCTAGATACACAAATGACTTATTTAATACTTCATCTGAATAAATATTATCTATCATTGAAATTCACAGACTCAGTCTAAATAATGTAGTAACTTTTGATAGCAGAATAAGGGTAAATGAAGAAGTTTGACAACAATTTTTTTAATAGAATTTTAAAGTTAGATATTTTTTGAAAATAAAATTCATGTCCAAATAGAATATTTATTTAGAGACGGATAAAAATCAGACTCTTACAAAGAAGATGAAATTGACATGCCATGCTCATTACATCCTGCTGGATTTGTATACTTGAAAATAATTTATTGGTTGAGTTTTTATACAATATTACATGTTACCACTATTTCGATCCTTTTGAATTATTAACGATTGCATATGTTGTCTCTTTATCATATACAAAAGTTAGATCATACAATATATAGAAGATTACATAAATTTGTATGATTGATTAAGCTGGTTGAGATATAAACATGTATCACAACTGATATAACTTGATGATGAATTATTAATGTAAATTGTATTATTAGATAAGTAGTAATTTGACTTGGTTGCTTTTCTATGCTGGTATGTCTTGATGTATTAATAGATCACAGTAAGACGAATTCTTCAATCTAACCATCGTGAAAAATCTAGGTCTCGATGACTTTATGTTGATCCAAACCTTGATAAGGTTTCAGATAAGTGTGAATTCTTGACCATCATTTTCACTTATTATGGGTGAGGTTTACATGTGATTACCTAATATTCTACGTATTTTGGGTGGTGACAGTACTGTATGTTATACTGGTAATCTATTGTAATATCCTGAAGATTTAAAGCCTAATTAAGATAATAAAAAAAATCATAAATTAAGGTTTCGACTCGATAATTGAATAGTAACTTATCGAATATTGATTATTTATGATATAATGAATTCTTATATCATATTCACTAATGATTAGTGAATCAAGGAAAATATTTATAAATTCTTTCGGCAGTAATATTTTGACGTCGATTGAATATCGATAGTAAAATTTCGTAAAATTTTCTAAGTGGCGAAGCTTAGAATTAAATTTCCTTATTAATGGAATGATTTAATAAAGTGATTACGACTTTATTACGACCATTTTGAGATGGCTCGATAATGAACGTTTGAGACGTTTCAAACGTCAACGTTTAGAGACTTAATTGAAAATGAGTCAAATGATCAAGGAATTATAATATTTAAATTCCTATGATTATTTTATGTAATAAGAGTATTATTTAGCATTAAAATAATTCTATGAAATTAAGGATTAGTTAAGGAATAAAGTGTGTAATTTTCGAAACCCTAATTTCAAAAATTAGTGTTTTCACACAAGAATCTTTCTAATTATTTTCCTATGATATAATTTATAATCTAAGACATATATTATGTTATATATCTATAAATAGCAAGAAAATCAAATGTTTAGCACTTATACTACAAAGTCTTGTGAGCAATTGTAACAATAGGATTAAATGAATGCAATTTTACTATCTTTCCAAAATATTATGTTTTAGAATGGAGAAAAGGTCTATCAACTTCAATGACTCTTGACCGAGAATTCCTAATACCAATTTAAGATATTTTAGTTGGTTTTCTTTGAACCACAAGTTTTTGTTTTATTCTCAAATTTTAAATTAATTATATTATATCACCTTTGGGATCAAAGGTCTTCCACTCTACCTTCTCATAGCCGAAAAAAAAATTCGAGAGGAAGTAAGTAGTGATGAGGTAGGCAAATTTGTACTATGTTTGACCACCCTTTGATATTATGCACTAATCTTGAATTAATAAAAGAAAAGAGGATTCATATAAAAAAAAAGAAAGAAAGGTCGTCAATTAGCCTTATTTTCAGCCGCAAGGTTGTAAGTAAATAAATATCTTCCTATATCATCTTGCTTTGACCGAAAATTACTTAAGAAAAGGTAAAGAAATGAATTTTAATTGTGTCCACACAATCACACTTAAGTCTTAGTATCCAAGACTTCAAAAAAAAATTCATCCTTCACTTCTTATCCCTTCGCCGTGAGCTAGGAAAAAAAAGGGAAGGAAAGTTCTTCAAAATTTTGAAGAACAAATCCAAATTTCGATGGTTCTTGACATCTCGACAAATCAAAATAGATTAAAAGGTTGGAAATCTCCTAACCTTTATAGAAATGCAAGAAAATGAAAATTTACAATTTAGTTTGAGCATGATGAAGGCTTCGATTATTTTGGAGAAATTTTGAAGAATTGTTCAAATATTTTATGTTCATGATTTAATATTGCTTATATGTTATTTATGAACTTAGATTTGAAATATCATGCAAAGTTGAGAAGTTTGAGACTTTTTCTTCATTATGGTCGATCATTTTGAGATATGATGGACATGTTCTTGATTTTCTGTTTGGATGATGGATTAACGTATAATATGATATAAGAATACCCTATGAACTTTGTAAGATTTTTAATTCCAAGTCTAGAAGAAGTTATGCTTTAGGATCAAAAATCTTGCACTTCTGCAACCCTCTGTTCAAAGTGCAATATCTCTCTCGTCCGAAACTATTTTTGAGCACCGTCTTTTTTTATAAAAAACTAGACTTCCGTGGCTTTCTAATGTCATCTTCAAAACACCCTAATTCGTTCTATAACAAAACAGTTTATTGTTCAAATTTGACTGTTCTACACATCAACATGTTTATTGGTAACAAATCAACTTGAAACAGGCCAACTGTTGTTCGATTTTTGTAAATTTTTTACTATGAATTTGAAGACAGTTCCTTCACGAAAAATGTTCTTTTGCGAGTTTAAAATCTATATATAAAATTTTAGAAATTTTAAGTATGTTTAAATGGTCAAATATATGATGCATCGAGGTTGCACCTGAAAGTCATGAAACTGCAGCAAGCTTAACATTCGAATTTTATTGTCTTATTTAATGTGAAATTGAATATTATTCCTTCATGAAAAATTCTCCTTTACGTGTCCAAAACCAACATCGAAAATTTAGGAATTTTTGAAGAACGTTTAAATGTCTAAACTTGGGACGAACTGAGACTGCTCAATGAAAATAAAATTTCAGCACATTTAGAATCATAATTTTTAAAAACAAGATATGTCACTCAGTTTGAAAACAACTTTGAATGTGTCGAGCATAGTTATTTGAAATGAGCACATTGTGGTGTTGAATATGTTAGTGCGTGTCACAGCCCCTCAATCCTAAGTACGGATTAACAGGCACTATAACTCTAAACAAGGATAAAATATAAGGAGACTCTTTTTAACAATAAACGTAATACATATGTCATTTATATTCTTGGACTATATTACATAATTTAGGGTTCTTGCAGCGGAAAACATGTGATATGTACATATGACGATGTACTATCAAGGTATAAACATTTCAGCGACAACATTTCTATTGCTCAACACTGCTCCATCCATCATCTGCTCAACCTGCACATTTAAAAACTAACATGCAGGGCTGAGTACAAGAATGCACTCAGTGGACTCATGCCAAAAACATTTTATCATTTTTTTTTTAGATTACACTGCCACATCATGGTAAGACACAAGGGTTTTAGTTGAAAATGCCTTGTGCTTACTAAAGCATTTTATTAGTTCATAAAAATCATCGCCTGGCCAGGCATTTTTCTTGGTGTGTATGATCCATATCCCTTATCATCATTCATCATAACATCATAGTCGAACGTCGTGAAGGAGGCCTCCCTCTATGACGCCGTGACCGGCCGTGAATTATCCTTACAGCACACAGTCACCTAGGTGTACACGTTAATCCTAGCCAGGTATTATCCTTCCGGCATAGGATCCGATATCGATTTTCATTCATAAGTTGGGACTGACCCAACAACATTCATAACATTTCATAACATCTCATAACATCTCTTGGATAGGATACATACACATAACATAAACATTTTTCGTGTAATCATGTAAACATTTTATCAAGCAGTTGAAATAAGCATCGTAAATAAATATTTCAAAAGCATTTTATTTTTGAGTAGAGTAAAGCCCACCGACTATCGATTGTCTAAATCGATTTCTTGACCTGTAAGTCCGGACTTAGCCTATCTATTCCTGGCCTTGAGGTTTTGGAGTAGAAACTATCCATCGAGTCTTAGAATCCATATTTCTACTATAGTGTATATCAAGGTATGATATACACTCAATTGAGCATGTAGGAAGCACCTATTCAAATGGTTCACGTTAGGCATGCCCCGTAAAAATATCATGTTGTGTTGTTTTATTATAACCGTACATCTTATTTATGCTCTATCGCACCTTGCGACATGACATAATGAATGCATCGATTAATAGCATGTTAGTCACATAAGGCATACTTCACATAGGGGTTTCCAACACTTAGTAAAATTTCAAGTGTTGAATTTCAGCAAAAACAGCTTGAAACAACCCAAGTGACGTACTTTGACGATCCACAACTCTCGATTCAGAATATGTATGGTCGCACAAAGATACATTCTGGAAACCTCTAAACATGTACTACAAGTTCTAAGAAGGAATTAAATCCAAAAGAGTCGTGGTGCTGGAGATATAGGTTCTCAAAGTGGGCAACTCAAACTGACTTCTATACTTAGAAATTTTTCAGAATTTTCAGTTTTAGCTTAACGACGAGGGGTTTTATGAGGCTCAGAACTTTTGACTCGCAATGCCAAAATGGCTGCAAGCTACCAATTTAGAAACCTTGTAACAAGTACTACATATGTCATGAAGACCATACTGGAAAATATCTAACTCATCGAGAAATACATAAGTCCAAAGTTGACTAGTTGAAATGGACAGTTTCCAGTAGGTGACTTTGGGTCGATGAAAGGTATACCTATAAAACTTGGTTTGGGATCAAACTTTCCAGATCATAACTAGACATGGTGAGGAACATTTCTTATGAAGAAACCCAAGTCCAAATCGGACTAAAATGGCTTGAACATCTCACGTAAAAGTCATACTCGAACAGCCTATTAACATAGAAATTTTCTAAGGCAGTTTGTCCAAAAGGCTTACTGAAATGCGTCAACTTTAAAAATTCACCGTGAGTTCATTATAAGGAATCTGGAAATTCAACCAATCATATTGAAAAGCCACTTAAGTCTAGTTTAATCCAGAAAATCCTCCTCAATGATTCACAATAGATTGGGAGATAAAATATTTTACCACAAGCTATCACTCCCGTGACAATTTTGTGCAGTTAGCTTGTAAAATCTGGAATAAATAGTAAAGATTTTTAAAAATTCTGAAAATTTACAGGAATCTTCTATACATGCTGAATTATGTTTCTGCCAAATTTTAGAGTTTTATCATTAGCCAAACTTAAAAATAAAGCCACGCACTATGGGTGATAAACACGGCGATTTCGCAGATTTGTGCAGTGTTTTTGATAAATACAAATAAAATATCAAATCAAGTTTTATGGACTTGAAATTTTACAGAGGCATACTAGACACATATAATTTCAACATATCAAAAATTCACAATCATCGGACCATTGAAACTTAGTCAAATAAATTCGTGAAATTGCTGTTCGTCCAGGTAATCAACATGCAATGATCAAAAGTATTGAATCTACCTATTAAATCAACATGCAATCACTTTCAAGCATAGACCCAACACATTCAAGCATATTGATGAACATGCATGTGTATATCTTGATCATCCCTAGGATCTAAGGAGGTGGTATCTACCTTAGCCACGAAATTGGCAGAGAATCGAGAGGGATGAAGAGTGGATTGGGGCTGTCCACTTTGAGGAGCCTTGCTGCCGTGAGATGAAAGTGGGGGGAAAACTCTTGGCCTCCTTGCAGACTTTAGAGAGAGGGAGGAGAGGAGAGGAGTCGGTTGTGTGTGTGGAGAAAGAATGGCTGGAGTTTGGGGGGGGGTATGTGGTAGTGGGGTGCTTGTGGGTGCTTATGGGTGACAATTGTCACCCTTACACATTCAAGTTGACACCTACACACACATGCACGAAAATATACATATATATATATATATATATCAGATTTTAATAGTGTAGTTAGGATATAATTAATCCAATGTCACTTAGATACATGTAATAGGTAAATCAACAAATAAGTGTTTAGTATATATGTGTATATAGCTCTCGGCTATTACACTATGCCAAAGGATCCAAATTTTATTTTCCATGCCAAACATTGATATATGTTATGACATATAGTTTAGATGATAAATAATATCATAAGATAAATTAATGGCATCATTTTATGCTATTAAAAATCGAGTTCGAAAATTAGGGTTTTCGAACGTTTGAAAAATTGGTCACTCTCAATTCTTGTTGATCTAGCATTGATTTAATGCTTAATAATACTGTAATTACATATACTAATCATAGGAAATTAATTCCTATAATTTCTTGATCGATTAAAACGCTGCTTCATCTCAAAACGTTAACGCTTGTAAACGCTGCAAAACGCTCATTATCGACTCATCTTGAAATGGTCGTCATCACTTTATTACATTATTCCATTAATAATGGAATTTAATTCTAAGCTTAATTGCTTAGAAAATATCATGAATTTTAACTATCGATACGCGATCGACGTTAAAATAATACTGCCGATATACTTCATATACTTTTATTCCTTAATTCACAATTCTCGGTGAATATAAAATAGATTTCATTCCTTCGTAATTAATCAAGTCATTATTCGATATCATTCGATTGAATATCTCAAACAAAGCTTTGATTTACGGTTTTTAAATACCGTAATTAGTATTTAATTATGCGGGTATTACATCCTACCCCTTAAAAGAAATTTCGTCCAAATTTGCATACCTCATAAAGTATAGGTATCTTAACATCATAACTTTCTATGTGCTTTTCTTTCGCTCATGGTTCTTCCATCGACTTTCATTATAAGACTCAAACCCGCTTTAATCGTTGAATCGCACGATCAAATTAGTCGAGATTTTCATCATAACCCATCCGAGTCAAAGGTCACGCCATCATGATGGTTAACGTGAATTGGGCAATTTTCGATTTCAAGCGTGACACGAGGAAAACATTTCGCACTTTCCCTAAATGTGGTGGAAGTACCAAGTTATGAGCTACTAGCCTATCATTGTTAGGAGCTCGTAAGGTCATATAAAACGTGATCTCAACATTCTTGTATCTAAACTTATAATTCGCCTAGATGGAGAAATCTTAAGAAACTTTAATTCGCATTCAAGAATGCAGCTCGGTTTACGCAGCGTAACAGTAAGACTTTTGTCCGTCCTAAGCTTTTCTTATTCCTTGCCTCGTTGGTAGATATCTTAATCGTTTCATTTACAACGCCAGACTTTATACCTTTGCTCACCTACTTTGTTACAATAAAGTGGTGGTCAATACTTTTTCGTAATCGCCTCATAAGGCTACATTGATCGTTATTTGGTAGCTATGGTCGACGTAAACTTACCAAGTGGTACAATACGCTCACTTGCATCTTGGTTTAACACTTGTGTTCTATCGTATCCTTAAACATTCATATTGTCCCTTTGATCGCCCTTCCGCTGTGAGTGGACATCTCATAAGGCTCAATCTCGTGTCTAACTCCTTTTGGGAGTTAGTTAAAAATCTGGGGTACTCATGAAGTCTCTATCCGAATCGATAGGTTTTGGTACTCCTTGTAAATATAAAATTTCCTTTTGTATAACCGAGTTAACTTATGGATCTACGATTCATCCGAATAGGCGAGGCAAAACATAATTGGCGTAGTCAATCCACTACTAGCTATATAGTAGTGCGACTTTTATGATTTTGTAAAATCATCATAAAATCTATTTCTATATCATTCTATTTTCATTCGTGTAGTTCTAGAGATTATACTCTCTTATAAGGCCTTTGATACAAAGCCTTTACTTATTGGTAACCGAGACACTGCTCGACAATATAGTTATATCTTATCTCATTCCTTCCTATCTAACCTTTCTCATAATTTCAATGTCACTTAATAATGCCTGGTTGGGCGGTATGAGAAGGATCATGAACTTTATTCACGATTTCATTTCTAAGCTTATTATTGCTTGGAAATATATGTATATATCTCTCTCTTAGACAATATAACACTGTCCAATGCTCCTTAAAATATCCTTTAGCTCTTCATTCCTTATCTTAATTCGTATTCTATTCCCATCTTCATTCTTTTTTTTTTTTTAGTCATAATTCACTTTGTTTGTGAGGGTACCACTTACGTTCGTCCTTGATTTCCCGACTATTTCTGTTCTCGTTTTCTAAACCTTTCTGATGAGTTTTCCTTTTCTATAAGGACATACCATGATTTAGGCTAAATTTTATATCTTAGGCATTAGATTCTACATTAACTGTTCATGGTGATCATTTATCATATTTATAATCTTTTACTGATTCGAGCCATCTTTTCTATCCTGTATCCAAATTTCTTTGCTCGGAGAATAAGTTCAAACTTTTGTAAATTGTGAAGGGTTCTTAATTTATTGTTATACGAGTGATGTTCTCGTGACTTTGGTATTTATACTACTGTCACTATCAGAGGTAATAGATTTTGGCACTCCGTGAAGTCGTATAATCTCCTTTACATACAATGGGCTAACTTATCGATCCATAAGTACTTTGGATTGGTAGGAAGTGAGCACTCTTGGTGAGTCTATCAACAATTACCAATATAGTGGTATTCCTCTTTTGATTTGGGTAAGTTCGAACAAGCACATCGTTATTTCATCCCATTTCCACTCGGGTATTTCCAACGGTTGTAACTTTCCGTATGGATGTTGGTGTAACGCTTTCATCTGGCGGCAAACAAGACAGTGTTATACGAAAGAAGCTATGTCTCGCTTCATGCCTTCCCACCAAAACTTTTCTTTCGTGTCTTGGTACACCTTAGTACTATCGGGTGGGCGGGTAGGGTGTTTCGTGAGCCTCACCCATTATTTCATTTTGAAGTTTTGCGTCGTCTGAACGCATATTCTTCCTTCGTACAATAAGGCGTTGTCCGACGCCTCCCGGAAGTTCTTAAATTCTCCAGCCCTTACCCTTTCTGATCTTTTCTAACTTTTCCTCCATCCTTTGTCTCGACGATCCTTTTCTTAAATCGATTCTCACTATTTCAAGTCATGAGTTGGGAAATTCGCTCATGTAGCCTAAGTCATTGTGACACATAAGTTATTATTTATCTCATATTAATACATAGCCTTACTTTTATTAATCCGTGAGAATTGTGACTCTATTTTGGGGTAACTATCTTATTGGTCTTGTTACCTAGAGAGTTCTTAATGGATCTCTAATAGTAGTTAATCAATCTATAAAATTCTCGATCTTATTTTAGGTCATCGACGCCTTTCATCTTTAATTGCTTTGTCCTTTGTCGATTTACATTGTTTTCTTCTAAAGACACTATGTGCCCGAGGAATATTTCTCTTTAAGTCGAAATTTACAAAATCAGATTGCAAAATTCGCCGCTCTTAAAAGTCGTAAGATGCCCCTTCGATTTTCTTTATGTTCTTTCTCGTCCTTTGAATAGATAAGAACATCATCCGTAAGGATTGAGATAAAAATTATCTAGGTATGTGTGAAACACTCGATTTCTGAGGTTCATGATCAGGGCTGGTGCATTTGTCAGTCCGAATGGCTTAACTATTATCTTATAGTGACCATATCCTATTCGGAACCATTCGTTTTTCGTATTTCGGATATCATTCTATAAAGACCATATAATATTTCATCAAAATACCTTAGTGAGGACTTTTCATACATTACTTACGATGGTCGGTCTCACCGAGTGATCGATTCTATGCTGCTCAGCTCTTTTACACTCAAAACTTTGACACTTCTTCACCATATTCATAAACTCTTTCAAACCACGCTTATTTTACATATTATAATCACATCATTTTCATCATAAACCATTATTTACATGTAAGTCTCATAGATCCTAAGATTCTATGTCTTTGAGTGACCTTTGTCGAGTCGCATTCTCCTCGAAACTTGCCTTTCTCCAAGCACGCTTTAGTTTTCATACTCCCGACGATCGTTCTCTTCGAGAGCCAAGGTCAAGTCGCTCCCCGCTTCTTCTTCAATACTAGAAGTGTGTGTTACTTTTATCGAAAGTAAGGTCGAGTTGGGTAGTGGTAATTCTCCTAATCTTCGAGGCGATAAGATCCCGCCCTTTGCCATTCTCGCCTCTTTTCGGTATAATTGACGGCACAGACGGGACGGCGTCGAACATCGTGGTACAACTGCTCCTTTATGCCGTCTTGTGTAACTTGCCGAGGTCCAAGACAAGTACTGTAGGTGTCGCTCCTCACACATTATATGTATACTTGAGCTCGCTGACAAATTCGTAAGTCCGCAGACTTTGGAATTTTTCTCATGGAGAAATTATTCTTTTGATACTTCTTTGCAAAATTTCGCCGATCCGTTGGTAAATGACCGATAAGTCGTTAGATACCATCCTCACTTAACACTCTATAGTTACAAGTATCCATCCGTAGGTGCAAAATTTCTTCAAGACTGTTCTAAATTCATTCCTAGTTCATATTAAAAGAGCCGATACGTTCGTGTGAGTTATAATCTTGTAGGCCTGGGGTTAACTTCTTCTTTCTTTTCTTTTTCTTTTACTCGCCGGACCCTTTTATCGCCATCCGTAACCATATAGTTCTAGATGAGTCCGACTTAACTTAAGCAATGGAGTGAATTTTAATAAGAAGGATCTTTTAATAAGAAGGATCTTTTAATGAATTATACACTTTAAGACGATATAACCTCAGTAGACTACTTGTGACACGACTCATGACACTTATCTTAATACTCATTTTAAGTTTTACATCTTCATCAGATGTTGCTTTAAAGATATCGTGATAAGTAACAAAGGTACCGATATTCTGTCATGTAAAACCCCTAACTAAAAATTTAGGCCAGTCACTAATCACATGAATGACACCATTTCAAACTTGTCTCTAGAATTATATCTACATTCCACATAGATATAATGATCCAAATCATTGGATAGCACTTTAGGCGATTCTAGGTTCAATTTCGAGCTCGAGCAACACTTGCGATGGTCATAAATTCTCGATAGGTAAGGGATTTTCATTTCGATTTGCTTACCCCGAATTGGGTTCTATCGCTTCACGATACTTGTGCGATGTCAAAAGCAAGCACCTAAATTGAATAAAATCTTATGGCTATTTCGAGAAATTTTCCTCATACATATTCTCGCTTTTGGTTCTGCTTTGTTTCTGCTTTCGATGCAAGGCATAGGCTTTGGTCTACGGTGTTCTCGCTTATTCAAGTAAATGTCTATTTCATATGTCATTGTCCTTTCCATCGGGACATTATGTTCCTTGTTATGGTATTCTCGTTACCTCATTCACCCTATACTTCTCTGCATCCGTATCGTTATGCTTTTACCAATAGATTTGTGATTAGGTCTACATCAACCTATCTTTTGATATTGATATCTCAATAATTAAATCTTATCGTAAAGATTGTCATGTCTCTATTACTATCATTCATTCTTGATCCAAAGATGAATGATTTAATTTCCTTTGTCATTTCATTGATCTTAGGGATATATTTCATATATCCTTACTTTAAACTCTTTTCCAGAGAAATCCTTGTACTGGCATTTAGTGCCATCGTTTGTAATATCCCTTTTTGGATATACGTCATTTCTTCTTAGTCTTTTATTGATTCATCATGAAATTTTGCATAAGATAAAATCCTTTGTCCACTGGGATGTATTATACTTTTACCTCGACGTCAAATATCTTTACCATTTTCTCGACATTCCATGATTTCTTCATTTCCATGTCGAGATACTTAATACCTCACTTTATTGATCGTCACAAAAATATGGGGTAAGATTTACAATTAGGTCCACCTTAAGATCCTTCCATGTGAATCTTTTCCGTGTTCTCTCGATGTATTTCCTTTGCAAGATCTATAGAAACTATCTTGCTTGTTAACTATTAAATTACACGAGACAAGCGCTTTGTGTCATTATAACTTAGGTTATTAAGATTTATTTTAAAATAATGAACTGCATTTCTTAATCCGTTCTTTACTTCCAAAGAATTACCTTACTTATCAAGTCATAACATCTCTCAAGCTTATGTCATATCGTGAACTATCTAATTGTATAGCTCGTAATTTCTTACGCTATTTTGACTTTTCGTCTCTTTCATGAGCATGGTATTTCAAAGAAATCTTACTTTCGTTATACTTCGCCCACTTTCGTGACTAGAATCATTATCATTGTCGATGACTTGGTAGGGTAGTACATTCGCACACCATAACTTAATTCTAAGCATCTCATTACCATGTCTCGACTTGAGTTATTTCTCCATACTTAGTTCACATACTAGGGCTATCCTCGCTGCTCACACAATCTTGAGGATTATGATTCCCCAATCTCATTATCTTTTGTTTAACTAAGTTTTAATTATCAAATCGATTATGCTCAAGCATAATCTCATTGATCGAGGTATAAGGCTAAAGATTTATTTTCCGGGATGCTATCACTTCTTATATATATATATTCTTGAAAAGAATATCTTGTATGTATCTTCATTCTTTTAAATATGTCCAACCTACTAACGAGGTTTCAAGGACATCCAACTATCTTAAAGATAAGTTGTAATCGCTCTCGTCATGACATAATAAGGAAAATTCATATCCCATGTGTATCATATACTTTTCCTTACTTTTACTCTTTGCATTTAATGCTAAAGAGTACCTTATTCATAACTTTGTTATCATAATAGTTGTATGATGGTATAACTTCATCGTTATCATTCTTTGTTAAGCCCATCATGGTCATCACATCATGTGTGCCATAGGAAAATATCTCGTCTCATCGAGATTTTCTTTACATCATAATTTCTTGATGTCTATCACTTTCATCGATCCGAAACTTTTAGGTGATCGAGATAAGTCAACCTATTTCACGCCCGACATCTATCGCTTTACTAATTCGCCTTAGGTGACAAGGTAAGTCAACCTTCATCATACTTGATGATTTCAAGAGTCGAGAAGAAATTATCACAACTACTTACTGGAGGTACCGCCTCACAAATTAGAATAACATCTTTTAATATTTGAATCAATATGCTCTTTCGATCAAGAATGGGGATCTAGGGTCCAAGACCGTAATGACGACTCACCGAGATTTCTTTGGTCATATGGGCTGCTGCACCGTCACAATTATATTCTCACCACACAAGGCTTTGGGTTCAAAAGGACACTTTATAAATTTTGGGTTTGAAAATTTTCTTGAGAAAAAGTGAGAAACTCGAATGAATTCTCAATTGGAACTAGTCAGTAGTTAAACTCAATGATGTAAATTGGGTAACGAATAGAATTTTGAAAACTCATATACCCGTAATAGGTTATCAATAAAGGTTCTCATGTGTCGTGGCTCCACCGGTATTATCGAAATCTTACTTTCTTTATAAAATTCTAAAGTCCGTATCATACTATAACGTTCTTACTCTATACAGATCATAGATCTAACTTCAACTGATTCTCTTGAATTCTGAAGTAGGAATCAGGAATTTGGTCCTTCATAAGAAATGAGGTTCAGTGCATTAGGGACACGTAGGCGAAAACCATACGTAAATCGGAGTTCACACGATCGAGAACTAGTCAAAACAAAATCATTGCGCAGTGCAGGAAAATTTACGCGCGTTCGCGCCGAGGTCATAAGCAATGCCGACACCAAGGTCGTGCATGCCGTTACCGATGCCGAGGTAGTACAGAATATTGTTGATTTCGAAGTCGACAGTCGCACATGCCGAGGTTGAAGCCGAGGTCGTACATGTCGAGGTCGAACAATTTCGTATAAATCTTTCACTTTTCTTCACTCAAGATGGAATGAAGTTCTCAAATCCATCATTACTCTTGTTCTTGTAATGGAAGGAAGTTCTTACTTCTATGTTCTTTCGTAGAAAGGGATCATGCGTCCTATAAAGTCTATGTTCATTTGAACTAGCATACTCATCATCATAATCAACTTTGAGATTGAAGTAAAACTTTGAATATTCCCACGTAGCCCATTTGTACGCACATATTTCGTTGAATTTAAAGAATTTAACATATCATATTTGACAAATCAATGTCCAATCTCAATCATTTTAAAACATGGATAACATAACATCGCTCATAACAATGAACTCTTATCAATTCCAGAATTCCAACATTTCATCTTCGCATATCGTACAAAACTTTCTCATATCATTGTCATCATCTTTCTTATATTTTCTTTCTTTTCATAACTTCCTCGACAAATCATTTGTCACAACATTCATTCTCAACCTTTCTCATAGCTTTCGTTTCTTTTGAAAGATTATTTCAATTATCATTCACTTCACAACATAATATTTCATTTGCGGCTTTTGCAATAAATTTCACTTTAAATAAATTCACATAACATTCATTTCACTTAAAAATTTATTTCACTTTCAACTTTCGCTTCACAACCGAGAAAATAATTTCATAAACATTCGCTTGGCCAAGCTAATTTTCAAAACTTTGAGAAAAGAGTCATTTACCTCATTTCACTGAGCTTGACGTGATGGAGTGTTGAGCATTGTCACCGATCTCTAGAAGTCTAATGACTCAATCTAGACTTAACCCTAAAGGAGATTTTAGGTTCAAGAGTGAACCGCTCGATACCACTGTCATGCCCCTCAATGCTAAGTACGGATTAACAGGACTATAACTCTAAACAGGATAAAATACAAGGAGACTCTTTTAACAATAAACGAATACATATGTCATTTATATTCTTGGACTATATTACATAATTTAGGGTTCTTGCAATGAAAACATGTGATATGTACATATGACGATGTACTATCAAGGTATAAACATTTCAATGACAACATTTCTATTGCTCAACACTGCTCCATCCATCATCTGCTCAACCTGCACATTTAAAAACAAACATGCAGGGCTGAGTACAAGAATGCACTCAGTGGACTCATGCCAAAAACATTTTATCATTTTTTTTTAGATTACACTGCCACATCATGGTAAGACACAAGGGTTTTAGTTGAAAATGTCTTGTGCTTACTAAAGCATTTTATTAGTTCATAAAATCATCGCCGGCTCGGCATTTTTCATGGTGTGTATGATCCATATCCCTTATCATCATTCATCATAACATCATAGTCGAACGCCGTGAAGCGAGGCCTCCTCTACGACGCCGTGACCGCCATGAATTATCCTTACAGACACAATCACCTAGGTGTACACGTTAATCCTAGCTGTATTATCCTTCCCGCATAGGATCCGATATCGATTTTCATTCATAAGTGGGAGTGACCCAACAACATTCATAACATTTCATAACATCTCATAACATCTCTTCGATAGGATACATACACAAAACATAAACATTTTGGTGTAATCATGTAAACATTTTATCAACAATTGAAATAAGCATCGTAAATAAATATTTCAAAAGCATTTTATTTTTGAGTAGAGTAAAGCCCACCGACTATCGATTGTCTAAATCGATTGGACCTGTAAGTCCTGACTTAGCCTATCTATTCTCGGCCTTGAGGTTTTGGAGTAGAAACTATCCATCGAGTCTTAGAATCCATATTTCTACTATAGTGTATATCAAGGTATGATATACACTCAATTGAGCATGTAGGAAGACCTATTCAAATGGTTCACGTTAGGCATGCCCCGTAAAAATATCATGTTGTGTTGTTTTATTATAACCGTACATCTTATTTATGCTCTATCGCACTCATGCATATGACATAATGAATGCATCGAATAATAGCATGTTAGTCACATAAGGCATACTTCACATAGGGATTACCAACACTTAGTAAAATTTCAAGTGTTGAATTTCAGCAAAATAGCTTGAAACAACCCAAGTGACGTACTTTGACGATCCATAACTCTCGATTCAGAATACGATGGTCGCACAAAGATACATTCTGAAACCTCTAAACATGTACTACAAGTTCTAAGAAGGAATTAAATCCAAAAGAGTCGTGGTGCTGGAGATATAGGTTCTCAAAGTGGGCAACTCAAACTGACTTCTATACTTAGAAATTTTTTCAGAATTTTCAGTTTTAGCTTAACGATGAGGGGTTTTACGAGGCTCGTAACTTTTGACTCGCAATGCCAAAATGGCTGCAGGCTACCAATTTAGAAACCTTGTAACAAGTACTACATATGTCATGAAGACCATACTGGAAAATATCTAACTCATCGAGAAATACATAAGTCCAAAGTTGACTAGTTGGAAATGGACAGTTTCCAGTAGGTGACTTTGGGTCGATGAAAGGTATACCTATAAAACTTGGTTTGGGATCAAACTTTCCAGATCATAACTAGACATGGTGAGGAACATTTCTTATGAAGAAACCCAAGTCCAAATCGGACTACAAATGGCTTGAACATCTCACGTAAAAGTCATACTCGAACAGCCTATTAACATAGAAATTTTCTAAGGCAGTTTGTCCAAAAAGGCTTACTGAAATGCGTCAACTTTAAAAATTCACCGTGAGTTCATTATAAGGAATCTGGAAATGCAACCAATCATATTGAAAAGCCACTTAAGTCTAGTTTAATCCAGAAAAATCCTCCCTCAATGATTCACAATAGATTGGGAGATAAAAATATTTTACCACAAGCTATCACTCCCGTGAAAATTTTGTGCAGTTAGCTTGTAAAATCTGGAATAAATATTAAAGATTTTTAGAAAATTCTGAAAATTTACAGGAATCTTCTATACATGCTGAATTATGTTTCTGCCAAATTTTAGAGTTTTATCATTAGCCAAACTTAAAAATATAGCCACGCACTATGGGTGATAAACACGGCGATTTCGCAGATTTGTGCAGTGTTTTTGATAAATACAAATAAAATATCAAATCAAGTTTTATGGACTTGAAATTTTACAGAGGCATACTAGACACATATAATTTCAACATATCAAAAATTCACAATCATCGGACCATTGAAACTTAGTCAAATAAATTCGTGAAGTTGCTGTTCGTCCAGGTAATCAACATGCAATGATCAAAAGTATTGAATCTACCTATTAAATCAACATGCAATCACTTTCAAGCATAGACCCAACACATTCAAGCATATTGATGAACATGCATGTGTATATCTTGATCATCCCTAGGATCTAAGGAGGTGGTATCTACCTTAGCCACGAAATTGGCAGAGAATCGAGAGGGATGAAGAGTGGATTGGGGCTGTCCACTTTGAGGAGCCTTGCTGCCGTGAGATGAAAGTGGGGAAAACTCTTGGCCTCCTTGCAGACTTTAGAGAGAGGAGGAGAGGAGAGGATTCGATTGTGTGTGTGGAGAAAGAATGGCTGGAGTTTGGGGGGTATGTGGTGGGTGCTTGTGGGTGCTTATGGGTGACAATTGTCACCCTTACACATTCAAGTTGACACCTACACACACATGCACGAAAATATACATATATATATGTATATATATATCAGATTTTAATAGTGTAGTTAGGATATAATTAATCCAATGTCACTTAGATACATGTAATAGGTAAATCAACAAATAAGTGTTAATATATATGTGTATATAGCTCTCGCTATTACACTATGCCAAAGGGTCCAAATTTTATTTTCCATGCCAAACATTGATATATGTTATGACATATAGTTTAGATGATAAATAATATCATAGGATAAATTAATGGCATCATTTTATGCTATTAAAAATCGAGTTCGAAAATTGTGGTTTTCGAACGCTTGAAAAATTGGTCACTCTCAATTCTTGTTGATCTAGCATTGATTTAATGCTTAATAATACTGTAATTACATATACTAATCATAGGAAATTAATTCCTATAATTTCTTGATCGATTAAAACGCTGCTTCATCTCAAAACGTTAACATTTGTAAACGCTGTAAAAGTTCATTATCGACTCATCTTGAAATGGTCATCATCACTTTATTACATTATTCCATTAATAATGGAATTTAATTATGTTTAATTGCTTAGAAAATATCATGAATTTTAACTATCGATACGCCGATCGACGTTAAAATAATACCGCCGATATACTTATATACTTTTATTCCTTAATTCACAATTCTCGGTGAATATAAAATAGATTTCATTCCTTCGTAATTAATCAAGTCATTATTCGATATCATTCGATTGAATATCTCACCGAAAGCTTTGATTTACGGTTTTAAATACCGTAATTAGGCATTTAATTGCGGGGGTATTACGGTGCGTGAGCATTGTTATGTTTAATGCACATAGTAATGTTTTATGTTTAGCATAAATATTATGTTAACTCGGGATGTGAGAGACGGAATAGAATTTAAATCTTAAGTTACAAGCGCTGGTTTTGAACCCAATTTAAGGTTTACAATTATAAACAGTACTACAAGCTTAGAGATGTTAAGAGTTTAAAACAATGAGTAAATGTGTTAAGAAAAGTCAAAACGCTGACTTAAGTCTACACGTATGATATACGTTGAATAAATACATTAATACGTAAAACGATTAAATTTATAAGGATATCTCTTTGAGAGAAAAGATTTCATAATTGAAATCATTTTATCGAAAGACGTTGGTATAAGTTCAACGCTTAACCTAAATGGTTAACATGAGACCATAGATTATATTACGCCTCTATAGAAATACGAAATGTTTAGTTTAAGATACGCGATTGAACGGCGATCAATTCGCTATGAATTCAAATTATATTAGTATAAGTTATCAAAGTTTATTTTAAACTTTGAAAATCTCAAAACGTGACGTATATACTAAAATCGCTTTTACGTAGCGAGACGCGGATGCGATCGCCGACATAGAAGGAAAACGACTAAGAAAGCTTACGCATCAGGTGGGCTTCTTTTCTTATCCTCAAGGATAAAATGCTCTATTTATGATGCTTTCTTGAAATGAAAAGTAATTACTTATGATGCTCTCTTTTGAGAAATGATTATGAAATGATGATGAAATTACCTGCCCAAAATATTTATGTTTTATGTATGTATCCTATCCATGAATGAATGAATGATGAATGTTGTCGGGTCGCCCCAACTTATCAATGAAATCGATATCGGATCCTATGCCGGAAGCGTTTATACCTAGCTAGATTAACGTGTACACCTAATGGTGATCGCAGTCGAAGGACAATTCACGGCCGGTCACAGCGACGTAGAGGGAGGCCTCCTTCTACGGCGTAAATGTTAATGTTATGATGAAATGAAGGGATATGGATCATACATACAAGGAAAATGTCTGCGCAGACGAATGTTTATGAAAATGATGAAAGTTTAGTAAGCTCAAGGCCTTTTAATCAAAACCCTTGGTCTTACCATGACGGGGCGGAGTAATTAAAAGTTGATAAAATTTTGCATAAGTCCACTGCGTGCATTATTTGTACTCACCGCATATTTGTTTTAAATGTGCAAATTGAGTCGGTGATGTGATGGAGCAAGGTTGAGCAATAGGAAGGTTGTCGCCGAAAGTTATACTTGATAGTACATCGTCATATGTACATATCACATGTTTTCCATTGCAAGAACATAAGTTATGTAGTAAAGTCCAAAAACATACTTGATTTATGTATTACAGTTTAATGTTAAATGGACTCATTATTTATTCATCCCTGTTTAGAGTAATAATTCCTGCTAAATCGTACTTAGGATTTAGGGGCTGTTACATCTATATCGAGTAATCATATCTAATTAGGATGATGATGTCCCCTTAAGGAGCTCAAAAAAAATTATCGTACTAAACCCTACAGTCGAAAGTTAGCTCGGGTAGGATAAAACAGCTAAGTGGTACCACGAATGAGTTAATTAAGAGATTAATTATTTTAAGTAGTCGTAATATTATAAATAATTAATGGACGGCAATATCTTAAATACGATGATTCATAAGTCTAGTATAAGTTGATAAACGCGCATTTTACACGCTTATAGTTGATATTCTAAGATGAGTTTAGCTCGCTTAATGTGCTATGTATCGATTCTTAATGTTTTATCTATTTCGTAAGACACCGCCTTGGGTGTTCCTTCGATGTTTTGCGTGTTTATATGTTGATAATCGAAGCAAGGAACGACGACGAGCAAATGAGCAATCTGTGTAGTTTTAGCGACCAGCCTAGCGGTCGCAAGGCTGGTCGCGAGGCAAAACATGCGAGCGCCCGTAAGAGCCGCTGCCGTGACCTCGCGTTCGCGAAGCGAAGCTTCAGCGCCGAACTCACGGACGATTTCGCGACCGTGCGGATTGCTAGCGACCGCTAGTCCGGTCGCGAGGTACCATGCGAAGCGCAAGGAGGACCGCGAGCGAAGAAGAGCGCCGCGGAGACGGCTCACTTGTCGAGCTAGCGATCGCGAGTAGCGATCGCGGAGAGGCGGCTACAGACGCGCAAATTAGGTTTTCACCCTTTTCTATAACAGGGCTGCCCCTTGCGCCCCCCATCGACCCTGACGCCCCGCACACGCTTTTAGAGAGTTTTCCCGCCATCTTTGTTTTAGCTTCCGCTAGTTCTAGCTTTAATTTCGCTTTGTTCTAGTTTAGTTTATCGCTTCGCTATCGATCGGAACGTTTTGTCCGATCGCTCTCCGCTGTTTTCCGCTCGCTCGCTTGGGATTGGATTCAAGACCAACCATTGTTCATCCAACACTTCCTACGGGTTTTATATATTTAATTTCCATTTTTATGGTTAAATCGTATTCTATTCCGCTTATTATGTCCGCTAGTTTTCTGCTCTAATCCTGGGTTTGCATGATTCGATCCTATATGTTGTGAGTCCCGTTGTTGTTATTTACCTTCCGCATTGATTCATGATTCATGGTGCTTATTTATATGTGTTGATTTCGATCAATCTTAATGCATATCTAATTGCCGCTAATGACGAATCAGATTAATTGTCAATCGATCTTCAATGCATGATACTAATAAGCTTTGAGTCGGAATCAGATAGGACATTCGAAGAAGCATATTCTTAGTGATCCATTCGAGTTGCTTATTTTCCCTAGACGAATCGTGATAGGAAAATTAGTAATCAATCGCCGCAATTATGAATCAAGTTGTTGGTTATATATGTGATCTTCCGCCTTGTCTGGATTAAAACGGTTAATAATAAGGTGATAAACGCTGCTGTGGATAGGATTGGCATCCCTAGGGTTAGTCTTTCTTCATAGTTATCTTTTGAGATTTTATTGCTTTATTTTATATTTCGCTGGTTACCTTTGCTTTGGATTAATTTCCAAGCCTTAAACCTTTCACCCTTATTCTCAGGCTTGGATAATGATGAATTTTCGCTGAGCTAGCTTCTATGTTTTCGTGATACAATCTCGTGGATACGATGCTTCGCCACCCTATACTTACACCTTTTCGTGTTAGAAAAGTGAGCGATCAAATTTTGGCGCTGTCGGGATTGTTAAGATCACATAGGAATAATTTGACGATTTGGATTTATTAATTCAAGTTATTTATATTATTTTTATTTATTTTTATCAAGTGCTAAATTTCTTTTCTCGTGTAGTTTATGTGATAAGATCTCGTGGACCTCAAGTATTATTAGATCCCGAGATCGAAAGCTCTCAAAGGAGAAGAGGACGAGAAAGAGACGGCCGCAATGGCACCAATCCGTGAATCCGGGCATTCCTCCCAGCAAGTTGCACGCATGCTAGCTAACTTGCGTAGATGCAGCGCCGATGGCGAATAAGGGAATCATTGTCCCCGCCCGGAGGAAAGACCTCTCAATCACATGTACCGACATCCCACCGGTCAGCTCCAAGGAGGCGGTTAGCCCGCACGTAGATGCAAACAATTTTGAGCTAAACCGCCCCGATCAAGATGGTCCAAGGAGAGCGTTTGGGGAGGAATCACGGAAGACCCGAATGCGCATCTCGAGACTTTTTTCGATATTTGTGACACCATCAAACAGAATGGGGTGCCACAAGACACGATCCGGATGCGATGTTCGGTTTCTCAAGCAGACCAGCGAAAGATTGGTCCAAGAGTTTGACCGAATCGCATCGACACTTGGGGAAACTTTATGAGAAGTTTTTCAAATACTTTCCGCCGGGCGAAGCGAAGAAGATCATCGCCAAATCTCTCATTTTTGCCAAAACCACGACGAATCATTATTCGAGGCATGGAGAGATTCAGAGGTCTATTGAGACGATGTCCACAACATGGGTTCTCCAAGGAGCAACAAATCACACAGCTTCTACGGTGGACCGACACGGCAGACGAGTGAGAATGGTGGACGCGGCGCGGGGCTGCTTATTGAACCGACCAAGAGACGAGGCAAGCCAGACAGAGGAGATGGTTGCCAATAGCTATCAATGGCCAACGGAGAGAATGCCATTGTTCAAAGTACTGTTGAGAGTGATTCAAAATATGACGATCTCATGAAGAAGTTCACTATTTTGAAGAGTCATATTGTGACAGAACGCCACCACATCAATCGAGGAATCATTCGAATTTCCAACAACCTCCAAAGAGGCTTCAATGTTCGTAATTCGCTTCAAGAGTCAAGAAGCCAAGTCTCAAGACATGATGCAGCAGCTGGTAAGCAACCAACAATTGGCAACGAATCGTAATTGCTCATAAGCAACACCGCGAAGATAAATCATTTGGAGTCCACCGTGACGGCTATGGGGAAGCATATGAAGATGTTGAGAATCAAATTGGTCAAATAGCCGCGCAAGTGAATGCACTACAAAAGATGGGCCAATTTAAAGTAATACGGAGGTAAACCAAGAATCGGTGCTTTGCTATCCGGACGAGAGTGGACGAGCCCACCCGAGCCCTACCGAGGAAGAAGAGCATGAAAGCACACCGAGGCGTAAACTGCGATCGAAGCTCGCGATCATGAGCCCGATCGCGAGGAGTCTAGAAATTTTGCCACAGAAGCCCGCGACCAAGCACGCGTCCGCGCCCCCGACCGCGAGCCATCAGAGTGTGCGCGCGCCAGATTTGTTCGCGAGCGACCCAGCGCTCGCAAACCCAACCGCGAGCAATCAGGCAGAGGAGGCGCCCGGAGAATCAGCCTTGGCCGAGCTCGCGTCTGCAAGCTCGCACGCCAAGACGGAGTACAGCAAGAATGATACCTCGCGACCTTCCCAGCGGTCGCGAGGTCGAACGCGAGGCAACCCCGTAGCAAACCGCACGCACACTCCTCCGTCCCGCTTTCCGAGTCGACTTGTCAAGTCGAAATATGATGAGGAGTTTGCTCGCTTCAAAGAGGTTTTCAAAAGTTGAGATAAATTTGCTCTCTTTGAGCGTTGCATAAACATGCCGGATACATGAATTTTTAAAAGACGCTTAAAAGCAAGAAGAAACTGGGAAATTTGAGAAAATTTCCTATCCAAGAATGCAAGGCCGTCTTTCAAAGGAAGCCCTCCGAAGCGTATGATCCGGCAGCTTCACGTTAGAGTGCGAGATCGCCGAGCGACTTTTCCAAATGTTTTGTGCGACTTGGGGCTTAGCATCTATGTCACGCCCAATTCCCGAGGAAGGCAGGCGGAGGTGATTGGGTGGGGGTTAAAGCGGGAAGAAGGGGAATACATATAACATACATGATAAGAAGATGTGACCATGAAATCAAAGATCTCCTCTATAACTAGGACATATCCTCGAAGGGAGGGTGCACAAACAATCCACCAATGAATAATATCGATATCATAACTTCGTAAAACATGATTCGTTTATTATAAGTAATGCAAGAAGGCAAATAGCATTACATCCCGCCAACTAGACCGTCAACCACATAGCATGCTCAGACGAGACTCACAAAGAAAAACATAACAAATCTTGTTCCCAATCGAAAGCAAATAAGGGACAAGAATACATAATTATCGAGTACGATATAACACAACATCGCGGAAGCATAGCATGAAGAATCCTAACTCCACCCCTCCCGCCGCCTGCCCAAATTCTCCTCCATCCGTGAAAAGATTTGAAAAGAGTTTGGGGTGAGTACTAGCGCACTCGGTGGGTTTTATCATAAATCAAAAGAATCATGAGGTCGTGTTCGAGCACTTACCTTAGAAGGTTTTAAACGTAAATCCACTTCTAAGTAAGCAAAATAGATTTTTCATTTTGATACCGATCCGTTATTCACATTCCCATCATAGAACCATGAACCACGGCTCGAACGATCCCGCCAGCCAATCACACGACATTCATTCGCCCGAACATATCCAATGCCCACGCCCGAACGTATCCACGGCTAACTCGTGTGGACTTGTGGGTCAAATCCCCGTCGTAACCATAACCACCTCATTACCATTTCCGTGTGGACTTCCGGGTCTATCCTTCGTAACCATAACCACGTGTTCGGGTCTATTCCCTTATGATCAATACTCAAGATGGTGATCAACCCACCGAATAGAGATCCGTGCACAACCATGATAGAACCATATCTTCGATCGTAGAAAAGAATAATTTCACAAAACATTTTACGGCGTATATGTTTTATTTTGAAATATCGAGTAAATAACTCAAAATAAGATATATAACCCAACCTCAATGTATCAAAACGCCAACCGAGAGATATCTACGATCCGATGACTTCACCGATCGTGACCGGTAGGTACTTGTAACAAGACGAACAACTTTGGGGTCACTTCCACAAAGCAAAGCAACATCGTGATCCAAACGAAGATCAAGCAAAACTAGGTTTTCACTTTCGAACCCACATTTGGCACTCTCCGGTTTTCAAATCAACTCGATGCGAAGGAAATATATTCGTGGCATCAAGACCAATAATAGGGTACTTTCAAAATATGCATGCATGCAAGTTGACTCAAATCTTAGCAGCGAAGAAGTTTCAAAAATCGATGCCTATCCTCAGATCTAGGATAAACCATCCAAAATCGATGCATGAAAATGGAAACATAAGCAATATGCATAACGACTAACATGGAATGACAAACGACGTTGAAAATGGATAACCCGCATGTACTTCCTTTAGAAAACTCAAGCAACGAAAACATCCCGACATGCGTAAACGCGAAAAACAAAACTGAATCGGTACTTTAGTAGAATGCATAGCCCGAACTCAAAACCTAAAGGACCAGAGCAAAAGGTGGCCGTCGGCCACCAAACGGCGGCCAACAACTCACGGCGGCGGCGGCGATTCGCGGAACTTTGCAGTTAAATTGGCGGCCTCGGCCGTTATCCCGTCTCCGTCCCTTTAGATTCCCGAGTTCTATGCTATACGATCTACTAAAAGGCGGAATCAAAAAAAGAAAAGGACAAAAAGAAAACGGGTTGCCCGGGGTGGTTGATCGGCGGTGGTGGCTCGGTAGCAAACAAGAATGGCGCCACGAGCCTCCCGGCCGATCCCCACTCCTCCAGTGGCCCGCAGCAGCACTGAGCTGCTCGCCTTCCGTAAACACAGAGAGACGAAGGAAATGAACGTTGAAAATGAAGGCCCTAGCCTCCTATTTATAGGAAAATTCGGGTCGCAGTCGCTATGCAAGCGCCCTTTTCGAAAACGCAAAAAGCGATGCAACTTTGCAAACGGACTCAAATTTAGCAAACTTGGTACCCATGGACACGAAATAAAATACCGGACACAATGACTATAAACAAGATATGCTTTTAAAAGATCCATGAAAGTCCTTTTGATAACTCCCTGAGTGCCAAACCTTCATGGGTGGTCGAAACCCGCATACTTAGTGTCTATGAATTTGTCATAAGACACTCTTCACAACGCTCGAGGTTTCACGACCGTCGATCACCGAAACAAAAGTCAACCTTCGACCTTTTCTCGAAAACGTGCCATGCAAAATGTGCTTAAAAAGGCGGGTATTACAATCAACTGATGCTATTGAACGCTTTCAACCGGCTACCCTAGGAAAGATAAAGTTTACAAAGATTTCATCGATGATGGTCGACCGTCAACACATATCCAAAAGGTATCGTCAAGACGTGTTGTAAGAACCGGATTTTGTTTTTCCCGCCGACTTTGTTATTTTAGATATTCCCAATTCAAACAACAACCACTAATCTTAGGTAGACCTTTTCTAGCAACCGGTCGCGGCGTTGATTGATGTGCGCAGAAGCAATCTCACGCTTCGTGTTAACGATGGCGAGCTCAAGATTTCCATATACGACGCCATCAAGCAACACGACGCTGAAAGTCGGAAGATTGCTGCCGATCACGACCGGCCGCCGCATATATCTCGTGATTCAGAGGGTACTCAACCGATCGAGGATGCCGTGAGAAGGAAGAAGTGGATTCGCATGGAACCCGAGTGTATCGCTCAAGTTTGTGGCCACTCCATAGTCAAGGTGGAGATCCGTGAATGCTAAGTTTAGAGAATCCACGAGTTGAGAAGGATTGCTACCACAAAATGCCGGATTGAAAAGGTTAGTAATGGTCTAGCTAAAGACATTAAATTAAGCACTTGTTGGGAGGTAACCCAACGCTTTCTTTGTTTTGTTTTCGTGTTTTGTCGTGTCTTCGCTTGTGTTGCTTTTATCGTGTTTCGCTTTTCTTTTCGTTGTTGTGTCCGCCGATCAACGAGTTAAGTGAAGTGTGTTAATCCATGTGGCCAATGACGATAGAATTTTTTTTGTGAAATTTAATGATAAGGCGCATGATATGTTAGAAAATGACGCATGAATGACGTGAGATGGCTTAGCTTGTTGTTTTTCACCATTTGCTTAACCCGTGAGACTTGAGCTTCACCGTATACATATCTTGATACAGCTTCATAATGTGTGATATCATGACGTGATTATCTTCTAGAACTTGCCGCTTTTCCGTGTCGAGACCGCAATATGTGTTTCAATTTGAAAGGATAAAGGCCATCTTTGTTAACCACATATTCACCCAAACACTAACCCGATGATATATACCATTTGTCGCCTTCTTTGAGCCTTTATTAGACTTTTCTTTCGATTAACCGGATGATAGGAGGTGAGGATGGATATGGGAATCAAAAGGGTTGAAGTTTTGATGTAGTTATGATGAGAAAAGTTTCTTTTAGAAAAATACATCTGTGATGAAGAATAGTACCTTGTTCGTGAAAGTTAAACCCTATAAGCTCTAAGAAAAAAAAAAGAAAAAAAAAAATGTTAAGTTCACTATGAGCGTTGAGCATAAAGGGTCTTTAATCAAAGTATAGGTACCTTATGAGGCATGAAACGTCAATTTAGCACGCTGGGAAAGAAGAGGAAATGAACAAAGTCCATATGTGTTTAAATATATAAATGGTGGTGCTTCGAGTTTTACTTGAGTCACTTAGCCATATATTATCCTACCTTAACCAATGTGCCTACATTATAACCTATCAAAAGACCTCGATCCTTATTTGAACACATTTGACGCGGTGGAGATGTAAGAGAAATGGCAAGCCTATGGTAAGATGTTGCATTGCATTGATCGCCGAGTGTATACACGCCCTTAATTTCTTTATGAGTTGAGTGTATCTTATATTTTACGCATACGCTGTTGTGAGGGTCAATTAAATGAGTTTTTGCCCTCGATGGTTGTTTGTGTTGAGTTGGCTAACGCCGCCATGTGCGCTAATGTTTTTGAGCGCTAATATGTTTCGAGGCTAGAATGTTTATCACCTTGCTATGCTCGCTGATCTTTTGTTGTGTCCTTCGTGGTGTCTTTCTTTTCTGCTTTTGTTTGAGGACAAACAATGCTTTAAGTTTGGGGTTTGATAAACGCGATTTTACACGCTTATAGTTGATATTTGAAGATGAGTTTAGCTCGCTTAATGTGCGCTTATGTATCGATTCTTAATGTTTTATCTATTTCTAGAAGATACCGCCTTGGGTGTTCCTTTGACGCTTAGCAGTTTATATGTTGATAATCAAGCAAGGAACGACGCACGGCAAATGAGCAATCAGAAGTTTAGCGACCACCCTAGCGGTCGCCAGCTGGTCGCGAGGCAAACATGCGAGCGCCAGAAGAGCCGCGCCGCGACCTCGCGCCCGCGAAGCGAAGCTTCAGCGCCGAGAACTCACCGGACGATTTCGCGACCGGTGCGGACTGCTAGCGACCGCTAGTCCGGTCGCGAGGTACCATGCTGAGCGCAGGAGGACCGCGAAGAAGAAGAGCGCACATGAGATGGCTCATGGTCGAGCTAGCGATCGCGAGTAGCGATCATGGCGGAGAGGCGGCAGACGCGCAAATTAGGGTTTTCACCCTTTTCTATAACAGGCTGCCCCTTGCGCCCCATCGCACCCCGCACGCCCGCACACGCTTTTAGAGAGTTTTCCTCGCTTTATCTTTGTTTTAGCTTCCATTTAGTTCTAGCTTTAATTCTTGCTTTGTTCTAGTTTAGTTTATCGCTTTGTCATCGATCGAACGCTTTTGTCCGATCGTTCTCCGCTGTTTTCCGCTCGCTCGCTGATCGATTCAAGACCAACCATTGTTCATCCAACGCTTCCTCACGGGTTTTATATATTTAATTTCCGCTTTTATGGTTAAATCGTATTCTATTCCGCTTATTATGTCCGCTAGTTTTCCGCTCTAATCCTAGGGTTTGCATGATTCGATCCTATATGTTGTGAGTCCCGTTGTTGTTATTTACCTTCCGTGCATCGATTCATGATTCATGGTGCTTATTTATATGTGTTGATTTCGATCAATCTTAATGCATATCTAGTTGCCGCTAACGACTTAACTGTATTAATTGTCAATCGATCTTGAATGCATGATACGAATAAGCTTTGAGTCGAATCGAGATAGGACATTCGAGAAGCATATTCTTAGTGATCCATTTGGAGTTGCTTATTTTCCCTAGACGAATCGTGATAGGAAAATTAGTAATCAACCGTCGAATTGTCGTGAATCAAGTTGTTGGTTATATATGTGATCTTCCGCCTCGTTCGGATTAAAACGGTTAATAATAAGGTGATAAACGCTGCTAGGATAGGATTGGTGCATCCTAGGGTTAGTCTTTCTTCATAGTTATCTTTTGAGATTTTATTGCTTTATTTTATATTTCGCTGGTTACCTTTGCTTGATTAATTTCAAGCCTTAAACCTTTCACCCTTATTCTCGTGCTTGGATAATGATGAATTTTCGCTGAGCTAGCTTCTATGTTTTCGTGATACAATCTCGTGGATACGATATCGCCACCCTATACTTACACCTTTTCGTGTTAGAAAAGTGAGCGATCACAAGTCCGACTTAACTTTTATAGTAAAAGAAGTTAAAACAACATTTATTCTCTAGTGGAATGAATAAATATTTATGAATTAATTTATGTTCTAAGTTGAACATAAGATAATTAATTCATTTTAGGTCCATCTTTATTCCTTGTTTTTTTATCATTGGAGTGGCCCATCAAGGTCTCTTGACTTATAATTTTCGGCCACCCCTATGAGTTCTTGGTTCTGTTAATTGTATTATTTATTTAATATATCTCTTAATCTAGATAGGATTATTAGATAACAACAAATAAAAGATAATTATTCTAGAAGGAATTATCTTCAACATAGAAGATAATTATTGTATTCATTATATGTGTGAGAATTCTAATCAAATTAGGATTCTAAAGAGAGCACTGCAAATATAAGGTATGAGAAAATCAGTAGTATCCCATCTACAACAATTTTTTAAAATGTCTTAGGGGAAGAGAAAATTATGTGTTCTCCATAGATTGTTCATACTTAGTATTGAAGATCATTCAACCAGGACACAGTCCAAAATATTAAAGTTGGATTCAGCTATTGATCAACTGTGCAAGAATTCATAGGTAAGCACGAAAAAACTCATATGTGCTTCAATTAATCATAGGAGCATGCTAGGAATCAATCAATTTATGGTGAATTAAACATCCAAGATAGATAATTGGGAACACGAAAAACCATATTTCCCTACATCTAGTATCGAGCTCGAGATCTTTTTTCGACTATATGTATTAATTCATATTTGATTATTATGTATTTTAATTAATTGTTGTTCGTCGCTCACCGTGGCTCAATTATTAATTGTTTTTCGTTGGAATCATTTTTCACTATTATAAAATCTATGGTTATATTAGAGTTTATATTTTCGTAAATTACATCGGTAAAAATGAAGAACGGAGATGAACAACCGAAGAATGAGATAAGATGACGGAGGACGTCACCAAAGGCACGAGATGCACCACGCGAACGTCGGGCGAGCAACGCCTAGTAGTGCTCAGCGCGGGCGTTCCCGACGGGGAAGCGATTAAGCGCGAGCGGTGGAGCGGGATGAGGAACGAGTAGCGAGCGCATGCACCATATGATCATTTACGTGACACGCTTGTACACGAACAGCAGCAGCACCACAAAAGCTTGACAGACGCATGCTTCCAGTGCACGATCTCATCAAGCACGTGATGCACGAGTCACACGGTGGATGGAATGATACGATCCTCGCCGGTACGAAGGATCTATCGACACCTGAACGGAAGAACGAACAAGACGGAATATCCGAAACCTCTCAATCTAACCCAAGAAATGATATAGGTCAAGATGTCGCCTATACCCCAACGTGACGTTAACGCAAAGAACTCGGGACGATGAATGACACACGAACGAGGGATGGATGTTTCATCGATCGCCGATAATCAATTCCTCGCAAACACAAGAAAATTCAAGAGCTAATGAAGAGAGAATAAACTCACATATATTCGTGAAATCAAAAGTTCAATATTTTCAGATGCTTACAAGCCTTTATATAGCTGAAAAATGGAACTATAATCCTAATGAAAGAAGGACTCCTTATCAAAGAAGAACTCTAATTTACAAAAGAAGTTTTAATAGACTAGACTTTAGATGTTTAAAAATGCCGTGAAAATCTTGATACAAAAACGTGGTCCATATGCCACATAATAATTAAATTCACAAAATTCGGCTGCATCATTCCCTCTCTTGAGAAAGATTTGTCCTCAATCCAAGTCGCCACCTACATCAAACAGACTCAAATTCTTCTTGTACATTAGTTCAACCGAATGATATTTTTTTTTTTCAATCCTCACTGAACGTGGATGCGGAAAATCTCAAGAACGAAAAAAATAATGATACGGATATTGATATGGATAATTATGATATGGATAATGTATGATATGTATGATGATAGGGATAACGATATGGCTAATGTATGATATGGATAATGATATGTATAATATAGGGATAACTATATGGATAATGTATGATATGGATAACGATGTATAATGATAGGGATAACGATATAATCACGAATACATAGCCCGTAAAACGTACGTGGAAATGAACGATGAATGATATGATGTATACTCCAATCAGTAATACCCCGCCTTTTTAAGCTTCGCTTTGTATGGCACGCTTTTCGAGAAAAGGTCAAAGGTCGACTTTTGTTTGGTGACGCGACCGTCACGAAACCTCGTGTGTTGAGGAAGAGTGTCTTGCCACTAATTCATAGACACTAAGTATGCGTGTTTTCACCACCCATGAAGGTTTGGCACCGGAAGTTAACTAAAACCGGACTTTTCATCGTCTTTTAAAAGCATATCTTATTTATATTCATTGTGTCCGTATTTTATTTCGTGTCCATGGGTACTAAGTTTGCTAAATTTGGAGTCCGCTTGCAAAGTTGCGCCGGTTTTTTTGCTGAAAAGAGCTTCATTAGCAAGAAAATGCACCGCTTTTTCCTATAAACAGGAGGCTAGGGCCTTCATTTTCAACGCTCATTTCCTTCGTCTCTCCGTGTTTACGGAAGAGCCGAGCAGCTCTGTGTACGCGCGAAGTCACTGGAGAGCTGGGATCGAGCGGGGTGCTCAATGGCGACGCCATTATCATACGCCGCCGAGCCACCACCACCGATCACCACCCCCGCAGCCCGTTTTGTTTTTGTCCTTTTCTTGTTTTGATTCCGCCTTTTAGTAGATCGATAGCATAGAACTCGGGTTTCTAAAGGGAGGCGAGAAAACGGCGGAGGCCTACCGATTTAGCCATTGCCGCCGCCGCCCATCACGCCGATTTATGGTCGTTGGTCGCCGATTTGGTGGCCGACGGCCCACCTTTGGCTACGGGTCCTTTAGGTTTTGAGTTTCGGCTACGATTCTACTAAAGTATCGATTCCGCTTTTCGCTTTTTCGCTTCGCATGTCGGGATGTTTTACGTTGCTTGAGTTTTCTAAAGGAAGACATGTCCAAGTTATCCATTTTCAACGCCGCTTGTCATTCCATGTTCGTCGTTATGCATATTGCTTATGTTTCCATTTTCATGCATCGATTTTGGACGGTTTATCCTAGATCCGGCGATAGGCATCGATTTTGAAGCTTCTTCACCGCTAAGATTTGAGTCAACTTGCATGCATGCATATTTTGAAAGTACCTATTATTGGTCTTGATGCCTCGAATATATTTCCTTCAAGATCGAGTTGATTTGAAACCCCGAGAGTGCCAAATGTGGGTTCGTGAAGTCGAAACCCTAATTTTGCTACGATCGTCGCTTGATCACGTTGTTGCTTTGCTTTGTGGGAAGTTACCCCAAAAGTTGTTTCGCCTGTTACTGTGCACCTACCAAAGGCGACGGTGAAGTCATCGGATCCAGATATCTCTCGCTGACGTTTTTCTGCTCAGTTGTTATATATGCTTATTTTGAGTTATTTACTCGATATTTCAAAATAAAACATGTACGCCTATAAAATGTTTTGTGAAATTATTATCGCTCTCCGATCCAAGATATGGTTCTATCATGGTCACAGCAACGGATCTCTATTCGTGGGTTGATCACCATCTCGAGTATTGATCATAAGGATAGACCCCAACACGTGGTTATGGTTCAAGCGGATAGACCCGAAGTCCACACGGAAATGGTAATGAGGTGGTTATGGTTCGACGGATTTGACCCTCAAGTCCACACCGAGTTAGCCTACCGGATACGCTCCGGCGGGCCGACCGGATATGTTCGGGCGAATGAATGTCATGTGATGGGTGGCGAGGATACGCTCGAGCCGTGGTTCATGGTTCTATGATGGGAGTAATGATAATAACGGATCGTATCGAAATGAAAATCTATTTTTGCTTACTTAGAAGTGGATTTACGCTTTAAAACCTTCTAAGGTAAGTACCGAACACGGCCTCACGATTCTTTTCGATTTATGATAAAACCCCACCGAGTGCGCTAGTACTCACCCCAAACTCTTTTCAAAATCTTTTCACGGATGGAGGAGGGTTGGACGGGCGATGCTTTGAGGGGCGGAGTGCGCTGTTCTTCATGCTATGCTTCCGCGATGTTGTGTTATATACGACTCGATAATTATGTATTCTCGTCCCTTATTTGCTTTCCGATTGGGAACAAGATTTGTTATGTTATTCTCACGTGAGTCTCGATACGAGCATGCTATGTGGTCGACCGGTCTAGTCGACGGGATGTAATGCTATTTTGCCTTCTTCGCATTACTTATAATAAACCGAGATCATGTTTTCCGAGGTTATGATATCGATATTATTCTTGGTGGATTGTTTGTACACCCTCCCTTCGTGATATGTCCTAGTTATAAAGAGGACGCCCGATTTCATGGTCACATCTTCTTATCATGTATGTTATATGTATCCCCTTCTTCCCCGCTTTAAACCCCACCCTAATCACATCCCGCATCCGTGCCTTTCCTCGGAATCGGGGCGTGATGCATTGGTATCGAGCAGTTTTTCGGCTTTGGGTATGTGTCTATATGGTTTGATATCAAAGCGCTTCATTTGCTTTATATCTTGTGCGTTTTTGAAATTGAGTGTTTAGAACTTGTTCTTCTAAACTGCTTATCGTACAGCTACCCTCACCACTGTCACCCACCTCCTTTAAAAGGGACGAGGTATGTGTTTATTTGTCGATGTTTTACGTGGCTACGTGATGCTTGATATGATCTTGGTTTCATGTGTTTTGGCTGTAAGAGTTTACGTGATGTAAACGTGATGTGGATGAGATGTGGTTGGATGGTGATGTGGATGTGGAAGTGATTGTTGATGGAACAAAAGGGCACGTGTGGTCGTGATATGGAAATCGCTTATATGATATGACGTGATTAATGTGATCACGTATGGTTGATGTAAGTCTATGTGTTTACATAGCAATATGTTATTGATTGAAAATCTTGTTTATTTTGATAAACGAGTGCTTGTAAGTGAATCTCAGATTTGCTTACGGATAACATCGATATTGATATCGATATGTGTTGAAACGAATATGTATGAGATATGATTACCCGTGACGACGGGATGGTAAAGGAAACGTGAATATTTGTTGTTGTTTTATGGTGAACTAACATGTAGGTTTATGGATATTCAAAGGGCCTGCATAACGCTATCGAGATCTCACTGCAACGGACGAGCATATCCGTAAATTCGTGGAATGTACCGGAATATTCACGAGCCATTGGGAGTATTCGGGAAGATTTGTCAAGGTTATGGAGAAAGGTTCAAGACGGTGGGAAAGTGTCGAACACGAGGCCTACTATCGGATGACCGAAAGGCTACAAGCAGTGTTGGCAACCGTGGGCTAGAAAGCAAGGACATGTGTTGTTCGAGACGGATCCTATCACGAGGTACCTTACCTGGACTTTACCGAGTTCGCCGTTCGAGTATGGAGACAAAGGGATGCACCACCGAGGTATACCATCCGAGGAGGATGTGGTTGCGAGACACCCCGAGGACCGATTCAGATCGATGATAGGGATGATGTTCCCAAGAGCCATTAGGAGAACAACCATCAATCAGCGATCGCCCGGTGCATCGAGATACACCGCCACTACACCTCCATCGACGATCTTACCTTCCGGAGGACCCGAACGACTTTGAGGCAGTGAACTTCCGTGACGAGAGATATTGTTCGTCCGACGCTGGCGTGAAGAAGCCCGTAATCGAGAATCTTCATGCCACCAAACCGTGTCAGCCGGCATCCAGGAAGGCGACTGAGGAAGAAGAGGAGGACCCGATGAGAACGAGGAGGATAGCGAGGATTCGGAGGACCGGTGATCCGGATAGCCGATGACTCACGAGGTCGGGCACATTGAGGAAGGGCAAGCGCCGCAGAGCGAGGACTCGTGCACGCCTTTCACCCGACACTCAAAGCGATCGAGCACGCCTTGACGGGATCATACCCACGAGGCTTGCTTCCATGCGGGATCGCTCAAGCCGGGCACCAATTCAAGCCCCGATTGGTAGGAAAGAGAGGATGAGGAGAGATGTAATGGAACCCGGGACGAAAGGTGGAATAGTGGATGGATATGGAGGACGAGGATCTAGGTAGTCGGTGTGTAAAGCGACAATGATAGTCCGCTAGAAGCATGGACAGAGCGGCATCTTTGATAAGGACCGAGTCGATTCTTTCGCTCACATCCGACCTTTTCGACCGACATACCTTGATCTTTATTTTGACAATCCTTCTTCGACATCGAATATCGACACTAACGCCGCCTATGATGGGATGTTTATGTTTGATGCTTATATGTGATATGAGCTACGCCATGATGATATATGATCTATGTGATGTGTGATGATAATGTTATGTGAAATGCATAACGATGATATGTTGACAGATTGCATGATTATATGTGATCGTGCGTGATATGTGGTATATGTGATGATATGTGATATGGGTGATGATATATGTTATGCAATGATACCCTGCTATCTATGCGAAAGCGTTTAATGTTTCAAACGTCGCATGTAATGCCGAGAACAAGGAATCGAGGAACAATAACGTGGAAGAAGCCCAGAACCACCTTTGGTTCGGGCCGCATGCGATCGAGAGTTTTCGCAGCGTAATCCCCACATTCGACGGTCTCGGCGAACCGATCGACGCCGAGAACCGGATACGATCCACCGAAAGGATCTTCGAATACATCGGATGCGAAGAAGCAGAAAAGATGAATTGCACGATCTTTCGCCTAACCGATGAGGCCGATTTCCGGTAGGAACCGTGAGGAGGACCCTAACACCGTGACAATGGGCAAGGTATACGTGGGAAGATTTCACAAGAACTCATGGAAAACGCGCTCGCGGCGCTTATGCGAGAAGGCAAATGAATTCGAATCTTCGCGAGGAAGAAGGATGGTCACCGAGCACGATCGCCGCTCAATCGTCATCACGTTATGCTACGTGCACTGGTCGGCACCGAGGTCGCCAGGGCGATGTGTTCGTGAGAGGACCCAACCGGAGATCGATTTCGCTCGTCACCGGGGAGATCCGACGATGCACGCCCCTGAACCGGCATTAAACATTGAGTCAATGTTGCCCTCAGGAGAGAACGATGCCACCGGACAGCCATCCGACGGAGGAAGAGGTAAGAGGAAATGGATGATCGAGGAAAGGCAATCGTGTTCCAAGGAACCAGAGCGTCCAGTTGATTCCAAGGAATCAAGCGCATTCAAGAGAGAAAGGCAACTTGGGAAGGAATTTCCAACCCATGCGGCGGTGTGGAAAAACCTGGTGCGTAAATGCCAAAGGAATCATTTCGCGAGTGCAGCAAGGTAGCACCGAAAGTGCTATCGTTGTAAGAAGTCCGACATTACGCCGAGATTGTCCGTTAGGAGGGGCAGCAGCAGCCGCCAAGAAGGCAAAGATCCAGCCCGCAGAGGCGTAATCATGCTCGCCGAGGACAAACAACGGAGCAGGAGGTCACCCTAGGCCAAAGAAACCAAAGGTCACCGCAGCAAGCAAGTGTACGCTTGAATCAACAAAGCAGCAGCTCAAGCTCCCGAAATCTTGCAGTATAATCCATATGAGTGATATAATTGCCGCTTTGTTTGACACAGAGCCTCACATTCTTTCGCTTCAAAATCGCGTGTGAGAGGTTGGGTTTGGTACCCAAGGAATCACAGAGTACTCGGAAATTAGCATCCCGTCAGGGGAAGTGCTAAAGGCAAAAGAGATTTGCCAGAACCAGGAAGTAGAAATCTGTGAGCAGAAGGTCTTTGTCAATTTTCATGTCATCGGAATGGAAGATTTCGATGTCATCTTTGGCATGGATTGGTTGGAAAAGCACATGGCAACTATACGTTGTCTCGAGAGAGAAGTTGCTTTTCGAACAGCCGAAGGAGTGAAAGTTTGTTTCCACGACATAAGGATGGGTGTTTGCGTGCCAATGATCTCAGCACTGAAGGCAGTGAGGATGATCAGGAAGGGAAGCTGTCAAACTTTCTTGGTAAGTTCGACAGGCACGGCGAAGAGCGCAAACAATTGCAAGAGGAAGTGGTGTGTGAATATCGGGACGTGTTTCGAGGACTTGCTGTGTTTACCACCGATAGACAAGTGGAATTCACTATCGATTTGGAACCGAAGCAAAGACCGAGATCAAAGGCACCATATAGAATGGCACCTAAAGAATTGCAAGAACCGAAAGCGCAGATTTGCGGGGAGTCGTTGATCTAGGTTTTATCCGACCCAGCGACGCCGTGGGGAGCGCCAGCCTGCTCGTCAAGAAGAAGGATGGGTCAATGCGGATGTGCATTGACTACGGAGAGTCAATAAGTCGACGATCAAGAACAGATATCCTCTTCCAAGGATCGACGATCTTTTTGACCAGCTCAAGGGAGCAAGTGTCTTCTAAGATCGATTTGAGGTCGCTACCATCACTGAAGATCATAAAGGAGGACGCTATAAGACCGCTTCAGATTTGGTATGGGCACTACGAGTTCATCGTGATGCCGCTTGGTTTAACTAATGCGCCACTAGTTTTCATGGATCCGATGAATCGAGTTTTCCATCGATTCGGATAGTTTCGCCTTGGTTTTATCGATGATATTCTCGCTCATTCCAAGAATGCAGAGTTGCATAGAGAACACCTCCGTACCATTCTGGAAACGTTACGAGCAGAGAGGTTGTATGCCAAGTATAGCAAGTGCGAGTTTTGGCTCAAAGAAGTGATGTTCCTTGGACATATCGCGGTCTGAAGGAATCAAAGTCGACCCAGTGAAGGTTGAAGCAGTAAGTAACTGGAAGGTTCCGACTAATGCCAATGAGGTTCGAAGCTTTCTAGGCTTGGCCGGATATTATAGACGTTTCATCGAAGGGTTTTCAAAGTTGGCAAGGCCGATGACGCAACAGCTCAGGAAAGGAATCAAGTTTTCATGGTCCGAAGCTTGTGAAGCAAGTTTTCAGGAGTTAAAGAAGAAGCTAACAACCGCCCAAAGGTTAGCCGTGCGGAAGGGAACGATGGGTTTGTGGTCTACACCGATGCATCCAAACTTGGTTTGGGTTGCGTTCTCATGCAGAACGGGAAGGTTATAGCTTACGCGTCTCGTCAGTTGAAACCGCACGAGTTGAGCTACCCAACTCACGATCTGGAGTTAGCGGCAGTTGTTCATGCGTTGAAGATTTGGAGCACTATCTCTATGGAGTTAATGTGAAATCTTCACGGATCACAAGAGCCTCAAGTATTTCTTTGAACAAAAAGAGCTGAACATGAGGCAAAGGAGATGGCTAGAGTTGGTGAAGGATTATGATTGCTCTATCAGTTATCACCCGGGAAAAGCCAATGTTGTAGCAGATGCCCTCAGTCGCAAGTCGAGAGCGAAGTTGGGATATCTTCTTACGCAAGAGAAAGAGCTTATTCGAGATTTCGAGAAGCTCAGCCTGGAAGTGATTCACCCGCCGGAATCAGTGCAAGGATTCATCGTAGCTTTGACAGCTGAACCGGACCTGAGAGAAGCCATCGTGAGTGCGCAACGAGGAGATGAGTTCTTGGAGAAGATGCGTTTGAAAGCAAGGCTAGAAGATAGCAAGGGTTTCACAGAAGCGAGAGACAACGCGCTACTATTCCGAGGAAGGTTATGTGTGCCACTCAATAGGGAATTGAGAGATAAAATCATGAGTGAAGCTCATGAGGCACCGTATACAATTTCATCCGTGAAGCACCAAATGTCTGAGACCTTAAAAGGAACTTTTGGTGGGAAGGGATGAAAATGATGTAGCGTTTGTGGAACGTTGTTCGCTTGTCGGCAAGTGAAAGTCGACACCAACGTCCGTCAGGATTGTTGCAACCGCTACCAATCCCAGAGTGGAAATGGGATCATATCGGTATGGATTTTATGGTGAGTTTTCCAAGGTCAGCGAGAGGAAACACCGCTATATGGGTTGTCGTCGATAGACTGACGAAGTCGGCTCATTTCACCGATTCGGACGACGACGGGTTAGATAAGCTTGCTCATTTTACGTCCGAGAAATCGTGCGGTTACATGGTGTGCCCGTATCGATTACGTCAGATCGTGACCCGAGGTTCACGTCAAGGTTTTGGAGGAGTCTGCAGGAAGCCATGGGGACCAAGCTGAATCTTAGTACGGCATTCCATCCTCAAACGGACGGTCAGTCGGAAAGGACGATTCTGTGTTTTGGAAGACATGTTGTGAGCAATCGTGGCCGACGATGAGGAGAAAATTGGGAAGAGATACTACCTTTGGTAGAGTTTGCCTATAACAACAGCTATCGTGCCACCATAGAATGGCTCCCTATGAAGCGTTATACGGAAGAAGTGTCGATCGCCACTTTATTGGGACGGTGGGCGAGAAAGATGTTAGGACCGTAAATGGTTCAACAGACGGTCGAGGTTATCGATCGATCAAGCGAAGGATCAAGGAAGCGCAGGAGTGCGTAAGTCCTATGCGGACAAGCGTCGACGGATCTTCGCTCATGATCGGAGATCGCGTTTTCTTAAGGTTTCCCAACGAAGCGAGTCGCTCGCTTTGGGAAACGAGGTAAGTTACGACCAAGGTTCGCTGGACCTTCGAGGTTCTTAAGAGGATAGGCCCGCTGCTATAGGTTAGCTTTGCCACCCAGCATCGGAGATGTTCATGACGTGTTTCACGCCACCGAGAAAGTACGTGTTCGACCCAAAACACGTGATCAAGCATGACAGTGATTCTTGCTCGTGATCCGAGTTACGAGGAGAGACCGGTGGCTGCTTTGGAACGAAGCGGCGAGTTGAGGAACAAGCGGATTCCGCTGGTGAAGGTGTTGTGGAATCACCACGGAGAAGAAGCTACGTGGGAGTTGGAAGACAAGTTCGTGGCTCAAGACCGAGTTGTTTTCTCCACGTGATTGAAATTTCGGGACCGAAATTTTTCTAAGGAGGAGGATGTAATACCCGCCTTTTTAAGCTTCGCTTGCATGGCACGTTTTTCGAGAAAAGGTCAAAAGGTCGACTTTTGTTTCGGTGATGCGACCGTCACGAAACCTCGAGGCGTTGTGAAGAGTGTCTTATGACGAATTCATGTACACTAAGTATGCAGTTTTCACCACCCATGAAGGTTCGCACTCGGAAGTTATCGAAAACCGGACTTTTCATTGGTCTTTTAAAAGCATATCTTGTTTATAGTCATTGTGTCCGTATTTTATTTCGTGTCCATGGGTACTAAGTTTGCTAAATTTGAGTCCGTTTGCAAAAGTTGCGCCGGTTTTGCGTTTTGAAAAGGGTCATTATGCATAGCTAAATGACACCGCTTCCTATAAACAGGAGGCTAGGGCCTTCATTTTCAACGTTCATTTCCTTCGCCTCTCAGATTTACGGAAGAGCCGAGCAGCTCAGTGCACGCTGCTAAGTCACTGGAGGAGTGGGGATCGAGCCGGGAGGCTGGCTGGCGCCGCCATTCCGCCGCCGAGCCACCACCGCCGATCGCCCACCCCAGGCAGCCCGTTTTCTGTTTTTGTCCTTTTCTTGTTTTGATTCCTCCTTTAGTAGATCGTATAGCATAGAACTCGGGTTTCTAAAGCGACGAGCGAGAAAACGGCCGAGGCCTACCGATTTAGCCATTGCCGCCGCCCATTGTCACGATTTGAGGTCGTTGTCACGATTTGCGGCCGACGGCCCACCTTTGGCCACGGGTCCTTTAGGTTTTGAGTTCCGCCATGATTCTACTAAAATACCGATCTGCTTCGCATTTTTCGCTTCGCATGTCCGGATGTTTTTCGTTAATTCGAGTTTTAAAGGAAGTACATGCCCGGTTATCCATTTTCAACGCCGCTTTTCATTCCATGTTCGTCGTTATGCATATTGCTTATGTTTCCATTTTCATGCATCGATTTTTATGGTTTATCCTAGATCCGAGGATAGCATCGATTTTGAAGCTTCTTCACCGCTAAGATTTGAGTCAACTTGCATGCATGCATATTTTGAAAGTACCCTATTATTGGTCTTGATGCCTCAATATATTTCCTTACGCATCGAGTTGATTTGAAAACCCAGGAGAGTGCCAAATGTGGGTTCGAAAGTCGAAACCCTAATTTTGCTACGATCGTCGTTTGGATCACGTTGTTGCTTTGTTTTGTGGGAAGTGACCCCAAAAGTTGTTCCGCCTTGTTACGTGTACCTACCGGGCGATCGGTGAAGTCATCGGATCCGTAGATATCTCTCGTTGACGGCGTTCTGCTCAGTTGGGTTATATATGCTTATTTTGAGTTATTTACTCGATATTTCAAAATAAAACATATGCGCGTAAAATGTTTTGTGAAATTATTATCGTTCTCGATCCAAGATATGGTTCTATCATGGTTGTGCACGGATCTCTATTCGTGGGTTGATCACCATCTCGAGTATTGATCATAAGAGATAGACCCCAACACGTGGTTATGGTTACGAAGGATAGACCCTAAGTCCACACGGAAATGGTAATGAGGTGGTTATGGTTACGACGGGATTCAATCAAGTCCACACCGAGTTAGCCGGCTGGATCGTTCGGGCGTGGGCGTGGATATGTTCGGGCGAATGAATGTCATGTGACGGGTGGCGAGGATACGCCCGAGCCGTGGTTCATGGTTCTATGATGGGAGTAAAGAATAACGGATCGGTATCGAAAATGAAAATCTATTTTTGCTTACTTAGAAGTGGATTTACGTTTTAAAACCTTCTAAGGTAAGTGCTCGAACACGGCCTCATGATTCTTTTGATTTATGATAAAACCCCGGTGAGTGCGCTAGTACTCACCCCAAACTCTTTTCAAAATCTTTTCACGGATGGTGGAGGGTTCGACGAGGCGATGGGGGTGGGCTGCGGGTTCTTCATGCTATGCTTCCGCGATGTTGTGTTATATACGTACTCGATAATTATGTATTCTTGTCCCTTATTTGCTTTTCGATTGGGAACAAGATTTGTTATGTTATTCTCACGTGAGTCTCGATACGAGCATGCTATGTGGTTGACGGTCTAGTTGACGAGGATGTAATGCTATTTTGCCTTCTTGCATTACTTATAATAAACCGAGATCATGTTTTACGAGGTTATGATATCGATATTATTACATTGATGGATTGTTTGTGCACCCTCCCTTCGTGATATGTCCTAGTTATAAAGGAGATCTTGCCCGATTTCATGGTCACATCTTCTTATCATGTATGTTATATGTATCCCCTTCTTCCCCGCGCTTAACCCCACCCCTAATCACATCCGGCATCCGTGCCTTCCTCGGAATTGGGCGTGACACCAATACCCACAAGTCGACCTCAAAGAACCGCAGCAATACTTACCCCACGACCCAAAGAGCAACTCGCGCCCAACAACACGGGAGCGATGAATGGATGGACGATGAACGGATGGCTCTGATATCAAATGATACGATCCTCGCTGGTACAAAGGATCTATCGACATGCGAACGGAAGAACGAACAAGATGGAATATCCTAAAACCTCTGAATCTAACCCAAGAAGTGATATAGGTCAGTATGTCGCCTATACCCCAACGTGACGTTGACGCAGCAACTCGGGGATGATGAATGATACACGAACGAGGGATGGTGTCTCGTCGATACGTCGATAATTGAATTCCTTGGCAAACACAAGAAAATTCAAGAGTTAATGAAGAGAGAATAAAACTCACATATATTCGTAAAATCAAAAGTTGAATATTTTCTTATGCTTACAAGCCTTTATATAGGCTGAAAAATGGAACTCTAATCCTAATTAAAGAAGGACTCCTTATCAAATAAGAACTCTAATTTACAAAAAAAGTTTTAATAGACTAGGACTCTAGATAAGCCTAAAAAATGCTGCGAAAATCTTGATACAAAAACGTGGTCCATATGCCACATAATAATTAAATTCACAAAACTCGGGCTGCATCATGGGGTGACACGACTAGGGATAGTGGGATGCACAACCATAGCACGCCTCAGTGTGCGTTTCTCGATGGGGCTTCAAGTGATACGAGTGTGTGACGAGCGCATTCTTGGCTCGTGGCTACGTAGGGCCACAACGCATAAGCTCGTGCGCACAGAATGTCAATGGGACAGGAGACGATGGGGCCCAGTGTGTCACAGTCCACTATCCCTAAGGATGGTTTAGCCGATGCGACTCAGGATGGGATAAAAGAAACGGGGAAGAAAGGGATTGGGTGTTCATCTATGTGAAACAAAAGATAATACTGAATATAAATAAGATCTTAGCGATCGAGGTGTTACAATTTACATATTCGAGCCAGAAACGAAGACTCGACAAAAGAGTATTTGTTTACATATTCTAGCAAAATACAACATATTCAAGTGTTTGCAGCGGAATCATGTGAGATGCATATATGATGATATGCGCTCAAGGTTATGTATATTTACATTATCAAAAGATTACTCCACTCAACACATCACCATTGCAACACCTGCTCAACCTGCACATCAAAAACGAATATGCAGGGCTGAATACTAGGTACTCAGTGGACATATGCCAAATACTTCAAATAACATATGTTTATGTTAAAGTGATGAAATATTGATGTTATGTTAGAAATAAGTTATAATTATGTGTTTAAAGCATGTATAGATAGGTAAATTGAAAGAAAAGATAACAAAAATAAATTTAGAACATATATATATATTTTCGAAATTTTCAAAAATAAATAGAGAAGTGATATATTGATTTTATTTTCTTCAATTAATTTAATATATGAGTTTAATATGATGATTTAAACATTATGTGAATTTATTAGAATTTTCTAAGTTCATATGTTGAAAATGAAAAATTTTAGTTTAGGAGTTTAGTTGTTATGTTTATGTTAAGGTTAACATATGATATTAGTATTGATGTTTCAAGTTAATCTATGATACTTAAATGAGAAATCGAAAGGAAATTGAAGAAAATTATAGTTTAGGTATGTTGTTGTGAATTTTCGAAAATTTAAAGAAAAAGGGGAAGTTTAAATTATAATGTTATTCTTTATCAACTTTATGAATTATGAACATATTATGTAAATAAGGACTAATGAAGCCTAATTAAGGATTTTAGAACTAAGAATGTGAAAAGTTAAAGTTTAGGTATATATTATGTTGAAATGAAATTATGTGACAAATAAGTTATGTTATATGATACTAGTTGACTAGTAATGATTTGTACACCTAAAGTATACTAATAGTAAGAGAAATATTATTAAAGTAAGTTGATTGCTTATGACTTAGTTTGTATGAAAAGTTTAAATTTGGCGATTAATTAAAACGTTATGCTTCAATAACTTAATAAATGAATATAGTGCTTAAATAAAGAAAAGAAGGTGAATTGAAGTTACTAATGTATAATAATGATTAGTTGTTCTTTGAATATTAAATAGACACGTGAAAGTCAAATAAGATAAGATGCAAAGAAAGTTTAAAAAAATAAAATAATAAAGGATGCAATGACCCGAAAGATTTAAATTCTTATAGGTAAAAGTTTAGACAAAAATGTCTAAACAAAATGTAAGAAATGAAAAAGAATGAATAGGAAGAAATTATAGATGTTTGATGGATAAGAAATGTTGTTTATATGAATACTAATATTATCAAATAATTAAAGGTACATCGAGAAAATGGAAGGCGATTAAGGAGGAAGAAGAAGAAGAAGAAGAAGAAGAAGAAGAAGAAGAAGAAGAAGAAGAAGAAAAAGGAAAGTTTAGTAAGCTTACCGAGTAAAAGTAACAGGTGGGCTTTCGAACTAAACTATAGCACGTGCTAATTTATATTATTTCATCATATATTGCATGACATTTAAAATTATTGACTTGCTGAATGTTTGAGTATGAGCATGATGCATTACCTATCCACGGAAAGGAAAGAAAGAAAAGAAAGAAAAGAAAGAAAGAAAGAAAGAAAAGAAAAGAAAGAGAGAATGAAAGAAAGTATGTACCGACATCGGGTATGGACCTTCGGGTCAATGGTGTTTGAGAAGGAGGCCTACTTCTCAACACGATGAAAGTACGTGGATATGGGAAGAGAAAGATGTCTGCAGACAGAGTGTCACAGCCCGATTCGGCTACTACCTTATTGGACTGCGACTTGGGCTTTTGGGTTAAGTAAATATTAAAACAAAGAGGTTTTTAACTTATTTCACATGTGAAGAAATATAGATGTTGCAAAGCGAGACGAGATTAAGTATAGAAGGAAATAGTTTATAAAAGATGGTTTCAAAGGTCCTAACAAAGCAGTAGCTTTTACAAAGCTTTCATCAAAACATTTAGGAACTAACATAGTTACAGAATATAAAAGAGTTCAAGAGTTTGGCAGCGGAATAAACGTGTGAGACATGCATGTGAATATGCATTCTCAAGGTGAACCAAAACGTTCCATACTTAGTTGCAAAAAGAATTTCCGCTCAACTCCGCTCCGTTCCGTCACCAGCTCACTCAACCTGCAGATTTAAAAACAAACATGCAGGGCTGAGTACAAAGTACCCAATGGACACATGCCGAAAATATTTTACTTTTCTTTCACAAAATATTGTACTGCCATCATCACAGTAAGACACAAGGGTTTTATTTGAAAAGGCCTTGTACTTACTAATACATTTTTCATCATTTTCTCAAAACATCGCCTGCGCAGGCATTTTCCCATAACGTATATTCTAAGTCGGCTATGGATAACGCGCCGGGAGGGAGGCCTCCCTTCACCCGGACGCACGACTGACCGCAACCGGCGGTTCATAAGCTCATGTGTACACAATCCTAGCTAGGATTTTCCCATCTCCTCTAGCTTAGGATCAGAATTCATAACTTCCTGTTGCCCCAAGCAACCCGAATGGACATATACAAAACATAAAATATTTTTAGCAGACAATATCGTATCTCATCATTTGCAGTATAAGAAAGCAGTAAAGTAATAACAATAAATACTTTCGAAAAATCTAATTTTCAAGAAAGCTCATAACTTGTTTCGAAAAGAGTGCCCACCTCGAGAACTTAAAGTTCTTACGTCACTAGAGATTATTTGTCGTCTTCTTTCACCTTTGAGCCGAACCTTATCAACGTAAGAACGAGATTTAGCACATCACTACGCTTTTCCGAAAATCATCGATCCGAAACAACGGACTTACTAACATCAATTCTATTATCATCAATGGATTCTTTTACCGCACTTAACAACTATATTACGTCGATTATATTTGTTGTGTCTCGAAAAGAGATAATACTTCCTCCTTACATCCTTTCCTTCTGCTTACGTCATTTCGCGTAGATTACGAATCTTAATTTCATAACTAATTTTGGTTACGCACTAACGTATCAACATACTTCATACGTTTATACCTTAATCAAATTATTTTCAACGTCATACCATGTATTCCTTAATATTCACTAATACAACTATTCACTTATATATATATACTCTATTTCTATCGTTTTCCAATTATATTCCATAAGTCTCAATTTTTCTCATTAACAACCAATCATGATCAACATATTCACATGTATGAACTTACTTTAAGCATAACACTTTATATTTCAAAACCTTACGTCTTTTAACAAATATTTCAATGTGAGCATATTATTCTTCATCTAAAAATCCACATAAAATCATAGCATATCTTAAACAAAATTTTTGATTTAAATATGTTATCATATGTAATAAAATAAATTTGAACTTTATTTTTCCTTTTTCTTTCATTTTTCGATCCTTTTCATTTATTTACTATACTTATCCAAAAATTCCTATAAATTCATATTTCATACCATATTAACATAGGCTCCATAAAATCAAATAACATTAGACATAGAAAAATTTTGACATCATAGTTCTTTATGTCATGTTTTTCGAAAATTTCAATTAATTAACTAAACATTTTTAAAAATTTCTAATTAATTCACATAACATATTTTTATCATCATATATCCATAATATGTCATGATATTCATCATACCCAACTTGTACATCAATATTTCATGCCTTGTGATTTTCGAACATGATATTTCATTTTTTCAAAAATTTTGATTTAAATCATACATACTTAATTATTTCTAACTATCATCATTTCATGCTCAAAACAACAATTAAAATTTATTTCCATCAACATATATTTCTTACATGGTTTCGGTTTTCATGAGAAATTTTATAGCATGCTCAACTTTGTACTAAAATTATAATACATGCTTATAAACAGCATATAAACATATTTAATAAACAACTTTAAACATGTAGCAAATATTCTCAATTATTACATAAAAATCGAAAGCATGTAACTTAACATATCATGTATGAATTTCTAATATTTTTGCATATAATAAGAGGTTGTATGATTTCTAACCTTTTGATCGGTTTTGATCGGCGTCGGCAACGTTTTTCTTTCTAGGGTCGAATATAATTTTGGAGAATACTTTCTATCTTTTTCTCTCTATTTTTCTCTTATTTTTCGGTCATATGGTTATGGGAGGGGTGGGCTCCTATTTATAGAATTTATAAAGTGTATTAATCATGATTTTATAAAATATCTTAGCATAAAATCAAAATTTACAACTCATACCTTATCACCTTGATTTTCGGCCACCCCTACATGCATATGAGACAATTATTTTATCTTATCCTATAGTTTATTTAATTAATATTCAACCTTATCAAATTAGATGTCTTTATCAAAGAATTCCAAAAATCCTTCTTACCTATTTTTTGTCCAAGTTTTCGGCCACTACATACAAAATAATACATTCACTTGTAATTTTAATGATTCACCTTATCTTATCATAAATAATATCTCTACATAATAATCATATAATTTAATATCACAAAGATTAAATAATTTCTTCTTTTCTCATTGCCTACATGATTTTTAGTCACTTAGGCTAAACAAGAGACAACAATTATGTCTTATCCTATCTTGATACATTATCTTATCTTATGATTAATACATGTCATTTTCATTTCTATCCTTATCATAAAATAAAGAAAATTCAACACTTTAATACATACATACATATATATATATATATATATATAGTTCGGTTATTTCAATAATAAAGAGATGAATTTTATCTTCTTCATGCTAAGTTACAAGAATTAATATGTCATCATCAATATCATATCTTATCTTTATCCTAAGGTTTTAATTTTCTTCTTTTCACATATGTTCACACTTGTTAACATTTGTTCACATTTATTTTCTATATTTTTGGCTACTACAAGACAAAAGCTTTTACTTACTTTTTCAATTTGATAACCTACTTTATCTTATCCCTTAATAATATCTTACCATTATAATTATATCATATCATTATTAAGAGCATGATATTTTCTCTTTTTCACACTACTACTAGTGTGAATTTTTCGGTCTATATAGAGAATAAGTGCTACATATTTTACTTTCTTTCAATAAATAGCTATGTGACATAATATAAGTCTTAGATGATAAAATAAATCATAGGAAAATTAATTAAGAACAATTCTATGTACTAAAGTGAAGTTATCGGCTATTAATTAGAAAATAAGATTAAATCATCAAATCTTTTATTCCTTTTAATAACTAATATTATTTTAATGAATGATTACATAATGATAATGCTCTTGTATCATAAAATAAATTCTTTGAACAATTCTAGCATTATTCTCATCTTTTTTGAAAATTAGGGTTTTCTAGGAATTTAATTTACAAAATTCCATTCTTGCCCTAATGCATCATTTTCGAAATTTACATGATACTTATGAGATAAGATTGATCTTGAATTCATGATATTTATCAAGTATTAAAGCTTGTGCAATTAAATAAATTATTTGATAAAATATCACACATAAAATCATTGCTTTTTCGAAAATTTACACAAACTAGAGACAAAATATTATCTCTTATGATATTATCACATTACTACACATTTCTAAGAGATAAACATTATCTCTTAGTTAATCACAATCTTATCTTATCTTTTATGAAAATATCTTGGAAGCTTATCTCAAAAATGTCATTTTCAATTCATACTTATCTCTTATCTCTTAGTCATTATTCTACCTTATCCCATAAAATAAATATCTACCATATACATCCAAAATAATAACTCATCACATTAAATGAAGTGATATTATACTTGATCATAATTTAATCATAGTTTATATCTATATCATTATTTTCGAAAATAATGAGCAATTAAGAGAAGACATTTCTTTTTTCCTTCCTTAGTGTAATAATATCCCACATATATTTAAAAACATACTTATTCGTTATTAAAATTTATTTTATGCGAAAATTTAAGAGAAATTTCCATTTACTCAAAATCGGCAACTATCGACGTTCATTTCCATTCTCGGCTTCATTGTAATACTCCTTCTTATTTTTGAAAATTTAATGTCCAAAATCTGGGGTATTACACAAAGATCATGCATGTGCATTTGTTTTAAAATTATGAAAATAAAAACAAGTAAGTGTTATTTTGAAAATCATTCACAAGTTTTTCACTAAAATCCCTGTGTATTGCAAAGTTATGGCAAGTCAATCTTATAGCTCTAAGAGCAAAGTTTTAAATGTTTTCGGCATGTGTCCACTGAGTGCTTATGTACTCACGCCCTGCACGTATTTCTAAACATACAGGTTGAGCTTTGATTTCGGAGATGGAGTTGGAAGTGAACACTGTGGTTTTTGCTCGTAAATGTTCATATGTTGAGAATAACCCTTGTGATCGAATTACTTTATGGAAATGGTTGTTGATAATGGAGTCGAACTCCTTATTATATTTATGGTTTCGAATGTGCTTGGTTTGAATGGTTGTTTAGATCGTGAATAAAGTTGAGCGGGGACTCTTTATATCCTTCGTTATTGAGGCATATTTGATTGGGTTGTGGTTATGATTCTCGGAAATTGTTGAAGCCGAATTCGTTTATTTCTAGCTTGTTTGAAAGTTGTCTTGAAAAACCGTTGTCCATTTTGTTGCCTTGCTGATAATTAGGAACCCTATGCAAATTGTTATACTTTGTTGCCCCGAGTTATATGTCTTCACACATGTAACTCAACTACCCTTTTTGTTGCCATACTCTGACTTGAATAATGGTTATGTGATTGTTTTTTTGATGGAGATAAAATTTCCTGTTGTACAAAGGTTGATTTTGTTGATTACTATAGCTTGGTTATTTCTTTTATTCGTTTGACCTCATGGATTAAGTGGACATGACCAAATTTAATACCTCAATTGATGTCATTCCTTAATTGACCTCCATAATTATTGTTGTCACAACCTACTTGAATTCCTTATATCGTTATTAATCCTAATAGTTTATGATGAGTCCTTAAATCGCACTCTAATCTCTTGATTAAGAAGTTGGACTGTGATAGATTGGTATCAGAGCAAGGTTCTTACTGGGTTTGTTAATATTTGAAGTTAGTTTCAATTCCTAATGTAAGTAGAGTCAGTAAAGCACAGTGTTCCAAATCCATCTTCGCCAGCTCAACCCGGTAAGTAAGATGAAAATTTTACTATGAGCATTTAAAAGGATTTCATTTCAAGAAGCTATTTTATAAAGTCATGCATTTGACAAAGTCATGCATTTTACAAAATCATTCATTTGATAAAGTTCTTCATATGATTGATAAATTATGTATATGATAAGTATGTGAAGTAATAGTTGCACTATGATAAGTATAAAATTGTTAAGCTTTAAGTATTTAAGCACATTAAGATAAGGCCATTTTAGTTAGTATTTATGTTTTATGTTAGGATGGCAAGGACTAGATCTACACCCAGGAAGAGTACAGCACCAAGACCCCTTACAATTGGACGAACGGATCAATTCTATGAATATCGTATGGAGGAAACTCATAACTTAGTGGATTTTTGGATAGATTCGTTTGAGTTATGGACGCAAGTTGGGGGTTAGGCGTGATGATTTGGATGGCATCATGCAATTGGTACGAGCTTAACACCGGGATGGCGTGAATGGGCGGTGTAGTTGCCCTAGATTATGTCGCTGAATATCGTAGCTTTGCTGAACTTCCAGGATTTGTAGAAATTATCCGGAGACAATATCATGCTACCCAGAGTCCACCTCCTGGTAACTATCCTCCGGTGGAAGGTTTTGTTTTTGCCATCTATAATATCTTATCCTCAGATATTGTAACAGCCCTCTAATCTTAAGTACGGACTAGCAGGGACGGTTATATAGAACAGGGTTAAGTAACACAATTATATAATAAAGTACTAAGCTGTGAGTCATATACAAGAGATATTTCTAGAATTTCAAGCGTTCAAGGTTCGACTAAACATATTGTACATATGACTTCATAATCTAGCAGCGGAAAACATGTGATGTGTACATATGACGATGTACCATCAAGGTATACTATCAGCGACAACTTTCCTATTGCTCAACACTGCTTCATCGCATCAACAGCTCAATCTGCACATTTAAAAACAAACATGCAGGGTTGAGTACAAGAATGCACTCGGTGGGCTTATGCCAAAAACGTTTTCATTAAATTACTCTGCCCCATTAGTAACACACGAGGTTTTAGGTAGAAATACTCGTGCTCACTGAAACATTTTCTTTCATTTTCATAAAGTTGTCTGGCCAGACATATTTTCTGTCTATATGATCCGTATCATTTCCCTTATAACATTATCATAATTTCAGCACACGTTGGTAGCGAACCAACAAACATTTAATATCATCATAACATCACAATATCATAATATGTTGGTAATGAGCCAACAACAATCAATCTCATTACAACACCACCATACGTTGGTAGCGAACCAACAACATTCATATCATAACATCCTCCTCATAATACATCATATCATCCTCCTCATAATACATCATATCATCCTCCTCATAATACTCATATCATCCTCCTCATAATACATCATCATCCTCCTCATAAAATATCATCATCCTCCTCATATACAATTCATCGCATAAAAATTCTCCTCATTATCATAACATTCATCATAATATCATAATATGTTGGTGGCGAACCAACACTATTGATAGGATCATACATAAAATCATAAACACTTTAGGCAGGTAATCATTTCTCAACAGAGAGCATTGTAAATAAACATTTTATCCTCGAGGAGAAAGAAACGCCCACCCGGATTGGAGACTTTCTTAATTCGATTTCGTTCTACGCCAACGATCACGTCCGCGTGCAAACCTTTACGTAAAAACGATTTCAGTACGTCGGTCACGTTTTTCGAGATTTTCAAAGTTTAAAATAAACTTTGATAACTTATACTATAATAATTCGAATTTCTTAACGAATTCAATACGTCGTCCAATCGCGTATCTTAACTAAACATTTCTCGTACTTCGATAGAGACGAGATATGATCAACTATTTCATTTTAACCATTTAGGTTAAACGTTCAACGTATTCTAACGTTTTTCGATATAAAGATCTCAAGTATGAAATCTTTTCTCACCAAAGAGACTTTCTTATAAAATTTATCGCTTTTACACATTAGCGTGATTTATCGAACGATTTCATATCGTTAAATCAAAAGTCGACAATTTTGACTTTTCTTAATAAACTTTTCAATAATTCACATATTTAGCAACTAATTTCCATATAAATCGACTTTCAATCGATTTCTTTCATAAAACCCTAATTCTCGATTTTCATGCAAATCGATAAACTTTATTAATATTTTACTTTAACCTTAATTAACTTATTCATTTTACATTATTGTTCATTTCTAACGTTATTTAATATAACGTTTACCGTAAACATAGTATACTATGTTTATAAAATCCATAAATTCTTAATATGTCTAAAATAATTTCTAGACATATAATGAATTATTTTTCTTAATAAAAATGATTTAAAACCCTTAATATCTCAATCTAGCTCTCGGCCATCATACTTTAAATTCTCAAATTCTTCCAAAATTCTTCTAAATTCATATAGTACACTATATTATCATAGTATCAATGATATGTATAAACATTAGCTATAGGAAAATTGGACATCACTATTCCATCACTATAGTTTTCGCCATTAAATTTTAATTCACCAAACATTTTCTAAAATTCTAATAAAATTCCACAATACATAATTATCATTCTATAGAATAATACATCATAGTATTTAACAAAATTAACTTATACATCATGTTCCCACCCACAAAGCTTTCGCCATTCTCAAACATATAACTATATATTTTCTAAAATCCTTGTAAATTCCTATAACACCTACTTTAGGCTCTACAACATTTATATGTTATAAAATCACTTGAATATAAATTGTACACCAACCTAATATTTCTTCATCATTTTCGGTAGTTTCAATTTAATTACAAAGGATTTCCATAAGTTCCAAACAATTTACTATGAGCTCTATAATCATCATAGATCATTAATTTACCAACAAATGAATCTGACAAGCTTTCGGTCATTCATATTAAATTGAAATCATGCTTAACTTTTAATTAATTCATCAACATGAAACATATACTTGTCTTACATAAATAATGAACAACTAGACATGATCACATAATTATTTCTATTCTTCTCATTAAGAACATAAGTATGTATATTAAAATCTAACGGTTATAATTCGAAAATTTTAACGAATAATTGAAGCTTGTTCGATTCAGTAACCTCTTTCTGAAACTTTGATTTTTGATGAGGAGGATTTAAATCAAAGATTTTGGTGAATAAATTGAAGAACTTCAAGGCTTCTTTCTTTGGAAGCTCACGGCACTTTGTGGTTTGGGAATGAGAAGTTGTAATATTCCAAAGAAACGAATATACGATTGCGATTTTCTAAACCCGTAATTAGGGTTGCCGTATATTATCTTTTTACGACATCGAATCTTGTGATTTCGATACGATATCGTTTTAACGAATTCCTTTTCATAATTCACTAAGGATTGCGAATTAAAGGATTGAAATATTACGAAATGATTCGTCAATAATTTTTAACGTCAAACGCGTATCGAACGTCAGCTTTTCATGAAATTTCCTGAGCAGTGAAGCTTGGAATTAATTTCCAACTTAATTCCTTTATTAAATGGAATATATTTATTTAGTAAGTATGAACTTACTGCGACCATTTTGAGATGAGTCGACTTTGAACGTTTTGAGACGTTTTGAACGTCAACGTCTAGAGACGTTTTGAAAAATGAGTTTAATGCTCAGGAAATTATAATAATTAATTCCCTATTATTATTTTATATAATTACAGTATTAATAATTATTAAAATCGTATTTTAGCATTTAAACTCGATATTTTCGAATATTAATTTTCGAAAACCCTAAACTTATAAATAAGGGTTTTATCACATGAAATGATACCATTAAATTATTCTATGGTATCTAAACTTTATAATATGATATATATGAATAATATTAGGCATTAAATCAGATTTTTAACCATAGAAATCGAGGGTTTCAGTTTTTATAAAATTTGAAACCCTATTTTCGAAATTAGGGTTTTTATTGCATAAAATGTGTAATAATTTTATCCTATGCTATTATTTAATATCTAAATCATATATTATGATATATATGTGTATGTTTGATCGAAATGTACATGAGTGTCAATAATAGGTGTGATTTACATTCTATTTCCTATTTTCCCATTTTATATTCGGTATTTTCGAAATATTGTGTATGTGTTGATTTAATTATTTTTATGGCATGTATTATATATCTATGACCTATACTATGATTTATACATGTATTATGTGTAACAAGAAAATTAAATCAGCCATTTAAATCCCCCCCATGCGCCGATCTCCCTCTTCCCCAACAAGCATGCACTCCACCCTTTTTCTACCCAATGCATGGCTTAGCTTTCCACTTAGCCTAATCATCACACTAATACTCATCATTGTGCTGCAGATTTTGCCCCAATTCTTGGCTAAAAATCGAGAGTGAGAGAGAGGTATAGGGAGAGAGGCTTTCATCTTACTCATTATTCTTCTCACAAACATTTCAAACACACAAAACACTCTCTATTCTCCCCATTTCTCCTCTGAAAAATCGAGAGCAGCCCCCTCTCCATTTTTGAAAATTTTCTTCTTCACTTCTCCTTCTCCATTCGAAAATCTTAGTGCCTAGCCTTGTTCTTGTGATTCCATACCATATACAAGGTAAATATGGACCATAGTATCGATTCTTATCCTTCTTTGTTCAAGAAAATCGAACATGTTTTAGATATATATTTATGTGTGTGTTTCGAAATTTTTATATATGTATACATATTTGTTTAAGTGTTCTTGAGCATGAGCTATGGTTATGTCTATGTTCTTGTTGATTTCCTTTTCAAAATATGAGCATAAACATAAGATGTTGTATATGAAATGTTTGTAATGATTTAGCTTGTATATATATAATTTTCGAAACCATAGGATGTATTGGAAATAATTTTCGAAAATGGTACAAAATTGTTGGATGAGGACCGAATACTTATTAGTATGTTCTAAGCATGTATTATTGATCTATGTTATGATTTAAGACTATAGTATGTTATTTAAAATTTTTGGAAAACCCTAGCTTAAATTTTGCTAAATACCGTGAGCCATTTATGTATGTACCTCAATGTATAATTTTTATTTCAAGCTTGTAATGGTGTATTGATGCTTTAGAACCTTGATTATATATTCTATGATTTAACTAGAATTTTTGAAAATCAATTGCTATTCTTTTTAAAAGGGCCGAGAGCATTATAATTTATAGATTGGTGTATGATTTTATTTTTGAACATGCAATGGTGTTTTAATGCTTTAGTATATTATTTATGCATTGTGTGAAATTATTAGAATTTTTGGAAATCAATTACTATTTTAAATCAAATAAGCCGTGAGCTTTGTGCTCTTAAAGGTGATGATTTAATTAGTTTTGATAAATATTATGATGTTATATTAGTATACTATAGTGTATAAACATAGTATATAATTGTTGGAATTTTTGAAAATCAAATAACATATTGAATCAAAAAGTTCGAGAGCTATTGAGCTCCATATGGTGATGATTCAAATGTTTTGGTTGATGTTATGATGTTACAATGTTATAATATAGTGTTTAATGATGTTGGAATTTATTTAGAATTTTTAGAATTTGTTTGCTAATTTTTCGGTAATTATCAAGTTATTGCCGTGAATAATTGCTATATATTATTAAATCAATGGTTATGGTGAACTATAGGTTATATTGGTGATGTATATTGATGTTGGGATATTATACTAGGTATATATCAATTTTGGGAATTTTGGATAATTATTCCTAATTATTGAAATTACCGTAAATGTATATATGTATATATATAAATAAATAGCAATAATACCATATGAATTTTAGAAATTCATATTCTGGACCATAGTGTATAATAATGCACTATATTAATTTAGAAAAATTTTCAAAAGTCATTTGACATTTTTAAATTAATTATCGAGTTCTCGATAATTAATAAGGATTTTTAAATCCTTTTTAAATCAGTTTATTAATAAAATATTTGCTAAATTAATATTCTGGACAGATTTAAATTTTACAAAATTTTATAAACATAGATTGCTATGTTTGAGATGAACGCTCATTTTATAACGCTTTAAAACCAAAATACGATTTTATTTATAAAAGGTTTATTTAACGCGAAATTATTTATAAGTCCTCGATTTACGTGATAAATCGAAAATAGGACTTTACGCTTTCAAATCGATCAAATTCGATTTATAAAACAAAATAGTAAGAGCTTACTTATTAAAAGTCAAAATCATCGACTTTGTCGACTAGTGTCGACTTCGTTGACTTTTCAAGTCAAACATACGATTTTACGATTATAAATACGTCAGTACGCGTAAAATATACTAATTGAGTATGATACCTCATTAGTAAGAAAAGATTTCACAAATGAAATCCATATATCGAAAACGCATTTATATCGCCGAACGTATCTCGGCGAACGAGAAAATTCAATCATATACGTGTTAGAGACGATTGAATTCACTAAGGAATTCACCACATCGATATGAAATATCGAAGTTTATCTTAGTTTTTGAAAGTCTCGAGAGACTTGAGCGACGACTAAAGCCTCGCCAGAAGGTGTGGACGCAAACGCAGCGACGGGATTTTGACGAACGAACGAACCTAGGACTTTTACAACGAACCATAGTCCAGGTGGGCTTCTTATCTTTAAAATGTGGGCCTTTTCTTACCCCACTAAAACGTGACTTTACTGTTATTTCAAATGAGTTTATTTACACAGCCTTATTCTACAAACTGTTTAACAAATGTTTCTTGCATTACCTGCCAAAAATATTTCGTTTGTGTATGGATCCTATCTGTTATGCCCGGGTAGGGCTGTGGAGATGGTTGGAACTATTATATCAATTGTTGTGGTAGCACCCAACCTTTTTAATGTCGGGTCCTGTGCCGGATGATAAATGCCTGGCTAGGATTGGCGTGAAGGTTGGAACTATACGCTGTGTTAACATATGCTTGCAGAGAGTGACTGTGTGCTGTACGGGATTACGGCCGGTCACGGCGTCGTAGATGGGAGGCCTCCCTCTCGACGTTTATTATTTATTATTATTATGTATTGTGACTATGAGATACGGACCATACACACCAAGAAAATGCTTGGCCAAGCTACTTTACGAATCGAATGATTTTAGTAAGACAAGGCCTTTAACTAAAACCCTCATGACTTACCCGATATTGGCAACAGAATCCAAATATTATCAAATGTTTTCGCATAAGTCCACCGAGTGCAATTTCTTGTACTTAGCCCCGCATGTTTGTTTTTTTTTTTAAATGTGCAGTTGAGCTTCGATGGTGATGATGGGAATGTGTTGAGGAGTCCAAATGTCCTCGACCGATTTACTTCAATTTGTGGTTATACTCAATGCATATCGTCATATATGTATTCACACACTTTCCGCCGCTATACTCGAACTCCTTTATTTATGCCTTATGTTTACAAACCATCGAGGTCCATCGGATCGTGGCAAGTTTTGGGGTCCGATGGCTAAACCTTTTCAAAAACATTATGACATCATCTCATATTCGCTCAAGCATGTTAGTTTATTTTTATGCATCTCTATTTTATCCATGTAACTCCTAAAATACTACTCCTAGTATTAGTCGCCCTCCAGTCCGGGTTGGTCCGGAGTGGGGTCGTGACTGAAGTGGTATCAGAGCGCTTTTGCTCTTTGTAAACCCAAATCCTTTTATTCTAAGTCTAGATCGAGTCACTGGACTTCTAGAAATTCATCGACTCTCTCAACACTCCATCACATCGAGCTCAACCGGGAATAAGGTAACTGCATTTCTTTCTCAAACTCATGAAATGGAAAATTTCTGCATGATGAGCAAGTTAGAGGAACTTTTGAGAAATTTTATTATTATGAAAATTTTTGAAGTTGAGCAAGAAAATTTTTCCAAAATTTTTTGAATTGAACTAATATAAGTGCTCAAGTATTGAGATGGAAGTGTATGGTAGTATCGAGTTGAATGATCAACATGGAATGAATGAATCCATTTTCGATATGTATATGAGTTGATCATGATTGTCTTTTGAAATCATATTTCCAAAATTTTCAAATAAGACTTTACTTTCCAACTTTCAAAATTTTATTTATGATGAACGATATGTTATCATGAGACGAACTTAGACTCTAAGGAGCATGCTCACGATCGTGAAAGAACATAGAATACGAACTTCTTTTTCCCTTATGCGAACAAAAGAACGATAGGAAGAATGAAAGTGACGATACCCTTGAGCACGGACGACTAAAGACAAGCGAGAAGGATGAACGAGGACGACCTCAACCTTTAAGCTGAATGACGTCGGCACTCCATCATCACTTCAACACGAGTGAGCAGCAACACGAATCATGACATAGACGCCACTTACGGCTTCAGAATGTTCAGCCCGACTTAAGGACCCGAATATGGTAGACGACACGTCGACGCACGCCTCGATTGACATTTTTGCACGATCGCGCAAATTTCCTGCACTGCACAGTAGATTTGTTTTAGCTAGATCTCTCGTTAGGACTCCGATTTACGCATGGTTTTCACCCACGTGCTCCTAACGCACTGATCTTCATTTGTTATGAAGAACAGAATCCCAAATTATGTCTCCAGAATACTATAGAGTCTGTTGAACTCTAGCTTAAGTGTTTGAAATAAGACAAGGATCTCGTAGCGTATATTAAGATATCATTAGCTTATATGTATACTTTGGGTAAGACTAAGAAGGTAAGTTGTAGTATGTTTTGTACATTATGATGTTGCCTACCTTATAGAATTGTTTAGTTCTAGCCTAGTTGCTTCTCGTTATGATATCCTTTCTGTTTTGAGATAACGATAGTTGACTTACGTTAGTTTTAATCGTGGCAGATGGAGGAGATGCGCTATATCGCCAGGAGGAGGGTAGGACCTCATGCCCCACCCGAGGAGCTGATGCGCACTTATAGGGAATGTTGGATGTGCAGGCGGGGAAGACCTAGGCGAGTTTACGCATCTACCTTCGGTTGTGGAGGAACGCCCGAGCCTATGGCGCAACCGACCACGATGGCATCAAGAGACTCCTAGCTATACTCCCTTGCACTGGATGGTTATACCGAGAGGTATCGGGACCCTACATCTATCGCATCCCCGAGGCTATGATTTGATTGGGATCCGCTGTGTTCGTGAGTCACCGACTTACGTACAGATTCTGAGCCTCACCTATGGGACCCTATCTCCTCCACGGGAGTACACTTGGCGTGACGAGTCGCCAGAGTGGTCTGTACCTTGAGGTTCCGAGACAGTTGATCCAAAGGATACCCTGCCCGGATGGACGAGGGGGGATGTACGAGGTAGATAGGGCAAGACGCCACAGAGCCTTGGGAGAGCCCGCCTTACCACCAAGCAGGTTTTGGACACCCAAGACGTCCGCCGCCACCCCTACCACCGCGTCCGATCCACCACCACCGAAGACGAAGAGCCCTTTCACGGATAGCGGATGAGAGTATCAGATGCCTTCCCTGGATATGACCCGACCCGAGTATGCTACAGCCCGATCCGCCACAACTACGACTTGTACGGCGCGGATAACTTCGGACCCCTGCGCGACATACCGATGATGGAAGCCAGCGGTGCAGGACCATCCAGGGTACGACCTCGTGAGGACGATTCGGATGGGGAAGACGACTCCGAAGAGGAGGAAGACCCTGAGGAAGACGCGGAGTAGGAAGGAAACTCGTGAAGACATTAGGCGATGTTTTAATTAGAATTTGTTTTGTTATGACTAGCATGTGTGCTAGCTTTTCCCTTTTTATTTCAGTACCATGGTTCTAGAACTCGAATTTTTTCTTTTTAGGCCGTGTGGGCCCGAAACCTTGCTTTTTCTATTCCCTGTAATTCTCGATGTTGGACGTCTTGTTTTCGACAAACCTTGTTTATCTATCTACATATATTTTTGACCCAAGTGGGGCTTTTGGGTGACAATTGTCTATGTTATGGATGAGTTGTTTTATTTTTATATCGCTTTAAGAAGAAGCTATGAAAACCTTATGTTGTTAAGTTGTAAGTTGCTTAGTAATTAACGATGATATGTTTTATATAGTAGAATGCCCCAGAAGAAACCCAAAAAGAGAACCCAGAGGTCGAGGAAGACCTAGAGGGAGGGGTAGAATCCCCGAGCAAGAACAAGAGGATAATCCCCAACCACCGCCTCCACCTCAACCCGATCGCAGGATCGAAGAACTATTTCTGAGGCAAAACCCTCCTGTTTTTAACGGAAAGGGGAGCCCGGAAGAAGCCGAACAATGGGTTAGAGCCATTGAACGGATTTTTACTTTCTTAAGGTGCACGGCACAGGAAAGGATGTCGTGTGTTACCTTCCAGCTGATCGGACCAGCTGACTTCTGGTGGGAGGCCAGAAAGAAGACTTTTTCAGCTGAACAGCTTGAGGAATTCTCGTGGGAGGATTTCAAGAGGGAGCTGTATGAGAAGTACATCCCTAAGAGCTATAAGAGGAAGAAGGAGTGTGAATTTTTCCCGCTAAAGCAAGAAATGATGTCTCAGAATCGACTATGATCGCACCTTCGCGAAATGTCGAGATATGCACCGAATCGTGGACACCGACTTGAAAATGTCGGAAAAGTTCGTGTCGTGGCTAAGAATGGAGATTTGCATGTCTCTTGCCACCACGAGACCTATCATACATCGGAGCTCTCGCACGAGCTTTGATATTGAGGCGCCATGACCGAGAATAAGTCAATGTCGCTTCGTGCACACGTAATTCGGATAAAGAAAAGGGGGCGGAGCCCAACCGCGAGAATAACAAACAGCGGAAACTATGGAGAAGCAAGTCACAAGCGCCTGTGGCAAGGAAACACGCGCAGCAGGACAGAGTCGAAGAGAGCGACTTATGCTCCACCGACAAAGGGACCACAGAGCAGTCAAGGGCACCTCAATGCCCTAGATGCCATAGAGCACACAAGGGTGTGTGCATGGCAAACGTGGTAAGTCGTTACAAGTGCGGGGCAACGGCATTACGCCAACAATTGCCCAAAGGTCACGCTCGGATATAAGGCCGAACCAACCGGCAATGCTCACCACTAAGGGCTATATGACTTCAACCCCACCGCCACAGGTAGCCCAACCCCAACCCCGCAACTCAAAGTGGCAACAACCCCCTCAACAATAACCCAACAACAAGAATAATGGCAAAGAATTAAAGAACAAATCCAGAACAGTAGTGGCAAAGAACCGCCCAACAATAGCAGAGGCGGTAACCACCGCGCTAACGCCAAAGAAAAGCAAAGAATAAAGCCAAAAAGACCGCCTAAATCAACAAGGACCGGCGCCTGTCACCTCGGCCGGCTCAGCTGAGCCTACGCCTTGATAGAGGCGAATCTAACAAAACCAAGGAAACTTGGCGGTATGGGAGTTCTACTCAACCCACCGTTATAGTATTGTTCGACACTGGTGCTTCGTGATTCTTTATTGCAAAATCATGCGAGAAATGCTGGGCCTTAGGTCGAAAGGTCAAGCTGTGATATGAGAATCTCATCGCCTATAGGAGGGATTATGACTCATACACACTTTTGCTCGAACCTAGAGTCGACATTAGGATCACTTAAGGTTCGCTAACGATCTAAACATAATACCCATGGATGATGTAGACATAATCCTAGGAACGGACTTGTTTAGCTAAGAATCATTCCACGATTCTCCGTAAGGAAAGGAAAATTTCGCTTCACTTTCTCGACAAGAAGCTACGCATTTTCACGGGATCAAGATGGGAAGAAGAGTCCCGATAGTGTCAAGACTACAAGCTGGGAGGATGATGAACCGAAGGGATGCCATGCATTCCTTGTTTATTTGAACGAAGAGGATAAACCCAAGCGGGTAGAAGACATTGAAGTCGTCCAAGAATTTTCTGACGTATTTCCCGAGAATCTACCAGGACTGCCTCCTGATAGACAACTAGAGTTTACCATCGACTTGGAGCCCGGATCAGCCCCAGTGTCGAAGGCGCCCTATAGGATGGCCCCAAAGGAGCTAGAAGAGCTGAAAATCCAAATCCAAGAGCTTTTGGATCTAGGATTCATTAGGCCGAGCGTTTCACCGTGGGGAGCGCCTGTTTTGTTTGTTAAGAAAAAGGATGGTTCTTTGAGGATGTGCATCGATTATAGAGAACTAAATAAGATGACACTAAAGAACAAATACCTTTTACCCAGAATTGATGACCTGTTTGACCAATTGCGAGGAGCGGGTGTATTCTCGAAAATTGATCTTAAGTCAGGATACCATCAGCTGAAAATACGGCCTGAAGATGTACCCAAGACTGCATTCCGAACCAGATATGGCCACTATGAGTTCATAGTTATGCCATTCGGATTAACCAATGCACCAGCCGTATTCATGGACCTCATGAACAGGGTATTTCATCCATTTTTGGATAAATTTGTGTTGGTCTTCATAGATGATATCCTTATTTATTCAAAGAATGAAGAGGAGCATAAGGAACATCTAAGAACGGTTTTGCAAACCCTGAGAAATGAAAGACTCTTTGCTAAGTTTAGCAAATGTGAATTTTGGTGAAGGAAGTTATGTTCCTCGACACATCGTGTCGTCAAGGTATAAAAGTAGATCCACCAAAGTAGAGGCCGTGCAAGAATGGAAATCACAAAAGACTCAAAGACGAGATTAGAAGTTTCCTAGGATTAGTTGGTTACTATAGGAGATTCATCAAGGATTCTCCAAAATTGCAAGACCGATAACTTGCCTACTTGGAAGGGAATCAAGTTCAATCGATGATGAGTGCGAGATGAGTTTCCAAATACTCAAAGAAAAATCGACCCGGTGCACAAGTTCTAGCATCCTGCATGGATAAGGGTATGTGGTCTATACCGACGCATCTAAGACCGGCTGGGTTGTGTTTTAATGCAAGAAGGAAAAGTGATAGCTTATGCATCCCGACAACTCAGACCCCACGAACTGAACTACCCAACCCATGATTTAGAATTAGCAGCTGTAGTTCATGCCCTGAAAATTTGGAGACACCATCTCTACGGTGTGAGATGTGAGATCTTCATGGACCACAAAAGCTTGAAGTATTTCTTCGAACAACGAGATTTGAATATGAGGCAGAGAAGATGGCTAGAATTAGTAAAAGATTACGACTGTGGTATTAACTATCACCCGGGCAAAGCGAATGTAGTAGCTGACGCCTTGAGTCGTAAGAGCCATACCAAGTTAGGATGTCTCTTTATACAAGAGGAAAAACTCGTTGAAGAGTTTGGTAGGATGAGGATTGAACTGGTTGAACCACCCAAGACAATTGTGAGCTGTATCGCTACACTCACACTGACATCTGACCTAAGAAAGAGGATTGTCGAGACAAAGGATGGAGGAAAAGTTGGAAAGATCCAGAAAGACTAAGGTCTCAAGGATTCAAGAATTTCCAAGAGGCGCGGATAACGCCTTATTGTTTGAAGGTAGGATATGCGCTTCTCGACGACGCAGAGCTTCGTAACGAAATCATGAGTGAGGCTCACGATACGCCCTACACCGCCCACCCAGCAAGATTAAGACGTACCAAGACCAAGGAAAAGTTTTGGTGGGAAGGCATGAACGAGACATAGCTTCTTTCAGAGAACCGCCTTGTTTGTCAACAAGTGAAGGCACTACACCAACGTTCCCTACGGAAGTTACAACCGCTGGAAATCCTCGAATGGAAGTGGGACGATATAACGATGGATTTCGTTATAAGCTTACCCAAATCGAGAAGAGGAAACACCGCCATATGGGTGATTGTGGATAGACTTACCAAAAGTACTCACTTTCTACCTATTCAAAGCACTTATGGATCCGATAAGTCGCCCACCAGACGTTAAGGAAATTGTACGACTACATGGAGTGCCAAAATCTATTACCTCGATCGAGACTCCAAGTTCACATCCGATTTTGGATTAGCTTGCGAGAGAACTGGTACTAGATTAAACTTCAAGACAACATTCCACCCACAAACCGATGGACGATCGGAGAGAACGATCAAACGCTAGAAGATATGCTTAGAATCGTAATTTTGGATCGAGGTGCAAAATGGGAAGATATTTTACCTCGATCAATTTGCTTACAACAACAATGCTATCAAGCGACGATCGGCATGGCCCCGCACGAAGCCTTGTATGGCAAGAAGTGTAGATCACCACTTTATTGGGATGAAGTCGGTGAGAGAAAGGTCATAGGTTTGATTCAAGTGAACTAAATGATCGAGATCGCTCGACAAATTAGGATGAGAATAAAAGAGGCTCGTGATGTACAAAATCTTACCGATACGCGTAGATCCGAGCTACGCTTGAGGATGGAGACAAAGTATTTCTTAAGGTCTCCATCGAAAGGGATTGTCGTTTGGCCCGAAGGAAAGCTTAGACCCGCTTTATAGACCTTATGAGATCCTAGAAAGGATAGGTCCAAGAGCTTATAGTTGGCTCTTCCGCCAAACCCAGGAATGTCCATAATGTTTTTCATGTCTCACAACCACGAAAATACGCTCACGACCCAAAGCACGAGATTCACCAAGACGACGTGACCTCGTTTTACATGAGCTATAAGGAAGAACCCGCACCATACTTGACCACAAAGTTCAAGAAACACGAACAAGACGATTCCGTTAGTCAAAGTGTCATGAGACACCACCGACGAAGAAGCCACGTGGGAGCTTGAAGAAGCGATGAGGAAAAATACCCGATTTATTTTTCTAGAGGTATACAAATTTCGGATGAAATTTTTCGAAGGGGTGGAATGTAATATTCCAAAGAAACGAATATATCGATTGCGGTTTTCTAAACCCGTAATTAGGGTTGCCGTATATTATCTTTTTACGACATCGAATCTTGTGATTTCGATACGATATCGTTTTAACGAATTCCTTTTCATAATTCACTAAGGATTGTGAATTAAAGGATTGAAATATTACAAAATGATTCGTCAATAATTTTAACGCCAAACCCGATCGAACGTCAAACTTTTCATGAAATTTTCTGAGTAGTGAAGCTTGGAATTAATTTCCAACTTAATTCCTTTATTAAATGGAATATATTTATTTAGTAAGTATGAACTTACTGCACCATTTTGAGATGAGTCGACTTTGAACGCTTGAGACGTTAACGCCAACGCTCTGAGACGTTTTGAAAAATGAGTTTAATGCTCGTGAAATTATAATAATTAATTCCTATTATTATTTTATATAATTACAATATTAATAATTATTAAAATCGTATTTTAGCATTTAAACTCGATATTTCCAATATTAATTTTCGAAAACCCTAAACTTATAAATAAGGGTTTTATCACATGAAATGATACCATTAAATTATTCTATGGTATCTAATCTTTATAATATGATATATATGAATAATATTAGGCATTAAATCAGATTTTTAACCATAGAAATCGAGGGTTTTAGTTTTTATAAAATTTGAAACCCTATTTTCGAAATTAGGGTTTTTATTGCATAAAATGTGTAATAATTTTATCCTATGCTATTATTTAATATATAAATTATATATTATGATATATATGTGTATGTTTGATCAAAATGTACATGAGTGTCAATAATAGGTGTGATTTATCTATTTCCTATTTTCCCATTTATATTTGTATTTTCAAATATTGTGTATGTGTTGATTTAATTATTTTATGGCATGTATTATATATCTATGACCTATACTATGATTTATACATGTATTATGTGTAACAAGAAAATTAAATCAGCCATTTAACCCCCCCCATGCGCCGATCTCCTCTTCCCAACAAGCATGCACTCCAATCCTTTTCTACCCAATGCATGGCTTAGCTTTCCACTTAGCCTAATCATCACACTAATACTCATCATTGTGCTGTAGAGTTTGCCCCAATTCTGGCTAAAATCGAGAGAGAGAGAGGTATAGGAGAGAGGCTTTCATCTTACTCATTATTCTTCTCACAAACATTTCAAACACACAAAACACTCTCTATTCTCCCATTTCTCCTCTGAAAAATCGAGAGCAGCCCCCTCTCCATTTTCGAAAATTTTCTTCTTCATTTCTCCTTCTCCATTCGAAAATCTTAGTGCCTAGCCTTGTTCTTGTGATTCCATACCATATACAAGGTAAATATGGACCATAGTATCGATTCTTATCTTTCTTTGTTCAAGAAAATCGAACATGTTTTAGATATATATTTATATGTGTGTTTCGAAATTTTTATATATGTATACATATTTGTTTAAGTGTTCTTGAGCATGAGCTATGGTTATGTCTATGTTCTTGTTGATTTCCTTTTCAAAATATGAGCATAAACATAAGATGTTGTATATGAAATGTTTGTAATGATTTAGCTGTATATATATAATTTTCGAAACCATAGGATGTATTGGAAATAATTTTCGAAAATGGTACAAATATTTTGGATGAGGACCGAATACTTATTAGTATGTTCTAAGCATGTATTATTGATCTATGTTATGATTTAAGACTATAGTATGTTATTTAAAATTTTTGGAAAACCCTAGCTTAAATTTTGCTAAATACCGTGAGCCATTTATGTATGTACCTCAATGTATATTTTTTATTTCAAGCTTGTAATGGTGTATTGATACTTTAGAACCTTGATTATATATTCTATGATTTAACTAGAATTTTTGAAAATCAATTGCTATTCTTTTTAAAAGTATTTAGAGCATTATAATTTATAGATTGGTGTATGATTTTATTTTGAACATACAATGGTGTTTTAATGCTTTAGTATATTATTTATGCATTGTGTGAAATTATTAGAATTTTTGAAATCAATTACTATTTTAAATCAAATAAGTCGTGAGCTTTGTGCTCTTAAAGGTGATGATTTAATTAGTTTTGATAAATATTATGATGTTATATTAGTATACTATAGTGTATAAACATAGTATATAATTGTTGGAATTTTGAAAATCAAATAACATATTGAATCAAAGAAGTTCGAGAGCTATTGAGCTCCATATGGTGATGATTCAAATTTTTTGGTTGATGTTATGATTTTACAATGTTATAATATAGTGTTTAATGATGTTGGAATTTATTTAGAATTTTAGAATTTGTTTGCTAATTTTCGTAATTATCAAGTTATTGCCGTGAATAATTGCTATATATTATTAAATCAATGGTTATGGTGAACTATAGGTTATATTGGTGATGTATATTGATGTTGGGATATTATACTAGGTATATATAAATTTTGGGAATTTTTGGATAATTATTCCCTAATTATTGAAATTACCGTAAATGTATATATGTATATATATAAATAAATAGCAATAATACCATATGAATTTTATAAATTCATATTCTGGACCATAGTGTATAATAATGCACTATATTAATTTAGAAAATTTTCAAAAGTCATTTGATATTTTTAAATTAATTATCGAGTTTTCGATAATTAATAAGGATTTTAAACCTTTTAAATCGCTTTATTAATAAAATATTTGCTAAATTAATATTCTGGACAGATTTAAATTTTACAAAATTTTATAAACATAGATTGCTATGTTTGAGACTTAACGCTCATTTTATAACGCTTTAAAACCAAAATACGATTTTATTTATAAAAGGTTTATTTAATGCAAAATTATTTATAAGTCCTCGATTTACGTGATAAATCGAAAATAGGACTTTACGCTTTCAAATCGATCAAATTCGATTTATAAAACAAAATAGTAAGAGCTTACTATTTAAAAGTCAAAATCATCGACTTTGTCGACCAGTTGTCGACTTCGTTGACTTTTCAAGTCAAACGCACGATTTTACGATTATAAATACGTCAAGACGCCGTAAAATATACTAATTGAGTATGATACTCATTAGTAAGAAAAGATTTCACAAATGAAACCATATATCGAAAACGCATTTATACGCCGAACGATCTCGAGGAACCAGAAAATTCAATCGTGACACGCAGTTAGAGACGTATCAATTCACTAAGGAATTCAGTCTACATCGATATGAAATATCAAGTTTATCTTAGCTTTTGAAAGTCTCGAGAGACTTGAGCGACATACTAAAGCCTCGCCAGAAGGTGTGGACGCAAACGCAATGACGGATTTTTTAACCAACGAACTCAGACTTTTACAACGAACCATAGTCCAGTGGGCTTTATCTTTAAAATGTGGGTCTTTTCACCCCACTAAAACGTGACTTTCATCGTTATTTCAAATGAGTTTATTTACGCACTTATCCTACAACCGTTTAACAAATGTTTCATCAGACACCGCCAAAATATTTCGCTTGTGTATGGATCCTATCTCATATGCCCGGGTAGTATTGTGGAGATGGTTGGAACTATTATATCAATTGTTGTGGTAGCACCCAACCTTTTAATGTCCGGTCCCGTGCTTCGGATGATAAATGCCCGCTAGGATTGGCGTGAAGGTTGGAACTATACCGTGTTAACATATGCTTGCAGAGAGCGACCGTGAGCTATACGGGATTACGGCGGTCACGCGTCGTAGACGGGAGGCCTCCTCTCGACGCTTATTATTTATTATTATTATGTATGTGACTATGAGATACGGACCATACACACCAAGAAAATGTCGCAAGCTACTTTTACTAATCGAATGATTTAGTAAGACAAGGCCTTTAACTAAAACCTCATGACTTACTCGATATTGCAACAGAATCCAAATATTATCAAATGTTTTCGCATAAGTCCACCGAGTGCAATTTCTTGTACTTAGCCCCGCATGTTTGTTTTTTTTTTAAATGTGCAGTTGAGCTCATGGTGATGATGGGAATGTGTTGAGAGTCCAAAGGTCCTCGACCGATTTACTTGAATTTGTGGTTATACTTCAATGCATATCGTCATATATGTATTCACACACTTTCCCGCTATACTCAACTCCTTTATTTATGCCTTATGTTTACAAACCATCGAGGTCCATCGGATCGTGCCAAGTTTTTGGGTCCGATGGCCTAAACCTTTTCAAAACATTATGACATCATCTCATATTCTGTTCAAGCATGTTAGTTTATTTTATGCATCTCTATTTTATCCATGTAACCCTAAAATACTACTCCTAGTATTAGTCGCCTCAGGTCCGGGTTGGTCCGGAGGGGTCGTGTAATGTTGTTTTTTTTATTTCTATCACTTAATACCCTTAAAGGAATAAAACCAAAATCCTACTTAAATCCATACACACTCACGGTTCACACAATACAAGCAAAACCATTTAACTTGGTGTCACAGCCCCTCAATCCTAAGTATGCGGATTAACAGGACTATAATTCTAAACAGGATAAAAATACAAGGAGACTCTTTTAACAATAAACGTAATACATATGTCATTTATATTCTTGGACTATATTACATAATTTAGGTTCTGCAGTGAAGACATGTGATATGTACATATGACGATGTACAATCAAGGTATAAAACATTTCGGCGACAACATTCCTTTTGCTCAACATCGCTCCATCCATCATCTCGCTCAACTCGCACATTTAAAACAAACATGCAGTGGTCGAGTACAAGAATGCACTCGGTGGACTCATGCCAAAACATTTTATTTTCTTTGAATTACACCGCCAACATCATGGTAAGACAGGGTTTTAGTTGAAAATGCCTTGTGCTTAATTACTAAAATATTTTCATCATTTCATAAAATCATCGCCGGCGTGCATTTTTCTCGTGTGTATGATCCATATCCCTTAACATCCTTTCTTCATATCATCATAGTCGAACGCCGTGAAGGAGGCCTCCTCTACGACGCCGTGGCCGGCCGTGAATTGTCCTTACAAAGACACAAATACCTTAGTGTACACGTTAATCCTAGCTGTATTGTCCTTCCCATAGGATCCGATATCGATTTTCATTCATAAGTTAGGAGCGACCCAACAACATTCATAACATTTCATAACATCTCATAACATCGCATGGATAAGATACATGCACAAAACATAATAATTTTGGCGGTGTAATCATGTAAACATTTTATCAACAGTTGAAATAAGCTTCAGTAAATAAATATTTCAAAAGCATTTTATTTTTGAGTAGAGTAAAGCCCACCGAACTGTAGATTGCCTTAATCCCATTTCGGTGTAAGTCCTAGCTGAGCCTATCTATTCTCGCCTCGAGGTTTTGTAGATCTTATAATGCTCGTCAGCACTTGTGACATCTCATAATTGTACATCTTATAATGCTCTGCACCTTGTGACATAACATAATGAATGCATCGATTAATAGCTTGTTAGTCACATAAGGCATACTTACATAGGGTTTCCAACACTTAGTCAAATTTCAAGTGTTTAATTTCAGCAAAAACAGCTTGAAACAACCCAATGATGTACTTTGACGATCCATAACTCTCGATTCAGAATACGTATGGTCGTACAAAGATACATTCTGGAAACCTCTAAACATGTACTACAAGTTCTAAGAAGGAATTAAATCCAAAAGAGTCGTGGTTCTGTAGATATAGGGTCTCAAAGTGGACAACTCAAACTGACTTCTATACTTAGAATTTTTTTCAGAATTTTCAGTTTTAGCTTAGCGACGAGGGGTTTTGCGAGGCTCGTAACTTTTGACTCACAATGCCAAAATGGCTGCAGGATACCAATTTCGAAACCTTGTAACAAGTACTACATATTTCATGAAGACCATACTGGAAAATATCTGACACATCGAGAAATACATAAGCTCGAAGTTGACTAGATGGAAATGGACAGTTTCCAGTAGGTGACTTTGGGTCGATGAAAGGTATACCTATAAAACTTGGTTTGGGATCAAACTTTCCAGATAATAACTAGACATGGTGGGGAACATTCCTTATGAAGAAACCCAAGTCCAAATCGGACTACAAACGGCTTGAACATCTCACGTAAAAGTCATACTCGAACAGCCTATTACATGAAAAATTCACTAAGGCAGTTTGTCCAAAAAAACTTACTGTAATGTATCAATTTCAAAAATTCACCGTGAGTTCATTATAAGGTATCTGGGAATGAAACCAATCATATTGAAAAGCCACTTAAGTCTAGTTTAATTCAGAAAAAGCCTCACTCAATGATTCACAATAGATTGGGAGCTAAAATTATTTTACCACAAGCTATCACTCCCGTGACAGTTTTGTGCAGTTAACTTGTAAAATCTGGAATAAATAGTAAAACTTTTTAGAAAATTATGAAAATTTACATACATCTTCTATACATGCTGAATTATGTTTCTGCCAAATTGTAGAGTTTTATCATTAGGCAAACTTAAAACGAAAGCCACGGACTATGGGTGATGAACACGGCGATTTCACAGATTTGCGCGATGATTTCGAAAAATACGATTAAAATATCAAATCAAGTTGGATGGACTTGAAATTTTACAGAGGCATATTAGACACATATATTTTCAACATATTAAAAATTCACAATCATCGGACCACTGTAACTTAGTCTAATAATTTCGTGAAGTTGCTGTTCGTCCAGGTAAATCAACATGCAATGATCAAAAGTCTTGAATCTATCTATTAAATCAACATGCAATCACTTTCAAGCATAGACCCAACACATTCAAGCATATTGATGAACATGCATGTATATATCTTGACCAAAATAAACTTATGGTTATAGGGCCTTTACCTTGGATCAGAATTTGACAAGGTTGAGAGAGAGATGGAGGTGCGACGAGCTCATGCTCCGCTGAGATGAAAGTGGGGGAGAGCTCTCAACCCCTTGCAGATTTTGAGAGAGGAGGAGAGAAAGGGAAGGGACGTCTGAAAATGAGGGGTGTGAGGGGTGTGAGGGGTGGTGTTAGGTGTTGGGAGAGGTATGGGGTGGAGAGGTGACAAGTGTTTCTATTTTAGCATGCATTACTACACTTGCACAACATCACACACTCTCACTCTACACACACCCACATACACGACTGCACACACTTATATATATATATATATATATATCTGTATTTAATCATTTAATTAGACCATATAATTAATCACATTGCCATATAGTAGCTATATGCAAAAGTGGGAAGATTAACATACATTTGTTACACACATATAACATTTTGGGCCCTTATGCCCAAACATAGACTAAATTTTATTTCTCATGTTAAACATAGATATATGCATCATAGTATATGATTTAGATGATAAATAATATCATAGGAAAAATTAATGGCATCATTTTATGCGATAAAAATCGAGTTCGAAAATTAGGGTTTTCAAACGTTTGAAAAATTGGTCACTATCAAATCTTGATGATCTAGCATTGATTTAATGCTAAATAATACTGTAATTACATATACTAATCATAGGAAATTAATTCCTATAATTTCTTGATCGATTATAACGCTTTTCGCTTCATCTCAAAACGTTAACGTTTGAAAGCGTTGCAAAACGCTCATTATCGACTCATCTCGAAATGGTCGTCATCACTTTATTAAATTATTCCATTAATAATGGAATTTAATTCTAAGCTTAATTGCTTAGAAAATATCGTGAATTTTAACTATTGATACGCGATCGACGTTAAAATAATACTACCGATATACTTCATATACTTTTATTCCTTAATTCACAATTCTCGATGAATATAAAATAGATTTCATTACTCGTAATTAATCAAGTCATTATTCGATATCATTCGATTGAATATCTCAAATGAAAGCTTTGATTTACTGGTTTTAAATACCGTAATTAGCATTTAATTTTATGGGTATTACATCCTACCTCCTTAAAAGAAATTTCGTCCCCAAATTTGCATACCTCATAAAGTATGGGTATCTTAACATCATAACATCATAACTTTCTATGTGCTTTTCTTTCGTCCATGGTTCTTCCATCGACTTTCATTATAAGACCCAAACTTGCTTCTTTAATCGTTGAATCGCACGATCAAATTAGTCGTAGATTTTCATCATAACCCATCGGAGTCAAAGGTCACGTCATCATGTTGGTTTTCGTGAATTGGGCAATTTTCGTATTTCTTAATCGTGACACGAGGAAAACATTTCGTACTTCCTCTCAAATGTGGTGGAAGTATCACTATAAAGCTACTAGCTTATCATTGTAGGAGCTCGTAGGTCCTATAAAACGTGGTCTCAACATTCTCAGATCTAAACTTATAATTTCTCTAGATGGAGAAATCTTAAAAAACTTTAATTCCGCATTCAAGAATGCGGTTCGGGTTTACGCGCACAGTAAGACTTTTGTCTGTCTCCGAGCTTTCTTATTCTTTGCCTCGTTAGCAAATATCTTAATCGTTTCATTTACAATGTCACGACATTATACCTTTTCTCACCTACTTTATTACAATAAAGTGGTGGTCGATACTCTTTTAGTACAATGCCTCATAAGGCTATATTAATCGTTGTTTGACACTACTATCGTACATAAACTTAACAAGTGGTACAATAAGTTCCCACCGATACCTTGGTTTATCATTAATGTTCTTCGTATGCTTAAACGTTTGGGTTGTTCTTTACGCTTGTCTATCCGTCCGTGAGTATATGTTAAGGTTCAATCTCGTGTCTAACTCCTTTTGTGAGTTAGATCAAAATCTAGGGGTACTCTTGGAGTCTCTTATTTGAAGCGATAGGTTCTGGTACTCCTTGTAAATATAAAATTTCCTTTTTGTATAACTGAGTTAACTTATTTGATCTACAAGTCATCTGAATGGGCAGAGACAAAACATAATTGGCGAGTCAATCCACTACTAGCCATATAGTAGTGCAACTTCTTTATGACTTTAGTAAAATCTGTCACAAGATCTATTTCTATATCATTCTATTTCCATTCGTGTAGTTCTAGAGATTATACTCTTATAAGGCCTTTGATACAACGCCTTTACTTATTTGTAACCGAGACATCGCTCGACTATATGGTTATATCTTATCTCATTCCTTGCTATCTAACCTTTCTCATAATTTACAATGTCACTTAATAATGCACGGTTGGGCGGTATGAGATGGATCATGAACTTCATTCACGATTTCATTTCTAAGCTTATTATTGCTTGAAATATATGTATATATATATATCTCTTTAGACAATAACATTGTCCAACGCCTCCTTAAAATCCTTGACTCTTCATTTCTTATCTTAATTAGTATTCTATTCCCATCTTCAATCTCTTTTAGTCATATTTCACATTGGTTGTGGAAATACTACTTACATTCGTCCTCGATTGCCCGACTATTCTTGTTCTCGCTTTCTTAATCTTTCCAACGAGTTTTCCTTTTCTATGAGGACATACCATAATTTAGACCGAATTTTATAACTTAGGCATTAGATTCTACATTAACCTTCCTTAGGTGATTATTTATCACAATTATAATCTTTTACCGATTCGAGCCATCTTTTCTATCCTCGTATCCAAGTTCCTTTGCTCGATTTAATAACTTCAACTTTTGTGAATTGTGAAGGGTTCTTAACTTATTGATATAGGAGTGATGTCCTCGCGACTTTGGTATTTATACTACCGTCACTATCGAGGTAATAGATTTTGGCACCGTGAAGTCGATAATCTCCTTTACATACAATGGGCTAACTTGTCGATCCATAAGTACTTTGATTGGTAGGAAGTGAGCACTCTTGGTGAGTCTATCAACAATTACCCATATGGCGGTGTTCCTCTTTTTGATTTGGGTAAGTTCGAACGAAGTCCATCGTTATTTCATCCCATTTCCCACGGGTATTTCCAACGTTCAGAACTTTCCGTATGGACGTTGGTGTAACGCTTCATCTGGCTGGTAAACAAGGCGGTGTTCTACTAAAGAAGCTATGTCTCGCTTCACGCCTTCCCACCAAAACCTTTCTTTCGTGTCTGTACACCTTAGTACTATCTCGGGTGGGCGGTGTAGGGTGTATCGTGAGCCTCACCCATTATTTCATTTTGAAGTTTTGCGTCGTCTGGAACGCATATTCTTCCTTCAGACAATAAGGCGTTGTCCGACGCCTCCTGGAAGTTCTTAAATCCTCCAGTCCTTACCCTTTCTCGGATCTTTTCTAACTTTTCCTCCATCCTTTGTCTCGACTCGATCCTTTTCTTAAATCGATTCTATCACTATTTCAAGTCATGAGTTGGGAAATTCTGTTCATGTGGCCTAAGTCATCGTGACACATAAGTTATTATTTATCTCATATTAATACATAGCCTTACTTTTATTAATCCGTGAGAATTGTGACTCTATTTTGGGGTAACTATCTTATTGGTCTTGTTACCTTAGAGAGTTCTTAATGGATCTCTAACAGAAGTCAATTAATCTATAAAATTCCTGATCTTATTTTAGGTCATTGACGCCTTTCATCTTTAATTGCTTTGTTCTTTGTCAGATCTACATTGTTTTCTTCTAAAGACACTATGTGCCTGAGGAATATTTCTCTTTTTGCCTAAATTTACAAAATCATTTGCAAAATTCGCCTCTCTTATAAGTCGAAGACGACCCTTCGATTTTCTTTATGTTCTTTCTCGTCCTTTGAATAGATAAGAACATTATTCATGAGGATTGTGATAAAAATTATCTAGGTATGTGTGAAACACTCGATTTTTGAGGTTCATGAAAAGGGCTGGTGCATTGGTTAGTCCGAATGGCATAATTATTATCTCATAGTAACCATATCTTATTCAGAACCGATTCATTTCGTATTTTGGATATCATTCTTCAAGACCATATAATATTACATCATAATGCCTCAGTGAGGACTTTTCATACATTACTTACGAGGGTCGGTCTATCGAATGACCGATTACTGCTCAGCTCTTTTACACTCAAAACTTTGACACTTCTTCACCATATTCATAAACTCTTTCAAACTACGTTTATTTTACATATTATAATCACATCATTTTCATCATAAACCATTATTTACATGTAAGTCTCATAGGATCCTAAGATTTTATGTCTTTGAGTGACCTTTGTCGGAGTCGTACTCTCCTCGAAACTGCCTTTCTCCAAGCACGCTTTAGTTTTCATACTCGACGATCATTTTCTTCGAGAGAGCCAGGGTTAAGTCGCCCCCGTTTCTTCTTCAATACTAGAAGTGTGTGTTACTTTATCGAGAAAGTAAGGTCGAGTTGGGTAGTGGTAATTCTCCTAATCTTCGAGGCGATAAGATCCCCGTCCTTTTCCATTCTCGCCTCTTTTCGGTATAATTGACGACAGACGTGGGACCACGTTCGAACATCGTGGTACAACCGTTCCTTTATGCCGTCTTTGTGTAACTTGCCGAGGTCCAAGACAAGTACTCGAGGTGTCGTTCCACACATTATATGTATACTTGAGCTCGCTGACAAATTTCGTAAGTCTCGCGGACTTTGGAATTTTTCTCATGGAGAAATTATTCTTTCGATACTTCTTTGCAAAATTTGCCGATCCGTTGGTAAATGACCGATAAGTCGTTGGATACCATCCTCACTTAACACTTTATAGTTACAAGTATCCATCCAGAGGTGCAAAATTTCTTCAAGATCGTTTCTAAATTCATTCCTAGTTCATATTAAAAGAGCCGATACGCTCGTGTGAGTTATAAACTTGTAGGCCTTGGGGTTAACTCTTACCGCTTAAACTTCCTTTTCTTGTCATCCAGAAACGGATATTTCTAGATAAATCCAACTTAATTTAAGCAATGGAGGAATTTTTAATAAGAAGGATCTCTTAATGAATTATACACCTTAAGATGTATATAACCTGTAGACTACTTGTGACACGACTCATGACACTTATCTTAATACTCATTTTACGTTTTACATCTTCAGTTGTATGTTGCCTTAAAGATATTCGCATAGGCGAACAGTGGGTACTGATATTCCGTCATGTAAAACCCCTAACGAAAAGGTGGGCCTGTGTCACTAATCACATGAATGACGACCATTTCGAAACTTCTTGTCTCTAAAATTATATCTACGTTCCACATAGATATAATGATCCAAATCATTGGATAGAACTTTAGGCGATTCTAGGTTCAATTCTGAACTTAAGTAACACTTGCGATGGTCAAAATTCTCGTATAGGTAAGGGGATTTTCATTTCTTGATTCGCTTACCCTGAGTTGGGTTCTATCGCTTCTACGCATTCTTGTGCGATGTCAAAAAGCGAAGCACCTATATCGAACAAGATCTTACAGGTATTCTGAGAAATTTTCCTCACGCCTATCCTGCCTTTTGGTTCTATTTGATCTGGTTTCGGTGCGAAGTATAGGCTTTGGTCAACGGTCTTCCCGTTTATTCAAGTAAATGTCTATTCAAGTAACATCTTTTTCATATGTCATTGTCCTTTCTATTGGGACATTATGTTCCCTTGCTATGGTCTTCTGTTGCCTCATTCACCCTATACTTCTCGGTATTAGTATTGTTATGCTTCTACCGATAGCATTCATGGTTAGTTTACATCAACTTATCCTTTGATATTGATATATTTCCATAACTAAGTCTCATCTTAGAGATCGTCATGTTCTATCACTATCATTCATTCCTAATCCAAGATGAATGATTTAATTCCCTTTTCACTTTATCGATCTTAGGAATATATTTCATATGTCCTTACTTTAAACTCCTTTCTAGAGAAATCCTTGTACTGGCCTTTAGCGCCATCGTTTGTAATATCCCTTTTTGGATATAGTCATTTCTTCTTAATCTTTTATTGATTAATCATGCAATTTCGCATAAGATAAAATCTTTTGTCCACTGGGGATGTATTATACTTTTGCTTTGACGTCAAATATCTTTAACATTTTCTCGACATTCAATGATTTCTTCATTTCCATGTCAGAGATACTTAATACCTCACTTTATTGATCGTCACAAAATATGGGGTAAGATTTACAATTAGGTCCACCTTAAGATCCTTCCATGTGAATCTTTTTCCGTGTTCTCTTGGATGTATTTCCTTTGCAAGATCTATAGAAACTATCACCTTGTTAACTATTAAGTTACACAAGATGTTGCGTTTTCGTCATTATAACTTAGGGTATTAAGATTTATTTCAAAATAATGAATCTATTTCTTAATCCGTTGCTTTACTTCCAAGGAATTACCTTACTTATCAAAGTCATAACATCTCTCAACTTATATCATATCATGAACTATCTAATTGTATAGCTCATAATTTCTTCCGCTATTTTGACTTTTGTCCTTTTCTTGAGCATGGTATCCGAAAGTAATCTTACTTTCTTTATACTTGGTTCCCACTTTCAGGACTAGAATCGTTATCATTGTCATATGGCTTGGTAGGTAGTACATTCGTACTTCATAACTTAAATTCTAAGCATCTTATTTCCATGTCTTGGCTTCGGAGTTATTTCCTCCATACTTAGTTCACATACTAGGGATATCCTAGCTATTCACACATCTCGAAGATTATGGTCTCTAAATCTTATTATCATTCGTCCAACCGAGTTTCAATTATTTGGAATCGATTACGCTCAAGCATAATCTCATTGATTGAGGTGTAAGGCGAAAGATCTATTTTCCGGTATGCTATCACTTCTTTATATATATATTCTTTGAAAAGAATATCTTGTATGCATCTTCATTCTTTTTAAACATGTCCAACCTACTAACGAGGTTTCGAAGACATCTAACTATCTTAAAGATAAGTTGTAATCGCTCTCGTCATGACATAATAAGGAAAATTCATATCCTACAGGTATCATATACTTTTCTTTCTTTGTTGCTCTTTGCATTCAACGCTAAAGAGTATCTTATTCATAACTTTGTTATCATAACAGTCATATGAAGGCATAACTTCACTGTCATCAATCTTTGTAAAGCCCATCAAGGGTCATCACATTCATGTGTATCATAGGAAAAATATCTCATTTCATCGAGATTTTCTTTACATCATAATTTCTTGATGTCTATCACTTTGCTAGTCACGAAACTTTTGGGTGACTAAAATAAGTCAACCTATTTCATGTCTAATATTGATCGCTTTACTAATTCGCACTTAGGTGACAATGTAAGTCAACTTTCATCTTACTTGATGGTTTCAAGAGTCGAGAAGAGACAATCACGACTACTACGTGAGAGTCTTGTCTCACCCATCAAGATTACATCTTTCAATGTTTGAATCAATATGCTCTTCGATGAAGAAATGGGGATCTAGGTCCAAGACCGAATGACGACTCATCGAGATTTCTTTGTTCATATGGGGTGGCAAGACCCGTCACAATCATATTCTCAGTCACACAAGGCTTTGGGTTCAAAAGGACACTTTGTAAATTTTTGAGTTGGAATTTTTTCAGAAGAAGTGAGAAACTCGAATGATTTCTCAATTGGAACTAGGTCATAGAGTTAAACTCAACGACATAAATTGGGTAACGAATAGAATTTTGAAAACTCATATACCCGTAATGGGTCATCAATAAAGGTTCTCATGTGTCGTGGCTCCTTTGGTATTATCGAAATCTTACTTTCTTTATAAAATTCTAAAGTCCGTATCATACTATAACGTTCTTACTCTATACAGATCATAGATCTAACTTCAACTGATTCTCTTGAATTCTGAAGTAGGAATCAGGAATTTGGTCCTTCATAAGAAATGAGGTTCAGTGCATTAGGGACACGTAGGCGAAAACCATACGTAAATCGGAGTTCATACGATCGAGAACTAGTCAAAATAAAATCACTACGCAGTGCAGGAAAATTTACGCGCGTTCGCGCCGAGGTCATAAGCAATGCCGACACCAAGGTCGTACATGCCGTTACCGATGCCGAGGTAGTACAGAATATTGCTGATTTCGAAGTCGACAGTCGCACATGCCGAGGTTGAAGCCGAGGTCGTACATGTCGAGGTCGAACAATTTCGTATAAATCTTTCACTTTTCTTCACTCAAGATGGAATGAAGTTCTCAAATCCATCACTAATCTTGTTCTTGTAATTGAAGGAAGTTCTTACTTCTATGTTCTTTCGTAAAAAGTGATCATGCTTCTTAAAAAGTCTACGTTCTGTTGAGCTAGCATGCTCATCATCATAATCAACTTTGAGATTGAAGTAAAACTTCGAATATTCCTACGTAGTTCATTTGTACGCACGTATTTCGTTGAATTTAAAGAATTCAACATATCATATTTGACAATTCAATGTCGATATCAATCATTTTAAAACAAGAATAATCATAACTTTGTTCATATTAATGAACCCTTATTACATTCGAAATTGAACATTTCATCTTTGGCATATCGTGCCAAAACTTTCTCATATCATTGTCATCATCTTTCTTATATCTTCCTTCTTTTCATAACTTTCTTGACAAATCATTTGTCACAACATTCATTCTCAACCTTTCTCATAGCTTTCATTTGTTTTGAAAGATCATATCAATCATCATCCACTTCACAACATAATATTTCATTTGTAGCATTTGCAATAACTTTCATCTTAAATAAATTCACATAACTTTCATTTCACTTGAAAAAAATTATTTTACTTTCAAACTTTTCGTTTTCACACCGAGAAAAATAATTTCATAAACATTCGTCTTGGCCAGGCTAATTTTCAAAACTTTGAAAAAAAAGAGTCATTTACCTCATTTCGGTTGAGCTTGATGTGATGGAGTGTTGAGCATTGTCAGCTGATCTCAAGAAGTCTAATGACTCAATCTAGACTTAACCTTAAAGAAGATTTTGGGTTCGAGCGAACCGCTCGATACCCTCTCATCACGACCCCTCAATCCTAAGTGCGGATTAACGGGGACTATAATTCTAAGCAGGATAAAAATACAAGGAGACTCTTTTTAACAATAAGCGTAATACATATGTCATTTATGTTTTAATGTCGATTGTTGTGGTAGCATGACCTTTTAATGTCGGGTCTGTGCGGATGATAAATGCACAGCTAGGATTGGCGTGAAGGTTGGAACTATCTGTTGTGTTAACATATGCTTGCAGAGAGTGACTGTGTGCTGTACGGGATTACGGCCGGTCACGGCGTCGTAGATGGGAGGCCTCCCTCTCGACGTTTATTATTTATTATTATTATGTATTGTGACTATGAGATACGGACCATACACACCAAGAAAATGCTTGGCCAAGCTACTTTTACGAACTGAAATGATTTTAGTAAGCACAAGGCCCTTTTAACTAAAACCCTTGTGACTTACCCGATATTGGCAGCGTAATCCAAATATTATCAAATGTTTTCGGCATAAGTCCACTGAGTGCAATTTCTTGTACTTAGCCCTGCATGTTTGTTTTTAAATGTGCAGGTTGAGCTTCGATGGTGATGATGGGGAATGTGTTGAGGAGTCCAGTGTCCTTGACCGATTTACTTGAATTTGTGGGTTATACCTTGAATGCATATCGTCATATATGTATTCACACACTTTCCGCTGCTATACTCTGAACTCCTTTATTTATGCCTTATGTTTACAAACTATCGAGGTCCATCGGATCAGGCCAAGTTTTGGGGTCCGATGGCTAAACCTTTCAAAAACATTATGACATCATCTCGTATTACATTCAAGCATGTTAGTTTATTTTATGCATCTCTATTTTATCCATGTAACCCTAAAATACTACTCCTAGTATTAGTAAGCCTCGATCTGGGTTGGTCAGAAGTGGGGTCGTGTGAAGTGTTTTTTTTATTTCTATCACTTAATACCCTTAAAGGAATAAAACCAAATCTACTTAAATCCATACACACTCACGGTTCACACAATCAAGCAAAACCATTTAACTTGGTGTCACGACCCTCAATCCTAAGTGCGGATTAATAGGGACTATAATTCTAAGCAGGGATAAAAATACAAGGAGACTCTTTTAACATAAGCGTAATACATATGTCATTTATATTCTTGGACTATATTACATAATTTAGGGTTCTTGCGGTGGAAGACATGTGATATGTACATATGACGATGTACAATCAAGGTATAAAACATTTCAGCGACAACATTCCTATTGCTCAACACTGCTCCATCCATCATCTGCTCAACCTGCACATTTAAAAACAAACATGCAGGGCTGAGTACAAGAATGCACTCAGAGGACTCATGCCAAAAACATTTTATTTTCTTTGAATTACACTGCCAACATCATGGTAAGACACAAGGGTTTTAGTTGAAAATGCCTTGTGCTTAATTACTAAAATATTTTCATCATTTCATAAAATCATCGCCTGGCCAGGCATTTTTCTGGTGTGTATGATCCATATCCCTTAACATCCTTTCTTCATATCATCATAGTCGAACGTCGTGAAGGAGGCCTCCCTCTACGACGTCGTGACCGGCCGTGAATTGTCCTTACAGCACACAGTCACCTTAGTGTACACGTTAATCCTAGCCAGGTATTGTCCTTCCGGCATAGGATCCGATATCGATTTTCATTCATAAGTTAGGAGCGACCCAACAACATTCATAACATTTCATAACATCTCATAACATCTCATGGATAAGATACATACACAAAACATAAATATTTTTGGCAGGTAATCATGTAAACATTTTATCAACAGTTGAAATAAGCATCGTAAATAAATATTTCAAAAGCATTTTATTTTTGTGTGAGTAAAGCCCACCGGACATGAGATTGCCTTAATCCCATTTCTTGACTGTAAGTCCTAGCTTTAGCCTATCTATTCTTGGCCTTGAGGTTTTGGAGCTGGAAAAATCCATTCGGTCTTAGAACCCATATTTCTATTTTAGTGTATATCATGGTATGATATACACTCGATTGACCGTGTGGTAGCACCTAGTCAAATATTTCACGTTAAGGTATGCTTTCGTGAAAATATCGTATCATGATGTTTTATCATAATTGTACATCTTATAATGCTCTGTCGTACCTTGTGACATAACATAATGAATGCATCGATTAATAGCATGTTAGTCACATAAGGCATACTTCACAGGGTTTCCAACACTTAGTCAAATTTCAAGTGTTTAATTTCAGCAAAAACAGCTTGAAACAACCCAGTGACGTACTTTGACGATCCATAACTCTCGATTCAGAATAGGTATGGTCGCAAAAGATACATTCTGGAAACCTCTAAACATGTACTACAAGTTCTAAGAAGGAATTAAATCCAAAAGAGTCGTGGTTCTGTAGATATATGGTCTCAAAGTGGACAACTCAAACTGACTTCTATACTTAGAATTTTTTCAGAATTTTCAGTTTTAGCTTAGCGACGAGGGGTTTTATGAGGCTCGTAACTTTTGACTCACAATGCCAAAATGGCTGCAGGCTACCAATTTCGAAACCTTGTAACAAGTACTACATATTTCATGAAGACCATACTGAAACTATCTGACACATCGAGAAATACATAAGCTCGAAGTTGACTAGATGGAAATGGCCAGTTTCAGTAGGTGACTTTGGGTCGATGAAAGGTATACCTATAAAACTTGGTTTGGGATCAAACTTTCCAGATCATAACTAGACATGGTGGGGAACATTTCTTATGAAGAAACCCAAGTCCAAATCGGACTACAAAGGGCTTGAACATCTCACATAAAAGTCATACTCGAACAGCCTATTACATGAAAAATTCGCTAAGGCAGTTTGTCCAAAAAACTTACTGTAATGTATCAACTTCAAAAATTCACCGTGAGTTCATTATAAGGAATCTGGGAATGAAACCAATCATATTGAAAATTCACTTAAGTCTAGTTTATTTCAGAAAAAGCCTCACTCAATGATTCACAATAGATTGGGAGCTAAAATTATTTTACCACAAGCTATCACTCCCGTGACAGTTTTGTGCAGTTAACTTGTAAAATCTGGAATAAATAGTAAAAATTTTAGAAAATTATGAAAATTTACATAAATTTTCTATACATACTGAATTATGTTTATGCCAAATTTTAGAGTTTTATCATTAGCCAAACTTAAAACGAAAGCCACGGACTATGGGTGAAGAACACGGCGATTTCACAGATTTGCGCGATGCTTTGAAAATACGATTAAAATAGCAAATCAAGTTGGATGGACTTGAAATTTTACAGAGGCATATTAGACACATATATTTTCAACATATTATAAATTCACAATCATCGGACCACTGTAACTTAGTCTAATAATTTCATGAAGTTCCTGTTCGTCCAGGTAAATCAACATGCAATGATCAAAAGTCTTTAATCTACCTATTAAATCAACATGCAATCACTTTCAAGCATAGACCCAACACATTCAAGCATATTGATGAACATGCATATATATATCTTGACCAAAATAAACTTATGGTTATAGGGCCTTTACCTTGGATCAGAATTTGACAAGGTTGAGAGAGATGGAGGTGCGACGGACTCATGCTCGGTTGAGATGAAAGTGGGGGGGGAGAGCTCTCAACTCCCTTGCAGATTTTTGAGAGAGGGAGGAGAGAAAGGGGAAGGGGACGTCTGAAAATGAGGGGTGTGAGGGGTGGTGTTAGGTGTTGGGGAGAGGTATGGGGTGGAGAGTTGACAAGTGTTTCTATTTTAGCATGCATTACTACACTTGCACAACATCACACACTCTCACTCTACACACACCCACATACACGACTGCACACACTTATATATATATATCTGTATTTAATCATTTAATTACACCATATAATTAATCACAATTCCATATAGTAGCTATATGCAAAGTGGGAAGATTAACATACATTTGTTACACATATAACATTTTGGGCCCTTATGCCCAAACATAGACTAAATTTTATTTCTCATGTTAAACATAGATATATGCATCATAGTATATGATTTAGATGATAAATAATATCATAGGAAAAATTAATGGCATCATTTTATGCGATAAAAATCGAGTTCGAAAATTAGGGTTTTCAAACGTTTGAAAAATTGGTCACTATCAAATCTTGATGATCTAGCATTGATTTAATGCTAAATAATACTGTAATTACATATACTAATCATAGGAAATTAATTCCTATAATTTCTTGATCGATTAAACGCTTTCGTTTTATCTCAAAACGTTAACGCTTGAAAGCGTTGCAAAGCGTTCATTATCGACTCATCTCGAAATGGTCGTCATCACTTTATTAAATTATTCCATTAATAATGGAATTTAATTCTAAGCTTAATTGCTTAGAAAATATCATGAATTTTAACTATCGATACGCGATCGACGTTAAAATAATACTACCGATATACTTATATACTTTTATTCCTTAATTCACAATTCTCGGTTGAATATAAAATAGATTTCATTCCTTCATAATTAATCGAAGTCATTATTCGATATCATTCTGATTGAATATCTCAGCGAAAGCATTGATTCTGGTTTTAAATACCGTAATTAGGCATTTAATTTTGCGGGGTATTACACTTGGTGACTCAACACTATTCAAAATACATCATCCTATGGCCTAGTAATACACATCTTCAAACAATTAATACATGAAACAAAAATCCTCACTTTTGCTACAATAAAGACGTCGGTCACCACATGGGTTTGCACAAGGATGAGTTTTCACGAAAAATATTGTTTATCTTATTACATAATAATATGCTACACACTAACACATGCAATCATCACTTCCTAAGAGTTGTAAAGTTTCTTCCAACCTCAAAAGTCCACAATATCATGCTAATTAATTAATTTATCATTACTAATTAAATGGAACAATTGACTACACTTTCCTCTCAGGGCATGCATCGGCCACAAGCATAAGGGATGAGTTTAATTGTTTTGTCTCATATAAGATACATATATAAAGATCCTACACACCACCAAATGCACCATCACTTCCAAAGAGTTCACAAAATTTATCCAACCTCAATTTGGAAGCAAAACACACGTCCACTTCATGCAACTGTAATACCCCGATTTTTAAACGCCTAATTACGATATTAATTTCGTAAATTAGAATATTATTATAATAATTTGATTAAAATTATCGAATAACGATTTCGATTATTTTGGAATAATAAATTCCTATGTACAATTCACGAATGAATGTGAATTGAGAAATACGAATGTGTAACGTATTTCAACAGTATTTTTCAACGTCGATTACGTATCGATAATTAAATGCTCGAGATATTTTCTAAGTTTTTAAGCTTAGAATTTAATTCCATTATTATTGGAATAATTTAATAAAGTGATTACAGCTTTATTTCGACCATTTTGAAATGAGTCGATATTTAACATTTTGAGACGTTTCAAACGTTAACGTTTAGAGATGACTTGAGAATCAAGTCTAATGATCAAGGAATTATGATATTTAAATTCCTATGATTATTTTATATAATTAGAATATTATTTAGCATTGAATTAATGCTAGAAATTTTGGAATGATATTTTTGATTATTAATGATTCTCGAAAACCCTAAATCGAGAATTAGGGTTTTCTACCTATGGATTAATTCCAATAATTTTTCCTATGATATAATTTATCATCTAGGACATATATTATGATATATATCTACTTATGGCATGAAAATCAAATTTTGGCCATAATTCTTTGAAATTACCGTGAACCATCATGTGTGTATAACATGAAATTGTTTTATTTTGATCTCCCAAATTGTATTATATTTTAAGTGTAGTAATAATACACACTTACCAAGTAAAATTAGTAGATGGTAAATATCTTGCAATGTGTTATGTGAGATAGCCGATTTGTTTGACTAAAATTACACTTTGATGATGTATAATTATTTTGGGATAGAGTGTATAATTGTACACATGCAAAATCACTTCAAAATCTGAAAATTTTCTCTCCTCTTCTACCATTGTCGTGACATCTAGCAATTGTGAGACAAAATTTATTTTGTTGATTTCAAAAACTTTATTCTTGCATTTACTTTGTGTAAGGGATATTTTTATATCATGACATATGCAATTGACTCTCCAAAATAATTTGTGTCTTGATTTATTTTTTGAGAGAACCGAGAGAGAGAGTGTTGTATGTATTAATACACTTTCTTGTTTTACATAAGTAATTAGTCTTGAAAAATACATCACTTTACACTTTCTCTTCCAAACTCACACAAGAGCCGAGAGCTTTCCTCCAAAACCTTGAGTTCATTTTCATTTCTCCTCCAAAAACCTTGAGCATAAATCATCCTACAACAAATCAATACTGTTTAAAGGTTAGATATCGAGCGAGCTTCGATTATACCCTAAGATTTTAAAATTCTAATGGTTTGATCTTAGGTTTCAAGCATGGTTATTAATTATGAAAGTATCTAGCATGATAGCTTGTTAATTAATTATGTGTAGTATGATGTTGTAGATGTATATAGCATGTTTAAAATTAAATTTATCATGTTATGAAATTATATGAGCATGGTGAAAATTTTAATGGATGATTTGAGAATGGATTGATGATTTATGATGAAGTAGAAGCTTATTGTGATTTTTAGGAAATTTATAAAATCCTATACTTGGTTTTGAAATTACCAAAATTGTGTAGAATGCTAAGTTATTGTACAATTTTATTTAAGTGTTATAATAGCATATTGTTGATCTAGAGTATTAATTATGTCATATTAGAATTTGTTAGAATTTTGGATATATATAGCTATTTTACCCAAAATAGCGAAACCTAATCTTAGGTTTAATGGTTCGTAAGTTGTTATAATGTAATGTTATGATGTATTAGTACTATACTATAGTATATAAGTATAGTGACATTTAATTGGAATTTTATAAATGTCACGACCCCACTCCGGACCAACCCGGACTGGAGGGCGACTAATACTAGGAGTAGTATTTTAGGGGTTACATGGGTAAAATAAAGATGCATAAAAATAACTAACATGCTTGAGCAGAATATGAGGTGATGTCATAATGTTTTTGAAAAAGGTTTAGGCCATCGGACCCCAAAACTTGGCCTGATCCGATGGACCTCGATAGTTTGTAAACATAAAGCATAAATAAAGGAGTTCAGAGTATAGCAGCGGAAAGTGTGTGAATACATATATGACGATATGCATTCAAGGTATAACCCACAAATTCAAGTAAATCGGTCGAGGACACTGGACTCTCAACACATCCCCATCATCACCATCGAGCTCAACCCGCACATTTAAAACAAACATGCGGGGCTAAGTACAAGAAATTGCACTCGGTGGACTCATGCCGAAAACATTTGATAAAATTTGGATTACCGCCAATATCGAGTAAGTCAAGGGTTTTAGTTAAAATGCCTTGTGCTTACCAAATCATTTTCGGTTCAGTAAACATACCGCCAAAGCGTTTTCTTGGTGTGTATGGTCCGTATCTCATAGTCACAATACATAATAATAAATAAATAAACGCCGAGAGTGAGGCTCCATCTACGACGCCGTGACCGCCGTAATCCCGTGACAAGAGTCACCACTGCAAGCATTTGTTAACAGGCGTATAGTTCCAACCTTCACGCCAATCCTAGCGAGCATTTATCATCCCACGGGACCCGACATTAAAAAGGTTGGGTGCTACCACAACAATTGATATAATAGTTCCAACTATCTCCATAGCCCTATCCGGCATAACAAATAGGATCCATACACAAAACGAAATATTTTGGCGGTAATGCAAGAAACATTTGTTAAGCAGTTGTAGGATAAGTGCCGTAAGTAAATTCATTTGAAATAACAGTAAAGTTACGTTTTAGTGGGGTAAGAAAAGGCCCACATTTAAAAGATAGGAAGCCCACCTGGACTATGGTTCGTTGTGAAAAGTCCTAGGTTCGTTCGTTCGTCAAAATCCCGTCGCTGCGTTTGCGTCCACACCTTTATGAAAAAGCGAGGCTTTAGTACGTCGCTCAAGTCTCTCGAGACTTTCGAAAACTAAGATAAAACTTGATATTTCATATCGATGTAGACTGAATTCTTAGTGAATTGATACGTCTCTAACACGATCACGATTGACTTGTTCTCGCTCGCCGAGATACGCTCAACGTATAAGTATGTTTTTCGATATATGGATTTCATTTGGGAAATCTTTTCTTACTAATGAGGTATCATACTCAATTAGTATATCTTACGGCGTATTGACGATTTATAAACGTATAATCGTACGTTTGACTTGAAAAGTCAACGAAGTCAACACTGGTCAACAAAGTCAACGATTTTGACTTTTAAAATAGTAACTTCTTACTATTTTGTTTTATAAATCGAGTTTGATCGATTTGAAAACGTAAAGTCCTATTTTTCGATTTATCTCGTAAATCGAGGTCTTATAAATATTTTCGCATTTTTAATAACCCTTTTTATAAATAAAATGCGTATTTTGGTTTTTAAAACGTTATAAAATGAACGTTTGTCTCAAACATAGCAATCTATGTTTATAAAATTTTGTAAAATTTAAAAACTGTCCAGAATATTAATTTAGCAAATATTTCATTAATAAACTGTTTTAAAAAGGATTTAAAAATCCTTATTAATTATCGAAGCTTCGATAATTAATTTAAAATGTCAAATGACTTTTGAAAAATTTTCTAATTTAATATAGTGCATTATTATACACTATGGTCCAGAATATGAATTTATAAAATTCATATGGTATTATTGCTATTTATTTATATATATACATATATACATTTACGGTAATTCAATAAATAGGAATAATTATCCAAAATTCCCAAAATTGATATATACTTAGTATAATATCCCAACATAAATATACATCACCAATATAACCTATAGTTCACCATAACCATTCATTTAAGAATATATAGCAATTATTCACGGTAATACTTGATAATTGCGAATAATTAGCAAATAATTTCTAAAAATTCTAAATAAATTTCAACATCATTAAAAATTATATTATAACATTGTAACATCATAACATCAACCAAAAACATTTGAATCATCACCATATGGAGCTCAATAGCTCTCGGCTTTTTGGATTCAAAATGTTATTTGATTTTCAAAAATTCCAATAATTATATACTATGTTTATACACTATAGTATAGTAATATAACATCATAATATTTATCAAAACTAATTAAATCATCACCTTCAAGAGCAACAGGCTCACGGCTTATTTGATTTAAAATAGTATTTGATTTCAAAAAATTCTAATTAATTCACACAATGCATAAATAATATACTAAAGTATTAAAACACCATTGCATGTTCAAAAATAAAATCATACACCAACCTATGAAATTATAATGCTCTCGGTTTTTATAAAAAAAGTAGCAATTGATTTTCAAAAATTCTAATTAAATCATAGAACATATAATCAAGGTTCTAAAGCACTAATATGTTATTACAAGCTTGAAATAAAATTTATACACTAAGGTACCTACATGAATGGCTCAAGGTATTAACAACATTTTAAGCTGGTTTTCCAAAATTTCTAAATCAATACCATAGTCTTAAATCATAACATAGATCAATAATACATGCTTAAAACATATCAAGAAGCATTCGGTCCTCATAGGAATATTTTATAAAATTTTTGAAAATATATATAACATATACTATGGTTTCGAAATCATGCATAGGCTAGATACATTCATACATTTCATATATAACAAAGTATGTTCATTTACACATGTATACTTATTATTTTGAAAATAAAATCATCAAGGACAATATGAACACATATCTCATGCTTCAAGAACATTTAAACACATATATAAACATACATAAAAACTTTCGAAACCTATTCATATATACTAAAATAGTTTTCGAATTCTTTGAGCAAGGGGGGGATAAGAATCGAAGTTGGGGACTCATTTACCTTTGAAATGGTATAGGATTACTAGAGCAATGGAGGTATCAAGCTTTGTGGAGAAGAAATGGAGGAGAAGAAGAGATGAAGCTTTCGAAAAAATGGGGGAGAGGCTCTCGATTTTCAGCAGAAAATGGAGAGAATGGAGAGTGAAAAATGAGTTCAAACAAAATGGAATGGGGTTAATGAGTGTGGGTGTTGAAGGGGAAGAGTTTTGTCAATTATTCCTCTCTCTCTCTCCCTCGATTTTGCCTCACAAGTGGGCTAAAATCTGCAGCCAAATAATGAGGATTTAGTTATCATTTGCTAGGCTAAAAAGGGGCTTCATGGGTTGGGTGTTAAAAAGGTGGCATGCATGCTTGTTGGATAGGGGTAGCCGGCGCATTTAGGGGTTCCAAGGGTGGTTTTAATTTTTGTTGTACCATAATACAATGTATTAATCATAGTATAAGTCATAGATATATAATACAAGCCAATAAAATAATTAAATCATCACATAGCTTAATTTCGAAATTACCGATAACAAAATGAGAAAAATAGGAAATAAAATGTAAATCACACCTATTATTGATACTCATGTACATTTCGATCAAACATACACATATATATCATAATATATGATTTAGATATTAAATACTAACATAGGATAAAATTATTACACATTTTATGCAATAAAAACCCTAATTTCGAAAATAGGGTTTCAATTTTATAAAAACTGAAACTATCGTGTTTTATGGTTCAAAACTGATTTTAATGCTTAATAATATCCATATATATCATATTATAAAGTTTAGATACCATAGGATAATTTAATGGTATCATTTCATGCCAAAAACCATAGTTTAGAAAACTAGGGTTTTCGAATTCCATTAGTTGGAATTATCGAGTTTTATAACTCAATTATTGATTTTAATAATCATTAATGCTGTAATTATATAAAATAATAATAGGAAATTAATTATTATAATTTCCGAGCATTAAACTCATTTTCAAAACGCCTCAGACGTTAACGCTCAAAACGCCTCAAACGCTCAAAATCGACTCATCTCAAAATGGTCGCAGAAGTTCATACTTACTAAATAAATATATTCCATTTGATAAAGGAATTAAGATGGAAATTAATTCCAAGCTTCACCGCTCGTAAAATTTCATGAAAAGTCGACGCTCGACACGCGTTTGACGTTAAAATATATCGCGAATCATTTCGTAATATTTCAATCCTTTAATTCACAATCCTTAGTGAATTATAAAAGGAATTCGTTATAACGATATCGTATCGAAATCACAAGATTCGATGTCGTAAAAGATAATATACGGCAAAACCCTAATTACGGGTTTAGAATACCGTAATCGATATTCGCTTTTCGAATATTACATTCCACCCTCACGAAAAATTTCGTCCCAAATTTGTATACCTCTAGAAAAATAAATCGGGTATTTTTCCTCATCGCTTCTTCAAGCTCCCACGTGGCTTCTCTTCGTCTGTGGTGTCTCCACAGCACTTTGACTAACGGAATCGACTTGCTCCGTAGTTGCTGAACTTTGTGGTCAAGTATGGCTGCGGGTTCTTCCTTATAGCTCATGTCTGGCTCGAGGATCACGTCGTCTTGGTGAATCACGTGCTTTGGGTCGTGAACGTATTTTCGTAATTGTGAGACGTGAAAAACATTATGGACATTTCCTAGGTTTGGCGGAAGAGCCAACCTATATGCTACTGGACCTATCCTTTCTAGGATCTCATAAGGTCCTATAAAACGGGGTCTAAGCTTTCCTTTCAGGCCAAACCTGACAATCCCTCTCGATGGAGAGACCTTAAGAAATACTTTGTCTCCATCCTCAAACTGTAGCTCGGATCTACGCGTATCAGCGTAAGATTTCTGTCTGTCCTGAGCCTCTTTTATTCTCATCCTAATTTGTCGAACGATCTCGATCATTTCGTTCACTGCATCAGGCCCTATGACTTTTCTCTCACCGACTTCATCCCAATAAAGTGGTGATCTACACTTCTTGCCATACAAGGCTTCGTATGGGGCCATGCCGATCGTCGCTGATAATCGTTGTTGTAAGCAAATTCAATCGAGGTAAAATATCTTCCCATTTTGCACCTCGATCCAAAATTACAATTCTAAGCATATCTTCTAGCGTTTGATCGCTCTCTCCGATCGTCCATCGGTTTGTGGGTGGAATGTTGATCAAGTTTAATCTGCACCAGCCTTCTCTCGCAAGCTAATCCAAAATCTGGATGTGAACTGGAGTCTCGATCGAGGTAATAGATTTTGGCACTCCATGTAGTCGCATAATTTCCTTAACGCATACCGGGCCAACTTATCGGATCCATAAGTGCTTTGAATAGGTAGAAAGTGAGCACTTTTGGTAAGTCTATCCACAATTACCCATATGGCCGTGTTTTCTCTTCTCGATTTGGGTAAGCTTGTAACGAAATCCATCGTTATATCGTCCCACTTCCATTCGGGATTTCCAACGGTTGTAACTTCCGTAAGGACGCTGGTGTAGAGCCTTCACTTGTTGACAAACAAGACAGCTGTTCTCTTAAAGAAGCTATGTCTCGCTTCATGCCTTCCCACAAAATTTTTCCTTCGTGTCTTGGTACATCTTAGTACCGCTGGGTGGGCGGTGTAGGGCGATCGTGAGCCTCACTCATGATTTCGTTCTGGAGCTCCGCGTCGTCAGGAACGCATATCCTACCATCAAACAATAAGGCGTTATCCGGCGCCTCTTGGAAATTCTTGAATCCTTCAGACCTTAGTCTTTCTCGGATCTTTTCCAACTTTTCCTCCATCCTTTGTCTCTCGACAATTCTTTTCTTAGATCGATGTCGTGTGAGTGTAGCGACACACAACCACAATTGTCCCGGTGGTTCAACCAGCTCAATCTTCATTCTACCAAACTCTTCAACGAGTTTTTCCTCTTGTATAAAGAGACATCCTAACTCGGTATGGCTCTTACGACTCAAGGCGTCAGCTACTACATTCGCTTTGCCCGGGTGATAGTTAATACCACAGTCGTAATCTTTTACTAATTCTAGCCATCTTCTCTGTCTCATATTCAAATCTCTTTGTTCGAAGAAGTACTTCAAACTTTTGTGGTCCGTGAAGATCTCACATCTCACACCATAGAGATGGTGTCTCCAAATTTTTAGGGCATGAACTACATACCGCTAATTCCAAATCGTGGGTTGGGTAGTTCACTGTGGGTCCGAGTTGTCGGGATGCATAAGCTATCACTTTTCCTTCTTGTATCAAAACACAACCCAGCCCAGTCTTAGATGTGTCGGTATAGACCACATACCCCTTATCCGCTTCTGGGACTGCAAGAATTGGTGCACTGGTCAATTTTTCCTTGAGTATTTGGAAACTCATCTCGCACTCATCTGTCCAATTGAACTTGATTCCCTTACGAAGTAGCTGGGTTATTGGCCTTGCAATTTTGGAGAATCCTTCGATGAATCTCCTATAGTAACCAGCTAATCCTAGGAAACTTCTGATTTCGTGCTGTGTTCTTGGTGATTTCCATTCTTGCACGGCCTCTACTTTAGCTGGATCCACTTTTATACCTTCAACAGAGACACGATGTGTCCAAGGAACATAACTTCCTTCATTAAAACTCACATTTGCTAAACTTAGCAAAGAGTATTTCATTCTCAAGGTTTGCAAAACCGTTCTTAGATGTTCCTTATGCTCCTCTTCATTCTTTGAATAAATAAGGATGTCATCTATGAAGACCAAAACAAATTTATCCAAAAATGGATGAAATACTCTGTTCATGAGGTCCATGAATACGGCTGGTGCATTGGTTAATCCGAATGGCATAACTATGAACTCATAGTGGCCATATCTGGTTCGGAATGCAGTCTTTGGTACATCTTCAGGCCGTATTTTCAGCTGGTGGTATCCTGACTTAAGATCAATTTTCGAGAATACACCCGCTCCTCGCAATTGATCAAACAGGTCATCAATTCTGGGTAAAGGGTATTTGTTCTTTAGTGTCATCTTATTTAGCTCTCTATAATCGATGCACATCCTCAAAGAACCATCCTTTTTCTTAACAAACAAAACAGGCGCTCCCCACGGTGAAACACTCGGCCTAATGAATCCTAGATCCAAAAGCTCTTGGATTTGGATTTTCAGCTCTTCTAGCTCCTTTGGGGCCATCCTATAGGGCGCCTTCGACACTGGGGCTGATCCGGGCTCCAAGTCGATGGTAAACTCTAGTTGTCTATCGGTGGCGCCCCGGTAGATTCTCGAAATACGTCCAAAATTCTCGACGATTTCAATGTCTTCTACCCGCGCTTCGGGTTTATCCTCTTCGTTCAAATAAACAAGGAATGCATGGCATCCCTTCTGGTTCATCATCCTCCTAGCTTGTAGTGCTGATACTATCGGGACTCTTCTTCCCATGCTGATCCCGTGAAAATGCGTAGCTTCGTCGTGGAAGTGAAACGAAATTTTCTTTCCTTACGAGAATCGTGGAATGATTCTTAGCTAACCATCCATTCCTAGGATTATGTCTACATCACCCATGGGTATTATGTTTAGATCGTTAGCCAGAACCTTAAGTGATCCTAATGTCAACTCTAGGTTCGAGCAAAAGTGTGTGACAGTCATAATCCCTCCTATAGGCGATGAGATTCTCATATCCTGGCTTGACCTTTCGCACCTAAGGCCCAGATTTCTATGCATGATTTTGCAATAAAGAATGCGAAGCACCAGATCGAACAATACTATAATGTAGGTTGAGTAGAACTCCCATACCGCCAAGTTTCCTTGGTTTTGTTCGCTCGCCTCCCTATGCAAGGCGAGGCTCGCCCGAGCCGGCCGAGGCCGACGGGCGCCGTCTGGCCGATTCGGGGCCGTTGCTCGCTGTTGTCGCCGCCGGCGCTGGCGCGGTGGTTGCCCGCCGTTGTTGTTGGGCGGTGGCCGCCACTGCGGTTGCGGGATTTGTTGCTGCGGCTGCTGCCATTGTTGCGGCTGTTGGAGTTGTTGTTGAGGCTGGGGTTGTTGCCACTGGAGTTGCGGGGGTTGGGGTTGGAACTGCTGCGGCGGCTGGGGTTGAAGCTGTATAGCCCTTAGTGGCTGAGCATTGCCCGGTTGGTTCGGCCTTGTATCCGAACGTGACACTGGGCAATTGTTGGCGTAATGCCCGTTTGCCCCGCACTTGTAACAGCTTACCACGTTTGCCGTGCACACACCCTTGTGTGCTCTATGGCATCTAGGGCATTGAGGTGCCTCGATTGCTCCTCGTGGTCCCTTGCCGGTGGAGCATAAGTCGCTCTTCGGCTCTGCCCTCTGCGCTGTGTTGCCGCCACGGCGCCAGGACTTGCTTCTCCATAGTTTCCGCGGTTGTTATTCCCGGTTGGGGTCCCGCCTTTTCCTTGTCTAAATTACTGCAGTGTCCGAGACGACACCGACTTATTCTCGGCCATGGTCGCCTCAATATCCAAAGCTCGTGCGAGAGCTTCTGTAAGATTGGTCTCCGTGGTGGCAAGAGACATGCGATCTCCATTCTTAGCCCCGACCGAACTTTTCCGACATTTTCAAGTCGGTGTCCACCCGATTCGTGCATATCTCGACATCTCGCAGAAAGTGCGATCATAGTCGGTCACGATATCCTTTTTGCTTTAGCAGAAAAATTCCGCCCTTCTTCCTCTTATAGCTCTTAGGAATGTACTTTCATACATCTCCTCTTGAAATCCTCCCACGAGAATTCCTCGAGCTGCTCAAATTGAAAAGTCTTCTTCCGCCTCCCACCGTAAGTCGGTGGTCCGATCGGTGGAAGGTAACACACGACAGCCTTTCTGTGCCGTGCATCTTAGAAAGGTAAAACCGCTCGATGGCCCTAACCCATTGTTCGGCTTCTTCCGGCTCCCTTCCGTTAAAAACAGGAGGGTTTTGCCTCAAAATAGTTCTTCGATCCCGCGATCGGGCCGAGGTGGAGGCGGTGGTTGGGGATTATTCTCTGTTCTTGCTCGGGATTCTACCCTTCCCTAGGTCTTCCTCGACCTCTGGGTTCTCTTTCTGGGTTTCTTCTCGGAGGCATTCTGCTATATAAAACATCTCATCGTTAATTACTAAACGCTTACAACTTAACAATATAAGGTTTTCATAGCCTCTTCTTAAAGCGATATAAAAATAAAACAACTCATCCAAAACATAGTCAATTGTTACCAAAAGGCCCCACTGGGTCAAAATATATGTAGATAGATAACCAAGGTTTGTCAAAACAAGATGTCCAACATCGAGAATCATAGAAAATAGAAATAGCAAGGTTTCGCCCATATGGCCAAAAAAAAAAAAATCCAAGTCCTAGGATCATGATGCTGAAATAAAGGAAAGCTAGCACACATGCTAGTCATAACAAAACAGATCCTAATTAGAACATCGCCTAACGTCTTCACGAGTTTCCTCCCTACTCGCGCCTTCCTCGTGGTCTTCCTCCTCTTCCGAGTCGCCTTCCCATCCGAATCGCCCTCACGAGGTCGCACTGATGGTCCCGCACCGCTTCCATCATCGGTATGTCGCGCAGGGTCCAAAGTTATCCGCGCCGTACAAGTCGTAGTTGTGGCGGATCGGACTGTAGCATACTCGGGTCGGGTCATATCCAGGGAAGGTATCTGATACTCTCATCCGCGCCGTCCGGCGGAAGGGCTCTTCGTCTTCGGGTGGTGGTGGATCGGACGCAGGTGGTAGGGGCGGTAGCGGCGGACGATCTTGGGTGTCCAAAACCGCTGGTGGCAACACGGGCTCTCCCAAGGCTCTGGGCGGCCGCCTATCTACCTCGTACATCCCGCCTCGCCCATCCGCATGCAGGGTATCACCGATCAACCTGCCTCGTAACCTCAAGTACAGACCACTCGGGCAACTCGTCACGCCAAGTGTACTCCCGTGGAGGGAGATAGGGTCCCATAGGTGCGGCTCCGTAGATACTGTACACGTAAGTCAGGTGACTCACGAACCTGGGCAGATCCCCAATCAAATCATAACCTCGGGGGATGCGATAGATGTAGTCTCCCGATACCTCTCGGGCATAACCATCCCAGGTACAAGGGAGTATAGCTAGGAGTCTCTTGATGCCATCGTAGTCGGTTGCGCCATAGGCTCGGGCGTTCCTCCACAACCGAAGGTAGTAGCGTAAACTCACCTAGGTCTTCCCGGCAAGACATCCAACATTCCCTATAAGTGCGCATCAGCTCCTCGGGTGGGGCATAGGTCCTACCCTCCTCCTAGCGATATAGCGCATCTCCTCCATCTTGCCACGATTAAAACTAACGTAAGTCAACTATCGTTATCTCAAAACAGAAAGGATAGCATAACGAGAAGCAACTAGGCTAGAACTAACAATTCTATAAGGTAGACAACATCATAATGTACAATACAAACCACAACTTACCTTCTTAGTCTTACCCAAACGTATAACATATAAGCTAATGATATCTTAACATACACTACGAGATCCTTGTCTTATATTAAACATTTAAGCTAGAGTTCAACAGACTCTATCGTATTCTGGAGACAGAATTTGGGATTATGTTCTTCATAACAAATGAAGATCAGTGCGTTAGGAGTACGTAGGTGAAAACCATGCGTAAATCGGAGTCCCAACGAGGAGATCTAGCTAAAAAATCTACTGCGCAGTGCAGGAAATATGCGCGATCGTGCAAAAATGTCAATCGGGACGTATGTCGACGTAATATGTCTACCATATTTGGGTTCTTAAGTCGAGGCTGAACATCCTGAAGCCGTAAGTGACGTCCATGTCGTGATTCGTGTTGCTGCTCACTCGTGTCAGAGTGATGATGAAGTGCCGACGTCGTTCAGCTTTAAGGTTGAGGTCGTCCTCGTTCATCCTTCTCGCTTGTCTTTCGTCGTCCGTGCTCAAGGGTATCGTTACCTTCATTCTTCCTATCGTTCTTTTGTTCGCATAAGGAAAAGAAGTTCGTACTTCTATGTTCTTTCACGATACGTGAGCATGCTCCTTAGAGTCTAAGTTCGTCTCATGACAACATATCATTCATCATAAATAATATTTTAAAAGTCGGAAAGTAAAGTTTTATTTGCAAATTTGGAAGTATGATTTCAAAAGACAGTCATGATCAACTCATATACATATCGAAAATGGATTCATTCGTTCCATGTTGATCATTCAACTCGATACTACCATACACTTCTATCTCAATACTTGGGCAATTGTATTAGTTCAATTCAAAAAAAAAAAAATTTGAAAAATTTTCTTGCTCAACTTCAAAAATTTTCATAATAATAAAATTTCTCAAAAAGGTCTTCTAACTTGCTCATCATGCAGAAATTTTCCATTTCATGAGTTTGAGAAAGGAATGCAGTTACCTTATTCCCGGTTGAGCTCGATGTGATGGAGTGTTGAGAGGAGTCAGTAGGTTTCTAGAAGTCCAGTGACTCGATCTAGACTTAGAATAAAGGTTTTGGGTTTACAAAGAGCAAAAGCGCCTCGATACCACTGTCACGACCCCACTCCCGACCAACCCGGATGGAGGACGACTAATACTAGGAGTAGTATTTTAGGGGTTACATGGGTAAAATAAAGATGCATAAAATAACTAACATGCTTGAGCGTAATACGAGGTGATGTCATAATGTTTTTGAAAAGGTTTAGCCATCGGACCCCAAAACTTGGCCCGATCCGATGGACCTCGATAGTTTGTAAACATAAAGCATAAATAAAGGAGTCGAGTATAGCAATGAAAGTGTGTGAATACATATACGACGATATGCATTCAAGGTATAACCCACAAATTCAAGTAAATCGGTCAAGGACACCGACCTCAACACATCCCCATCATCACCATCAAAGCTCAACCCGCACATTTAAAACAAACATGCGTGGCTAAGTACAAGAAATTGCACTCGGTGGACTCATGCCGAAAACATTTGATAAAATTTGGATTACGCCGCCAATATCGAGTAAGTCACAAGGGTTTTAGTTAAAATGCCTTGTGCTTACCAAATCATTTTCAGTTCGTAAACATAGCCTGGCCAGGCGTTTTCTTGGTGTGTATGGTCCGTATCTCATAGTCACAATACATAATAATAAATAAATAAACGCCGAGAGTGAGGCCTCCCATCTACGACGCCGTGACCTACCGTAATCCCGCACAAAGACACATCACTCTCGCAAGCATATGTTAACACAACAGATAGTTCCAACCTTCACGCCAATCCTAGCAGCATTTATCATCCGACAGACCCGACATTAAAAAGGTTGGGTGCTACCACAACAATTGATATAATAGTTCCAACTATCTCCATAGCCCTACCCGGCATAACAATAGGATCCATACACAAAACGAAATATTTTCGGTGTAATGCAAGAAACATTTGTTAAACAACAGTAGGATAAGTGTTGTAAGTAAATTCATTTGAAATAACAAGAAAGTTACGTTTTAGTGGGGTAAGAAAAGGCCCACATTTTAAAGATAGGAAGCCCACCGACTATGGTTCGTTGTGAAAAGTCCCAGTTCGCTCGCTCGTCAAAATCCCGTCATTGCGTTTGCAAGGCCCACACCTTTACGAAAAAGCGAGGCTTTAGTACGTCGCTCAAGTCTCGAGACTTTCAAAACTAAGATAAAACTCGATATTTCATATCGATGTAGACCGAATTCTTAGTGAATTCAATACGCCTCAACACGATACGATCGACTTGTTCTCGCTCCTCGAGATACGCTCAACGATAAGCACGTTTTCGATATATGGATTTCATTTGGGAAATCTTTTCTTACTAATGAGGTATCATACTCAATTAGTATATCTTACGCAGATCGACGATTTATAAACGATAATCGCACGCTTGACTTGAAAAGTCAACGAAGTCAACACCGGTCAACAAAGTCAACGATTTTGACTTTTAAAATAGTAATTCTTACTATTTTGTTTTATAAATCGAGTTTGATCGATTTGAAAACGTAAAGTCCTATTTTTCGATTTATCTCAGAATCGAGGTCTTATAAATATTTTCGCATTTTTAATAACCCTTTTTATAAATAAAATGCGTATTTTGGTTTTTAAAACGTTATAAAATGAACGTTTGTCTCAAACATAGCAATCTATGTTTATAAAATTTTGTAAAATTTAAAAACTGTCCAGAATATTAATTTAGCAAATATTTCATTAATAAACTGTTTTAAAAAGGATTTAAAAATCCTTATTAATTATCGAAAACTCGATAATTAATTTAAAAATGTCAAATGACTTTTGAAAAATTTTCTAATTTAATATAGTGCATTATTATACACTATGGTCCAGAATATGAATTTATAAAATTCATATGGTATTATTTGCTATTTATTTATATATATACATATATACATTAACGGTAATTCCAATAAATAGGGAATAATTATCCAAAAATTCCCAAAATTGATATATACTTAGTATAATATCCCAACATAAATATACATCACCAATATAACCTATAGTTCACCATAACCATTCATTTAAGAATATATAGCAATTATTCACGGTAATACTTGATAATTGCCGAATAATTAGCAAATAATTTCTAAAAATTCTAAATAAATTTCAACATCATTAAACATTATATTATAACATTGTAACATCATAACATCAACCAAAAACATTTGAATCATCACCATATGGAGCTCAATAGCTCTCGGCTTTTTGATTCAAAATGTTATTTGATTTTCAAAATTTCAATAATTATATACTATGTTTATACACTATAGTATAGTAATATAACATCATAATATTTATCAAAACTAATTAAATCATCACCTTCAAGAGCAACAAGCTCACGGCTTATTTGATTTAAAATAGTATTTGATTTCCAAAAATTCTAATTAATTCACACAATGCATAAATAATATACTAAAGTATTAAAAAACCATTGCATGTTCAAAAATAAAATCATACACCAACCTATGAAATTATAATGCTCTCGGTTTTTATAAAAAAAATAGCAATTGATTTTCAAAAATTCTAATTAAATCATAGAACATATAATCAAGGTTCTAAAGCACTAATATGTTATTACAAGCTTGAAATAAAAATTTATACACTAAGGTACCTACATGAATGGCTCAAGGTATTAACAACATTTTAAGCTAGCGTTTTCCAAAAATTTCTAAATCAATACCATAGTCTTAAATCATAACATAGATCAATAATACATGCTTAAAACATATCAAGAAGCATTCGGTCCTCATAGGAATATTTTATAAAATTTTTGAAAATATATATAACATATACTATGGTTTCGAAATCATGCATAGGCTAGATACATTCATACATTTCATATATAACAAAGTATGTTCATTTACACATGTATACTTATTATTTTGAAAATAAAATCATCAAGAACAATATGAACACATATCTCATGCTTCAAGAACATTTAAACACATATATAAACATACATAAAACTTTCGAAACCTATTCATATATACTAAAACAGTTTTCGAATTCTTTGAGCAAGGGGGGGATAAGAATCGAAGTTGGGGACTCATTTACCTTTGAAATGGTATAGGATTACTAGAGCAATGGAGGTATCAAGCTTTGTGGAGAAGAAATGGAGGAGAAGAAGAGATGAAGCTTTCGAAAAAATGGGGGAGAGGCTCTCGATTTTCAGCAGAAAATGGAGAGAATGGAGAGTGAAAAATGAGTTCAAACAAAACGGAATGGGGTTAATGAGTGGGTGTTGAAGGGAAGAGTTTTGTCAATTATTCTCTCTCTCTCCTCGATTTTGCCTCACAAGTGGGCTAAAATCTGCAGCCAAATAATGAGGATTTAGTTATCATTTGCTAGGCTAAAAGGGCTTCATGGGTTGGGTGTTAAAAGGTGGCATGATGCTTGTTGGATAGGGTAGCCATGATTTAGGGGTTCCAAGGGTGGTTTTAATTTTGTTGTACCATAATACAATGTATTAATCATAGTATAAGTCATAGATATATAATACAAGCCAATAAAATAATTAAATCATCACATAGCTTAATTTCAAATTACCGATAACAAAATGAGAAAATAGGAAATAAATGTAAATCACACCTATTATTGATACTCATGTACATTTCGATCAAACATACACATATATATCATAATATATGATTTAGATATTAAATAATAGCATAGGATAAAATTATTACACATTTTATGCAATAAAACCCTAATTTGAAAATAGGTTTCAATTTTATAAAACTGAAACTATCGAGTTTTATGGTTCAAAACTTATTTTAATGCTTAATAATATCCATATATATCATATTATAAAGTTTAGATACCATAGGATAATTTAATGGTATCATTTCATGCCAAAACCATAGTTTAGAAAATTAGGTTTTCAATTCCATTAGTTGGAATTATCGAGTTTTATAACTCAATTATTGATTTTAATAATCATTAATGCTGTAATTATATAAATAATAATAGGAAATTAATTATTATAATTTCCCAGCATTAAACTCATTTTTCAAAACGCCTCAGACGTTAACGCTCAAAACGCCTCAAACGCTCAAAATCGACTCATCTCAAAATGGTCGCAGAAGTTCATACTTACTAAATAAATATATTCCATTTGATAAAGGAATTAAGATGGAAATTAATTCCAAGCTTCACCGCCGTAAAATTTCATGAAAAGTCGACGCTCGATACGCTTGACGTTAAAATATATCGACGAATCATTTCGTAATATTTCAATCCTTTAATTCACAATCCTTAGTGAATTATAAAAGGAATTCGTTATAACGATATCGTATCGAAATCACAAGATTCGATGTCGTAAAAAGATAATATACGGCAAAACCCTAATTACGGGTTTAGAATACCGTAATCGTATATTCGTTTCTTTGGAATATTACAATAAAAATGTTAGTATGTAGTTTGATGAAAACCGAAACCATGAACAATTTAAACCTTGGTGTAGAAATTTAATATGATGGACTTTAGGTTATAATTATGTTATAAATTAATGTTAGAGCCTTCTATAATTTAATTATAATTTTAGGAAGTTATTTGATAATTATTGGGAATTTTCGAGACCTATATAGTGATATAGGTGAGTTCCAAATTTTTCTATAGTAACATTAATACATATTAATGATCATAGTGTAAAATAATACACTATATGAATTTAGAGAAATTTTTATAACAAGTTTGGAAATTATAGCTCATAACCGTGAGCTATAGTGATTTTATTAAGGATTTTTTAAATCCTTTTTAATCAAGAAAATAATATATTATATATCTAAAAATTATTTTTAGACATATTAAAAATTTTCGAGAATTATTAAACATAGAATATTATGTTTACGAAGAAACGTTATATTAAATAACGTTAAAAGCATAAATAATGCTTAAAGTATTAAAAGATTAATATTGAAAAAATATTAATTAAGTTTATCGATTTACGTGAAAAATCGAGGATTAAAGTTTATTAAAATAAATCGATTGAAAATCGATTTATATTGATTTTATTCATTAAAATACGAGTTATTGAAAATTTATTAAGAAAAGTCAAAATGGTTGACTTTCAAATTAACGTCTTAAATACGCTCGTTAAATACGCTAATACGTGAAAACGATTATTTTTATCTGAATATCTCAATTGTGAGAAAAGATTTCATAATTGAAATCATTTTATCAATACCGTTATTATATCGTTAATTATTTAACCTAAAAGGTTAAAATGAGATCATAGATCATATTACGCCTCTCGATATACGAGAATTATTTTTATTAATATACGATCGCTTCAACGTATTAAGACGTATAAAGAATCATCGAAACTTCGAATTATTAATTTATTTATCAAGGTTGAATGAACTTTGAAAATCTCGAAAGCGTACAACGCACTAAACGTACATTTTGCGTAAAGGTGGGACGTGAAGTTCACGCTAACGAGGAGAAGAGCACGCACGGTGAAATTCAAGTCCAAAGTAAAGGTGGGCTTTACTATACTCAAACCGGTAGAATTTTACCAAATAATTTATTTATGATGCTTTATTCCAAGCAAATAATTATGAACCGATTTATTTAATTACCCGCCAAAATGTTTATGTTTTACGATGTATCCAATCCATGATTGTTGATGCATAATGTTGGGTAGCCCCACTTTATGACATGCTTGAATTCAGATTCTTGGAAGTACCCCAAGAATGATGGAGAATTCGATCCCGTCCGAGACGGCTGGATTTTGTGCACTTATTATTTTGTGTCTTTGAAAGGGTGCTCGGCGGTCACGGCGTCTGTGAGAGAGAGGCCTCCTCCAAATAAGTAGAATTGTTGTGAATGATTATTGTGGTGGATATGGATCATACATACGTGGAAAATGCTTGCCAAGCGATATTTATGAAAATGATGAAAATATTTAGTAAGCACGAGTATTTCAAATTAAAACCTCGTGTGTTACTGTGATGGGGCAGAGTAATTCAAACTGTGATAAATTATTTTGGCATGAGCCACTGAGTGCATTATTTGTACTCAGCCCTGCATATTTGTTTTTAAATGTGCAGATTGAGCTGGTAATGATGGTGATGGAGCGGAGATGTTGTGTAGTCAGGGGTCTTTTGGTATTTATTATGTTTGAAAGAAAGAACCCTTGGGTGCATATCGTCATATATGCATTCACATGCTTTCCGCTCCATATTCTGAATATTTTGTATGTTATTGTGACAGTTGTATCTGTCTGAATTATTGAACCTACTGTTAAAGGAACTCGTAGCCTTTACATTTGTATATGACTTTTACCTTGTGAATAAGGGTTGAATTGCTTTTGCCTTGTAAATAAGGTTTGATCATTGAAGTTCGATAAATATTATTCTGAAATCTTTAGATTATTTTTATCAATTGTTTTGCATTCACTGTTCCAAGCTCCAGTTCTCTCTAATCTGTCCTTTGGATTAGAGCGGCTGTGACAGAGTGGTATCAGAGCATTTTGCTCTCTGAACCCTAAAAACTTTCTTTCAAGTTGAGTCTAGATTGAGTCACTAGACTTCTAGAAATCATCTGACTACGCTCAACACTCCATCACATCCATTTCGGTAGGAAAAAGGTAAATTATTTTCTCATCTTTGAAAACGAAAAGTTTGAGATTTATGAAAATAAATTGTGTTGATAGAACATTATCGACAAATGATTGTGTCGATAGAACATTATCGACAAATGAAATGAGAAAGGTTGTAAATAACCATGATTGATTATTGATTGAATTTTTTTTTTTGCAAGAAATGCATATGTTTAAAACGAACTATGTTCGTCATATTCGAATATTTATTTATCATTTCTCAATGTTGATTTTGATTAATGCATATGTCATCCCGAATGGAACATAGACGAAATAAGATGCATGATCCCTCTTTGAAAAGAACATAGACGGACAAATGTACGAACTCTTCTCCTCTTTTTTCGAGAACAAAAGAATCGAGCTCAAAATTGAAAAGCTAAGGCTTTCCACCTCGTTTGAAGTCAACCCAGAGTTTACCTCGTCACCTCGGCTGACCAGTTGAGCGCCTCGGCATTGCGCGACTTCAATTGATTCACCCTGGCATCGACCTGGGCGTTTACTTGGTGTCAACCTCGGCCATTTCACCCCGGCCATTTCACCCCGGCAAAGGCGAATTGCTTCGCGCAGTAATTATATTTTGGTCCGATCTCCTTCGCTCGACTCGACGGCGATGGCTTTCGCCCACATACCCTAACACACTGTAATGTATTTCTTATGAAGGACCGAGCTCTCGATTCCTTCTCCAAAATTCGTTAGAGTCAATACTGTTCGCCTGGGCCATTTCACCTCGGCAAGGGCGAACTGCTTCGCGCAGTGATTTTATTTTGGTCCGATCTCCTTCGTTCGGACACCGAATTGTGCATGGTTTTCGCCCACATACTCCTAACACACTGTACTGTATTTATTATGAAGGACAGAGCTCTCGATTCCTTCTCCAAAATTCTCTAGAGTCAGTACAGTTCGCCTCATCACCCGGCAGCTCGCCTCGTCACCTCGGCAGCTCGCCTCGTCACCTCGGCAATTCACCTCGTCAAGTCGGCACCTCGCCTCGGCAGCTCCGCCTCGGCACTTCGCCTCGGCAGCTCGCCTCGTCACCTCGGCAGCTCGCCTCATCACCCGGCAGCTCGCCTCGTCACCTCGGCAGTTCGCCCGGCAGCCGCCTCGTCACCTGGCAGCTCGCCCGTCACCTCGGCAGCTCGCCGGCACGCCGCCCGGCAGCTCGCCTCGTCACCTCAGCAGCTCGCCTCATCACTCGGCAGCTCGCCTCGTCACTCGGCAGCTCGCCTCACCACCGCAGCTCGCCTCGTCACCGGCAGCTCGCCCGTCACTCGGCGGCTCGCCCGTCACTCGAAAGCTCGCCTCGTCACCTCGGCAAGCTCACTCGGCAACTCACCTCGCTGTCGGCACTCGCCTCGGCACTCGGCCTCGGCAGCTCGCCTCGTCACCTCGGCGGCTCGCAGCCGTCACCTCGGCAAGCTCACCGCAACTCACCTCGTCAAGTCGGCACCTCGCCTCGGCACCTCGGCCTCGGCAGCCCGCCCGGCACTTTGCCTCGGCAGCTCGCCTCGGTAGCCCGCCCGGCACTCGCCTCGGCATCTCCGCGCCGCCTCGGCACCTCGCCTCGGCAGCCCGCCGGCACTGCCTCGCACCACGCCTCGGCAGCTCCGCCTCGACACCGCCTCGGCAGCTCACCTCGGCACTCACTCGGCAGCTCCGCCTCGGCACTGCCTCGGCACCTCGCCTCGGCAGCTCCGCCGCACCTCGCCTCGGCAGCTCGGCTCGCGTTCGCCCTCGGCACCTCGTTGTGCGAACCGCTTCACGCAGTTATTTTGTTTTGGCCCGCTCTCCTTCGCTTGAACTCCGATTCTGACGAACGCCGCCACGTACTCCTAACGCAATTTAATTTATTTGTTATGACGGATCGAACCCCTGATTCCTTCTCCAAAATTCATGAGAATCAGTACAGTCCACCCCGGACAGTTTACCTCGGCAAAGGCAAACTGCTTCGTGCAGTGATTTTGTTTTTGTCCGTTCTCCTTCGTTTGGACTCCGATTTGCGCATGGTTTTCTCCTACGTACTCCTAACGGACTGTACTATATTTCTTATGAAGGAAAGATCCCCTGTTTCCTTATCCAGAAATCACGAGAGCCAGCAGAAGCTAGCTCATAGTTTTATAGAACTAGAATTTAGTTATATGATAAGATTTTTTTTATCTTTGCTAGATAGCAAGTTTCCTAGTATGGTAGGAAAGCTACAACGCGCGTTGTATATGAGAACAATTTCCATATAACAATTATCTGTTTATCAGATGTGATTGGATTGTTTATCTGCTTTATAGACCTGTCCAGTTATCCTATTTGCTTAGATACGTTAAGTTTATTTTTATCTATGCATCGTTATCTTTATTTAGTTGTCTTATGCTCGTTTGTCTATGGCAGATGGCGGGACTCGACACACCACTGAGGCAGAGGCTAGGACCGAGGGCCACCCCAGCGGAGATTGTTCATAGGTACCGTGGTTACCAGATGTGCTGGGGAGATGATCTCGGAGAGTTTCTCATGCACTACCTTCGTCATTGGAGGGAGGCGCACGAGCATGGAGTGACAGACTTCGATGGCGTGAAGCGTCTTCGATGCGGCTTCCGATCGACAGGAAGACTATGCACGGGAGATATCGGGAGATTATATCTACCGTGCCGGCGGGGACTATGACCTGATAGCAGATCTACCGAGATTTGTGAGCCATTTGACCCACGCCTTCAAGATTCACGGGTAGCCCCGAGAGGACCGCACTCCCCTCCGAGGAGTATACGTGGCGTGACGAGTCACCGAATGGCTTTACTTGGAGGTACCTCGTCGAGTGGACCCGGTAGTGCCCAGATTCCTCGAGGACGAGGGCAGGCTTGCAGAGGTAGAGAGGGCGTCTCGGCCCAGAGCATTGGGGATGCCAGTGTTTCCCCCGCTGTCGATTGGACACCCCATACACCCACCGCTCCCTATCTTGCCGCTTATGATGGGTGCCGGCACCGCCAATTGAGCCGCATCGGCTGCATTTGCCAGGACGAGGGTCTCGATGATCGCGATGAATTCAGTCCGATCGCGCCATTCCTATGGTTGGGGATGACGAAGCAGACTGCCCAGTACGCCGCCGTGAGGACGACTCGGACGACGATGATTCGGATGATGATGATTCAGATGATGAGGAGGATCCTGAGGAGGATCAGTACGACGACGAGTGATGCACCTGTTGACCAGCCTTGTTAGACTTTAGTCTGTATGTATATAGTCCAGTATGTGTGTAGGTTGCTTATGTATTTTTGAAAAAGGAAAGTGAACACTTGTATTTTGTATTATCATGTAACTCCGTATGTTGTTCAATACGGGTTAAGCTTTTGAAATGCCATCTATTGTACATTATCTCTTTTTGTATTAACTGCTGTACAAAATAGTCCTCCTTGAGGCACAAATTTCCTGATGTATATATGATAACCCCGAAACGGGCTTTTGCGGCAGAAATGATTTTGTGATAAGAATGAATAGCTTGAATTAAAGCTGCTTTACAAAAGAAATTGTATGATGATATTATTTGTTAATTGTGAAAATGATTTTCAATATTTATTGTATGTTTAAACAATGTAATGCCGCCAAGACGGATCCCGCATAAAGAGTAGGGAAGGGGAGCAGGTGAGGCAGAGGAAGAATTCTGTGCTGAACCCGCGAATATACCCCAACCACCACCACCTCCACCCGATCGTAGGATCGAGGAATTATTTCTTAAGATGTAACCCACCATCCTTTGATGGAAAAGGGAGCCCAGATAATGCCGAGCAATGGATAAGGGCTATAGAAAGGATATTTGATTTTCTTGATGCACAAAGACAGAACGATCGTCTCAGACTTTTCAACCGACAGACTCGCCGACTTTTGGTGGGAAGCCCGACGGAAGATTTTACCGCAGGATCGATGAATGAGTTCACTTGGGAAGAATTTGAAGAGGCAGATGAGAAATACGTTCAAAAGTTATCGGAAAAGGAAGGAATAAGAATTTTATAATCAAACAGAAAAGATGTCCGTAGCAGATTATGATCGCACTTCTGCGATATGTCCCGATATGCCCCGATCGGTGAATACGGATATGAAGATGGCGAGAAAAGTTTAGGTCCGGATTGAGGTCGAGATAAGAATGTCTCTAGCGGTCATGGAGATCTAACTTCACACCAAGCTCCGGACGAGCTTTGGACATCGAGGCGACCATGCGTAAGAGAAGACAACTCAAACCCGCATACAAAATACAGGGACAAAGGAAAGAGAAAGTGGGAAGGAAATTTTAGTAACAAGAATCGGGAAGTTTTGGTAATACGAATAACAAACGGCCGTGGCACTAAACACGGTACCACAAGGCGGGGATGGAAAAGCAAGTCTTTTCCTCCGATGGGAGGACCACAAGAGAGTAAGGACAACCTCGCCCAAAGTGCCGTAAGTTTCATAAAGGAGTTTGCCATCCGTAAATTGCTTTAAGTGCGGAATGAAGGGCATTACGCGAATAGTTGCCTCGATACGCGACGGGACGGTGGGAAGGCCAAATCAGCCGGCAATGCCCAACCCTCGGGGCTATCCAGCCACTCAACCGCAAAGAACAACCGCCACAACAACGGTGGCAAGCAGCCTCAACAACAACAAAGAACGACAACCACCGCAGCGGGCGTAATCAGCAATGACGCCAACAAAGCAGCCACAGCGTAATCAACAGAGACAAGCGCCCATCGCCTCGGCGGCTCAAGCGAGCATATGCTCGCACCGAGGCAATGAACAAAACCAGGAAACACGGCGGTATGGGAACACTTCTCAACGCGTACTGTTATACTTTTGTTCGACACGGAGCATCACATTCTTTTGTAGCAAGAACATGTGTAGATCTATTGGAACTTAGATCCGAGAAAGCAAACCAGATATGAACATCTCTTCACCTATAGGAGGGATTATGATTGTACTCATATTTGCTCAAACCTAGAGTTGAACTTAGATCACTTAAGGTTTCGATTTAATAACTTAAACATAATACCCATGGGTGATGTAGATATAATTTTGGGAATGGATTGGTTAGCGTAAAATTATGCTACGATCCTGTAAGGAAAGAAAATTTCATTCCGCTTCGGCAAGAAGCTACAAGCTTTACTAATCGACATGGGAAAGAAAATTCCGATTATATCAGCATTGAAGGCCAGAAGCATGATAAACAAGAAAGGATGCCATGCATTTCTTGTTTATCTGAATGGAGAAGATCGAACAACGATAAAAGTTGAAGATGTAGAGATTGTACGAGAATTTTCAGATGTTTTTCCTGAAAATCTACCAGGATTGCCTCCTGATAGACAACTGGAGTTTACCATTGACTTGGAACCCGGATCGGCTCCAAAGGTCAAAGGCACCGCATGTAATGGCTCGAAAGAACCGGAAGAGTTGAAAATTCAAACCAAGAGTGTTAGACCTAGGTTTTATCGCACTCTAGTGTTTCGCTTGGGAGCAGGTGTTATTTGTAAAGAGAAAGGATGGTTCATTGAGGATGTGTATAGATTAACGAGAACCGAACAAAATGACGCTTAAAAACAAGTATCCACTTCCAATGATAGATGACTTGTTTGATCACTACGAGGAGCTAGCGTGTTCTCTAAAATCGACCTCAAGTCGCTATCATCAACTTAAAGTGCGGCTCAAGATGTATCAAAGATCGCTTTCCGAACGAGATACGGCCACTATGAATTTATAGTTGTGCCATTCGGATTAACTAATGCGCCGACAGTATTCATGGATCTCATGAATAGGGTGTTTCACCCATACTTAGACAAATTTGTTTTAGTCTTCATAGATGACATCCTCATGTATTCGAAAATGAAGACGAACACAAGGAACACCTCAGACAAAGGTCGCAAACTTTAAAAGATGAATAACTTTTGCTAAATTTAGCAAGTGTGAATTTTGGCTAAAGGAAGTAATGTTCCTTGGACACATAGTGTCACCAAGGATTAAAGTTGATCCACCAAGGTAAGCGGCCCAAGAATGGAAATCGCCAAAGACACAAAATGAAATTAGAAGTTTCTTGGGATTAGCGGGTTACTATCGGAGATTCATTGAAGGATTCTCAAAGATAGCAAGACCAATAACCCAGCTACTCAGAAAAGGGATCAAATTCACATGGACTGATGAGTGTGAGGCGAATTTCCAGACGCTCAAACAAAAGTTAACTACTGCCCCTGTGTTAGCAGTTCCAGAAGCAGATCAAGAGTACGTGGTCTATACAGATGCTTCCAAAAATGGATTAGGCTGTGTGTTAATGCAAAATGGAAAAGTGATAGCCTATGCATCTCGACAACTGAGACCGCATGAATTGAATTACCCAACACATGATCCGAACTAGCGGTGTAGTACATGCTTTAAAGATATGGAGACATCATCTCTATGGAGTAAGATGTGAAATCTTTACCGATCATAAATGTTTAAAATACTTTTCGAGCGAGAGAGATCTAAACATGAGACAAAGAAGATGGCTCGAATTGGTAAAAGATCACGATCGTGGTATAAACTATCACCCGCAAAGCGAATGTTGTAGCCGATGCCTTGAGTCGAGGAGTCAAAGCAAATTGGGATGTCTCCTTACAAATGAAGAAAACTCATTGAAGAGTTTGAAAGGATGAAGATTGAATTGATTGAACAACCAGAGACGATCACGAGTTGTATTGCTACACTCGCTTTGACGTCTGACTTAAGGAAAAGAATCCTTGAAGGACAAAGGATGGAGGAAAAGTTAGAAAAAGCAAGAGCCAAGGTAAGGACGGAGGGACTGAAAAATTTTCAAGAAGCACCAGACAATGCTTTATTATTTGAAGGAAGATTGTGTATCCCAGACAACAACGATCTTCGGAGTGAAATCATGAGTGAAGCTCATGACACACCTTATACAGCCCATCCAGGCAATACAAAAATGTACCAAGATTTGAAGAAAAAGTTCTGGTGGGAAGGTATGAAAAGAGACATAGCCTCTTTTGTAGAGCGATGTCTTGCTTGTCAGCAAGTAAAAGCATTACACCAACGTCCTTACGGAAAGCTACAGCCTTTGGCAATACCCGAGTGGAAATGGGAAGATATAGCTATGGACTTTGTTACGGGTTTACCAAAGTCAAAAGAGGAACACTTGCTATATGGGTAGTAGTGGGATGACTTACCAAATGTGCACATTTTTCGCTAATTCGGATTACCCACGGTCTCGATAAGCTCGCCTCAAAGACGTAAAGGAAATTGCGCTACCGCATGGAGTACCGAAAACTATCACTTATAGGATTCAAAATTTACTTCAAGATTCGGACTAGCTTGCAAAAGAATTGGGCACGGTTAAATTTCAAGACATTTTTCCCTCAAACCGATGGACAATCGGAAAGGACGATCCAAACACTCAAGACATGTTGAGAACTCGTAGTGTTGGATCGAGGTGTTAAATGGGAAGAGGTTTTACCTCTCATCGAATTTGCCTACAATAATAATTATCAAGCGACGATCGATATGGCCCCATATGAAGCCTTATATGGGAGAAAATGCCGATCACCGCCATCTTGGATAAGTGGGTGAAAGAAGAATCTTAGGGCCCGACGCTATAAGTTTAGATGATTGAGATCGTTCGCCAAATTAGCAAAGAATAAAAGAAGCTCAAGATAGGCAAAATCTTACCGATACGCCAAGGTCTCGAGCTACATTTTGAAAATGGAGATAAAGTCTTTTTGAAGGTCTCTCCATCTAAAGGGATTATAAGGTTTGGAGTAAAAGGAAAGTTAAGACCCCGTTTTATTGGACCTTATGAAATCCTAGAAAGAATAGGCCCAGTCGCCTATAGGTTGGCCCTTCCGCCAAGCCTAGGAAACGTACATAATGTTTTTCACGTATCACAACTCAGAAAATACGTGTACGACCCGAAGCATGTAATCCATCAAGACGACGTGATCCTCAATCCAGATATGAGCTATAATGAAGAACCTACGGCTATTCTAGACCACAAGGTTCAGCAATTGAGAAACAAATCGATTCCACTAGTCAAAGTACTGTGGAAGCATCATGGACAAGAGGAAGCCACGTGGGAGCTTGAGGACGCAATGAAAGAAAAATACCCCGATCTTTTCTGAGGTATGTAAATTTCGGGACGAAATTTCTTTAAGGGGGGTGGAATGTAATACCCCGATTTTTAAACGCCTAATTACGATATTAATTTCGTAAATTAGAATATTATTATAATAATTTGATTAAAATTATCGAATAACGATTTCGATTATTTTGGAATAATAAATTCCTATGTACAATTCACGAATGAATGTGAATTGAGAAATACGAATGTGTAACGATTTCAACAAGATTTTCAACGCCAATTACGATCGATAATTAAATGCTCGAGATATTTTCTAAGTTTTTAAGCTTAGAATTTAATTCCATTATTATTGGAATAATTTAATAAAGTGATTACAGCTTTATTTCACCATTTTGAAATGAGTCGATATTTAACGTTTGAGACGTTTCAAACGTTAAAGTTTAGAGATGACTTGAGAATCAAGTCTAATGATCAAGGAATTATGATATTTAAATTCCTATGATTATTTTATATAATTAGAATATTATTTAGCATTGAATTAATGCTAGAAATTTTGGAATGATATTTTGATTATTAATGATTCTCGAAACCCTAAATCGAGAATTGGGTTTTCTACCTATGGATTAATTCCAATAATTTTTCCTATGATATAATTTATCATCTAGGACATATATTATGATATATATCTACTTATGGCATGAAAATCAAATTTTGGCCATAATTTTGAAATTGCAGTGAACCATCATGTGTTTATAACATGAAATTGTTTTATTTTGATCTCCCAAATTGTATTATATCTTAAGTGTAATAATAATACACACTTACCAAGTAAAATTAGTAGATGGTAAATATCTTGCAATGTGTTATGTGAGATAGCCGATTTGTTTGACTAAGAATTACACTTTGATGATGTATAATTATTTTGGGATAGAGTGTATAATTGTACACATGCAAAATCACTTCAAAAATCTGAAAATTTTCTCTCCTCTTCTCCCATTGTCGTGGCATCTAGCAATTGTGAGACAAAATTTATTTTGTTGATTTCAAAAACTTTATTCTTGCATTTACTTTGTGTAAGGGATATTTTTATATCATGACATATGCAATTGACTCTCCAAAATAATTTGTGTCTTGATTTTTTTTTGAGAGAACCGAGAGAGAGAGTGTTGTATGTATTAATACACTTTCTTGTTTTACATAAGTAATTAGTCTTGAAAAATACATCACTTTACACTTTCTCTTCCAAACTCACACAAGTGCCGAGAAATTTCTCCTCCAAAAACCTTGAATTCATTTTCATTTTCTCCTCCAAAAAACCTTGAGCATAAATCATCCTACAACAAATCAATACCGTTAAAAAGGTTAGATATCGAACGAGCTTCGATTATACCCTAAGATTTTAAAATTCTAATGGTTTGATCTTAGGTTTCAAGCATGCTTATTAATTATGAAAGTATGCTAGCATGATAGCTTGTTAATTAATTATGTGTAGTATGATGTTGTAGATGTATATAGCATGTTTAAAATTAAATTTATCATGTTATGAAATTATATGAGCATGGTCGAAAATTTTAATGGATGATTTGAGAATGGATTGATGATTTATGATGAAGTAGAAGTTTATTGTGATTTTTAGGAAATTTATAAAATCCTATACTTGGTTTTGAAATTACGAAAATTGTGTAGAATGCTAAGTTATTGTACAATTTTTATTTAAGTGTTATAATAGCATATTGTTGATCTAGAGTATTAATTATGTCATATTGGAATTTGTTAGAATTTTGATATATATAGCTATTTTTACCCAAAATAGCGAAACCTAATGCTTAGGTTTAATGGTTTGTAAGTTGTTATAATGTAATGTTATGATGTATTAGTACTATACTATAGTATATAAGTATAGTGACATTTAATCGAATTTTATAAAAATGTTAGTATGTAGTTTGATGAAAACGAAACCATGAACAATTTATACCTTGGTGTAGAAATTTAATATGATGGACTTTAGGTTAAAATTATGTTATAAATTAAGGTTAGAGCCTTCTATAATTTAATTATAATTTTAGGAAGTTATTTGATAATTATTGGGAATTTTCGAGACCTATATAGTGATATAGGTGAGTTCCAAATTTTCTATAGTAACATTAATACATATTAATGATCATAGTGTAAAATAATACACTATATGAATTTAGAGAAATTTTATAACAAGTTTGGAAATTATAGCTCATAACCGTGAGCTATAGTGATTTTATTAAGGTTTTTAAATCCTTTTAATCAAGAAAATAATATATTATATATCTAAAATTATTTTTAGACATATTAAAATTTTCGAGAATTATTAAACATAGAATATTATATTTCTTAAGAAACGTTATATTAAATAACGTTAAAAGCATAAATAATGCTTAAAGTATTAAAAGATTAATATTGAAAGAAAATATTAATTAAGTTTATCGATTTACGAGAAAATTGAGGATTAAAGTTTTATTAAAATAAATCGATTGAAAATCGATTTATATTGATTTTATTCATTAAAATATGAGTTATTGAAAATTTATTAAGAAAAGTCAAATGGTTGACTTTCAAATTAACGCATTTAAATACGTTCGTTAAATACGCTAATACGTGAAAACGATTACTTTTATCTGAATATCTCAATTGTGAGAAAAGATTTCATAATTGAAATCATTTTATTGAATAACGTTATTATCGTTAATTATTTAACCTAAGATTTCTTTGCATGATTAGGTTGGATAGATAAAATTAATCCAACCTAATCATAAGGATTAATATTTGAGGATATCCCAAACGGGTTATTTTAATCCTTTAAATTTTCTTCACAAATTTTAATCCAACCAATATAGGTAGGATCAATTAATCCTCCAAATAAAGGAAAAATTATTTATCCCAATTTTAATCATTTACTAATCATTTGTAGTAAACAAAGATCGATAGATAAAATTATCTTATCACATATTTAATCCATCAAATAATCAATCCTTCAAAATACTAATCATGAAAAGCCTCTCTCAAAAGGTTAAAATGAGATCAGATCATATTACGCCTCTCGATATACGAGAATTATTTTTATTGATATACGCGTCGCTTCAACGATTAAGACGTATAAAGAATCATCGAAACTTCAATTATTAATTTATTTATCAAGGTTGAATGAACTTTGAAAATCTCGAAAGCGTGCCAACGCACTAAACGTACATTTTGCGTAAAGGTGGGACGTGAAGTTCACGCCAAGCGAGGTAAGAGCACGCACGGTGAAATTCGAAGTCCAAAGTAAAGGTGGGCTTTACTATACTCAAACTGGTAGAATTTTACCAAATAATTTATTTATGATGCTTTATTGCAAGCAAATAATTATGAACTGATTTATTTAATTACCTGCCCAAAATGTTTATGTTTTACGATGTATCCAATCCATGATTGTTGATGCATAATGTTGGTAGCCCCACTTTACGACATGCTTGAATTCGTATTCTGGAAGTACCCCAAGAATGATGGAGAATTCAGATCTGTGGCCGAGATGGCACGGATTTTGTGCACTGATTATTTTGTGACTGTGTGCTGAAAGGGTGCTCGGCCGGTCACGGCGTCTGTGAGAGGAGGCCTCCTCTCCAGCGCAGAGAATTGTTGTGAATGATTATTGTGGTGGATATGGATCATACATACGTGGAAAATGCTTGGCCAAGCGATATTTATTGAAAATGACAGAAAATATTTAGTAAGCACGAGTATTTCAAATTAAAACCTCGTGTGTTACTGTGATGGGGCAGAGTAATTCAAACTGTGATAAATTATTTTGGCATGAGCCACTGAGTGCATTATTTGTACTCAGCCCTGCATATTTGTTTTTAAATGTGCAGATTGAGCTGGTAATGATGGTGATGGAGCGGAGATGTTGAGTAGTCAGGGGTCTTTTGGTATTTATTATGTTTGAAAGAAAGAACCCTTGGGTGCATATCGTCATATATGCATTCACATGCTTTCCGCTGCATATTCTGAATATTTTGTATGTTATTGTGACGGTTGATCTCTCAATTATCGAACCTACTGTTAAAGGAACTCGTAGCCTTTACAATTGTATATGACTTTTACCTTGTGAATAAGGGTTGAATTACTTTTGCCTTGTAAATAAGGTTTGATCATTGAAGTTCGATAAATATTATTCAAATCTTTTGATTATTTTTATCAATTGTTTTGCATTCACCGCTCCAAGCTCCAGCCTTCTAATCATCCTTCGATTAAAGCGGTGTGACAAAGAACACACATCACTTGATTCATCATTTATTTTACTTGGTTAGTGTGTAAAATATATCTCACTTGATTCATTAAAACACAACATAGTAAGAAATGCAAAATTTCTCACGTAAATCTTTGGTCACGGCACTTTCCATTCTTATGTGCCAAAATTTAATTTTTCTTACTATTATTATATATATATCATAATATATGCATTAGATTATAAATTAAATCATAGGAAAATTATTAGAATCATTTCATGTGTGAAAACCCTAATTTTCGAAATTAGGGTTTTCGAAAATTGCAACTCTATTCAATAATTATTCTTTAATTCCATAGCATTATTCTAATGCTAAATAATACTTTAATTACATAAAATAATAATAGGAATTTAAATATTATAATTCCTTGATCATTAGACTCATTTTCTATTCATCTCTAAACATTAACGCTTGAAACCTCTCAAACGCTCATTATCGACTCATCTCAAAATGGTCGTAATAAAGTCGTAATCACTTTATTAAATCATTCCATTAATAATGGAATTTAATTTAAGCTTTGTATGTCACAACCGGTTTGGCTTATCCTTACCGGACCGTGACTTGGGGTTTAGTTTAAGTGAATATGAAAGAATAAGGGTTTCAACTCATTTCATCTATGAAGAAATATAGATGTTCCAAATGTAAACGAGAATCATGATGGAGCAAAATAGTGATATATATATAAAGGAGGTTTGAGGTTTCAACAAACAAGAATTTTACAAAGCTTAATATAGTAAACAAATATAATGTAGTCTCAAGAGTTTAGCAATGAATAAAACGTATGAGACATGCATGTGAAGATGCATTCTCAAGGTGAACCAAAATACTTCATATTACTTGACAAAGATTCCGCTCAACTCCCGCCTGCTCCATCATCACCAACTCGCACATTTAAAAACAATATGCGGTCGAGTACAAATATGCACTCGGTGGACACATGCCGAAAACATTTTTACTTTACGAAATATTGTACTGCCCTCGCCACAGTAAGACACAAGGGTTTTGTTTGAAAAAGGCCTTGTGCTTACTAAATACATTTTCATTTTCTCAAAACATCGCTTGCGCAAGCATTTTCACATCACTACAACGTATATTCCAAGTCGGCATATGGATTAACGCGCCGGGAGGGAGGCCTCCCTTCACCCGGACGCAACTGATCGCAACCGGTGATTCAGAAAACTGATCGCAACCGGCGATTCAGCTAAAGTGTACACAACCCTAAGCCAGGATTCCCCCTTCACCTCTAGCTTAGGATCCGAATTCGTAATACTTTCCTGTTGCCCCAGGCAACCCGAATGGACATACACAAAACATAAAACATTTTCTGGCAGACAATATCGTATCTCAACTTTAACAGAAAAACAGTAAAGTAATACAGTAAATGATTTTCATAAAAATATTTTAGTTCAAGAAAGCCCACCTCGAGAACTTATAGTTCTTACGTCACTAGTACTTAATTATCGTCTTCTTTCTCCTCTGAGCAGGACCCTTTTTCAATGTGAGAAACGAGGTTTAGTACATCGCTATACTTTTCGATAGAGACGAACATCATCTATAACGTCCTATGCATCAAATAAGGCTAACGTCGGACTTATATTGACGTTTCCTAATAAAAATGATGTTGATTATGACATCGCTCATCATATAAGAGATATTCCATCTCTTTAGTATATAATGTATGTTTTAATGTACTTTCGTAACGTAAGTTACATTGTTACTAAACGTATTACGTCACATAGATCTCATTTTATCGAATTTCGTGCCCTTTGACCTTGGTCAACGATTTTGACTTGGTCAACATTTAGTCAATAATTTTGACTAAAGTCAACATTTTGACTTTTTAATTCCTTTTATGTAATTCTATTATTTTATGTGCAATTTTTGTTCTAAAAATTCCCATAAAATCATAATATGTCTAAAATATCATTTTGGATCATATTATGCAATCATACCTTATAAAATAAATTTATAACATTAATACATATAACCTATAGTTTTCGAAAACCCTAATTAAACTAAGCAAACAATCTCCAAAAATTTCAATAAAATCACATAACACTTACTCATCTATAAGCATCCTTACTATAACATAATTTTTATTTATTGTGAACTATTGAATTTAATCTTCCTAAGTCACTTTTGAAAATTTGGACTTAGGTCCAATAAATTTTTAACAAATCCAATAAATTCATACAACACTATTTTATGAATCTACACTATCAATATGCTATGATAACACTCAAATATGGATTATATCTCAACATAATATCATGTACTAATATTTTCGAAAATCATAGATTTAGGTACCAAAGTGTTCAACAATTTCTACATAAATTCATACAAGCATAACTAATACCCTAGATTATGATTTCATGCTTCAATCATCAATTAAAATCATAATTATCAACATATTACACCTTCAAGTTTTCGGTCCACATATAAAATTTGATATCATGCTTGATTTTGTGATATAATTATATCATATGCTTAATAACATCATATAAATATAATATCTAAACATATTAGCATAAGTCACGTAATTTTCGAAAATCACATGTATAAACTAAGCTCGTAACATAAATTCTAATGTATATACGAAGCTCGTAAGAAATCTAACCTTTTGATCGGATTCGATCGACGTCGGCGACGTTATTCTATCTACGATCAAGAACGCCCAAGAACACTCTATTTTTTTCTCTATTTTCTCTCTATTTCTCTATTTTCGGTTATGATGTTTATGGGAGGGTAACTCCTATTTATAGGAATTATGGGATGATCATAATCATTACTTTATAAAATATCTTAAGGTAAGGTCAAAATTACAACTCATCTTATCTCCTTAATTTTTGAACCATGCAAGTCAGTATAAGAGAATGTTATCATATCTTATCTCATATCTAGGTGTAAAGATAAAATTACAACTCATACCTTATCCTCAAGATTTTCGCCATAATAATAATAATATGCCAAATATTTTATTTTCTCCAATTAATAGTTATATGATATAATAATAATCTTAGATGATGAAATAAATCATAGGAAAATTAATTAAGGTCATTTCTATGTACTAATGTAAAGTTATCTCGCAAATAATTCAAATTACAAATAAATTATCAAACTATGATTCTTTTCATAAAAATATTATTTTCATGAGTAATTATATTAATATAATGATATTATATCATTAAATAAATTTTTGGAACATTTCTAAGCATTTTCCCCAATTTTTTCAAAAATTAGGGTTTCTAGGAATTAAATTTCATAAAATTTCATTCTTACCATATTTCCTAAATTTCGAAATTTTTATAATTTCTAGGAGATAAGATTGATCTAGAATCATGATATTTATCAATTATATAATTAAATAAATTATTTAATACAATTATCACATTAATTGTGATTTTCGAAAATCACACATAAAATCATAAGCTAATTTCGAAAATTCCATACACTAAGGAGAAGATTTTATCTTTTATGATGTTTATCACATTACTACACCCTTCTAAGAGATAAACATGAGCTTATCTTATCTCTTAAATAAAATATCTTAGTTTATACTTATCTTTAAAATGTCATTTTCAACCTTATCTTATCTCTTAAGAGTCATTATCAAACCTTATCACATCCACCTCATGCTTAGGTGTTTAAGATAACTATCTTATCATATACTATAAGATAAACATGACAACTCATCACATAAAATTATGTGATCACATATTGAATCACAAATTAACCACTTATTCACCATATTTTCGAAAATAACAAATAAATAAGGAAAAATATTTCTTTTTCTTCTTTAGTGTAAATACTATCCTAAATATGCTTAAAAACATATTTAAAAATTATTTTGTTCAAATTTTCAAGAGAAATTTTGATTTATTCAAAATCGATAATTACCGACGTTCACTTTCATACTGCTCCTATTGATCGTTCTTCTTTATTTTCGAAATTTTTAAGCCCAGAAATTTGGGGTATTACATTCTACCCCCCTTAAAGAAATTTCGTCCTCAAAATTTACGTACTCTTGTAACGTTCTTGATTCTTTCTCCACATCATGTGATTGTTTTTCCAACGTTGTTGCCTCGTATACATTTATCGTTGTATATCCTTATATCGACTTATTTCTTTTCTTTAAGTCCTTAGATCTAATATTCTCGTGTTCCAATTTCAAAGCATCTTATGACTCAAGATTTCTAACTAATCGTTCACGTCAAATCTATCGTTTCTTATAGATGGTAAGTTAATCTAATTCATACTTCTTTACTTCAAGGATTGGAGGAATTTATAATGACACTTTATAAGAGGTACGGGTTCATAATTTGAGATGAACACTTTTGAAGTTTGAACAAATATGTTCTTTGAAATGAATAATTGGATAATAGGGTCCAAGACCGAATGACGACTACCGAGAGCTCTTTGGTCATATGGGCTGATCGGACTGCCACAATTACTTCTCACCACATGAAGGCTTGGTTTCAAAAGGATGTCTTTATAAACTTTCGGTTGTAAACTTTTTCAGAAAAGTGAGAACTCAAATGAGATCTCAATTGAAACTAGGTCATAGAGTCAAACTCAATGACAGAACTTAGGTAATGAATAAAATTCAAAACCTTGTAACTCGGAATAGGTAATCATTAACTATAAGGGTTATCAATTATACATCTCAAACTCTACTTATACTACTGAAAAACTCAATTCTTGCCATCATCATTCCCATTCATGCCATCTAAATATAGATAGTTCTAAGTAAGTCTGTCTTAAACTTACAAGCAATAGGGGGAGGAAACTTAAATTATCAGGACTTTCTTAAAGAACTAAACTTCACAAAACACAAAGTTTGTGAACATTCTTCAACATAAGCTCGTAAGCACTGCCTTATTTTTCATTTATCATTCTAATTCCCAAGTTCATCTATCGCTCAAAGTTAATTCGCATAAGCAATAGTTGATTACGCCGCGTAGAATCTCAAGTGAAGAAACTATGCCTCACGTTGTGAGTGACATTCTGCTCGTGAAACCTCCATTCCTTCGTAGCTTTCCAATTTACGTTAGTCAAATCGAACCTAAAAGCGTTCTAGGTTCTCAAGTTCTTGTGTTTCATCAAACACCACGTTATACATAGAAGAGAATTTCTTATGCTTTGCTCACCTAAGTTCTTCGTGAAACTTAGAGCTTATCTACGCTCTTTTAAAATCAAAACAATTTCATAATTCAACCTCGCTTCATAAACATACTTCATCGACATATAACTCTATATATGTCCATTATCAATACTCATATACCAACCGGTATAAGCTTTAATTTCTTTCAAATTCATCACAACAAAATCACATACCAACCGGTATGAACTCAAACTTCTTCGACAAACCACTGCTTGTCCCATGAATTATCACAATTCAAAACTACTCACTTAACGGCATGTCCACTTTAAAAACATTTTTCACAAATACTTTCTCAAAACTGTAACATACTTTTCAAAAACTTTTAACACATACATTTTATCAGAACTCACTTTTCCTTGCTGGTTGAGCGTGATGAACAGGAGCGTTGAGCGGAGATGATTTACTTCATAGAAAGTCTAGTGATTCAAGCCAGACTTTGGATAGAAAGAATATTTTTGGTTCAAAGCAAACGAACTGCTCTGATACCACTCTGTCACAGCCTGGTTTGGCTTATCCTTAACGGACCGTGACATGGGGTTTGGTTTAAGTGAATATGAAAGAATAAAGGTTTCAACTCATTTCATCTATGAAGAAATATAGATGTTCCAAACAGAAACGAGAATCATGATGGAGCAAAATAGCTGATATATATATAAAGGAGGTTTCAAGGTTTCAACAAACAGTAACTTTTACAAAGCTTAATATAGTAACAAAATATAACAGAGTCTCAAGAGTTTGGCAGCGGAATAAAACGTGTGAGACATGCATGTGAAGATGCATTCTCAAGGTGAACCAAAAATACTTCATATTACTTGACAAAAGATTCCGCTCAACTCCCGCTCTGTTCCATCACCAGCTCAACCTGCACATTTAAAAACAAATATGCAGGGCTGAGTACAAATATGCACTCAGTGGACACATGCCGAAAACATTTTTACTTTACGAAATATTGTACTGCCCTCGCCACAGTAAGACACAAGGGTTTTGTTTGAAAAAGGCCTTGTGCTTACTAAATACATTTTCATTTTCTCAAAACATCGCTTGCGCAAGCATTTTCACATCACTACAACGTATATTCCAAGTCGGCATATGGATTAACGCGCCGGGAGGGAGGCCTCCCTTCACCCGGACGCAACTGATCGCAACCGGCGATTCAGAAAACTGATCGCAACCGGCGATTCAGCAGCTGATCGCAACCGGCGATTCAGCTAAAGTGTACACAACCCTAAGCCGAGATTCCCTTCACCTCCAAATTAGGATCCGACCAGATAATACTTTCTGTTGCCTGTGCAACCCGAATGGACATATACAAAACATAAAACATTTTCTGGCAGACAATATCATATCTCAACTTTTAAAGAAAAACAGTAAAGTAATACAGTAAATGATTTTCATAAAAAGATTTTAGTTCAACAAAGCCCACCTCGAGAACTTATAGTTCTTACGTCACTAGTACTTAATTATCGTCTTCTTTCTCCTCTGAGCATGACCCTTTTTCAATGTGAGAAACGAGGTTTAGTACATCGCTATACTTTTCGATAGAGACGAACATCGTCTATAACGTCCTATGCATCAAATAAGGCTAACGTCGGACTTATATTGACGTTTCCTAATAAAAATGATGTTGATTATGACATCTGTCATACCCCCACTGATGCAGCCCAAGGTTCGTTGATTCCAAACCCGGTGCGTGTTCCTGTTGGGCCGGTTACAAGAGCACGAGCCAAGAAGTTCAAGGAGAGCTTGATGGGTTTAGTCCAAGAAGTGTGGGAGCAAGAGTTGAATAAGAAGTCCATTGGAGAGAGTGGATCGACCAGTCCAAGAATCATCAATTTCATGGAGGCAAATGGGCTAGAACTTGAAGATGTTTAGTCTTGATTTATTTGGCATGTTGGGCCATGTTATTTTATCTTTAGCTTCCGTTCTGCGTCGATTAATTCTCCATCACAAAGGAGGATCATATCACCCACTCCGGACGACCCGGACTAGAGGGTGACTAATACTAGGAATAGTATTATAAGACAACAGACTGAGATAGAGGTACATATCAACGATAATTAGCATGCTCGATAGTTTCGATATTACAATATCCAATGATTAAAAAGGTTTAGGCCATCAGACCCAAAGAATTACCATGGTCTGATGGACCTTAATAGTTCATGACGTAAAGTAAAAGAGTTCGTAGTTTAGCAATGAAAGTGTGAATACATATATGATGATATGTATTGAGGTGAACACCAAATCCTAAATAAACGACAAGGACACCTGGACTCCTCAACACATCCTCCATCATCACCATCGAGCTCAACCGCACATTTAAAACAAACATGTAGGCTAAGTACAAGAAATTGCATTCGGTGGACTCATGCCGAAAACATTTGATAATATTTGAATTTACGCCAATATCGAGTAAGTCACAGTGGTTTTATTTAAAATGCCTCAGGCTTACCAAATCATTCGGTTCAGTAAACATAGCTCGCCGAGCATTTTCTTGGTGTGTATGGTCCGTATCTCATAGTAACAATTCATAACAAGATTAAAATTAAACTTCGAGAGTGAGGCCTCCCATCTACGACGCCGTGACCGCCGTAATCCCGTAAAGACACAAATACTCACAAGCATATGTTAACATAGCAATAGTTCCAACCTTCACGCCAATCCTAGCGGGCATTTATCATCCGCACAGACCCGACATTTAAAAGGTTGGGCGCGACCCAAATGACATAACCTGTCATAATAAAGTTCCAACTATCGCCACAGCCCTACCCGGCAATGATAGGATCCATACACAAAACATAATATTTTGGCGTGTAATGTAGTAAAACTTTGTCAGCGGTTGTAGAATAAATCGTAAATAAACTCATTTTGGAATAACAAGAAAGTCACATCTTAGTGGTAAGAAAAGGCCCACATTTTGAAGATAAGAAGCCCACCTGGACTATGGTTCGTTGTAAATCGAGTCCTAGTGTAATAACCCGCAGTTTTTAAAAGCCTAATTACGGTCTTTTAAAACCCGTAAAATAAAATTTTGCCGTGAAATCAAATCACATATGAAATCAAGTATGATTTCAATTGTTTACAAGGAATAAATTCTGTTACACACTCACCAAAGTCGATGAATGAAAGAAATCGAAAGTAGTAACTTTTATCGGCAGTACATTTTTAACGTCGAATGCACATCGACTATTGAAATGTCACGATATTTCTTAAGCAATCAAGCTTGGAATTATATTCCATTATTAATGGAATATTTTTATGATGAGATTACGAGTATTTACGACCATTTTAAAGATGAGTCGATACGTAACGTTTTGAGACGTTTTCAAACGTCAACGTTTAGAGATAAGATGAACGATGGTTTTAATGATCAAGAAACTTTAGGAAATTATTTCTTATGATATTTTTATGATGTTACAGTACTAATAAGCATTTAATTAATGCTTGAACATTAGAATGAATAAAAAGCTCAACCTTAGTTTCGAAAACCCTAAAATCTTGAAATTAGGGTTTTCTTGGAAATTTTGTTCTAATTAATTATCCTATGCTATAATTATTATCTAAATCATATACCATGGTGTATATACCTATTAATGACATGAAATAAAATTTTAAGCTATGATCAAACCAAATGGCCGATAGCCATTTATTTTGTGCACAAGTTGAATTACTTTCTTCTCTTATACTATTTAATTAGCCTATGATATTAATTATCATCTAAGTTATATTATATGATGTATATGAGTATGTTTAGCATGAATTAAATTATTTAATGTGAGATAGGCATAAAAGCCGTGTAGTGTATATGTATATAACCAAGTATGTTTTAATTACATCACATTTGCATGTATACATATGTATACATTCAGATTTTGTGGGAGTCTCCTACTATATATGTATATATATTTTAGCTATTTTCAAGAAGATTATGTGTAAGACAACAATGATTAACCTCCACTATCTACATAGAATAATAATATAACTTGATGGTCTTGTATTTGTATTGGGGAGAGGACCGAGAGTGAGAGTGTATAGGGGAGTTGGCTTCAGCTTTTCATTCTCCATTCCTCACTTAAACACCCAACACTCAACACTTCCCTTTCTCTCTCAAGCTTCATCTTCCTCCTCAAAAGCGCCATAGCCGAGAGCTTCACCATCATATTCAAGCTCCATTTTTTCTTCTCTTCTTCCATACCACACTTCAATACCTTGTACCTTGTCCACTCAAGCTATACCAACAAGGTAGGTGTCGATCAAGAGCTTGAGATTGTTCTTAGTCCTTCAAAAATTTGAAAAGAAGTATACTCTTGCATGTGATATAGATGATCTTAGTTAGTAATCTTTACTAATGCATGTGTATTTGGTGATGAGAAGTGTGTAGATATGTGTTCTTGTTCTTAGCAATGAATTGCATGTGGGTTTGACTTCAAGAAATTTCAAACTATAGTAGTGTATTGTTCTAAGGATATGTAGCATGATAAATCAAGGTTGAAATATGTTTTAAAATTTTCAAACATAGTTGAAAATGTTGTGTAATGGCGAGGCTTGAGGAAATGATTTGGAGCATGGGTTATAAATTTATGATGTTATATATGTTCTTTGTAAGTTGCTTGGAAATTTTGGAATAATTATGTACAATTGTTTTCAAAAGAACCGAGGCATATCTATATGTCAATGTTGGTAAATGATTTTTGTTTTGAGCATACAATAGCATATTCTTGAATTATAATGTATTGAGAGTACATGGAGATTTATTTGACATTTTTGGAAGAACCTATGCTATTTTTTTCAAAAGAGTCGAAACATGTGTATATTTATATATTAGTGTGTAATTTATTTTATAACATGCAATAGGATATTATTGTTCTAAGATGGGAATTATATACTATGTGTTTTTAATTAGAATTTTTGGAACATTCCTATATGAATTATTGAAGAAAACCGAGAGCATGTATATGTGTAAATTAATGTGTGATTTTTTATTTAGTACATGCAATGCTAAATTATTAGCTTATAATATGTTCTATGCATTTGATGTTATTATTAGAAATTTTTAAAAAAAAATTTATACCATTTTCTTGAAAAAGGCCGAGGCATATGTGTATATATATGTTGATGTATAATTTTATTTGTAACATGCAATGATGTTTTATTGATCTAGGATATGTTTTATCATCCTATGTTTTTGTTAGAATTTTTAAGAATCAATTACAATTTTTGTTCAAATAAACCGAAAGCTTTGAGCTAAATTTGGTGATGAATAAAATTGTTCTTGATGTATTTTATGGTGTTACATTATTACACTATAATGTATAAGCATGTTATAATTGTTTGGAAATTATATAAAATTGTTTGACATGTTTAGTGTAAAGGTCGAGAGCTAGTATACCATTTATATGGTATATAAATGTTATATCATGAATTATATGACATACATATGTCATGGACTAATGTTTGGACCTTGTATTAATTTAGTAGAATTTTAGAAAAATTGTTGGGCATTTTTTGAAATTGCCGAGACCTCAGATAAATATTAAGGTGATAATTGAACAATGTTTGATTGATATTATGACATATTAATGACCATAGTGTATAATAATACACTATATAAAATTAGAAAAATTTTAGACACCAATGGGTAATTTTTACTAATTACCGAGAGGTTTTGAGAATTTTTAAGGATTTTTAAATCCTTTTTAATTAAGTTATTAATAAATTATATGTCTAAATATTATTTTAGACATATTTGGAAATTTTCGAAAGTATTTAAGTTATAAAACTTAAAATAGCCGTGAGCTATTTTTAATTTCGAATAAGGATTTTAAATCCTTAAATTCATTGTTTATAATGAATTATATGTTTAAAAATTATTTTTAAACATATTAAAACAGTTTATAAAAAGAAATCAATTGGAAATTGATTTTCAAAAGATTTTAATATTAAAATAAGACTTAGTAATTAAATTACTAAGGAAAAGTCAAAATTGTTGACTTTTGAAATCAACGTACGAAAGACGTTCGATAAATACGCTAAAATGCGTAAGACGTATCATTTACTAATGATATCATGTTAATATGAAAAGATTTCATGTTTAAAGTCATGAAATTGAAAACGTGAGAAAACGTTGGACCATTTACTAAGAGGGGTAAATTGGTCATTTATAACACATATCTCGTTTCTATCGAAGAACGAGAAATGTTAATTTGATACGCGACTGAGAAATTAATTAAATTCATTAAGGAATTCAATTCGCGTCGATATGAAATATCGAATTATATTATAGACTTGATAAGTCTCGAACTACGTAAACGACGTACTAAAGCATCCTTTTTATATAAAGGTGTGGACGCTGACGCACCAGCTGGACGTTGACGAGTAATGAAAATGATAAAGACGAACAATAATTTCCAGGTGGGCTTTATTACCAAAATGGAACAACTTTGCTGCTCTTTTCAACTGTCTTTGTTTATAGTACTTTTCAACTAATGCTAAAATTCTTTAAATGATTACCTGCCAAAATGTTTACGTTTTGTGTATCGTATCCTATCCATGTATGATGTGACGTTGATGGGTTATTCCCAACTTATGAATGAAAATCGATATCGGATCCTATATGCCAAGCGCTTATACAGCTAGGATTAACGTGTACACCGATGGTATTTGTGTCTTTGTAAGGACAATTCACGGCCGGTCACGGGTCGTAGGCGAGGCCTCTTCACGACTTTCGACTATGATAACATGATGGAACGATAATAAGGGATATGGATCACGACACCAAGAAAATGCTCGCAAGCAACTTTTATAAACTCGTGAAAATATTTTAGTAAAGCATGAGGCATTTTCAAATAAAACCTCAGGTCTTACCACTATATTAGCAGAGTAACCCAATGAAAATAAAATGTTTTCGGCATAAGTCCACCGGGTACAAATTTTGTACTTAGCCCGCATGTTTGTTTTAAACGTGCGAGGTTGAGCTCGATTCTTGATGATGGAGGAGTATTGAGAAAGCCATATGTCCTCGATGTTCATTAGGAATGGATAACCTCAATACATATCGTCATATATGTATTCACACACTTTCCGCCGCAAACTCGAACTGCTTTTATTTTCCGCTGGACATTATAACAAAGTGAACTATGAAGTTTTCGGATCGTTATATCCTTTCGATCCATTGGCTAAGCCCTTTTGAACTAAATTGTATAAGTGTATGTTTAATCTTAAGTTCTATATTCCTAATATTAGTCCGCCACCCGAGTCAACCCGAGCGGGTCGTGACACCTAGGTTCGTTCGCCTCAAGATCCACCGCGCGTCAAGGCCCACACCTTTCTGGCGAGGCTTTTAAGACGTCGCCAAGTCTTTCGAGACTTTCAAAGCTAAGATAACTTCGATATTTTATATCGATGTAAACCGAATTCCTCAAATGAATTTGATATGCTTTCAAACACGTTATTTAATTGAATTGTTCTCGCTCTCGAGATACGCTCAACTATTTCGGCTTAACGCCCCGCTTAAACGCTTCAACGTATGAGCACGTTTCTCGATATAAGGATTTCATTTGTGAAATCTTTTCTTACTAATGAGGTATTATACTCAATTAGTACATCTTACGTGTATTGGCGTATTTATCGAACGTATAATCATACGTTTGACTTTAAAAGTCAACGAAGTCAACTCTGGTCAACAAAGTCAACAATTTTGACTTTCTAATAGTAATTTCTTACCATTTTATTTATAAAGCGAAAATTCGATCGATTAAAATCGTAAAGTCCCATTTCTTGATTATCACGTAAATCAAAGGACTTATAAATGACTTCGCATTTAAATAATCATCTTAATAATTAAAAACGCGTATTTTTTATTTTAAAACGTTAATAACCCAACGTTTGTCTCAAACATAGTAAACTATGTTTATAAAATTTTTATAAATTTCAAATATGTCCAGAATATAATTAGAAATATATTTTATTAATAAACTGAATCAAAAAGGATTTTAAAACCCTTTTAATTATCGAAAATCTCAATAATTAATTTAAAAATACTAAATGAATTTTTGAATTTTTTCTAAATTAATATAGTGTATTATTATACACTATGGTCCAGAATATGAATTTATAAAATCCATATGATATTGTTTGTCATTTATTAATATATTTACATATATATAATTCGGTAATTCCATATAATATGGAATAATTATCCAAAAATTCCCAAAATTAATATACACATAGTATAATATCCCAACATCAATATATATCATTAATATAACCTATAGTCCATCGTAAACATTTATTCCACAATAATTCAATAATGCTCACGGTAATTTCGATTTAATTACCCAATAATTATCAAACAATTTCTAAAAATTCTAATTAAATCATAACATGATTAAACATTATATTATAACATTGTAACATCATAATATCAACCAAACTAATTTAAATCGTCACCATATGAGCTTGTAAGCTCTCGGCTTTTTCGATTTTAATTAGCATTTGGTTTTCAAAAATTCTAACAATTATATACTATGCTTATATACTATAGTATAACAATATAACATCATTTAATCATCAAAAACCAATTAAATCATCACCTTATGCACATAGTGCTCTCGGTTTTTTTGATTTAAATTAGGTATTTGATTTCCAAAAATTCTAATAATTATACACTATGTTTATACATTATAATACAACATTATAACATTAAAACATTCTTCAAAACAAAATTAAATCATCACCTTGTTGAGCAATAGCTCTTCGGTTTTTTTTTATTCAATTTAGTATTTGATTTTCAAAAATTCTAAATAAATCATAGAACATATAAACAATAAATTAAAGCATTAATATGACATTACATGCTTCAAACAAAAATTATACACCAAGGTACACACCATATAGCTTTCGGTATTTTCAAATAATCAAGCTTAGGGTTTTCCAAAAATTCTAAATGAAACCTTATGAACTCTAAACACATCATAGAACATTAATCAATCCTTAGAATATTTTTACAAGTATTCGATCACCATCAAACATTTTATAAGGTTTTCGAAAATTAGTTCAACATGTTATATGGTTCGAAAATCACATATACACACTAGATTTATTCTAAAACTCCATATACCAAGTCATATGTTCATTCAAGCATATAACCTCATATTTTTGATATACAAATCATTAAGAACAATATATAACCATAAATCATTCACAAGAACCTTAAAACATACAAATATACATATATGACATTCGACACACACACACACATATATATAAGTATGCTCTCGATTTTCATAGCAAAATGGAGATGGAATCGGTACTATGGTGCCTTGGTTTACCTTGAAATGGTATAGGATCTCAAGAATATGGTATGGTATCAAGGTTTGGGAGAAGAAATGAGAAGAAGGAGAAGAAGCAAGCTTTCGAAAATGGAGAGGGATGGCTCGGCTGTTTCAGGTTTTTGGGAGAGGATGGAGAGGATTTTGGGTTCCAAAATGTGGGATGAGTAATGAATAAGATGAAGAGCCTCTCCTATACTATCTCCTCTCTCTGCCTCTCTCTCTCTTGGTCACACTCACACACACTCACCCAATGGGATAGAAAGCAGCCTAATGATGAGAATGTAGTGATCATTGGCTAGGTTTAAAGGGTGTGCATGTATTGGTCAATAGGGAGGTGATATCCCATGCTTGTTTTATAGGGTGGCCACAGATATAGGGGATTTAGGGCTGATTTAATTTCATTTTTGTACCATAATACAATGTATTAATCACACATGATCATAGATATATAATACAAGCCATTAAAATAATTAAATCAAGCATAGGCATTTATTTCGAAAATTACCGATAATTGATAGGAAAATAGGAATAAAAATATAAATCACACCTATTATTGATACTCATGCCCAATTCGATCAAAATATACATATATATATCATAATATATGATTTAGATATTAAATAATAGCATAGGATAAAATTATAGCATTAATTCATGCATATGAAACCCTAATTATAAAATTGGGTTTGAAAATTATATATATGCAATATCGAGTTTTAATGCTCCAAAATTTATTTTATAGCTTAATAATACTCATATATATTATAACATATAGTTTAGATACCATATGATAATTTAATGGTGTCATTTCATGAAAACCATAGTTTATAAACTTAGGGTTTTCGAAAAACTTAATTCCAAAATATCGAATTTTAATAGCTAAAAATTCGATTTAATTAATTAATAATACTGAAATTATATAAAATAATAATAGGAAATTAATTATTATAATTTCCTGAGCATTAAACTCATTTTTCAAAACGTCTCTAGACGTTAACGTTCAAAACGTCTCAAAACGTTCAAAATCGACTCATCTCAAAATGGTCGTAGTAAGTTCATACTTACTTTATAATATATTCCATTATTATAAGAATTAGTATGGAAATTTATTCCAAGCTTCACTGCTCAGAAAATTTCATAAAATGCTGACGTTCGATACGCGTTTGACGTTAAAATAATACTGTCGTATCATTTCATAAATTTCATTTCCGTAATTCACAATCCTTAGTGAATTATAAAAAGAATTCGTTATAACGATATCGTATCGAAATCACAATATTCGATGTCGTAAAAATTAATATACGGCAAAACCCTAATTACGGGTTTAGAATACCGTAATCATATGTTCGTTTCTTTGGAATATTACAACATCGCTCATCATATAAGAGATATTCCATCTCTTTAGTATATAATGTATATTTTAATGTACTTTCGTAACGTAAGTTACATTGTTACTAAACGACATTCACATAGAGCTCATTTTATCGAATTTCGTGCCCTTCGACCTGGTCAACGTTTTTAGTCAACGATTTTGACTTGGTCAACATTTAGTCAACAATTTTGACTAAAGTCAATATTTGACTTTTTAATTCCTTTTATGTAATTCTATTATTTTATGTGCAATTTTGTTCTAAAATTCCATAAAATCATAATATGTCTAAAACATCATTTTGGATCATATTATGCAATCATACCTTATAAAATAAATTTATAACATTAATACATATAATCTATAGTTTTCGAAAACCCTAATTAAACTAAGCAAACAATCTCCAAAAATTTCAATAAAATCACATAACACATACTCATCTATAAGCATCCTTACTATAACATAATTTTTATTTATTGTGAACTATTGAATTTAATCTTCCTAAGTCACTTTTGAAAATTTGGACTTAGGTCCAATAAATTTTTAACAAATCCAATAAATTCATACAACACTATTTTATGAATCTACATTATCAATATGCTATGATAACACTCAAATATGGATTATATCTCTTATAAATTCAAAGTGTTCCAAAATTTCTACATAATTTCATACAAGCATAACTAATACCCTAGATTATGATTTCATGCTTCAATCATCAATTAAAATCATAATTATCAACATATTACACCTTCAAGTTTTCGGTCCACATATAAAATTTGATATCATGCTTGATTTTGTGATATAATTATACCATATGCTTAATAACATCACATAAATATAATATCTAAACATATTAGCATAAGTCACATAATTTTCGAAAATCACATGTATAAACTAAGCTCAGAACATAAATTCTAACGATATACGAAGCTCGAAGAAATCTAACCTTTGATCGGATTCGATCGACGTCGGTGACATTATTCTATCTACGATCGAAGAACGCCCAAGAACACTCTCTATTTTTCTCTTTATTTCTCTCCTATTTCCTCTCTATTTTCGGTTATGATGTTTATGGGAGGGGTAACCTCCTATTTATAGGAATTATGGGATGATTATAATCATTACTTTATAAAATATCTTAAGGTAAGGTCAAAAATTACAACTCATCTTATCTCCTTAATTTTTGAACCATGCAAGTTGTATAAGAGAATCTTATCATATCTTATCTCATATCTAGGTGTAAAGATAAGAATTACAACTCATACCTTATCCTCTAGTATTTTCGGCCATAATAATAATAATATGCCAAATATTTTATTTTTCTCCAATTAATAGTTATATGATATAATAATAATCTTAGATGATGAAATAAATCATAGGAAAATTAATTAAGGTCATTTCTATGTACTAATGTAAAGTTATCGGCAAATAATTCAAATTACAAATAAATTATCAAACTATGATTATTTTCATAAAATATTATTTTCATGAGTAATTATATTAATATAATGATATTATATCATTAAATAAATTTTGGAACATTTCTAAGCATTTTCGCCAATTTTTTCGAAAATTAGGGTTTCTAGTAATTAAATTTCATAAAATTTCATTCTTACCATATTTCCTAAATTTCGAAATTTTTATAATTTCTAGGAAATAAGATTGATCTAGAATCATGATATTTATCAATTATATGATTAAATAAATTATTTAATACAATTATCACATTAATTGTGATTTTTGAAAATCACACATAAAATCATAAGCTAATTTCGAAAATTCCATACACTAAGGACCAGATTTTATCTTTTATGATGTTTATCACATTACTACACCCTTCTAAGAGATAAACATGACCTTATCTTATCTCTTAAATAAAATATCTTAGTTTATACTTATCTTTAAAATGTCATTTTCAACCTTATCTTATCTCTTAAGAGTCATTATCAAACCTTATCACATCCACCTCATGCTTAGGTGTTTAAGATAACTATCTTATCATATACTATAAGATAAACATGATAACTCATCACATAAAATTAAGTGATCACATATTGAATCACAAATTAACCACTTATTCACCATATTTTCGAAAATAACAAATAAATAAGGAAAAATATTTCTTTTTCTTCTTTAGTGTAAATACTATCCTAAATATGCTTAAAAACATATTTAAAAATAATTTTGTTCAAATTTTAAAGAGAAATTTTGATTTATTCAAAATCGACAATTACCGACGTTCACTTTCATACTCGTTCCTATTGTACTGTTCCTTCTTTAATTTCGAAATTTTTAAGCCCAGAAATTTGGGGTATTACATTGTAACTTAGAAAATTCTACGAAATTTTAACTATCGATACTCGATCGACGTTAAAATACTACTGTCGAACACTTTATAAATTTATATTCCTTAATTCATAATCCTTAGTGAATATAAAATAGGAATTCATTATCTCGTAAATAATCAAAATCATTATTCGATAATTTACTAATTCAATTATTTCGGCGAAACCCTAATTTACGAATTTTTAAATATCGTAATTAGGCATTTAATTCTTTGGGATATTACATTCTACCCCCCTTAAAAGAAATTTCGTCCCGAAATTTGCATTCCTCATAAAGTATGGGATATCTTTGCATCATAATATCTTAAATTTTTCCACGTGATTTTCTTTTGTCCATGGTTCCTCCATTGGACTTTCATTAAAGATCCAAACTTGATTCTTTAATCGTTGAATCATACGATCAAAATATTCGTAGATTTTCATCACAACTCATATTTGAGTTAAGGATCACGTCATCATGGCGGATCACATGATTTGGGTCATTTTCATATTTCCTTAACTTTGACATGTAGAAAATATTGCGTACATTCCCCACATTTTGGTGGAAGTACCAATCTATAGGCTACTAGGCCTATCATTACTAGGATCTCATAATGTCCTATAAAACGTGATCTCAACATTCCTGTATCTGAACTTTATAATTTTCCTCGATGGAGAAATTTTAAGGAACTTTATTTTCACATTCAAAATGCAGTTTGGATATACGCATATCAGCGTAAGACTTTTGTCTGCCCTGAGCTTCTCTTATTCCTTGTCTCATTTGGCTGATATCTTGATCATTTTATTTCTGTTGTCAGACCTTATACTTTCTCTCACCTACTTTATTACAATAAAGTGGTGGTCGATACTCTTTCCACATAATGCCTCATATGATTATATCGATCGTTGCTTGACGACTATGGTCGTACTTGAACTTAACAAGTGGTACAACACCTTCCCACTTGCACCCTGATTTAACATTTATGTTCTCATCGTATCCTTAAACATCCATATTGTCCCTTTTATCGTCCATCTGTCAATGAATGTAAATTATGCTAAGGTTCAATCTCATGTCTAACTTCCTTTTGGTGAGCTAGTTCCCAAAATTTAGGGGTAAACTGGGAGTCTCTATCTGAAGTGATAGGTCTTGGCACCCCCTGTAAAGGTACGATTTCATTTATTTACGACTGAGCTAACTTATCAGATTCATGAGTCATCTGAATAGACAGATATGAACATATTTGGTGAGTCAGTCTACTACTACCCATATAGTAGTGTTATTTCTTTATTACTTTGATAAAACCCGTCAATAATCCATTGCTATGTCATTCCATTTTCATTTGTGTATCTCTAGAGATTATAATCTCTTATAAGGTCATTGATACAATGCCTTCACTTGTTGGTAACCGAGTCACTGCTCGACAATTTGGTTATATCTCATTTCATTTCTTACTATCTAACTTTTCTCGTAAATCATAATATATCTTAATGTTGCCTGGTAAGGCAGTACGAGGAGTATCATGAGCTTCACTCATGATTTCATTTCTAAGCTTATTATTGCTTGAAATGTATAACCTTTCCTTAGACAATATGACATTGCCTAGCGCTTCTTAGAAATCCGTCAGCCCTTCGTTCTTCTCCTTAGCTCGTATTCTTTCAAATCTTTCATCTTTCCCTTTTTCGTTTATTTCACTCTTTCTCAAATCGACATAATCGTGAGTGTGGTAATACGGCTCCTGATCGTCTCTGGTTTCCCAACTATTTCTATTTTCTTTTCTTTTCTTTTTTTTAAAAAACTCTTTAATGAGTTTTCCTTCTCTTGCAGAGATACATCGTAATTTAACCCGAGTTTTCACGACTTAGGTCATTAGATTCTTCATTAACCTTCCGTAGGTGGTAATTTATATCATAATTAGAATCTTTTAATGATTCGAGCCATCTTTTCTATCTCATTTTAAGTTTCTTTGCTCGAAGGAATATTTAAAACTTTTATAATCTGTGAAGAATCCCCAGTTCATTCCTGATGTGTGATGTCTCCAAGACTATAGTACTCATACTATTGCTGCTACTTCAAGTCGAAATTCACATTTACTATACTTGACAAGATCTATTCGGCTTTAGATGTCCGTAAGACAATCCTCCGATGTTCTTTATGTTCTTTCTCATTCTCGCGTATAGATAAGAACATCATTCATAAAGATTGAGACAAAATTGTCTCAAGACGTGTGGAACACTCGATTTTGAGGTTCATTAATGTGGTCGGTACTTTTGTTAGTCCGAATGGCATAACTAACTATTATCTCATAGTAACCATATGTAACATATACCATCAAAATGCCTCAATGAGGACTTTCATACATTAATTATGAGGGTCGGTCTATCGAGCCGACTGATTACAAGGCGTCTAGTCCTTTTTACATCCAAAATTTTGACACATCTTCAACATATTCACAAAATTTTCCAAACTACGCTTATTTTACATATTCTAACCACACCATTTTCATCATAAACCATTATGTACATATAAGTCCCATGTTATCATAGGATTCTATGTCTCGAATGGCCTTCGTCGAATCGTAATCCTCATTTGAAATTTGCCTTTGGTGTAGAGCATAACTCTAGCCTATGTCGGTTATGGTGACGGTACTTGCCATTCTTTGGTATCATTATTCTGTCGCCATGGCGATTGTCGTCGTTCTTCTTTGTTGTCGCGGATATTGGGGCTGATATTGTATAGCCCTAAGTGGTTGGGTTGGCCTTATCGTTTCTCCCGGGCGCATTTATGGGCAAATCATATGCATAATGGCCCTTCACACCACATTTAAAACAATTGCCCGCTCGCTAAGCATGCACCTCATGCGATGTATGACATTTCGGACAAGGAAAAATCCCTACTCGCCCTTGTTGTCACAGCCCCACAATCCTAAGTACGGATTAGCAGGGACTATAACTCTAAACAGGGATAAAAATACAAGGAGACTCTTTTTAACAATAAACGTAATACATATGTCATTTATGTTCTTGGACTATATTACATAATTTAAGTTCTAGCGGCGGAAGACATGTGATATGTACATATGACGATGTACTATCAAGGTATAAACATTTCAAATGACAACATTCCTATTGCTCAACACCGCTCCATCCATCATCTCGCTCAACCCGCACATTTAAAACAAACATGTGGTCGAGTACAAGAATGCACTCAGTGGACTCATGCCAAAAATATTTCATCATTTGAAGATTACACTGCCACATCATGGTAAGACACAAGGGTTTTAGTTGAAATGCCTTGTGCTTACTAAAATCATTTTTATCATTTCTCAAAATCATCGCCTGGCCAGGCATTTTTCTTGTGTGTATGATCCATATCCCTTATCATCATTCATCATAACATCATAGTCGAACGTCGTGAAGGAGGCCTCCTCTCACGACGCGCGATCGCCGTGAATTGTCCTTACAAAGACACAACACCTTAGTGTACACGTTAATCCTAGCCAGGTATTGTCCTTCCAGCATAGGATCCGATATCGATTTCATTCATAAGTTGGGAGCAACCCAACAACATTCATAACATTTCATAACATCTCATGGATAGGATACATACACAAAACATAAACATTTTTGGCAGGTAATCTTGTAAACATTTTATCAACAGTTGAAATAAGCATCGAATTAAATATTTCGAAGCATTATATTTTTGAGTAGAGTAAAGCCCACCGGACCGTAGATCGCCTTAATCCCATTTTTGGACTGTAAGTCCTAGCTTTAGCCTATCTATTCTCGACCTTGAGGTTTTGGAGTGGAAAATCCATTGGGTCTTATTACCCATATTTCTACTTTAGTGTATATCATGGTATGATATACACTCAATCGACCACGTAGAAGACCTAGTCAAATATTTCACGTTAAGGTATGCTTTCGTGAAAATATCGTATCATGATGTTTTATCATAATTCGTACATCTTATAATGTTTCTATCGCACCTTGCGACATAACATAATGAATGCATCGATTAATAGCATGTTAGTCACATAAGGCATACTTCACATAGGGTTTCCAACACTTAGTCAAATTTCAAGTGTTTTAATTTCAGCAAAACAGCTTGAAACAACCCAAGTGACGACTTTGACGATCCATAACTCTCGATTCAGAATACGTATGGTCGCACAAAGATACATTCTGGAAACCTTTAAACATGTACTACAAGTTCTAAGAAGGAATTAAATCCAAAAGAGTCGTGGTTCTGAAGATATAGGGTATCAAAGTGGGCAACTCAAACTGACTTCTATACTTAGAAAATTTTTCAGAATTTTCAGTTTTAGCTTAAGGACGAGGGTTTTATGAGGCTCGTAACTTTTGACTCGCAATGCCAAAATGTCTGCAGGCTACCAATTTAGAAACCTTGTAACAAGTACTTCATATGTCATGAAGACCATACTGAAAAATATCTAACTCATCGAGAAATACATAAGTCCAAAGTTGACTAGTTGAAATGGACAGTTTCCAGTAGGTGACTTTGGGTCGATGAAAGGTATACCTATAAAACTTGGTTTGGGATCAAACTTTCCAGATCATAACTAGACATGGTGAGGAACATTTCTTATGAAGAAACCCAAGTCCAAGTCGGGCTACAAACGGCTTGAACATCTCACGAAAAGTCATACTCGAACAGCCTATTAACATAGAAATTTTCTAAGGCAGTTTGTCCAAAACAACTTACTGTAATGTATCAACTTCAAAATTCACCGTGTGTTCATTATAATGAATCTGGAAATGAAACCAATCATATTGAAAAGCCACTTAAGTCTAGTTTTATCCAGAAAAGCCTCACTCAATGATTCACCATAGATTGGGAGATAAAATGTTTTACCACAAGCTATCACTCCCGTGACAGTTTTGTGCAGTTAACTTGTAAAATCTGGAATAAATAGTAAAGATTTTTAGAAAATTCTGAAAATTTACAGGAATCTTCCAGACATGCTTAATTATGTTTCTGCCAAATTTTAGAGTTTTATCATTATCCAAACTTAAAACGAAAGCCACGCACTATGGGTGATAAACACGGCGATTTCGCAGATTTGTGCAGTGTTTTTGATAAATACAATTAAAATAGAAAATCAAGTTGTATGGACTTGAAATTTTACAGAGGCATACTAGACACATATAATTTCAACATATTAAAAATTCACAATCATCGGACCACTGAAACTTAGTCAAATAAATTCGTGAAGTTTCTGTTCGTCCAGGAAATCAACATGCAATGATCAAAAGTATTGAATCTACCTATTAAATCAACATGCAATCACTTTCAAGCATAGACCCAACACATTCAAGCATATTGATGAACATGCATGTGTATATCTTGATCATCCCTAGGATCTAAGGAGATGGAATCTACCTTAGCCATGAAATCGAGAGGATGAAGAGGAAGGGGATGGCTGTCCATCTTGAGCTAGGAGCTTGTCCACTTTTTTGATGGTGTAGTGGCTGATCTTGGAGCTGTTCTTGGAGGGGGAAATGGATGAAAATGGGGGAAAGAGAGAGAGGAGGGGGACGGCAGAAATGAGGGAGAGAGTGGCTGGAGTTTGGGGGTATGTGGTAGTGGTGTGCTTGTGGGTGACATTTGTCACCCCTTGTACATGCATAGAAACAACACACATGCACACACTCTTGCACTCCCTCTCTACACACACATACACGAAAATTACATATATATATGTATATATGTATCAGATTTTAATAGTGTAGTTAGGATATAATTAATCCAATGTCACTTAGATACATGTAATAGATAAATCAACAAATAAGTGCTTAGTATATATGTGTATATAGCTCTCGGCTATTACACCATGCCAAAGGGTCCAAATTTTATTTTCCATGGAAAACATTGATATATGTTATGACATATAGTTTAGATGATAAATAATATCATAGGATAAATTAATGGCATCATTTTATGCGATTAAAAACCGAGTTCGAAAATTAGGTTTTCGAACGCTTGAAAATTGGTAACTATCGAATCTTGATGATCTAGCATTGATTTAATGCTAAATCATACTGTAATTACATATACCAATCATAGGAAATTAATTCCTATAATTTCTTGATCGATTAAAATGCTTTTCGCTTCATCTCAAAACGTTAACGCTTGAAACGTTGCAAAACGCTCATTATCGACTCATCTTGAAATGGTCGTCATCACTTTATTACATTATTCCATTAATAATGGAATTTAATTCTAAGCTTAATTGCTTAGAAAATATCATGAATTTTAACTATCGATACGTGATCGACGTTAAAATAATACTGTCGATATACTTCATATACTTTTATTTCTTAATTCACAATTCTCAGTGAATGTAAAATAGGAATTCATTCCTTCGTAAATAATCGAAATCATTATTCGATATCTTATGGATTGAATCATCTCAATAATTTCTAATTTACGGGTTTTAAATAGCGTAATTAGCATCTAATTCATGGGTATTACATCCTACCCCTTAAAAGAAATTTCGTCTCGAAATTTGCATACCTCATAAGGTATGGGTATCTTAACATCATAACATCATAACTTTCTATGTGCTTTTCTTTCGTCCATGGTTCTTCCATCGACTTTCATTATAAGACCCAAACTTGCTTCTTTAATCGTTGAATCGCACGATCAAATTAGTCGAGATTTTCATCATAACCCATCCGAGTCAAAGGTCACTTCATCATGTTGGTTTACGTGAATTGGGTCATTTTCGTATTTTTAATCGTGACACGAGGAAAACATTTCGTACTTTCCCCAAATGTGGTGGAAGTACCAAGCTATAGGCTACTAGCCTATCACTTCTAGAGCTCGTAAGGTCCTATAAAACGTGATCTCAACATTCTTGTATCTAAACTTATAATTCCTCTAGATGGAGAAATCTTAAGAAACTTTAATTCCGCATTCAAGAATGCAGTTCGGGTTTACGCGTACCAACGTAAGACTTTTGTCTGTCCTAAGCTTTTCTTATTCCTTGCCTCGTTGGTAGATATCTTAATCGTTTCATTTACAACGTTAGGACTTTATACCTTTGCTCACCTACTTTGTTACAATAAAGTGGTGGTTAATACTTCTTTTCGTAATACGCTTCATAAGGCTACATTGATCGTTGTTTGGCAGCTACGGTCGCACATAAACTTACCAAGTGATATAATATGTTCCCGCTTAACCCTTGGTTTAACACTTATGTTCTATCGTATCCTTAAACGTTCATATAGTTCTTTTGATCGTCCTTCTGCCTATGAGTGGACATCAATGTTAAGGTTCAGTCTCGTGTCTAACTTCTTTTGTGAGTTAGTTCAAAATCTAGGGGTACTCTTGGTGTCTCTTATTTGAAGCGATAGGTTCTAGTACTCCTTGTAAATATAAGATTTCCTTTATGTACGACTGAGCTAACTTATCGGATCTATGAGTCATTTGAATAGACAGAGACAAAACATAATTGGCGAGTCAATCCACTACTAGCCATATAGTAGTGCGACTTCTTTATGACTTTGGTAAAATTTGTCATAAGATCTATTTCTATATCATTCTATTTTCATTCGTGTAGTTCTAAAGATTATACTCTCTTATAAGGCCTTCGATACAATGCCTTTACTTGTTGATAACCGAGACACTGCTCGACAATGTGGTTATATCTTATCTCATTCCTTCCTATCTAACCTTTCTCATAATTCACAATGTCACTTAAATATGCCTGGTTGGGCGGTATGAGAAGGATCGTGAAATTCATTCTTGGTTTCATTTCTAAGCTTATTATTGCTTGGAAATATATGTATATCTCTCTTAGACAATATAACACCTAGCTAGCTCCTTAAAATATCCTTTAGCTCTTCATTCCTTATTTTAATTTGTATTCTATTCCCATCTTCATTTTCTCTTTTTAGTCATATTTCACCTTAGTTGTGAGGGTACCACTTACGTTCGTCCTTGATTTCCCGACTATTTCAGTTCTCGTTTTCTTAATCTTTCCAATGAGTTTTCCTTTTCTATAAGGACATACCTTTATATCTTAGGCATTAGATTCTACATTACCCTTTCTTAGGTGATTATTTATCACAATTATAATCTTTTACTGATTTGTGCCATCTTTCCTATCCTGTATCCAAGTTTCTTTGCTCAACGAATAACTTCAACTTTTGTGAATTGTGAAGGGTTCTTAACTTATTGATATAGGAGTGATGTCCTCGCGACTTTGGTATTTATATTACTGTCACTATCAGAGGTAATAGATTTTGGCACTCCGTGAAGTCGTATAATCTCCTTTACATACAGCTGGGCTAACTTATCAGATCCATAAGTACTTTGGATTGGTAGGAAGTGAGCACTCTTGGTGGGTCTATCAACAATTACCAATATAGTGGTGTTCCTCTTTTGATTTGGGTAAGTTCAGAACGGCACATCGTTATTTCATCCCATTTCCACTCGGGTATTTCCAACTACCGTAACTTTCCGTATGGATGTTGGTGTAACGCTTATCATCTGCCGGCAAACAAGATGTTGTTCTATGAGAGAAGCTATGTCTCGCTTCACGCCTTCCCACCAAAACTTTTCTTTCGTGTCTTGGTACATCTTAGTACTATCTCGGGTGAAGCTGTGTAGGTGTATCGTGAGCCTCAATCATTATTTCATTTTGAAGTTTTGCGTCGTTCTGAACGCATATTCTTCCTTCGCATAATAAGGCGTTGTTCGACGCCTCCCGGAAGTTCTTAAATCCTCCAAATCCTTTCCCTTTCTGATCTTTTCTAACTTTTCCTCCATCCTTTTTGTCTCGACGATCCTTTTCTTAAATCGATTCATCACTATTTCAAGTCATGAGTTGGGAAATTTTGCTCATGTGGCCTAAGTCATCGTGACACATAAGTTATTATTTATCTCATATTAATACATAGCCTTACTTTTATTAATCTGTGAGAATTGTGACTCTATTTTGGGGTAACTATCTTATTGGTCTTGTTACCTTAGAGAGTTCTTAATGGATCTCAATGTAAGTCAATTAATCTATAAAATTCATGATCTTATTTTAGGTCATTGACGCCTTTCATCTTTAGTTGTTTTGTCCTTTGTCGATCTACATTGTTCTCTTTTAAAGACACTATGTGTTCGAGGAATATTTTCTTTTAAGCGAAATTTACAAAACTGCAGATTGCAAAATTTTGCCCGGCTATTAAAAGTCGAAGATGCCCTTCGATTTTCTTTATGTTCTTCTCGTCCTTTGAATAGATAAGAACATCATTCATGAGGATTGAAATAAAATTATCTAGGTATGTGAAACACTCGATTTTGAGGTTCATAAATGTGGGTGCATTGGTTAGTCCGAATGACGTAACTATTATCTCATAGTAACCATATTTTATTCAGAACAATTTATTTTCGTATTTCGGATACCATTCTTCAAGACCATATAATATTACATCATAATGCCTCAGTGAGGACTTTTCATACATTACTTACGAGGGTCGGTCTACCGAGCTAACTGATTATAAGGCGTCTAGCTCTTTTTACACTCAAAACATTGACACTTCTTCACCATATTCATAAACTCTTCCAAACTACGTTTATTTTACATATTATAATCACATCATTTTCATCATAAATCATTATCTACATCTAAGTCTCATAGGATCCTAAGATTCTATGTCTTGAGTGACCTTTGTCGAGTCGCATTCTCCCTCGAAACTTGTCTTTCTCCAAGCACGCTTTTATTTTCATACTGACGATCATTCTCTTCGCAGAGCCGTGGTCAAGTCGTTCTCGTTTCTTCTTCAATACTAGAAGTTGGTGTTACTTTTATTAAAGTATGGTCTGGGTTGGTAGCGGTAATTCTCTTAATCGCGAGGACGATAAGACCGTCCTTTTGCCATTCTCGCCTCTTCTGGTATAATTGACGCACGGTGACGTGGGGCGCTTGGAACATCGTGGTACAACCAGTCCTTTATGCCGTGTTGTGTAACTTGCCGAGGTCCGGACAAGTACTCGAGGTGTCGCTTCCACGATTATATGTATACTTGAGTCATTGACAAATCCTCGTAAGTCCGTCTGTTTTGAATTTTTATCATGGAGAAAATATTCTCTCGATACTTCTTTCAAAAATTCGCTAATCTGTTGGCAAACGATGATACGTCGTTGGGTACCATCCTCATTTAACACTCTATAGTTACTAGTATCCATCCAGAGGTGCAAAAATTTTCTACAAAACTGTTCTAAATTCATTCCTAGTTCATATCAAAAGAGCCGATACGCTCGTGTGAGTTATAGACTTGTAGGCCTTGGGGTTAACTCTTACCCGTTAAACTCTCTTTTCTTGTCATCTGTAAACGGATATTTTTAGATAAATCCGACTTAATTTAAGCAATGGAGGGGATTTCTAAACAAGAAGGATCTCTTAATGAATTATACACCTTAAGACGTGTATAACCTGTAGAATACTTATGACACGACTCATGACACTTATCTTAATACTCATTTTACGCTTTACATCTTCAACAGTATGTTGCCTTAAAGATATTCGCAGAGGCTAACAAAGGTACCGATATTCGTCATGTAAACCCCTAACAAAAGGCCAGCCCCGTCACTAATCACATGAATGACGACCATTTCGAAAATTCTTGTCTCTAAAATTATATCTACGTTCCACATAGATATAATGATCCAAATCATTGAATAGCACTTTAGGCGATTCTAGGTTCAATTCGAGCTTGAGCAACATTTGCGATGGTCAAAATTCTCGTATAGGTAAGGAGATTTTCATTTCTTGATTCGCTTACCTCGAATTGGGTTCTATAGCTTCTACACATACTTGTGTGATGTCAAAAGCGAAGCACCTAAATTGAACAAAATTTTATGGCTATTCGAGAAATTTTCCTCATACATATTCGCCTTTTGGTTCTGCTTTGTTCTGCTCGATGCAAGGTGTAGGCTTTGGTCTACGGTGTTCCGTTTATTCAAGTAAACATCTATTTGATATGTCCTCGTCCTTTCCATTGGGACATCATGTTCCTGCTATGGCCTTCATTGCCTCATTCACTTTATACTTCTCGGTATTAGTATCGTTATGCTTTACCGATAGCATTCATGGTTAGGTTTACATCAACTTATCCTTTGATATTGATATATTTCCATAACTAAGTCTCATCTTAGAGATCGTCATGTTTTATCACTATCATTCATTCCTAATCCAAGATGAATGATTTAATTCCCCTTTTCACTTTATCGATCTTAGGAATATATTTCTCATATATCCTTACTTTAAACTCCTCTCTAGAGAAATCCTTGTACTGGCATTTAGTGCCATCGTTTGTAATATCCCTTTTTGGATATACATCATTTCTTCTTAGTCTTTTATTGATTCATCATGCAATTTCACATAAGATAAAATCCTTTGTCCACTAGGGACGTATTATACTTTTGCCTTGACGTCAAAAATCTTTACCACTTTCTTGACATTCAATGAATGCTTCATTCCCATGTCCGAGATACTTAATGTCCCATTTTATCGATCGTCACAAATGTGTGAGGATAATCTTTCCAATTGATTTATCTTAAAGTCCTCAATGTGAATCTCTTCTGTGTTCTCTTGGATGGATTTCCTTTGCAAAATCTATAGAAACTATCTTGCTTGTTAACTATTAAGTTACACAAGACAAGCTGTTTTGTGTCATTATAACTTAGGGTATTAAGATTTATTTCAAAATAATGAATCTATTTCTTAATCCGTTCCTTACTTCAAGGAATTACCTTACTTATCAAGTCATAACATTTCAAACTTATGTCATATCATGAACTATCTAATTGTATAATTGTAATTTCTTCCGCTATTTTTGACTTTTATCTGCTTTTGAGCATGGTATCCGAAAGTAATCTTACTTTCTTTATACTTGGTTTCCACTTTCGTGACTAAAACCGTTATCATCGTCATATGGCTTGGTAGGGTAGTACCTTCGCATCCATAACTTAAATTCTAAGCATCTTATTTCCATATCTTGGCCTCTGAGTTATTTCCTCCATACTTAGTTCACATATTAGGGCTATCCTCGTCGTTCACACAATCTTGAGGATTATGATTCCTCAATCTCATTATCTTTGTTTAACTAAGTTTTAATTACTCGGAATCGATTATGCTCAAACATAATCTCATTGATTAAGGTATAAAGGCTAAAGATTTATTTTCGGAATGCTATTACTTTATATATATATATTCTTTGAAAAGAATATCTTTCATGCATCTTCATTCTTTTAAACATGTCTAACCTACTAGCGAGGTTTCAAGGATATCCAACTATCTTAAAGATAAGTTGTAATCGCTCTCGTCATGACATAATAAGGAAATTAATATCCCACGGATATCATATACTTCCTTTTACTCTTGCATTCAACGCTAAAGAGTATCTCACATCGCATGTGTATCATAGGAAAATATCTCGTCTCATCGAGATTTTCTTTACATCATAATTTCTTGATGTCTATCACTTTACTGATCTGAAACTTTTAGGTGACTGTGATAAGTCAACCTATTCCATGCCCGACATTTATCGCTTTACTAATTCGTACTTAGGTGACAAGGTAAGTCAACTTTCATCTTACTTGATGGTTTAAAAAAAAAATCAAGGAGAAATTATCACGACTACCTACAAAAGTTATTGTCTCGTCCATCAAGATAACATCTTTTCAATGATCTAAATCGATATGTTCCTTGGACTGAATAATGGGGCTCTAGGGTCCGAAGACCAGAATGACGACTACTGAGATTTCTTTGGTCATATGGGCTGGCCAGACCCGTCACAATTATACTCTCAGTCACACAAGGCTTTGGGTTCAAAAGGACACTTTGTAAATTTTTGAGTTGGAATTTTCTTCAGAAGAAGTGAGAAACTCGAATGATTTCTCAATTGGAACTAGGTCATAGAGTTAAACTCAATGACAGAAATTGGGTAATGGATATGATTTGAAAGCTTATATACCCGTAATAGGTCATCAACAAAGTTCTCATGTATGTCAAGGTTCTACTTGTATTCATCAAGATCTTACTTTCTTAGCAACATTCTAGGATTCGTATCCCGCCATAATGATCTTACTCTTTTCAAATCGTAGAACTAACTTCAACTGATTCTCATGAATTCTGGAGTAGGAATCAGGAATTTGGTCCTTCATAAGAAATGAAGTATAGTGTATTAGGAGCACGTAGGCGAAAACCGTACGTAAATCGGAGTTCACACGACCGAGAACGAGTCAAAACAAAATCACTGCGCAGTGCAGGGAAATTTACACGCTTTCGCGCCGAGGTCATAAGCGATGCCGACACCAAGGTCGTACATGCCGTTACCGATGCCGAGGTAGTACAGAATATTGCCGACACCGAGGTCAGACAAACTACCCCAGTCGACATGTCAAAGGCGATGTTATAAATGCCGATTTTGAAGTCGATAGTCGCACATGCCGAGGTCGAAGCCGAGGTCGTACATGTCGAGGTCGAACAATTTCGTATAAATCTTTCACTTTTCTTCACTCAAGATGGAATGAAGTTCTCAAATCCATCACTAATCTTGTTCTTGTAATTGAAGGAAATTCTTACTTCTATGTTCTTTCGTAAAAGGGATCATGCGTCTTATAAAGTCTACGTTCTGTTGAACTAGCATGCTCATCATCATAATCAACTTTGAGATTGAAGTAAAACTTCGAATATTCCTACGTAGTTCATTTTATCAAGACGTATTTCGTTGAATTTAAAGAATTCAACATAACATATTTGACAATTCAATGTCCAATCTCAATCATTTTAAACGTGAAAAATCATAACTTTGTTCATAATAATGAACCCTTATTAAATTCCGTGAATTCAAACATTTCATCTTTCGCATATCGTACAAAACTTTCTCATATCATTGTCATCATCTTTTTATATCTTCCTTCTTTTCATAACTTTCTTAACAAATCATTTGTCATAACATTCATTCTCAACCTTCTCATAGCTTTCATTTCGCTTGATAAAATTTTGTTTCACTTTCAAAATTTTCGCTTTCAACTCGAGAAAATAATTTCATAAATATTCATCCGCCCGGCTAATTTTCAAAACTTTGGAAAAGAGTCATTTACCTTATTTCGGTTGAGCTTGATGTGATGGAGTGTTGAGCATTGTCAGCTGATCTCTAGAGGTCTAATGACTCAATCTAGACTTAACCTTAAAGAAGATATTGGGTTCAAGAGCGAACCGCTCTGATACCACTCTGTCACAGCCCCACAATCCTAAGTACGGATTAGCAGGGACTATAACTCTAAACAGGGATAAAAATACAAGGAGACTCTTTTTAACAATAAACGTAATACATATGTCATTTATGTTCTTGGACTATATTACATAATTTAAGTTCTAGCAGCGGAAGACATGTGATATGTACATATGACGATGTACTATCAAGGTATAAACATTTCAGCGACAACATTCCTATTGCTCAACACTGCTCCATCCATCATCTGCTCAACCTGCACATTTAAAAACAAACATGCAGGGCTGAGTACAAGAATGCACTCAGTGGACTCATGCCAAAAATATTTCATCATTTGAAGATTACACTGCCACATCATGGTAAGACACAAGGGTTTTAGTTGAAATGCCTTGTGCTTACTAAAATCATTTTTATCATTTCTCAAAATCATCGCCTGGCCAGGCATTTTTCTTGTGTGTATGATCCATATCCCTTATCATCATTCATCATAACATCATAGTCGAACGTCGTGAAGGAGGCCTCCCTCTACGACGCCGTGACCGGCCGTGAATTGTCCTTACAGCACACAGTCACCTTAGTGTACACGTTAATCCTAGCCAGGTATTGTCCTTCCAAAGATAGATCCGATATCGATTTCATTCATAAGTTGGGAGCAACCCAACAACATTCATAACATTTCATAACATCTCATGGATAGGATACATACACAAAACATAAACATTTTTGGCAGGTAATCTTGTAAACATTTTATCAACAGTTGAAATAAGCATCGTAATTAAATATTTCAGAAGCATTATATTTTTGAGTAGAGTAAAGCCCACCGGACCGTAGATCGCCTTAATCCCATTTCTTGACCTGTAAGTCCTAGCTTTAGCCTATCTATTCTTGACCTTGAGGTTTTGGAGTGGAAAAATCCATTGGGTCTTATTACCCATATTTCTACTTTAGTGTATATCATGGTATGATATACACTCAATTGACCATGTGGTAAGACTTAGTCAAATATTTCACGTTAAGGTATGCTTTCGTGAAAATATCGTATCATGATGTTTTATCATAATTCGTACATCTTATAATGCTCTATCGTACCTTGCGACATAACATAATGAATGCATCGATTAATAGCATGTTAGTCACATAAGGCATACTTACATAGGGTTTCAACACTTAGTCAAATTTCAAGTGTTTTAATTTCAGCAAAACAGCTTGAAACAACCCAAGTGACGTACTTTGACGATCCATAACTCTCGATTCAGAATACGTATGGTCGCACAAAGATACATTCTGGAAACCTTTAAACATGTACTACAAGTTCTAAGAAGGAATTAAATCCAAAGAGTCGTGGTTCTGAAGATATAGGGTCTCAAAGTGGGCAACTCAAACTGACTTCTATACTCAGAAAATTTTTCAGAATTTTCAGTTTTAGCTTAACGACGAGGGGTTTTGCGAGGCTCGTAACTTTTGACTCGCAATGCCAAAATGTCTGCAGGCTACCAATTTAGAAACCTTGTAACAAGTACTTCATATGTCATGAAGACCATACTGGAAAATATCTAACTCATCGAGAAATACATAAGTCCAAAGTTGACTAGTTGGAAATGGACAGTTTCCAGTAGGTGACTTTGGGTCGATGAAAGGTATACCTATAAAACTTGGTTTGGGATCAAACTTTCCAGATCATAACTAGACATGGTGAGGAACATTTCTTATGAAGAAACCCAAGTCCAAGTCGGACTACAAACGGCTTGAACATCTCACGTAAAAGTCATACTCGAACAGCCTATTAACATAGAAATTTTCTAAGGCAGTTTGTCCAAAACAACTTACTGTAATGTATCAACTTCAAAAATTCACCGTGAGTTCATTATAATGAATCTGGAAATGAAACCAATCATATTGAAAAGCCACTTAAGTCTAGTTTTATCCAGAAAAAGACTCACTCAATGATTCACCATAGATTGGGAGATAAAAATGTTTTACCACAAGCTATCACTCCCGTGGCAGTTTTGTGCAGTTAACTTGTAAAATCTGGAATAAATAGTAAAGAGTTTTAGAAAATTCTGAAAATTTACAGGAATCTTTCAGACATGCTGAATTATGTTTCTGCCAAATTTTAGAGTTTTATCATTATCCAAACTTAAAACGAAAGCCACGCACTATGGGTGATAAACACGGCGATTTCGCAGATTTGTGCAGTGTTTTTGATAAATACAATTAAAATAGCAAATCAAGTTGTATGGACTTGAAATTTTACAGAGGCATACTAGACACATATAATTTCAACATATTAAAAATTCACAATCATCGGACCACTGAAACTTAGTCAAATAAATTCGTGAAGTTTCTGTTCGTCCAGGAAATCAACATGCAATGATCAAAAGTATTGAATCTACCTATTAAATCAACATGCAATCACTTTCAAGCATAGACCCAACACATTCAAGCATATTGATGAACATGCATGTATATCTTGATCATCCCTAGGATCTAAGGAGATGGAATCTACCTTAGCCATGAAATCGAGAGGGATGAAGAGGAAGGGATGGCTGTCCATCTTGAGCTAGGAGCTTGTCCACTTTTTGATGGTGTAGTGGCTGATCTTGGAGCTGTTCTTGGAGGGGAAATGGATGAAAATGGGGAAAGAGAGAGGAGGGGACGGCAGAAATGAGGAGAGAGTGGCTGGAGTTTGGGGGGTATGTGGTAGTGGTGTGCTTGTGGGTGACATTTGTCACCCCTTGTACATGCATAGAAACAACACACATGCACACACTCTTGCACTCCCTCTCTACACACACATACACGAAAATTACATATATATATGTATATATGTATCAGATTTTAATAGTGTAGTTAGGATATAATTAATCCAATGTCACTTAGATACATGTAATAGATAAATCAACAAATAAGTGCTTAGTATATATGTGTATATAGCTCTCGGCTATTACACCATGCCAAAGGGTCCAAATTTTATTTTCCATGCCAAACATTGATATATGTTATGACATATAGTTTAGATGATAAATAATATCATAGGATAAATTAATGGCATCATTTTATGCGACAAAAACCGAGTTCGAAAATTAGGGTTTTCGAACGTTTGAAAAATTGGTAACTATCGAATCTTGATGATCTAGCATTGATTTAATGCTAAATCATACTGTAATTACATATATCAATCATAGGAAATTAATTCCTATAATTTCTTGATCGATTAAAACGCTTTTCGTTTCATCTCAAAACGTTAACGTTTGGAAACGTTGCAAAACGTTCATTATCGACTCATCTCGAAATGGTCGTCATCACTTTATTACATTATTCCATTAATAATGGAATTTAATTCTAAGCTTAATTTCTTAGAAAATATCATGAATTTTAACTATCGATACGTGATCGACGTTAAAATAATACTGTCGATATACTTCATATACTTTTATTTCTTAATTCACAATTCTCAGTGAATGTAAAATAGAATTCATTCTTCGTAAATAATCGAAATCATTATTCGATATCTTATGGATTGAATCATCTCAATAATTTCTAATTTACGGGTTTTAAATACCGTAATTAGGCATCTAATCGCTGGGTATTACACTTGTGGTGCCCTGTTTTCTTGCCATGGTCTTTTGTTACTTGTATTCCCAAAATTTCCTCGCTTGTTGTTATTGAAACTACCTTCTCATTTTCTCTTGCCTTTGTCACCAAAGATTATGTGACTTTGTATGGGTCAATTTATCTTGAGCATTGCTACCTCAATATCTAAAGCCCGGACCGAGAGCTTGATATAAGTCAAGTCACCATGACTAGCAAGAGGCATTCTTATCTCATGCCTTAGACCAGTTGAAATTTCTCCGACATCTTCATGTCAGTACTCACTGGTCCGGAGCATATTTGACATATTGCAAAGATGCGATCATACTCATCATAGACATTCTTTCTTACTTCAAATTGAAGAACTCGTTCTCCTTTCTCTTCCTATAACTTTTAGGGATGTATTTTCATACATCTCTTTGAAATCTTCCCAGTAAAATAGTCCATTTGTTCGGTGTCATGGTTTTCCTTCCGGCTTCCCACCGTAATCTGCAGTCGATAAGTTGGAAGGTGACACAAGATCGCTCTTGTGTTGTACAACGGAGAAAATCGAAAATCCTTTCTATCGCTCTTACCCATTGCTCCGCATCATCGGGACTTCCTTTTACATTAAAGGTAGGCGGATTTTGTCTAAGGAAAAGTTCCTCTATTCTACGATCAGGTGGAGGTGGGGGTGGTTGTAGTATTTCTTCTTCTTCTTCAGTTTGTGGGACTCTGCCCCTTCCCCTAACTCTTTGCTCATGTTCCCATCTAGGCGGCATTCTGATATTGCAAAGATGTAATTAGTATTTGCGTAACATTTATCGCAATTTACCAATGCATATATCTTCATGCAATCTTATCATAAAACAACTTTAGTAAAACCATTCACTCTTTTCATGCTTACTATCATTTGTTTCACTAAGGTCTCAAATATTCGAAATCGACTTCGATCAAACATAAACATATGGGTTGAGGTATATAGCAAGCGACTTGTTAATTACTAAGACGCTCAAGACGAACATTTTATGTCCACATAACTTAGAATACTAAGATCCATTTCAAAATAATGAATCTATTTCTTAATCCGCTTCTTTACTTCAAAGGAATTTCTTTCCCTATAGAAGTCATAATGTTTCTGAAGCTTATATCATATTGTGGGCTATCTCATAAATGTATAACTCGTAATTTCTTCTGCTATTCTTGACTTTTGTTCATTTTCCTTGAGCATGGTGTCTGAAAGTCATATTACTTTCATTATGCTTCGGTTCTCACATTCAGGATTAGAACCGTCATTATTATCATATGGCTTGGTAAGGTAGTACATTTGTACACCATAACTTAAATTCAAGCATCTCATTACCATGTCTTGGCTTTAGATATATTTTCTCCATACTTGATTTACATACTAGGGCTATCCTAGTCGTTCACACAATCTTAAGGATTATGATTCCTCAATCTCATTATCGTTTGTTGAACCAAGTCTCAATTATTGGAATTGATTATGCTCAACATAATCTCATTAATTCGAGGTATAAAGCGAGATTTATTTTCCGAGATGCTATGATTTCTTTATATACATATTCTTTGAAAGGAATATTTTGCATGCATCTTCATTCTTTTAAACATGTCCAACCTACTAAGGAGGTTTTAAGGACAAACAACCATCTTTAAGATAAGTTGTAATCTCTCTCGTTATAATATAATAAGGGGAATTTATATCCCAAAGATATCATATACTTTTCTTTACTTTTACTCTTGCATTCAATGCTAAAGAGTATCTCATTTATAACTTTATTATCATCAGTACTTGGTAAGCCCATCAGGGGTCATTGCATCGATGTGCATCATAGGGGATAATATATCTATTTCACGTCCCAACAAATCTTCTCTACATCATAACTTTTTGATGTCCATCACTTTACTGATCTGAAACTTTTAGGTGACTACAATAAGTCAATCTACATCATACCTGATGTTTTTCACTTTACTAATTCGCACTTAGGTGACAAGGTAAGTCAACCTTCATCATACTCATTGGTTTCAAGAATCGAAGAGAATTCATCATGACAACTTTCAAAGGGTATGGATTCGCAATCCAAAATAACAATTTTTACCATTTGAATACATATGTTACAGATATCTTTGAATAATTGGGATCTAGGGTTCGAAGACCGTAATGACGACTCTTGAGATTTCTTTGGTCATATAAATTTGGCGGACCGTCACAAATATTTTCTCGGTCACACAAGGACTTGGTTTTAAGATGACCCTTAAAAATATTTGGTTTATAAATTTCTTCGAGCAAGTGAAATTGATTTCAATTGGAACTAGGTCATAGAGTTAAAATCAATGGCGTAAATTGGGTAACAAATAGAATTTGAAACCTTATATGCTCATATTAGGTCATCATAAGTTGTAAGGTTTATCAGCATACTACCCTCATCCCGAACTTTACTCGTATTATTTTACTAACTTTTCGATTTATCTCATCAAAAATTTTCTACCACATCGTGGTCTCTTTCTTCGTAAAAATTCACAATACTTACATCAATTCATTCTTTGATCTCATTTCTATTTCGTTCTCAACGAAAGTCATAGTCGATTTGGAGTTAGTCGGCGTGAGCGTCCAAATATAAAGACTATACTTATGTCACTTATCGCATAGTGACATTCATCATCTTGACATCATTTCCATTTCTACTCGTAAATTTTCTTCTCGTCATTCATTTCGAGATTCTCTTTCCGATCTCGCTTTTGTTCTCAAGATGTAATAAAATCCTTATAATTTATCCTTCTATGTTCTTCGCAAAAGGGATCATGCGTCTTAAACAGTCTACGTTCTTTTGGGATTACATACCCATCATCATAATCAACTTTAAGATTTGAAATAACATTTCAAATATTCACATCATAGCTCAATTGTACTAACGTACTTCTTTGAATTTCAAGAATTCAACACATCATATTTGACATATAAATGTCCATTTTTGAGCTTTTTCAAACATTAATCACATAACTTATTTGATCACATAAAACCTCATTTCAACCTTCATTCACAACTTTCATTCTCAATCCTTTTTCATCACTTTCACTTTCAACTTTTCCTTATTACTTTCATTTCTCTTGAAAATCATTTCAATTTGCACCTATCAAATATTTTAAGTTTTCCTTAAATATGCAGTCCCATACCTGCATATTGTTGGAATCCTTTGAGCTTTCCTTAAATATGCAGTCTCATACCTGCATATTGTAGGAATCTCTTTTTGAAAATCATTTCCATCCTTTTTCACTTTCAACTTTTCATTTCAAAACTTTTGAAGAGAAAATCATTTACCTCGTTCGGTTGGCGTGATGTGATGGAGTGTTGAGCATTGTCAGCTGACCTTTAGAAGTCTAGTGACCCAATCTAGACTTAACTCTAAAGGTGGTTTTGAATCAAAGAGCGAACCGCTCTGATACCACTTTAATGTACCTCTAATCTTAAGTACGGACTAGCGAGGGACGGTTATATAGAAACGAGGTTAAGTAACACAATTATATAATAAAGTACTAAGTGTGAGTCATATCAAGAGATATTTCTAAATTTCAAGCGTTGAGGTTCGACTAAACATATTGTACATATGACTTCATAATCTAGCAATGAAAACATGTGATGTGTACATATGACAATGTACCATCAAGGTATACTATCGCCTACAACTTTCCTATTGCTCAACACCGCTCCATCGCATGTGACTCAATCGCACATTTAAAACAAACATGCGGTGAGTACAAGAATGCACTCGGTGGGCTTATGCAAAAACGTTTTCATTAAATTACTCATTTCATTAGTAACACACGAGGTTTTGGTAGAAATACTCGTGTTCATCAAACATTTTCTTTCATTTTCATAAAGTTGTGCGGCGGACATATTTTACATTTGTATGATCCGTATCATTTCCTTATAACATTATCATAATTTCAAAGCACACGTTGGTGGCGAACCAACAAACATTTAATATCATCATAACATCACAATATCATAATATGTTGGTGATGAGCCAACAACAATCAATCTCATTACAACACCATCATACGTTGGTAGCGAACCAACAACATTCATATCATCACATCCTCCTCAAAATACATCATATCATCCTCCTCATAATACATCATCATCCTCCTCATAAAATATCATCATCCTCCTCATATACAATTCATCGCATAAATATTCTCCTCATTATCATAACATTCATCATAATATCATAATATGTTGGTGGCGAACAAACACTATTGATAGGATCATACATAAAATCATAAACACTTTGGGCAGGTAATCATTTCTCAACAGAGAGCATTATAAATAAACATTTGATAAACATTTTATCCTCGAGGAGAAAGAAACGCCCACCCGGACTGGAGACTTTCTTAATTCGATTTCGTTCTACGCCAACGATCACGTCCGCGTGCAAACCTTACGTAAAACGATTTGATCGTCGGTCGTGTTTTGAGATTTTCAAAGTTTAAAAATAAACTTTGATAACTTATACTATAATAATTCGAATTTCTTAACGAATTCAATACGTCGTCCAATCGCGTATCTTAACTAAACATTTCTCGTACTTCGATAGAGACGAGATATGATCAACTATTTCATTTTAACCATTTAGGTTAAACGTTCAACGTATTCTAACGTTTTTCGATATAAAGATCTCAAGTATGAAATCTTTTCTCACCAAAGAGACTTTCTTATAAAATTTATACGTTTTACACGCATTAGCGTATTTATCGAACGTATTTCATACGTTAAATCAAAAGTCAACAATTTTGACTTTTCTTAATAAACTTTTCAATAATTCACATATTTAGCAACTAATTTCCATATAAATCGACTTTCAATCGATTTCTTTTCATAAAACCCTAATTCTCGATTTTTCACGCAAATCGATAAACTTTATTAATATTTTACTTTAACCTTAATTAACTTATTCATTTTACATTATTCTTCATTTCTAACGTTATTTAATATAACGTTTCGCCGTAAACATAGTATACTATGTTTATAAAATCCCATAAATTCTTAATATGTCTAAAATAATTTCTAGACATATAATGAATTATTTTTCTTGATAAAAAGGATTTAAAACCCTTAATATCTCAATCTAGCTCTCGGCCATCATACTTTAAATTCTCAAATTCTTCCAAAAATTCTTCTAAATTCATATAGTACACTATATTATCATAGTATCAATGATATGTATAAACATTAGCTATAGGAAAATTGGACATCACTATTCCATCACTATAGTTTTCGGCCATTAAACTTTAATTCACCAAACATTTTTCTAAAATTCTAATAAAATTCCACAATACATAATTATCATTCTATAGCAATAATACATCATAGTATTTAACAAAATTAACTTATACATCATGTTCCCACCCACAAAGCTTTCGGCCATTCTCAAACATATAACTATATATTTTCTAAAAATCCTTGTAAATTCCTATAACACCTACTTTAGGCTCTACAACATTTATATGTTATAAAATCACTTGAATATAAATTGTACACCAACCTAATATTTCTTCATCATTTTCGGTAGTTTCAATTTAATTACAAAGGATTTCCATAAGTTCCAAACAATTTACTATGAGCTCTATAATAATCATAGATCATTAATTTACCAACAAATGAATACAACAAGCTTTCGGTCATTCCTATTAAATTCAAATCATGCTTAACTTTTAATTAATTCATCAACATGAAACATATACTTCGTGCTTACATAAATAATGAACAACTAGACATGATCACATAATTATTTCTATTCTTCTCATTAAGAACATAAGTATGTATATTAAAATCTAACGGTTATAATTCGAAAATTTTAATGAATAATTGAAGCTTGTTCGATTCCTAACCTCTTTACCGGCTTTGATTTTTGATGAGGAGGATTTAAATCAAAGATTTTGGTGAATAAATTGAAGAACTTCAAGGCTTATTTCTTTGGAATCTCACGGCACTTTGTGGTTTGGGAATGAGAAGTGTTTTTTTTTATTTCTATCACTTAATACCCTTAAAGGAATAAAACCAAAATCCTACTTAAATCCATTACATGCAAAACCATTTAACTTGGTGACTCAACACTATTAAAAATACATCATCCTATGGCCTAGTAATACACATCTTCAAACAATTAATACATGAAACAAAAATCCTCACTTTTGCTACAATAAAGACGTCGGTCACCATAATGGGTTTGCACAAGGATGAGTTTTCACGAAAAATATTGTTTATCTTATTACATAATAATATGCTACACACTAACACATGCAATCATCACTTCCTAAGAGTTGTAAAGTTTCTTCCAACCTCAAAAGTCCACAATATCATGCTAATTAATTAATTTATCATTACTAATTAAATGGAACAATTGACTACACTTTCCTCTCAAGGCATGCATCGGCCACAAGCATAAGGGATGAGTTTAATTGTTTTGTCTCATATAAGATACATATATAAAGATCTTACACACCACCAAATGCACCATCACTTCCAAAGAGTTCACAAAATTTATCCAACCTCAATTTGGAAGCAAAACACACGTCCACTTCATGCAACACACATCACTTGATTCATCATTTATTTTACTTGGTTAGTGTGTAAATTATATCCCACTTGATTCATTAAAACACAACATAGTAAGAAATGCAAAATTTCTCACGTAAATCTTTGGTCACGGCACTTTCCATTCTTATGTGCCAAAATTTAATTTTTCTTGCTATTATTATATATATGTCATAATATATGCCTTAGATGATAAATTAAATCATAGGAAAAATTATTAGAATCATTTCATGTGTGAAAACCCTAATTTTCGAAATTAGGGTTTTCGAAAATTACAACTCTATTCAATAATTATTCCTTAATTCCATAGCATTATTCTAATGCTAAATAATACTTTAATTACATAAAATAATCATAAGAATTTAAATATTATAATTCCTTGATCATTAGACTCATTTTTCTATTCATCTCTAAACATCAACGTTTGAAACCTCTCAAAACGTTCATTATCGACTCATCTCAAAATGGTCGTAATAAAGTCGTAATCACTTTATTAAATCATTCCATTAATAATGGAATTTAATTCTAAGCTTTGTATGTCACAGCCCGGTTTGGCTTATCCTTACCGGACCGTGACTTGGGGTTTGGTTTAAGTGAATATGAAAGAATAAGGGTTTCAACTCATTTCATCTATGAAGAAATATAGATGTTCCAAACAGAAACGAGAATCATGATGGAGCAAAATAGCTGATATATATATAAAGGAGGTTTCAAGGTTTCAACAAACAGTAACTTTTACAAAGCTTAATATAGTAAACAAATATAACAGAGTCTCAAGAGTTTGGCAGCGGAACAAAACGTATGAGACATGCATGTGAAGATGCATTCTCAAGGTGAACCAAAAATACTTCATATTACTTGACAAAAGATTCCGCTCAACTCCCGCTCTGTTCCATCACCAGCTCAACCTGCACATTTAAAAACAAATATGCGCGGATCGAGTACAATATGCACTCGGTGGACACATGCCGAAAACATTTTTACTTAACGAAATATCAGATCGCCGCCACGATGAAGACACAAGGGTTTTGTTTGAAAAAGGCCTTGTGCTTACTAAATACATTTTCATTTCTCAAAACATCGCTATGCAAGCATTTTCACATCACTACAACGTATATTCCAAGTCGGCATATGGATTAAGCAGCGGGAGGAGGCCTCCTTCACCCGGATGCATCGATCGCAACCGGTGATTGAAAACTGATCGCAACCGGTGATTCAGCTAAAGTGTACACAACCCTAAGCCAGGATTCCCCCTTCACCTCTAGCTTAGGATCCGAATTCGTAATACTTTCCTGTTGCCCCAGGCAACCCGAATGGACATATACAAAATATAAAACATTTTCTGGCAGACAATATCGTATCTCAATTTTTAAAGAAAAACAGTAAAGTAATACAGTAAATGATTTTCATAAAAAGATTTTAGTTCAAGAAAGCCCACCTCGAGAACTTATAGTTCTTACGTCACTAGTACTTAATTATCGTCTCTTCTCCTCTCGAAAGCGGGACCCTTTTCAATGTGAGAAACGAGGTTTAGTACATCGCTATACTTTTCGATAGAGACGAACATCGTCTATAACGTCCTATGCATCAAATAAGGCTAACGTCGGACTTATATTGACGTTTCCTAATAAAAATGATGTTGATTATGACATCGCTCATCATATAAGAGATATTCCATCTCTTTAGTATATAATGTATGTTTTAATGTACTTTCGTAACGTAAGTTACATTGTTACTAAACGTATTACGTCACATAGATCTCATTTTATCGAATTTCGTGCCCTTTGACCTTGGTCAACGATTTTGACTTGGTCAACATTTAGTCAACAATTTTGACTAAAGTCAACATTTTGACTTTTTAATTCCTTTTATGTAATTCTATTATTTTATGTGCAATTTTTGTTCTAAAAATTCCCATAAAATCATAATATTTCTAAAACATCATTTTGGATCATATTATGCAATCATACCTTATAAAATAAATTTATAACATTAATACATATAACCTATAGTTTTCGAAAACCCTAATTAAACTAAGCAAACAATCTCCAAAAATTTCAATAAAATCACATAACACTTAATCATCTATAAGCATCCTTACTATAACATAATTTTTATTTATTGTGAACTATTGAATTTAATCTTCCTAAGTCACTTTTGAAAATTTGGACTTAGGTCCAATAAATTTTTAACAAATCCAATAAATTCATACAACACTATTTTATGAATCTACACTATCAATATGCTATGATAACACTCAAATATGGATTATATCTCAACATAATATCATGTACTAATATTTTCGAAAATCATAGACTTAGGTACCAAAGTGTTCAACAATTTCTACATAAATTCATACAAGCATAACTAATACCCTAGATTATGATTTCATGCTTCAATCATCAATTAAAATCAAAATTATCAACATATTACACCTTCAAGTTTTCGGTCCACATATAAAATTTGATATCATGCTTGATTTTGTGATATAATTATATCATATGCTTAATAACATCATATAAATATAATATCTAAACATATTAGCATAAGTCACGTAATTTTCGAAAATCACATGTATAAACTAAGCTCGTAACATAAATTCTAACGTATATACGAAGCTCGTAAGAAATCTAACCTTTTGATCGGATTCGATCGACGTCGGCGACGTTATTCTATCTACGATCGAAGAACGCTCTGAAGAACACTCTCTATTTTTTCTCTCTATTTTCTCTCCTATTTCCTCTCTATTTTCGGTTATGATGTTTATGGGAGGGGTAACCTCCTATTTATAGGAATTATGGGATGATTATAATCATTACTTTATAAAATATCTTAAGGTAAGGTCAAAAATTACAACTCATCTTATCTCCTTAATTTTTGAACCATGCAAGTTGTATAAGAGAATGTTATCATATCTTATCTCATATCTAGGTGTAAAGATAAGAATTACAACTCATACCTTATCCTCTAAGATTTTCGCCATAATAATAATAATATGCCAAATATTTTATTTTTCTCCAATTAATAGTTATATGATATAATAATAATCTTAGATGATGAAATAAATCATAGGAAAATTAATTAAGGTCATTTCTATGTACTAATGTAAAGTTATCTCAAATAATTCCAAATTACAAATAAATTATCAAACTATGATTCTTTTCATAAAATATTATTTTCATGAGTAATTATATTAATATAATGATATTATATCATTAAATAAATTTTTGGAACATTTCTAAGCATTTTCCCCAATTTTTTCAAAAATTAGGGTTTCTAGGAATTAAATTTCATAAAATTTCATTCTTACCATATTTCCTAAATTTCGAAATTTTTATAATTTCTAGGAGATAAGATTGATCTAGAATCATGATATTTATCAATTATATAATTAAATAAATTATTTAATACAATTATCACATTAATTGTGATTTTCGAAAATCACACATAAAATCATAAGCTAATTTCGAAAATTCCATACACTAAGGAGAAGATTTTATCTTTTATGATGTTTATCACATTACTACACCCTTCTAAGAGATAAACATGACCTTATCTTATCTCTTAAATAAAATATCTTAGTTTATACTTTTCTTTAAAATGTCATTTTCAACCTTATCTTATCTCTTAAGAGTCATTATCAAACCTTATCACATCCAATTCATGCTTGGGTGTTTAAGATAACTATCTTATCATATACTATAAGATAAACATGACAACTCATCACATAAAATTAAGTGATCACATATTGAATCACAAATTAACCACTTATTCACCATATTTTCGAAAATAACAAATAAATAAGGAAAAATATTTCTTTTTCTTCTTTAGTGTAAATACTATCTTAAATATGCTTAAAAACATATTTAAAAATTATTTTGTTCAAATTTTCAAGAGAAATTTCGATTTATTCAAAATCGACAATTACCGACGTTCACTTTCATACTCGTTCCTATTGTACTGTTCCTTCTTTATTTTCGAAATTTTTAAGCCCAGAAATTTGGGGTATTACATTCTACCCCCCTTAAAGAAATTTCTTCCTCGAAATTTACGTACTCTTGTAACGTTCTTGATTCTTTCTCCACATCATGTGATTGTTTTTCCAACGTTGTTGCCTCGTATACATTTATCGTCGTATATCCTTATATCGACTTATTTCTTTTCTTTAAGTCCTTAGATCTAACATTCTCGTGTTCCAATCTTCAAAGCATCTTATGACTCAAGATTTCTAACTAATCGTTCACGTCAAATCTATCGTTTCTTATAGATGGTAAGTTAATCTAATTCATACTTCTTTGCTTCAAGGATTGGAGGAAATTTATAATGACACTTTATAAGAGGTACGGGTTCATAATTTGAGATGAACACTTTTGAAGTTTGAACAAATATGTTCTTTGAAATGAAAATTGGATAATAGGGTCCAAGACCGAATGACGACTCACCGAGAGCTCTTTGGTCATATGGGCTGATCGGACCGTCACAATTACTTCTCGGTCACACGAAGGCTTGGTTTCAAAAGGATGTCTTTATAAACTTTCTCGTTGTAAACTTCTTTCGGGAAAAGTTAGAACTCAAATGAGATCTCAATTGAAACTAGGTCATAGAGTCAAACTCAATGACGTAACTTGGGTAATGAATAAAATTCAAACCTTGTAACTCGAATAGGTCATCATTAACTATAAGGGTTATCAATTATACATCTCAAACTCTACTTATACTCTTGAAATACTCAATTCTTGCCATCATCATTCCCATTCCCGCCATCTAAATACGAGATAGTTCTAAGTAAGTCTGTCTTAAACTTACAAGCAATAGGAGGGGGGGAAACTTAAATTATCAGGACTTTCTTAAAGAATTAAACTTCACAAAACACAAAGTTTGTGAACATTCTTCAACATAAGCTCGTAAGCACTCATCTTATTTTTCATTTATCATTCTAATTCCCAAGTTCATCTATCGTACAAAGTTAATTCGCGAAGCAACAGCTTGATTACGGCGTAGAATCTCAAGTGAAGAAAGCGTGCCGTGCGTTGTGAGTGACATTCGTTCGTTGAAGCCTCCATTCCTTCGTAGCTTTCCAATTTCGTCACAAATCGAACCTAAAAGCGTTCTAGGTTCTCAAGTTCTTGTGTTTCATCAAACACTACGTTATGCATAGAAGAGAATTTCTTATGCTTGCGTTCGATCTAAGTTCTTCGTGAAACTTAGAGCTTATCTATGTTCTTTTTTAAAATCAAAACAATTTCATAATTCAACCTCGTTTCATAAACATACTTCACTGACATATAACTCTATATATGTCCATTATCAATACTCATATACCAACCGGGTATAAGCTTTAATTTCTTTCAAATTCATCACAACAAAATCACATACCAACCGGGTATGAACTCAAACTTCTTCAGACAAACCACTCGTTTGTCCCATGAATTATCACAATTCAAAACTACTCACTTAACGGGATGTCCACTTTAAAAACATTTTTCACAAATACTTTCTCAAAACTGTAACATACTTTTCAAAAACTTTTAACACATACCTTTTATCAGAACTCACTTTTCCTTGCTAGTTGAGCGTGATGAACAGGAGCGTTGAGCGGAGATGATTTACTTCATAGAAAGTCTAGTGATTCAAGCCAGACTTTGGATAGAAAGAATATTTTTGGTTCAAAGCAAACGAATCGCCTACGATACCACTCTGTCACGGCCGGTTTGGCTTATCCTTAACGGACCGTGACATGGGGTTCGTTTAAGTGAATATGAAAGAATAAGGGTTTCAACTCATTTCATCTATGAAGAAATATAGATGTTCCAAACTGAAACGAGAATCAAGATGGAGCAAAATAGCTGATATATATATAAAGGAGGTTTCAAGGTTTCAACAAACAGTAACTTTTACAAAGCTTAATATAGTAAAAATATAATGAGTCTCAAGAGTTTGGCAATGAATAAACGTGTGAGACATGCATGTGAAGATACATTCTCAAGGTGAACGAAAAATACTTCATATTACACACAAAAGATTCCGCTCAACTCCCGCCTGCTCCATCATTCACCAACCCGCACATTTAAAACAATATGCGGTGAGTACAAATATGCACTCGGTGGACACATGCCGAAAACATTTTTACATTACGAAAATCAGATCGCCCTCGCCACACGAAGACACAAGGGTTTTGTGTGAAAAGGCCTCAGGCTTACTAAATACATTTTCATTTTCTCAAAACATCGCTATGCAAGAATTTTACAACACTACAACGTATATTCCAAGTCGGCATATGGATTAACGCGGAGGGAGGCCTCCTTCACCCGGATGCAACCGATCGCAACCGGCAATTCAGAAAACTGATCGAATCGGCGATTCAAGAAATGATCGCAACCGCGATTCGGCTAAAGTGTACACAACCCTAAGCCGTGATTCCCCTTCACCTCCAAACTTAGATCCGAATTGCATAATACTTTCCGCATTGCCCGTGCAACCCGAATGGACATATACAAAACATAAAACATTTTCGGCGAGACAATATCATATCTCAACTTTACGTAAAAAAAAGAAAGTAATACTGAAGAATGATTTTCATAAAAGATTTTAGTTCAAGAAAGCCCACCTCGAAAACTTATAGTTCTTACGTCACTAGTACTTAATTATCGTCTTCTTTCTCCTCTGAGCAGGACCATTTTTCAATGTGAGAAACGAGGTTTAGTACATCGCTATACTTTTCGATAGAGACGAACATCGTCTATAACATCCAATGCATCAAATAAGGCTAACGTCGGACTTATATTGACGTTTCATAATAAAAATGATGTTGATTATGACATCGCTCATCATATAAGAGATATTCCATCTCTTTAATATATAATGTATGTTTTAATGTACTTTCGTAACGTAAGTTACATCGTTACTAAACGTATTACGTCACATAGATCTCATTTTATCGAATTTCGTGCCCTTTGATCTTGGTCAACGTTTTTTGATCAACGATTTTGACTTGGTCAACATTTAGTCAACAATTTTGACTAAAGTCAACATTTTGACTTTTAATTCCTTTTATGTAATTCTATTATTTTATGTGCAATTTTGTTCTAAAATTCCATAAAATCATAATATGTGTAAAACATCATTTTGGATCATATTATGCAATCATACCTTATAAAATAAATTTATAACATTAATACATATAACCTATAGTTTTCGAAAACCCTAATTAAACTAAGCAAACAATCTCCAAAAATTTCAATAAAATCACATAACACATACTCATCTATAATCATCCTTACTATAACATAATTTTTATTTATTGTGAACTATTGAATTTAATCTTCCTAAGTCACTTTTGAAAATTTGGACTTAGGTCCAATAAATTTTTAACAAATCCAATAAATTCATACAACACTATTTTATGAATCTACACTATCAATATGCTATGATAACACTCAAATATGGATTATATCTCTTATAAATTCAAAGTGTTCCAAAATTTCTACATAAATTCATACAAGCATAACTAATACCCTAGATTATGATTTCATGCTTCAATCATCAATTAAAATCATAATTATCAACATATTACACCTTCAAGTTTTCGGTCCACATATAAAATTTGATATCATGCTTTATTTTGTGATATAATTATACCATATGCTTAATAACATCATATAAATATAATATCTAAACATATTAGCATAAGTCACATAATTTTCGAAAATCACATGTATAAACTAAGCTCAGAACATAAATTCTAACGATATCTGAAGCTCGAAGAAATCTAACCTTTGATCGGATTCGATCGACGTCGGCGACGTTATTCTATCTACGATCAAGAACGCCTCAAGAACACTCTATTTTTTTCTCTATTTTTTCTCCTATTTCTCTCTATTTTCGGTTATGATGTTTATGGGAGGGTAACCTCCTTATAGGAATTATGGGATGATTATAATCATTACTTTATAAAATATCTTAAGGTAAGGTCAAAATTACAACTCATCTTATCTCCTTAATTTTTGAACCATGCAAGTTGTATAAGAAAATCTTATCATATCTTATCTCATATCTAGTGTAAAGATAAGAATTACAACTCATACTTTATCCTCTAGTATTTTCGCCATAATAATAATAATATGCCAAATATTTTATTTTCTCTAATTAATAGTTATATGATATAATAATAATCTTAGATGATGAAATAAATCATAGGAAAATTAATTAAGGTCATTTCTATGTACTAATGTAAAGTTATCGGCAAATAATTCGAAATTACAAATAAATTATCAAACTATGATTCTTTTCAAAATATTATTTTCATGAGTAATTATATTAATATAATGATATTATATCATTAAATAAATTTTTGGAACATTTCTAAGCATTTTCCCCAATTTTTTCGAAAATTAGGGTTTCTTTGAATTAAATTTCATAAAATTTCATTCTTACCATATTTCCTAAATTTCGAAATTTTTATAATTTCTAGGAGATAAGATTGATCTAGAATCATGATATTTATCAATTATATAATTAAATAAATTATTTAATACAATTATCACATTAATTGTGATTTTCGAAAATCACACATAAAATCATAAGCTAATTTCGAAAATTCCATACACTAAGGACAAGATTTTATCTTTTATGATGTTTATCACATTACTACACCCTTCTAAGAGATAAACATGACCTTATCTTATCTCTTAAATAAAATATCTTAGTTTATACTTATCTTTAAAATGTCATTTTCAACCTTATCTTATCTCTTAAGAGTCATTATCAAACCTTATCACATCCACCTCATGCTTAGGTGTTTAAGATAACTATCTTATCATATACTATAAGATAAACATGACAACTCATCACATAAAATTAAGTGATCACATATTGAATCACAAATTAACCACTTATTCACCATATTTTCGAAAATAACAAATAAATAAGGAAAAATATTTCTTTTTCTTCTTTAGTGTAAATACTATCCTAAATATGCTTAAAAACATATTTAAAAATTATTTTGTTCAAATTTTCAAGAGAAATTTCGATTTATTCAAAATCGACATTTACCGACGTTCACTTTCATACTCGTTCCTATTGTACTGTTCCTTCTTTAATTTCAAAATTTTTAAGCCCAGAAATTTGGGGTATTACATTGTAAATTAGAAAATTCTACTAAATTTTAACTATCGATACTCGATCGACGTTAAAATACTACTGTCGAACACTTTATAAATTTATATTCCTTAATTCATAATCCTTAGTGAAAATAAAATAGGAATTCATTATCTTGTAAATAATCAAAATCATTATTCGATAATTTACTAATTCAATTATTTCGGCGAAACCCTAATTTACGAATTTTTAAATATCGTAATTAGGCATTTAATTCTTTGGGATATTACATTCCACCCCCTTAAAAGAAATTTCGTCCCAAAATTTGCATTCCTCATAAAGTATGGGGTATCTTTGCATCATAATATCTTAAATTTTTCCACGTGATTTTCTTTTGTCCATGGTTCCTCCATTGGACTTTCATTAAAGACCCAAACTTGATTCTTTAATTCTTGAATAATACGATCAAAATATTCGTAGATTTTCATCACAACTCATATTTGAGTTAAGGATCACGTCATCATGGCAGATCACATGATTTGTGTCATTTTCGTATTTCCTTAACTTTGACATGTAGAAAATATTACGTACATGTCAGAGCCCCTAAATCCTAAGTACGGATTAACAGGGACTATAACTCTAAACAGGGATAAAAATAAAAGGAGACTCTTTTAACAATAGACGAATACATATGTCATTTATGTTTTGGACTATATTACATAATTTGGGGTTCTTGCAATGAAAACATGTGATATGTACATATGACGATGTACTATCAAGGTATAAACATTTCAATGACAACATTCCTATTGCTCAACACCGCCCATCCATCATCTCGCTTAACTCGCACATTTAAAAACAAACATGCAGGGTCGAGTACAAGAATGCACTCGGTGGACTCATGCCAAAAACATTTTATCATTTGTAGATTACACTGCCACATCATGGTAAGACACGAGGGTTTTTGTCACAGCCCCTAAATCCTAAGTACGGATTAACAGGGACTATAACTCTAAACAGGGATAATTATAAAGGGAGATTCTTTTTAACAATAAACTCAGAAACATATGTCAAGTATATTCTTGGACTTTAGTACATAAATTTAGGTTCTTGCAGTGGAAAACATGTGATATGTACATATGACGATGTACTATCAAGGTATAAACATTTCAATGACAACATTCCTATTGCTCAACACCACTCCATCCATCATCTGCTCAACATGCACATTTAAAAACAAACATGCGGTGAGTACAAGAATGCACTAAGTGGACTCATGCCAAAATATTTTATCATTTGAAGATTACATCGCCACATCATGGTAAGACACAAGGGTTTTAGTTGAAAATGCCTTGGCTTACTAAAACATTTTATCGCTCATAAAGATCGTCGCTGGCCGTGCATTTTTCTCGGTGTGTATGATCCATATCCCTTATCATCATTCATCATAACATCATAGTCGAACGTCGTGAAGGAGGCCTCCTCAACGACGCCGTGACCGCCGTGAATTGTCCTTACAAAGATGCAATACCTTAGTGTACACGTTAATCCTAGCTGTATTGTCCTTCCAAAGATAGGATCCGATATCGATTTCATACATAAGTTGGGAGCGACCCAACACATTCATATCATTCATATCATTCATTCCGGATAGGATACATACACAAAACATAAATATTTTTGGCAGGTAATCTTGTAAACATTTAACAACAGTTGAAATAAGCATCGTAAATAAATATTTCATAAGCATTTTATTCTTGAGTAGAGTAAAGCCCACCTGGACTATTGTTCGTCTTAAACCTGAGTATTCGTCAACGTCCAGTCGTCGCGTCCGCGTCCATACCTTTACGTAAAATCGATGTTTAGTACGTCATTCACGTTTCTCGAGACTCTCAAAGTCGAGAATAAACTTCGATATTCTATATCGATATAAACTGAATTCCTTAATGAATTCGATACGCTTTTCAATTACGTATTTCAATTGAATAGTTCTCGTTCTTCGAGATACATTCAACCGTATCGTTTTAACCTTTTCGGTTTAAACGTTCGACGTATTTATACGTTTCTCGATATAAGGATTTCAATTATGAAATCTTTTCTTACTAATGAGGTTTCTTACCTAATTAGTACACCTTACGCGTATTAGCATATTTATCGAACGTATTTCGTACGTTGACTTTAAAAGTCAAAAATTTTGACTTTCAATAGTAATTTTTTTACTAATTCATGTTATAAATCGATTTCCAATCGATTTCTTTTCATAAAGTCATAATTCTTGATTTGTCACGTAATTCGATGAACTTTATTAATATTTTTCTTAAATATTAATCCATTTATCCATAAATCTTTATTATTCATTTATAACGTTATTAAATATAACGTTTCGTTATAAACATAGTGATCTACTTTTATAAAATTTTATAAATCCCAAATATGTCCAAAATAATATTTAGACATATAATATATTATTACTCTTAATTAGAAAGGATTTAAAATCCTTATAATTCCTTTAATGCTCTCGGTAATTCTCAAAAATTACCAAATGATTTCCAAAATAAATTTCTAAATTCATATAGTGTATTATTATACACTTATGGTCATTAATATGTATTAATATCATCCATATAACAATCGATCATCACCCTATTCACATAAGGCATAATTCACCTAGGGGAGTTCCAACACTTAGTCAAATTTTCAAGTGTTTAATTTCAGCAAAACAGCTTGAAACAACCCAAGTGACATACTTTGATGATTCATAACTCTCGATTCAGAATACGTATGGTCGCAAAAATGTACATTCTGGAAACCTCTAAACATGTACTACAAGTTCTAAGAAGGAATTAAATCCAAAAGAGTCGTGGTTCTGAAGATATAGGGTCTCAAAGTGGGCAACTCAAACTGACTTCTATACTTAGAATGGTTTTTAGAATTTTCAGTTTTAGCTTAACGACGAGGTGTTTTATGACGCTCAGAACTTTTGACTCACAATGTCAAAATGGCTGCAGGCTACCAATTTTGAAACCTTGTAACAAGTACTACATATTTCATGAAGACCATACTGGAAAATATCTGACGATCTAGAAATAAATAAGCTCAAAGTTGACTAGTTGGAAATGGGCAGTTTCAGAGGTGACTTTGGGTCGATGAAAGATATACCTATAAAACTTGGTTTGGGATCAAACTTTCCAGATCATAACTAGACATGGTGAGGAACATTTCTTATGAAGAAACCCAAGTCCAAATCGGACTACAAACGGCTTGAACATCTCACGTAAAAGTCATACTCGAACAGCCTATTATATGAAAAATTCACTAAGGCAGTTTGTCCAAAAAACTTACTGTAATGTATCAACTTCAAAAATTCACCGTGAGTTCATTATAAGGAATCTGGGAATGCAACCAATCATATTGAAAAGCCACTTAAGTCTAGTTTAATCCAGAAAAAGCCTCACTCAATGATTCACAATAGATTGTGAGATAAAAATATTTTACTACAAGCTATCACTTCCGTGACAGTTTTGTGCAGTTAGATTGTAAAATCTGTAATAAATAGTAAAAATTTTAGAAAATTCTGAAAATTTACAGAAATCTTCTAGACATGCTTAATTATGTTTCTGCCAAATTTTAGAGTTTTATCATTAGCCAAACTTAAAAAGAAAGCCACGGACTATGGGTGATGAACACGGCGATTTCACAGATTTGTGCAGTGTTTTTGATAAATACAATTAAAATAGTAAATCAAGTTGGATGGACTTGAAATTTTACAGAGGAATACTAGACACATATAATTTAAACATATTAAAAATTCACAATCATCGGACCACTGTAACTTAGACTATTAATTTTATAAAATCACTGTTCGTCCAGATTAACAACATGCAATCACCTATACTTATAAATCTAGCACATTCAAGCATATATGTGTACATGCATGTATGTAGCTTCAACACTATTGAGTCCAAGGTTTAGATTCTTCACCTTGGTGTGAAATTTAGTGAGGAATCGAAGGGGTTGACTGAGGAGAGGGCTCATAGCCTGGAAAGGCTTCGGCTGTCCATCTTGCTAGGAGCTCGTCTCCCTCTCTTAGAATGGTGGAGTGGGCTTTCATCTTCTTGTTGCTGCTGGTTTGGAGGAGAATTGGAGAGGATGGAAGGGTGTTGGGGAAGTTGCCGTGTGGGAGAAAAGATGAGAAAGGGTAGTGGGGTGCTTGTGGTGGTGACACCTAAGGGGCATGTGTCCTTCTACACACATGCACACCTACACTACACACTACACAATATCATACATATATTAATATATATGTATGTAAATATATACCTATTTAATGGTTTAGTTAGGCTTTTTAATTAATCAAATGTCACTTAGATACATGTAATAGGACAAATCAACAAATAAGTGCTTAGTATATGTGTATATAGCTCTCGGCTATTACACTATGCCAAAGGGTCCAAATTTTATTTTCCATGCCAAACATTGATATATGTTATGACATATAGTTTAGATGATAAATAATATCATAGGATAAATTAATGGCATCATTTTATGCGATAAAATCGAGTTCGAAAATTAGGGTTTCGAACGTTTGAAAAATTGGTCACTATCAAATCTTGATGATCTAGCATTGATTTAATGCTAAATAATACTGTAATTACATATACTAATCATAGGAAATTAATTCCTATAATTTCTTGATCGATTAAAACGCTCGCTTCATCTCAAAACGTTAACGCTTGAAAACGTTATAAACGCTCATTATCGACTCATCTCGAAATGGTCGTCATCACTTTATTACATTATTCCATTAATAATGGAATTTAATTCTAAGCTTAATTGCTTAGAAAATATCATGAATTTTAACAATCGATACGCGATCGACGTTAAAATAATACTACCGATATACTTCATATACTTTTATTCCTTAATTCACAATTCTCGGTGAATATAAAATAGATTTCATTCCTTCGTAATTAATCAAGTCATTATTCGATTTCATTCGATTGAATATCTCAATGAAAGCTTTGATTTACGGTTTTAAATACCGTAATTAGCATTTAATTCATGGGTATTACATCCTACCCCTTAAAAGAAATTTCGTCCGAAATTTGCATACCTCATAAAGTATGGGTATCTTAACATCATAACATCATAACTTTCTATGTGCTTTTCTTTCGTCCATGGTTCTTCCATCGACTTTCATTATAAGACCCAAACTTGCTTCTTTAATCGTTGAATCGTACGATCAAATTAGTCGTAGATTTTCATCATAACCCATCTGAGTCAAAGGTCACGTCATCATGTTGGTTTTCGTGAATTGGGCAATTTTCGTATTTTCTTAACTGCGACACGTGGAAAAACATTTCGTACTTTCCCCCAAATATGGTGGAAGTACCAAGCTATAGGCTACTAGGCCTATCATTGCTAGGAGCTCGTAAGGTCCTATAAAACGTGATCTCAACATTCTTGTATCTAAACTTATAATTTCTCTAGATGGAGAAATCTTAAGAAACTTTAATTCCGCATTTAAAATGCAGTTCAACATTACGCGTATCAGCGTAAGACTTTTGTTTGTCCTTAGCTTTTCTTATTCTTTGCCTTATTGGCAGATATCTTTATCATTTCATTTATAACGTCAGGACTTTATACTTTCTCTCTCACCTACTTTATTACAATAAAGTGGTGATCGATAACTCTTTTCTGCATAATGCCGCATAAGGCTATATTGATCGTTGTTTGACGGCTACGGTCGTACATAAACTTAACAAGTGGCACAACACGTTCTCACTTGCACCTTGGTTTAACACTTATGTTCTATCGTATCCTTAGACGTTCATACTGTCCTTTCTGATTGTCTATCTGTCTGTGAGTGGACATCTATGTTAAGGCTTAACCTCGTATCTAACTCCTTTTGTGAGTTAGTTCAAAATCTAGGGGTACTCTTGAAGTCTCTACCTGAGCTGATAGGTTTTGGTACTCCTTGTAAATATACGATTTCCTTTTTATATAACTGAGTTAACTTATTGGATCTACGGGTCATCTGAATAGGCAGAGTCAAACATAATTGGTGAGTCATTTCACTATTACCTATATATCAGTGTTACTTCTTTATGACTTTGGTAAAATCTGTCATAAGATCTATTTCTATATCATTCTATTTTCATTCGTGTAGTTCTAGAGATTATACTCTCTTATAAGGCCTTTGATACAATTCCTTTACTTATTGGTAACCGAGACACTGCTCGACAATATGGTTATATCTCATTTCATTCCTTGCTATCTAACTTTTCTTGTAAATCATAATACATCTTAATAATGCCTGGTTGGCGGTATGAGAAGGATCATGAAATTCATTCTTGGTTTCATTTCTAAGCTTATTATTGCTTGGAAATATATGTATATATCTCTCTTTTAGACAATATAACACTGTCCAGTGCTCCTTAAAATATCCTTTAGCTCTTCATTCCTTATTTTAATGCGTATTCTGTTTCCATTTTCATTTTCTCTTTTTAGTCATATTTCACCTTGGTTGTGAGGGTACCACTTACGTTCGTCCTTGATTTTCCGACTATTTCTGTTCTCGTTTTCTTAACCTTTCTGATGAGTTTTCCTTTTCTATAAGGACATACCATGATTTAGGCTGAATTTATATCTTAGGCATTAGATTCTACATTAACTATTCATAGGTGATCATTTATCATATTTATAATCTTTTACTGATTCGAGCCATCCTTTCTATCATGTATCCAAGTTTCTTTGCTCGAAGAATAAGTTCAAACTTTTGTAAGTTGTGAAGGGCTCTTAATTTATTGTTATAGGAGTAAAATTTCCAAGACTTCGGTATTTATACCCCTGTTATTATTCCAAGTCATGAGTTGGGAAATTATGTTTATGTGGCCTAAGTCATTGTGATGCATAAGTTATTATCTTTCTCATATTAACACATGGCCTTTCTTTCATTAATCCATGTAAATTTTGATTCTATTTTGGGGTAACTATCTTATTGGTCTTGTTACCTTAGAGAGTTCTTAATGGATCTCTAATAGTAGTTAATCAATCTATAAAATTCTCGATCTTATTTTAGGTCATTGACGTCTTTCATCTTTAATTGTTTTGTCCTTTGTCAGGTTTACATTGTTTTCTTCTAAAGACACTATGTGCTTGAGGAATATTTCTCCTTTAAGCCGAAATTTACAAAACTGTACTTGGCAAGATTTTGCCCGGCTCTTAAAGTCGTAAGACAGCCCTTCGATTTTCTTTATGTTCTTTCTCGTCCTTTGAATAGATAAGAACATCATCCATGAGGATTGAGATAAAAATTATCTAGGTATGTGTGAAACACTCGATTTTTGAGGTTCATGAACAGGGCTGGTGCATTGGTTAGTCCGAATGGCGTAACTATTATCTCATAGTAACCATATCTTGTTTAGTACGATTTGTTTTCGTATTTCGGATATCATTCTTCAAGTCCATATAATATTACATCATAATGCCTCAGTGTGGACTTTTCATACATTACTTACGAGGGTCGGTCTACCGAGCTGATTGATTACAAAGGCGTCTAGCTCTTTTTACACTCAAAACTTTGACACTTCTTCACCATATTCATAAACTCTTCCGAACTACGTTTATTTTACATATTATAATCACATCATTTTCATCATAAACCATTATTTACATATAAATCTCATAGGATCCTAAGATTCTAGGTCTCTGAGTGACCTTCGTCAGAGTCATACTCCTCCCTTGGAAACTTGTCTTTCTCCAAGTACGTTTTTGTTTCATATTTCGATGATTATTCTCTTTCAGAGAGCTAGGGTCGACCGCTCTGCTTCTTCTTTGGTACCGTAGTGTGTGTTACTTTTATCGAAAGTAAGGTCGAGTTGGGTAGTGGTAATTCTCCCAATCTTTGAGGCGATAAAATCTCGTCCTTTTGCCATTCTCGCCTCTTTCTCGTACAATTGACGGCACAGGACGTGGGATGGCGTTTGGAATATCATGGTACAACCATTCCTTTATACCATTGTGTAACTTGTCGGGTCTAGGACAAGTACTCGAGGTGTCGCTCCATACGCATTATATGTATACTTGAGCCTATTGACAAATCTCGTAAGTCGCGCCTGACTTTGGAATTTTCTCATGGAGAAATTATTCTTTTGATACTTCTTTTGCAAAATTCTGCCGATCTGTTGGTAAATGACTGATAGGTCGTTGGATACCATCCTCACTTAACACTCTATAGTTACAAGTATCCATCCAGAGGTGCAAAAATTTCTTCAAAACTGTTCTGAATCCATGCCTAGTTCATAATAAAAGAGCCGATATGCTCGTGTGAGTTATAACCCTGTAGGCCTTGGGGTTAACTCTTACCCGTTAAACTCCCTTTTCTTGTCATCTCTAAACGGATATTTCTAGATAAATCCGACTTAATTTAAGCAATGGAGGGGATTTCTAAACAAGAAGTATCTCTTAAAGAATTATACACTTTAAGATATATATAACCTGTAGACTACTTGTGACACGACTCATGACACTTATCTTAATACTCATTTTACGTTTTACATCTTCAGTCGTATGTTGCCTTAAAGATATTCGCATAGGCGAACAGTGGGTACTGATATTCTGTCGTGTAAAACCTCTAACGAAAAGGCTAGGCCCAGGTCACTAATCACATGAATGACAACCATTTCCGAAACTTCTTGTCTCTAAAATTATATCTACGTTCCACATAGATATAATGATCCAAATCATTGGATAGCACTTTAGGCGATTCTAGGTTCAATTTTGAGCTTGAGCAACACTTGCGATGATCAACATTCTCATATAGGTAAGGGGATTTTCATTTCTTGATTCGCTTACCCTGAGTTGGGTTCTATCGCTTCTACGCATACTTGTGCGATGTCAAAAAGCGAAGCACCTAAATTGAACAAAATCTTATGGGTATTCTGAGAAATTTTTCCTCATACCTATTCTGCCTTTTGGTTCTATTTGTTCTGTTTTCGATGTGAGGTATAGGCTTTGGTCTACGGTCTTTCCGTTTATTCAAGTAAACATCTATTTCATATGTCTTTGTCCTTTCCATTGGGACATCATGTTCCCTTGCTATGGCCTTCTATTACCTCATTCACTTTATACTTCTCGGTATTATTATCGTTATGCTTTTACTAATAGCATTCGTGGTTAGGTTTACATCAACTTATCCTTTGATATTGATATATTTCGATAACTAAGTCTCATCTTAGAGATCGTCATGTTTCTATCACTATCATTCATTCCTAATCCAGTATGAATGATTTAATTCCCCTTTTCACTTTATCGATCTTAGGAATATATTTCTCATATATCCTTACTTTAAACTCCTTTCTAGAGAAATCCTTGTACTGGCATTTAGTGCCATCGTTTGTAATATCCCCTTTTGGATATACGTCATTTCTTCTTAATCTTTTATTAATTCATCATGCAATTTCGCATAAGTTAAAATTCTTTGTCCACTGGGGATGTATTATACTTTTGCCTTGACGTCAAATATCTTTACCATTTTCTCGACATTCAATGATTTCTTCATTTCCATGTCAGAGATACTTAATACCTCACTTTATTGATCGTCACAAAATATGGGGGTAAGATTTACAATTAGGTCCACCTTAAAATCCTTCCATGTGAATCTTTTCCTATGTTCTCTCGATGTATTTCTTTTGCAAGATCTATAGAAACTATCTTGCTTGTTAACTATTAAGTTACACAAGTCAAGCGTTTTGGGTGATCATAACTTAGGGTATTAAGATTTATTTCAAAATAATGAATCTATTTCTTTACTTCAAAGGAATTACCTTACTCATCGAAGTCATAACATCTCTGAAGCTTATATCATATCATGAACTATCTAATTGTATAGCTCATAATTTCTTCTGCTATTTTTGACTTTTGTCCATTTTCTTGAGCATGGTATCCGAAAGTAATCTTACTCGTTATACTTGGTTCCCACTTTCGTGACTAGAACCGTTATCATTGTCATATGACTTGGTAGGGTAGTACATTCGTACACCATAACTTAAATTCTAAACATCTTATTGCCAAGTCTTGACTTTGGAGATATTTCCTCCATACTTGATTTACATGCTAGGGATATCCTAGCTATTCACACATCTCAAAGATTATGATCTCTAAATCTTATTATCATTCGTCCAACCGAGTTTCAATTATTTGGAATCGATTATGCTCAAGCATAATCTCATTGATTGAGTGTAAGGCTAAAGATCTATTTTCCGTATGCTATCACTTTATATATATATTCTTTGAAAAGAATATCTTGTATGCATCTTCATTCTTTTAAACATGTCCAACCTACTAACGAGGTTTCAAAGACATCCAACTATCTTAAAGATAAGTTGTAATCGCTCTCGTCATGACATAATAAGGAAAATTCATATCCCATGTGTATCATATACTTTTCTTTACTTTTGCTCTTTGCATTCAATGCTAAAGAGTATCTTATTCATAACTTTGTTATCATAATAGTTGTATGATGGTATAACTTCATCGTTATCATTCTTTGTTAAGCCCATCATGGTCATCACATCCGTGTGTATCATAGGAAAATAAATATCTCATCTCATCGAGATTTTCTTTACATCCTAATTTCTTGATGTCTATCACATTATCGGTCCGAAACTTTAGGTGATCGTGATAACTGATAAGTCAACCTATTCCATGCCCGACATTTATCGCTTTACTAATTCGTACTTAGGTGATGTGGTAAGTCAACATTTATCATACTTGATGGTTTCAAGAATCAAGGAGAAATTATCACGATTACCTACAAAAGGTCTTGTCTCATCCATCAAGATAACATCTTTCAATGATTGAATCGATATGTTCCTTGGATGAATAAATGGGGCTCTAGGGTCCAAGACCGTAATGACGACTCATCGAGATTTCTTTGGTCATATGGGCTGGCTGCACCATCACAATTATATTCTCGGCCTCATAAGGCTTTGGGTTCAAAAGGACACTTTATGAATTTTGGGTTTGAAAATTTTCTTGAGAAAAAGTGAGAAACTCGAATGAATTCTCAATTGAACTAGGTCATGAGTTAAACTCAATGACGTAAATTGGGTAATGAATATAATTTGAAAGCTTATATACCGTAATAGGTCATCAACAAAGTTCTCATGTATGTCAAGGTTCTACTTGTACATCAAGATCTTACTTTCTTAGTAACATTCTAGGATTCTATCATGCTATAATGATTTACTCTTTTCAAATCATAGAACTAACTTCAACTGATTCTCATGAATTCTGGAGTAGGAATCGGGAATTTGGTCCTTCATAAGAAATGAAGTATAGTGCATTAGGAGCACGTAGATGAAAACCGTACGTAAATCGGAGTTCACATGACCGAGAACGAGTCAAAACAGAATCACTGCGCAGTGCAGGGAAATTTACACGCGTTCGCGCCGAGGTCATAAACGATGCCGACACCAAGGTCGTGCATGCCGTTACCGATGCCGAGGTAGTACAGAATATTGCCGACACCGAGGTCAGACAAACTACCCCAGTCGACATATCAAAGGCGATGTTAGAAATGCCGATTTCGAAGTCGACAGTCGCACATGCCGATGTCGAAGCCGAGGTCGTACATGTCGAGGTCGAACAATTTCGTATAAATCTTTCACTTTTCTTCACTCAAGATGGAATGAAGTTCTCAAATCCATCACTAATCTTGTTCTTGTAATTGAAGGAAATTCTTACTTCTATGTGTCCTTTCGTAAAAGGGATCATGCGTCCTATAAAGTCTATGTTCTGTTTGAACTAGCATGCTCATCATCATAATCAACTTTGAGATTGAAGTAAAACTTCGAATATTCCTACGTAGCTCATTTGTACGCACGTATTTCGTTGAATTTAAAGAATTCAACATATCATATTTGACAATTCAATGTCCAATCTCAATCATCTTAAACATGAATAATCATAACTTCGTTCATAATAATGAACCCTTATTACATTTCAGAAATTCAAACATTTCATCTTCGCATATCGTACAAAACTTTCTCATATCATTGTCATCATCTTTCTTATATCTTCCTTCCTTTCATAACTTTTTTGACAAATCATTTGTCATAACATTCATTCTCAACCTTTCTCATAGCTTTCATTTCTTTTGAAAGAATATATCAATTATCATTCACTTCACAACATAATATTTCATTTGTAACTTTTGCAATAAATTCCACTTTAAATAAATTCACATAACATTCATTTCACTTAAAATTTATTTCACTTTCAACTTTTCGCTTTCAAACCGAGAAAGTCATTTATCTATCATAAATCAAATCCTTTAAGTTTTCCTTAAATATGGTCCCATACCGCATATTGTGGGAATCTCTTTACTTCAAAACTTTTGAAGAAAACATTTCCATCCTTTTCACTTTCAAACTCGAAAAGAAAATCATTTACCTCATTCGGTTGAGCTTGATGTGATGGAGTGTTGAGCATTGTCGGTGATCTCTAGAAGTCTAATGACTCAATCTAGACTTATCCTTAAAGAAGATTTTGGGTTCAAGAGCGAACCGCCTCGATACCACTGTCACGACCCCTAAATCCTAAGTACGGATTAACAGGACTATAACTCTAAACAGGATAATTATAAAGGAGATTCTTTTAACAATAAATCAGAAACATATGTCAAGTATATTCTTGGACTTTAGTACATAAATTTAGGTTCTTGCAATGAAAACATGTGATATGTACATATGACGATGTACTATCAAGGTATAAACATTTCAATGACAATATTCCTATTGCTCAACACCGCCCATCCATCATCTCGCTCAACTCGCACATTTAAAACAAACATGCAGTGGTCGAGTACAAGAATGCACTCAGTGGACTCATGCCAAAAATATTTTATCATTTGAAGATTACACTGCCACATCATGGTAAGACACAAGGGTTTTAGTTGAAAATGCCTTGTGCTTACTAAAACATTTTATCAGTTCATAAAGATCGTCGCCTGGCCAGGCATTTTTCTGGGTGTGTATGATCCATATCCCTTATCATCATTCATCATAACATCATAGTCGAACGTCGTGAAGGAGGCCTCCCTCTACGACGCCGTGACCGACCGTGAATTGTCCTTACAGCATGCAGTCACCTTAGTGTACACGTTAATCCTAGCCAGGTATTGTCCTTCCAGCATAGGATCCGATATCGATTTCATACATAAGTTGGGAGCGACCCAACACATTCATATCATTCATATCATTCATTCCGGATAGGATACATACACAAAACATAAATATTTTTGGCAGGTAATCTTGTAAACATTTAACAACAGTTGAAATAAGCATCGTAAATAAATATTTCATAAGCATTTTATTCTTGAGTAGAGTAAAGCCCACCTGGACTATTGTTCGTCTTAAACCTGAGTATTCGTCAACGTCCAGTCGTCGGCGTCCGCGTCCATACCTTTACGTAAAATCGATGTTTAGTACGTCATTCACGTTTCTCGAGACTCTCAAAGTCGAGAATAAACTTCGATATTCTATATCGATATAAACTGAATTCCTTAATGAATTCGATACGCTTTTCAATTACGTATTTCAATTGAATAGTTCTCGTTCTTCGAGATACGTTCAACCGTATCGTTTTAACCTTTCTGGTTTAAACGTTCGACGTATTTATACGTTTCTCGATATAAGGATTTCAATTATGAAATCTTTTCTTACTAATGAGGTTTCTTACCTAATTAGTACACCTTACGCCAGATTAGCATATTTATCGAACGATTTCAGACGTTGACTTTAAAAGTCAAAAATTTTGACTTTCAATAGTAATTTTTTTACTAATTCATGTTATAAATCGATTTCCAATCGATTTCTTTTCATAAAGTCATAATTCTTGATTTGTCACGTAATTCGATGAACTTTATTAATATTTTTCTTAAATATTAATCCATTTATCCATAAATCCTTATTATTCATTTATAACGTTATTAAATATAACGTTTCGTTATAAACATAGTGATCTACTTTTATAAAATTTTATAAATCCCAAATATGTCCAAAATAATATTTAGACATATAATATATTATTACTCTTAATTAGAAAGGATTTAAAATCCTAATAATTCCTTTAATGCTCTTGGTAATTCTCAAAAATTACCAAATGATTTCCAAAATAAATTTCTAAATTCATATAGTGTATTATTATACACTTATGGTCATTAATATGTATTAATATCATCCATATAACAATCGATCATCACCCTATTCACATAAGGCATAATTCACCTAGGGGAGTTCCAACACTTAGTCAAATTTTCAAGTGTTTAATTTCAGCAAAACAGCTTGAAACAACCCAAGTGACATACTTTGACGATTCATAACTCTCGATTCAGAATACGTATGGTCGCAAAAATGTACATTCTGGAAACCTCTAAACATGTACTACAAGTTCTAAGAAGGAATTAAATCCAAAAGAGTCGTGGTTCTGAAGATATAGGGTCTCAAAGTGGGCAACTCAAACTGACTTCTATACTTAGAATATTTTTTAGAATTTTCAGTTTTAGCTTAACGACGAGGGGTTTTGCGACGCTCGTAACTTTTGACTCACAATGTCAAAATGGCTGCAGGCTACCAATTTCGAAACCTTGTAACAAGTACTACATATTTCATGAAGACCATACTGGAAAATATCTGACGCATCTAGAAATAAATAAGCTCAAAGTTGACTAGTTGGAAATGGGCAGTTTCCAGTAGGTGACTTTGGGTCGATGAAAGATATACCTATAAAACTTGGTTTGGGATCAAACTTTCCAGATCATAACTAGACATGGTGAGGAACATTTCTTATGAAGAAAGCCAAGTCCAAATCGGACTAAAAACGGCTTGAACATCTCACGTAAAAGTTATACTCGAACAGCCTATTATATGAAAAATTCACTAAGGCAGTTTGTCCAAAAAAACTTACTGTAATGTATCAACTTCAAAAATTCACCGTGAGTTCATTATAAGGAATCTGGGAATGCAACCAATCATATTGAAAATCCACTTAAGTCTAGTTTAATCCAGAAAAGCCTCACTCAATGATTCACAATAGATTGTGAGATAAAAATATTTTACTACAAGCTATCACTTCCGTGACAGTTTTGTGCAGTTAGATTGTAAAATCTGTAATAAATAGTAAAAATTTTTAGAAAATTCTGAAAATTTACAGAAATCTTCTAGACATGCTGAATTATATTTCTGCCAACTTTAGAGTTTTATCATTAGCCAAACATAAAACGAAAGCCACGGACTATGGGTGATGAACACGGCGATTTCACAGATTTGTGCAGTGTTTTTGATAAATACAATTAAAATAGTAAATCAAGTTGGATGGACTTGAAATTTTACAGAGGAATACTAGACACATATAATTTCAACATATTAAAAATTCACAATCATCGGACCACTGTAACTTAGACTATTAATTTTATAAAATCATTGTTCGTCCAGATTAACAACATGCAATCACCTATACTTATAAATCTAGCACATTCAAGCATATATGTGTACATGCATGTATGTAGCTTCAACACTATTGAGTCCAAGGTTTAGATTCTTCACCTTGGTGTGAAATTTAGTGAGGAATCGAAGGGGTTGACTGAGGAGAGGGCTCATAGCCTGGAAAGGCTTCGGCTGTCCATCTTGCTAGGAGCTCGCCTCCTCTCTTAGAATGGTGGAGTGGGCTTTCATCTTCTTGTTGCTGCTGGTTTGGAGGAGAATTGAGAGGATGGAAGGGTGTTGGGAAGTTGCCGTGTGGGAGAAAAGATGAGAAAGGGTAGTGGGGTGCTTGTGGTGGTGACACCTAAGGGCATGTGTCCTTCACACACATGCACACCTACACTACACACTACACAATATCATACATATATTAATATATATGTATGTAAATATATACTTATTTAATGGTTTAGTTAGGCTTTTTAATTAATCAAATGTCACTTAGATACATGTAATAGGACAAATCAACAAATAAGTGCTTAGTATATATGTGTATATAGCTCTCGGCTATTACACTATGCCAAAGGGTCCAAATTTTATTTTCCATGCCAAACATTGATATATGTTATGACATATAGTTTAGATGATAAATAATATCATAGGATAAATTAATGGCATCATTTTATGCGATAAAAATCGAGTTCGAAAATTAGGGTTTTCGAACGTTTGAAAAATTGGTCACTATCAAATCTTGATGATCTAGCATTGATTTAATGCTAAATAATACTGTAATTACATATACTAATCATAGGAAATTAATTCCTATAATTTCTTGATCGATTAAAACGCTTTTCGTTTCATCTCAAAACGTTAACGTTTGAAAACGTTGCGAAACGTTCATTATCGACTCATCTCGAAATGGTCGTCATCACTTTATTACATTATTCCATTAATAATGGAATTTAATTCTAAGCTTAATTGCTTAGAAAATATCATGAATTTTAACAATCGATACGCGATCGACGTTAAAATAATACTACCGATATACTTCATATACTTTTATTCCTTAATTCACAATTCTCAGTGAATATAAAATAGGATTTCATTCCTTCGTAATTAATCGAAGTCATTATTCGATTTCATTCTGATTGAATATCTCAGCGAAAGCTTTGATTTACGGTAATTAGGCATTTAATTCTGCGGGGTATTACAGTTTTAGTTGAAATGCCTTGTGCTTACTAAAATATTTTCATCATTTCTCAAAATCATCGCCTGGCCAGGCATTTTTCTGGTGTGTATGATCCGTATCCCTTATCATCCTTTCGTCATATCATCATAGTCGAAAGTCATGAGGGAGGCCTCCCTCTACGACCCCATGACCGGCCGTGAATTGTCCTCACTGCACACAGTCACCATCAGTGTACACGTTAATCCTAGCCAGGTATAAGCCTTCCGGCATAGGATCCGATATCGATTTCCATTCGTAAGTTGGGAGCGACCCAACAACATTCATAACATTTCATATCATCTCATAACATCTCATGGATAGGATACATACACAAAACATAAACATTTTTGGCAGGTAATCTTGTAAACATTTTATCAACAGTTGAAATAAGCATCGTAAGTAATATTTCAGAAGCATTATATTTTTGAGTAGAGTAAAGCCCACCTGGACTATTGTTCGTCTTAAACTTGAGTATTCGTCAACGTCCGGCCGTCGCGTCCGCGTCCACACCTTTACGTAAAAATGATGTTTTAGTACGTCGTTCGCGTTTCTCGAGACTCTTAAAGTCTAGAATAATTTCGATATTCTATATCGGTATAAACTGAATTCCTTAATGAATTCGATACGCTTTTCAATTACGTATTTTAATTGAATAGTTCTCGTTCTTCGAGACACGTTCAATCGTATCGTTTTAACCTTTCTCGTTTAAACGTTCGATGTATTTATATGTTTCTCGATATAAGGATTTCAATTATGAAATCTTTTCTTACTAATGACGTTTCTTACCTAATTAGTGCACCTTACGCGTATTAGTGTATTTATCGAACGTATTTCGTAAGTTGACTTTAAAAGTCAACAATTTTGACTTTCAATAGTAATTTCTTACTAATTCATGTTATAAATCGATTTCCAATCGATTTCTTTTCATAAAGTCCTAATTCTCGATTTTTCACGTAAATCGATGAACTTTATTGATATTTTTCTTAAATATTAATCCATTTATCCATAAATCCTTATTATTCATTTATAACGTTATTAAATATAACGTTTCGTTATAAACATAGTGATCTACGTTTATAAAATTTTATAAATCCCAAATATGTCCAAAATAATATTTAGACATATAATATATTATTACTCTTAATTAGAAAGGATTTAAAATCCTTATAATTCCTTTAATGCTCTTGGAAATTCTTAAAATTACCAAATGATTTCAAAAATTCTTTCTAAATTCATATAGTGTATTATTATACACTTATGGTCATTAATATGTATTAATATCATCCATATAACAATCGATCATCACCCTATTCACATAAGGCATAATTCACCTAGGGGAGTTCCAACACTTAGTCAAATTTTCAAGTGTTTAATTTCAGCAAAACAGTTTGAAACAACCCAAGTGACGTACTTTGACGATTCATAACTCTCGATTCAGAATACGTATGGTCGCACAAAGATACATTCTGGAAACCTCTAAACATGTACTACAAGTTCTAAGAAGGAATTAAATCCAAAAGAGTCGTGGTTTTGGAGATATAGGGTCTCAAAGTGGGCAACTCAAACTGACTTCTATACTTAGAAAATTTTTAGAATTTTCAGTTTTAGCTTAACGACGAGGGGTTTTGCGAGGCTCGTAACTTTTGACTCACAATGCCAAAATGGCTGAAGGCTACCAATTTCGAAACCTTGTAACAAGAAATACATATTTCATGAAGACCATACTGGAAAATATCTGACGCATCGAGAAATACATAAGCCCAAAGTTGACTAGTTGGAAATGGACAGTTTCCAGTAGGTGACTTTGGGTCGATGAAAGATATACCTATAAAACTTGGTTTGGGATCAAACTTTCCAGATCATAACTAGACATGGTGAGGAACATTTCTTATGAAGAAACCAAAGTCCAAATCGGACTACAAACGGCTTGAACATCTCACGTAAAAGTCATACTCGAACAGCCTATTACATGAAAAATTTCACTAAGGCAGTTTGTCCAAAAAGCTTACTGTAATGTATCGACTTTAAAAATTCACCGTGAGTTCATTATAAGGAATCTGGGAATTAAACCAATCATATTGAAAAGCCACTTAAGTCTAGTTTAATCCAGAAAAGCCTCACTCAATTATTCACAATAGATTGGGAGATAAAAATAGTTTACTACAAGCTATCACTTCCGTGACAGTTTTGTGCAGTTAGATTGTAAAATCTGTAATTAATAGTAAAAATTTTTAGAAAATTCTGAAAATTTACATACATCTTATAGACATGCTGAATTATGTTTCTGCCAAATTTTAGAGTTTTATCGTTAGCCTAACTTAAAACGAAAGCCACGGACTATGGGTGATGAACACGGCAATTTCACAGTTTTGCGCGATGCTTTCGAAAAATACGATTAAAATAGCAAATAAAGTTGGACGGACTTGAAATTTTACAGAGGCATACTAGACACATATAATTTCAACCTATTAAAAATTCACAATCATCGGATGTAATACCCCGATTATTTAAACGCCTAATGACGATATTAATTTCGTAAATTAGAATATTATTATAATAATTTGATTAATAAATTATGGAATAACGATTTCGATTATTTTGGAATAATAAATTCCTATGTACAATTCACGAATGAATGTGAATTTAGAAATACGAAGGTGTAACGTATTTCAACAGTATATTTCAACGTCGATTACGTATCAATAATAAAATGCTCGAGATGATTTTCTAAGTTTTAAGCTTAGAATTTGATTCCATTATTATTAGAATAATTTAATAAAGTGATTACAGCTTTATTACGACCATTTTGAGATGAGTCGATATTTAACGTTTTGAGACGTTTCAAACGTTAACGTTTAGAGATGACTTGAGAATCAAGTCTAACGATCAAGGAATTATGATATTTAAATTCCTATGATTATTTTATATAATTAGAATATTATTTAGAATTGAAATAATGGTAGAAAATTTTTGGAATGATATTTTTGATTGTTAATGATTCTCGAAAACCCTAAATCGAGAATTAGGGTTTTCTACCTATGGATTGATTCCAATAATTTTTCCTTTGATATAAATTATCATTTAGGATGTATATTATGCTATATATCTACTTATAGCATGGAAATGAAATTTTGGGCATTAAATTATTAAAAGTGCCGTGTATAACCTATTGTTTTAAACAAAGGATTATTTAATTTTTGATCATTCAATTTATGTTATTTCTTAAGTGTAGTATTAATACACACTTACCTATTAAAATGTGTAGATGAAAAATACACTAGCAATGTGTTTATATTATTGCCGAAAATGTGTGACCTATTGTACACAAAATTTTGATTTTTGATTTTACCACTTGATTACATTATATTTGGGAAAGAGTGTATCTAATACACTTGTGAAATACAAACAAAATCTGAAAATTTCTTCTCCATTCCACTGAAGGTCGACGGCAGTGTGATGCATGAGACATGAAATTGTTTTGTGCATTCCCAAATCTTTATTAAAGCTATGCAAGAAGTTAATGAAGTGTAAGGGATATTTTTTTATCATGACATAATCACTTTGACCAATTTTATTCACATGTGTCATGTTTAATTTGTGAGAGAGCCGAGAGGTATCAACTTGTGTCTTGCAATTCATTATAATTGCCTAAGTATATATTTAGTCTTGAAGCACACAAACACATCACACAACACATTCTCCTCTCTTTCTTCCTCTCTCTGCGTGAGCTCTCCAGTGAGAAAACCAAACACTCTCTTCTTCAATTCTTCTCCTTTTGCTTGAGTTCTTGTTATCCTATAACCAATCGATACCGTTAACGAGGTTAGATATCGAACGAGCTTCAATTATACCTAAGCTTTTTAATAATCCAATGGTTAAATTTATTTTTCCAAGCATGTGTATTTAATAAAAAAATCATGCTAGCATGATTATATGCTTAGTGATTTTGTTATATATGTTTAGGAGTGTATATTGATGATTTATTTCTAAAGCTAAGCATGTTGTATAATTTATTGTTGATGATCGAAAATTCTTGGTGTTGTTTTGAAGATTGATTATTGATATAAGATGTTGTAGGAGTTCTTGGTGATTATTTGGAAATTTTTAAAAACCATTTGTTATAAGTTTTAAAATGGCCGAGAATGACCAAATATATTATCTTGATGTACAAAATTTATTTAAGTGTTATGATAGCATATTATTGATCTAGGAATTTATTAGAATTTTTGGACATATATAGCTAATTTTCTCCAAATGGCCGAGACCTAGGAGCTTATGTTCTATGGTTTAATTTGTGTTATTATATGATGTTATGATGTATTAGTGTTACACTATAGTGTTTAAGCATAGTGTAATTTAATTAGAATTTTATAATAATGTTTGGTGAGGACCGAACCCTTGAGCATTAATTTATTAATGTAGAAATTGGATATGTTGGACTTAGGTTATAATTATGTTATAAATTAATTTTGGAACCTTGTATAAATTAACTAGAATTTTAGAAAATTTATTGGACAAAATTTGGGAAGAACCGTGGACCTTGGACTTAATTAAGAGAAGTTCCAAAATTTTCTATAGTGATATTAATACATATTAATGATCATAGTGTAAAATAATACACTATATGAATTTAGAGGAATTTTTGGAAAAAGTTTAGAATTTTTATCATATAGCCGTGAGCTATAGTGATTTTATTAAGGATTTTTAAATTCTTTTTAATCAAGAAAAATAATAAATTATATGTCTAGAAATTAATTTAGACATATTAAAAATTTTCGAGAATTATTAAACATAGAATATTATGTTTACGACGAAACGTTATATTAAATAACGTTAAAAGCGTAAATAATGCTTAATGCATTAAAAGATTAATATTGAAAGAAAATATTAATCAAAATTATCGATTTGCGTGAAAAATCGAAGATTAAAGCTTTTTGAAAAGAAATCGATTAAAAATCGATTTATATTGATTAAAATATGAGTTATTGAAAATTTAATAAGAAAAGTCAAAATGGTTGACTTTCAAATTAACGCATTGAAATAAGTTCGTTAAATACGTTAATACGTGAAAACGATTACTTTTATAAGAATATCTCAATTGTGAGAAAAGATTTCATTATTGAAATCACTTTATCAATAACGTTATATATCGTTAATTGTTTAACCTAAAAGGTTAAAATGAGGCGTAGATCATATTACGCTCTCTCGATATACGAGAATTATTTTATTGATATCGCGTCGCTTCAACGATTAAGACGTATAAAGAATCATCGAAACTTCGAATTATTAATTTAATTATCAAAGTTGAATAAACTTTGAATTTCTCGAAAAGCGTGCCAACATACTAAACGTAAATTTTTCGTAAAGGTGGGACGTGAAAGCTCACAAGCGACAAGAAAAGAACATGCGTATCGAGAATCGACGTTCAAAAGTAAAGGTGGGCTTTACTATACTCAAACTGGTAGAATTTATCGAATGATTTATTTATGATGCTTTATTGCAAGCAAATATTTATGAAATGATTTATTTAATTACCTGCCTAAAATGTTCATGTTTTATGTATGTATCCAATCCATGATATTGATGCATAATGTTGGGTAGCTCCCACTTTATGACATGCTTGAATTCGTATCCTTGTAAGTACCCTCAAGGATGATGGAGAATTCATATCTGTCCGAGATGGCCCGGATTTTGTGCATCGATTATTTGTTGTGTCTTTGAAAGGGTGCTCGGCCGGTCGTGGCGTCTGTGAGAGGAGGCCTCCTCTCAGTAGGGAATTATTGTGGATGAATTATTGTGGTGGATATGGATCATACATACGTGGAAAATGCTTCGCAAGCTATATTTATTGAAAATGATGAAAATATTTAGTAAGCACGAGTATTTCAAATTAAAACCTCGTGTGTTCTTGTGATGGGCGAGTAATTCAAACCGTGATAAATTATTTTAGCATGAGCCATCGAGTGCATTTTTGTACTCACCGCATATTTGTTTTAAATGTGCGATTGAGTGGTGATGGTGATGGAGCGGAGATGTTGAGTAGTCGGGGTCTTTTGGTATTTATTATGTTTGAAAGAAAGAACCTTGGGTGCATATCGTCATATATGCATTCACATGCTTTCACGCATATTTCGAATATTTTGTATGTTATTGTGACAGTTGTATCTATCTGAATTATCGAACCTACTGTTAAAGGAACTCGTAGCCTTTACATTTGTATATGACTTTTGCCTTGTGAATAAGGGTTGAATTGCTTTTGCCTTGTAAATAAGGTTTGATTATTGAAATTCGATAAATGTTATTCTGAAATCTTTTGATTATTTTTATCAATTGTTTTGCATTCACTGTTCCAAGCTCCAGTTCTCTCTAATCTGTCCTTTGGATTAGGGCGGCTGTGACAGAGTGGTATCAGAGCCTATTGCTCTCTGAACCCTAAATTTTCTTTCAAAAGTCGAGTCTAGATTGAGTCACTAGACTTCTAGAAATCATCTGACTACGCTCAACACTCCATCACATCCAGCTCAACCAGGAAAAAGGTAAATTATTTTCTCATCTTTGAAAAGAAAGGTTTGAGATTTATGAATTTGACTTTGTGTCGATAGAACATTATCGACAAATGATTTGTGTTGATAGAACATTATCGACAAATGAAATGAGAAAGGTTGTAAATAACCATGATTATTTATTGATTATTGATTGAAAATTTTTCGCAAGAAATGCGTATGTTTAAGACAAACTATGTTCGTCATATTCGAATACTTATTCATCTTTTCTCAATGTTGATTTTGATTAATGCCTATGTCATCCCGAATGGAACATAGACGTAATAAGATGCATGATCCCTCTTTGAAAAGAACATAGACGGACAAATGTACAAACTCTTCTCCATTTCTTTCGAGAACAACAGAATCGAACTCAAATTGAAAGGCTAAGGCTTTCCACCTCGTTTGAAGTCAACCCAGAGTTTACCTCGACTCGGCTGACCAGTTGAGCGCCTCGGCATTGCGCGACTTCAATTGATTTACCCTGGCATCGACCTGGGAGTTTATTTGGTGTCAACCTCGACATCCACTTCGAGTTTGAAGATTGCATCTCGACAATTCATGACGCGTATTTCGCCCGGCAAATCCACTTGAAGTCGACCTCGATTACGCCGAGCCCGCCTTTGTCGTAATCGACCATTATTTCAAGATTCGGCGATTCATTTCGACAGACCAGCTGACCTCAGTCACCTCGTCACCTCGGCCTCGGCAACGGCATGCACGACCTCGATATCGGCATTGCCTACGATCTCTGCGAACGCGCAGAAAATTTTTCTGCTTTGCGCAGTGTTTTTGTTTGGATCCGTTCTTTTTCTTTCGGACTCCGATTTGCGAACGGTTTTCTCCTACGTACTCCAAACGGACTGTACTATATTTCTTATGAAGGAAAGATCCCCTGTTTCAGTCTCCAGAAATCACGAGAGCCAGTAGAAGCTAGCTAGTAGTCTTATAGAACTAGAATTTAGTTATATGATAAGATTTTGTTTACGCTGCTAGACAGTATGCTTTCTTAGTATGGTAGGAAAGCTACAACGTGTGTTGTATATGAGAACAATTTCCGTATAACATTTATCTGTTTATCAGAGGTGTTTGGATTGTTTATCTGCTTTATAGACCTGTCCAGTTTATTCTTTTGCTTAGCAGACGCGTTAAGTTTATTTTTATCTATGCATCGATTATCCTTTTTTAGTTGTCTTATGCTCGCTTGTGCGTGACGATGATGGCGTGACTCGACACACCACTAGACGCAGACTTGGACCGAGTGCCACCCCTGCAGAGATCATTCATAGGTACCGCGAGTATCAGATGTGCTGGGGAGATGATCTCGGAGAGTTCCTCATGCACTACCTTCGTCATTGGAGGGAGGCGCACGAGCATGGAGTGACGGACTTCGATGGCGTGGCGTCTTGATGCGGCTACCGATTGACTGGGAAGACTATGCACGGGAAATATCGGGAGATTACATCTACCGATATGGTGGTGACTACGACCTGATAGCAGATCTACCGAGATTTGTGAGCCATCTGACCTACGTCTTTAGTATCTACGGGGTAGCCCCGAGAGGACCGTACCTCCCTCCGAGGGAATATACGTGGCGTGACGAGTCACCGGAGTGGCTCTACTTGGAGGTTCCTCGAGTGGTTGATCCCGTGATTCCGAGAGATTTGGAAGCAGGCGACCGACATGCTCATGTGACCAGGGCGTCTCGACCCAGATCATTGGGGATGCCAGTGTTTCCCCCGCTGTCGATTGGACACCCCATACACCCACCGCTTCCTATCTTGCCACCTATGTCGGCCAAGACCGCCGGTGAGCCGCACCGGCTGCACGGCGGGATGAGGGTCTCTGATGATCGTGATGACTTCAGTCCGATCCGCGACATTCCTATGATTGGGGATGACGGAGCAGGACTGTCCAGAGTAAGCCGTCGTGAGGACGACTCGGACGATGATTCGGATGACGACTCCAATGACGATTCAGATGATGAGGAGGATCCTGAGGAGGATCAGTATGATGATGAGTGATACACCTGATGACCTGTTTAGCTAGGTTTTAGTCTGTATGTATATAGTCCAGTGCGTGTGTAGGTTGCTTTTATGTTTTGAAAAGGGAAGTGAACTTTGTATTTTGTATTATCTTGTAATCCCGTATGTTGTTCGATGCGGGTTAAGTTTTTGAGATGCCATCTATTGTACATTATCCCTTTTGTATTAACTGTTTGTACAGAATAGTCCTCCTCGAGGCACAAATTTTCTGATGTATATATATGATAACCCCGAAGCGGGCTTTTGCGGTAGAAATGATATTGTGATGAATAGCTTGGTTTAAAGCTGCTTTACAAAAGAAATTGTATGATGACATTATATATGTTAATTGTGAAAATGATTTTCAATATTTATTGTATGTTTAAACAACAGAATGCCGCCAAGACGGGATCCTGCACAAAGAGGTAGGGGAAGGGGAAGAGGTAGAGGCAGAGGAAGAATTCACATGCAGAACTCGCGAATATACCCCAACCACCACCACCTCCACCCGATCGTAGGATCGAGGAATTATTTCTTAGGCAGAACCCACCATCCGTTGATGGAAAAGGATGCCCGGATGATGCCGAGCAATGGATCAGGGCTATGGAAAGGATATTTGATTTTCTTCACGCACAGTAGCAGGCAGCTATCTGTATTACCTTTCAACCGACAGGACGCCGACTTTTGGTGGGAAGCCCGACGAAAGATTTTACAAGCGAGGATAATATGAATGAATTCACAGGGAAGAGTTTAAAGGGAATCAGATGAGAAGTATGTTCAAGAGTTATCGGAAGAGAAAGGAACATGAGTTTTATAATCAAACAGAGAAAATGTCCGTGACAGATTATGATCCCATCTTCGCGATATGTCCAGATATGCCCCGATCGGTGAATATGGATATGAAGATGGCGAGAAAAATTCAAGTCTCAGATTGAGATCGAGAGATAAGAATGTCTCTAGCCACTATGGAGATCGACTTACATCAAGCTCTCGGACGAGCTTTGGACATAGAAGCGACTATGCGGAAGAGAAGTCATCCGCATACGTACAATGAACACAGGGACAAAGGGAAAAGAAAATGGGAAGGAAATTTTAGTAACAACAATCGAGGAAGTTTTGATAATACTAATAACAAGCGGCCGTGGCAAGGGAACACAGTACCGCAAGGGCAGGGATGGAAGAAGCCAGTCTTTTCCCCTCAGACAGGAGGACCACAAGAGCAAGCAAGGACAACTCCTTGCCCAAAATGCCAGAAATTTCACAAAGGAGTTTGCCATCTGGTAAATTGCTTTAAGTGCGGAATGAAGGGCCATTACGCAAACAGTTGCTCGGGGGTACGCACGGGGACAGTGGGAAGGCCGAATCAGCCCAAGAACGCCCAACCCCTAAGCGATTCGGTTTATTTTCAACAAAGAACAACAACGACAACCACCACAACGGCGTAGTCAAGAACAACGCCAACAGCAGCAGCCACAACAGAATCAACAAAGACAGCAGCCCCGTCAGCCTCGGTGGCTCAAGCGAGCATATGCTCGCACGGGAGGCGAGCGAACAAAACCGGGAAACCGGCGGTATGGGAACACTTCTCAACGCACTGTTATACTTTTGTTCGACACGGAGCATCACATTCTTTGTAGCAAGAACATGTGTAGATCTATTGGAACTTAGATCCGAGAAAGCAAACCAGATATGAACATCTCTTCACCCATAGGAGGATTATGATCATTACTCACATTTGCTCAAACCTAGAGTTGAACATAGGATCACTTAAGGTTCTGACGAATAACTTAAACATAATACCCATGGGTGATGTAGATATAATTTTGGGAATGGATTGGTTAGCGGAAAATCATGCTACGATTCTGTGTAAAGAAAGGAAAATTTCATTCCATTTTCCTGGAAAAGAAGCTACAAGCTTTTACGGAATCAGTATGGGAAAGAAAATTCGATTATATCCGCATTGAAGGCCAGGAGTATGATAAACAAGAAAGGATGCCATGCATTTCTTGTTTATTTGAACGGAGAAGATCGAACAACGATAAAAGTTGAAGATGTAGAGATTGTACGAGAATTTTCAGATGTTTTTCCTGAAAATCTACCAGGATTACCTCCTGATAGACAACTGGAGTTTACCATTGACTTGGAACCCGGATCGGCTCCAGTGTCAAAAGCACCGTACAGAATGGCTCCAAAAGAACTGGAAGAGTTGAAAATTCAAATCCAAGAGCTGTTAGACCTAGGTTTTATCAGACCTAGTGTTTCGCCTTGGGAGCACCGTGTTTTTGTAAAGAAAAGGATGGTTCCTTGAGGATGTGTATAGATTACCGAGAACTGAACAAAATGACGCTCAAAAACAAGTATCCACTTCCAAGGATAGATGACTTGTTTGATCAGCTAAGAGGAGCTAGCGTGTTCTCAAAAATCGACCTCAAGTCAGGCTATCACCAACTTAAAGTGCGGCCTGAAGATGTATCAAAGACTGCTTTCCGAACGAGATACGGCCACTATGAATTTATAGTTGTGCCATTCGGATTGACCAATGCGCCGGCAGTATTCATGGATCTCATGAATAGGGTGTTCCACCCATTTTTAGACAAATTTGTCCTAGTCTTCATAGATGACATCCTCATCTATTCAAAGGATGAAGACGAACACAAGGAACACCTCCGGACAGTACTGCAAACTTTGAGAAATGAACAACTTTTTGCTAAATTTAGCAAATGTGAATTTTGGCTAAAGGAAATAATGTTCCTTTGACACATTGTGTCAGCCGAAGGGATTAAAGTTGATCCGGCCAAAGTAGAAGAAGTACCAAGAATGGAAATCGCGAGGACACAAAATGAAATTAGAAGTTTCTTGGGATTGGTAGGTTACTATCTGAGATTCATTGAAGGATTCTCAAGATAGCAAGACCAATAACCCAACTACTCGTAAAAGGAATTAAATTCACATGGATGATGAGTGTGAAGCGAATTTCCGTGACTCGAGGAAAAGTTAACTATCGCCTCAGATTAGCGGGGCCCGAGCGAGATAAAGAGTACGTGGTCTACGGATGCTTCAAAAATGGATTAGGCGTGTGTTAATGCAAAATGGGAAAGTGATAGCCTATGCATCTCGACAATTGAGACCGCATGAATTGAATTACCCAACTCATGATCTCGAACTAGCAGCAGTAGTGCATGCCTTAAAGATATGGAGACATCATCTTTACGGAGTAAGATGTGAAATCTTTACCGATCATAAAAGTTTAAAATACTTTTTCGAGCAGAGAGATCTAAACATGAGACAAAGAAGATGGCTCGAATTGGTAAAAGACTACGACTGTGGTATAAACTATCACCCGGGCAAAGCGAATGTTGTAGCCGATGCCTTGAGTCGTAAGAGTCAAAGCAAATTGGGATGTCTCCTCACAAATGAAGAAAAACTCATTGAAGAGTTTGAAAGGATGAAGATTGAATTGATTGAACCACCAGAGACGATCACGAGTTGTATTGCTACACTCACTTTGACGTCTGACTTGAGGAAAAGAATCATTGAAGGACAAAGGATAGAGGAAAAGTTAGAAAAAGCAAGAGCCAAGGTAAGGACGGAAGGATTGAAGAATTTTCAAGAAGCACCAGATAATGCTTTATTATTTGAAGGAAGGTTGTGTATCCCAGACAACAACAATCTTCGGAATGAAATCATGAGTGAAGCTCATGACACACCTTATCTGACCCATCTAGGAAGTACAAAAATGTACCAAGACTTGAAGAAAAAGTTCTAGTGGAAAGGTATGAAAAGAGACATAGCCTTTTTTGAAGTAGTTGTCTTGCTTGTCGACAAGTAAAAGCATTACACCAACGTCCTTATGGAAAGCTACAGCCTTTGGCAATACCCGAGTGGAAATGGGAAGATATAGCTATGGATTTTGTTACAGGTTTACCAAGGTCTAAAAGAGGGAACACTGCTATATGGGTAGTAGTAGACTGACTCACCAAATGTGCACATTTTCTCGCCAATTCAGATTACCCACGGTCTCGATAAGCTAGCCCAAAGAAGACGTAAAGGAAATTGTACCGCATGGAGTACCGAAAACTATCACATCGATAGAGATTCAAAATTTACTTCAAGATTCGGACTAGCTTGCAAAAAGAATTGAGCACGAAATTAAATTTCAAAGACTTTTCACCCTCAAACCGATGGACAATCGGAAAGGACGATCCAAACACTCAAGACATGTTGAGAATCGTAGTGTTGGATCGAGGTGCTAAATGGGAAGAGGTTTTACCTCTCATCGAATTTGCTCTACAATAATAGTTATCAAGCGACGATCGATATGGCCCCGTATGAAGCCTTATATGGAAGAAAATGCCGATCACCGCTTTCTTGGGATGAAGTGGGTGAAAGAAGAATCTTAGGGCTCGACGCTATGTTTAAATGATTGAGATCGCTCGCCAAATTAGGCAAAGAATAAAAGAAGCTCAAGATAGACTTTTAATAAAGGAATTAAGATGGAAAAATCTTACCGACACGAAAGTCGTATCGAGCTACATTTGAAAATGGAGATAAAGTCTTTTCAAGGTCTCTCCATCTAAAGGGATTATAAGGTTTGGAGTAAAGGAAAGTTAAGACCCTAAAGGGATTATAAGGTTTGGAGTAAAGGAAAGTTAAGCTTTATGGACCTTATGAAATCCTAGAAATAATAGGCCTAGTCGCCTATAGGTTGGCTCTTCCGCCAAGTCCGGGAAGCGACACAACGCCTTTCATGTATCACAACTCGAAAATATGTGTACGACCAAGCATGTGATCCATCAAGACGACGTGATCCTCAATCCAGATATGAGTTATAATGAAGAACCTACGGCTATTCTAGACCACAAGGTTCAAGAATTGAGAACAAATCGATTCCACTAGTCAAAGTCTTTGTGGAAGCATCATGGACAAGAGGAAGCCACGTGGGAGCTTGAGGACGCAATGAAAGAAAAATACCCGATCTTTTCGAGATATGTAAATTTGGGACTAAATTTCTTTAAGGGGTAGAATGTAATACCCGATTATTTAAACGCCTAATTACTTATATTAATTTCAGTAAATTAGAATATTATTATAATAATTTGATTAATAAATTATGGAATAACGATTTCGATTATTTTGGAATAATAAATTCCTATGTAAAATTCACGAATGAATGTGAATTGAGAAATACGAAGGTGTAACGATTTCAACAAGATATTTCAACGCCGATTACGTATCAATAATAAAATGCTCGAGATGATTTTCTAAGTTTTAAGCTTAGAATTTGATTCCATTATTATTAGAATAATTTAATAAAGTGATTACAGCTTTATTACGACCATTTTGAGATAAGTCGATATTTAACGTTTTGAGACGTTTCAAACGTTAACGTTTAGAGATGACTTGAGAATCAAGTCTAACGATCAAGGAATTATGATATTTAAATTCCTATGATTATTTTATATAATTAGAATATTATTTAGCATTGAAATAATGCTAGAAAATTTTTGGAATGATATTTTTGATTGTTAATGATTCTCGAAAACCCTAAATCGAGAATTAGGGTTTTCTACCTATGGATTGATTCCAATAATTTTTCCTATGATATAAATTATCATTTAGGATGTATATTATGCTATTTATCTACTTATAGCATGGAAATAAAATTTTGGGCATTAAATTATTAAAAGTGCCGCGTATAACCTATTGTTTTAAACAAAAGATTATTTAATTTTTGATCATCCAATTTATGTTATTTCTTAAGTGTAGTATTAATACACACTTACCTATTAAAATGTGTAGATGAAAAATACACTAGCAATGTGTTTATATTATTGCCGAAAATGTGTGACCTATTGTACACAAAATTTTGATTTTTTATTTTACCACTTGATTACATTATATTTGGGAAAGAGTGTATCTAATACACTTGTGAAATACAAACAAAATCTGAAAATTTCTTCTCCATTCCACTGAAGGTCGACGGCGGTGTGATGCATGAGACATGAAATTGTTTTGTGCATTCCCAAATCTTTATTAAAGCTATGCAAGAAGTTAATGAAGTGTAAGGGATATTTTTTTATCATGACATAATCACTTTGACCAATTTTATTCACATGTGTCATGTTTAATTTGTGAGAGAGCCGAGAGGTATCAACTTGTGTCTTGCAATTCATTATAATTGCCTAAGTATATATTTAGTCTTGAAGCTCACAAACACATCACACAACACATTCTCCTCTTTCCTCCTCTCTGCGTGAGCTCTCCAAAGGAGAAAACCAAACACTATCTTCTTCAATTCTTCTCCTTTGCTTGAGTTCTTGTTATCCTATAACCAATCGATACCGTTAACGAGGTTAGATATCGAACGAGCTTCAATTATACCTAAGCTTTTAATAATCCAATGGTTAAATTTATTTTTCCAAGCATGTGTATTTAATAAAAAAATCATGCTAGCATGATTATATGCTTAGTGATTTTGTTACATATGTTTAGGAGTGTATATTGATGATTTATTTCTAAAGCTAAGCATGTTGTATAATTTATAGTTGATGATCGAAAATTCTTGGTGTTGTTTTGAAGATTGATTATTGATATAAGATGTTGTAGGAGTTCTTGGTGATTATTTGGAAATTTTTAAAAACCATTTGTTATAAGTTTTAAAATGGCCGAGAATGACCAAATATATTATCTTGATGTACAAAATTTATTTAAGTGTTATGATAGCATATTATTGATCTAGGGTATTAATGAGGTGATGTAGGAATTTATTAGAATTTTTGGACATATATAGCTAATTTTCTCCAAATGGCCGAGACCTAGGAGCTTATGTTCTATGGTTTAATTTGTGTTATTATATGATGTTATGATGTATTAGTGTTACACTATAGTGTTTAAGCATAGTGTAATTTAATTAGAATTTTATAATAATGTTTGGTATAAGGTTGGTGAGGACCGAACCCTTGAGCATTAATTTATTAATGTAGAAATTGGATATGTTGGACTTAGGTTATAATTATGTTATAAATTAATTTTGGAACCTTGTATAAATTAACTAGAATTTTAGAAAATTTATTGGACAAAATTTGGGAAGAACCGTGGACCTTGGACTTAATTAAGAGAAGTTCCAAAATTTTCTATAGTGATATTAATACATATTAATGATCATAGTGTAAAATAATACACTATATGAATTTAGAGGAATTTTGGAAAAGTTTAGAATTTTTATCATATAGTAGTGAGCTATAGTGATTTTATTATGGATTTTAAATTCTTTTAATCAAGAAAATAATAAATTATATGTCTAGAAATTAATTTAGACATATTAAAAATTTTAGAATTATTAAACATAGAATATTATGTTTCTGATTTAAACGCTATATTAAATAACGTTAAAAGCGTAAATAATGCTTAATGCATTAAAAGATTAATATTGAAAGAAAATATTAATCAAAATTATCGATTTGCGTGAAAAATCAAGATTAAAGCTTTTGAAAAGAAATCGATTAAAATCGATTTATATTGATTAAAATATGAGTTATTGAAAATTTAATAAGAAAAGTCAAATGGTTGACTTTCAAATTAACGTCTTAAATACGTTAGTTAAATACGTTAATACGTGAAAACGATTACTTTTATAAGAATATCTCAATTGTGAGAAAAGATTTCATTATTGAAATCACTTTATTGAATAACGTTATTATACGTTAATTGTTTAACCTAAAAGGTTAAAATGAGACTGTAGATCATATTACGTCTCTCTCGATATACGAGAATTATTTTATTGATATACGCGTCGTTTCAACGTATTAAGACGTATAAAGAATCATCGAAACTTCGAATTATTAATTTAATTATCAAAGTTGAATAAACTTTGAATTTCTCGAAAAGCGTGCCAACGTACTAAACGTAAATTTTGCGTAAAGGTGGGACGTGAAAGCTCACAAGCGACAAGAAAAGAACACGCGTATCGAGAATCGACGTTCAAAAGTAAAGGTGGGCTTTACTATACTCAAACTGGTAGAATTTACCAAATGATTTATTTATGATGCTTTATTGCAAGCAAATATTTATGAAATGATTTATTTAATTACCTGCCCAAAATGTTTATGTTTTATGTATGTATCCAATCCATGATATTGATGCATAATGTTGGGTAGCTCCCACTTTATGACATGCTTGAATTCGTATCCTTGTAAGTACCCACAAGGATGATGGAGAATTCGTATCCTGTGCTGAGATGGCCTGGATTTTGTGCACTGATTATTTGTGACTGTGTGCTGAAAGGGTGCTCGGCCGGTCATGGCGTCTGTGAGAGGAGGCCTCCTCTCCAGCGCGGGAATTATTGTTGGATGAATTATTGTGGTGGATATGGATCATACATACGTGGAAAATGCTTGGCCAAGCGATATTTATTGAAAATGACAGAAAATATTTAGTAAGCACAGTATTTCAAATTAAAACCTCGTGTATTACTGTGATGGGGCAGAGTAATTCAAACTGTGATAAATTATTTTGGCATGAGCCACTGAGTGCATTATTTGTACTCAGCCCTGCATATTTGTTTTTAAATGTGCAGATTGAGCTGGTGATGGTGATGGAGCGGAGATGTTGAGTAGTCAGGGGTCTTTTGGTATTTATTATGTTTGAAAGAAAGAACCCTTGGGTGCATATCGTCATATATGCATTCACATGCTTTCCGCTGCATATTCTGAATATTTTGTATGTTATTGTGACAGTTGTATCTGTCTGAATTATCGAACCTACTGTTAAAGGAACTCGTAGCCTTTACATTTGTATATGACTTTTGCCTTGTGAATAAGGGTTGAATTGCTTTTGCCTTGTAAATAAGGTTTGATTATTGAAATTCGATAAATGTTATTCTGAAATCTTTTGATTATTTTTATCAATTGTTTTGCATTCACTGTTCCAAGCTCCAGATTCTCTAATCATCCTTTGGATTAGGGCGGTGTGACATCGGACCTTTGTAACTTAGTCTATTAATTTTATAAAGTCCTTTGTTAGTCGGATCGATAACATGCAATCGCTTCCAACTATCATACAATGATCACAAGTCATAAATCTACTTATTAACTCAACATATTCAAGTACATTGATACACATGCATACATATGGTTCAAATGTTACTAGCTCGAGGTGTATATCTTTCAAAAGTCTAACAAGGATCCGAGATTGATGAAGAGAAACGTGGAGCTCATTGTCGTCGGCTATGGGATGTGCTAGTGTTGAGAGTGTTGTATTGAATTGAAGAAGAATTGGGAGGAGGAGATGAGAGGGGAAAGGGACGACTGAAATCTGCATTTGGGGGGGTTGTGTGGTGGTAGAGAATGGCTGAAGTGGTGTAGGTGGTGGGGTGGTTGCTTATGGGTGACAATTGTCACCCTTAATACATGCATAAATGACACCACACACACCTCTACCTACACACCACACACATGCACGATTTTGTACACATATATATGTATATATATCAGATTTAATCATTTAATTAGACCATATAATTAATCACATTGCCATATAGTAGATATATGCAAAAGTGGTAAGATTAACATACATTTGTTACACATATAACATTTTCGCCCTTATGCCCAAACATAGACTAAATTTTATTTTCATGTTAAACATAGATATATGCATCATAGTATATGATTTAGATGATAATTAATAGCATAGGATAATTTAATGGCATCATTTTATGCGATGAAAATCGAGTTCGAAAATTAGGGTTTTCGAACGTTTGAAAAATTTGTCACTATCAAATCTTGATGATCTAGCATTGATTTAATGCCAAATAATACTGTAATAACATATGAAAATCATAGGAAATAATTTCCTATAATTTCTTGATCGATTAAAATGCTTTTCGTTTCATCTCAAAGCGTTAACGTTTGAAAAGCGTTGCAAAACGTTCATTATCGACTCATCTCGAAATGGTCGTCATCACTTTATTAAATTATTCCATTAATAATGGAATTTAATTTTAAGCTTAATTGCTTAGAAAATATCATGAATTTTAACTATCGATCTGCGATCGACGTTAAAATAATCTTGCCGATATACTTCATATACTTTTATTCCTTAATTCACAATTCTCGATTGAATATAAAATAGGATCTCATTCCTTCGTAATTAATCAAAGTCATTATTCGATATCATTTCGATCGAATATCTCGGTAGCTTTGATTTACGGGTTTTAAATACCGTAATTAGGCATTTAATTAAGGGTATTACATCCTACCCCTTAAAAGAAATTTCGTCCAAATTTGCATACCTCATAAAGTATGGGTATCTTAACATCATAACATAATAACTTTCCACGTGCTTTCATTTTGTCCATGGTTTTTCCATTGGATTTTCATTAAAAGACCCAAACTTGCTTCTTTAATTGTTGAATCGTACGATCAAATTAGTCGTAGATTTTCATCATAACTCATTTGAGTAAGAGGTCACATCATCATGTTGGTTTACGAGAATTGGGTCATTTTCGTATTTCCTTAACTGCGACACGTGGAAAAACATTTCGTACTCTCTTCCAAATGTGGTTGAAGTATCAGCTATAGGCTACTAGGCTTATCATTGTTAGGAGCTCGTAAGGTCCTATAAAACGTGATCTAATCATTCTTTGTACCTGAATCCTTATAATTTCTCTAGATGGAGAAATCTTAAGAAACTTAATTCCGCATTTAAAAATGCAGTTCAAATTTATGCGTATCAGCGTAAGACTCTTGTATGTCCTGAGCTTTTCCTATTCCTTGCCTTATTGGCAGATATCTTTATCATTTCATTTTCAACGTCAGGACTGTATACTTTCTCTCTCACCTACTTTATTACAATAAAGTGGTGATCGATAACTCTTTTCCGCATAATGCCTCATAAAGCTATATTGATCGTTGTTTGGCACTACGGTCCTATGTAAACTTAACGGTGGTGCTATATCGTTCCCACTTACATCTTGGTTTAACACTTATGTTCTATCATATCCTTTAGCGTTCATCTTTGTTCTTTTGATCGTCCTTCCGCTGTGAGTGGACATCGATGTTAAGGTTCGATCTCGTGTCTAACTTCTTTGTGAGTTAGTTCAAAATCTAGGGTACTCTTGGTGTCTCTTATTTGCAACGATAGGTTTTGGTATTCCCGTGAAATCGTTTTTCTATATGTATGATCGAGCTAACTTATCGGATCTACGAGTCATCCGAATAGGCAGAGATAAAACATAATTGAGTCAATCCACTACTACCCATATAGTAGTGCGACTTCTTTATGACTTTGGAAAAACTATTGTGTGACCCGCCATTCCAAAGTACGGATTAGGCGGAATTGTCGGCGACTAGCGAGGATTAAGAACATAATGACCAACAAACCTTCAAGATGTTAAACTTTCATAGATAAACACACAACGGTTCCATACAAACTAGACCAGCGGACCATTAACAAAGGAATCAACTGATGGAGGTATCATAAGTAATATCAAAATATAATAAAGTGTTTGAACAGTGAAAGCATGTGAATGCATATATGACGATATACATCCAAGGTGAACAATTAGCAACAAAACTCCGATCGCTTCAACACTTGTCCATCCTATCACAGCTCAACGCGCATTTAAAACAAACATGCAGGCTAAGTACAAGATTGCACTTAGTGGACTCATGCCAAAATCATTTCATAACATTACTGCGCCGTAAGTATAACACGAGGATTTTAGTTGAAATAACTCGTGAATACCAAAATCTTTATCATTTCTCAAAAGATTCGCCGCCGAGCATCTTCTTGTGTGTGTGATCCGTATCCCATAATAATATTTCATCATAGTATCAAAGTTCAAACATTGACATCGTGAAGGAGGCCTCCTCAGCGATGCCGTGACCGCCGATTTCCATACGGCACACGATCACTTTCGGTGTACACATAACATATAGTTCCAACCTTCCGCGCCAATCCTAGCGGGCATTAATCCTCAGCACGGGACCCGAATTTATATAGAGGTTGGGTGCGACCAACAAAATAATATCACATCGTTCCAACCTTCACGAGGATAGGATTCACAAAAGCAGAATATTTTGGCGGTAATCATCATTTCTCAAGTGAAAGCTTGTAAATAAATACTTTGCATTTGGCAAAATAAATAAAGGGTTTTCGAATAAAGCCCACCTCGTACACGTGGGTCTCTTAACTATGGTCCTTCCTACGTCGGCGCTCGGTCCACGTATCACCTTAACGTAAAATTATTTTTAGTGCGTCGGTCGCGTTCGATAGAGGCGAACATAGTCATAACGTTTACGTATCAAATAAAATTTAACGTCGGACTTAATTTGATGTTTCTTAATCGATCGATGTCGATTACGAAATTTCTTAACTTATAAAGATTTTCTATCTTTTAGTATATAATATGCGTTTTAATGTACTTACGTAACGTAAGTAGCATTGTTACTAAGCGTCTTCGTCACATTTATCATGCGTTATCGAGTTGCGTGCCCGTTGACCTTGGTCGACGATTTTGATCAACGATTTTGACCAAGTCGACCAAAAGTCAACAATTTTGACTTTGGTCAACGAAAAGTCAACATTTGACTTTTTCAACTATTTATGAAATTCTTATCATTTTATGTGCAATTTTGTTCCAAAAATTCTTATAAAATCATACTATGTCTAAAACATTATTTTAGACCATAATATATAATTATACTTGATAAAATAAATTTATAACATTAATGCACATAATATATAGTTTTCGGTAATTCAAATTAAATAAGCTTAGACTTGTGCAAAAATTCTTATAAATTCACATGTTACCTTTATTTTATCATGTGATTAATAATATGTAATTACCTTAGTCAAATAAAATTTATACACCTTAGTATTATAACTTAAGGTTTTCGGTTTTACATATAACCCATCAAATGATTTTAAAAATTCGATAAAATCATACCTTGATTAATCACCCTCAATTATGCTTACTACAACATAATTGTTATTTATTGTGACTTATTGAATAAAATTTACCTAAGTCACTTCTTAAATTTTCGACTTAGGTCGAAATAATATTTATAAATTTGATAAATTTCCACAACCATATATTATGAATCTACACACTTAATATGCTATTATAACACTTAAACATAAATTATATCACAACATTATAACATATATATATATTTTGGTATTCATCATTTTATAGGCTATAGTTTTCCAAAAATTCTAAATAAATTTAAATAAATTTATATAAGCATAATTAATACTATAGATTATGATTCCATGCTCAAATCAACATTTAAAAATCAAAATCATCAACATATGCTAAGCCTAAGTTTTCGGTCCAAATTTAAAATTTGATAGCATGTTTAATTTCATGATATAATTAATATACATGCTTAATAACATCATATAAACATGATATCTAAACATTTTAGCATATGATTCATAATTTTCGAAAATCATATATATAAACTAAGATCATAACATAAATTCTAACGGACGAAATTCGAAAATTCTAGTACGTAATCGAAGCTCGTAAAATTTCTAACCTTTTAATCGGTTTCGATTTTGATCGGCAACGTTTATATGATCTAAGGTTGGGATTGAACAAGATGAACACTCTCGCAATTTTCTCTCTATATTTTGAAAATGGGGAAGCAAATGGGAGAGTGGAGGGCTATGTTATATTTATAGACTTAGGCAACTTGTGTTATAATAATTACATTAAAAATATCTTGTCTGACTTGCTAATTGAGGTCAAAGAAATCGCCTCCTACACACTAGAGACAAGATTTTGTTCTTATCACATCTGACTCATCATATGCTTTATCCTTTAATTAATACATTGCATGATATTTTAATTAAATTGACACATAGTAGGCTACATAGTGTGTGTGTGTGTCGCCATTTATATATATATATTAGAATTGGTTTTATTTGTTTAATTACTATATTATATACTTAATTATACTATATTATAATTAATTAATAATTTATATCAACATTATCAAAATTAAAGAATTAAACACATAATGTCAGCTATGTGACATTCTCGCCACCTTCAAGACTTTAGGCTTAGGTTTTATTTAATTTTATATTATATACTATATTATTAACATATTATTAATATAGTATAAAGTTGCTTTGAAAAGTCAAAATTTCAACTCCATGAGTGGCACTATTATATAGTGTGAAATTAAGAAATTTTTATCCAATTTTTCAAAGATTTCGCCTCCTCATTAATTAGCATGGACTTGATGATCAACTTGCTAATTAATGCTACTTTACAACTCATAATATGATAGGATCCAACTCATATTTATTTATTAATTATAAAATAATAATATTACATAAAATCATGCTAAAATGTCTACAATTTAGGTCCCCATGTATACAAGTGCACTACACTTGTGCAACATATTACACCTCATTTAGTCCTTAATGACATCATAATAATATAATAATTATCATATATAATTAATTAGATAAGAATAAAATTAAATTACACTTAGGAACCCTAATTTGAAATTTACTAAGGTATTCCCAAACAATTTATTTTCTTGTATAAAATAGCTACTATATAATTATGTGACATATTATATGTCTTAGATAATAATTTTAATCATAGGAAAGTATTTAAAACAATTTAGGATCATAAAACCTAATTTAAATACTTAGGGTTTTGAAACCCATGAAATAATGTACATTGCATTTTAAATTTTCTAGCATTATTTAATGATAAATAATGCCCTTATATAATAATATAATCATAGGAATTTGAATTTTATAATTCCGAGATCATATGCTAAAGTTATCGCATTATCTCTAAACGTGAGCGTTTGAAGCGTCTCTAAATTCTCATAGCAATTATCTCCAAATGTTCAAAATAAAGTTTGTTACAACTTTATTTATTCCTATAATAATAGAATTTGAAATTAAAGCTTAGCGCTTAATATCTTGTAAGGCGTGGCGTCGAATTCATTCAGCGTTGAAAATTACGTTTGAAGGGATATTGAAAATTATATTCCTTAATTCACTAAGGCTCGGTGAATCTCGCATGAAATTATCCAATTATGCTTGGTCAAAGTCAAGAGTTGACTAATTAAGATTTTAATTATTGGATTAATAATGCTAATTACGTAATTAATTATCGTAATCTAGGATTAAAATTACGGGATATTACACCTATCATACAATTCATTGCTATATCATTTCATCTTCATTCGTGTATCTCTAGAGATTATAACCTTTTATAAGGCCTTTGATACAATGCCTTTACTTATTGGTAATCAAACAACGCTTTCGACAATATGGTTATATCTTATCTCATTCATTCCTATATAACCTTTCTCATAATTCACAATGTCACTTAATAATGCACGGTTGGGCGGTATGAGAAGGATCATGAACTTTATTCACGATTTCATTTCTAAGCTTATTATTGCTTGGAAATATATATATCTCTCTCTTAGACAATATAACACCGTATTTCTTTAAAATATCCTTTAGCTCTTTATTTCTTATTTTAATTTGTATTCTATTCCCATCTTCATTTTCTTTTTAGTCATATTTCACCATGGTTGTGAGGGTACCACTTACGTTAGTCCTTGATTTCACGACTATTTACATTCTCGTTTTCTTAACCTTTCGATGAGTTTTCTTTTCTATAAGGACATACCATGATTTAGGTGAATTTTATATCTTAGGCATTAGATTCTACATTACCCTTCCTTAGGTGATTATTTATCACAATTATAATCTTTTCTTGATTAGTGCCATCTTTCCTATCCGTATCCAAGTTTCTTTGCTCGAATAATAAGTTCAAACTTTTGTAAATTGTGAAGGGTTCTTAATTTATTGATATAGGAGTGAAATTTCCAAGACTTCGGTATTTATACCACTGTTACTATTCCAAGTCATGAGTTGGGAAATTATATACATGTGGCCTAAGTCATTGTGATGCATAAGTTATTATCTTGCTCATATTAATACATAGCCTTTCTTTCATTAATCCATGAAATTTTGATTCTATTTTGGGTAACTATCTTATTGGTCTTGTTACCTTAGAGAGTTCTTAATGGATGTCTAATAGGAGTTAATCAATCTATAAAATTCGATCTTATTTTAGGTCATTGGCGTCTTTCATCTTTAATTGTTTTGTCCTTTGTCGATTTACATTGTTCTCTTTTAAAGACACTATGTGCACGAGGAATATTTCTCTTTTAAGCGAAATTTACAAAGCGTACTTGGCAAAATTTTGCGGCTCTTAAAAGTCGTAAGATGCGACCTTCGATTTTCTTTATGTTCTTTCGTCATTTGAATAGATAAGAACATCATCCATGAGGATTGAGATAAAATTATCTAGGTATGTGTGAAACACTCGATTTTGAGGTTCATGAATAGGGCTGGTGCATTGGTTAGTCCGAATGGCGTAACTATTATCTCATAGTAACCATATCTTATTCGGAACAATTCATTTCCGTATTTCGGATACCATTCTTCAAGACCATATAATATTACATCATAATGCCTCAGTGTGTACCTTTTACACATTAATTACTAGGGTCGGTCTATCGAGTCGACTGATTACAAGGCGTCTAGTTCTTTTACGCACAAAATTTTGACACTTTATTAACATATTCACAAAATTTCCAAACTACGTTTATTTTACATATCTTAATCACACAATTTTCATCATAAACCATTATCTACATATAAGTCTTATAGGATCCTAGGATTCTAGGTCTCGAGTGACCTTCTTCGAGTCGCACTCTCCTGGAAACTTTTCTTTCTCCAAGCACGCTTTTGTTTCATATTTCGATGATTATTCTCTTCGAGAGAGCCGGGGTCCACCTGCCCCGTTTCTTCTTCAATACCATAAGTTGGTGTTACTTTTATCGAAAGTATGGTTGGGTTGGTAGCGGTAATTCTCCTAATCCATGAGGCGATAAAATTTTGTCCTTTCGCCTTCCGTCTCTTCTGGTACCATTGATGGCACGGGACGTGGGGGCGTTTGGAACATCGTGGTACAACCATTCCTTTATGCCGTCTTTGTGTAACTTGCCGAGGTCCGGACAAGTACTCGAGGTGTCGTTTCCACGCGGATAGGTATACTTGAGCTCATTGACAAATCGTAAGTCGCCCACGCTTTGGAATTTTTATCATGGAGAAAATATTCTCTTGATACTTCTTTGCAAAAATTCTTCCAACTGTTGGCAAATGATGATCGCCGTTGGGTACCATCCTCATTTGACACTCTATAGTTACGAGTATCCATCCAGGTGCAAAATTTTCTCCAAAACTGTTCTAAATTCATTCCTAGTTCATATTAAAAGAGCCGATATGCTCGTGTGAGTTATAACCTTGTAGGCCTTGGGGTTAACTCCTTCTTTTTTTTTTACTCGTCAGACCCCTTTTCTTGCCATCTGTAAACATATAGTTCTAGATGAGTCCGACTTAAATTAAGCAATGGAGGGGATTTCTAAACAGAAGGATCTCTTAAAGAATTAAACACTTTAAGATATATATAACCTGTAGACTACTTGTGACACAACTCTTGACACTTATCTTAATACTCATTTTACGTTTCACATCTTCAGTCGTGTATCGCTCTAAACTTATTCGTATATGCGAATAGTGGGTACTGATATCCTGTCGTGTAAAACCTTTTAACGAAAAGATTAGGCCTAGGTCACTAATCACGTGAATAACAGCCATATCCGAAACTTCTTGTCTCTAAACTTATATCTACGTTCCACATAGATATAATGATCCAAATCATTGGATAGCACTTTAGGCGATTCTAGGTTCAATTCGAGCTTGAGCAACACTTGCGATGGCCAAAATTTCGTGATAGGTACGGAGATTTTTATTTCTTGATTCGCTCACTTTGAGTTGGGTTCTATCGCTTTCACGCATACTTGTGCGATGTCAAAAGCGAAGCACCTATATCGAACAAGATCTTACAGTATTCTCGAGAAATTTTCCTCACGCCTATCCCGCCTTTTGGTTCTGTTTGATCTGTTTTCTAAGTATAGCTTTGGTCAACGGTCTTCCGCTTATTCAAGTAAGTGTCTATTTCATATGTCATTGTCCTTTCCATCGGGACATTATGTTCCCTTGCTATGGTCTTCGTTGCCTCATTCACCCTATACTTCGGTATCCGTATCGTTATGCTTTTACAAAAAGATTCGTGGTTAGGTCTACATCAACCTATCCTTTGATATTGATATATTACAATAATGAAATCTTATCGTAGAGATTGTCATGTCTCTATCACTATCATTCATTCCTAATCCAAGATGAATGATTAAATTCCTTTTTTCACTTTATCGATCTTAGGAGTATATTTCATATATTCTTACTTTAAACTCTTTTCGAGAGAAGTCCTTGATCGCCTTTAGCGCCATCGCTGTAATATCCCTTTTTGGGATATAGTCATTCTTCTTAATCTTTTATTGATTCATCGTGCAATTTCGCATAAGATAAAATCCTTTGTCCACTAGGGACGATTATACTTTTTCCTCGACGTCAAAAATGTTTACCATTTTCTTGACATTCAATGAATGCTTCATTCCCATGTCCGAGATACCTAATATCCCACTTTATCGATCGTCGCAAAAGTATGAGGGATAATCTTTCCAATTGGATTTACCTTAAAGTCCTCAATGAGAATCTCTTTCGTGTTCTCTTCGACGATTTCCTTTTCAAGATCTATAGAAGCTATCTTGCTTGTTAACTATTAAGTTACACAAGACAAGCGCTTCGTGTCATTATAACTTAGAGTATAAAGATTTATTTCAAAATAATGAATCTATTTCTTAATCCGTTTCTTTACTTCAAGGAATTACCTTACTTATCAAGTCATAACATTTCTGAAGCTTATATCATATCATGAACTATCCGCTTGTATAGTTCGTAATTTCTTCCGCTATTTTTGACTTTTGTCCATTTCTTGAGCATGGTATCTGAAAGTAATCTTACTTCGTTACACTTGGTTCTCACATTCGTGGTTAGAATCATCATTATTGTCGATGGCTTGGTAAGGTAGTACATTTGTACACCATAACTTAAAGTCCAAGCATCTCATTGCCATGTCTTGACTTAGGAGTTATTTCCTCCATACTTAGTTCACATACTAGGGCTATCCTCGTCGTTCACACAATCTTGAGGATTATGATTCCTCAATCTCATTATCTTTTGTTTAACTAAGTTTTAATTACTCGGAATCGATTATGCTCAAGCATAATCTCATTGACTGAGGTATAAGGCGAGAGATTTATTGTCTGAGACCCTATCATTTCCTTATATATATATATTCTTTAATAAGAATATTTTTTTTACATGCATCTTTATTCTTTTAAACATGTCCAACTTACTAACGAGGTTTCAAGGACATCCAACTATCTTAAAGATAAGTTGTAATCTCTCTCGTTATGACATAATAAGGAAAATTCATATCCTACAGGTATCATATACTTTTCTTTGCTTTTACTCTTTGCATTCAATGCTAAAGAGTATCTTATTCATAACTTTGTTATCATAATAGTCGTATGATGGTATAACTTCACTGTTATCATTCTTTGTTAAGCCCATCAAGGGTCATCACATCATGTGTGCCATAGGAAGAATATCTCGTCTCATCGAGATTTTCTTTACATCATAATTTCTTGATGTCTATCACTTATCTTGATCTGAAACTTTTAGGTGACTGAGATATGTCACCTTATTTCATGCCCGACATTTATCGCTTTACTAATTCGCTCTTAGGTGACAAGGTAAGTCAACCTTCATTTTACTTGATGGTTTCAAGAGTCGAGAAGAAATTATCATGACTACTTACAGGAGGTACTGTCTCACCCATCAAGATAACATCTTTTCAATGTTTGAATCAATATGCTCTTTGAATCAAGAAATGGGGATCTAGGTCCGAAGACCGTAATGACGACTCTCGAGATTTCTTTGGTCATATGGGCTGGCCAGACCCGTCACAATTATATCCTCAGTCACATAAGGCTTTGGGTTCAAAAGGACACTTTGTAAATTTTTGAGTTGGAAGTTTTCTTCGGAAGAAGTGAGAAACTCAAATGATTTCTCAATTGGAACTAGGTCATAGAGTTAAACTCAACGACAGAAATTGGGTAATGGATATAATTTGAAAGCTTATATACCCGTAATAGGTTATCAACAAAGTTCTCATGTGTCGTGGCTCCACTTGGTATTATGGAAATCTTACTTTCTTTATAAAATTCTAAGGTCCAGATTATACTATAACGTTTTACTCTATACTGATCATAGAACTAACTTCAACTGATTCTCATGAATTCTGGAGTAGGAATCAAGGATTTGGTCCTTCATAAGAAATGAAGTTCAGTGCATTAGGGACACGTAGGTGAAAACCGTACGTAAATCGGAGTTCACACGACCGAGAACGCAGTCAAAGCAGAATCATTGCGCAGTGTCCGGAAATTTACACGCGTTCGCGCCGAGGCCATAAGTGATGCCGACACCAAGGTCGTGCATGCCGCTACGTACCGAGGTAGTACAGAATATTGCCGACACGAGGTCGGACAAACTACCCGGTCGACATGTCGGCGATGTTATAAATGCTGATTTCAAGTCGACATTTGCACATGCCGAGGTCGAAGCCGAGGTCGTACATGTCGAGGTCGAACAATTTCGTATAAATCTTTCACTTTTCTTCACTCAAGATGGAATGAAGTTCTCAAATCCATCACTAATCTTGTTCTTGTAATTGAAGGAAGTTCTTACTTCTATGTTCTTTCGTAGAAAGGGATCATGCGTCTTATAAAGTCTATGTTCTGTTTGAACTAGCATGCTCATCATCATAATCAACTTTGTGGTTTGAAGTAAAACTTCAAATATTCGTACGTAGCTCATTTATACGCATGTATTTCGTTGAATTTCAAGAATTCAACATATCGTATTTGACAAATAAATGTCCAATCTCAATCATTTTAAAACATGAATAATCATAACTTTGTTCATAATAATGAACCCTTATTACATTCCAGATATTCAAACATTTCATCTTTGGCATATCATGCCAAAACTTTCTCATATCATTGTCATCATCTTTCTTATATCCTCCTTCTTTTCATAACTTTCTTGACAAATCATTTGTCACAACGCTCATTCTCAACCTTCTCATAGCTTTCATTTCACTTGATAAAATTTTGTTTCACTTTCAAACTTTTCGCTTTCAAACCGAGAAAAATAATTTCATAAACATTCGTCTTCGCGTGCTAATTTTCAAAACTTTGAAAAAGAGTCATTTACCTCATTTCGGTTGAGCTTGATGTGATGGAGTGTTGAGCATTGTCAATCGATCTCTAGAAGTCTAATGACTCAATCTAGACTTAACCTTAAAGGAGATTTTGGTTTAAAGAGCGAACCGCCTCGATACCACTCTGTCACGACCCCTAAATCCTAAAACGGATTAACAGGACTATAACTCTAAACAGGATAAAATACAAGGAGACTCTTTTAACAATAGGCGTAATACATATGTCATTTATGTTTTGGACTATATTACATAATTTGGGGTTCTTGCAATGAAAACATGTGATATGTACATATGACGATGTACTATCAAGGTATAAACATTTCAATGACAACATTCCTATTGCTCAACACCGCCCATCCATCATCTCGCTCAACTGCACATTTAAAACAAACATGCGGTGGTGAGTACAAGAATGCTCGGTGGACTCATGCCAAAAACATTTTATCATTTGTAGATTACATCGCCACATCATGGTAAGACAAGTGGTTTTAGTTGAAATGCCATGCTTACTAAAATATTTTCATCATTCTCAAAATCATCGCCGCGGTGCATTTTTTAAGTGTGTATGATTCAGTATCCTTATCATCCTTTCGTCATATCATCATAGTCGAAAGTCATGAGGAGGCCTCCCTCTACGACCCGTGACCGGCCGTGAATTGTCCTTACAAAGACACAGTCACCATCGGTGTACACGTTAATCTAGCGGTATAAGCCTTCCCATAGGATCCGATATCGATTTCCATTCATAAGTTGGGAGCGACCCAACAACATTCATAACATTTCATAACATCTCATAACATCTCATGGATAGGATACATACACAAAACATAAACATTTTGGCGGGTAATCTTGTAAACATTTTATCAATGATTGAAATAAGCATCGTAATTAAATATTTCGAAGCATTATATTTTTGAGTAGACCTAATTACGATATTAATTTAATTTAAATTGGAATATTATTATAATAATTTGATTAATAAATTATCGAATAACGATTTCGATTATTTTGGAATAATAAATTCCTATGTACAATTCACGAATGAATGTGAATTGAGAAATACGAATGTGTAACGTATTTCAACAGTATAATTTCAACGTCGATTACGTATCGATATTTAAATGCTCGTGATATTTTCTAAGTTTTTAAGCTTAGAATTTAATTCCATTATTATTGGAATAATTTAATAAAGTGATTACAGCTTTATTACGACCATTTTGAGATGAGTCGATATTTAACGTTTTGAGACGTTTCAAACGTTAACGTTTTGAGATGACTTGAGAATCAAGTCTAATGATCAAGGAATTATAGTATTTAAATTCCTATGATTATTATATGTAATTAGAGTATTATTTAGCATTAAAACAATGCTAGAACTTAAGGATTAATTATTGGGCATTGCACTAATTTTCGAAAACCCTAATTCGAAAATTAGGGTTTTCTTGCATGAAATGATACCGATAATTTTCCTATGATATAATTTATCATCTAAAATATATATTATGATATATATGTATAATTAGCATGGAAAATCAAATATTATCACTTGTAAAGGAAAATAGCCGTGAGCTATTTTATCTGACAAGGTTCACGTCAATTTAGTGTAGAATTGCTTTGTTATGTGATCAAGAAATACAAGTGTGATATATTTACACTCTTACCAAGTAAAATATATAGATCAAACAAGTGGATGCAATTGTGATGTGTTTAGCCGATTTGTTTGACTATAGCTAAACTTTGATGATGTATATATATTTTGGGAAGTGTATTGTTGACTAAATACATCTTCTTAATTCATGAATAAAATTTCTCCTCTTTGAACAAGAGAGCCAGCGGACTCTAAGATCCCAAAGCAAAGATATTTCTTTGTTTGGTTCAAAATATAAGAGATAGTAAATACCATGACCTAAGCTAGATGAATCACCATTTTGATTCATGTGTGTGTGCATGGGAGCCCGACTCATAGTGTTCCAAAAGCAATGAATTGAATTGTTTTAACCAAGAAACTTTATGCTACTTAGTGATTGATGATGTATTCAACTATGAGTCATAAAGTAAAATGAAAGGCTTCAAAATTTAGTTGTGTTGTGTGAGTATTAGAGCAGAGAGTGAGAGGGTGAGTGTATTAATTTATTTCTAGTTTGTACTTAAGTTTTGTCTTGAACACAACAAATACTTAACACTTTTCATTTCCTCTTCCAAACACACCAAAGTACCGAGAGCTTCTCTAAGAAAACCTAAGTGTTCTTCTTCCTTTCTTCACCAAAACCTTGATCTTAAATCGTCCTACAACCAATCAAAGCCGTTAAGAAGGTTAGATATCGAGCGAGCTTGATTATACCCTAAGTTTTTAAATTTCTAATGGTTAGATTAAAATTTTCAAGCATGGTTCTTAAGTAAGAAAGTATGCAAAGCATGATTTTTATTTATTAATTATGTGTATTTATATAAAATGAAAGCATGTAGCATGTTTAGAAATTAATGAAACATGCTATGAAATTATTTTGTGGGTGTCGAAAGTTTCCATGGATGAATTAGGGTTGGATTAATTATATATGTTGTTGAAGAAGCCTATAGTGATTATTGTGAAATTTATAAAAATCTTATGCTAATTATTCAAAATGACCGAACATGATGAAATATGCTAGGTTGATATACAAATTTTAATTTAAGAAATCTAATTGCATATTGTTAATTTAGGATATTAATTAGGTGATATTGGAAATTACTAGAATTGTTGGATATTATTTGCTCATTTATTTTATGTTGGCCGAGAGTTTCATGTATAGATTAGGCATGATTTAGTTGTTTTTAGATCAATGTTATGATGTATTAGTGTTACACTATAGTATATAAGTATAGTGTAATTTAGTTAGAATTTTATAAAATGTTAGTATATAGTTTGATGAAAACGAAACCATGAACAAATCATACCTTGGTGTAGAAATTTCATATGTTGGACTATAGGTTATAAATATGTTATAAATTAATGTTGAGACTTTGTATAAATTTACTAGAATTTTAGAAAATTTATTGGACAAAATTTCAAAATAATTTAGAAAGCTTATAAATATATATATTAAGGATTTTAAATCCTTAATATCAAGAAAAATAATAAATTATATGTCTAGGAATTAATTTATAGACATATTAAAATTTTCGAAATTATTAAACATAGAATATTATGTTTACGACGAAGACGTTATATTAAATAACGTTAAAAGCGTAAATAATGCTTAATGTATTAAAAGATTAATATTGAAAGAAAATATTAATCAAAATTATCGATTTCGTGAAAAATTGAAGATTAAAGCTTTATGAAAAGAAATCGATTGAAAATCGATTTATATTGATTAAAATATGTTTTATTAAATATTTTAATGAAAAGTCAAAATGGTTGACTTTCGAAATTAACGTACGAAATACGTTCGTTAAATACGTTAATACGTGAAAAACGTATTACTTTTATAAGAATATCTCAATTGTGAGAAAAGATTTCATTATTGAAATCACTTTATTGAATAACGTTATTATCGTTAATTGTTTAACCTAAAGGTTAAAATGAGGCGTAGATCATATTACGTCTCTCTCGATATCGAGAATTATTTTATTGATATCGCGTCGTTTCAACGTATTAAGGCGTATAAAGAATCATCGAAACTTGAATTATTAATTTATTTATCAAAGTTGTATAAACTTTGAACTTCTCGGCGTGCGTGATGTACTAAGCGTAAATTTTGCGTAAAGGTGGGACGTGAAAGCTCACAAGCAACAAGAAAAGAACACGCGTATCGAGAATCAGCGTTCAAAAGTAAAGGTGGGCTTTACTATACTCAAATGGTAGAATTTTACCAAATGATTTATTTATGATGCTTTATTGCAAACAAATAATTATGAACGATTTATTTAATTACACCCAAAATGTTTATGTTTTATGTATGTATCGATCCATGATTGTTGATGCATAATGTTGGGTAGCCCCACTTTATGACATGCTTGAATTCGTATTCTTGGAAGTACCCCAAGAATGATGGAGAATTCGTATCTGTCTTGAGATGGCACGGATTTTGTGCCTTGATTATTTTGTATTTGTGTCTTTGAAAGGGTGCTCGGCGGTCACGGCGTCTGTGAGAGGAGGCCTCCTCTCGTAGTATGGAATTGTTGTGAATGATTGTTGTGGTGGATGTGGATCATACATACGTGGAAAATGCTTGGCCAAGCGATATTTATTGAAAATGACAGAAAATATTTAGTAAGCACGAGTATTTCAAATTAAAACCTCGTGTGTTCTTGTGATGGGCGAGTAATTCAAGCGTGATAAATTATTTTGGCATGAGCCCTTGAGTGCATTATTTGTACTCGACCACATATTTGTTTTAAATGTGCGATTGAGTATGGTAATGATGGTGATGGAGCGGAGATGTTGAGTAGTCAGGGGCCTTTTGGTATTTATTATGTTTGAAAGAAAGAACCCTTGGGTGCATATCGTCATATATGCATTCACATGCTTTCCGCTGCATATTCTGAATATTTTGTATGTTATTGTGACAGTTGTATCTGTCTGAATTATCGAACCTACTGTTAAAGGAACTCGTAGCCTTTACATTTGTATATGACTTTTGCCTTGTGAATAAGAGTTGAATTGCTTTTGCCTTGTAAATAAGGTTTGATCATTGAAGTTCGATAAATATTATTCTGAAATCTTTTGATTATTTTTATCAATTGTTTTGCATTCAACATTTCAAGCTCGATTCTCTCTAATCATCCTTTGGATTAGGCGGTTGTGACAGTGGTATCGAGGCGGTTGCTCTTTGAACCCTAAACTTTCTTTCAAAAGTTAAGTCTAGATTGAGTCACTAGACTTCTAGAAATCATCTGACTACGCTCAACACTCCATCACATCCAGCTCAACCGGGAAAAAGGTAAAATATTTTCTCATCTTTGAAAAGAAAAGTTTGAGATTTATGAATTTGATTTGTTGTCGATAGAACATTATCGACAAATGATTTGTGTTGATAGAACATTATCGACAAATGAAATGAAAAAGGTTGTAAATAACCATGAATTATTGATTTATTGATGAAATTTTTTTATTTTTTATTTTCGCAAGAAATGCGTATGTTTAAAACGAACTATGTTCGTCATATTCGAAAATTTATTCATCTTTTCTCAATGTTGATTTTGATTAATGCCTATGTCATCCCGAATGGAACATAGACGTAATAAGATGCATGATCCCTCTTTGAAAAGAACATAGACGGACAAATGTACAAACTCTTCTCCATTTCTTTCGAGAACAACAGAATCGAACTCAAATTGAAAGGCTAAGGCTTTCCACCTCGTTTGAAGTCGACCCGAGTTTACCTTGACTCGGTGACGGTTGGCGCCTCGGCAATGCGCGACTTCAATTGATTCACCACGACATCGACACGGGAGTTTATTTGGTGTCAACCTCGACATCCACCGAGTTTGAAGATTGCATCTCGACAATTCATGGCGCCGTATTTTCGCCTCGGCAAATCCACTTGAGTCGACCTCGATTACACCGAGCCGCCTTTATCGTAATCGACCATTATTTCAAGATTCGGCGATTCATTTCGATAGACCAGCTGACCTCAGTCACCTCGTCACCTCGGCCTCGGCAGTCCGCCTCGGCAACGGCATGCACGACCTCGATATCGGCATTGCCTACAATCTCTGCGAACGCGCAGAAAATTTTTCTGCTTTGCGCAGTGTTTTTGTTTGGATCCGTTCTTTTTCGTTCGGACTCCGATTTGCGCACGGTTTTCTCCTACGTACTCCTAACGGACTGTACTATGTTTCTTATGAAGGAAAGATCCCCTGTTTCAGTCTCCAGAAATCACGAGGGCCAGTAGAAGCTAGCTAGTAGTCTTATAGAACTAGAATTTAGTTATATGATAAGATTTTGTTTATCTTTGCTAGGCAAGTATGTTTCTTAGTATGGTAGGAAAGCTACTAGCGTGTGTTGTATATGAGAACAATTTCCGTATAACATTTATCATTTATCGGGGGTGTTTGGATTGTTTATACGCTTTATAGACTGTCCGGTCTATCCTTTTGCTTTATAGATCGTTAAGTTTAGTTTTATCTTTGTAACGGATATCTTATTTAGTTATCTTTTGCTCGTTTATGCGTGGCGGATGGCGGGACTCGACACACCACTAGGCGAGACTTGGACCGAGTGCCACCCCGAGAGATCATTCATAGGTACCGTGAGTATCGGATGTCTTTGGGAGATGATCTCGGATAGTTCCTCATACCTACTGCGTCATTGGAGGGGCGCACGAGCATGGGTGGCAGACTTGATGGCGTGGCGTCTTACGATGCGGCTACCGATTGGTGGGAAGACTATGCACGGAAATATCGGAGATTATATCTACCGATATGGTGGTGACTACGACCTGATAGCAGATCTACCGAGATTTGTGAGCCATCTGACCTACGTCTTTAGTATCTACGGGGTAGCCCAGAGGACCGTACCTCCTCCGAGGAATATCGTGGCGTGACGAGTCACCGGGTGGCTCTACTTGGAGGTTCCTCAGTGGTTGATCCGTGGTTCCGAGAGATTTGGAAGCAGGCGACCGACCTGCTCATGTGACCAGGGCGTCTCGGCCCAGAGCATTGGGGATGTCAGTGTTTCCCCCGCTGTCGATTGGACACCCCATACACCCACCGCTTCCTATCTTGCCACCTATGAGCGCCAAGCCTTTGCCCGGTGAGCCGTCACCGACTGGACGGCGGGATGGGAGTATCGGATGCCGAGATGACCTCGATCCGATCCGCGACATTCCTATGGTTGGGGATGACGGGCGGGACCGTCGAGTACGCCGCCGTGAGGGCGACTCGGACGATGATTGGATGGCGACTCGATGGCGATTCGACGACGAGGAGGATCGAGGAGGATCGATATGATGATGAGTGATACACTGTTGACTGTTTAGCTAGGTTTTAGTCCGTATGTATATAGTCGATATGTGTGTAGGTTGCTTTGTGTTTTGAAAAGGGAAGTGAGCGTTGGTACTTTGTATTATCTTGTAATCCGTATGTTGTTCGATCGGGTTAAGCTTTGAAATGCCATCTATTGTACATTATCCCTTTTGTATTAGCTGTTTATGCGAATAGTCCTCCTCGAGGCACAAATTTTCGATGTATATATGATAACCTCAAGCGGGCTTTTTGCGCGAAATGATTATTGTGATGAATAGCTTGGTTTAAAAGCGCTTTACAAAAGAAATTGTATGATGATATTATATATGTTAATTGTGAAAATGATTTTCAATATTTATTGTATGTTTAAACAACAGAATGCCGCCAAGACGGGATCCTGCACAAAGAGGTAGGGGAAGGGGAAGAGGTAGAGGCAGAGGAAGAATTCTGTGCAGAACACGCAAATATACCCCAACCACCACCACCTCCACCCGATCGTAGGATCGAGGAATTATTTCTTAGGCAGAACCCACCATCCTTTGATGGAAAAGGAAGCCCGGATGATGCCGAGCAATGGATCAGGGCTATGGAAAGGATATTTGATTTTCTTCGCTGCACTGCAGAGCGACTATCTGTATTACCTTCAAGTGACGGGGACTGCCGACTTTTGGTGGGAAGCCCGACGAAAGATTTTACTGCAAGATCAGATGAATGAATTCACCTAGGAAGAGTTTAAAGGGGAACTGTATGAGAAATATGTTCCGAAGAGTTATCGGAAAAGAAAGGAACATGAGTTTTATAATGCGAAGCAGGAGAAAATATGCATGATGATTATGATCGCATTTCTGCGATATGTCGAGATATGCCCCGATCGGTGAATACGGATATGAAAATGGCGAGAAAAATTCAGTGCAGGTTGAGATCGAGAGATAAGAATGTCTCTAGCCGACCATGGAGATCGACCTACACGAATCTCTTGGGCGAGCATTGGACATCGAGGTAGCTATGCGGAAGAAGTCGGTTCAAACACGACGTTGAATCTGAGGGGACAAAGGAAGAGAAAATGGGAAGGAATTCGGAAATAACAACCGGGAAGTTTGAGAATACTAATAGCAAGCGGCCGTGGCGAGGAACCTGATACCGCAGGGCGAGGATGGAAGAAACCAGTCTTTAACCCTCAGACAGGAGGACCACAGGATCAGGCAAGAACAACTCCTTGCCCAAAGTGCCAGAAGTTTCACAAGGGAGTTTGTTACTTGGTGAATTGTTTCAAGTGTGGCATGAAGGGCCATTACGCAAACAGTTGCCCGGGGATACGCACGGGGACAGTGGGAAGGCCGAATCAGCCCGGCAACGCCCAACCCCTAAGAGCGATTCAGTTTCAGCCCCAACAGCAACAACAACGACAACCACCCCAACGGCGTAATCAGCAGCAACGCCAACAGCAGCAGCCACAGCAGAATCAACAAAGACAGCAGCCCCGTCAGCCTCAGCCGGCTCAAGCCAGAGCATATGCTCTGCACCGGAGGCAGAATGAACAAAACCAGGGAAACCTGGCAGGTATGGGAACACTTCTCAACGTACCTGTTATACTTTTGTTCGATACGGGAGCATCACATTCTTTTGTAGCAAGAACATGTGTAGATCTATTGGAACTTAGATCTGAGAAAGCAAACCAGGATATGAACATCTCTTCACCCATAGGAGGGATTATGACTGTTACTCATATTTGCTCGAACCTAGAGTTGAACTTAGGATCACTTAAGGTTCTGACAAATAACTTAAACATAATACCCATGGGTGATGTAGATATAATTTTGGGAATGGATTGGTTAGCAGAAAATCATGCTACGATCCTGTGTAAAGAAAGGAAAATTTCATTCCATTTTCCTGGAAAAGAAGCTACAAGCTTTTATGGAATCAACATGGGAAGGAAGATCCCAATAATATCAGCATTGAAGGCTAGAAGTATGATAAACAAGAAAGGATGCCATGCATTTCTTGTTTATTTGAATGGAGAAGATCGAACAACGATAAAGGTTGAAGATGTAGAGATTGTATGAGAATTTTGAGATGTTTTCACGAAAATCTACCGGATTACCTCACGATGAACAAGCTGGAGTTTACCATTGACTTGGAACCGGATCGGCTCGATGTCAAAAGCATCGTGCCGAATGGCTCAAAGAAGCTGGAAGAGTTGAAAATTCAAATCCAAGAGCTGTTAGACCTAGGTTTTATCGGACCTAGTGTTTCGCAGGGAGCACCGTGTTGTTTGTAAAGAAAAGGATGGTTCCTTGAGGATGTGTATAGATTACCGAGAGGCTGAACAAAATGGCGCTCAAAACAAGTATCCACTCCCAAGGATAGATGACTTGTTTGATCGACTAAGAGGAGCTAGCGTGTTCTCGAAAATCGACCTCAAATCGTGCTATCACCAACTTAAAGTGCGGCACTGAAGATGTATTAAAGGCGCTTTCGAGCGAGATCGACCACTATGAATTTATAGTTGTGCCATTCGGATTGACCAATGCGCCGGCAGTATTCATGGATCTCATGAATAGGGTGTTCCACCCATTTTTAGACAAATTTGTTTTAGTCTTCATAGACGACATTCTTATCTATTCGAAGAATGAAGAAGAACACAAGGAACACCTCAGGACAGTACTGCAAACTTTGAGAAATGAACAACTTTTTGCTAAATTTAGCAAATGTGAATTTTGGCTAAAGGAAGTAATGTTCCTTGGACACATTGTGTCAGCCGAAGGGATTAAAGTTGATCCGGCCAAAGTAGAAGCAGTCCAAGAATGGAAATCGCCGAGGACACAAAATGAAATTAGAAGTTTCTTGGGATTAGCGGGTTACTATCGGAGATTCATTGAAGGATTCTCCAAAATTGCAAGGCCAATAACCCAGCTACTCAGAAAAGGAATTAAATTCACTTGGACTGATGAGTGTGAGGCGAATTTCCAAACGCTCAAGGAAAAGTTAACTCTCGCCTTGTATTAGAAGTTCGAGCGAGATAAAGAATACGTGGTCTATCTGAGATGCTTCCAAAATGGATTAGGGTGTGTTAATGCAAAGTGGAAAAGTGATAGCCTATGCATCTCGACAAGCGAGACCGCATGAATTAAATTATCGACACATGATGCGGAACTAGCGGTGGTGCATGCTTTAAAGATATGGAGACATCATCTCTACGGAGTAAGATGTGAAATCTTTACCGATCACAAAAGTTTGAAATACTTTTCGAGCGAGAGAGATCTAAACATGAGACAAAGAAGATGGCTCGAATTGGTAAAGACTACGACGTGGTATAAACTATCACCGGGCAAGGCAAACGTTGTAGCCGATGCCTTGAGTCGTAAAGTCAAAACCAATTGGGATGTCTCCTCACAAATGAAGAAAAACTCATTGAAGAGTTTGAAATGATGAAGATTGAATTGATTGAACAACGAGAGGCGATCACGAGTTGTATTGCTACACTCACTTTGACGTCGACTTAAGGAAAAGAATCCTTGAAGGACAAAGGATGGAGGAAAAGTTAGAAAAGCAAGAGCCGAGTAAGGACGGAGGGATGAAAAATTTTCAAGAAGCACCGAGACAATGCTTTATTATTTGAAGAAAGATTGTGTATCGGACAACAACGATCTTGAATGAAATCATGAGTGAAGCTCATGACACACTTATCTGACCCATCCAGGCGGTACAAAATGTACCAAGATTTGAAGAAAAAGTTACGGTGGGAAGGTATGAAAAGAGACATAGCCTCTTTTGTAGGCGATGTCTTGCTTGTCAACAAGTAAAAGCATTACACCAACGTCCTTATGGAAAGCTACGACCTTTGGCAATACCAGTGGAAATGGGAAGATATAGCTATGGACTTTGTTACGGGTTTACCAAAGTCTAAAAGAGGAACAACTTGCTATATGGGTAGTAGTGGGCAGACTCACCAAATGTGCACATTTACGCCAATTCAGATTACCCACAGTCGATAAGCTAGCCGGTATGCGTAAAGGAAATTATGCGCTTTGCATGGAGTACCGAAAACTATCACATCGATAGAGATTCAAAATTTACTTCAAGATTACGGACTAGCTTGCAAAAACAATTGGGCGCGAAATTAAATTTCGACCTGACTTTTCACCCTCAAACCGATGGACAATCGGAAAGGGCGATCAAACACTCGAAGACATGTTGAGAAGCGTAGTGTTGGATCGAGGTGCCAAATGGGAAGAGGTTTTACCTCTCATCGAATTTGCCTACAATAATAGTAATCAGCGACGATCGATATGGCCCGTATGAAGCCTTATATGGAAGAAAATGCCGATCACCGCTTTCTTTGGGATGAAGTGGGTGAAAGAAGAATCTTAGGGCACGATGCTATAAGCGAGATGATTGAGATCGTTCGCCAAATTAGGCAAAGAATAAAGAAGCTCAAGATGAGCGAAATCTTACTGACGTCTGCGAAGGTCGAGCTACATTTTGAAAATGGAGATAAAGTCTTTTGAAGGTCTCTCCATCTAAAGGGATTATAAGGTTTGGAGTAAAGGGAAAGTTAAGACCCGTTTTATTGGACCTTATGAAATCCTAGAAAGAATAGGCCCGATCGCCTATAGGTTGGCCTTCCGCTTGAGCACTAGGAAGCGTGCATAATGTTTTCACGTATCACTGACTCGGAAAATACGTATGCGACCGAGCATGTAATCCATCAAGGCGGCGTGATCCTCAATCGGATATGAGCTATAATGAAGAACCTACGGCTATTCTAGACCACAAGGTTGACAATTGAAAACAAATCGATTCCACTAGTCAAAGTGTTGTGGAAGCATCATGGACAAGAGGAAGCCACGTGGGAGCTTGAGGACGCAATGAAAGAAAAATACCCGATCTTTTCGAGGTATGTAAATTTGGGACGAAATTTCTTTAAGGGGTGGAATGTAATACCCGATTATTTAAGCGCCTAATTACGATATTAATTTCGTAAATTGGAATATTATTATAATAATTTGATTAATAAATTATCGAATAACGATTTCGATTATTTTGGAATAATAAATTCCTATGTACAATTCATGAATGAATGTGAATTGAGAAATACGAATGTGTAACGTATTTCAATGATATAATTTCAACGTCGATTACGTATCGATATTTAAATGCTCGTGATATTTTCTAAGTTTTTAAGCTTAGAATTTAATTCCATTATTATTGGAATAATTTAATAAAGTGATTACAGCTTTATTACGACCATTTTGAGATGAGTCGATATTTAACGTTTTGAGACGTTTCAAACGTTAACGTTTTGAGATGACTTGAGAATCAAGTCTAATGATCAAGGAATTATAGTATTTAAATTCCTATGATTATTATATGTAATTAGAGTATTATTTAGCATTAAAACAATGCTAGAACTTAAGGATTAATTATTGGGCATTGCACTAATTTTCGAAAACCCTAATTCGAAAATTAGGGTTTTTTACATGAAATGATACCGATAATTTTCCTATGATATAATTTATCATCTAAAATATATATTATGATATATATGTATAATTAGCATGGAAAATCAAATATTATCACTTGTAAAGGAAAATAGCCGTGAGCTATTTTATCTGACAAGGTTCACGTCAATTTAGTGTAGAATTGCTTTGTTATGTGATCAAGAAATACAAGTGTGATATATTTACACTCTTACCAAGTAAAATATATAGATCAAACAAGTGGATGCAATTGTGATGTGTTTAGCGATTTGTTTGACTATAGCTACACTTTGATGATGTATATATATTTTGGGAAGTGTATTGTTGACTAAATACATCTTCTTAATTCATGAATAAAATTTCTCCTCTTTGAACAAGAGAGCCAATGACTCTAAGATCCCAAAGCAAAAGATATTTCTTTGTTTGGTTCAAAATATGTAAGAGATAGTAAATACCATGACCTAAGCTAGATGAATCACCATTTTGATTCATGTGTGTGTGCATGGGGCCGACGACTCATAGTGTTCCAAAAGCAATGAATTGAATTGTTTTAACCAAGAAACTTTATGCTACTTAGTGATTGATGATGTATTCAACTATGAGTCATAAAGTAAAATGAAAGGCTTCCAAAATTTAGTTGTGTTGTGTGAGTATTAGAGCAGAGAGTGAGAGGGTGAGTGTATTAATTTATTTCTAGTTTGTACTTAAGTTTTGTCTTGAACACAACAAATACTTAACACTTTTCATTTCTCTTCCAAACACACCAAAGTACCGAGAGCTTCTCTAAGAAAACCCTAAGTGTTCTTCTTCCTTTCTTCACCAAAACCTTGATCTTAAATCATCCTACAACCAATCAAAGCCGTTAAGAAGGTTAGATATCGAGCGAGCTTGATTATACCCTAAGTTTTAAATTTCTAATGGTTAGATTAAAATTTTCAAGCATGGTTCTTAAGTAAGAAAGTATGCAAAGCATGATTTTATTTATTAATTATGTGTATTTATATAAAATGAAAGCATGTAGCATGTTTAGAAATTAATGAAACATCTATGAAATTATTTTATGGGTGTCGAAAGTTTCCATGGATGAATTAGGGTTGGATTAATTATATATGTTGTTGAAGAAGCTATAGTGATTATTGTGAAATTTATAAAAATCTTATGCTAATTATTCAAAATGACCGAACATGATGAAATATGCTAGGTTGATATACAAATTTTAATTTAAGAAATCTAATTGCATATTGTTAATTTAGGATATTAATTAGGTGATATTGGAAATTACTAGAATTGTTGGATATTATTTGCTCATTTATTTTATGTTGGCGAGAGTTTCATGTATAGATTAGGCATGATTTAGTTGTTTTTAGATCAATGTTATGATGTATTAGTGTTATACTATAGTATATAAGTATAGTGTAATTTAGTTAGAATTTTATAAAAATGTTAGTATATAGTTTGATGAAAACCGAAACCATGAACAAATCATACCTTGGTGTAGAAATTTCATATGTTGGACTATAGGTTATAAATATGTTATAAATTAATGTTGAGACTTTGTATAAATTTACTAGAATTTTAGAAAATTTATTGGACAAAATTTCAAAATAACGAAAGCTTATAAATATATATATTAAGGTTTTAAATCCTTAATATCAAGAAAATAATAAATTATATGTCTAGGAATTAATTTAGACATATTAAAAATTTTCGAAATTATTAAACATATAATATTATGTTTACGATGAACGTTATATTAAATAACGTTAAAAGCGTAAATAATGCTTAATGTATTAAAGATTAATATTGAAAGAAAATATTAATCAAAATTATCGATTTGCGTGAAAATCGAAGATTAAAGCTTTATGAAAAGAAATCGATTGAAAATCGATTTATATTGATTAAAATATGTTTTATTAAATATTTTAATGAAAAGTCAAAATGGTTGACTTTCAAAATTAACGTCTGAAATCGTTAGTTAAATACGTTAATCGTGAAAACATATTACTTTTATAAGAATATCTCAATTGTGAGAAAAGATTTCATTATTGAAATCACTTTATTGAATAACGTTATTATCGTTAATTGTTGAACCTAAAAGTTAAAATGAGGCGTAGATCATATTCGTCTCTCTCGATATCGAGAATTATTTTATTGATATCGCGTCGTTTCAACGTATTAAGACGTATAAAGAATCATCGAAACTTCGAATTATTAATTTATTTATCAAAGTTGTATAAACTTTGAACTTCTCGAAAAGCGTGCAAACGTACTAAACGTAAATTTTGCGTAAAGGTGAGACGTGAAAGCTCACAAGCAACAAGAAAAGAACACGTGTATCGAGAATCAACGTTCAAAAGTAAAGGTGGGCTTTACTATACTCAAACTGGTAGAATTTTACCAAATGATTTATTTATGATGCTTTATTGCAAGCAAATAATTATGAACTGATTTATTTAATTACCTGCCCAAAATGTTTATGTTTTATGTATGTATCCAATCCATGATTGTTGATGCATAATGTTGGGTATCCCCCACTTTATGACATGCTTGAATTCGTATTCTTTGAAGTACACCCAAGAATGATGGAGAATTAAGTATCTGTCTTGAGATGGCTCGGATTTTGTGCCTTGATTATTTTATTTGTGTCTTTGAAAGGGTGCTCGGCACGGTCGCGGCGTCTGTGAGGAGGCCTCCTCTCCAGTATGAGGAATTGTTGTGAATGATTGTTGTGGTGGATGTGGATCATACATACGTGGAAAATGCTTGCGGCGATATTTATTGAAAATGAGAAAATATTTAGTAAGCACAGTATTTCAAATTAAAACCTCGTGTATTCTTGTGATGGGCGAGTAATTCAAACTGTGATAAATTATTTTGGCATGAGCCATCTGAGTGCATTATTTGTACTCGACCGCATATTTGTTTTAAATGTGCAGATTGGTGGTAATGATGGTGATGGGGCGGAGATGTTGAGTAGTCGGGGCCTTTTGGTATTTATTAGGTTTGAAAGAAAGAACCCTTGGGTGCATATCGTCATATATGCATTCACATGCTTTCCATTGCATATTACGAATATTTTGTATGTTATTGTGAAAGTCAGATTCATCATGTCCCGTAATCCTATGTGCGGATTAACAGGACTATAACTCTAAGCAGGGGATAAAATATAAGGAGACTCTTTTAACAAGAAGCGTAATACATATGCCATTTATATTCTTGGACTATATTACATAAATTAAGGTTCTTGCAATGGAAGACATGTGATAAGTACATATGACGATGTACTATCAAGGTATAAACTTTTCGGTGACAATAATCCTATTGCTCAACACTTTGCTCCATCCATCATCGCTCAACCCGCACATTTAAAAAAAAACATGCGGTGAGTACAAGAATGCACTCGGTGGACTCATGCCAAAATATTTTATCATTTGAAGATTACCTTTGCCACATCATGGTAAGACACAAAGGTTTTAGTTGAAAATGCCTTGTGCTTACTAAAAGCATTTTATCGATTCATAAAAATCATCGCTGGCGGGCATTTTTCTTAGTGTGTATGATCCGTATCCTTAACATCCTTTTATCATATCATCATAGTCGAGCGTCGTGAAGGAGGCCTCCTCTACGACGCGTGACCGGCCGTGGTGTCCTTACGGACACACGGTCACCTTAGGTGTACCGTTAATCTAGCGGTATTGTCCTTCCGGCATAGGATCGATATCGATTTTCATTCTTAAGTTGGGGCGACCCAACAACATTCATAACATTTCATAACATCTCATAACATCTCATGGATAGGATACATACACAAAACATAAACATTTTGGCGGGTAATCTTGTAAACATTTTATCAACAGTTGAAATAAGCATCGTAAATAAATATTTGAAGCATTTTATTTTTGAGTAGAGTAAAGCCCACCGGGTTGGGTAGGTGCCTTAATCCCATTTCGACTGTAAGTCCTAGCTTTAGCCTATCTATTCTTGGCCTTGAGGTTTTGGAGTGGAAAAATCCATTGGGTCTTAGAACCAATATTTCTACTTTAGTGTATATCATGGTATGATATACACTCAATTGACCATGTGATAGCACTAGTCAAATATTTCACGTTAAGGTATGCTTTCGTGAAAATATCGTATCATGATGTTTTATCATAATTCGTACATCTTATAATGCTCTATTGTACCTTGCGACATAACATAATGAATGCATCGATTAATAGCATGTTAGTCACATAAGGCATACTTCATATAGGGTTTCCAACACTTTGCCAAATTTCAAGTGTTTAATTTCAGCAAAACAGCTTGAAACAACCCAAGTGACGTACTTTGACGATCCATAACTCTCGATTCAGAATACGTATGGTCGTACAAAGATACATTCTGAAACCTCTAAACATATGCTACAAGTTCTAAGAAGAATTAAATCCAAAAGAGTCTTGGTTCTGGAGATATAGGGTCTCAAAGTGGGCAACTCAAACTGACTTCTATACTTAGAAAATTTTCAGAATTTTCAGTTTTAGCTAACGACGAGGGGTTTTATGAGGCTCGTAACTTTTGACTCGCAATGCCAAAATGGCTGCAGGATACCAATTTAGAAACCTTGTAACAAGTACTACATATGTCATGAAGACCATACTACAAAATATCTAACTAATCGAGAAATAAATAAGTCCAAAGTTGACTAGTTGAAATGGACAGTTTCAAGTAGGTGACTTTGGGTCGATGAAAGTATACCTATAAAACTTGGTTTGGGATCAAACTTTCCAGATCATAACTAGACATGGTGAGGAACATTTCTTATGAAGAAACCCAAGTCCAAATCGGACTACAAATGGCTTGAACATCTCACGTAAAGTCATACTCGAACAGCCTATTATCATAGAAATTTTCTAAGGCAGTTTGTCCAAAAGGCTTACTGAAATACATCAACTTTAAAAATTCACCGTGAGTTCATTATAAGGAATCTGGAAATGCAACCAATCATATTGAAAATCCACTTAAGTCTAGTTTAATCCAGAAAAGCCTCACTCAATGATTCACAATATATTGGGAGATAAAAATTTTACCACAAGCTATCACTCCGTGACAATTTTGTGCAGTTAGCTTGTAAAATCTTGAATAAATAGTAAAGATTTTAGAAAATTCTGAAAATTTACAGGAATCTTCTAGACATGCTGAATTATGTTTCTTCCAAATTTTAGAGTTTTATCATTAGCCAAACTTAAAAGAAAGCCACGCACTATGGGTGATACACACTGCGATTTCGCAGATTTGTGCTGTGTTTTTATAAATACAAATAAAATAACAAATAAAGTTGGATGGACTTGAAATTTTTCAGAGTCATACTAGACAAATATAATTTCAACATATCAAAAATTCACAATCATCGGACAACTGAAACTTAGTCAAATAAATTCGTGAAGTTGCTGTTCTTCCAGGTAATCAACATGCAATGATCAAAAGTATGAATCTACCTATTAAATCAACATGCAATCACTTTCAAGCATAGACCCAACACATTCAAGCATATTGATGAACATGCATGTGTATATCTTGATCATTCCTAGGATCTAAGGAGGTGGTATCTACCTTAGCCACGAAATTGGCAGAGAATCGAGAGGGATGAAGAGTGGATTGGGGCTGTCCACTTTGAGGAGCCTTGCTGCCATGAGATGAAAGTGGGGGGAAAAGCTCTTGGCCTCCTTGCAGACTTTAGAGAGAGAGAGAGAGGAGAAATGGGGAAAGAGAGAGGAAGAGGGACGGCAATGAGGGGTGTGAGGGGTGGTGTTGGGTGGGTATAGGGGTGGAAGAACAAGTGTTGTCTTAAGTGACAAATGTAACTATATCTCATGCACAATCAACACCTCACACACACTACACCCTAACTCACGGCACACACTTATGTATATGTATAAGTTTCAGATTTTAATAGTGTAATTAGGTTATAATTAATCCAATGTCACTTAGATACATGTAGTAGGACAAATCAACAATTAAGTGCTTAGTATATATGTATATAGCTCTCGGCTATTACACTATGCCAAAGGGTCCAAATTTTATTTTCCATGCCAAACATTGATATATGTTATGACATATAGTTTAGATGATAGATAATATCATAGGATAAATTAATGGCATCATTTTATGCGATAAAAATCGAGTTCGAAAATTAGGGTTTTGAGCGTTTGAAAAATTGGTCACTATCAATTCTTGTTGATCTAGCATTGATTTAATGCTTAATAATACTGTAATTACATATACTAATCATAGGAAATTAATTCCTATAATTTCTTGATCGATTAAAGCGCTTTTCGTTTCATCTCAAAGCGTTAACGTTTGTAAGCGTTGCAAAACGTTCATTTTCGACTCATCTTGAAATGGTCGTCATCACTTTATCACATTATTCCATTAATAATGGAATTTAATTCTAAGCAATTGCTTAGAAAATATCATGAATTTTAACTATCGATCGCGATCGACGTTAAAATAATCTTTGCCGATATACTTCATATACTTTTATTCCTTAATTCACAATTCTCAGTGAATATAAAATAGGATTTCATTCCTTCGTAAATAATCAAAATCATTATTCGATATCTTATGGATTGAATCATCTCAGCGAATTTCTAATTTACGGGTTTTAAATACCGTAATTGGGCATCTAATTCTGCGGGGTTTTACATCCTACCCCCCTTAAAAGAAATTTCGTCCCGAAATTTGCATACCTCATAAAGTATGGGTATCTTAACATCATAACATCATAACTTTCTATGTGCTTTTCTTTCGTCCATGGTTCTTCCATTGGACTTTCATTATAAGACCTAAACTTGCTTCTTTAATCGTTGAATCGTACGATCAAATTAGTCGTAGATTTTCATCATAACCCATTTGAGTCAATGGTCACGTCATCATGTTGGTTTTCGTGAATTGGGCAATTTTCGTATTTCCTTAACTGTGACACGAGGAGAACATTTCGTACTTCCCTCTCAAATGTGTTGGAAGTATCAGCTATAGGCTACTAGGCTTATCATTGTTAGGAGCTCGTAAGGTCCTATAAAATGTGGTCTCAACATTCTTGTATCTAAACTTATAATTTCTCTAGATGGAGAAATCTTAAGAAACTTTAATTCTGCATTCGAGAATGCAGTTCGAGTTCTGGCGCATCACCGTAAGACTTTTATCTCATCTAAGTTTTTCTTATTCTTTGCCTCGTTAGCAAATATCTTAATCGTTTCATTTACAAAGTCAGGACATTATACCTTTTCTCACCTACTTTATTACAATAAAGTGGTGGTCAATACTTCTTTTCGCAATACGCCTCATAAGGCTACATTGATCGTTATTTGGTAGCTATGGTCGTATGTAAACTTACCAAGTGGTACAATCGTTCTCACTTGCATCTTGGTTTAACACTTATGTTCTATCGTATCCTTAAGCGTTCATATAGTCCTTTTGATCCCCATACGCTTTGTGGTGGATATCTATGTTAAGGCTTAATCTCGTATCTAACTCCTTTTATGAGTTAGCTCAAAATCTAGGGTACTCTTGGTGTCTCTATCCAAGGCGATAGGTTTGGTACTCCTTGTAAATATAAAATTTCCTTTTATGCGGTGAGTTAACTTATTGGATCTATGAGTCATACGAATAGCGAGTCAAACATAATTGGTGAGTCATTTCACTATTACCCATATATCGTGTTCTTCTTTATGACTTTGGTAAAATCATCACAAGATCTATTTCTATATCATTCTATTTCCATTCGTGTAGTTCTAGAGATTATACTCTCTTATAAGGCCTTTGATACAATGCCTTTACTTATTTGTAGTAGAGAGACTTTGCTCGACTATATTGTTATATCTTATCTCATTCCTTCCTATCTAACCTTTCTCATAATTCACAATGTCACTTAAAAATGCCTGGTTGGGCGGTATGAGAAGGATCGTGAAATTCATTCTTGGTTTCATTTCTAAGCTTATTATTGCGTGGAAATATATGTATATCTCTCTCTTAGACAATATAACATTGTCTATGCTCCTTAAAATCCTTGACTCTTCATTTCTTATTTTAATTAGTATTCTATTCCATCTTCATTCTCTCTTTTAGTCATATTTCACCTTGGTTGTGGAAATACTACTTACATTCGTCCCTGATTGCCCGACTATTACTGTTCTCGTTTTCTTAATCTTTCCAATGAGTTTTCCTTTTCTATAAGGACATACCATAATTTAGACTGAATTTTATAACTTAGGCATTAGATTCTACATTAACCTTCCTTAGGTGATTATTTATCACAATTATAATCTTTTACTGATTCGAGCCATCTTTTCTATCCTGTATCCAAGTTTCTTTGCTCGACGAATAACTTCAACTTTTGTGAATTGTGAAGGGTTCTTAACTTATTAATATAAGAGTGATGTTCTCGCGACTTTGGTATTTATACTACTGTCACTATCAGAGGTAATAGATTTTGGCACTCCGTGAAGTCGTATAATCTCCTTTACATACAGCTGGCCTAACTTGTCAGATCCATAAGTACTTTGGATTGGTAGGAAGTGAGCACTCTTGGTGAGTCTATCAACAATTACCAATATAGCGGTGTTCCCTCTTTTTGATTTGGGTAAGTTCGTAACGAAGTCCATCGTTATTTCATCTCATTTCCACTCGGGTATTTCCAACGGCTGTAACTTTCTGTATGGACGTTGGTGTAACGCTTTCATCTGCTGGCAAACAAGACGGTGTTCTACGAAAGAAGCTATGTCTCATTTCATGCCTTCCCACCAAAACTTTTCTTTCAGGTCTTGGTACACCTTAGTACTATCTGGGTGGGCGGTGTAGGGTGTATCGTGAGCCTCACTCATTATTTCATTTTGAAGTTTTGCGTCGTCTGGAAAGCATATTATTCCTTCAGACAATAAGGCGTGTCCAACGCCTCCTGAAAGTTCTTAAATCCTCCATCCCTTACCCTTTCTCGGATCTTTTCTAACTTTTCCTCCATCCTTTGTCTCTCGATGATCCTTTTTCTTAAATCAGATTCTGTCACTATTTCAAGTCATGAGTTGGGAAATTCTTTTCATGTGGCCTAAGTCATTGTGACACATAAGTTATTATTTATCTCATATTAATACATAGCCTTACTTTTGTTAATCCGTGAGAATTGTGACTCTATTTTGGGGTAACTATCTTATTGGTCTTGTTACCTTAGAGAGTTCTTAATGGATCTCTAACAGAAGTCAAATAATCTATAAAATTCCTGATCTTATTTTAGGTCATTGACGTCTTTCATCTTTAATTGCTTTGTCCTTTGTCAGATCTACATTGTTTTCTTCTAAAGACACTATGTGCCTGAGGAATATTTCTCCTTTAAGCTGAGATTTACAAAACTGTACTTGGCAAAATTTTGCCCGGCTCTTAAAAGTCGTAAGGCGACCTTGATTTTCTTTATGTTCTTTCTCGTCCTTTGAATAGATAAGAACATCATCTATGAGGATTGAGATAAAATTATCTAGGTATGTGTGAAACACTCGATTTTGAGGTTCATAAGCAGGGGTGGTGCATTGGTTAGTCCGAATAGCGTAACTATTATCTCATAGTAACCATATTTTATTCGAACAATTCATTTCCTATTTCGGATATCATTCTTCAAGACCACATAATATTACATCATAATGCCTCGGTGAGGACTTTTCGTACATTACTTACGGTCGGTCTCTGGTGACCGATTCAAAGCGTCTACTTTTTTTACACTCAAAACTTTGACACTTCTTTACCATATTCATAAATTCTTCCAAACTACGTTTATTTTACATATTATAATCACATCATTTTCATCATAAACCATTATTTACATATAAGTCTTATAGGATCCTAGGATTCTAGGTCTCTGAGTGACCTTCGTCGGAGTCGTACTCCTCCCTTGGAAACTTGTCTTTCTCCAAGTACGTTTTTATTTCATATTTCGATGATTATTCTCTTTCAGAGAGCCAGGGGTCCAGCTGCTCCCCGTTTCTACTTCAATACCATAAGTTGGTGTTACTTTTATCAGAAAGTATGGTTGGGTTGGTAGTGGTAATTCTCCTAATCTGCGAGGGCGATAAGATTTTGTCCTTTTGCCCTTCTTGTCTCTTTCTGGTACAATTGACGGCACAGGACGTGGGGCGGCGTTTGGAATATCAGGGTACAACCATTTCTTTATGCCGTGCAGTGTAACTTGCCGAGGTCCGGGACAAGTAATCGTAGGTGTCGTTTCCTATGCATTATATGTATACTTGAGCCTATTGACAACTCCTGGTAAGTCTGTCCAGACTTTGGAATTTTTCTCATGGAGAAATTATTCTTTTGATACTTCTTTTGCAAAATTCTGTCGTGTAAAATCTCTAACTAAAAGGCTAGGCCCATGTCACTAATCATATGAATGACAGCCATTTCCGAAACTTCTTGTTTCTAAAATTATATCTATGTTCCACTTAGATATAATGATCCAAATCATTGGATAGCACTTTAGGCGATTCTAGGTTCAATTTCGAGCTTGAGCAACATTTGCGATGGTCAAAATTCTCGTATAGGTAAGGAGATTTTCATTTCTTGATTAACACCACGAATTGGGTTCTATAGCTTCTACACATACTTGTGCGATGTCAGCGAAGCACCTAAATTGAACAAAATTTTATGGCTATTAGAAATTTTTCCTCATACATATACGCCTTTTGGTTCTGTTTGTTACATTTTCGATGCAAGGTGTAGGCTTTGGTCTACGGTGTTCCGTTTATTCAAGTAAATGTCTATTTCATATGTCATTGTCCTTTCCATTGGGACATTATGTTCCCTTATTACTGGCCTTCATTGCCTCATTCACCCTATACTTCTCGGTATCGGTCTCATTATGCTTTTACTAATAGCATTCATGGTTGAGTTTACATCAACTTATCCTTTGATATTGATATATTTCCATAACTAAGTCTCATCTTAGAGATCGTCATGTTTCTATCACTATCATTCATTCCTAATCCGGTATGGATGATTTAATTCCCTTTTCACTTTATCGATCTTAGGAATATATTTCTCATATGTCCTTACTTTAAACTCCTTTCTAGAAATCCTTGTCTTGGCATTTAGTGCCATCATTTGTAATATCCCTTTTGGATATCGTCATTTCTTCTTAATCTTTTATTGATTCATCATGCAATTTCGCATAAGATAAAATCCTTTGTCCTTTGGGGATGTATTATACTTTTGCTTTGACGTCAAATATCTTTACCATTTTCTCGACATTCAATGTTTTCTTCACTTCCATGTGAGAGATACTTAATACCTCACTTTATTGATCGTCACAAAAATATGGGGGTAAGATTTACAATTAGGTCCACCTTAAGATCCTTCCATGTGAATCTTTTCCTGTGTTCTCTTGGATGTATTTCCTTTAGATCTATAGAAACTATCTTGATTGTTAACTATTAAGTTACACGAGACAAGCGTTTTGTGTCATTATAACTTAGGGTATTAAGATTCATTTCAAAATAATGAATCTATTTCTTAATTCATTTCCTTACTTCAAGGGAATTACCTTACTTATCGAAGTCATAACATTTCTGAAACTTATGTCATATCAGGAACTATCTAATTGTATAGCTCGTAATTTCTTCTGCTATTTTTGACTTTTTTCTGTTTTCATGAGCATGGTATTTGAAAGAAATCTTACTTTCGTTATACATTAGTTTCCACTTTCAGGACTAGAACCGTTATCATTGTCGTATGGCTTGGTAGGGTAGTACATTCATACACCATAACTTAATTCTAAGCATCACATTACAATGTCTTGACTTCGGAGTTATTTCCTCCATATTTAGTTCACATACTAGGGCTATCCTCGTCGTTCACACAATCTTGAGGATTATGATTCCTCAATCTCATTATCTTTTGATTAACTAAGTTTTAATTACTCGGAATCGATTATGCTCAAGCATAATCTCATTGGTTGAGGTATAAGGCGAAAGATCTATTTTCTGGGATGTTATCACTTCTTTATATGTATATATTCTTTGAAAAGAATATCTTGTATGCATCTTCATTCTTTTTAAACATGTCCAACCTACTAACGAGATTTCAAGGACATCCAACTATCTTAAAGATAAGTTGTAATCGCTCTCGTCATGACATAATAAGGAAAATTCATATCCTACAGGTATCATATACTTTTCTTTACTTTTGCTCTTTGCATTTAATGCTAGAGAGTATCTTATTCATAACTTTGTTATCATAACAGTCGTATGATGGTATAACTTCATTGTTATTATTCTTTGTTAACCCCATCAAGGGTCATCACATCATGTGTGCCATAGGAAAAATATCTCGTCTCATCGAGATTTTCTTTACATCATAATTTCTTGATGTCTATCACTTCTTGATGCGAAACTTTTAGGTGGTGTGATAAGTCAACCTATTCCATGCCCGATATTTATCGCTTTACTAATTCGTACTTAGGTGACAGGGTAAGTCAACATTTATCATACTTGATGGTTTCAAGAGTCGAGAAGAAATTATCACGACTACTTACAGGAGGTATTGTCTAATCCATCAAGATAACATCTTTTCAATGATTGAATCGATATGTTCCTTGGGTGAATAAATGGGGCTCTAGGGTCGAAGACCGAATGACGACTCTGAGATTTCTTTGGTCATATGGGCTGGCGGACCGTCACAATTATATTCTCGATCACACAAGGCTTTGGGTTCAAAAGGACACTTTGTAAATTTTTGAGTTGGAAGTTTTCTTGGAAGAAGTGAGAAACTCGAATGATTTCTCAATTGGAACTAGGTCATAGAGTTAAATTCAATGACAGAAATTGGGTAATGGATATAATTTGAAAGCTTATATACCCGTAATAGGTCATCAACAAAGTTCTCATGTATGTCGAGGTTCTACTTGTATTCTTTGGAGATCTTACTTTCTTAGTAACATTCTAGGATTCGTATCATACTATAACAGTCTTACTCTTTTCAAATCGTAAAACTAACTTCAACTGATTCTCATGAATTCTGGAGTAGGAATCCGGAATTTGGTCCTTCATAAGAAATGAAGTACAGTGCATTAGGAGCACGTAGGCGAAAACCATACGTAAATCGGAGTTCACACGATCAAGAACTAGTCAAAACAAAATCACTGCGCAGTGCAGGGAAATTTACACGCGTTCGCGCCGAGGTCATAAGCGATGCCGACACCAAGGTCGTGCATGCCGTTACGATGCCGGTGGTACAGAATATTGCCGACACGAGGTCAGACAAACTACCCCAGTCGACATGTCAAAGGCGATGTTATAAATGCCGATTTTGAAGTCGATAGTCGCACATGCCGAGGTCGAGCCGAGGTCGTACATGTCGGTCGAACAATTTCGTATAAATCTTTCACTTTTCTTCACTCAAGATGGAATGAAGTTCTCAAATCCATCACTAATCTTGTTCTTGTAATTGAAGGAAATTCTTACTTCTACGTTCTTTCGTAAAAGGGATCATCGTCTTATAAAGTCTACGTTACGTTGAACTAGCATGCTCATCATCATAATCAACTTTGAGATTGAAGTAAAACTTGAATATTCCTCGTAGCTCATTTATACATGACGTATTTCGTTGAATTTAAAAATTCAACATATCATATTGACAATTCAATGTCAATCTCAATCATCTTAAACATGAATAATCATAACTTTGTTCATAATAATTAACCCTTATTAAATTCGAGAATTGAACATTTCATCTTTGGCATATCGTACAAAACTTTCTCATATCATTGTCATCATCTTTCTTATATCCTCATTCTTTTCATAACTTTCTTGACAAATCATTTGTCACAACATTCATTCTCAACCTTTCTCATAGCTTTCATTTGTTTTGAAAGATCATATCAATCATCATCTACTTCACAACATAATATTTCATTTCACTTAAAAATTTATTTCACTTTCAAACTTTTCATTTTCAAACCGAGAAAAATAATTTCATAAACATTCGTCTTGGCCAGGCTAATTTTCAAAACTTTGAAAAAAAAGTCATTTACCTCATTTCGGTTGAGCTTGATGTGATGGAGTGTTGAGCATTGTCAGCTGATCTCTAGAAGTCTAATGACTCAATCTAGACTTAACCCTAAAGGAGATTTTAGGTTCAAGAGCGAACCGCTCGATACCACTCTGTCATGACCCGTAATCCTATGTGCGGATTAACAGGACTATAACTCTAAACAGGGATAAAATACAAGGAGACTCTTTTTAACAGTAAACGTAATACATATGCCATTTATATTCTTGGACTATATTACATAAATTAAGGTTCTTGCAGCGGAAGACATGTGATAAGTACATATGACGATGTACTATCAAGGTATAAACTTTTCAGCGACAATAATCCTATTGCTCAACCTTTGCTCCATCCATCATACGCTCAACTGCGCATTTAAAAACAAACATGCAGGGCTGAGTACAAGAATGCACTCAGTGGACTCATGCCAAAAATATTTTATCATTTGAAGATTACACTGCCACATCATGGTAAGACACAAGGGTTTTAGTTGAAAATGCCTTGTGCTTACTAAAGCATTTTATCAGTTCATAAAAATCATCGCCTGGCCAGGCATTTTTCTTGGTGTGTATGATCCATATCCCTTAACATCCTTTCATCATATCATCATAGTCGAGCGTCGTGAAGGAGGCCTCCTCTCTGACGCCGTGACCGGCCGTGGTGTCCTTGACACACGGTCACCATAGGTGTACACGTTAATCTAGCCGGTATTGTCCTTCCGGCATAGGATCGATATCGATTTTCATTCATAAGTTGGGGCGACCCAACAACATTCATAACATTTCATAACATCTCATAACATCTCATGGATAGGATACATACACAAAACATAAATATTTTGGCAGGTAATCTTGTAAACATTTTATCAACAGTTGAAATAAGCATCGTAAATAAATATTTCAGAAGCATTTTATTTTTGAGTAGAGTAAAGCCCACTGGTTGTAGATTGCCTTAATCCCATTTCTTGGACTGTAAGTCCTAGCTTTAGCCTATCTATTCTTGGCCTTGAGGTTTTGGAGCTGGAAAAATCCATTGGGTCTTAGAACCAATATTTCTACTTTAGTGTATATCATGGTATGATATACACTCAATTGACCATGTGATAGCACCTAGTCAAATATTTCACGTTAAGGTATGCTTTCGTGAAAATATCGTATCATGATGTTTTATCATAATTCGTACATCTTATAATGCTCTATTGTACCTTGCGACATAACATAATGAATGCATCGATTAATAGCATGTTAGTCACATAAGGAATACTTCACATAGGGGTTTCCAACACTTTGCCAAATTTCAAGTGTTTAATTTCAGCAAAAACAGCTTGAAACAACCCAAGTGACGTACTTTGACGATCCATAACTCTCGATTCAGAATACGTATGGTCGTACAAAGATACATTCTGGAAACCTCTAAACATATGCTACAAGTTCTAAGAAGGAATTAAATCCAAAAGATTCGTGGTTCTGGAGATATAGGGTCTCAAAGTGGGCAACTCAAACTGACTTCTATACTTAGAAAATTTTTCAGAATTTTCAGTTTTAGCTTAACGACGAGGGGTTTTGCGAGGCTCGTAACTTTTGACTCGCAATGCCAAAATGGCTGCAGGATACCAATTTAGAAACCTTGTAACAAGTACTACATATGTCATGAAGACCATACAAGAAAATATCTAACTCATCGAGAAATACATAAGTCCAAAGTTGACTAGTTTGAAATGGACAGTTTCCAGTAGGTGACTTTGGGTCGATGAAAGGTATACCTATAAAACTTGGTTTGGGATCAAACTTTCCAGATCATAACTAGACATGGTGAGGAACATTTCTTATGAAGAAACCCAAGTCCAAATCGGACTACAAATGGCTTGAACATCTCACGTAAAAGTCATACTCGAACAGCCTATTATCATAGATATTTTCTAAGGCAGTTTGTCCAAAAAGGCTTACTGAAATACGTCAACTTTTAAAATTCACCGTGAGTTCATTATAAGGAATCTGGAAATGCAACCAATCATATTGAAAAGCCACTTAAGTCTAGTTTAGTCCAGAAAAAGCCTCACTCAATGATTCACAATAGATTGGGAGATAAAAATATTTTACCACAAGCTATCACTCCCGTGACAATTTTGTGCAGTTAGCTTGTAAAATCTGGAATAAATAGTAAAGATTTTTAGAAAATTCTGAAAATTTACAGGAATCTTCTAGACATGCTGAATTATGTTTCTGCCAAATGTTATAGTTTTATCATTAGCCAAACTTAAAACGAAAGCCACGCACTATGGGTGATAAACACGGCGATTTCGCAGATTTGTGCAGTGTTTTGATAAATAAAATAAAATATCAAATCAAGTTGGATGGACTTGAAATTTTACAGAGGCATACTAGACACATATAATTTCAACATATCAAAAATTCACAATCATCGGACCACTGAAACTTAGTCAAATAAATTCGTGAAGTTGCTGTTCGTCCAGGTAATCAACATGCAATGATCAAAAGTATTGAATCTACCTATTAAATCAACATGCAATCACTTTCAAGCATAGACCCAACACATTCAAGCATATTGATGAACATGCATGTGTATATCTTGATCATTCCTAGGATCTAAGGAGGTGGTATCTACCTTAGCCAAGAAATTGGCAGAGAATCGAGAGGGATGAAGAGTGGATTGGGGCTGTCCACTTTGAGGAGCCTTGCTGCCATGAGATGAAAGTGGGGGGAAAAGCTCTTGGCCTCCTTGCAGACTTTAGAGAGAGGGAGGAGAGGAGAAATGGGGGAAAGAGAGAGGGAAGAGGGACGGCAATGAGGGGTGTGAGGGGTGGTGTTGGGTGGGTATAGGGGTGGAAGAACAAGTGTTGTCTTAAGTGACAAATGTAACTATATCTCATGCACAATCAACACCTCACACACACTACACCCCTAACTCACGGCACACACTTATGTGTATGTATAAGTTTCAGATTTTAATAGTGTAATTAGGTTATAATTAATCCAATGTCACTTAGATACATGTAGTAGGACAAATCAACAATTAAGTGCTTAGTATATATGTGTATATAGCTCTCGGCTATTACACTATGCCAAAGGGTCCAAATTTTATTTTCCATGCCAAACATTGATATATGTTATGACATATAGTTTAGATGATAGATAATATCATAGGATAAATTAATGGCATCATTTTATGCGACAAAAATCGAGTTCGAAAATTAGGGTTTTTGAACGTTTGAAAAATTGGTCACTATCAATTCTTGTTGATCTAGCATTGATTTAATGCTTAATAATACTGTAATTACATATACTAATCATAGGAAATTAATTCCTATAATTTCTTGATCGATTAAAAGCGCTTTTCGTTTCATCTCAAAGCGTTAACGTTTGTAAGCGTTGCAAAACGTTCATTATCGACTCATCTTGAAATGGTCGTCATCACTTTATCACATTATTCCATTAATAATGGAATTTAATTCTAAGCAATTGCTTAGAAAATATCATGAATTTTAACTATCGATCGCGATCGACGTTAAAATAATCTTGCCGATATACTTCATATACTTTTATTCCTTAATTCACAATTCTCGGTGAATATAAAATAGATTTCATTCCTTAGTAAATAATCGAAATCATTATTCGATATCTTATGGATTGAATCATCTCGGTGAATTTCTAATTTACGGGTTTTAAATACCGTAATTGGGCATCTAATTTGCGGGGTATTACAGTATCCGTCTGAATTATCGAACCCACTGTTAAAGGAACTCGTAGCCTTTACATTTGTATATGACTTTTGCCTTGTGAATAAGAGTTGAATTGCTTTTGCCTTGTAAATAAGGTTTGATCATTGAAGTTCGATAAATATTATTACGAAATCTTTTGATTATTTTATCAATTGTTTTGCATTCATTTGCTTCAAGCTACGATTCTTCTAATCATCCTTTGGATTAGAGCCGGTGTGACAAATGCTCTCGGAAATTCTTAAAATTACCAAATGATTTCCAAAATTCTTTCAAAATTCATATAGTGTATTATTATACACTTATGGTCATTAATATGTATTAATATCATCCATATAACAATCGATCATCACCCTATTCACATAAGGCATAATTCACCTAGGGAGTTCCAACACTTAGTCAAATTTTCAAGTGTTTAATTTCAAGAAAACAGTTTGAAACAACCCAAGTGGCGTACTTTGACGATTCATAACTCTCGATTCAGAATACGTATGGTCGCAAAAGATACATTCTGAAAACCTCTAAACATGTACTACAAGTCCTAAGAAGGAATTAAATCCAAAGAGTCATGGTTTTGGAGATATAGGGTCTCAAAGTGGGCAACTCAAACTGACTTCTATAATTACAAATTTTTAGAATTTTCAGTTTTAGCTTAACGACGAGGGGTTTTATGAGGCTCGTAAATTTTGACTCACAATGCCAAAATGGCTGCAGGCTACCAATTTGAAACCTTGTAACAAGAAATACATATTTCATGAAGACCATCTGGAAACTATCGACGATCGAAATACATAAGCCCAAAGTTGACTAGTTGAAATGGACGGTTCCAGAGGTGACTTTGGTCGATGAAAGATATACCTATAAAACTTGGTTCGGGATCAAACTTTCCAGATCATAACTAGACATGGTGAGGAATATTTTTATGAAGAAACCCAAGTCCAAATCGGACTACAAACGGCTTGAACATCTCACGTAAAGTCATACTCGAACAGCCTATTACATGAAAAATTTCACTAAGGCAGTTTGTCCAAAAGCTTACTGTAATGTATCGACTTTAAAATTCACCGTGAGTTCATTATAAGGAATCTGGGAATTAAACCAATCATATTGTAAATCCACTTAAGTCTAGTTTAATCCAGAAAAATCCTCACTCAATTATTCACAATAGATTGGGAGATAAAAATAGTTTACTACAAGCTATCACTTCCGTGACAGTTTTGTGCAGTTAGATTGTAAAATATGTAATAAATAGTAAACATTTTTAGAAAATTCTGAAAATTTACATACATCTTATAGACATGCTGAATTATGTTTCTGCCAAATTTTAGAGTTTTATCATTAGCCAAACTTAAAATGAAAGCCACGGACTATGGGTGATGAACACGGCAATTTCACAGTTTTGCGCGATGCTTTTGAAAAATACGATTAAAATAGCAAATCAAATTGGAAGGACTTGAAATTGTACAGAGGCATACTAGACACATATAATTTCAATGTATTAAAAATTCACAATCATCGGACCACTGTAACTTAGTCTATTAATTTTATAAAGTCACTGTTCCCCAGATCAAAAACATGCAATCGCTTCCAACTATCATACAATGATCACAAGTCATAAATCTACTTATTAACTCAACATATTCAAGTACATTGATACACATGCATACATATGGTTCAAATGTTACTAGCTCAAGGGTGTATATCTTTAAAAAAGTCTAACAAGCATCCGAGATTGATGAAGAGAAACGTGGAGCTCATTGTCGTCGGCTATGGATGTGCTAGTGTTGAGAGTGTTGTATTCAATTGAAGAAGAATTGGGAGGAGGAGATGAGAGGGGAAAGGGACGACTGAAATCTGCATTTGGGGGGGTTGTGTGGTGGTAGAGAATGGCTGAAGTGGTGTAGGTGTTGGGGTGGTTGCTTATGGGTGACAATTGTCACCCTTAATACATGCATAAATGACACCACACACACCTCTACCTACACACCACACACATGCACAATTTTGTACACATATATATGTATATATATCAGATTTAATCATTTAATTAGACCATATAATTAATCACATTTCCATATAGTAGATATATGCAAAAGTGGTAAGATTAACATACATTTGTTACACATATAACATTTTCGCCCTTATGCCCAAACATAGACTAAATTTTATTTTTCATGTTAAACATAGATATATGCATCATAGTATATGATTTAGATGATAATTAATAGCATAGGATAATTTAATGGCATCATTTTATGCGATAAAAATCGAGTTCGAAAATTGGGGTTTTCGAACGTTTGAAAAATTGGTCACTATCAAATCTTGATGATCTAGCATTGATTTAATGCCAAATAATACTGTAATAACATATGAAAATCATAGGAAATAATTTCCTATAATTTCTTGATCGATTAAAATGCTTTTCGTTTCATCTCAAAACGTTAACGTTTGAAAACGTTGCAAAACGTTCATTATCGACTCATCTCAAAATGGTCTTCATCGCTTTATTAAATTATTCCATTAATAATGGAATTTAATTCTAATCTTAATTGCTTAGAAAATATCATGAATTTTAACTATCGATACGCGATCGACGTTAAAATAATACTGCCGATATACTTCATATACTTTTATTCCTTAATTCACAATTCTCAGTGAATATAAAATAGGATTTCATTCCTTCGTAATTAATCGAAGTCATTATTCGATATCATTCTGATCGAATATCTCAGCGAAAACTTTGATTTACGGGTTTTTAAATACCGTAATTAGGCATTTAATTCTGCGGGGTATTACAGTACATTCCCCACATTTTGGTGGAAGTACGAATCTATAGGCTACTAGGCCTATCATTACTAGGATCTCATAATGTCCTATAAAACGTGATCTCAACATTCCTGTATCTGAACTTTATAATTTCCCTCGATGGAGAAATTTTAAGGAACTTTATTTCGCATTCAAAATGCAGTTTGGATATACGCATATCAGCGTAAGACTTTTGTCTGCCCTGAGCTTCTCTTATTCCTTGTCTCATTTGGCTGATATCTTGATCATTTTATTTACGCTGTCAGGACCTTATACTTTCTCTCACCTACTTTATTACAATAAAGTGGTGGTCGATACTTCTTTCCACATAATGCCTCATATGACTATATTGATCGTTGCTTGACAGCTATGGTCGTACTTGAACTTAACAAGTGGTACAACACGTTCCCACTTGCACCTTGATTTAACATTTATGTTCTCATCGTATCCTTAAACATCCATATTGTCCCTTTTATCGTCCATCTGTCCATGAATGTAAATTATGCTAAGGTTCAATCTCATGTCTAACTTCCTTTTGGTGAGCTAGTCCCCAAAATTTAAGGGTAAACTGGGAGTCTCTATCTGAAGTGATAGGTCTTGGCACCCCCTGTAAAGGTACGATTTCATTTATTTACGACTGAGCTAACTTATCAGATTCATGAGTCATCCGAATGAGCAGATATGAACATATTTGGTGAGTCACTACTACTACCCATATAGTAGTGCTATTTCTTTATGACTTTGATAAAACCGTCAATAATCCATTGCTATGTCATTCCATTTTCATTTGTGTATCTCTAGAGATTATAATCTATTATAAGGTCATTGATACAATGCCTTCACTTGTTGGTAACCGAGTCAACGCTCGACAATTTGGTTATATCTCATTTCATTTCTTACTATCTAACTTTTCTCAGTAAATCATAATATATCTTAATGTTGCTCGGTAAGGCAAGATGAGAGAGTATCATGAGCTTCACTCATGATTTTATTTCTAAACTTATTATTGCTTGAAATGTATAACCTTTCCTTAGACAATATGACATTCGCTCGGCGCTTAGAAATCAAATCGACCTGCGTTCTTCTCCTTAGCTCGTATTCTTTCAAATCTTTCATCTTTCCCTTTTCGTTTATTTCACTCTTTCTCAAACCGACATAATCGTGAGTGTGGTATACTGACTCCGATCGCCTCTGGTTTCCCAACTATTTCTATTTTCTTTTCTTTTCTTTTTTTTAAAAAACTCTTTAATGAGTTTTCCTTCTCTTGCAGAGATACATCGTAATTTAACCCGAGTTTTCACGACTTAGGTCATTAGATTCTTCATTAACCTTCCGTAGGTGGTAATTTATATCATAATTAGAATCTTTTAATGATTCGAGCCATCTTTTCTATCTCATTTTTAAGTTTCTTTGCTCGAAGGAATATTTAAAACTTTTATAATCTGTGAAGAATCCCCAGTTCATTCCTGATGTGTGATGTCTCCAAGACTAAAGTACTCATACTATTGCTGCTACTTCAAGTCGAAATTCACATTTACTATACTTGACAAGATCTATTCGGCTTTAGATGTCCGTAAGACAATCCTCCGATGTTCTTTATGTTCTTTCTCATTCTGCGTATAGATAAGAACATCATTCATAAGATTGAGACAAAATTGTCTAAGTACGTGTGGAACACTCGATTTTTGAGGTTCATTAACAGGGCTGGTACTTTTGTTAGTCCGAATGGCATAACTATTATCTCATAGTAACCATATCTTATTCGGAACAATTCATTTTCGTACCTGAGATACCATTTTACGAAAACCATGTAACATATACCATCAAAATGCCTCAATGAGGACTTTCATACATTAATTACGAGGGTCGGTCTATCGAGCCAACTGATTACAAGGCGTCTAGTCCTTTTTACATCTAAAATTTTGACACATCTTCAACATATTCACAAAATTTTCCAAACTACGTTTATTTTACATATTCTAACCACACCATTTTCATCATAAACCATTATGTACATATAAGTCTCATGTTATCATAGGATTCTATGTCTCTGAATGGCCTTCGTCGGAATCGTAATCCTCATTTGGAAATTTGCCTTTGGTGTAGAGCATAACTCTAGCCTATGTCGGTTATGGCTGACGGGGTACTTGCCATTGCTGGTATCGCTGTTGCTGCCATGGCAGTTGTCGTCGTTGCTGCTGTTGTCGCGGATATTGGGGCTGATATTGTATAGCCCTAAGTGGTTGGGTTGGCCTTATCGTTTCTCCGGGCGCATTTCTGGGCAGTCATATGCATAATGGCCCTTCACACCACATTTAAAACAGCTGCCACTGCCTGCTAAGCATGCACCTCTGTGCAGTGTATGACATTTCGGACAAGGAAAAATCCCTACTCGCCCTTGTGGTGCCCTGTTTTCTTGCCATGGTCTTTTGTTACTTGTATTCCCAAAATTTCCTCGTTTGTTGTTATTGAAACTACCTTCTCATTTTCTCTTGCCTTTGTCACCAGCATTATGTGACTTTGTATGGGTCAATTTATCTTCAGGCATTGCTACCTCAATATCTAAAGCCCGACCGAGAGCTTCAGTATAAGTCAAGTCACCATGACTAGCAAGAGGCATTCTTATCTCATGCCTTAGACCAGATTGAAATTTCTCTGACATCTTCATGTCAGTACTCACTTGGTCTGGAGCATATCTTGACATATTGCAAAAGATGCGATCATACTACATCCTTTGAAATACCCGTATTTGTAATGTAGATTAACCCATAATTAAGATCTCATTAAGAAGGGAATTGCATCCTTAAGAAAGAGTTGGTTAAGTTAGAAGCTTTTGCATTAAGCTTCGAGTTGAGACGATAGAATTTCGGCAGATTTGAGATAGAATCTGAGATAAGATCCTTAAATCTAGTCGAACATAAGAAGACCTAGATTTAAATAGTCTTGATATGATAGATACATGCTCAACGAAGTCTTGATTTCAGAAAATTGAGAATTTCAAAATTTACGTTTTTATGACGTCGGCGTTTGCCGATTAAGCTCGGATGAAGAGCAAAATATTTAAAATGGTTTTTAAGGTCAAAAATATGTTTAATAAGTATATTTTGATATTTATGAGTAAATATTGAGGTTAAAAGTAGAGATTCAAAAGAGGTTATTTTATCGGATAATTAGCGTCGATTTCTTGCGATAAAAACGTTATGTTTTATTCTACAATATTTATAATTATTTTCTACAACAAAAGTGATTATTTTATATTAAAGAAAATGAGAAAAGAAAAGGAAAGAAAAATGTTTCTAGAATATGGTGATTAATCACCTTAAATAAAGAAAATGAAAAATAAAATTATTTATTACATAATATAAAGTTTATACTTTAGACTTTTCAACATGATTTCTCCCTCATTTCTCTCCCTCACTCACGGTTACACACACTCACACACATATTTTCACACATTAATTTTCAGCATTTGGGGGTTCAAAAAATAGGAAGATCCGACCGTTGGATTTTCGATCGGTCTTCGAATAGAGGTATAATCTCGTACCGAGAACGCATCTACGGTTTTAAATTTTTAAAAACATGATCATATGTTGAAATCAGATTTTTTGTCATTATGTATTGATTATGATTGATTATGTTTTGTTGATTATTTATGAATATTATGATAGATTCGACGTCTACGTATTGTTTAACGTTGAATTTGTAAAGCATATGTTTATTATTAGTAAATTCTTGAAATTTTCGAAAAAGGGGAGCTATTGATCTTGAATAATTGATGTTGTTATGATTGAATTTCCTTCATATATGTGTTATTGGATTAATATAAGCGTGTTTGGAACAAGAAAAAGCGTTTGAAATCGAAATTATCGAAAAACCCTAAATGGCGAAACCCTAGGTCCATATATTGTTGGATTTTTGATTTTATTTGATCATTTGACTTCATATTTGGATTCTATGATATGAATAAAGCTAAAGTGATTTATTCGATTTTTCCATGACGTATTCAAAACGGTAAAATTTTAGTTTGTCGGCGAAAATTAGTTTTCAAAGCCAAAGCTTTGATCTCTATGTTTTATTGATAAAATGATGATATTTAATGATAGTTGAGCATGTATATAGGTTCGTTGGTGTTAGATGGCGTCTCACGTGAATTTTCGACGTTAGACCCTAAGTGACGTCTTAAGGGGATTTTTGGTTATTGACTAAAATGAGATGATTGAGGCTTGTTGTTGAGTTTCCTATGCATATTGAGATATATGGTGATGAATTGGTGGAGTTTGGGCTATGTTTGGTTGATCTGGTGTTGATTTGGCGATGCGTTTTATAAACGTTACGCTGTCGAATTTTCGATAGAATTTGTTTGTTAATAAGATGTTAGAGGATGCAATGACCCAAGTTTTGATAACCATAGTGTCTTATATTTGATATCGAGAAGATATGGTTGTGTCGACGACTAAGATGAGTAATGTTCTTGTTTGGCTCTTGATAGGCTTTTATGCCGTTCTATGAGGATAAGATATGGATAAAGGAAGAAATGAAATTGAAATTGGAAATTAGTTCCTTAGCTCTAAGGAACATCCAGGTGGGTATAAGTATTTTCTATAAAATTATGCTTATGCTTTTAAATGTTTTCAAATGTTATGATATGCTTATACATAAAATAATATGAGATTTCATGATATGCATTGCTTGCAAAGTTCAAAGTTAATTGACTTGCCTAAGTTTGAGCATAAACATGAGCATAAGCATGATGCACTACCTATCCACGGGAAAGAAAGAAAGAAAAAGAAAGAAAGAGTTTATCGACGTCGGGTATGACCGAAGTTGAGATCTTTCGGGACCAACTCGGGTATGTGAAGTTAAAGTGTGTTGAGGAGGAGGCCTACTCCTCGGATCAACACAAAGAAAAATACGTGGATATAGGAAGGAGAGAAGAAAGTTGCATGCAGACATGAAATATGTATATGCATATGTTATGATGTTATGAGCAAGTAAGTATTTTTATGAAAGCATATGTTATGGCAAATCAAGTTTATAGCCCTAAGGGCAAAGTTTATCTTTATGTTTTGGCGTATACCCCGAATGCATTTTGTACTCACGCCCGCATATATTTCTAAATATGGGGTTGAGTGGAGAGAATCTTGGAATCGAATCTTCTGTGAAGGAGCTTCCCTAAATGTTGCTTCATATTAAGGTTGTTCTATTGTTATTGATATGTTTGTTTGACCAGAGAGTTATGTCTTCATACATAATTCTCAGCCATGTTTTCGTTGCTGAGCTCTGGCCTTACGTATGTGATCATGTCCAATGTTCGATGAACAAGGATTTCTCGAATGCTCAGAATTGTTTTCGTTGGATTCAATATTATTCGGTTGAATCATTGTCATTCCATGTTTTAAATTGTTGATAAATCCTTCTTGTTCACAAAACATTTTTGGAAACCTACTTTATATTTTACCTTCTTGAACCGTAAATGTTAGATTCATTCATAAAGAAATTTGTTGTCATTCCTTCCATTGACATATGTTTGAGCCTTTGTCGTTAAATTTCCTTCTTAACCCCGAGTCACGGCCTAATTACAGGTTAGGTAGTCGGTCGTGTGATCATGTACATTCTTTCTTGCTTCAAATTGAAGAACTCGTTCCTTTTCTTCCTATAACTTTTAGGGATGTATTTCATACATCTCTTTTGAAATCTCCCAAGTAAAATAGTCCATTTGTTCCGGTGTCATGGTTTTCCTTCTGGCTTCCCACCAGAAATCTGCAGGTCCAATAAGTTGGAAGGTGACACAAGACAGTCGCTCTTGTGTTGTACAACGGAGAAAATCGAAAATCCTTTCTATCGCTCTTACCCATTGCTCCGCATCATCGGGACTTCCTTTTACATTAAAGGTAGGCGGATTTTGCCTAAGGAAAAGTTCCTCTATTCTACGATCAGGTGGAGGTGGGGGTGGTTGTAGTATTTCTTCTTCTTCTTCAGTTTGTGGGACTCTTCCCCTTCCCCTACCTCTTCCCCTAACTCTTTGCTCATGTTCCCATCTAGGCGGCATTCTGATATTGCAAAGATGTAATTAGTATTTGCGTAACATTTATCACAATTTACCAATGCATATATCTTCATGCAATCTTATCATAAAACAACTTTAGTAAAACCATTCACTCTTTTCATGCTTACTATCATTTGTTTCACTAAGGTCTCAAATATTCGAAATCGACTTCGATCAAACATAAACATATGGGTTGAGGTATATAGCAAGAGACTTGTTAATTACTAAGACGCTCAAGACGAACATTTTATGTCCACATAACTTAGAATACTAAGATCCATTTCAAAATAATGAATCTATTTCTTAATCCGCTTCTTTACTTCAAAGGAATTTCCTTCCCTATAGAAGTCATAATGTTTCTGAAGCTTATATCATATTGTGGGCTATCTCATAAATGTATAACTCGTAATTTCTTCTGCTATTCTTGACTTTTGTTCATTTTCCTTGAGCATGGTGTCTGAAAGTCATATTACTTTCATTATGCTTCGGTTCTCACATTCAGGATTAGAACCGTCATTATTATCATATGGCTTGGTAAGGTAGTACATTTGTACACCATAACTTAAATTCCAAGCATCTCATTACCATGTCTTGGCTTTGGATATATTTTCTCCATACTTGATTTACATACTAGGGCTATCCTAGTCGTTCACACAATCTTAAGGATTATGATTCCTCAATCTCATTATCGTTTGTTGAACCAAGTCTCAATTACTTGGAATTGATTATGCTCAAGCATAATCTCATTAATTGAGGTATAAAGCGAGAGATTTATTTTCTGAGATGCTATGATTTCTTTATATACATATTCTTTGAAAGGAATATTTTGCATGCATCTTCATTCTTTTAAACATGTCCAACCAACTAAGGAGGTTTTAAGGACAAACTACCATCTTTAAGATAAGTTGTAATCTCTCTCGTTATAATATAATAAGGGGAATTTATATCCCAAAGATATCATATACTTTTCTTTACTTTTACTCTTGCATTCAATGCTAAAGAGTATCTCATTTATAACTTTATTATCATCAGTACTTGGTAAGCCCATCAAGGATCATTGCATCGATGTGCATCAAAGGGGATAATATATCTATTTCACGTCCCAACAAATCTTCTCTACATCATAACTTTTTGATGTCCATCACTTTACTGATCTGAAACTTTTAGGTGACTACAATAAATCAATCTACATCATACCTGATGTTTTTCACTTTACTAATTCGCACTTAGGTGACAAGGTAAGTCAACCTTCATCATACTCATTGGTTTCAAGAATCGAAGAGAATTCATCATAACAACTTTCAAAGGGTATGGATTCGCAATCCAAAATAACAATTTTTACCATTTGAATACATATGTTCTGTATACTGAATAATTGGGATCTAGGGTCCGAAGACCAGAATGACGACTACTGAGATTTCTTTGGTCATATGGGCTGGCCAGACCCGTCACAAATATTTTCTCAGTCACACAAGGACTTGGTTTCAAGATGACACTTAAAAAAATCTTTGGTTTATAAATTTCTTTCAGAACAAGTGAAATTGATTTCTCAATTGGAACTAGGTCATAGAGTTAAACTCAATGACAGAAATTGGGTAACAAATAGAATTTGAAACCTTATATGCTCGTATTAGGTCATCATAAGTTGTAAGGTTTATCAGCATACTACCCTCATCCCGAACTTTACTCATATTATTTAACTAACTTTTCGATTTATCTCATCAAAAAATTTCTACCACATCGTGGTCTCTTTCTTCGTAAAAATTCACAATACTTACATCAATTCATTCTTTGATCTCATTTCTATTTCGTTCTCAACGAAAAGTCATAGTCGATTTGGAGTTCCGTCGCGCGTGAACGTCCAAATATAAAGACTATACTCATGTCACTTATCGCATAGTGACATTCATCATCTTGACATCATTTCCATTTCTACTCGTAAATTTTCTTCTCGTCATTCATTTCGAGATTCTCTTTCCGATCTCGCTTTTGTTCTCAAGATGTAATAAAATCCTTATAATTTATCCTTCTATGTTCTTCGCAAAAGGGATCATGCGTCTTAAACAGTCTACGTTCTTTTGGGATTACATACCCATCATCATAATCAACTTGAAGATTTGAAATAACATTTCAAATATTCACATCATAGCTCAATTGTACTAACGTACTTCTTTGAATTTCAAGAATTTAACACATCATATTTGACATATAAATGTCCATTTTTGAGCTTTTTCAAACATTAATCACATAACTCATTTCATCACATAAAACCTCATTTCAACCTTCATTCACAACTTCCATTCTCAATCCTTTTTCATCACTTTCACTTTCAACTTTTCCTTATTACTTTCATTTCTCTTGAAAATCATTTCAATTTGCACCTATCAAATATTTTAAGTTTTCCTTAAATATGCAGTCCATACCTGCATATTGTTGGAATCCTTTGAGCTTTCCTTAAATATGCAGTCCAATACCTGCATATTGTAGGAATCTCTTTTTGAAAATCATTTCCATCCTTTTTCACTTTCAACTTTTCATTTCAAAACTTTTGAAGAGAAAATCATTTACCTCGTTCCGGTTGAGCATGATGTGATGGAGTATTGAGCATTGTCAGCTGACCTTTAGAAGTCTAGTGACCCAATCTAGACTTAACTCTAAAAGGTGGTTTTGGATCAAAGAGCGAACCGCTCTGATACCACTTTGTAACAGCCCTCTAATCTTAAGTACGGACTAGCAGGGACGGTTATATAGAACAGGGTTAAGTAACACAATTATATAATAAAGTACTAAGCTGTGAGTCATATCAAGAGATATTTCTAAATTTCAAGCGTTGAGGTTCGACTAAACATATTGTACATATGACTTCATAATCTAGCAATGAAAAACATGTGATGTGTACATATGACGATGCACCATCAAGGTATACTATCACGACAACTTTCCTATTGCTCAACAACGCTCCATCGCATCAACAACTCAATCATACATTTAAAACAAACATGCGGTGAGTAGAAGAATGCACTCGGTGGGCTTATGCAACGTTTTCATTAAATTACTACGCCCGTTAGTAACACACGAGGTTTTGGTAGAAATACTCGTGCTCATTTGAAATATTTTCTTTCATTTTCATAAAGTTATGCGGCGGACATATTTTACGTCTGTATGATCCGTATCATTTCATTTATAACATTATCATAATTTCAAAGACACGTTGGTAGCGAACCAACAAACATTTAATATCATCATAACATCACAATATCATAATATGTTGGTGATGAGCCAACAACAATCAATCTCATTACAACACCATCATACGTTGGTAGCGAACCAACAACATTCATATCATCACATCATCCTCATAATACATCATACCATCCTCCTCATAATACATCATATCATCCTCCTCATAAAATATCATCATCCTCCTCATAAAATATCATCATCCTCCTCATATACAATTCATCTCATAAATATTCTCCTCATTATCATAACATTCATCATAATATCATAATATGTTGGTGGCGAACCAACACTATTGATAGGATCATACATAAAATCATAAACACTTTGGGTAGGTAATCATTTCTCAACAGAGAGCATTGTAAATAAACATTTGATAAACATTTTATCCTCGAGGAGAAAGAAACGCCCACCTGGATTGGAGACTTTCTTAATTCGATTTCGTTCTACGCCAATGATCACGTCAGCGTCCAAACCTACGTAAAAGCGATTTGATGCGTCGGTCACGTTTTCCAGTTTTCAAAGTTTAAAATAAACTTTGTTAACTTATACTATAATAATTGAATTTCTTAACGAATTCAATACGTCGTCCAATCGCGTATCTTAACTAAACATTTCTCGTACTTCGATAGAGACGAGATATGATCAACTATTTCATTTTAACCATTTAGGTTAAACGTTCAACGTATTCTAATGTTTTTTCGATATAAAGATCTCAAGTATGAAATCTTTTCTCACCAAAGAGACTTTCTTATAAAAATTATACGTTTTACACGCATTAGCGTATTTGTAATAACCCGCAGTTTTAAAAACCTAAATACGGTCTTTAAAACCCGAAAAATAGAATTTCGCCGTGAAATCAAATAAAATTTGAAATCGAATATGATTTTAATTATTTATGAAGGAATGAATTCGTGTTACACATTCACTCAAATTCGTGAATGTAAGAAATGAAAGTTTTAAATTATATCGGCAGTACATTTTTAACGTCGAATGCAAATCGACTGTTGAAATTTCACGATATTTTCTAAGCAATCAAGCTTAGAATTATATTCCATTTCTAATGGAATATTTTAATAATGTGATTAGGATCATTTATAACCAATTTTAAAGATGAGTCGATACGTAACGTTTTGAGACGTTTTCAAACGTCAACGTTTAGAGATGAAACGAACGATGGTTTTAATGATCAAGATACTATAGGAATTTATTTCCTATGATATTTTTATAATATTACAGTATTATTAAGCATTTAAATGATGCTTGAATATTAGAATTAGTAAAATCTCAAACTAGTTTGAAAACCCTAATATTTGAAATTAGGGTTTTCTTCAAAATTCATGCCTTTTAATTATCCTATGCTATTAATTATCTTTTAAAACATGTACCAAGGTGTACATACCTATAAAGGATATGAAATAAAATATTTAACCTATAGTTTAGCCAAATGGCGATAGCCATTTTATTGTGCCTAAGGTTGAATTATCTTATTTTCTTCACTTATGCTATTTAATTAACCTATGATATTAATTATCATCTAAATTATATTATATGATGTATATATGTATGTTTAGCATGGAATTAAATTATTTAATGTGCTTTAGGCATAAAAGTCGTGCATAATGTATATGTGTATAACAAAGTGTATTTTAATTCTATCACTCTTACATGCATATATATATGTATACATTCAGATTTTATATCAACAAATCTCCCACCAATGATACATTTTAGCTATTTTCAAGAAGATTGTGTAAGACAACAATGATTAACCTCCACTATCTACATAGAATAATATTAAAATGTGAAGAGTCCCTATGTGTATTGGGGGGGGGGGTGGGCGAGTGAGGGGATAAGGGGAGTATTTTCAGATTTTATTTCATTCTTCACTCCACACTCAAACACCCTACACTCAACACTTCCCCTCTCTCTCTCAACTTCATCTTCTCTCCCAAAATGACCATAGCCGAGAGCTCCATCCCCCATAACCAAGCTTGATTTTCTTCTTCTCTTCCTCCATACCACACATCAATACCTTGTACCTTGTCCATTTAATCTATACCAACAAGGTAGGTGTCAATCAAGAGCTTGATTTTGTTCTTGGTTCTTCGAAAATTTTCGAAGAAATAGTCTAGTTCTTGCATGTGTTCTTGATGATCTTAGTTGCTAATCTTTTGCTATTGCATGTGTATAAATGGTAAGAAAGGGATTAGATATGTGTTCTTGTTTTTCAAAGGTATTGCATGTAAGGTTTTGTTCAAAACTTTTCGAATCCATAGCTATGTTGAATGCTAAGAATGTGTAGTATGATGTTTGAAGCTTAGATCATGTTTTAAAATTTATTAAACATGATACAAAATTTCGAAATAATGACCGAGACATGGTGAGTTAATTTGAAGTATGGACTATTGATTTATAATGTCATATATGTTCTTTGTAAATTAAATTGAGAATTTTAGAAATATATTGATATTTCTTTTAAAAGAACCGAAGCATATATGAATTAATAAGTGAATGTATGATTTTTATTTGATACATGCAATGTGATATAATTGATCTATGATGTATTGGAAATGTATATAAATTATTTGAAAAATTTTAGAACACTCTTGCTGTTTTTTTTTCATAAGAACCGAGACATGTACATATATTATGTGGGTGATGAATTTTTATTTAAGACATGCAATTGCATATAGTGGATCTATGATGTTTTATAAGTCCATAGTATTTATTTGAAAATTTTAGAAAAATCTATGCCATTTTTCTTCCTAAGTACCGAAGCTTTTAAATTTTATAAGTGGGTATAAGATGTTTAATTTGTGCATGCAATAGTATATTCTTGAATTATAATGTGTTGAGAGTACATGGTAATTTATTTGACATTTTGAAAGAACCTATGCTATTTTTTTTTCAAATGGCCGAGACATGTATGAAAATCAATGTTAGTATGTGATTTTTATTCAATACATGCATTAGTATATTATTGGTCTAGGTTGTAAACCATACACTATATGTGTTAATTGAAAATTTTAAGAAATTCCTACCTTTAAGTCTCAAAAGACCGTGAGCCATATATATGTATATATATGTGTATGATTTTATTTTATAACATGCAATGATGTTTTATTACTCTAGAGTATGAATTTTATACCCTATGATTTAATTAGAATTTTTAGAAATATCCATCTATTTTTTTTAAAGGGGACCGAGAGCATATATATATATAAGTTGATGTGTGATTTTTATTTAGTACATGCAATGCTAAATTATTAGCTTAGAATATGTTTTATGCATTTTATGTTGTTATTAGAAATTATGAAAATCAATTACCTATCTTATTCAAATAAACCAAGAGCCAAGCTCACTATGGTGATGAATAAATTGGTTTTGATGGTTGTTATGTTGTAATGTTGCTACAATATGAATTATGAGCATGTAATGATTTTGGAAAATTTTATAAAATTGTTTGGTGAAAATTATGAAGAGGCCGAGAGCTATGGGGATAAATTGTATAATATAACATTGTCATATAATGAATTATGTGACATAAATATGTCATGAACTAATGTTTGGACCTTGTATTAATTTATTGAAATTTTAGAAAATTGTTGGGCATTTGTTTTAAAATGCGAGACCTTATGGATTAAATAAGGTAATGATTGATTAAAGTTTGGTTAATATGATAACATATGAATGACCATAGTGTATAATAATACACTAAAGAAATTTAGAAAAAAATTTAGATATTATTTAGTAATTTTTAATAATTACCGAGAAATTCTAAGAATTTTAAGGATTTTTAAATCCTTTTTAGTTAAGTTTATTAATAAATTATATGTCTAAATATTATTTTAGACATATTTGGAAATTTTCGAAAATATTTAGAAGAAAAAATACAAAATAGCCGTGAGCTATTTTTATATTAAGATAAGGATTTTAAATCCTTAAATTCATTATTTATAATGAATTATATGTTTAAAATTATTTTAAACATATTAAAAGCAGTTTATAAAAGAAATCAATTGGAAATTGATTTTGAAAGAATTTAATATTAAAGTATAACTTAGTAATTAAATTACTAAGAAAAGTCAAAATTGTTGACTTTTGAAATCAACGTCTGAAATCGTTCGATAAATACGCTAATCTGGCGTAAGACGCATCAATTACTAATGACATCACGTTGATATGAAAGGATTTCATATTTGAAGTCGTGAAATCGAAAAACGTGAGAAAAGCGTTGGACCATTTACCAAGAGGGTAAATTAGTAACTTCGATACATATCTCGTCTCTATCGAAGAGCGAGAAATGTTAAGATGATCTGGCGTTTGAAAGCGAATTAAATTCATTAAAGAATTGATTCATATCGATATGAAATATCGAATCTTATTATAGACTTTGTAAGTCTCGAATTACGTAAACGACGTACTAAAACATCCTTTTATATAAAGGTGTGAACGACGACGCACCGGTGGGCGTTTGAGTAATCGAATGATAAAGACGATCAATAATTTTCAGGTGGGCTTTATTATTAAAAACAGAACAACTTTGCTGCTCTTTTTCAACTGTCTTTGTTTACAGTACTTTTCAACTATTGATAAAATTGTTTAAATGATTACCTGCCAAAATGTTTACGTTTTGTGTATCGTATCCTATCCATGAATGATGTGATGTTGTTGGGTTCTTCCCAACTTATGAATGAAAATCGATATCGGATCCTACGCGGAAGGCTTATACAGTTAGGATTAACGTGTACCCGATGGTATTTGTGTCTTTGTAAGAACAATTCACGGCCGGTCACGGGGTCGTAGAGGGAGGCCTCCCTCACGACTTTCGACTATGATGATATGATGGAATGATAATAAGGGATATGGATCATGCACACCAAGAAATTGCTTGGCCAAGCAACTTTTATGAACTAATGAAAATATTTTAGTAAGCTGAGGCATTTTCAAATAAAACCTTGTGTCTTACCATTATATTAAGCGAGTAATTCAAAGAAAATAAAGCGTTTTGGCATAAGTCCACTAGGTACAAATTTTGTACTTAGCCCGCATGTTTGTTTTAAATGTGCGAGTTGAGCTCGGATCTTGATGATGGAGGAGTGTTGAGAAGTCCATTGTCCTTGATGTTTGTTAGAATTGTCGACCTTGAATACATATCGTCGTATATGTATTCACACACTTTCATTGCAACTCGAACATTTTATTTTATGTTAGATGTTAAGATAATGTGAACTATGAAGTCCTTGGATCGTAATATCCTTTGGATCATTGGCTTATACCTTTGATCCGAAATGTTATAAGTGTATGTTTAATCCTAAGTTCTATATTCTCATGTGATAAGCTTTATTGTGGCAGTCTTTCATATCCATGAATACTATTCCAAGTATTAGTCCGCTCACTCCGGGTTATCCTGAGTGTGGTCGTGACAGAGTGGTATCAGAGCGGTTGCTCTTTGAAACTCAAATTCCTTCTAAAACTAAGTCTAGATTGAGTCACTGGACTTCTAGAAAATCTACTGGCTATCCTCAACACTCCATCACATCGAGCTCAACTGGGAAAAGGTAACTAGTTTCTTTTAAACTTATGAAGTGAAGAATCCTATATGATGATCAAGTTTGAAAAGATTTTTGAAGAAAAAGGAAAAGGAAAGTTATAATGTAATGATGATTGAAATGAAAAGTTATGAGTAAGGATTTTAAAAAAATTTAAATTTTGAAGTTGAATAGTAATGATATTAAGTGGTTAAGTTGAAATGTATGTTTTGAAACGAATTATGGTGATTAAAGACGAATGTATGGAAGCAAGATGATATGTACAAATATGTATGAATGAACTATGATGTTGATTTGATGTTATGTTTATGAATTATGAAATCTATGTTGATAACAGAGTATGCTATTCTCTTGAGAAGAACGTAGACGATATAGGAAGTATGTTCACATAATGAAAGAAAACAAAAGAATGATAGGAAGCATGAATGTGTTTTTAATTTTTGGTTTTGAACGACGAGAATGGAACGTAAAGATGATCGAGAACAACGTTGACCATGAAGAATGAAGAAGGTGGATATCGTATCACAGTTTTAATACAAGCAACCATAATCACAATTTCAAATTGCATGACCGTTGACCTGGATTTCCGAATGATAAGCATCAACTTGAAGACGTAGATGTAGTAGTTATATTACGTCGGCAGCAGCCATAGCGTACACAATTTCGTTATCGGCATTTTCTCGAAATGTTGCTATAATCGTGAAAATTTTCTGCACTGTGCAGTAAATTTGTTTTTAATCGTACTCCTTCGATAGAATTCCGTTTTACGCATGGTTTTCGCCTGCGTATCCCTAACACTCTGAACTTCAATTGTTATGAAGGACAGAATCTCTTTTTCCGTCCTCAGAATACAGTAGAGTCTGGTTAAAGTTTAGCTCGAGTTTTAGTTAGAGCAGAGAAATCTATGGTATCTCATATAGCTTAATATAGCAATAGGAGTTTTGTTCTTAGGTAGACTAAGAATGTCTTGATATGGATTTTAATCGTTAGCATTTATTGCCTTATAGGTTGAATAGTTCTTCCTAGTTGATTAACCGATGTACTAAGCTACCCTATTTGCTATCAGATATTAGTAGTGTCTAACGATTAGTTTTGATCGTGACAGATGGAGGAAATTCGCTACATTGCGAGGAGGAGGATAGGACCTGACCCGACTCCCGAGGAGACTATCCGTATCTACCGGGAAAGCTGGATGTGTGCCGGCGAAGATCTAGGATAGTTCTTGATGTACTATCTTAGACTATGGAGGAACGCCAGAGCATATGGCGTGACGGACTACGATGGTATCAAACGTCTTCTTACCATACTTCCATGTGATTGGGAAGACTATGCTCGTGAAGTTTCCGGAGACTACATTTACCGTGCGACTGGAGGGTATGATTTGATAGGCGATCTACCCAGGTTCATCAGCCACCTGATCGCTCCTTTTTCCACACGAAAAAGTGTAAGTATAGGGTAAGGGAAGTATCGTATCCACAGAGATTGTATCACGAAAATATAGAAGCTAGCTCAACGACAATTCATCATTATCCAAGCACAGAATTTGGGTGAAAGGTTTAAGGCTTCGGAAATTAATCCAAAGCAAAGGTAACCAAGCAGAAATATAAAATAAAGCAATAAACTCACGAAAGATAACTATGAAGAAAGACTAACCCTAGGGATGCACCAATCCTATCCACAACGAGGTTTATCCTGCTTATTATTAACCGTTTTAATCCAGACAAGACGGAAGATCACATATATAGCCAACAACTTCGATTCGACAATTGCGTGATTGATTACTAATTTTCCCTATCACGATTCGTCTAGAGGAAAATAAGCAACTCAAATGGATCACTAAGAATATGCTCCCTACGAATGTCCTATCTCGATTCGACTCAAGGCTTATTCAGTATCATGCATTCAAGATCGATTGACAATTAATACGATTCGTCATTAGCGGCAACTAGATATGCATCAAGATTGATCGAAATCAACACATATAAATAAGCACCATGAATCATGAATCAATGCGGAAGGTAAATAACAATACCGAACTCACAACATATAGGATCGAATCTTGCAAACCCAAGATTAGAGCGGAAAACTATCGAGACATAATAAGCGGAATAAAATACGAATTAACCATAACAACGGAAATTAAATATATAAAACCCGTAGGAAAGCGTTGGATGAACAATGGTTGGTCTTGAATCAATCCCAAGCGAGCGAGCGGAAAACAACGGAAAGCGATCGGACAAAACGTTCGATCGATAGCGAAACGATAAACTAAACTAGAACAAAGCAAGAATTAAATCTAGAACTAAGCGGAAGCTAAAACAAAATAAAGCGAGGAAAAACTCTCTAAAATGTGTCAGGGGCGTCTTGGTTACGATGGAAGCGGAAGGGCTCTTGCCTATTTATAGAAAAGGATGGAAACCTAATTTGCGCCTCCGCGCCTCATGACCGGTCCTCGCGATCGCTAGGCGATCGCTAGGTATGTCTGGCGCGTTCTTCTCGCTGGCGCTCGCCTTTTGCGCTCGCATGGTACCTCGCGACCCGGCTAGCGGTCGCTAGCAATTATAAAGCGGTCGCGAAATCGTCCGGTGAGTTCTCGGCGCTAAGCTTCGCTCGCGGGCACGAGGTTGCGATCGCGGCTCGGCGGGTTCTCGCGTGTTTCTAGCGGCCAGCCTAGCGACCGCTAGGCTGGTCGCTAGAAATAGTTCGGTTGTACTACTTTTCGTGCGTCGTTCCTTGCTCGATTATCAACATATAAACCTACAAAGCGTCGAAGGAAACATCCGAGCGTTATCTTCTAGAAATAGATAAAACATTAAGAATCGATACATAAGCGCACATTAAACGAGCTAAACTCATCTTCAAATATCAACTATAAATGTGTAAAATGCGCGTTTATCAAACCCTCCAAACTTAAAGCATTGTTTGTCCTCAAACAAAAACAGAAAAGAAAGACACCACAAAAAGATCAACGAGGGTAGCAAAGATGATAACCACTCTAGGCCTCAGAAACATATCAACGCTCAAAAACATTAGCGCACATGACGATGTTAAACAACTCAACACAAACAACAATTTACGGCAAAAACTCATTTTATTCAACCCTCACAATGGCATGTGTGTAAAATGTAGGATACACTCAACTCATAAAGAAATTTAGGACGTGTATACACTCATAGATCAATGCAATGCAACATCTTACCATAGGCTTGCCATTTCTCTAACATCTCCACCGCGTCAAATATGTTCAAATAAGGATCAAAGAGGTCTTTTGATAGGTTATAATGTAGGCACATTGGTTAAGGTAGGATAATATATGGCTAAGTGACTCAAGTAAAACTCAAGCACCACCATTTATATATTTAAACACATATGGACTTTGTCCATTTTCTCTTCTTTCAACGTGCTAAATTGACGCTTTTATGCCTCATAAGGTACCTATACTTTGATTAAAGACCCTTTATGCTCAACGCTCTTAGTGAACTTAACATTTTCTTTTCTTTTCTTTTCTAGAGCTTATAGGGTTTAACTTTCACAACAAAGGTACTATTCTTTACCACGGATGTATTTTCTAAAAGAAACTTTTCTCATCATAACTACATCAAAATTTCACCCTTTTGATTCCCATATCCATCCTCACCTCCTATCATCGGTTAATCGAAGAAAAGTCTAATAAAGGCTCAAAGAAGGCGACAAATGGTATATAACATCGGGTTAGTGTTTGGGTGAATATGTGGTTAACAAAGATGGCCTTTTATCCTTTCCAAATTGAAACACATATTGCGGTCTCGACACGTAAACACGGCAAGTTCTAAAAGATAATCACATGCATGATATCCACAATTAAAAGCGTATCAAGATGTTTATACGGTGAAGCTCAAGTCTCACGGGTTAAGCAAAGGTTAAAACAACAAGCTAAGCCATCTCACGTCATTCATGCGTCATTTTCTAACATATCATGCGCACTATCATTAAATTTCACAAAAATTTCTATCGTCATTGGCCACATGGATTACCACACTTCACTTAACTCGTTGATCGACAGACACGAAAACGAAAAGAAAAACAGAAACACGAAAACAAAAACAAAGAAAACGTTGGGTTACCTCCCAACAAGTGCTTATTTAACGTCTTTAGCTAGACCATCACTAACCTTGTCAATCGGCGTTTTGGTGGCGAAATCCTTCTCAACTCGTGGATCCTCCTAAACTTAGCATTCACGGATCTCCACCACTGACTATGGAAGTGCCCCCCCCCCAAACTTGAATGATACACTCGGAGTTCCATGCCGAGTCCACTTCTTCCTTCTCACAGCTTCCTCGATCGGTCGAGTACCCTCTAAACGCGAGATGTGTGCGGCAGCAGCAGTCATGATCGAGCAACAATCTTCCGGCTTTCCAACGTCGTGTTGCTTGATGGCGTCGTATATGGAAATTTTGAGCTCCTCATCGTTAACACGAAACGTGAGATTGCCTTCCTGCACATCAATCAACGCACGACCAGTTGCTAGAAAAGGTCTACCAAGGATTAGTGGTTGTTGTTTGAATTCGGGAATATCTAGAATAACAAAGTCGGCAGGAAAAACAAAATCCCGAATTCTTACCAACACGTCTTCGACGATACCTTTTGGATATGTGACTGACCGGTCAGCCATCATCAGTGAAATCTTCGTCGGCTTCATCTTTCCTAGGTGTAGCCGGTTGAAAACGTTCAATGGCATCAGTTGATGCTCGCCCCAAGTCGCACAAAACATTTGGAAGCGCCCGCTCGGCGATCTCGCACTCTAGCGTGAAGCTCTTGGGATCATTCGCGGAGGGCTTCCTTTGCAAGACTGCCTTGCATTCTTGGATAGGGTAATTTTCTCAAATTTCCCAGTTTCTTCTTGCTTGCAAGCGTCTTTTAAGCATTTCATGTATCCGGCATGTTTCGCGGCGCAAAGAGAGGTAAATTTATCTCAACTTTTGGAAAACCTCTTTGAACGAGCAAACTCCTCGTCATATTTTGACTTGACAAGTCGACTCGGAAGCGGGCCGGAGGAGTGTCGTGCGACGATTAGCCACAGGGGCGCCTCGCGGTCGACCTCGCGACCATTGGGAAGGTCGCGAGGTATCATTGCTTGTGGACTCCGTCTTTGCGTGCGACTTACGGTGCGACTCGTGCCTTTGGTGTCTCGGCGGCATGCTGCACGATTGCTCGCGGGGTGGCATGCGGCGGGTCGCTTCGGGAATGGCTGGCGCGCGTACTCGAAGGCTCGCGGTCGGGGTGCGCGGACACGTGCTTTCGGTCGCGGGCTTCTGTGGAAAAATTTCTGGATGGTTCGCGATCGGGCTCGCGGTCGAGCTCGGTCGCGAGTTTCTGCTCCAGTGTGCTTTCATGCTCTTCTTCCTCGGTCGGGCTCGGGTAGGCTCGTCCACTCCTCGTCTGGATGGCGAAGCATTGATTCTTCGGGTTCACCTCCGTATTACTCGGAAATTGGCCCATCTTTTGTAGTGCATTCACTTGTACGGCTATTTGACCAATTTGATTTTCCAACATCTTCATATGCTTCCCCATAGCCGTGACAGTGGACTCCAAATGATTTATCTTTTGCCCGGTGTTGCTTATGAGCAATTACGATTCGTTGCCGATTGTTGGTTGCTTTACAACCAAGCTGCTGCATCATGTCTTGAGACTTGGCTTCTCGGCTCTTGAATTACACATTACGAACATTGAAACTGCTTTGGAGGTTGTTGGAAGTCGGATGATTCCTCGATTGATGTGGTGGCGTCTCTGTCTCAATCGACTCTTCAAAAGAGTGAACTTCTTCATGAGATCGTCATTTTTGAATCACTCTCAACGTGGTGCTTTGAACAATGGCGTTCTCTCAGTTGGCCATTGATAGCTGTTGGCGACCATCTCCTACTGTCTGACTTGCCTCGCTCTTGGTCGGTTCGATAAACACCCCGACACGCATCCACCATGCTCCTCGTCTGCCATATCGGTCCACGTAGAAGCTGTGTGATTTGTTACTCCTTGGAGAACCCATGTTGTGGACATCGTCTCAATAAACCTCTGAATCTCTCCCATGCCTCGAATAATGATTCGTCGTGGTTTTGGCAAAATGAGAGATTTCGGCGATGATCTTCTGCGCTTCGCCCGGTGAAAGTATTTGAAGAAACTTCATAAAGTTTCCCCAAGTGTCGATGCCGATTCGGTCCAAACTCTTGAACCAATCTTTCGCTTTGGTGCAAAGAAGAAACCGAACATGCGATCCGGATCGTGTCTTGTGGCACCCCATTCATTTGATGGTGTCATAAATATCGAGGAAAGTTTCGAGATGCGCATTCGGGTCTTCAGTGACTCCTCCCCAAAGCTGTTCTCCTTGGACCATCTTGATCGGGGCGGTTTAGCTCAAAATTATTTGCATCTACGTGCGGGCCCCAACCGCCTCCTTGCAAGCTGCTCGGTGGGATGTCGGTACATGTGATTTGAGGTCTTTCCTGGGCGGGGACAATGATTCCCATATTCGTCATCGACATTTGCATCTCTGCAAAGTCGGCTAGCATGCATGCAACTTGCTCGGGAGGAATGCCCCGATTACATGGATTGGCGCCATTGCAGCCGTCTCTTCTCTCGTCCTTTTCTCCTTTGAGAGCTTTCGATCTCGGGATCTAATAATACTGAGGAGGTCCACGAGATCTTGTACGCATAAACCACCTCAGAGAAGAGAGGATTTAGCACTGACAAAAATAAATAATATAATATAATATATATAACTTGAATTAATAAATCCAAATCGTCGAATTATTCCTATGTGATCTTAACAATCCCCGGAAACGGCGCCAAAATTTGATCGCTCCTTTTTCCACACGAAAAAGTGTAAGTATAGGGTAAGCGAAGTATCGTATCCACAGAGATTGTATCACGAAAACATAGAAGCTAGCTCAACGACAATTCATCATTATCCAAGCACAGAATTTGGGTGAAAGGTTTAAGGCGGAAATTAATCAAGCAAAGGTAACCAAGCGAAATATAAAATAAAGCAATAAACTCACGAAAGATTACTATGAAGAAAGACTAACCCTAGGGATGCACCAATCCTATCCACAGCGAGGTTTATCACCTTATTATTAACCGTTTAATCCAGATAAGGCGGAAGATCACATATATAGCCAACAACTTGATTCGACAATTACGTGATTGATTACTAATTTTCCTATCACGATTCGTCTCTAGAGGAAAATAAGCAACTCAAATGGATCACTAAGAATATGCTCCCTACGAATGTCCTATCTCGATTACGACTCAAGGCTTATTCGTATCATGCATTCAAGATCGATTGACAATTAATACGCTACGTCATTAGCGGCAACTAGATATGCATCAAGATTGATCGAAATCAACACATAAATAAGCACCATGAATCATGAATCAATGCACGGAAGGTAAATAACAATAGCGGAACTCACAACATATAGGATCGAATCATGCAAACCCAGGATTAGAGCGGAAAACTAGCGAGACATAATAAGCGAAATAAAATACGAATTAACCATAACAACGGAAATTAAATATATAAAACCCGTAGGAAGCGTTGGATGAACAATGGTTGGTCTTGAATCGATCCCAAGCGAGCGAGCGGAAAACAACGGAAAGCGATCGGACAAAACGTTACGATCGATAGCGAAGCGATAAACTAAACTAGAACAAAGCAAGAATTAAAGCTAGAACTGAGCGGAAGCTAAAAAAGATAAAGCGAGGAAAACTCTCTAAAAACGTGTGCGGGCGTGCGGGGTGCGATGGGGCGCAAGGCTCTTGCCTGTTATAGAAAAGGGTGGAAACCCTAATTTGCGCCTCTGCCGCGCCGCCTCGCGACCGGTCCTCGCGATCGCTAGTGCGATCGCTAGGTATGTCTCGCGCGCGTTCTTCTCGCTCGCGCTCGCCTCCTTGCGCTCGCATGGTACCTCGCGACCGGCTAGCGGTCGCTAGCAATTATAAACTGGTCGCGAGAAATCGTCCAGTGAGTTCTCGGCGCTAGGCTTCGCTCGCGGGCACGAGGTTGCGGTCGCGGCTCGCTGGGTTCTCGCGCGTGTTTCCTAGCGGCCAGCCTAGCGACCGCTAGGCTGGTCGCTAGAAATAGGTCAGTTTGTACTACTTTCTCGTGCGTCGTTCCTTGCTTCGATTATCAACATATAAACCTACAAAGCGTCGAAGGAAACACCCAAGAGCGATATCTTCTAGAAATAGATAAAACATTAAGAATCGATACATAAACGCACATTAAGCGAGCTAAACTCATCTTCAAATACCAACTATAAACGTGTAAAATACGCGTTTATCACCTGACATATGTATATAGCATTTATGGCGCAGCACCGAGAGGACCTTATCTCCCTCCACGGGAGTATACATGGCGTGATGAGTCACCTGAGTGGCTGTACACCGAGGTTCCACGGATAGTTGACCCAGTGGTGCCTCGATATCGGATTGACGAGGGCAGACTCGTTTAGGCGGACGGAGCGACCGGACACAGAGCCTTGGGAGCCCCTGTTTTCCCACCTCTGATGTTTGGACACCCGGTGCGTTCACCATTCCCGCCTCTACCACCGATGGCGCACCCCTACCGCCCGGTCGAGAGTTTCCGTCGAACGGTAGGGATCAGTGTGACCGGTACCCTTGATGGGTATAACCCAATCCATGACAGCTATAGTCCGATTCGTGTGGATTATGGTCCACTGCGGGACATCCCTATGGTAGAGAGTAATGGAGCTGGACCCTCTAGAGTATACGGCCAGGGCGATGACTCGGATGAAGATGAAGAGGATCCCGAGGAGGATGAGGAAGACTCGAGGAGTTGATGTTGATGTTGATGTTGATGTTGATGTAAAAATTTGAAGGATTATGTTATTTGTTTTATGTATGTTTTATTTATGTTTTTGAAAAACTTGGACGACAAGGGAACTGGATTTTTGTAAGGCTATAAAGCCACTGTTCATGACTTTTATTTTTGTAAAGCCTTAAAGCCGATATGTGTATGGCTCTTTTCTTTTGAAATGCTTTGGAAGTAAGCATGTAAGTAATCCCTCATGTAATGATTTTTGTTTGCAAAGTACTTTACCTATGGTGCTTTTGCAATTATATATATATATGACCCGAGAGGGCTTTTGCAACAAATTTGTGTATGACAAGAATGAAATGTTTTATTTAAGTTATTGTTTCCAAAAAGGCAATAATGAAATTGTACATATTCAAGTTATAAAAATGATGCATGATGCTAATGATATATTTTACACAACGAATGCCTCTAGACAAGACCACGAGCGAGGAGTAAGGGCGAGGCGGAACCTAGGAGAAGAGGTAGAACTCACGAGCAAGAAGAGCAGGCTATACCTCAACCACTCCACCTCAACCCGATCGCGGGATAGAGGAATTATTCTTAAGACAAAACCTCCTACTTTCAATTGGAAAGGTAGTCCGGAAGATCTTGAGCGAATGGATGAGAACTATTGAGAGAATTTTCACATTTTAAGGTGCGAGACAAGAAAGATCGTCATGTAGCCTTTCGAGTTGAATGGACTGCTGATTTACGGTGGGAGCGAAGAAAACCTTCTGACAGAAAGCGGATGGAAGAGTTAACATGGTAAGACTTTAAAGGGAAGTGTATGATAAGTATGTACCGAAAAGTTATAAGAAGAAGAAGGAACATGAATTTTTCTTGTTAAAACAAGAAAAGATGTCGATGGCGATTACGATCGCACGTTTTGCGAAATGTCTGAATATGCTTTGTATCAGTGGACACGGACTTAAAATGGCGAGAAAAATTTAGGTCGGGGTTAAGGCGAAATAAGAATGTCTCTCGCTGGTCTTGGAGACATGACTTATCTGAAGGCTCTTACACGAGCTCTAGACATTGAGGCAGCAATGCCAGATGATAAGTCGGCATCGGCTCGGATGCGTAATACAATGGACGGGGAAAGAAAATGGGATACCGGTTTAGTAACAAGTGAGAAGGGAAATCTTGAGAACAAGAATAACAAACAACGTTGCAAGGAGTTCAAGAAGCGAGGCGAGGATGGAGAAAGCCGACTTTTGTTCCTCCAACAAGAGGACCACAAGAGCAACGAAGGCTCTTCCATGCCCAAAGTGCCGAAAGATGCACAGAGGAATGTGCATGGCGGGCGTGAGGCTGTTTTAAGTGTGGTATGAAAGGACATTATGCAAACTTTTGTCAGAGTGCGTTCGGAAGCAGTCGTGAGGTCGAACCAACCGGTAATGTCCAACCACCGAGCTATCCAATTTCAGCCCCAACCTCAACAAACAAACACCAAGCAACAATAGCAACAACCTCCACAACAATCTGAAGCAACAACAATGGCGGCGGCCACAACACCAAATACACAAAGCGGTGGCAACCACCTCAAAGAACGAAGACAACAACCACCACGGCAGCGTCGGTGACAGCAAGACAGACCGAGAATAAACAACGGCCCGGAAAGGCAAGCACAACGATAGCGCGATTACCTCGGGCTAGAGCATATGCTTTGACCCGCGACAAAACGAACAGGACCGAAACACGGCAGGTATGGGAATCTTTCTCAACATGCCTGTTATAGTATTGTTCGACACGGGTGCTTCGCACTCCTTCATAGCAAAATCATGCGTAGATCTTTTGGGACTTAGTACTATAAAAGCAAATCAGGACATGAGAATCTCTTCACCTATAGGAGGGATTTGACTATTACACATTTCTGCTCGAACCTAGAGTTGAACTTAGGATCACTTAGGGTTCTGGCAAATAATTTGAACATAATACCCATGGGTGACGTAGATATAATCCTAGGAATGGACTGGTTAGCTGCAAACCACTCCACGATTCTTTGCAAGGAACGGAAAATATCATTTCATTTTCCTGGACAAGAAGCAACGCACTTCCATGGAATTAGCATGGGAAGGAGAGTTCCGATTGTATCCGCATTGAAGCGAGGAAAATGATGAATAAGAAAGGATACCATGCTTTTCTCGTTTATCGAGCGAGAAGAAAAGCGGGCGAAGGTAGAAGATATAGAAATTGTCGTGGAATTTCGGATGTATTTCTAAGGATCTACCAGATTACCTCGATAGACAATTGGAATTTACCATCGACTTGGAACCGGATCGGCTCGATGTCAAAGGCACCCTGAGAATGGCCCCAAAGGAATTGGAAGAGCGAAAATCCAATCCAAGAGCTGTTGGACCTAGGTTTCATTAGACCAGTGTTTCGCCTTGGGGGCGCTGTATTGTTTGTTAAGAAGAAGGATGGATCTTTAAGGATGTGTATAGACTATCGAGAGTTGAACAAGATGACGCCAAGAACAAATATCCTTTACCAAGAATCGACGATTTGTTTGATCAATTGAGAGGCAGGCATATTCTCAAAGATCGATCTCAAGTCGGGATACCATCAACTCAAGTGCGACACAAGTCATAGCTAAAGCGCATTAGAACAAGATATGGCCATTATGAATTTGTAGTTATGCCATTCGGATTAACTAATGCACCAGCAGTATTTATGGACCTCATGAACCGAGTGTTTCACCCGTACTTAGACAAGTTTGTCTTGGTTTTCATAGATGATATTCTCATCTATTCGAAAAATAAGGAAGACCATAAGGAACATCTAAGAATGGTGTTACAAACTTTGAGGAATGAAAGATTATTTGCTAAGTTCAGCAAATGCGAATTTTGGCTCAAGGAAGTAATGTTCCTCGGACACATCGTGTCTGCCGATAGAATCAAGGTGGATCCGACCAAAGTGGGAAGTGCAAGAGTGGAAATCACCATGAACTCGAATGAGATCCAAGTTTTCTAGGGTTGGCTGGTTATTATAGGAGATTCATTGAGGGATTCTCCAAAATAGCGAGACCAATGACCCAACTACTCCGAAAGGGAGTTAAGTACACTTGGACTGAAGAATGCGAGTCGAGTTTTCAAAAACTCAAAGAAAAATTAACAAGTGCACCAGTGTTAGCAGTCCCAGAATCAGATAAGGAATATGTGGTTTATACGGATGCCTCGAAGAACGGACTAGGTTGCGTTCTGATGCAAGACAGAAAAGTAATAGCATACGTGTCGCGGCAACTTAGACCACATGGTGAACTACCCAACACATGATTTAGAATTAGCAGTGATGGTTCATGCCCGAAAATATGGAACACCATCTCTACGGGTGAGATGTGAAATTTATCTGATCATAAGAGTTTGAAATACTTCTTGAGGAGAGATCTAAACATGAGGCGAGAAGATGGCTCGAGCGGTAAAAGATTACGACCGTGGTATTAACTATCACCCGTAAAGCGAATGTAGTAGGCGACGCTTTGAGTCGTAAAATCAAACTAAATTGGGATATCTCCTTACGCAAGAAGATAAACTCATTAAGGAGTTCAGCAAATTAAGAATTGAATTGGTTAAACAGCCAGAGACGATTATGAGCTGTATCGCTACACTCACCATGACACCTGATCTAAGAAAAAGGATCATTGAGAGACAAAGGATGGAGGAAAAGTTAGAAAAGATAAGAGGAAGGGTGAGAACTGGCAAATTGGAAAATTTCCATGAAGCATCAGATAATGCTTTAATGTTCGAAGGGAGAATATGCATTCCTGATGATGCTGAGATTCGGAACGACATAATGAGTGAGGCTCATGATACACCTTATACCGCCCACCCAGGCAGTACGAAGATGTACCAAGACCAAAAGGAAAAGTTCTGGTGGAAAGGCATGAAACGAGACATAGCTTCTTTTGTAGAACGCTGCCTTGTTTGCCAACAAGTAAAAGCTATACACCAACGTCCCTACGGAAAGTTACAACCGTTGGGTATACCTGAATGGAAGTGGGATGAAATAACGATGGATTCGTTCTGATTTACCCAAGTCTAAAAAAGGGAACACTACCATATGGGTAATAGTGGATAGACTCACCAAGTGCGCTCATTTTCTACCAATTCAAAATACATGTGGAGCTGATAGACTAGCCCAAATATATGTAAAGGAAGTTATACGTTGCATGGAGTACCAAAATCTATTACATGGATAGAGACTCCAAGTTCACATCGAGATTTTAGGTGAGCCTACAAAGAGAATTGGGAACAAAGTTGAACTTGAACGACATTTCACCCACTGGCGATGGGCGGTGAGAAAGGACAATCCAAACTCTTGAAGATATCTCGAGAACGGTAGTCTTGGATCGAGGTGCAAAATGGGAAGACATTTTACCTCTTATTGAGTTTGCCTACAATAATAGTTATCAAGCGACGATTGATATGGCCCCATACGAAGCTTTGTATGGCAAGAAGTGTAGATCACCACTTTACTGGGATGAAGTGGGTGAAAGGAAAGTAATAGGGCGAGCGATGAATGAAATGATTGAAATCATCCGAGCAGTTAGGCAAAGAATAAAAGAAGCTCAAGATAGACAAAAATCCTACGCTGATACGCACAGATCGGAGCTGCAATTTAAAATTGGAGATAAAGTATTTCTCAAAGTCTCTCCATCGAAAGGGATCATAAGATTTGGTGTGAAAGGAAAACTAAGACCCCGTTTCATAGGACCATATGAGATCCTAGAAAGAATAGGCCCAGTAGCCTATAAGTTGGCTCTTCCGCCAAACTTGGGAAATGTGCATAATGTTTTTCACGTATCTCAATTAAGAAAATATGTGTACGATCCAAAACACGTGATCCGTCAAGACGACGTAGTTCTAAACTCAGACATGAGCTATGAAGAGGAACCTACAGCAATAATAGACCATAAAGTTCAATAATTGAGAAACAAATCAATTTCACTGGTCAAAGTGCTATGGAACCACCACGGACAAGAAGAAGCTACGTGGGAACTAGAAGATGCAGTGAAGGAACGATACCCCAGATTATTCTTTTAAGGTATACAAATTTTGGGACGAAATTTCTTTTAAGGGGGGTAGGGTGTAATAACCCGCAGTTTTAAAAACCTAAATACGGTCTTTAAAACCCGAAAAATAGAATTTCGCCGTGAAATCAAATCAAATTTGAAATCGAATATGATTTCAATTATTTACGAAGGAATGAATTCCTGTTACACATTCACTCAAATTCGTGAATGTAAGAAACGAAGTTTTAAATTATATCGTGATACATTTTAACGTCAATTCATATCGATCGTTGAAATTTCACGATATTTTCTAAGCAATCAAGCTTAGAATTATATTCCATTTTAATGGAATATTTTAATAATGTGATTAGGATCATTTATAACCAATTTTAAAGATGAGTCGACACGTAACGTTTTGAGGCGTTTTCAAGCGTCGGCGTTTAGAGATAAACGAGCGATGGTTTTAATGATCAAGATACTATAGGAATTTATTTCCTATGATATTTTATAATATTACAGTATTATTAAGCATTTAAATGATGCTTGAACATTAGAATTAGTAAAAATCTCAAACTAGTTTGAAAACCCTAATATTTGAAATTAGGGTTTTCTTCAATTCATGCCTTTTAATTATCCTATGCTATTAATTATCTTTTAAACCATGTACCAAGGTGTACATACCTATAAAGGATATGAAATAAAATATTTAACCTATAATTTAGCCAAATGGCGATAGCCATTTTATTGTGCAGAAGGTTGAATTATCTTATTTTCTTCACTTATGCTATTTAATTAACCTATGATATTAATTATCATCTAAATTATATTATATGATGTATATATGTATGTTTAGCATGGAATTAAATTATTTAATATGCTTTAGGCATAAAAGTCGTGTATAATGTATATGTGTATAACAAAGTGTATTTTTAATTCTATCACTCTTACATGCATATATATATGTATACATTCAGATTTTATATCAACAAATCTCCCACTAATGATACATTTTAGCTATTTTCAAGAAGATTGTGTAAGACAACAATGATTAACCTCCACTATCTACATAGAATAATATTAAAATGTGAAGAGTCCCTTATGTGTATTGGGAGAGGGGGGGTGGACGAGAGTGAGTGGGATAAGGGGGGAGTATTTTCAGATTTTATTTCATTCTTCACTCCACACTCAAACACCCTACACTCAACACTTCCCCTTCTCTCTCTCAACTTCATCTTCCTCTCCCAAAAACAGCCATAGCCGAGAGCTCCATCCCCCATAACCAAACTTGATTTTCTTCTTCTCTTCCTCCATACCACACATCAATACCTTGTACCTTGTCCATTTAATCTATACCAACAAGGTAGGTGTCAATCAAGAGCTTGATTTTGTTCTTGGTTCTTCGAAAATTTTCGAAGAAATAGTCTAGTTCTTGCATGTGTACTTGATGATCTTAGTTGCTAATCTTTTGCTATTGCATGTATATAAATGGTAAGAAAGGGATTAGATATGTGTTCTTGTTTTTCAAAGGTATTGCGTGTAAGGTTTTGTTCAAAACTTTTCGAATCCATAGCTATGTTGAATGCTAAGAATTTGTAGTATGATGTTTGAAGCTTAGATCATGTTTTAAAATTTATTAAACATGATACAAAATTTCAAAATAATGACCGAGACATGGTGAGTTAATTTGAAGTATGGACTATTGATTTATAATGTCATATATGTTCTTTGTAAATTAAATTGAGAATTTTAGAAATATATTGATATTTCTTTTAAAAGAACCGAAGCATATATGAATTAATAAGTGAATGTATGATTTTTATTTGATACATGCAATGTGATATTATTGATCTATGATGTATTGGAAATGTATATAAATTATTTGAAAATTTTTAGAACACTCTTGCTATTTTTTTTTCATAAGAGCCGAGACATGTACATATATTATGTGGGTGATGAATTTTTATTTAAGACATGCAATTGCATATAGTGGATCTATGATGTTTTATAAGTCCATAGTATTTATTTGAAAATTTTAGAAAAATCTATGCCATTTTTCTTCCTAAGTACCGAAGCTTTTAAATTTTGTAAGTGGGTATAAGATGTTTAATTTGTGCATGCAATAGTATATTCTTGAATTATAATGTGTTGAGAGTACATGGTAATTTATTTGACATTTTGAAAGAACCTATGCTATTTTCTTTTCAAATGGCCGAGACATGTATGAAAATCAATGTTAGTATGTGATTTTTATTCAATACATGCATTAGTATATTATTGGTCTAGGTTGTAAACCATACACTATATGTGTTGATTGAAAATTTTAAGAAATTCCTACCTTTAAGTCTCAAAAGACCGTGAGCCATATATATGTATATATATGTGTATGATTTTATTTTATAACATGCAATGATGTTTTATTACTCTAGAGTATGAATTTTATACCCTATGATTTAATTAGAATTTTTAGAAATGTCCATCTATTTTTTTAAAGGGGACCGAGAGCATATATATATATAAGTTGATGTGTGATTTTTATTTAGTACATGCAATGCTAAATTATTAGCTTAGAATATGTTTTATGCATTTTATGTTGTTATTAGAAATTATGAAAATCAATTACCTATCTTATTCAAATAAACCAAGAGCCAAGCTCACTATGGTGATGAATAAATTGGTTTTGATGGTTGTTATGTTGTAATGTTGCTACAATCTGAATTATGAGCATGTAATGATTTTGGAAAATTTTATAAAATTGTTTGGTGAAAATTATGAAGAGGCCGAGAGCTATGGGGATAAATTGTATGATATAACATTGTCATATAATGAATTATGTGACATAAATATGTCATGAACTAATGTTTGGACCTTGTATTAATTTATTGAAATTTTAGAAAATTGTTGGGCATTTGTTTTAAAATGCCGAGACCTTATGGATTAAATAAGGTGATGATTGATTAAAGTTTGGTTAATATGATAACATATGAATGACCATAGTGTATAATAATACACTAAAGAAATTTAGAAAAAATTTAGATATTATTTGGTAATTTTTAATAATTACCGAGAAATTCTAAAATTTTAAGGATTTTAAATCCTTTTAGTTAAGTTTATTAATAAATTATATGTCTAAATATTATTTTAGACATATTTGGAAATTTTTGAAAATATTTAGAAGAAAAAAATACAAAATAGCCGTGAGCTATTTTTATATTAAGATAAGGATTTTAAATCCTTAAATTCATTATTTATAATGAATTATATGTTTAAAATTATTTTAAACATATTAAAACAGGTTATAAAAGAAATCAATTGGAAATTGATTTTTGAAAGAATTTAATATTAAAGTATAACTTAGTAATTAAATTACTAAGAAAAGTCAAAATTGTTGACTTTTGAAATCAATGTCTGAAATCGTTCGATAAATACGCTAATACGGCGTAAGGCGATCAATTACTAATGACATCACGTTGATATGAAAGGATTTCATATTTGAAGTCGTGAAATCAAAAACGTGAGAAAAGCGTTGGACCATTTACCAAGAGGGTAAATTAGTAACTTTCAATACATATCCGATCTCTATCGAAGAGCGAGAAATGTTAAGATGATACGCGTTTGAGAAGCGAATTAAATTCATTAAAGAATTCAATTCATATCGATATGAAATATCGAATCTTATTATAGACTTTGTAAGTCTCGAATTACGTAAACGACGTACTAAAACATCCTTTTTATATAAAGGTGTGGACGTTGACGCACCAGCTGGACGTTGACGAGTAATCGAACGATAAAGACGATCAATAATTTTCAGGTGGGCTTTATTATTAAAAACAGAACAACTTTGTCGCTCTTTTCAATGTCTTTGTTTACGCACTTTTCAACTATTGATAAAATTGTTTAAATGATTACCTGCCAAAATGTTTACGTTTTGTGTATCGTATCCTATCCATGAATGATGTGATGTTGTTGGGTTCTTCCCAACTTATGAATGAAAATCGATATCGGATCCTACGTCGGAAGGCTTATACCTGGCTAGGATTAACGTGTACACTGATGGTGACTGTGTGCTGTAAGAACAATTCACGGCCGGTCACGGGGTCGTAGAGGGAGGCCTCCCTCACGACTTTCGACTATGATGATATGATGGAATGATAATAAGGGATATGGATCATGCACACCAAGAAATTGCTTGGCCAAGCAACTTTTATGAACTAATGAAAATATTTTAGTAAGCACAAGGCATTTTCAAATAAAACCCTTGTGTCTTACCATTATATTGGCAGAGTAATTCAAAGAAAATAAAACGTTTTTGGCATAAGTCCACTGGGTACAAATTTTGTACTTAGCCCTGCATGTTTGTTTTTAAATGTGCAGGTTGAGCTCGGATGCTGATGATGGAGGAGTGTTGAGGAAGTCCATTGTCCTTGATGTTTGTTAGGAATTGTCAACCTTGAATACATATCGTCATATATGTATTCACACACTTTCCGCTGCAACTCTGAACTGTTTTAATTTTATGTTAGATGTTAAGATAATGTGAACTATGAAGTCCTTCAGATCGTAATATCCTTTGGATCTGTTGGCTTATACCTTTTGATCCGAAATGTTATAAGTGTATGTTTAATCCTAAGTTCTATATTCTCATGTGATAAGCTTTATTGTGGCAGTCTTTCGTATCCATGAATACTATTCCTAGTATTAGTCTTCTCACTTCGGGTTATTCTGAGTGTGGTCGTGACAGAGTGGTATCAGACGTATTTCACACGTTAAATCAAAAGTCAAAAATTTTGACTTTTCTTAATAAACTTTTCAATAATTCACATATTTAGCAAATAATTTCCATATAAATCGACTTTCAATCGATTTCTTTTCATAAAACCCTAATTCTCGATTTTTCACGCAAATCGATAAACTTTATTAATATTTTACTTTAACCTTAATTAACTTATTCATTTTACATTATTCTTAATTTCTAACGTTATTTAATATAACGTTTCGCCGTAAACATAGTATACTATGTTTATAAAATCCCATAAATTCTTAATATGACTAGATATATTTCTAGACATATTAAGAATTATTTTCTTGATAAAAAGGATTTAAAACCCTTAATATCTCAATCTAGCTCTCGGCCATCATACTTTAAATTCTCAAATTCTTCCAAAAATTCTTCTAAATTCATATAGTACACTATATTATCATAGTATCAATGATATGTATAAACATTAGCTATAGGAAAATTGGACATCACTATTCCATCACTATAGTTTTCGGCCATTAAACTTTAATTCACCAAATATTTTTCTAAAATTCTAATAAAATTCCACAATACATAATTATCATTCTATAGCAATAATACATCATAGTATTTAGCAAAATTAACTTATACATCATGTTCCCACCCACAAAGCTTTCGGCCATTCTCAAACATATAACTATATATTTTCTAAAAATCCTTGTAAATTCCTATAACACCTACTTTAGGCTCTACAACATTTATATGTTATAAAATCACTTGAATATAAATTGTACACCAACCTAATATTTCTTCATCATTTTCGGTACTTTCAATTTATTTACAAAGGATTTCCATAAGTTCCAAACAATTTACTATGAGCTCTATAATCATCATAGATCATTAATTTACCAACAAATGAATACAGCAAGCTTTCGGTCATTCCTATTAAATTCAAATCATGCTTAACTTTTAATTAATTCATCAACATGAAACATATACTTCATGCTTACATAAATAATGAACAACTAGACATGATCACATAATTATTTCTATTATTCTCATTAAGAACATAAGTATGTATATTAAAATCTAACGGTTATAATTCGAAAATTTTAACAAATAATTGAAGCTTGTTCGATTCCTAACCTCTTTACCGGCTTTGATTTTTGATGAGGAGGATTTAAATAAAAGATTTTGGTGAATAAATTGAAGAACTTCAAGGCTTCTTTCTTTGGAAGCTCACGGCACTTTGTGGTTTGGGAATGAGAAGTGTTGTTGTTTTTTTATTTCTATCACTTAATACCCTTAAAGGAATAAAACCAAAATCCTACTTAAATCCAGTACACACTCACGGTTCACACAATACAAGCAAAACCATTTAACTTGGTGACTCAACACTATTCAAAATACATCATCCTATGGCCTAGTAATACACATCTTCAAACAATTAATACATGAAACAAAAATCCTCACTTTTGCTACAATAAAGACGTCGGTCACCACATGGATTTGCACAAGGATGAGTTTTCAAGAAAAATATTGTTTATCTTATTACATAATAATATGCTACACACTAACACATGCAATCATCACTTCCTAAGAGTTGTAAAGTTTCTTCCAACCTCAAAAGTCCACAATATCATGCTAATTAATTAATTTATCATTACTAATTAAATGGAACAATTGACTACACTTTCCTCTCAAGGCATGCGTCGGCCACAAGCATAAGGGATGAGTTCAATTGTTTTGTCTCATATAAGATACATATATAAAGATCCTACACACCACCAAATGCACCATCACTTCCAAAGAGTTCACAAAATTTATCCAACCTCGATTTGGAAGCAAAACACACGTCCACTTCATGCAACACACATCACTTGATTAATCATTTATTTTACTTGGTTAGTGTGTGTAATATCCCGTAGTTTTAATACTGAATTACGATAATAAATTCCGTAATTAGCATTATTAATTCGATAATTAAAATCTTAATTAGTCAACTCTTGACTTTGACCGAGCATAATTGGATAATTTCTGTATGAGATTCACTGAGGCTTAGTGAATTAAGGAATATAATTTTCAATATTGTCACGACCCATTCAACCAACCCGGATTTGGAGGGTGACTAGTACTAGGAGTAGCACTTTAGGGGTTACATGGATAAAATAGAGATGCGTGAAAATAAGCTAACATGCTTGAACAGAATATGAGATGATGTTATATTGTTTTTGAAAAGGTTTAGGCCATCGGACCCCAAAACTTGGCCTGATCCGATGGGCCTCAATAGTTTAAAAACATAAAGCGTAAATAAGGAAGTTCGAGTGTAGCGGCGGAAGTGTGTGAATACATATATGACGATATGCATTGAGGTATAAACCACAAATTCAAGTAGCTCGGTCGAGGACTTTGGACTCCTCAACACTTTCCCCATCATCACCATCAAAGCTCAACCTGCACATTTAAAAACAAACATGCAGGGCTAAGTACAAGAAATTGCACTTAGTGGACTCGTGCCGAAAACATTTGATAGAGTTGGATTACGCCGCTAATATTGGGTAAGTCGCGGGGTTTTAGTTAAAATACCTTGTGCTTACCAAATCATTCGTCAGTAAACATAGCTCGGCCGAGCATTTTCTTGGTGTGTATGGTCCGTATCTCATAGTCACAATACATAATAATAAATAAATAAGCGTCGAGAGAGGCCTCCCATCTACGACGCCGTGACCGCCGTAATCCGTCAAAGACACAGTCATCTCTGCAAGCATATGTTAACACGGTATAGTTCCAACCTTCACGCCAATCCTAGCGGGCATTTATCATCCGACACGGGACCCGACATTAAAAAGGTTGGGTGCTACCACAACAATTGATATAATAGTTCCAACCATCTCCACACCTACCGGGCATAACAGATAGGATCCATACACAAAGCGAAATATTTTGGCGGTGTAATGCGGTAAAACATTTGATAACAGTTGTAAAATAAGTGTCAGTAAATAAATTCATTTGGTATGACAAGAAAGTCATATTTTGAAGATAAAAGCCCACTTTTGAGATAAGAAGGAAAGCCCACCGGACTATGGTTCGTTGTAAAGTCCTAGTTCGTTTGTTCGTCAAAATCCGTCATTGCGTTTGCACACCTTTACTAAAAAGCGAGGTTTTAGTCGTCGCTCAAGTCTTTCGAGACTTTCAAAACTAAGATAAACTTCGATATTTCATATCGATGTAACCCGAATTCCTTAGTGAATTCAATACGCCTCTAACACGTATACGATTGACTTGTTCTCGCTCTTCGAGATACTTTCAACGATATAAGCACGTTTTCGATATATGGATTTCATTTGTGAAATCCTTTCTTACTAATAAGGTATCATACTCAATTAGTATATCTTTCGCATCGACGATTTATAAATGTATAATCGCACGTTTGACTTGAAAGTCAACGAAGTCAACATTGATCAACAAAGTCAACGATTTTGACCTTTAAAAATAGTAACTTCTCGCCATTTTGTTTTATAAATCGAATTTGATCGATTTGAAAACGTAAAGTCCTATTGCTCGATTTATCTTGTAAATCAAGGACTTATGATTATTTTCGCATTTTTAATAACCCTTTTTATAAATAAAAAGCGTATTTTAGTATTTTAAAACGTTATAAAATGAACGTTTGTTTCAAACATAGCAATCTATGTTTATAAAATTTTGTAAGATTTTAAAAACTGTCCAGAATATTATTTTAGTAATTTTTCATTAATAAACTGTTTTAAAAAGGATTTTAAAACCCTTTTAAATTATCGAAATTTTCGATAATTAGTTTAAAAATACCAAATGACTTTTGAAAATTTTTCTAAATTAATATAGTGTATTATTATACACTATGGTCCAGAATATGAATTTATGAAATTCATATAATACTGTTTGCTAATTATTTATATATATACATATATATATTCACGGTAATTTCAAATAATAGGGAATAATCATCCAAAAATTCCCAAAATTGATATGTACTCATTATAACATCCCAACATCAGTATATAATATTTATATAACCCATAGTTCATCATAACTATTTATTTCACAAAATGAAACAATATTCACGGTAATATAAGATAATTACCCAATAAATAGCAAACAATTTCTAAAAATTCTAAATAAATTCCAACATCAATAAACATTATATTATAACATGATAACATCATAAAATCAACCAAACTAATTTAAATCGTCACCATATGAGCTTTGCAAGCCCTCGGCTTTTTCGATTTATTTTAGCATTTGGTTTTCAAAAATTCCAACAATTATATACTATGTTTATACACTATAGTATAGTAATATAACATCATAACAATCATCAAAACCAATTAAATCATCACCTTATTGAGCACATAGCTCACGGCTTTTTTGATTTATTTATGGTATTTGATTTCCAAAAATTCTAATTAATTTACACAATGTATAAATAATATACTAAAGCATTAAAACACCATTACATGTTCAAAAATAAAATCATACATCAACATATTTTTCCCAAATGCTCACGGTATTGATTAAAAATCATGCCTTTGATTTTTAAAAATTCTAATTAAATCATATAACATATAATCAATACATTAAAGCATTTATATGACATTATATGATTAAAAATAAAATTTATACACCAAGGTATGGTACATACATGCTCACGGCATTCATGAAATAATTAGCTAGGGTTTTTCCAAAAATTTTAAATAACATACTATAGTCTTAAATCATAACATAGATCAATAATACATGCTTAGAAATTATTGGGAAGCATTCGGTCATCTCATATGTATTTTTAACATTTTCAAAAATTATTTCAAACATACTATATGGTTCGAAAATAATATAGCATGCTAGATCCATTCAAAAATCAAATGAACAACAACATATGATTATCTAAGCATACATTTCATATATTTTTCAAATAAGTCATCAAGAACAACATTCTCATGTTCAAGAACATTAAAACCTACATATACATACATATAGCATTCGAACACAACAACATATATATATATAAAACAGTTTCGATTTTTCAGAATAAATGGGGGAAATAAATCGGTACTTAAGGCCTCTATTTACCTTGGAATGATGTAGGATTAACAAGAACAATATAGTATCAAGTTGGGAGAAGAAATGAGAAGAAATGGGAAGGAAGGTTTGAAAATGGGGAGAGGGCTGCTCGGTTTTTCTTGCCGAGTTTGGGAGAGTGTGGAGTATTTTGTGAGTTTCTATTGCTCAGTAGTGTTTGCATAATGAGGAATGGGAGAGGCTCCCCTATACTCCTTTCTCTCAACATACACGGCTGCACACACAACTCACCAATGGGATTAATGCAGTAAAAATGATTAGGGGGTAGTAATCATGGGCTATGTGTGCATGTATTGGTCAAGAATTAAGGTGGAGTGCAAGCCTTTGTTCTCTCATGATGGCCGGCGAGATTTGGGCATTTAAGGGTGGGATTTTATTTTTTTATTACACACAATACATGTATTAATCATAGTATAGGTCATAGATATATAATACATGTCATGGAAATAATTAAATCAACACTTATGCACCTTTTCTAAAAATGGAGATAGAAAATAGGAAAATAGGTATAAAAATATAAATTACACCTATTATTGATACTCAAGTATATTTCGATCAAATATACACATATATATCATAATATATGATTTAGATATTAAATAATATCATAGGATAAAATTATAGCATTAATTCATGCTTATAAAACCCTAATTTCGAAAATTAGATTTCGAAATTTATAAAAATCTGTTTTTGATTTTTAATGATCTAAAAACTGATTTCATAGCTTAATAACACTCATATATATCATATTATAAAGTTTAGATACCATAGGATAATTTAATGGTATCATTTCATGTGATAAAACCCTTATTTATAAGATTAGGGTTTTCGAAAATTCAACACCAAAAATATCGAATTTAATAACTGAAAATTCGATTTTAATAATTAATAATTCTGAAATTATATAAAATATTAATAGGAAATTAATTATTATAATTTCCTGAGCATTAAACTCATTTTTCAAAACGTCTCTAGACGTTAACGTTCAAAACGTCTCAAAACGTTCGAAATCGACTCATCTCAAAATGGTCGCAGTAAGTTCATACTTACTAAGTAACTATATTCCATTTAATAAAGGAATTAAGATGGAAATTAATTCCAAGCTGCACTGCTCAGAAAATTTCATGAAAAGCTGACGTTCGATACGCGTTTGACGTTTAAAAAATATTGACGAACCTTTTCGTAATATTTCAATCCTTTAATTCACAATCCTTAGTGAATTATGAAAAGGAATTCGTTATAACGATATCGTATCGAAAACACAAGGTTCGATGTCGTAAAAGATAATATCTGTGAAAACCACAATTACGGGCTCGAATACCGTAATCGTATATTCGTTTCTTTGGAATATTACATTCCACCCTTACGAAAAATTTCGTCGAAATTTGTATACCTTTAGAAAATAAGTCGGGTATTTTTCCTCATTGCTTCTTCAAGCTCCACGTGGCTTCTTCTCGTCGTCGTGGTGTCTCCACAAAGACTTTAACTAACGGAATCGACTTGCTCGTAGTTTTTGAACTTTGTGGTCAAGTATGGCTGCGGGTTCTTCCTTATAGCTCATGTCTCGCTCGAGGATCACGTCGTCTTGATGAATCACGTGCTTTGGGTCGTGAACGTATTTTCGTAATTGCGAGACGTGAAAAACATTATGGACATTCCCAGGTTTGGCGGAAGAGCCAACCTATAAGCAACTGGACCTATCCTCTCTAGGATCTCATAAGGTCCTATAAAACGGGGTCTCAACTTCCCTTTTAGGCCAAACCCGACAATCCTTTTGATGGAGAGACTTTAAGAAATACTTTGTCTCCATCCTCAAATTGTAGCTTCGGATCTCGCGTGTCGGCAGTAAGATTTGTCTGTCCCGAGCCTCTTTATCCTCATCCTAATTTGTCGAATGATTTCGATCATTTAGTTCACCGCATCAGGCCCTATGACTTTTCTCTCACCGACTTCATCCCAATAAAGTGGTGATCTACACTTCTTGCCATCTGAGGCTTCGTATGGGGCCATGCCGATCGTCGCTGATAGCTTTGTTGTTGTAAGCAAATTCAATCGAGGTAAAATATCTTCCCATTTTGCACCTCGATCCAAAATTACGATTCTAAGCATATCTTCTAAGGTTTGGATCGTTCTCCATCGTCCATCGGTTTGTGGGTGGAATGTTTGATGAAGTTTAATCTGCACTCCGCCTTCTTTGTAAGCTAATCCGAACGGATGTGAACTTGGAGTCTCGATCGAGGTAATAGATTTTGGCACTCCATGTAGTCGCACAATTTCCTTAACGCAATTTGGGCCAACTTATCGGATCCATAAGTGCTTTGAATAGGTAGAAAGTGAGCACTTTTGGTAAGTCATCCACAATTACCCATACGGTGTGTTTCCTCTTCTCGATTTGGGTAAGCTCGTAACGAAATCCATCGTTATATCGTCCCACTTCCATTCGGGATTTCCAACGGTTGTAATTTCCCGTAGGGACGTTGGTGTAGGGCCTTCACTTGTTGACAAACAAGACAGCGTTCTACGAAAGAAGCTATGTCTCGTTTCATGCCTTCCCACCAAAATTTTTCCTTCAGGTCCTGGTACATCTTAGTACTGCCTGGGTGGGCGGTGTAGGGCGTATCGTGAGCCTCACTCATGATTTCGTTCAAGTTACTGCGTCGTCAGGAACGCATATCCTACCTTCAAACAATAAGGCGTTATCCGGTGCCTCTTGGAAATTCTTGAATCCTTCAGACCTTAGTCTTTCTCGGATCTTTTCCAACTTTTCCTCAATCCTTTGTCTCTCGACAATTCTTTTTCTTAGATCGGATGTCAGTGTGAGTGTAGCGATACAGCTCACAATTGTCCTGGGTGGTTCAACCAGTTCAATCTTCATCCTGCCAAACTCTTCAACGAGTTTTTCCTCTTGTACAAAGAGACATCCTAACTTGGTATGGCTCTTACGACTCAAGGCGTCAGCTACTACATTCGCCTTGCCCGGGTGATAGTTAATACCACAGTCGTAATCTTTTACCAGTTCAAGCCATCTTCTTTGTCTCATATTCAGATCCCTTTGTTCGAAGAAATACTTCAAACTTTTATGGTCTGTGAAGATCTCACATCTCACACCATAGAGATGGTGTCTCCAAATTTTTAGGGCATGAACTACAGCTGCTAATTCCAAATCGTGGGTTGGGTAGTTCAGCTCGTGGGGTCTGAGTTGTCGAGATGCGTAAGCTATCACTTTTCCTTCTTGCATCAAAACACAACCCAGTCCAGTCTTAGATGCGTCGGTATAGACCACATACCCCTTGTCCGCTTCTGGGACTGCTAGAACTGGTGCACTGGTCAATTTCTCTTTGAGCATTTGGAAACTCATCTCGCACCTTCGTCGTCCAATTGAACTTGATTCCCTCCGGAGTAGGCGGGTTATTGGCCTTGCAATCTTGGAGAATCCTTGATGAATCTCCTATAGTAGCCGCCTAATCTAGGAAGCTTCTAATTCGTCTTTGTGTTTTAGGTGATTTCCATTCTTGCGGCCTCTACTTTGGTGGATCTACTTTTATACCTTCACAGACACAATGTGTCCAAGGAACATAACTTCTTCACTAAAACTCACATTTGCTAAACTTAGCAAAGAGTCTTTCATTTCTCAAGGTTTGCGAACCGTGCTTAGATGTTCCTTATGATCCTCTTCATTTTTCGAGTAAATAAGGATATCATCTATGAAGACCAAAACAAATTTATCCAAAAATGGATGAAACCATGAATACGGCTGGTGCATTGGTTAACCCAAATGGCATAACTATGAATTCATAGTGGCCATATCTGGTTGAATGCGTCTTGTACATCTTCGGGCCGTATTTTTAGGTGGTGGTATCCTGACTTAAGATCAATTTTGGAGAATACACCGCTCCTCGCAATTGATCAAACAGTCATCAATTCGGGTAAAGGGTATTTGTTCTTTAGTGTCATCTTATTTAGCTCCCTATAATCGATGCACATCCTCAAAGAACCATCCTTTTCTTAACAAAGCGAGCAAAAGCGCCAAGGTGAAACACTCGGCCTAATAAATCCTAGATCCAAAAGCTCTTGGATTTGAATTTCAGCTCTTCTAGCTCCTTTGGGGCCATCCTATAGGGGCGCCGACACCGGGCTGATCACGGCTCCAAGTCGATGGTAAACTCTAGCTGCTCATCGGAGGTAGTCTGGTAGATTTTCGAAATCGTCCGAAAACTCTTGGACAACTTCAATGTCCTCTACCGTGCTTGGGTTTATCCCTTCGCTCAAATAAACGAGGAATGCAAGACATCCTTTCTCGGTTCATCATCCTCCTAGCTTGTAGTGCCGACACTATTGGCACTCTTCTCCCATGCCGATCCCATGGAAATGCGTAGCTTCTTGTCCGGAAAGTGAAACGAAATTTTCCTTTCCTTACGGAGAATCGTGGAATGATTCTTAGCTAACCACCATTCCTAGGATTATGTCTACATCGCCCATGGGTATTATGTTTAGATCGTTAGCCGTAACCTTAAGTGATCCTAATGTCAACTCTAGGTTCGAGCAAAAGTGGGTAACGGTCATAATTCCTCCTATAGCGATGAGATTCTCATATCTGGCTTGATCTTTCGGACCTAAGGCCCAAAGATTCCACGCATGATCTTGCAATAAAAGAATGCGGCACCCGATCGAAAAGATTATAACGGGTGGGTTGAGAAGAACTCCCATACCGCCAAGTTTCCTGGTTACATTCGATTCGCCTCTATGCGGGCGTAGCTCTAGCTGAGCCGGCCGAGGCCGACGGGCGCCGGTCCCGCTGATTTGGCGGTTGTTGCGGCCTGCTGTCGCATTCTTTGGCGTTGACGCAGTGGTTGTCGCCGCCGTTGTTGTGGCGGTGGCCGCCGCACCGCCGCTGCGGGATTTGTTGTTGTGGCGGCCGCCATTATTGCATGCCGCCGGAGTTGTTGTTGTTGAGGCCGTGTTTGCCCTTTGGAGTTCTTGGGGTTGGGAAATTTGAACCGCTGCGGTGGTTGGGGCTGAAGTCGATAGCCCTCAATGGTGAGCATTGCCGGTTGGTTCGCCTTCCATCCGAACGTGACATCGGGCAATTGTTGGCGTAATGCCCGCTCACCCGCATTGTAATACTTACCACGTTTGCCGTGCACACGCCTTGTGTGCTCTATGGCATCTAGGCATTGAGGTGCCCTCGACGGGTCTGTGGTCCCTTGCGGTGGAGCATAACCGCTCTCTTCCGCCTTTGTCCCTGCTGCGCCGGGTTTCCTTGCCACGGGCGCTTGTGACTTGCTTCTCCGTAGTTTCCGCGGTTGTTATTTCCGCGGTTGGGCTCCCAGTTCCCTTTTCCCTTATCCGAATTACCGTGTGCCTGAGACGACACTGTCTTATTCTCGCTCATAGCCGCCTCAATATCCAAAGCTCGTGCTAGAGCTTCGGTGTAAGATAGGTCTCCATGGCTGGCAAGAGACATGCGTATCTCCATTCTTAGCCCTTACCCTGAACTTTTCCGACATCTTCAAGTCGGTGTCTACTAGATCCGGCAAGATATCTTGGCGTCTCGCAAAATGCGATCGTAGTCGGTTCGGATAATTTTTCTTGTTTTAGCGGGAAAATTCTGCCTCTTTTCCCTATAACTTTTGGGATATACTTTTCATCTGACTCTTTTGAAATCCTCCCACGAGAATTCCTCCACTGCTCACTGAAAGTCTTCTTCGGCCTCCCACTGTAAGTTTGGTCCAACCAGTGGAAAGTAACACACGACGTCTTTCTTGTGCCGTGCATCTTAAGAAGGTAAAGATCTGTTCAATAGCCCCGACCCATTGTTCGGCTTCTTCCGGGTTGCCTTTCCCGTTAAAGGCGGAGGTTCTGTCTTAAAACATTTCTTCGATCCTGCGATCGGGTTGAGGTGGAGGTGGTGGTTGGGGAATGTCTTGGCTCTTGTTCGGGACTCTACCCTTCCTCTCGGCCTCCCGTCCTCGACCTCCGGGTTCCTCGCTCCGGATTCCTTCTGAGGCATGCCTTGCTATGAAAACAAGTAATCATTAGGCACTTATTCTTTTCATAGCTCAACATACACCAACGCTTATTATGGCTTTCTTGTAAAACGATTCCAAATAGAATATCATTCTTAACAAACATAACTTGCCGCAAAAGCCCTACCAGGGTCATATATATATTCAAAATTTCTGCCATAGGCGGGATGTTCAAAAACAGCGGGTAAGCAGAAAACATAAATCCCGGCCCACACGGCCTAAAAAGAGAATTCGAGTTTTAGAACTAAGGTGCAACAAAGGAAAAGAGAAAAGCTAGCACACACGCTAGACATAACAAAACAAATTTAATTAAAACGCCTTTAGCGCCTTCACGAGGTCTTTCCTATTCCGTGTCTTCCTCAGGGTCTTCCTCCTCCTCCGAATCATCTTCGCTGTCCGAAATGTCCATACGGGGTAGTCCCCTGGATGGTCCGGCTCCATTGCTTTCCACCATCGGTATATCTCGCATGGGGTTAAAAGCGGTGGTCGCATTCGCCCGAGGCTCGTAGTCGGGGCGAATCGGACTGTAGCATACTCGAGTCGGGTCATAGCCTGGGAAGGCATCTGATACTCTCATCCGTGCTGTCCGATGAAAGTGCTCGACTGGTGGTATGGCTGGGACCATAGGTGGTGGAGGTGGTACTGGTGGACGACGGTGTCCGGCAGTAAGGGTGGAAATACGGCTCTCCCAAGGCTCGGGCGTCTTGCCCTCTCTAGCGGCAGCCTTCCCTCGTCAAAAGGAAAGGAGGCACGATCGGGTCAATCTGCCTCGAACCTCTGTACACCACCTGGCGACTCATCTCGCCAGTATACTCTCGGGAGGAGGTAGGGTCTCTCGGTGCTGCCCGTAGAATGCTATATACGTAAGTCGGTGACTCACGAACCAGGCGGATCTCCCACCAAGTCGTAGCTGCCCATCGCCCGTAAATGTAATCCCCGATATCTCTCGAGCATATCCATCCAGTGCAGGGAGTATCGCTAGAAGGCGCTGGATGCCGCCATAATCGGTCGGTCACGCCGTGAGCTCGGGCGTCTCCAAAGACGGAGATAATATGCCAAGAACTCACCCAAGTCTTCCCAACAAGACATCCAACCGGGCGATATATACTCACCTCCTCCTCCGGGTGGGGTGTGGTCCAATCCTCCTCCTCGCGAGATATCTCATTCCCTCCATCTGTCACGAATAAAACTAACATAAGTCAACTATCGTCATCGAATAAGCAGGCAAGGATATCTTAAACGTAACGTGAAGCAACTATATAAGGTCAAGCAAGTCTATAAGGTAGGTAACATCATACTGCATAATACTCACCACAACTTACCTTCTTAGTCTTACCCAAACGTATACATAAGCCAACAACATCTTAATATGAGCTATGAGATCCTTATTCTATACCAAACACTCGAACTAGAGTTCAACGGACTCTATCGTATTCTGGAGGCAGAATTAAGGATTCTGTTCTTCATAACAAATGAAGATCAGTGCGTTAGGAGTACGCAGGTGAAAACCATGCGTAAATCGGAGTCCTAACGAGAGAGATCTAGCTAAAACAAATCTACTGCGCAGTGCAGGAAATTTGCGCGATCGTGCCATATTGCAAAACGAGACGTATGTCGACGTAATACGTCTATCATCTTCGGGTTCTCAAGCCGAGGCTGAACATCCTGAAGCCGTAGTGACGTCCATGTCGTGATTCGTGTTGCTGGTCACTCGTGTCGAAGTAGTGATGGAGTGCCGACGTCATTCAGCTTAAAGGTTGAGGTTGTCCTCGTCCATCCTTCTTGCTTGTCTTCCGTCGTCCGTTGCTCAAGGGTATCGTTTCTTTCACTCTCCCTATTGTTCTTTCGTTCGCATAAGGAAAAGAAGTTCGTACTTCTATGTTCTTTCACGATACGTGAACATGCTCCTTAGAGTCTAAGTTCGTCTTATGATAACATATCGTTCATCATAAATAAAATTTTGAAAGTTGGAAAGATGTCTCAATTTGAAAATTTTTGGAAATACGATTTCAACATAGCAATCATAATCAACTTATATGCATATCAAAAATGGATTCATTCATCCCATGTTGATTATTCAACTAGTACCACCATGTACTTTCATATCGATACTTGAGTATTGCATTAGTTTAACTAAAAGTGTTTTGGTAAAAATTTTCTTGCTCAACTTCCATTTTCATTATAAAAATTTTCATAATAATCAAATCCTTCAAAAGTCTATCAAATTGTCCAATCATGTAAAAATTTCCATTTCATGAGTTTGAGAAAGGAATGCAGTTACCTCTTTCCCGGTTGAGCTCGATGTGATGGAGTGTTGAGAGGAGTCAGTAGGTTTCTAGAAGTCCAGTGACTCGATCTAGACTTAGAATAAAAAGAATTTGGGTTTTCAAAGAGCAATCGCTCGATACCACTACATCACGACCCCATTCGAACCAACCCTGGTTGGAGGTGACTAGTACTAGGAGTAACACTTTAGGGTTACATGGATAAAATAGAGATGCGTGAAAATAAGCTAACATGCTTGAGCGAATATGAGATGATGTTATATTGTTTTGAAAGGTTTAGCCATCGGACCCCAAAACTCGGCCGATCCGATGGGCCTCAATAGTTTAAAAACATAAAGCGTAAATAAGGAAGTTCGAGTGTAGCAATGAAAGTGTGTGAATACATATATGACGATATGCATTCAAGGTATAAACCACAAATTCAAGTAGCTCGATCGAGGACTTGGACTCCTCAACACTTTCCCCATCATCACCATCAAAGCTCAACCCGCACATTTAAAACAAACATGCAGGCTAAGTACAAGAAATTGCACTTAGTGGACTCGTGCGAAAACATTTGATAGAGTTGGATTCTGGCGCTAATATTGGGTAAGTCGCGCGGTTTTAGTTAAAATACCTTGTGCTTACCAAATCATTCAGTTCAGTAAACATAGCTCGCCGAGCATTTTCTTGGTGTGTATGGTCCGTATCTCATAGTCACAATACATAATAATAAATAAATAAGCGTCGAGAGGAGGCCTCCCATCTACGACGCCGTGACCGCCGTAATCCCGTCTGACAAAGACATACCTCTGCAAGCATATGTTAACACGGTATAGTTCCAACCTTCACGCCAATCCTAGCTGGGCATTTATCATCCAACACGGACCGACATTAAAAAGGTTGGGTGCTACCACAACAATTGATATAATAGTTCCAACCATCTCCACAGCCCTACCCAGGCATAACAGATAGGATCCATACACAAACGAAATATTTTGGCGTGTAATGCGGTAAAACATTTGATATGATTGTAAAATAAGTGTCAGTAAATAAATTCATTTGGTATGACAAGAAGTCATATTTTTGAAGATAAGAAGCCCACTTTTGAGATAAGAAGGAAAGCCCACCTGGACTATGGTTCGTTGTAAAGTCCCAGTTCGTTTGTTCGTCAAAATCCGTCATTGCGTTTGCGCCCACACGCTTTACTAAAAAGCGAGGTTTTAGTGCGTCGCTCAAGTCTTTCGAGACTTTCGAAAACTAAGATAAACTTCGATATTTCATATCGATGTAACCTGAATTCCTTAGTGAATTCAATACGTCTCTAACACGTATACGATTGACTTGTTCTCGTTCTTCGAGATACTTTCAACGTATAAGTACGTTTTTCGATATATGGATTTCATTTGTGAAATCCTTTCTTACTAATGAGGTATCATACTCAATTAGTATATCTTTAGCGCATCGACGATTTATAAATGTATAATCGTACGTTTGACTTGAAAGTCAACGAAGTCAACATTGATCAACAAAGTCAACGATTTTGACCTTTAAAAATAGTAACTTCTCGCCATTTTGTTTTATAAATCGAATTTGATCGATTTGAAAACGTAAAGTCCTATTGCTCGATTTATCTTGTAAATCAAGGACTTATGATTATTTTCGCATTTTTAATAACCCTTTTTATAAATAAAAAGCGTATTTTAGTATTTTAAAACGTTATAAAATGAACGTTTGTTTCAAACATAGCAATCTATGTTTATAAAATTTTGTAAGATTTTAAAACTGTCCGAATATTATTTTAGTAATTTTCATTAATAAACTGTTTAAAAAGGATTTTAAAACCCTTTTAAATTATCGAAATTTTCGATAATTAGTTTAAAATACCAAATGACTTTTGAAAATTTTATAAATTAATATAGTGTATTATTATACACTATGGTCCAGAATATGAATTTATGATATTCATATAATCTTGTTTGCTAATTATTTATATATATACATATATATATTCACGGTAATTTCAAATAATAGGAATAATCATCCAAAAATTCCCAAAATTGATATGTACTCATTATAACATCCCAAAATCAGTATATAATATTTATATAACCCATAGTTCATCATAACTATTTATTTCACAAAATGAAACAATATTCACGGTAATATAAGATAATTACCCAATAAATAGCAAACAATTTCTAAAAATTCTAAATAAATTCCAACATCAATAAACATTATATTATAACATGATAACATCATAAAATCAACCAAACTAATTTAAATCGTCACCATATGAGCTTTGCAAGCCCTCGGCTTTTTTCGATTTATTTTAGCATTTGGTTTTCAAAATTCCAACAATTATATACTATGTTTATACACTATAGTATAGTAATATAACATCATAACAATCATCAAAACCAATTAAATCATCACCTTATTGAGCACATAGCTCACGGCTTTTTGATTTATTTATGGTATTTGATTTCCAAAATTCTAATTAATTTACACAATGTATAAATAATATACTAAAGCATTAAAACACCATTACATGTTCAAAATAAAATCATACATCAACATATTTTTCCCAAATGCTCACGGTATTGATTAAAAATCATGCCTTTGATTTTTAAAAATTCTAATTAAATCATATAACATATAATCAATACATTAAAGCATTTATATGACATTATATGATTAAAACAAAAATTATACACCAAGGTATGGTACATACATGCTCACGGCATTCATGAAATAATTAGCTAGGGTTTTCCAAAAATTTTAAATAACATACTATAGTCTTAAATCATAACATAGATCAATAATACATGCTTAGAAATTATTGGGAAGCATTCGTCATCTCATATGTATTTTTAACATTTTCAAAATTATTTCAAACATACTATATGGTTCGAAAATAATATAGCATGCTAGATCCATTCAAAATCAAATGAACAACAACATATGATTATCTAAGCATACATTTCATATATTTTTCAAATAAGTCATCAAGAACAACATTCTCATGTTCAAGAACATTAAAACCTACATATACATACATATAGCATTCGAACACAACAACATATATATATATAAAAGCAGTTTCGATTTTTCGAATAAATGGAAATAAATCGGTACTTAAGGCCTCTATTTACCTTGGAATGATGTAGGATTAACAAGAACAATATAGTATCAAGTTGGGAGAAGAAATGAGAAGAAATGGGGAAGGAAGGTTTCGAAAATGGGGGAGAGGGGCTGCTCTCGGTTTTCTTGCTGAGTTTGGGAGAGTGTGGAGTATTTTGTGAGTTTCTATTGCTTGTAGTGTTTGCATAATGAGGGGAATGGGGAGAGGCTCCCCTATACTCCTTTCTCTCAACATACACGGCTGCACACACAACTCACCAATGGGATTAATGCAGTAAAAATGATTAGGGGGTAGTAATCATGGGCTATGTGTGCATGTATTGGTCAAGAATTAAGGTGGAGTGCAAGCCTTTGTTCTCTCATGATGGCAAGTAGATTTGGGCATTTAAGGGTGGGATTTTATTTTTTTATTACACACAATACATGTATTAATCATAGTATAGGTCATAGATATATAATACATGTCATGGAAATAATTAAATCAACACTTATGCACCTTTTCGAAAATACCGATAGAAAATAGGAAAATAGGTATAAAAATATAAATTACACCTATTATTGATACTCAAGTATATTTCGATCAAATATACACATATATATCATAATATATGATTTAGATATTAAATAATATCATAGGATAAAATTATAGCATTAATTCATGCTTATAAAACCCTAATTTCGAAAATTAGATTTCGAAATTTATAAAAATCTGTTTTTGATTTTTAATGATCTAAAAACTGATTTCATAGCTTAATAACACTCATATATATCATATTATAAAGTTTAGATACCATAGGATAATTTAATGGTATCATTTCATATGATAAAACCCTTATTTATAAGATTAGGGTTTTCGAAAATTAACACCAAAAATATCAATTTAATAACGAAAATTCGATTTTAATAATTAATAATTCTGAAATTACATAAAATATTAATAGGAAATTAATTATTATAATTTCTGAGCATTAAACTCATTTTCAAAACGCCTCTAGACGTTAACGTCAAAACGCCTCAAAGCGCTCAAATCGACTCATCTCAAAATGGTCGCAGAAGTTCATACTTACTAAGTAACTATATTCCATTTAATAAAGGAATTAAGATGAAATTAATTCCAAGCTGCTTCGCCGAGAAAATTTCATGAAAAGTCGACGCTCGATACGCGTTTGGCGTTTAAAAAATATCGACGAATCATTTCGTAATATTTCAATCCTTTAATTCACAATCCTTAGTGAATTATGAAAAGGAATTCGTTATAACGATATCGATCGAAAACACAAGGTTCGATGTCGTAAAAAGATAATATACGGCAAAACCCTAATTACACGCTCGAATACCGCATCAGATATTCGTTTCTTTCGAATATTACAAATATTCCTTCGAACGTAATTTTCTAACGTCGAATAAATTCGACGATACGTCTTACTGATATTATTTAAGCGGTTAAGCTTAATTTGAAATTCTATTATTATAGGAATAAATAAAGTTGTAACAAACTTTATTTTGAACATTTTGGAGATAATCAAACTATGAGAATTTAGAGGCGTTTCAAACGCTCACGTTTAGAAATGATGCGATAACTTTAGCATATGATCTCGAATTATAAAATTCAAATTCCTATAATTATATTATTATATATGAGCATTATTTATCATAAAATAATGCTAGAAAATTTAAGAATGCAATGTACCTTATTTTATGGGTTTGAAAACCCTAAATATTTAAATTAGGGTTTTAAGACCTAAATTATTTTAAATACTTTTCTATGATTAAATTTATTGTATAAGGCATATAATATGTCACATAAATATGTAATAGCTATTTTATACAAGAAAATCAAATGTTTGGAATATATGCCTAATTTTCAAAATGTGAGTTCTTAAGTACAATTTAATTTTATTCCTAATCAATTAATGATATATGATAATTATTATATTATTATGATGTCATTAAGGACTAAATGAGGTGTATTACAACTTGCACAAGTGGGGTGCACTTGTGCTACTAAGTGGCTAAAATTATTGGTTTTAAAGTATGATTTTATGTATAATTATTATCTTATAATTAATAAATGAATATGAGTTGGATCCTATCTCATAATAGGTGTAAAGTAGAGATCATTAGCTATTAAAACAAGTAATCTCATGCTCATTAATGTGGGAGCCGAAAATTTTGAAAATATAGGTTGAAAAATTCTTAATTTCACACTATATATTAATGCCATTTGTATAGTTGAAATTTTTGACTTTTCTAAAGCAACTTTATACTATAATAATAATATGATAATGTTATAATATATACTAGGAAACAAAATAAAATCCTAGCCTAATGAATTAAAGGGTGGCGAGAATGATACATTGGTGCACAATGTGAATAAATCATTTAATTCTTAATAATTATGCTATAATTAATAATTAAATTATAATATGATATAATATGGTATATAATATATTATAAGATAAAAATTTAATTCTAGGCTATATGATATAGCGAAACCTCCATATATATATTTAAATGTTACAAATTATTTAATTAAATGACAACTAATACCCAATGTATTTAATTAGGGGATAAGATAACAAGTTGTTGTGTATAGGATGAGATCAAAATTCTTGTCTTTAGTCTAAGGAGGTGGCCGATTTTGTTGAAAAATAAGGCAAGTGGATTAATTATTTTATCATGTAATAATTATACTACAAGTTGCATAAGCTTATAAATATAACCTAAGCTCTCCACTTCTCCATTTTGCTCCCCATATTTTTGAAACCTTAGTAAAGAAAAAAAAGAGAGTTCATCAAATTTTAATCCCAAACTTAGATCATATAAACCTTGCCGATCAAAATCCGTACCGATTAAAAGGTTAGAAATCGTACGTTCTTCATATACATGCTTGAATTTTCGATTTTCGTCCGTTAGAATTTATGTTATAAGCTTAGTTTATATATGAAATTTTCGAAAATTATAGAACTTGTATTAATATGTTTAGATATGATGTTTATATGATGATATTAAGCATGTATATTAATTATATCATGAAATTAAGCATGCTATTAAATTTGTGCTATGGACCGAAAACTTTGGGGTAATATATGTTGTTGATTATGATTTTTAATTGTTGATTTGAGTATGAAATCATGATCTAGGGTATTAATTATGCTTATATGAATTTATGTAGAATTTTTGGAAAACTATAGCTTATATTTTGATGAATACCGAAAATATATGTATATGTTATGTTGTTGTGATATTATTCATATTTAAGTGATATAATAGCATATTCGATTGTGTAGATTCATAATATATGGTTGTGAGGATTTATCAAATTTATAAAATTATTTCGACCTAAGTTGAAATTTTCAAACATGACTTCGTAAACTTTATTCAATAGTTCATAATAAATAACAATTATGTTATAGTAAGCATAATTGAGGGTGATTAATTGATATATGTATTTATTGGAATTTTTTAAAAATCATTTGTTGGGTTAATTATAGGAACCGAAAACTATATGTTATAAGACCATGGTGTATAAATTTTATTTGACTAAGGTAATTACATATTATTAATCACATGATAAAATAGTGTGACATGTGAATTTATAAGAATTTTTGCACAAGTCTAAGCTATTTAATTTATAATGACCGAAAACATTATATTATGTGCATTAATTTTATAAATTTATTTTATCAAGAATAATTACATAATATGATCTAAAATAATGTTTTAGACATAGTATGATTTTATAAGAATTTTGGAACAAGAATTGCACATAAAATGATAAAATTTCATAATAGTTGAAAAGTCAAATGTTGATTTTTGTTGACCAAAGTCAAAATTGTTGACTTTTGGTTGACTTGGTCAAAATAGTTGATCAAAATCGTTGACCAAGGTCAACGGGCATGCAATCGATAATACGTGATCAATGTGACGAAGACGCTTAGTAACAATGCTACTTACGTTACTTAAGTACATTAAACGCATATTATATACTAGAAAGGTAGAATATCCTTTATATGTTGAGAAATTTCATAATCGACATCAATTGATTAGAAAACGTGAAAGTAAGTCCGACGTTAGCCTTATTTGATACGTAGAGCGTTATAGACTATGTTCGCTTCTATCAAACGTGACCGACGTGCTAAAATAATTCTTACGTTAAGGTGATACGTGGGACGGGGCATCGACGTAGGAAAGAGACCATAGTATAAAGACCACGTGTACAAGGTGGGCTTTACTCGAAAACCCTTTATTTACGACGCTTTCTTGAAACGATTTATTTACAAAGCTTTCGGTTGAGAAATGATTATGAACCGTTATTCAATTACATGCCCAAAATATTTATGTTTTAACGATGTATCCTATCATGTTGTTGGGCGAGCCAACTATGAATGTGAATCGCTTATCGGGTAGCTCCCAATTTTAAAATCGATATCGGATCCTAGTCGATGCGTAATTCACAGCTAGGGTTAACGTGTACACCGTTTGGATCGCGAGCCGTTAGCAACATCATCGGCCGATCGTGGATCCTGATCGGATGCGTAATCACGACTATGTGATTGTGAGCCGTTAGCAACATCTTCGGCCGATCACGGCGTCGGTAGAAGGAGGCCTACTTCTACGACGTGAGATCAGTTATGAACAGTTATGTGAATGATATGGATCATACGAAACTGAAAATGCCTGCGCAAGCGATTCTTTTGAGAAATGATAAAGTATTTTGGTATTCACGAGTTATTTCAACTAAAATCCTCGTGTTATACTAACGGGCGATGTAATTAAATGAAATTATTTTGGCATGAGTCCACTAAGTGCAATCTTGTACTTAGCCACCGCATGTTTGTTTTAAACGTGCGTGTTGAAATGTTGATGGATGGACAAGTGTTGAGCAATCGGAGTTTTGTCGCTAATAGTTCACCTTGATGTATATCGTCATATATGCATTCACATGCTTTCCACTGCTCAAAACACTTTATTATATTTTGGATATTACTTACGTTACCTCGCATCAGTTGAACCCTTTTGTTAATGGTCCGTTGGTCTAGTTTGTATGAAATCGTTGTGTGTTTATCTATTAAAGTTCAAGTCTTGAAAGGTTGTTGGTCATTATGTTCTTAATCCACGCTAGTTGGTGACAAATCCCGCCTAATCCGTACTTTAGATAGGCGGTCACATTACTGATTAATATCGAGCCAGTTGTCCTTTGAACCTAAAACCTTCTTTCAAAAGTTAAGTCTAGATTGAGTCACTAGACTTCTAGAAATCACCGACCGTGCTCAACACTCCATCACATCAAGCTCAATAGGAAAAGAGGTAAATTATTTTCTCGGTTTGAGATTGAAAGTTGAAAGTTGAATGATGAACTTGAAATTTTGGAAATGAGATTGAACTCATATTTTGAAAGCAAATGAAAGTTATGAAAGTTTTGGAATGTATTCAAAATAATTTTTAGTGTTATGAGAAAAGTTGACAATTTTATGTCAAAAGTTTTATGATAAATGAGTTATCGGTGAGATGAGACCAAGTTTACGAAGAATGAGAAATAGTTGACATGATAATGTCAGAAGTGATGTTTGAGTTCTTGAAAGCATGAGTACGAAGTTATCTTACGATTTTTGAAATGTTTATTCAAAGTTTACAGTTTATTCTGAAAATAAGTATGTTATTCCCAAAAGAACATAGATGCTCTAAAAAGCATGCTCACCTTTTGAACATAGAAGTATGAATTCTAAGAGCTTGATCCCTCTTGCGAGAACAATAGTGAGATTGATTTACAAACGAACGAAAAGTCGACTTGAAACGAACTCGAGTTTCAACGAAAAGCTAACGAAAGCAAAAGAAAGGATCAAAGGCGCAAGACGCATGGGTTCGATAAGAACCAAAGAAAGCTAAACAAATCTTGTAAGGAAACTCGTACGAAGCAGAACATGAGCTCGCAATCGTCCGGAAGGAAGTAATTCGGTAAGACAATCGCAGGCAGAAAACTGCACTGCGCAGTGTTTTTGTTTTGACTCGTTCTTATTCGTTTGAACTCCGTTTTGCAAACGGATTTCGCTGACGTATTCTTATCATAACGAACTTCATTTCATATGAAGGACAGAAATCCTGAATCCTTCTCCAGAATTCGTGAGGAACAGTTGAAGTTAGACTGAAAATTTTGCTAAGAATAGAGAACTTAAGAAGTTAGAAGTAGAGATTCCATAAGTAAAATTTTGATGTAGGATGAACATAGGAACGTTGATGTAAACATTTATCTGCTTATCAGATGTGTTTGCTTTATCTGCTTAACAGATATATTCTATTCTTTTATCTGCTTATCAGATATAGATAGACTTACGCTAGTATTGTTTGTATCAGATGGCAAGGCCGTATTACTCACCACGACGAAGGATAAGACCGAGATTCACACCAGGAGAAGTACTTCAAGCCTATCGCACTTATAGCATGAGTTAGGGCGACAGTCTAGGAGAGTTTCGATGAGTTATCTGCGATTATGGATGGACGCCCATGAGTACGGTGTGACAGGATATGACGGCATCAAGCGGTTACTCACCGATTGCCGTTGATTGGGAAGACTATGCAAAAGAGATATCGGGCGACTATATCTATCGTATGGCATCGACTATGACCTGATTGGAGATTTACCGAGGTTTGTCACCATCTCATATATGTCTACAGCATATATAGGGTTGCACCAAGAGGGCCCTATCTGCCACCGAGGGAGTACACTTGGCAGGACGACACACCGGAATGGTTATACACGGAGGTTCCTCGAGTGGCCAACCCTGCAGTGCCGAGGTTCTTGGAAGCGGGAGATCGACCCGAGCATGTGACGAGGGCATCGCGACCCAGGTCATTGGGAGTGCCAGTTCTTCCACCTATGACATTCGGACATCCGACGCGACCGGCACCACCAGTTCCACCACCGATGACGGCACCCTATCACGAGAGGACATACATGGAAGCATACGGCCATCAAGAAGGTTATGTTCCTATGCGGGACGTGTATGCTGTAGGTGATGATGGAGCTGGACCGTCACGTAGGCGTGCTCGAGAGGAAAGCTCCGAGGAAGAATCCGAAGAGGACCCGGAAAAAGAGGAGGACCCCGAAGAAGATCCAAGTGAAGACGTGAACAGAAACATGGACGAAAACGGATATTAGTATACGTGTAGTATGTAGTAATGATGTTAACAAACAATATAGAAGCATAGTATTTTGAGACGCCTTATAACTAGTATATAGTTGACAGTAGTATACATAGTACAGTGTGTACTTAGCTTCCTTTTACGCTTGATGACTTGTACAGAATAGTCCTTTTTGAGGCAAATTTTCCACATATATATATGATGATGACCCTAGATGGGCTTTTATGAACATCAAGTTGTGCGATAAGAATGACGGTTGCTTAAGTTGTTTTATGATTCGATTGTATAAAGATGTTATGTATAATCAATCGCAATGAACATTACTCAATACTAACTACGTTTTATTAATGAATGCCGCCTGCACGAGCACCTCACGGAAGTGAGGCGGGGGTAGAGGAAGAGGCGAGGCAGAGGCGTAATACCCGGGCTGAAAGTGAAGAGATCCCGTGCCACCCCACCTCCACCGACCGTAGAGTGGAAGAACTCTTTTAGGCGTAACCCGCCTCCTTCAATGGTAAAGGAAGCCCGAGGATGCTGAGCAGTGGGTCGTGGCTATTGAGCAATTACCGACTTTCTTGTTGTACCACGCAAGAAAGGTTATCTTGCATGACATTCCAACTAACCGACCGGCCGACACGGTGGGAAGCAAGGAGAAAGACACCGACCGGAACAAATGGAATACTTTACAGGACGACTTCAAAACGGAAATGTATGATAAGTACATTCCCAAAAGCTATCGGAACAAAAGGAGATTGAATTTTCACCGTGAACGAGGCAAGATGTCGGTCATCGAGTACGACCGATCGTTCTACGATATGTCTAGATACGCCCCGGACTTAGTGAATACTGACATGAAAATGTCAGAAAAATTCAAGTCGATCGAGACACGAGATAAGGATGTCGGGTGTCATGGCGACTTAACCTATACGGAGGCTCTTAGTCGGGCGTTAGACATAGAGGCTGCAATGCCCGAGGAAAAATCCGCACCGACCCAGTCACAGAATGTCGGTGACAAAGGGAAACGCAAATGGGAAGGAAGTTCGAACAACAATAACAACTTTAACCGAGGAGGTTTCAACAACAAGAACAAGAGGCCATGGCGAATAACATGGCTCCACAAAGGCGAGGTTGAGAAGACCAGATTTACTCCACCTACCCAAGAGATAGTAAGGATTTCACCGTGTCCGAAATGTAATAAAAGGCACACGGGGGTGTGCATGGCTGGAAATCCCATTTGCTATAAGTGTGGCGTTAGGGGCCACTATGCAAATGAATGCCCTGGGATCCGCCAGATAACCATGGGAAGGCCAAATCAATCAGGCCCTGCCCAACCGTTATGGCGATTCAAGACCAACCCCACCCACAACAGCAACAACAAGAATGAAAGAACAAGCAGAGACAAGAAAGAATCGGCAACAACAGCAAAATCAACAGAGGCAAGCACCTCGCCGGCCGCAACCAGCTCAGGCCAGAGCCTATGCACTACATAGGCGTCAGAACGAGCAGAATCAAGGTAACCTAGCGGGTATGGGATTACTTTGCAATATACCTATTATACTGTTCGATACGGGTGCTTCACATTCTTTCATTTCAAAAGCATGCGTTGATATGTTAGAACTTAACCCTGAGGAAACAAATCAGGAAATGAGAATCTCATCACCTATAGGAGGTATTATGACCGTTACACAGGCTTGCTCGAACTTAGAATTGAACTTAGGCTCAATTAAGGTTCTAGCAAATAACTTGAACATAATATCTATGGGGATGTAGATATAATCTAGGGATGGATTGGTTGGCGAAAACCATTCCACGATCTTATGCAAGAGAGAAGAATTTGATGCAACCACCGGAAAAGAAGCTACTAATTTCTATGGGATTAGTATGGAAAGAAAATCCCAATAATATCCGCACTCCAAGCCAGGAGAATGATGAATAAGAAGGAATGTCAAGCATTCCTTGTGTATCTAAATGGAGAGGAAAAGACGGAGTAGGGTCAAGACGTGGAAATTGTTCGAGAATTTCGCACGCCTTTCCGAGACATTACCGTGAGTACCCCGGATAGGCGGTTAGAATTACAATTGATCCGAGCGGGATCGGCTCCGATCAAAAGCGCCTACGAATGGCACCCAAGGAACTCAAGAGTTGAAAATCCAAATTCAAGAGTTATCGACTTGGGTTTTATAAGGCCAAGTGTTTCACCATGGGAGCGCTTCGTCCTTTTGTCAAGAAAAGGATGGTTCGTTAAGAATGTGCATCGATTACCGAGAATTAAACAAATTGACGCTTAAGAACAAATATCCGCTACCAAGGATAGACGATTTGTTCGATCAGTTGAGAGGCGCAAGCGTATTCTCGAAAATCGACCTGAAGTCAGGCTACCATCAGCTAAAGGTACGACCAGAGGATATATCAAAGACGGCATTCCGAACAAGGTATGGTCACTACGAGTTTGTAGTAGTGCCGTTCGGACTAACCAACGCACCTGCCGTGTTCATGGATCTTATGAACAGAGTGTTCCATCCATACTTGGATAAGTTTGTCTTAGTCTTTATAGATGATATTCTCATCTATTCAAAGAACGAGGAGGAACATAGGGAACACTTGAGAACGAGTTTCTGACGCTGAGCCGAACAACTTTATGCAAAATTCAGCAAATGTGAATTTTGGCTTAAAAAAGTAATATTCCTTGGACACATTGTGTCGCCGAAGCAATAAAAGTTGATCCGCAAAGGTCGGTCGTACAAGGATGGAAAACACCGACCACTCGAATGAAATCGGAGTTTCACAGGATTAATGGTTACTATAGGAGATTCATTGAAAGATTCTCCAAGATAGCAAGGCCAATGACACAGCTACTCCGAAAGGGGATCAAATTCACATGGACTGATGAGTGTGAAGCAAGTTTCCAAACGTTAAAAGAGAAACTGACTAGTGCACCGGTATTAGCTGTCCCAGATTCAAACAAGGAATATGTTATCTATACCGATGCTTCCAAAAATGGACTTGGTTGCGTATTGATGCAAGAGGGGAAGGTAATAGCTTATGCATCGAGACAACTTAGGCCACATGAGTTGAACTACCCGACTCATGACTTAGAACTGGCAGCTGTGGTTCATGCACTAAAGATTTGGAGACATCGTCTTTATGGAGTAAGATGTGAAATCTTTACTGACCACAAGAGTTTAAAATACTTTTTCGAGCAAAAGGATCTGAACATGAGACAAAGGAGATGGCTCGAATTAGTAAAAGACTACGATCGTGGCATAAATTATCATCCGTGAAAAGCTAATGTTGTAACGGATGCCTTAAGTCGTAGTGGTCAATCAAAGCTTGGATGTCTCTTGCCAAAGGAAGGAAAACTCATCAAAGAGTTTGAGAAAATGTCAATAGAGATAGTCGAACCACCAAGGACCATCATAGATAATGTTGCTACACTTACTATGATGTCCGATTTAAGGAATAAAATCATAGAAGAACAAAGAAAGGATGAGGAACTAGAAAAGATAAGGGCTAAAGTGAGAATGGGAGAACAAAAAGGTTTCAAAGAAGCATCTGATAACGCTATGTTGTTTGAGGAGAGGCTATGCATTCCAAACAATGACGAGCTTAGAAATGAAATCATGAGTGAAGCTCATGATACTCCTTATACCGCCCATCCAGCAAGTGCAAAATGTACCAAGACCTACGAGGAAAGTTACGGTGGGAAGGAATGAAGAGGATATAGCCTCTTTCGTCGAACGCTGTCTTACTTGTCAACAAGTAAAGGCGTTACATAAAAGGCCATATGGAAAGCTGCAACCTTTGGAGATACCCGAATGGAAATGGGACGACATAGCTATGGATTTTGTAACGGGTTTACCAAAGTCGCAAAAGGGTAACATCGCTATATGGGTAGTAGTGGATCGCCTTACAAAATGTGCTCACTTCCTACCAATTGAATCACCTATGGATCCGACAAGCTAGCCCACTATATGTGAAGGAAATTGTACGATTGCATGGAATACCGAAATCTATCTTCGATAGAGATTCAAGTTTACTTGATTTTGGGTAAGCTTACAAAAGGAATTGGGAGCAGGTGAATTTCAAAGACACTTTTCATCCACGTACGGATGGCCAATCTGAGCGAGCGATCCAAACGCTAGAGGATATGTTGAGAACGGTAGTATTGGATCGAGGCGCAACTTGGGAACAAGTTTTACCACTTATCGAGTTCGCCACAATAATAGTTATCGGCGACAATCAACATGGCCCCATATGAAGCATTATATGGAAGAAAATATCGATCGCCACTTTCTTTGGGATGAAGTTGGTGAAAGGAAAATTTAGGGCGGATACGATGGAAGAAATGATTGAAATTGCGTCAAATAAGACAAAGAATAAAGGAAGCTCGGGATAGGTAAATCATATGCCGATACCCGTAGATCCGAGCTAGAATTTGAGTGTGGCGATAAGGTTTTCCTTAAAACCCTCCGCCTAAAGCGCATTGTAAGATTTGGGGTAAAGGAAAGTTGAAACCACGATTTATAGGACCTACGAGATCCTTGAGAAAATAGGCCCAGAGCTTTATGACTAGCATTACCACCGAAGTTTGGGTAATGTTCATAATGTGTTTCACGTGTCTCAACCGAGGAAATACGTGTATGACCGAAACACGTAATACATCATGACGACGTGGTCTTCAATCTCGATATGAGCTACGAAGAGGAACCGTGGCCATTTTGGACCATAAAGTTCAACAGTTGAGAAATAAATCAATTCAGTTAGTAAAAGTCCTATGGAGGCACCACGGACAGGAAGAAGCTACGTGGGAACTCGAGGACGCCATGAAAGAGCGATACACCGAACTCTTTTGAGGTATGCAAATTTCGAGGACGAAATTTTTTTAAGGGGGGTAGAATGTAATATCCCGTAGTTTTAATACTGAATTACGATAATAAATTCCGTAATTAGCATTATTAATTCGATAATTAAAATCTTAATTAGTCAACTCTCGACTTTGACCGAGCATAATCGATAATTTCGTATGAGATTCATCGAGGCTTAGTGAATTAAGGAATATAATTTTCAATATTCCTTGAACGTAATTTTCTAACGTCGAATAAATTCGCGATACGTCTTACAAGATTATTTAAGCGATTAAGCTTAATTTGAAATTCCTATTATTATAGGAATAAATAAAGTTGTAACAAACTTTATTTTGAACATTTTGGAGATAATCAAACTATGAGAATTTAGAGACGCTTCAAACGCTCACGTTTAGAAATAATGCGATAACTTTAGCATATGATCTCGAATTATAAAATTCAAATTCCTATAATTATATTATTATATATGAGCATTATTTATCATAAAATAATGCTAGAAAATTTAAGAATGCAATGTACCTTATTTTATGGGTTTCGAAAACCCTAAATATTTAAATTAGGGTTTTTAAGACCTAAATTATTTTAAATACTTTTCTATGATTAAATTTATTGTATAAGGCATATAATATGTCACATAAATATGTAATAGCTATTTTATACAAGAAAATCAAATGTTTGGAATATATGCCTAATTTTCGAAAATGTGAGTTCTTAAGTACAATTTAATTTTTATTCCTAATCAATTAATGATATATGATAATTATTATATTATTATGATGTCATTAAGGACTAAATGAGGTGTATTACAACTTGCACAAGTGGAGGTGCACTTGTGCTACTAAGTGGCGAAAATTATGGGTTTTAAAGTATGATTTTATGTATAATTATTATCTTATAATTAATAAATGAATATGAGTTGGATCCTATCTCATAATAGGTGTAAAGTAGAGATCATTAGCTATTAAAACAAGTAATCTCATGCTCATTAATGTGGGAGCCGAAAATTTTGAAAATATAGGTTGAAAAATTCTTAATTTCACACTATATATTAATGCCATTCAGATAGTTGAAATTTTGACTTTTCTAAAGCAACTTTATACTATAATAATAATATGATAATTTTATAATATACACTAGGAAACAAAATAAAATCCTAGCCTAATGAATTAAAGGGTGGCGAGAATGATACATTGGTGCACAATGTGAATAAATCATTTAATTCTTAATAATTATGCTATAATTAATAATTAAATTATAATATGATATAATACGGTATATAATATATTATAAGATAGAAATTTAATTCTAGGCTATATGATATAGCCGAAACCTCCATATATATATTTAAATGTTACAAATTATTTAATTAAATGACAACTAATACCCAATGTATTTAATTAGGGGATAAGATAACAAGTTGTTGTGTATAGGATGAGATCAAAATTCTTGTCTTTAGTCTAAGGAGGTGGCCGATTTTGTTGAAAAATAAGGCAAGTGGATTAATTATTTTATCATGTAATAATTATACTACAAGTTGCATAAGCTTAGAAATATAACCTAAGCTCTCCACTTCTCCATTTTGCTCCAAATATTTTCGAAACCTTAGTAAAGAAAAAGAAGAGAGTTCATCAAATTTTAATCCCAAACTTAGATCATATAAACCTTGCCGATCAAAATCCGTACCGATTAAAAGGTTAGAAATCGTACGTTCTTCGTATACATGCTTGAATTTTCGATTTTCATCCGTTAGAATTTATGTTATGTTTAGTTTATATATGAAATTTTCAAAATTATAGAACTTGTATTAATATGTTTAGATATGATGTTTATATGATGATATTAAGCATGTATATTAATTATATCATGAAATTAAGCATGCTATTAAATTTGTGCTATGGACCAAAACTTAGCGGTAATATATGTTGTTGATTATGATTTTAATTGTTGATTTGAGAATGAAATCATGATCTAGGGTATTAATTATACTATATGAATTTATGTAGAATTTTGAAAACTATAGCTTATATTTTGATGAATACCAAAATATATGTATATGTTATAGTGTTGTGATATAATTCATATTTAAGTGATATAATAGCATATTAAGTGTGTAGATTCATAATATATGGTTGTGAGGATTTATTCAAATTTATAAAATTATTTGGACCTAAGTTGAAATTTTCAAACATGACTTAGGTAAACTTTATTCAATAGTTCATAATAAATAACAATTATGTTATAGTAAGCATAATTGAGGGTGATTAATTGATATATGAATTTATTGGAATTTTTAAAAATCATTTGTTGGGTTAATTATAGAACAAGAAAACTATATGTTATAAGACCATGGTGTATAAATTTTATTTGACTAAGGTAATTACATATTATTAATCACATGATAAAATAATGTGACATGTGAATTTATAAGAATTTTTGCACTGTCTCAAGCTATTTAATTTATAATTACCGAAAACATTATATTATGTGCATTAATTTTATAAATTTATTTTATCAAGAATAATTACATAATATGATCTAAAATAATGTTTTAGACATAGTATGATTTTATAAGAATTTTTGGAATAAGAATTGCACATAAAATGATAAAAATTTCATAAATAGTTGAAAAAGTCAAAATGTTGACTTTTTGTTGACCAAAGTCAAAATTGTTGACTTTTGGTTGACTTGGTCAAAATAGTTGATCAAAATCGTCGACCAAGGTCAACGGGCACGCACCGATAATACGTGATCATGTGACGAAGACGTTTAGTAACAATGCTACTTACGTTACGTAAGTACATTAAAACGCACATTATATACGAAAGGTAGAATATCCTTTATATGTTGAGAAATTTCATAATCGACATCAATCGATTAGAAAACGTGAAAGTAAGTCCGGCGTTAGCCTTATTTGACACGTAGAACGTTATGACTATGTTCGCTTCTATCAAACGTGACCGACGTACTAAAATAATTCTTATGTTAAGGTGATACGTGGACGGGCATCGACGTAGGAAAGAGACCATAGTATAAAGACTCGATGTACTGGCGGGCTTTACTCGAAAAACCCTTTATTTACGACGCTTTCAAACGATTTATTTACAAAGCTTTCGGCTGAGAAATGATTATGAACTGTTATTCAATTTCACGCCCAAAATATTTATGTTTTAACGATGTATCCTATCATGTTGTTGGGCGAGCCAACTATGAATGTGAATCGATTATTGGGTTGCTCCCAATTTTAAAATCGATATCGGATCCCTAGTCGATGCGAGAATTCACGGCTAGGGTTAACGTGTACACCGGTTTGGATTGTGAGCCGTTAGCAATATCATCGGCGATCGTGGATCTGAGTCGATGCGTAATCCCTGACTATGTGATTGTGAGCCGTTAGCAACATCTTCGGCCGATCACGGCGTCGGTAGAAGGAGGCCTACTTCTACGACGTGAGATCAGTTATGAACAATTATGTGAATGATATGGATCATACGAAACAGAAAATGCCTGCGCAGGCGATTCTTTTGAGAAATGATAAAGTATTTTGGTATTCACGAGTTATTTCAACTAAAATCCTAGTGTTATACTAATGGGCAGTGTAATTAAATGAAATTATTTTGGCATGAGTCCACTAAGTGCAATTTTGTACTTAGCCCGCATGTTTGTTTTAAATATGCAAAGTCGAGTCGTGATGGATGGACAAGTGTCGAAAGCGATCGGAGTTTTTGTCGCTAATAGTTCACCTGGATGATATCGTCATATATGCATTCACATGCTTTCACTGCTCAAAACACTTTATTATATTTTGGATATTACTTACGTTACCTCCAGATCAGTTGAACCCTTTTGTTAATGGTCTGTTAGTCTAGTTTGTATGAAATCGTTGTGTGTTTATCTATTAAAGTTCAAGTCTTGAAAGGTTGTTGGTCATTATGTTCTTAATCCTCGTTAGTTGGTATGATTCCGTCTAATCCGCACTTTAGATAGGCGGGTCACATAAAGGTGTAATTTATATCCCACTTGATTCATTAAACACAACATAGTAAGAAATGCAAAATTTCTCACGTAAATCTTTAGTCACGGCACTTTCCATTCTTATGTGCCAAAATTTAATTTTTCTTGCTATTATTATATATACGTCATAATATATGTCTTAGATTGTAATATTCCAAAGAAACGAATATACGATTACGGTTTTCTAAACCCGTAATTAGGGTTTTGCCAGATATATTATCTTTTACGACATCGAATCTTGTGATTTCGATACGATATCGTTATAACTAATTCCTTTCAAAATTCACTAAGGATTGTGAATTAAAGGAATGAAATATTACTGAAATGATTCGTCAATATATTTTAACGCCGACACGATCGAACGTCGACTTTTCATGAAATTTTACGAGCAAAGTGAAGCTTGGAATTAATTTCCATCTTACTTCCTATATTAAAAGGAATATATTTATTTAGTAAGTATGAACCATGCCACCATTTTGAGATGAGTCGATTTTGAACGTTTTGAGACGTTTTGAACGTCAACGTCTAGAGACGTTTTGTAAATTGAGTTTAATGCTCAGGAAATTATAATAATTAATTTCCTATTAATATTTTATATAATTTCAGTATTATTAATTATTAACAATCGAATTTTCAGTTATTAAATTCGATAATTTGATATTGAAAGTTTCAAAAACCCTAAGTTTATAAACTTTGGTTTTTCACATGAAATGACACTATTAAATTATCATATGGTATCTAAACTTTATAATATGATATATATGAGTGTTATTAAGCTATGAAATCAGTTTTAGATCATTAAAATCGAAACAGATTTTTGTGATTTTCAAGCCTAATTTTCAAATTAGGGTTTCTTATGCATTAATTAATGCTATAATTTTATTCTATGCTATTATTCAATATCTAAATTATATATTATGATATATATGTGTACATTTGGATCGAAAATAGCATGAGTATCAATAATAGGTGTGATTTGTATTTATATACCTATTTTCCAAAGTAAAATCGGTAATTTCAAACTTTGCTATATGATTGATTTAATTATTTTATGGCATGTATTATATATCTATGACCTATACTATGATTAATACATAGTATTAATGTGTAACAAAAATTAAAATCAGCCCCAACACACCCTCAAAGGCGCCGGCCACCCTCTTTAAACAAGGCATGCACCCACCTATTTTCTACCCAATGCATGGCTTAGCGTTTTACTTAGCCTAATCATCAACTAAATCCTCATCATTGCTACAGATTTTTCTCCCCATTTTTGGGCTAAAAATCGGTGAGAGTGAGAGAGATAGTATAGGGGGAGACTCTTCCCATTCACTCCATTCCTCACTATACACACCTCCTACACTACAACACTCTCATTTCACTCCATTTTCCTCTCCCATTCAGCAGAAAAAAATCGAGCAGCCCCTCCCCCATTATTTTCGAAAACCTTCTTCTCTTCTTCCTCATTCCTTCTCCCAACTTGATACTATATCATTCTTGTGAACCTATATCATATCCAAGGTAAATAAGGACCATTAGTAACGATTTTTCACCCCATTTATTCTGAAATTTTCGAACATGTTCTTATATTTGTGTGTTTATTTCGAAGCATGTTATATATGTATATGTATGTTTTAAATGTTCTTGAGCATGAGATACATGGTTCTTGATGATTTATTTTCAAATATATGAAGATATATGTTAGAATAAGCATATGGTATTGTTCATTTGATTTTGGAATAGATCTAGCATGCTATATTATTTTCGAACCATATAGTATGTTTGAAATAATTTTCGAAAATGTTAAAAATACATATGAGATGACGGAATGCTTCCCAATAATTTCTAAGCATGTATTATTGATCTATGTTATGATTTAAGACTATAGTATGTTATTTAAAATTTTTGGAAAACCCTAGCTAATTATTTTATGAATACCGAGAGCTTATTGAATAAAATACCTTGGTGTATAATTTTGTTTTAATCATATAATGTCATATAAATGCTTTAATGTATTGATTATATGTTATATGATTTAATTAGAATTTTAAAATCAAAGGCATGATTTTTAATCAATACCGTGAGCATTTGGGAAAAATATGTCGATGCATGATTTTATTTTTGAACATGTAATGGTGTTTTAATGCTTTAATATATTATTTATGCATTGTGTAAATTAATTAGAATTTTTGGAAATCAATTACCTATTTAAATCAAATAAACCGAAAGCTTACAAGCTTATATGGTGATGATTTAATTAGTTCTTGATGATTATATGATGTTATATTAATATACTATAGTGTATAAACATAGTATATAATTGTTGGAATTTTTGAAAACCAAATACTAATTAAAATCGAAAAAGCCGAGAGCTTGCAAAGCTCATATGGTGACGATTTAAATTAGTTTGGTTGATGTTATGATGTTATAATGTTATAATATAATGTTTATTGATGTTAGAATTTATTTAGAATTTTTAGAAATTGTTTGCTATTTATTGGGTAATTATCTTATATTACCGTGAATATTGTTACATATTGTGAAATAAATAGTTATGATGAACTATGGGTTATATAAATATTATATACTGATGTTGGGATGTTGTTATAAGTATATATCAATTTTGGGAATTTTTGGATGATTATTCCTATTATTTGAATTACCGAAAATATATATATGTATATATATAAATAATTAGCAAACAGTGTTATATGAATTTCATAAATTCATATTCTGGACCATAGTGTATAATAATACACTATATTAATTTAGAAAAATTTTCAAAGGTCATTTGGTATTTTTAAACTAATTATCGAAAATATCGATAATTAATAAGGATTTTAAAACCCTTTTAAAACAGTTTATTAATGAAAATTTTCTAAAATAGTATTCTGGACAGTTTTAAATTTTACAAAATTTTATAAACATAGATTGCTATGTTTGAGACTTAACGCTCATTTTATAACGCTTTAAAATACCAAAATACGCTTTTATTTATAAAAAGGATTATTAAAATACGAAAATAATCATAAGTCCTCGATTTACAAGATAAATCGAGCAATAGGACTTTACGTTTTCAAATCGATCAAATTCGATTTATAAAACAAAATAGTAAGAAGTTACTATTATTAAAGGTCAAAATCGTTGACTTTGTCGATCATGTTGACTTCGTTGACTTTTCAAGTCAAACGCACGATTATACATTTATAAATACGTCAAGACGCTGCGTAAAATATACTAATTGAGTATGATAATTATTAGTAAGAAAGGATTTCACAAATGAAATCCATATATCGAAAACGATTTATATCGTTGAAAGTATCTCAAGAACGAGAACAAGTCAATCGTATACGTGTTAGAAACGTATTGAATTCACTATGAATTCAGTCTACATCGATATGAAATATCAAGTTTATCTTAGTTTTCGAAAGTCTCGAAAGACTTGAGCGACGATTAAAACCTCGCCAGTAAAGGTGTGGGACGCAAACACAATGACGGATTTTGAATGAACGAACTTAGACTTTTACAACAAACCATAGTCCGGTGGGCTTCCTTTCTTACCTCAAAATGTGGGCCTTTTCTTATCTTCAAAATATGACTTTCTTGTCATACCAAATGAATTTATTTACAAAGACTTATTCTACAACCGTTATCAAACTGTTTCTTGCATTACACCGCCAAAATATTTCGCTTTGTGTATGGATCTATCTGTTTGCCGGGTAGGGTGTGGAGATGGTTGGAACTATTATATCAATTGTTGTGGTAGCACCCAACCTTTTAATGTCGGGTCCCGTGCGGATGATAAATGCACAGCTAGGATTGGCGTGAAGGTTGGAACTATACCGTGTTAACATATGCTTGCAGAGAGGACCGCAGGTCAGACGGGATTACGGCGGTCACGGCGTCGTAGATGGGAGGCCTCCTCTCGACGCTTATTTATTTATTATTATTATGTATTGTGACTATGAGATATGGACCATACACACCAAGAAAATGCTCGGCCGAGCTATGTTTACTAATCGAATGATTTGGTAAGCACAAGGCATTTTAACTAAAACCCTTGTGACTTACTCAATATTGGCAGCGTAATCCAAATCTATCAAATGTTTTTGGCATGAGTCCACTAAAGTGCAAATTTCTTGTACTTAGCCCTGCATGTTTGTTTTTAAATGTGCAGGTTGAGCTCTGATGGTGATGATGGGGAAAGTGTTGAGGAGTCCAGTGTCCTTGACCGGTTTAATTGAATTTGTGGTTTATACCTTGAATGCATATCGTCATATATGTATTCACACACTTTCCGCTGCTACACTCTGAACTCCCTTATTTACGCTTTATGTTTTTAAACTATTAAGGCCCATCGGATCAGGCCAAGTTTTGGGGTCCGATGGCCTAAACCTTTTCAAAAACAATATAACATCATCTCATATTCTGTTCAAGCATGTTAGCTTATTGTTACGCTTCTCTATTTTATTCATGTAACCCCTAGAGTACTACTCCTAGTACTAGTCGCCCTCCAATCCGGGTTGGTCCGGAATGGGGTCGTGACAGAAGTGGTATCAGAGCTTTTGCTCTTTGAAAACCCAAATTCTTTTTATTTTAAGTCTAGATCGAGTCACTGGACTTCTAGAAACCTACTGACTCCTCTCAACACTCCATCACATCGAGCTCAACCGGGAAAGAGGTAACTGCATTCCTTTCTCAAACTCATGAAATGGAAATTTTTACATGATTGAACAATTGATTGGACTTTTGAAGGATTTGATTATTATGAAAATATTTATGATAAAAATGAAAGTTGAGCAAGAAAATTTTTCCAAAATACTTTTAGTTGAACTAATGCAATACTCAAGTATCGATATGAAAGTACATGGTGGTACTAGTTGAATAATCAACATGGGATGATTGAATCCATTTTTGATATGTATATAAGTTGATTATGATTGTTATGTTGAAATCATATTTCCAAAAATTCTCAATTGAAACCTCTCGACTTTCAAATTTTATTTATGATGAACGATATGTTATCATAAGACGAACCTAGACTCTAAGGAGCATGTTCACGTATCGTGAAAGAACATAGAAGTACGAACTTCTTTTCCTTATGCGAACGAAAGAACGATAGGAAGAATGAAAGTAACGATACCCTTGGGCACGAACGACGGAAGACGAGCGAGAAGGATGGACGAGGACAACCTCAACCTTGAAGATGAACGACGTCGACACTTCATCACTACTTCGACACGAGTGACCAGCAACACGAATCACGACATGGACGTCACTACGGCTTCAGGATGTTCAGCCTCGGCTTGAGAACCCGAAGATGATAGACGTATTACGTCGACATACGTCTCGTTTTGCAATTTGGCACGATCGCGCAAATTTCCTGCACTGCGCAGTAGATTTGTTTTAGCTAGATCTCTCTCGTTAGGACTCCGATTTACGCATGGTTTTCACCTGCGTACTCCTAACACACTGATCTTCATTTGTTATGAAGAACAAAATCCTTAATTCTGCCTGCAGAATACGATAGAGTCCGTTGAACTCTAGTTCGAGTGTTTGGTATAGAATAAGGATCTCATAGCTCATATTAAGATGTTGTTGGCTTATGTATACGTTTGGGTAAGACTAAGAAGGTAAGTTGTGGTGAGTTTTGTGCAGTATGATGTTGCCTATCTTATAGACTTGCTTGACCTTATCTAGTTGCTTCACGTTACGTTTAAGATATCCTTGCCTGCTTTCGATGACGATAGTTGACTTATGTTAGTTTTATTCGTGATGGATGGAGGAATGAGATATCTCGCGAGGAGGAGGATTGGACCACACCCCACCCCGGAGGAGGAGGTGAGTATATATCTCCGCTTGGATGTCTACTGGGAAGACTTGGGTGAGTTCTTGGCATATTATCTCCGTCTTTGAGAGACGCCCGAAGCTCACGGAGTGACCGATTATGACGGCATCCAGCGCCTTCTAGCGATACTCCCCGCACTGGATGGATATGCTCGAGAGATATCGGGGATTACATCTACCGGGCGATGGGCAGCTACGACTTGGTGGGAGATCTGCCGTGTTCGTAAGTCACCGACTTACGATACAAAGATTTACGGGCAGCACCGAGAGGACCCTACCTCCTCCCCGAGAGTATACGGCGGGATGAGTCGCTGAGTGGCTGTACACAGAGGTTCCGAGGCAGATCGACCCAGTGGTACCTCCGTGATCGATTCGACGAGGGCGGACCTGCCGCTTAGAGAGGCGACGCCCTGCAGCCTGGGAGAGCCGGTATTTCCACCCCACCGCCGGACACCCGCACGTCCACCAGCACCACCTCCACCACCTATGGTCCCAGCCATACCACCGGTCGAGCACTTTCATCGGACAAAGACGGATGAGAGTATCGATGCCTTCCCGTGCTATGACCCGACTCGAGTATGTTACATCCGATTCGCCCGACCACGAGCCCGGGCGAACGCGACCACCGCTTTTAACCCCATGCGAGATATACCGATGGTGGAAAGCAATGGAGCCGGACCATCCGGGGCTACCCGTATGGACATTCGGACAAATAAGATGATTCGGAGGAGGAGGAAGACCCGAGGAAGACACGGAATAGGAAAGACCTCGTGAAGGCACTAGGCGACGCTTTTAAATAGAATTTGTTTTGTTATGTCTAGCGTGTGTGCTAGCTTTTCTCTTTTCTTTTGTTGCACCTTAGTTCTAAAACTCAATTCTCTTTTTAGGCCGTGTGGGCCGGATTTATGTTTTCTGTTTACCATTGTTTTTGAACATCCCGCCTATGGCGTAAATTTTGATATATATATACACCGACCCTAATAGGGCTTTTTGCAAGTTATGTTTGTTAAGAATGTTATACTGCTTGGGATCGCTTTATGACAAGGCCAAAACAAGTGTGAGTGGATGTAATGTGAAAAGAATAAATGCCTAATGTTTACTTGTTTTCATAGCAAAGATGCCTCCGAGAAGGAATCCGGAGCAGGAACCCAGAGGTCGAGGACGGGGAAGGCCGAGAGGAAGGGGTAGAGTCCCCGAACAAGAGCCGGAAGACAATCCCCAACCACCACCTCCACCTCAACCCGATCGCCGAATCGAAGAAATGTTTCTAAGATGTAACCTCCTGCCTTTAACGGGAAAGGCAACCGGAGGAAGCCGAACAATGGGTCGGCTATTGAATGGATCTTTACCTTCTTAAGATGCACGGCACAAGAAAGGCTGTCGTGTGTTACTTTCCAACTGGTTGGACCAGCTGACTTCTGGTGGGAAGCCAGAAAGAAGGCTTTTACGGCAGAACAGTTGGAGGAATTCTCGTGGGAGGATTTCAAAAGAGAGTCAGATGAAAAGTATATCCCAAAAGTTATAGGGAAAGAGGCGTGAATTTTTCCGCTAAAACAAGAAAAATTATCCGAATCGACTACGATCGCACTTTCTCGCGAGACGCCAAGATATGCGCCGATCTAGTAGACACCGACTTGAAGATGTCGGAAAAGTTCGTATGTGGCTAAGAATGGAGATACGTATGTCTCTTGCCACCATGGAGACCATCCTACATCGAAGCTCTCGCACGAGCTTTAGATATAGAGGCGCCATGACCGAAAATAAGTCGGTGGCGTCTCAACCGACAAAGGCAATCGGATAGAGGAAAAGGAATGGGAGCCCAACCGCGGAAATAACAACCATGAAACTACGGAGAAGCAAGTCACAAGCGCCCGTGGCAAGGAAACCCGGCGCAGCAGGGACAAAGCTGGAAGAGAGCAGCTTATGCTCCACCAGCAAGGGGACCACATGAACAGTCGAGGACACCTCAATGCCCTCGATGCCATAGGACACACAAGGGTGTGTGCACGGCAAATGTGGTAAGTTGTTATAAATGCGGGCAAACGGACATTACGCCAACAATTGCCCGGTGTCACGCTCGATGGAAGGTCGAACCAATCGGAAATGCTTTCACCATTGAGGGCTATTCTGACCAGCCCCACCACAGCAGCTAGCCCCAACTAACCCAAGAACCCAAAGTGGCAAACACCCCACCTCAACAACAACAACTCCAAAGAGTCGCAATAGCGGTGGCCGCCACAACAACAAATCCAAGAACAAAGGTGGCAGCGCCACCGCAACAACAACGGCAGAGGCGATAACCACCGCGCTAACGCCAAAGCGGCAACAAACCGCCAGCAACAACCGCCAAATCAGCCAGACCGGCGCCCGTCGGCCTCGGCCGGCTCAGCGAGCTTACCGACAGAGGCGAACGAACAAAACCAAGGAAACTTGCGGTATGGGAGTTCTTCTCAACCCACCGTTATAGTCATCGTTTCGATACGGGTGCTTCAGATTCTTTTATTGCAAAATCATGCGAGAAATGCCGGGCCTTAGGTCGAAAGGTCAAGCCAGATATGAGAATCTCATCGCCTATAGGAGGAATTATGATCCGTTACACACTTTTGCTCGAACCTAGAGTCGACATTAGGATCACTTAAGGTTCGCTAACGATCTAAACATAATACCCATGGACGATGTAGACATAATCCTAGAATGGATCGTTAGCTAAGAATCATTCCACGATTCTCTCGTGAAGGAAAGGAAAATTTCGCTTCACTTTTCGGGACAAAAAGCTACGATTTCCATGGGATCAAGATGGGAAGAAGAGTGCCAATAGTGTCAAGACTACAAGCTAGGAGGATGATGAACCAAAAGGATGTCTTGCATTCCTCGCTTATTTGAACGAGGGGATAAACCCAAGCACGGGTAGAAGACATTGAAGTTGTCCAAGAGTTTTTGGACGATTTCCGAGAATCTACCAGACTACCTCCCGACAGACAACTAGAGTTTACCATCGACTTGGAGCCGTGATCAGCCCCAAAGGTCGAAGGCACCCTATAGGATGGCCCCAAAGGAGCTAGAAGAGTGAAGATCCAACCAAGAGCTTTTGGATCTAGGATTTATTAGCCGAGTGTTTCACCTTGGGAGCGCGCGCTTTGTTTGTTAAGAAAAAGGATGGTTCTTTGAGGATGTGCATCGATTATAGGGAACTAAATAAGATGACACTAAAGAACAAATACCCTTTACCCAGAATTGATGACCTGTTTGATCAATTGCGAGGAGCGGGTGTATTCTCTAAAATTGATCTTAAGTCAGGATACCATCAGCTGAAAATACGGTCTGAGGATGTACCTAAGACTGCATTCCGAACCAGATATGGCCACTATGAATTCATAGTTATGCCATTCGGATTAACCAATGCACCAGCCGTATTCATGGACCTCATGAACAGAGTATTTCATCCATTTCTGGATAAATTCGTTTTGGTCTTCATAGATGATATCCTTATCTACTCAAAGAACGAAGAGGATCATAAGGAACATCTACGAACGGTGTTACAAACCTTGAGAAATGAAAGACTCTTTGCTAAGTTTAGCAAATGCGAGTTTTGGCTGAAGGAAGTTATGTTCCTTGGACACATTGTGTCTGCTGAAGGTATAAAAGTAGATCCAGCCAAAGTAGAAGCCGTGCAGGAATGGAAATCACCAAAGACTCAGCACGAAATTAGAAGTTTCCTAGGATTAGCTGGCTACTATAGGAGATTCATCGAAGGATTCTCCAAGATTGCAAGGCCAATAACCCAGCTACTCCGAAAAGGAATCAAGTTCGTTTGGACTGATGAGTGCGAGACGAGCTTCCAAATACTCAAAGAAAAATTGACCAGTGCACCAGTTCTAGCAGTCCCAGAAGCGGACAAGGGGTACGTAGTCTATACAGACGCATCTAAGACTGGACTGGGTTGTGTTTTGATGCAAGAAGGAAAGGTGATAGCTTATGCATCCCGACAACTCACTCCCACGAATCGAACTACCCAACCCACGATTTGGAACTAGCAGCTGTAGTTCATGCACTGAAAATTTGGAGACACCATCTCTACGGTGTGAGATGTGAGATCTTCACGGATCATAAGAGTTTGAAGTATTTCTTCGAACAAAGAGATCTGAATATGAGACAAAGAAGATGGCTTGAATTGGTAAAAGATTACGACTGTGGTATTAACTATCACCCGGGCAAGGCGAATGTAGTAGCTGACGCCTTGAGTCGTAAGAGCCATACCAAGTTAGGATGTCTCTTTGTACAAGAGGAAAACTCGTTGAAGAGTTTGGCAGATGAAAATTGAATTGGTTGAACCACCCAGGACAATTGTGAGCTGTATCGCTACACTCACACTGACATCCGATCTAAGAAAAAGAATTGTCGAGAGACAAAGGATTGAGGAAAAGTTGGAAAAGATCCGAGAAAGACTAAGGTCTGAAGGATTCAAAAATTTCCAAGAGGCGCCGGATAACGCCTTATTGTTTGAAGGTAGGATATGCTTCTCGACGACGCAGAGCTTGTAACGAAATCATGAGTGAGGCTCACGATACGCCCTACACCGCCCACCCAGGCAGTACTAAAATGTACCAGGATCTGAAGGAAAAATTTTGGTGGGAAGGCATGAAACGAGACATAGCTTCTTTCGTAGAACGCTGTCTTGTTTGTCAACAAGTGAAGGCCCTACACCAACGACCCTACGGGAAGTTACAACCGTTAGAAATCCCCGAGTGGAAGTGGGACGATATAACGATGGATTTCGTTACAAGCTTACCCAAATCGAGAAGAGGAAACACAGCCATATGGGTAATTGTGGATAGACTTACCAAAAGTGCTCACTTTCTACCTATTCAAAGCACTTATGGATCTGATAAGTTGGCTCAGCTGTACGTTAAGGAAATTGTACGACTACATGGAGTGCCAAAATCTATTACCTCTGATCGAGACTCCAAGTTCACATCCAGATTCTGGATTAGCTTGCAGCGAGAACTGGGTACGAGATTAAATTTCAAGATGCCTTTCCACCCACAAACCGATGGACAATCGGAAAGAACGATCCAAACGCTTGAAGATATGCTTAGAACCGTAGTATTGGATCGAGGTGCAAAATGGGAAGATATTTTACCTCTGATTGAGTTTGCTTACAACAACAGCTATCAAGCGACGATAGGCATGGCCCCATACGAAGCCTTGTATGGCAAGAAGTGTAGATCACCGCTTTATTGGGATGAAGTCGGTGAGAGGAAAGTTATAGGGCCTGATGCGGTGAGCGAGATGATCGAAATCGTTCGACAAATTAGGATGAGGATAAAAGAGGCTCAGGACAGACAGAAATCTTACGCTGATACGCGTAGATCCGAGCTACAATTTGAGGATGGAGACAAAGTCTTTCTTAAGGTCTCTCCATCAAAAGGGATTGTCAGGTTTGGCCTGAAAGGAAAGTTGAGACCCCGTTTTATAGGACCATATGAGATCCTAGAAAGGATAGGTCCAGTAGTTTATAGGTTGGCTCTTCCGCCAAACCTAGTGGAATGTGCATAATGTTTTTCACGCCTCACAATTACGAAAATACGCTCACGACCCAAAGCACGTAATTCATCAAGACGACGTGATCCTCGAGCTTTACATGAGCTATAAGGAAGAACCCGCAGCCATACTTGACCACAAAGTCCAAAGAACTACGGAGCAAGTCGATTCCGTTAGTCAAAGTGTGTGGAGACACCACGGACGGGAAGAAGCCACGGGAGCTTGAAGAAGCAATGAGAGAAAATACCCGATCTATTTTTCTAAAGGTATACAAATTTCGGGACGAAATTTTTCGAAGGGGTGGAATGTAATATTCCAAAGAAACGAATATACGACACGGTTTTCTAAACCCGTAATTGTGGTTTTCACAGATATATTATCTTTTACGACATCGAATCTTGTGATTTCGATACGATATCGTTATAACGAATTCCTTTCAAAATTCACTAAGGATTGTGAATTAAAGGAATGAAATATTACGAAATGATTCGTCAATATATTTTAACGTCGAAACGCGATCGAACGCCGCCTTTTCATGAAATTTTCTCGAGCAAAGGAAGCTTGGAATTAATTTCATCTTACTTCCTATATTAAAAGGAATATATTTATTTAGTAAGTATGAACCATCGCGACCATTTTGAGATGAGTCGATTTTGAACGCTTTGAGACGTTAACGCCAACGCCTGAGACGCTTTGTAAATTGAGTTTAATGCTCAGAAATTATAATAATTAATTTCCTATTAATATTTTATATAATTTCAGTATTATTAATTATTAACAATCGAATTTTCAGTTATTAAATTCGATAATTTGATATTGAAAGTTTCAAAACCCTAAGTTTATAAACTTTGGTTTTCACATGAAATGACACTATTAAATTATCATATGGTATCTAAACTTTATAATATGATATATATGAGTGTTATTAAGCTATGAAATCAGTTTTAGATCATTAAAATCGATAACAGATTTTTGTGATTTTCAAGCCTAATATTCAAATTAGGGTTTCTTATGCATTAATTAATGCTATAATTTTATTCTATGCTATTATTCAATATCTAAATTATATATTATGATATATATGTGTACATTTGGATCGAAAATAGCATGAGTATCAATAATAGGTGTGATTTGTATTTATATACCTATTTTTCCAAAGTAAAATCGGTAATTTCGAAACTTTGCTATATGATTGATTTAATTATTTTTATGGCATGTATTATATATCTATGACCTATACTATGATTAATACATAGTATTAATGTGTAACAAAAATTAAAATCAGCCCCAACACACCCTCAAAGGCGCCGGCCACCCTCTTTAAACAAGGCATGCACCCACCTATTTTCTACCCAATGCATGGCTTAGCTTTTTACTTAGCCTAATCATCAACTAAATCCTCATCATTGCTACAGATTTTTCTCCCCATTTTTGGGCTAAAAATCGGTGAGAGTGAGAGAGATAGTATAGGGGGAGACTCTTCCCATTCACTCCATTCCTCACTATACACACCTCCTACACTACAACACTCTCATTTCACTCCATTTTCCTCTCCCATTCAGCAGAAAAAATCGAGCAGCCCTCCCCATTATTTTCGAAAACCTTCTTCTTCTTCCTCATTCCTTCTCCCAACATGATACTATATCATTCTTGTGAACCTATATCATATCCAAGGTAAATAAGGACCATTAGTAACGATTTTTCACCCCATTTATTCTCGAAAATTTTCGAACATGTTCTTATATTTGTGTGTTTATTTCAAGCATGTTATATATGTATGTATATGTTTTAAATGTTCTTGAGCATGAGATACATGGTTCTTGATGATTTATTTTCAAATATATGAAATATATGTTAGAATAAGCATATGGTATTGTTCATTTGATTTTTGAATAGATCTAGCATGCTATATTATTTTCGAACCATATAGTATGTTTGAAATAATTTTCAAAATGTTAAAATACATATGAGATGACGAATGCTTCCCAATAATTTCTAAAGATGTATTATCGATCTATGTTATGATTTAAGACTATAGTATGTTATTTAAAATTTTGGAAAACCCTAGCTAATTATTTTATGAATCTGAGAGCTTATCAATAAAATACCTTGGTGTATAATTTTGTTTTAATCATATAATGTCATATAAATGCTTTAATGTATCGATTATATGTTATATGATTTAATTAGAATTTTAAAATCAAAGGCATGATTTTTAATCAATACCGTGAGCATTTGGGAAAAATATGTTGATGCATGATTTTATTTTTGAACATGTAATGGTGTTTTAATGCTTTAATATATTATTTATGCATTGTGTAAATTAATTAGAATTTTTGAAATCAATTACCTATTTAAATCAAATAAACCGAAAGCTTACAAGCTTATATGGTGATGATTTAATTAGTTCTTGATGATTATATGATGTTATATTAATATACTATAGTGTATAAACATAGTATATAATTGTTGAATTTTGAAAACCAAATACTAATTAAAATCGAAAAGCCGAGAGCTTGCAAAGCTCATATGGTGACGATTTAAATTAGTTTGGTTGATTTTATGATGTTATAATGTTATAATATAATGTTTATTGATGTTAGAATTTATTTAGAATTTTAGAAATTGTTTGCTATTTATTGGGTAATTATCTTATATTACCGTGAATATTGTTACATATTGTGAAATAAATAGTTATGATGAACTATGGGTTATATAAATATTATATACTGATGTTGGGATGTTGTTATAAGTATATATCAATTTTGGGAATTTTGGATGATTATTCCTATTATTTGAATTACCGTGAATATATATATGTATATATATAAATAATTAGCAAACAGTGTTATATGAATTTCATAAATTATATTCTGGACCATAGTGTATAATAATACACTATATTAATTTAGAAAATTTTCAAAGGTCATTTGGTATTTTTAAACTAATTATCGAAAATATCGATAATTAATAAGGATTTAAAACCCTTTTTAAAACAGTTTATTAATGAAAATTTTCTAAAATAGTATTCTGGACAGTTTTAAATTTTACAAAATTTTATAAACATAGATTGCTATGTTTGAGACGAACGCTCATTTTATAACGTTTTAAAATACCAAAATACGCTTTTATTTATAAAAGGATTATTAAAAATACGAAAATAATTATAAGTCCTTGATTTACAAGATAAATCGAGTAATAGGACTTTACGCTTTCAAATCGATCAAATTCGATTTATAAAACAAAATAGTAAGAAGTTACTATTATTAAAGGTCAAAATCGTTGACTTTGTCGATCATGTCGACTTCGTTGACTTTTCAAGTCAAACGACGATTATACATTTATAAATACGCCATCTGGCGAAAATATACTAATTGAGTATGATACTCATTAGTAAGAAAGGATTTCACAAATGAAATCCATATATCGAAAACGCATTTATACGCTGAAAGATCTCAAGAACGAGAACAAGTCAATCGTATACGCGTGTTAGAAACGTATCAATTCACTAATGAATTCGGTCTACATCGATATGAAATATCAAGTTTATCTTAGTTTTCGAAAGTCTCGAAGACTTGAGCGACGCACTAAAACCTCGCCAGAAAGGTGTGGGACGCAAACGCAATGACGGATTTCGACGAACTTAACTTAGACTTTACAACAAACCATAGTCCGTGGGCTTCCTTTCTTACCTCAAAATGTGGGCCTTTTCTTATCTTCAAAATATGACTTTATCGTCATACCAAATGAATTTATTTACGACTTATTCTACAACTGTTATCAAATGTTTTATCGCATTACCGCCAAAAATATTTCGCTTTGTGTATGGATCCTATCTCATTTGCCCGGTAGGTCGTGGAGATGGTTGGAACTATTATATCAATTGTTGTGGTAGCACCCAACCTTTTAATGTCGGGTCCCGTGCCGGATGATAAATGCCCCGCTAGGATCGCGTGAAGGTTGGAACTATACGCCGTGTTAACATATGCTTGCAGAGTGACTGCAGTCAGACGGATTACGGCGGTCACGGCAGAGATGGGAGGCCTCCTCTCGACGCTTATTTATTATTATTATTATGTATTGTGACTATGAGATATGGACCATACACACCAAGAAAATGCTCGGCCGAGCTATGTTTATTTAACCGAATGATTTGGTAAGCACAAGGCATTTTAACTAAAACCCCGTGACTTACTCGATATTGGCGCAGAATCCAAATCTATCAAATGTTTTCGCATGAGTCCACTAAAGTGCAAATTTCTTGTACTTAGCCCCGCATGTTTGTTTTAAATGTGCAGGTTGAGCTCTGATGGTGATGATGGGAAAGTGTTGAGAGTCCAAAGGTCCTCGACCGGTTTAATCAATTTGTGGTTTATACCTCAATGCATATCGTCATATATGTATTCACACACTTTCCGCCGCTACACTCGAACTCCCTTATTTACGCTTTATGTTTTTAAACTATTAAGGCCCATCGGATCGTGCCAAGTTTTGGGGTCCGATGGCCTAAACCTTTTCAAAACAATATAACATCATCTCATATTCGCTCAAGCATGTTAGCTTATTTTACGCTCTCTATTTTATTCATGTAACCCCTAAAGTACTACTCCTAGTACTAGTCGCCTCCAATCCGGGTTGGTCCGAATGGGGTCGTGACATAGATGATAAATTAAATCATAGGAAAAATTATTAGAATCATTTCATGTGTGAAAACCCTAATTTTCGAAATTAGGGTTTTCGAAAATTGCAACTCTATTCAATAATTATTCCTTAATTCCATAGCATTATTCTAATGCTAAATAATACTTTAATTACATAAAATAATCATAGGAATTTAAATATTATAATTCCATGATCATTAGACTCATTTTTCTATTCATCTCTAAACATTAACGTTTGAAACCTCTCAAAACGTTCATTATCGACTCATCTCAAAATGGTCGTAATAAAGTCGTAATCACTTTATTAAATCATTCCATTAATAATGGAATTTAATTCTAAGCTTTGTAACTTAGAAAATTCTATGAAATTTTAACTATCGATACTCGATCGACGTTAAAATACTACTGTCGAACACTTTATAAATTTATATTCCTTAATTCATAATCCTTAGTGAATATAAAATAGGAATTCATTATCTCGTAAATAATCGAAATCATTATTCGATAATTTACTAATTCAATTATTTCGGCGAAACCCCAATTTACGAATTTTTAAATATCGTAATTAGGCATTTAATTCTTTGGGATATTACAGATATTTCCATTGAAAGTAATGAACCTCAGTTTGAAGTAGGCGAATCTAGTACTTCTGCTGTAGTAGATTCGGCCATTTCTGAATCTTTAATGGAAACCTCGGATACTCCTTTTTATGAAGACCAAATTGTACCAACTGATACTACCACTTCTTCTGACCAGCTCACATCTGTTAATGTCACTACTTCTCTTGAGCTAAGCCCTATTGTTCTTGACAACTATCTAACTCTTCTTGAAGAAGAGTTTCCCCTTGAAGAACTTGTTGAATAGGAACTTCCTCTTGAAGAACTTGATTATGTTGACTTTGACTATGATATGGATGACATTCACTTAACATGGTATGACCACCTTATAGCCGTAAATGTTTCTCCACTTCAGTCTGTACCATATGAATCTCCATATGAATCCCCACCCACATCTCTTTTCGAAGAAAATAAGTTTGAAACCGAAGCTGGATCATCTAGACCCACTGGAATCACACGATCCTTTAAGTATGAACCTGAACTTGTACAACCGGTTGGTACCACTCAAGTACAACCTCTTCTGCTCAGTGATCTACCATTTATCACGGACCCTTCTTTTCTTGAAACTGAAATCAGTTTTTCTCATCCTAACTCCATTGCTAATCGTTCTTATGAACTTCCACCGGAGGATAAATGTATTGAAGAAGTATCAGATGAAGAGAATATGGAGGATATACCAGAGGCAGATGTAGAAGTTGAAGGAATGAATGATGGAAATGAGATGTTTGGCCCTGACAATGGAGATGATACGACATCAAGGAGGGATTAAAAGTCAGACGGAAATTGACAAGTAGTGTTGTACATTTGTGAATAGGTAATGAAGTAGGATTGATGTAAATAGTTATGCATGTATAAAGTTAACTTAGAGAAGATGGAAGAGTTTCCCGATGCCTACTTTGCCAAGGTAAAATTTTCCTAATGTAAAAAGTCCTCTCAGAGGCAATTTTCCCATGATATATACAAATAAAATTTAAAAATAAAATGTTGATTTTGTTTTCTTGCTTATCTTTGAACCTAATGTGTATACAATTGTGCGAATTTACTTACATGTAACTCCATTTGCTAAAACATGACATTTTACTCGCTTTCTTATAAATTCCTTATGTACATACTGCATATGTATTGTTCTCATTAATCCGAAATGCAGTATGCCACCAAGACGCTGAAATCGAAATCTTGTGGCAGAAGAACAAGAAAGCGAAAACATACCCCAACCTACCCCTGAACCTACCCCTCCTCCAACCACCAGAAAAATTTCTGAATTATTTCTTCGACAAAATCCACCATCTTTTAGTGGAACCGGTAATCCTACCGAGGCAGAGGAATGGATTCGGGCGATGGAAAGAATTTTCAAATTCTTAGAATGTTCAGATAAGGAATGCCTTTTGTGCATTTCCTTTCAATTAAAAGGACCAGCCGACTTTTGGTGGGAATCACGCTAAAAACTCTCACTCCTGAAAGATTGGAGAATTTTACTTGGGAACAATTTAAAGAAGAGTTGTTTGCAAAATACATTCTTCGAAGCTACAAGAAACAAAAGGAAATTGAGTTCATGAATCTAAAACAAGGAAAGAAAACTGTGACTGTAATATCCCAGAGAGCTGCCCGCTTGAAAAGTCGTTTGAAATAAAAGATGCTAATAATAAATTTCTTTTTATAAGGAAATATTTTCTTTAAAATCAATTAAGAGCTCGAAATAAGTTCTCATTGGCATGCATTATTATAGTATGTGAAGAACCATGAATCATTAACCTCGCCACCTGATTAATGGAATTAAGTGCAAGTATGTAATTCAATAATAATAACAATAAAACATTATAGCTGCAAGAATTTATTACCTATTAACTAGAAAGACAAGATAATATAATTAAACACCTAGCACCTATGCAAATTGAATTTTATTATTTAAATTTCATGGGCAAGCCTAATACTTGACAATCGAATATTTAGATATAATAAATGCATATATGCTTATAAGAAAATGATTAGAAGCTCCCTATGTTAATTACATGTTACAACTAGCACTATGTCAAATATTAAGTGACAATTTGATTAATCATATAGCCTAATTAAATAATTAATTGCATATATATATATATATATATAAGTGTGCGTATGTGTGTAATATGTATATATAGATAAGTGGGTAGTGGTGTGCATGTGTCGTGCATATTATAGCAAGAAAGTGAGTGTGTGCATTAGATAAGTGTGTGTAGGTGTAGTAGCCCGAAAATCTTTTAGTAATTATTAAAGCTTAATTAGGTATAATTAAGGGCTTAAAAGCTATTTAAGCCCTAAGAATTTATAAAATTCAATATAATGATATATTAATTGGCATGAATTCAATTAGTTTAAGATTTGAACATATGAGATTAGCAAGTGTAGATATATATTAGAAATGAGTTTATTTGTGATAAAAAGTGAATTTTGTGAAATAAATGAATTATTATGATATGTGTGAATGAAAAATGCTATAATTAGTTGAATTTTTAAAATATGAAAGGATTTAAATTATGCTATATGAATCTAAATTAAATTATGAATATAAATTGTATTAGATTTTATAATTTATTAGAGATATAATCCTATTAATTAAATTATACTAAAGTATGGAATTAGTAAAATTTGAGGTGCAATTATAATATTTTGAAATTAGTGCTTAAGTATCTTGAAATTTTGAATAAATACACATGAAATATACATAAACATTCTAGAAATATGATACACATAATATATCTTCTTCCACCCTCATTTCTCTCCCAATTTTCGGCACTCACACACCAACACACACTAAAAAGTTTAATTTCAATTTTAATCCATAATCAAGGGTGAAATTAAAGGATAATCACTCCTAGAAAGGTAATTACTTCATTTAACCAATGTTTTCATTGTTTAAATTGATGAATATTATGTTTGGACACCTTAGAGTTTTCGAAAATTATGAAGCATGGATTATGATTTATTTGTTAAATTTTGTTATATTTATTGATTTAATTATGTTTATGAAGCTTGATTAACATATACTATGGTTTTAATTTGTTTAAATTCATGAAGATTAAAAATGTAATATTCCGAAGAAACGAAAGCCTATTTACTATATTTAAACCCATAAATTAGGGTTTTGCCGGGTATTAATTTTGAAAGACATCGAATATTGATTTCGATTCAGTCTCGAAGTAACGAATTCCTTTTTATATTCACTGAGAATTGTGAATTAAGGAATAGAATGTTATGAAGTAGTTCGGTAGTATAATTTTAACGTCGACTACGTATCGATAATTGAAATTTTATGAAATTTTCTAAGCAGCGAAGTTTGGAATTAAATTCCAATATAAATGGAATATTATTTATAAAGTAAGTGCGATCTTATTACGACCATTTTGAGATGAGTCGATTATTAACGTTTTGAGATGTTTCGGACGTTAACATCTAGAGACGATTTGAAAAATGGGTTTAATGATCGAAATTATAGCATTTAATTTCCTATGATTATTTATATAATTAGAGTATTATTAAGCATTAAAATCAATGCTAAAGCATGAAGAACTCGATAATGACCAATTCTTTAGAATTGAAAACCCTAATTGAATTTTAGGGTTTTCTCATGAAATGATACCATTAATTTTTCTTATGTTATAAATTATTATCTAAACCATATGTTATGACATATATATGTATATATGGCAAGAAAATGACTTATGTACCCCTTGTGAAATGAAAGAGCCGTGACTTATGTTTATTAGCATATTCACGCCACTTTTTGTAATATGCTTTGCTATGCTATGTTTTTAATTAATTAAATGATATGTATTTTATATTTATGATTTGTATCTTGATTAATACATAGTATTAATGTATTAAAATAAAATCATTGCTTTGGATCCCATAAGAGCCGATGGCTCTCTTCTCTTTTTGGGCATGCTTGCTTAGTTCAAAGCGCATCATTAGTGTAAGGCTATTAACACTAGGTTATGATCACTAATTGAGTCATAACCCACTCACTAAAAAGGCTTCCACATATTTTATTATTTTTCTTTGTAATGGCCGAGAGAGATAGAGATGTACATAGAATGGGATACTCATCTTCTTCTATCATTACACACTCACTCAACACTCAACACTCTCAAAACACTCATCCCTCTCTCTAAAATCTGCAAGAACCGAGAACACCCCCTCCTCCATTTTTAAAAAAAATTGTACATCTTCTTCTCATCCTTCACAAATCTTGACACTTTAAACTTGTTCCTTGAATCCATACCAACACAAAGGTGAGGACCGATCAAAGCTTCGACTTTCCTCTTATTTTTACAAAAAAAGAATTTCGAAAGGTTGATCTTGGTTAATGCATGTTGTTCCTAGTATTCTTGTTTGTAAAATATAGCTAATGCATGTTAAGTTTAAAGCTTAGATTATGTTTATAATATATTCCGAAAATGTTATCAAATGTTTGTTGATGTTCGAAATGCTTGAAAATTATTTTGAGGTTGGATTATTGATCTATGATGTTATAAGAGTTCATAGTGATTTATTTGGATTTTGGAAAATCTATGCTATTATTTTGAAATGGCGAGACTTAGAAAAATTATATCTTGGTGTATAATTTTATTTTAGACATCTGATGGTATATTAATGATCTAGGACCTTGATTATGTATTACATGAATTTATTGGAATTTTGAAAGTCCTATCTTTATGTGACCGGCTTCGGATTTGGTGACCCCACGAACAACACGAGTTTTTCGAGTGTGCTTTGTCCTCACTCGCACACCCTCCGAGAAAACTTTCCGGTCACCCATCCCACAATTGCTCCAAGCCAAGCACGCTTAACATTAGAGTTCTTATGAGATGGACTCCAGAAAGAAGATGCATCTTGTTGGTATGAGTAGCACATATCAAATCCTTTAAGCTCTCCTCGAATATGCGGTCCCATACCTGCATATTCTCGAAATCCTCTCATTCGGTGCGTTTGGTTCATTCATGTACCCTCCACTTTGAAGCCTTAATCGGGCTGCTCCTTGTCCATGCCTCTGCACCGCGATCCTCCGTACTTACCGCAGGCGTCACATGCCCACCGACTTCCGCTTGGTTCGTCCCGAACCACACCGTCTTGGGAGAGGTTCGGCTCGATACCATCTGTGACCCGGCTTCGGATTGACGGTGACCCCAGGACCAACACGAGTTTTTCGGTGTGCTTCGTCCTCACTCACACTCCCGAGAAAACTTCCGGTCACCCATCCCACAATTGCTCCAAGCCAAGCAAGCTTAACTTTAGAGTTCTTATGAGATGGACTCCAAAAGAAGATGCATCTTGTTGGTATGAGTAGCACATATCAAATCCTTTAAGCTCTCCTCGAATATGCGGTCCCATACCGCATATTCTCGAAATCCTCTCATTCGGTGCGTTTGGTTCATTCATGTACCCCTCCGCTTTGAAGCCTTAAGAGAGCCGCCTTGTCCATGCCTCTGCCGCGATCACTCCGCATTCGCCCGGCGTCACATATGCTATTTTTTCAAAATGCGAAAGCTTAGAAAATTTTTATGTTAAAGTCTAATTTTATTTGATACATGCAATGGTATATTATTGACTTAGGATATGATTTTATGCATCCTATGTTTTATTAGAATTTTGGAAATCGTTTGCTCATTATTTTCGAAAAGGCCGAGAGCTTACAAGCTTGGTTTGATGATTTGTGTGTTGTTCTAATATGATGTTATGATCTTTATATTGTTATACTATAGTATATAAGCATAGTTTATAATTATTAGAATTTTGAAACCAATTACCTATTGATTCAAAAAACCGAGAGCTTGAGCTCCATAAGGTGATGATTCAAATGGTTTTGGTAAATGTTATGATGTTATATTGTTATACTATAGTATTTGAGCATGGTATAATTATGTTGGAATTTTTACAAAATGTTTGGTATTAAATTTGGAATTACCGAAAGCATAAGGATTTTAAATCCTTGATAAAGAAATTGTTTATGATGGACTATAGGTTATTAATGTGTTATAAATCAATGTTGAGACCTTGTACTAATTGTATAAAATTTTTGAGAATTATTGGACAATTATTTCAAAATTACCGTGACCTATTATAAAAGAATAGGTGATAATCGATTTTTATATGGATGATATTAATACATATTAATGACCATAGTGTATAATAATACACTATATGAATTTAGAAAAAAATTTAAAAACCATTTGGTAATTTTCATGAAATTACCGAGAGCTATTATGGATTTATAAGGATTTTTAAATCCTTTTTAATTAAGTATAATAATATATTATATGTCTAAACATTATTTTAGATATATTCGAATTTTATAAAATTTTTAAACATAGATTACTATGTTTGTGACGAAACGTTATATTTAATAACGTTATAAATGAAATATAATGTTTAATGTAAGAAAAATATTAATAAAGTTCATCGATTTGCGTGACAAATCGAGAATTAGGACTTCACGAAAAGAAATCGATTGGAAATCGATTTATAATATGAGTTAGTAAGGAACTTACTAAAGAAAGTCAAAATTGTGGACTTTTAAAGTCAACGTATGAAATACGTTCGATAAATACGCAAGTACGCGTAAAATGTACTAATTAGGTAAAGAAACCTCTTTAGTAAGAAAAGGGTTCGTAATTGAAATCCTTATATCGAGAAACGTATAAATACGTTGAACGTTTAAATCGGAAGGTTAAAAACGAAATAGTCGAACGTATCTCGAAGAACGAGAACTGTTTAATTGAAATACGTAATTGAAAAGCGTATTGAATTCGTTAAGGAATTCAGTTTATATCGATATAGAATATCAAAATTTATTCTAGACTTTGAAAGTCTCGAGAAACGTGAACGACGTACTAAACATCGCTTTTACGTAAAGGTGTGGGCCGCGAGACGCACTTATTTGGGCGTTGACGAATACTCAAGTTTAAGACGAACAATAGTCCAGGTGGGCTTTTCTTACAAATAAAATATGGCTTTCTTATTTAAATTACTTTCCAAATGAAATTATTTACGATGCTTATTTCAACTGTTGATAAAATGTTTACAAGATTACCTGCCAAAAATGTTTATATTTTGTGTATGTATCCTATCCATGAAATGTTATGAATGTTGTTGGGTAGCTCCCAACTTATGAATGAAATCGATATCGGATCCTATCTTGGGAAGGCTTATACAGCTAGGATTAACGTGTACACCTAAGGTATTGTGTCTTTGTAAGGACAATTCACGGCGGTCGGCGTCGTGAGGAGGCTTCCTTCACGGCGTTCGACTATGATGTTATGATGAAAGGATAAGGGATACGGATCATACACGCAAGTAAAATGCTTGGCCAAGCAAATGTTTATGAGCTGTTGAAAAATGTTTTAGTAAGCATAAGGTATTTCAAATAAAACCTTATGACTTACCATGATATGGTAGTGTAATTGAGAATGATAAAATGTTTTCGGCATGAGTCGATGTGTGCATTCTTGTACTCGACCGCATGTTTGTTTTAAATGTGCGAGTTGGTTGTGATGATGATGGTGGAGGTGTTGAGGAGCGAGACAGCCTTTTTATGTTTATGTTAAGAAACGCTTGAATACATATCGTCATATATGTATTCACGTTTTCATTGCATTTATTTTTGAGCTAAGATGTATGGTATTATGAATTGTGGTTGAAGTCCTTGGATCATTGCATTCTTTTGGATCATTGGTCTAGCCACCTAGTTTATCGATTAATGATGTATGTTATGTTCCAATTTGATAGTTTACATGTGATATGCACCTCATTATAACCTTTAGGGGACCGTTCATCTTGTCCATCGTCCATTCCTTCCTAATCCGTCCTTGGGATTTGGGATAGTTTAAGGCGGGCTGCTGACAGTGGTATCGAGTTCGTTTGCTCTTTGAACCCAAAATCTTCTTTCAAAAGTAAGTCAGATTGAGTCACTAGACTTGAGAACCCGGTGACTTTACTCAACACTCCATCACATCCATTTCAACCGGACGAGGTAAATGATTTCTTCCTTGAAACTCTTGGAAATGAAAAGTTTGTTTATGAATCAAGATTGAAATCATATTTTGAAAGAAAAGGAGGATTTCAAAACTACGTTTTGGAAATCGATGAGAATAGACCAATGTTGGGAAAGAGATGTATGATGTTTTGAAATGAAAGTTATGAATAAGGAAATTTTCAAAACTTTATTTTGAAATCAAACAAGAACTTATGCCAGTGATCAAGATTCGAGATGAAAGTATATGTTTGAAGCGAGTTGAATGAGCAATGTTGAAAAGATGAATTCAATTTGATATACATGTATGAATTGATTAGGTTGTTATTTTGGAACTTTATTTCCAAATTTCAAAGATTTATTATGATAAGTGATATGTCATCACAAGGCGAACATAGGCGAGTAAGGGCATGATCACATGTTACAAAAGAACTTAGGCGTATGAACTTCTTCCCTTTACAAGAACAAGAGAGCGACAAGAAGAGCGAAAGTAACGATAGCTTGAACACGAATGACAAAAGGCGAGTGTGAAGATAAACAAAACGACTTCGACTTTGGAAATGAGCGACATCGGCATTTCATCACAACTTCGACATGGGTGACCGTCGACTTCGACTTCAACTTTAACTTTGAACTTGACTTCACAATGTCAAGCATCGACTTGAATACGCGGATATGGTAGTCGTACTACATCGTCATTTGCCTCGGATTTTGGCACGATCGTGCAAATTTTCTGCACTGCGCAGAAAATTTGTTTATTCAGTTCTCTTCGTTAGGACTCCAATTTACGCGTGGTTTTCGCCTGCGTACTCCTAACACCCTGAACTTCATTTGTTATGAAACACATAATTCCTATTTCTGTTTCCAGAATACACTAAAGTCTGTTGAAAGTTAGTTCGAGATTTATTTTGAACAAGGATCTCATAGTATAACATATACCTTAGGATGCTGCTAGGTAATAAGTTTCCGAGTAGAATAAGAAGATAAGATATGATGTGTGCGGTACCTTATGACGTTTATCTACCTTATAGATTGTTTAGCTTAACCTAGTTGCTTATCAGATGTACTTAAGTTACCTTATCTGCTTATCGGATGACATTAGTTTGACTTATGTTAGTTTTGATCGTGACAGATGGAGGAGATGCGTTATATCACTAGGAGGAGGATAGGACCTCACGCCACACCTGAGGAAGTGATGCGCACCTATCGTGAGTGTTGGATGTGATGTGGCGAGGACTTGGCGAATTCACGATGTCTACTGCCGACTTTGGAGGAATGCTCGAGCATATAGCGCGACGGATTATGATGGCATCAAGCATCTCTTAGCCATACTTCCATGTGATTGGGAGGACTACACCCGAGAGATATCAGGAGACTACATATATCGGGCGGTTGGAAGTTATGATCTGGTAGGAGATCCGCTTGAGTTTGTGAGTCATCGGCGTGCGTATCTGATATATATGGAGCTGCACCGAGGGGACCTTATCTCCCTCTGCGGGAGTATACATGGCGTGATGAATCATCGGAGTGGTTGTATACCGAGGTTCCACGATAGATTGACCCGGTAGTGCCCCATGCTCTGTTTGGCGAGGGCAGCTGCTCGTTTGGATAAGCGGCAGTGACCGAGAACACTAGGAGCCTGCTGTTTTCCATCGGCGGTGTTTGGACATCCGGACATCCACTACTACCACCTCTACCACCGATGGCGGCTCACTACCTCCGGTGAGCCATTCGCATGAGCAGTGCGGATGAGGTAGCGGATACTACGGATGGCTATAGTCAGATTCGCGATGACTATAGCCCGATTCGCGACGATTTCGTTCAATCGCGACATACATATGGTAGGAGATGACGGGCGGGAACATCGGAGTGCGTGCGGTGAGGATGATTACGAAGAGAAAAGGATCACGAGGAGGATGAAGAGGAGGAAGATTCACGATGAAGGCGTTAGATGAAGACTTAAGTAGACATTAATATGATTAGCGTATGCTTGTTTCTTTTATGTGTATGGGGGCGATGGAAAGAAAACTTAATGTTTTGTAAGGCCATGTGAGCGGGATGTATGATTTTGTTTTAATATTGTTGGTTTTGAACATCACACCTCGGCAAAGTTTTCGAATATATATATATATATATATATATATATATATGTGACCTGAATGGGCTTTTGCGGCAAAGTTGTTTATGACAAAGGCGAAATGTTTTATTAAAGTCGTTTTACAATGAGGCTATGATGATATTGATATGTTGAATTATGAAAGTAATGAGTAATCTTGATTATATGTTTTATATAGCGAATGCCTCTAGACAAGACCCGAACAAGGAATTAGGGGAGAGGAAGAGGAAGACCTAGGGGAAGAGGTAGGATCCCGGAACAAGAAGTCGAGGATATACCACAACCACCTCCACCTCCACCTGAACGCAGGATAGAGGAACTATTTCTCAGACAGAACCCTCCTGTCTTCAATGGGAAAGGAAATCCCGAGGAGGCAGAACAATGGATGAGAACCATGGAACGGATCTTTAACTTTCTGAGATGTACAACGCAGGAGCGTTTGTCGTGTATAACTTTTCAGCTAAGTGGACCTGCTGACTTCTGGTGGGAAGCCAGAAAGAAAACTTTTACAGCGGAACAAATGGAAGAGTTTACGTGGGAAGATTTCAAGAAAGAGGTGTATGACAAGTATATACCGAAGAGCTATAGGAAAAGGAAGGAGCACGAATTCTTCGTGTTAAAGTAAGAGAAAATGTCCGTGACTGATTATGATCGCACTTTTTGCGACATGTCAAGATATGCATCAGATCAAGTGGACACCGACTTGAAAATGTCGGAGAAATTTAGGTCGGGTCTAAGGCTAGATATAAGGATGTCTCTCGCCAGTCATGGAAACTTGACCTATACCGAGGCTCTTGCACGAGCCCTGGATATTGAGGCAGCGATGCCTGAAGACAAGGCGACGTCAGCTCAGACGCAGAACACAATGGATAAGGGTAAAAGAAAGTGGGAAGCAAATCAGGGCAATAGTAACGAGGAAGTTTGAGAATCACGGTAACAAACGCCCATGGCGAGGGAACATGCACGGCCGGACATTGTTGGAAAAGGCGTTTTGTCCCTCCGACAAGAGGCCCACAAGAGCAAATGAGGGCTCTTCCGTGCCCGAAATGCGGAAGAATGCACAAAGGATGTGCATGGGAGGCAGTGGGAGCTGTTTTAAGTGTGGGATGAAAGGGCATTACGCTAATTTCTGCCCAAGGACATGTTCGGAAGCATTTGTAAGGCCAAACCAACCCGCGATGTCCGGCCGGTAAGGCTATTCAATTCCGGCCCAAACCTCGGTGACAATTGCAACCTCAACAACAGTGGTAGCAACCTCAGTAGCAAATACAGCAACAACAGTGGCAGCCACCTCAACAACAACAAAGGCGGCAACCACCACGACAACGCCAAAGAAGCGGCCGAGCAGCGACAGCAGAACCAACAAGGCAAGCACCCGTCGGCCTCGGCCGGCCGGGCTAGAGCATAAGCCTTACACGGAGGAAAACGCAGAATCGAGGAAACTGGCGGTATGGGAGTCCTTCTCAAGCGTACTGTTATAATATTGTTCGATACGGGTGCTTCGCATTCCTTCATAGCAAAATCATGTGTAGAAATGTTGGAACTTAGGTCCGAAAAGGCAAATCAGGATATGAGAATCTCTTCACCTATAGGAGGGATTATGACTGTGACACATATCTGCTCGAACCTAGAAATGACACTAGGATCACTTAAGGTTCTGGCGAACAATCTGAACATAATACCCATGGGTGACGTAGACATAATCCTAGGAATGGACTGGTTAGCTAGGAACCATTCCACGATTCTTTGCAAGGAAAGGAAAATTTTATTTCACTTTCCTGGACAAGAAGCTACGCACTTTCACGGAATCAGCATGGGAAGGAGAATCCCAGTTATATCAGCGTTGAAGGCGAGAAGAATGATAAACCAGAAAGGATGCCATGCATTTCTCGTATACCTGAACGGAGAAGATAAACCAGAAACGAGGATCGAAGACATAGAGGTTGTTCGAGAATTCTCGGACGTGTTTCCTAAAGATCTACCAGGATTACCTCCTGATAGACAATTGGAATTCACCCTCAACTTGGAGCCAGGATCGGCTCCGATGTCGGCGCCTATAGAATGGCTCAAAGGAATTGGAAGAGCGAAGATCCAAACCAAGAATTGTTGGATCTAGGTTTTATTAGACCTAGTGTTTCGCCTTGGGGCGCTTTGTTTTGTTTGTCAAGAAAAAGGATGGTTCTTTGAGAATGTGCATAGATTATCGGGAACTGAACAAGATGACGCTCAAGAACAAATATCCTTTGCCAAGGATTGACGACCTGTTCGATCAATTACGAGGAGCCGGTGTATTCTCAAAGATTGATCTCAAGTCAGGTTATCACCAACTCAAAATCTGCCGGAAGATGTACCTAAGGCGCATTCGAACCGGATATAGCCACTACAATTCATAGTTATGCCATTCGGATTAACCAATGCACCAGCCGTATTTGTGGATCTCATGAACAGAGTGTTTCATCCATACCTAGACAAGCTTGTCTTTGTCTTCATAGATGATATTCTCGTCTATTCGAAGAATGAGGAGGACCATAAGGAACATCTAAAAGCGGTGTTGCAAACCGCGAGAATTGAGAAGCTATTTGCTAAGTTTAGCAAATGCAATTTTAACAAGGAGTAATTTTCCTTGGACACATCGTGTCTGCGGAAAGCATTAAAGTGGATCCGGCCAAGGTAGAAGACAAGGATGGAAATCGCAAGAACTCGAATGAAATTGAAGTTTTACGGGACTAGTGGTTATTACCGGAGATTCATGAGGATTCTCCAAATTGCAAGACCAATAACTTAGCTACTCGAAAGGAATCAAGTTCAATTGGATGAAGAATGTGAGGAGAGTTTTCAAAACTCGAGGAAAAGTTAACAAGTGCACCGGTGCTAGCGATTCAGGAGCAGACAAGGAGTATGTAGTTTATCTGAGATGCTTCTAAGAATGGGTGGGTTGTGTTTTGATGCAAGAAGGAAAGGTGATAGCATATGCATCCCGACAACTCGGACCACATAAATTGAACTACCCAACTCGCGACTTGGAATTAGCGGCGCCAGGTTCATGCATTGAAAATATGGAACACCATCTCTATGGGTGAGATGTGAGATCTTTCTGATCATAAGAGTTTGAAGTACTTCTTGAGCAAAGAGATCTAAATATGAGGCAAAGAAGATGGCTCGAACTAGTGAAGGATTCTGTTGTGGTATTAACTATCACCGGGTAAAGCGAATGTAGTAGCCGGCGCCTTGAGTCGAAGAGTCAAACCAAACTCCGATGTCTCCTTACACAAGAAGAAAAACTCGTCGAGGAGTTTAAAAGAATGAGGATTGAATTGGTTGAACAACGAGAGACGATCACGAGCTGTATCGCTACACTCACACTGACGTCAGACTTAAGAAAAAGAATCGTTGAGAGACAAAGGATGGAGGAAAAGTTAGAAAAGATAAGAGAAATGGTAAGGTCTGAAGGATTAAAGAATTTCCAGGAAGCATCAGACTACGCCTTATTGTTTGAAGGAAGGATATACGTTTGTAATACCCCAGATTCTCATAGCTCTCATTAAGCGCTAAGTACGTAATTAATTAGAAATTAATTACGTGAGTGACTAGGAACAATGCATCCTCGGATAAGATTTTATAAAGTTTTAACTTAAAGATTTATATTAGAATTTTCTGATTGATTAATTTAACAATGAATTTCAATTCATTGTTCTAATTCAACGTTTGTTTTAGAAAGAATGATTTATGAAAGTTTGATATGTGACCCCATAATCTGCGGATTAAAAGTACTAATCTAGGATGGGGTTCATCTATTCAAGACATAAAACCTCGCATCATTGACCATAATATACATTAATAACACAATTACAAGGAAAGCTGGGCCATCGGATCGAAAGAATACCAGCGATCGAAGGACTTAAACTATTAACATTGAGACATAAGCATAATATTCAGCGGCTATTGTTGAAACACACGGAGGCATGTGAATACCGTTAATGACGTGTACGAGGTTTCTAACTTAACATTAGCGTAGACTTCTCAGATCATCATCAACATTTCGACTGCACATTTAAAACAAACATGCGGTGATACGAGAATCTTTCGGTGGACTCATGCGAAACATTTTATCGTATTTAAATTACCTATCACATCATGGTAAGACATAAGGGTTTTCTTGAAATGCTTATGCTTACTAAATCATTCAGTTCATAAACATCGTCAAACGGCGAGCATTTTACTTGCATGTATGATCCATATCCTTATCCTTTTATCATATCTTTATAATTTAGCGTCGTAGAAGGAGGCCTCACCTGCGTCATTTGTGACCAACCGTGCATTGTCCTTCTGACTCCCGATCGCTATTTTCTTGTGTACACGTTAACCACAGCCGGTATAAGCGCTTAGGCATAGGATCCGGTCGATTCCATTCATAAGTTGGGAATGACCCGACAACATTCGTTCGTTCATGGATAGGATACATCGTAAAACATAAATATTTTGGCGGTAATTTCATCAACATTTTATCATCGTTCTTTGATATAAGCATCGTAAATAAAATCATTTATTCAGCATTTTATCATTTAAGAGTATAGTAAAGCCCACTGGACTCCTTGATACACCTTCTACGTAAAAGCGATCGTTGGTCGCGTTTTCGAGTTTTCAAAGTTTAGAATAAACTTTGATAACTTATTCTAATATAATTTGAATTCCTTAGAATTCAATCGCGTTCAATCGCGTATTTTGAACTAAGGTTCTCGTGCTTGAGATATGTTCGACTATTTTATTTTAACCTTTTAAGTTAAGCGTTTAGCGTATTTACCGTTTTCGATGCAAAGTTTCAATTATGAAATCTTTTCTCACTAATGAGATTTCCTTATATAAATGTCGTTTTACGTATTAGCGTATTTTCGAGCGTATTTCATCGTTGATTTCAAAAGTCGACATTTGACTTTTCTTTATTAAATTCATTAATAATTCATTTTTAATATCTAAATCGATATAAATCGATTTTCAATCGATTTCTTTTCATAAAGTCCTAATTCTCGATTTTTCACGCCAAATCGATAAACTTCATTAATATTTTCCTTAAATATTAATTAACTTATTCTTTAAACATTATTTTCATTTCTAACGTTATTTAATATAACGTTTAATCATAAACATAGTATTCTATGTTTATAAAATTTCATAAATTCTTAATATGTCTAAATTAATTTTTAGACATATAATGTATTATTTTTCTTGATATTAAGGTTTAAAATCCTTAATATATTATTACTAGCTAAGCTCTTTTTTCATCCTTCTTCCAAAATTCTTCTAAATTCATATAGTGTACTATTTTATCATAGTATCACTAATATGTATTAACATTAACTATATAAATTTTGGGCATCACTATTTATTAAATATAGGCCACGGTTCTTAAGCGAAAATTGCCCGATTAATTTTCTAAAATTCTAATTAATTTATCTGAGGCTGACATTAATTTATAGCATTCTTATAACCTATAGTCCATCATATGAAATTTCTATACTAAGGTATTATTGTTAAACGGTTCCTTCAATTTTATACCAAACATTTTGTAAAGATTAAATTACACTATACTTATACTACATAGTATATTAGCATTTCATTATAACATTAACTAAAACAACATAATCATCTTAAAATCACCAAGCTCATAGATCATCATTATCTTATTACATTTCTCAAACAAAAATTGTTCACTAACTTAGAATTTTCTCATTATTTTGGTAATATTGAATCAATTAGCATATAATTTTTAAAATTCTCATATAATCACTATGTCTCCTTTGCTAATATATATCATGATTCAATATTAAAACAAGTCTTACAATTTTCGATCATCATAAGATAATTAATATAACATTAGCTTTATTTAAATCATCAATATATGTACATTTACATCATACTTAACCTATGTATAAAGTTTCATTGGATAAAACAATTTAATTCTTTGTCTTGGTGAAGAAATGCATCGCCTATATCACACACGCTAAGCATTACACAAGAATCAGTGGTGACTCACTATTTCATATGTCGTGGTATTAACTTTGCTCTTACATTTTGAAAGAAACAAAGAAATATCCTTGCCTTTTGGAAACAAAAGCCATCGGTCATCCTCGTTGTGTAAGGAGAAGGAAATTTTATTCTTGTTTAATACCATGTATTTAATTCTACACTCATCCTAAATAAAATTTACATCGTCAAAGTATTATTCTTAGTCGAAGAAATCGGCACTCACACAATTTTGATCCCACTTGTTCATTACTTGGTTATTGTGTACATTAGATACCACTTGCATGAATTAATTCATCTCGTAACATTGAAAAGAAAACTTACGTGAATTATGGTGTACAAACCATAAGTCGGCTCTTTCACTTCACAAGTGATTCTTATTTTATTTTCATACCATTTATAGATATATATCATAATATATGTTTTAGATAATAAATTATATCATAGGAAAAATTATTAGTATCATTTCATGCGAAAACCACAATTTTGAATTAGGGTTTTCGAAAATAATCGTTGTCAATAATTAATCCTTAATATTCTAGCATTGTTTTAATGCTAAATAATACTCTAATTACATAAAATAATCATAGGAATTTAAATACTATAATTCCTTGATCATTAAACTCATTCTCTATTAAATCTCTAAACATTAACGTTTGAAGCGTCTCAAGCGTTAATTATCGACTCATCTCAAAATGGTGGTAATAAAATTAATGATTACTTTATTAATTTATTCCATTTAATATGGAATTTAATTCTAAGCCGTTGCTTAGAAAATTTCTCAAAATTTTAACTATCGATACTCGATCGGCGTTAAAATTTCTTTAAAACTCTTTATAAACTTCTATTCCTTAATTCACAATTCTTTGTGAATATAAAATAGAATTTGTTACGTCGTAATTATTAGAAATCATAATTAGATAATTTACTAATTCTATTATTTTGAAATCTAATTCTGAATTTAAAATCGTAATTAGGCATTTAATTCTTCGGGATATGTATTCAACTTGCTAGAAATTTCTATATTTCTATTTGAATCATCATGATTTAATAATTTCAAAGTTACATTATGTTATCATTATTTTAAGCTTATATTATAGTAAACAAGATTACAGAACAAATGTAGCTTATTAAAGAAGCTAAAGGATTAGCTTATTCTAGAAGCCATCTAAAGGCTTGTAAAGGAAGCCTTAAATAGTAACTAAGACCTTAGATATAAATATGTTCTTAGCTTGTTCAAGACTCCATTTGCTCCCATTATTCCCAAAATTTTGAAACACACACCACACACCACGAAAATTCTCTCTTCCAAGCTCAAGATCCGGACTTCAATCTTCTTCAACTCGGTAGATCTACATCTTAAGGAGGTAGATTTCTAATCTTATTCAAGTTTTGAAGTTAAAATCAAAGTGAAAACCCATCCCAAACCCCAAAACTTTCGGCCATATTGGCCGTGTCCTTCTGGGTTTTGTTCTTGATTTTTAGTACATGTATGCATAGATCTATCTATATAGCGTAATATTATGTTGAGAAATCAAAGAAAAATCCTCCTTAACCTCTATATGTTTAGTCCATCATGGGCCATGTTTGAGGATTATCGTTTTCAATTTTAGTTCACATATGTTTAGATCTACCTTCTTTGAGATGATTTATGTTGGATCTATAGTTTGATTGGTTGGTTTCATGAAAAACCTAAATTTTATTCAAGAACCCTAATTGTTATCTTGAAGTTTTGTTGATGATTTCTTAAATCGAGCTTAGATCTATGTAATTAAAGACATTTGTGCATGATTAGAGTTTATTATGAAAACAAAATCGAACCTCAAAATTCTTGTGAGGACCGAAAATATAGGGCTTGATTTCAAAATGATTTGGCTTTGATTTGTTTAAAATAAACTTGTAGTTATGTAATTGTATACCTATGATTGTGTTTTATGAAAGAAATTAGAGTTTAATCCAGCGTATATGAAAACCCTAAATTAAAGTGCTATGTAATGTCGAGAACTTATCATTATTAATTTTATTTGAGATGTTTGATTTCAAAAGTATGATCTAGTGTATTAAATTAGCCTATTTTGAATTATTGAGATTTTCTATGCTTATACGAAAAAGTTAGATTTAGTTAGTTTGAGTATTTCAAAGTATTTTGTGATTTTGACACGATATTTGAAATTGGATTTCAAAACATTGATTCTTATGAGTATATAACTTGATCAAGACTTACTTGATCGAAGTTTCCAAACGGAAGATTAGAAAGATTTTCATATATATATATATCGTTATGATATCCCATATATATATATGGAGTTGAAAAGATTTAAGTTCTCATAAACTACATTCTTAATAAGCTGAATAGTTTAGTTTTGGATGCATTGACCTAGCGACTTAGCTTAATCATAGAGTATCGAGAGAGTTTTAGTAGAGGCTCGAGTTAGAAACTCTTAGTTCCTCTTTCTCGTATTTATTCTTCTTATTTCCTTATTAAGGAACAAGTGGGCAGAATAGAGATCAAGAAAGGAAAGACAAAAGTCCGAGTAAGCGATTTCGGTGGACTTTCTAAACTAAAATATGTTTATGCACAAGTTTATGATATTAAGCATGTGAAAATTTTATAAAGCTAATTGACTTGCTGTTTTGAGCATATTGCATATTGCTATCTCGAGATATCGATATCGACCCTATGCTGGGCAGTTGCTAGTAAGGGTTTGTGTACAGGTGGCCTTTGGCGAGGTGTTTGAGAAGGAGGCTTACTTCCGACACAAGAGTGCGTAGATATGGTGTTTATTTAAGATTTGTCTGCGGACATGTTATGATTTGAATTGTTGTACGTGCATTGATCATGAAGTAAGAAATTTGAAAGTATGATTCATAGGTTATTTTCTTAAAACCCCTGTGAATCTAGAAAGTGGTAAGTCGATTATATAGCTCTAAGAGCATGTTTCAGTTATTTTCGGCAATTTCCCACTGAGTGCATCAAGTACTCATGCCCTGCATCTATTTCTAAATATGCAGGTAGTGCAGGAGATGACAATGGAGATTGAATGCTGAGCGAAGATCGATTTGTCATGTTTTATGTTTGCCCCGGGTTTATGTCTTCATACATAAACTCAGCTACTCTTTTGCTGCCAACTCTTGTTATGATTTTGATGTATTATGATACAGAGTTCTGATGGGTTAGACATTTGATAGACATGTTTGAATTCATGTCAAAGATCTTGGCATCAGTTTGCTAAATTGAATTATATCCAACTTTGGTCATTTGGTTAATCACAGGTCTAATAACTCGTCTTTCCTTAAAATGACAACTGTTTATAATTGCGAGTCTCTTGAAATAACTAGTCACTTCATTTCCTTCCGCCCGTCACACTTCGATTAGTCAGTTAATACAAGATTAGATAGGTTGGGGTGTGACAGAATGGTATCAGAGCAGTTGTTCGCTCTGGTCCTGTGAGTCTTCCTTGAGTCTAACCCAGTTGTCTTAAATTATGTGAGCTCAGCATCTCAAGTCCGTCATCTCCAGCACGACCAGGTACAAGTAGTTGATTCTTGCATAAAGAGTTCAGAATTCTTTCTGTATTGCTTATGGCTTTGTGCAATCTTTATATGTTTAGTATTGTATGCTGTAAAAGTTAAATATGCATACAATTCGGTTAGTATCTAAAGATGGAAAATGGGACATATCGATGTGATTTTCCTGATATCTAAGTTGCGTTTAGTCAGGATGCAGAGGATGCGGATTACGCCGCTTAATAGTACTAGAGTTAGATCGTTGCTGATTGGACGTACAGACAGATTCTATGAGCTTAGGTCGGAACAGTATGCGAACTTCTCGGAATTTCTCGAGCAGTCCCGCTGGAACTGGTTTCTTATTAGGCAGCATGGGATTAATGAATTCGATGCAGTACTTCGATTGATTCAGGTCTTGCCAGCATACTGGCAAGGATGGGCTTCTTCCAGTGCTCTTGATTATATCGATTTTTCTAGAAATCCTAAAGTCGGGGAATTTCTTTGGATTCCATGCTCTCGTTCGAGCATAGAATCGGGATCATCAAGGTCCATCCCCAGGTGACTATTCCTCTCTCGATCATTTTCATTCTCATGTTCGTCAGCTCTTTGCGGAGCATTATGTGAGTAGGATGATCTTTCTCCCGACTTTGCCATTGATGTACTACCTCTTGAAATTCTTGCTCCGAGATTTGATGAGTCTATGTTGATTGATCGTACTCCTTTAGCTCCCGACATTGTTAAGCCAATTGATTCCCTCTGTTGATGGACTCAGATATCTATCGAGTCACGATGATTGGTATTTACCCCGCCTTAGATCCGTGGTTTGTTGATATGCATTCCGCTGAAAATATTAATTTTCCTTATCGAATCGATGATACCGGAAATTGATGCGGATCTATTAGAGCAGCCGTTTGTTTTTTACTTGCCTTCTTATCCGATTTATTTTGCTAATCGGTGTCTTCTCGGAGCGACCCCATCGGTTTTGTTTACGAAGTAATTCACGGCTCTTACCTAATTCACATGATTCTCCTAACACCCCGTTATAACTCCCAGTCTTAGTCGATTTCGGTTGATATCTCTAGTTGTTTATATGAGATTCATACCTTTCAAGAGTCACCTCCTCCTGTAGATGAGGGGACCAGTTCTTCTAGACCATCAGGTTTTTGTTTTCCAGATATTATCGGTATGAACCTGAACATATTGAGTTCGTTGACAAGTGCAAGCTTGGGTACCTCCCAGTCAGTGAAATGTCTTTCGTTATTGACCCATACATTCTACATCTTGAGCTTAAAGCAATTCCGCATAACAACAACCCCAATGCTCCTAAACCACTAGTGCCAGACTACAATTAAGAAGAGATGGAGCCTTGCAGTTGCAGCACCCAGACACAGCAGCCCCATTGGGAAGATGAGATCGAGCGATTCTTCGAAGAAGAAGTAGCAATCAGTGAAGCTGTGATAGAGATGAACATCACCAGGAGTGAAGAGTCTGATCCAAGTAGTAGTCATTAGTAGTAGATCCTGTGTGATAGTAAAGTATAGCAGATGTGGAGAAAGGAGGCATTTGATCATGGCACATCGGGACTAGATAGAATACTCCGATTGATTTGTTTATTGCCTAAGAAGTGGCAAGATTTGCCGTTGCTGTTGCCATTAATTACATTGAGCCTGGTTTTATAGCTTCAGAGCAAGCTAATCTTCCCAGATTCCTAGCTACCATCAGTTCTCAGCATTATGTAAATTTTAGTTTTCCTACTGGTTTAAATTCCCATTCTGATTTATTTGATTGTTCATCGAGTTCGGTTGGTTGGTGTTCTTCTTTTCCTTTTTAAAGATGATGATGATGAGGATCTTGAATCCATTGATGTTGATTCTTCTATTCCCGAGTATGGCGTTAATGTCATACTCAGAGAGATAGAGTCATCTCTACCGAGATACTCGATTGTTTATACCCGAGTCGATGTATCTCTTATCTGATTCGATTTCTCTTAGCTCGATGCCAAAATGTTTCCTATTTACCTAGATTGGTATGGTAAGTCTTCGCATTCCCTGAGATCCTTACATTGATTAAGTCTATTTCTTCCTCTCACGTTCCTGAGACTTCTTCTTTAGAAGTCCCAGAAGAGACTTAAGCTAGTTCATTGAGACCTTCAGGTGTCTCAAGATTTTTCATGTATGAACCTTAGTTCTTACCAGTTTTTGGCATAACACAACTACAACCCCTAGATATCAGTCAGATGTCTTTTGTGACTGATCTTGATATCTTTTATCCTGAAGATTTCCTTGTACTCATTTTTCGAGTGTGCTATTGATCCGCCATCTCCTCAGATTGAGAAAGATGTAGAAATACTGGACTCCAATTAAGTCGTAATGGCAGTGAGGATGGAGTAGTAGAGATGGAAGAAGGAAATGATGTCGATAATGTGACGCTTTGTGTGAGTGAACTTAGTAGCGACAAGTGGGGCTGGCGGTTTGTAGAAAGTGTGGATGAACATATATGTATATATGTGTATATACGGACTAGTGATGCTTATAGATATCTTATGATGCGTTAGTGTGCTTGAGAGGCCGTACCGGATATGTTTTGGCGAGATACGGAGCATCTATATGCTTGAAAGCTTGATTTGCAAAGTTTTCCTAGCTTTTGTAAATATTACGAAGAGGAGAACAAGAAAGTGCAAATTCTTCTCAAGATTTACGACCTCCTCTTCCTCAAAGAGATCGTAAGTGCGAGCTTTTACGCATCGAGAAAGTTCTTGCTCACGAGCAATTGGAGAATTTACGTAGGAACAATTCGAGGAGAATTGTTTGAAAAGTATATACCTAAAGTTACAACAATAGAAAGAGATTGAAATTTTGCGAATCAGAAGCAAGGCAAAAAGACTGTGGCAGAATATGATCGTAAATTCTGCAGTCTAACTCGTTATGCTTCTTTTAAAGCTAAGAGAGATAAAAAATGGCGAAATTGTTTCGTGCTTGAAATGCAAGAGATTAGAATTATTTTGGCAAGCTTACACCAATATTTCTTCTTTCGGATCAAAAGTCAAAGGAAAAAGAATTAGGAGAATAAGACCCTCCTAAACAAGAGACGATAGCAGGAGCCGAATCAGTCTACCGAGAGAAAATCTTTCCCAAGTTCGTCCGAATATGAGATGTGCCCGGTTGTAACAGTACATTCGGGTTTGCTGAGGAAGTAATAGTTGTTATGCATACGGACAGTAGGCCCCTATGCAAGTCAATGTCCTAACTATCAAAAAAACAATTAGTGGTGGAGGAAAGCAGAACATCCGGGACAGATGCAACCAATAATGTAATACCCCGATTATTTAAACGCCTAATTACGATATTAATTTCGTAAATTAGAGTATTATTATGATAATTTGATTAATAATATATCGAATAATGATTTCGATTATTTTTGGAATGATAAATTCCTATGTTATATTCACTAATAATGGTGAATTGATAAATACGATTATATAACGTATTTCAACAGTATTATTTCAACGTCGATTTCGTATCGATATTTAAATGCTCGTGATATTTTCTAAGTTTTTAAGCTTAGAATTTAATTCCATTATTATTGGAATTATTTGATAAAGCCGTGTCGACTTTATTAAGACCATTTTGAAATGAGTCGATAATTAACGTTTTGAGGCGTTTCAAGCGTTCACGTTTAGAGATGACTTGAGAATCGAGTCTAACGATCAAGGAATTATGATATTTAAATTCCTATGATAATTTTATATAATTAGAATATTATTTAGCATTGAATTAATGCTAGAAAATTCGGAATTTATATTGTTGATTATTTAAGATTCTCGAAAACCCTAAATCGAAATTAAGTTTTCTACTATGGATTAATTCTAATAATTTTTCCTATGATATAAATTATCATCTAGGATATATATTATGCTATGTATCTACTTATAGCATGAAAATCAAATTTTGGCACTTATTATGCAAAGTTGCCGTGAACTTGCAAGATGTATTAACATAAATGAATTTTTTTTTTGCTATCCTTACTTGATACGTAACTAATTGATTCAATTGGGATCAAGATACACATACCAAGTATTTTAAATTGAGGATCAAGTGGGAGGTCATTGTGTGTGTGTGTGTGCCGTAATTGTTGACCAAGATTAAGCAAAAGAAGCGATTTTCCTTATACTTGATTATCTATATATTTGGGATAGAGTGTAGGATATATATCTACATGTATAGACAATGCAAAAATCTGATTTTCTTCCTTCTCTTCATGGTGGTCGACGGTAATGAGAAAGAAATTGGTCAAACAATTTTGTTTCTCTCAAAAACTTTATACCATGAAGTAAATATGTGTAAGAGATATTTAAATTGATGATGTATACCTTGGTGACTCATAATACATTTTGTCTTGCTCCTTTGTGAAATAACCGAGAGAGAGAGTTGTAGTGTGTAAAATAATTCTTTTGATATATACATAGGTGTTAAGTCTTGAAACCACAAAAACTTTCATTTTCCTCTTCACAAAGCCTACTGCCGTGAGCACTTCTTGAGAAAAACCAAGACATTTTCTTCTTTCCTTCCTCAAATAGCTTGAGCTCTATTTATCCTACAACCGATCGACTCCGATAACGAGGTTAGATATCAAACAAGCTTCGATAAAACCTAACTTTTCAATAATCCTATGGTTTAAATTATTATTTTTAGCATGTATTAATTATACGATAAATCGTGCTAGCATGTTATAAGCTTAGAAATTATATTACATATGTTAATATGTGCATAGATAAATTATTTCCTAAGCTTAGCTATTTATTTAAATTATTTTGATGATGTTGAATTTTGCTAGGGCGTTTTTTGTCACGACCCCATTCCGGACCAACCCGGACCTGAGGCGACTAATACTAGGAGTAGTATTTTAGGGATTACGGGTAAAATAAAGATGCATAAGAATAAACTAACATGCTTGAGTAGAATATGAAGTGATGTTATAATGTTTTGAAAAAGGTTTGAGCCATGGACCCCAAAACTTGGCACGATCCGATGGACCTCGATAGTTCATAACATAAAGCATAAATAAAGGAGTTGAGTATAGCGGAAAGTGTGTGAATACATATATGACGATATGCATTGGTATAACCCAAAATTCAAGTAAACGGTCGAGGACCTTGGACTCCTCAACACATCCCATCATCACCATCGAGCTCAACCCGCACATTTAAAACAAACATGCGTGGCTAAGTACAAGGAATTGCACTCGGTGGACTTATGCCGAAAACATTTGATAATATTTGGATTATTACTGCCAATATCGAGTAAGTCACGAGGGTTTTAGTTAAAATGCTTTGTGCTTACCAAATCATTTTCGTCAGTAAACATAGCACGGCGGGCATTTTCTTAGTGTGTATGGTCCGTATCTCATAGTCACAATACATAATAATAAATAAATAAGCGTCGGAGGAGGCCTCCCATCTACGACGCCGTGACCGCCGTAATCGTGCATACAGACACTCTACTGCAAGCATATGTTAACACAGCGTATAGTTCCAACCTTCACGCCAATCCTAGCCAGGCATTTATCATCCGGCACAGGACCCGACATTAAAAAGGTTGGGCGCTACCACAACAAATGATATAATAGTTCCAACCATCTCCACAGCCCTACCCGGGCATAACAGATAGGATCCATACACAAAACGAAATATTTTTGGCAGGTAATGCAGTAAAACATTTGATATGATTGTAGATAAGTCGTAAATAAACTCATTTGGAATAACGAAGAAGTTACGTTTTGGGGTAAGAAAAGGCCCACGTTTAAAGATAGGAAGCCCACATTAGTGAGGTAAGAAAAGGAGCCCACCGGACTATGGTTCGTTGTAAAGTCCCAGGTTCGATCGTTCGTCAAAATCCCGTCATTGCGTTTGCGTCCACCTTTTCACGACGAGCGAGGCTTTACGTCGCTCAAGTCTTTCGAGACTTTCGAAAACTAAGATAACTTTGATATTTCATATCGATGTGAGACCGAATTCCTTAGTGAATTCAATACGTCTCTAACACGATAACATTGAATTGTTCTCGATTCCTCGAGATACGCTCAACGATTGCACGCTTCTCGATATATGGATTTCATTTGTGAAATCTTTTCTTACTAATGAGGTATCATACTCAATTAGTATATCTTACGCGCATTGACGTATTTATAAACGATAATCGCACGTTTGACTTGAAAAGTCGTGAAGTCAACACCGGTCAACAAAGTCAATGATTTTGACTTTTAAATAGTAATTTCTTACTATTTTGCTTTATAAATCGAATTTGATCGATTTGAAAGCGTAAGTCCTATTTCTCGATTTATCTTGTAAATCAAGGACTTATAAATATTTTAGATTTTAAATACCCTTTTATAAATAAAAAGCGTATTTTGGTTTTTAAAACGTTTATAAAGTGAACGTTTGTCTCAAACATAGTAATCTATGTTTATAAAATTTTGTAAAATTTAAAAACTGTCCAGAATATTAATTTAGCAAAATTTCATTAATAAACTGTTTTAAAAAGGATTTAAAAATCCTTATTAATTATCGAAAACTCGATAATTAATTTAAAAATGTCAAATGACCTTTGAAAAATTTTCTAAATTAATATAGTGCATTATTATACACTATGGTCCAGAATATGAATTTATCAAATTCATATGGTATTAATTGCTATTTATTTATATATATACATATATATATTTACGATAATTCCAATAAATAAGGAATAATTATCCAAAAATTCCCAAAATTGATATGTACCTAGTATAATATCCCAACATCAATATATATCATTAATATAACCTATAGTTCATCATAAGCATTTATTTCACAATATCTACAATTATTCACGGTAATTACGAGATAATTACCAAATAAATAGCAAACAATTTCTAAAAATTCCAATTAAATTCCAACATCATTAAACATTATATTATAACATTGTAACATCATAACATCAACCAAAACATTTGAATCATCACCATATGGAGCTCAATAGCTCTCTTTTCGATTCAACATGTTATTTGATTTTCAAAATTCCAACAATTATATACTATGTTTATACACTATAGTATAGTAATATATCATCATAATATTTATCAAAACTAATTAAATCATCACCTTCAAGAGCAATAAGCTCACGGCTTATTTGATTTAAAATAGCATTTGATTTCTAAAAATTCTAATAATTTCACACAATGTATAGATAATATATTAAAGCATTAAAACACCATTGCATGTTCAAAAATAAAATCATACACCAACCTATGACATTATAATGCTCTCGGCCCTTTTTAATTAAATAGCAATTGATTTTCAAAAATTCTAATTAAATCATAGAACATATAATCAAGGTTCTAAAGCATTAATATGTCATTACATGCTTGAAATAAAAATTATACATCAATGTACATCATACATAGCTCACTGGTTTTGTAAGAATAAAACTGTGGTTTTCTAAAAATTTTAAGTAACATACCATGGGTTCTAAACATATCATAGAGCATATATCTACCATAAAAATGATTAAGAGGCACACGGTTCTCATCTACTATTTTATAGCATTTTCGAAAATTTATATAAACAAGTACCATGGTCCGAAAATCACCTATACATGTTAAATCCTTAAAAACATGCCATATATGATAACCTATGTTCATTTCAACATATATGTTCATATTTTGAAAATAACAATCAACAAGAACATAGTCATAACCATAGCTCATGCTCAAGAACATTTAAACACATGTATAAACTATATAAAACTTTCGAAACCTATGCATATATATTAAAATAGTTTCGAAAATTTTAGAACAAGGGAGATGAAAAATCGAAGCTATTGGTCCTTGGTTTACCTTTGAAAATGGAATAGAATGACAAGCACAATGTGGATGTCCAAACTTGGTGGAGAAATGAAGAAGAAGGAAGAAGAAAATCTGAAAATAGAGAGGATGGCTCTCGGTTTGGGCTGAAGAAAAGAGAGAATAGAGAGTGTTTTGAGTAGTGTGTTGAGTGAGAATGGAGTATGAAAATTGGAGAAAATTCCTATATCTCTCTCCCTCTCTCTCGGCGCCCCTCTCTCTCTTTCTCACAATTATGCAGCCCTTGGGAAGGGAAAGGTGATGATTATGGAGTGCAAAAGGAGCTCTCCATGTATTGGGCAACATTTAAAAGTGAAATGATTTGTTTATGGGGTGAAGCATAGCCGGTAGCATGGGGGTTCAAAGGGGCTGTTTTAATTTTTAATTTACACTTAATACATTATAGATATCATACATGATTCATAGATATATAATACAAGCCATTAAAATAATTAAAACACAATATATGCTCAATTTCGAAATTACCGATAAAGATTTGAGAAAATAGGAAAAAAATGTAAATCACACCTATAATTGATACTCATGTAATTTTCGTCCCAAATATACACATATATATCATAATATATGATTTAGATATTGAATAATAGCATAGGATAAAATTATTAGACATTTCTATCATATAAAACCCTAATTTCGCAAATAGGGTTTAATTTTTATAAAAACTGAAACCTTCGATTTTTATGGTTAAAATTCTGATTTAATGCTTAATAATATTCATATATATCATATTATAAAGTTTAGATACCATAGGATAATTTAATGGTATCATTTCATGTGATAAAACCCTTATTTATAAGATTAGGGTTTACGAAATTAAAATTAGAAAATATCGAGTTTTAATAACTCAAATATTGGTTTTAATAATAATTAATACTGTAATTATATAAAATAATAATAGGAAATTAATTATTATAATTTCCGAGCATTAAACTCATTTTTCAAATCGCTCTACAGACGTTAACGCTCAAAACGCCTCAAAACGCTCAAATCGACTCATCTCAAAATGGTCGCAGAAGTTCATACTTACTAAATAAATATATTCCATTTAATAAAGGAATTAAGATGGAAATTAATTCCAAGCTTCAACGCCGTAAAATTTCATGAAAAGTCGACGCTCGATACGCTTCGACGTTAAAACATATTGACGAATCATTTCGTAATATTTCAATCCTTTAATTCACAATCCTTAGTGAATTATGAAAAGGAATTCGTTATAACGATATCGTATCGAAATCACAAGGTTCGATGTCGTAAAAAGATAATATACGGCAAAACCCTAATTACGGGTTTAGAATACCGTAATCGTATATTCGTTTCTTTGGAATATTACATTTTTAATGTTGGATTGTTGATCTATAGTGTTGTAGGAGTGCATGGTATTAATTTGAGAATTTTTGAATCCATTTGTTGAAGGTACCAAACCATTAAAATGTTAGGCATCAACCTTGTTGTATAATTTTATATGCTCGATATTATAGCATATTATTGATCTAGGGTATTGATTAGGTGTTGTAGAAATTTATTAGAATTTTGGACCTATATAGCTAAATTATTTCAAAGTGGCCGGAGGCTGTAGGATAGGTTTAATGGTTTGTATTGGGTCATTATATGATATTATGATGTATTAGTGCTATATGATAGCATATAAGCATAGTGTAATTTTATTAGATTTTATAAAATTGTTTGGTTTATATATACCTATAGTAGCCGTGAGCTACATTTGGTTATTCTTGGTGTATTGTTTGATTTTATTAAACCATAGGTTATAATTATATTATATGTTAATATTTGAGGCTTGTGTATAATTATTGGAATTTTTGGAAAATTTTTGGTATTATTTTTGTAAATAACCGTGACCTATTCTATGAAATAGGTGAGTTCCAAATTTTTCTATAGTGATATTAATACATATTAATGATCATAGTGTAAAATAATACACTATATGAATTTAGAAGAATTTTTGGAACAAGTTTGGAAAATTTGTGATATAGCCATGAGCTATATATTAGAATTAAGGAATTTTAATTCCTTTTTAATCAAGTATAATAATTTATTATATGTCTAAAAATTATATTAGACATAATTGAATTTTTGAGAATTATTAAACATAGAATATTATGTTTACGATGAAACGTTATATTAAATAACGTTAAAAGCATAAATAATACTTAAAGTATTAAAAGATTAATATTGAAAGAAAATATTAATCAAGTTTATCGTTTTTCTTGAAAAATCGAGTATTGAAAAGAAATCGATTGAAAATCGATTTATATTGATTTATATATTAAAAATGTATTTTATTAAGAATTTATAAAGAAAACTCAAAAGTGGTTGACTTTCGAAATTAACGTATTTAAATACGTCATAAATACGCTAATACTGTGAAAAACGTACACTTTTATCCTAATATCTCAATTGTGAGAAAAGATTTCATAATTGAAATCATTTTATTGAATAACGTTATTATCGTTAATTATTTAACCAAAAGGTTAAAATGAGGTATCAGATCATATTACATCTCTCTCGATATACGAGAATTATTTTTATTGAAATACGCTTAGAAACGACGTATTAAGATTATTAAAACTTTGAATTATTATATAATCTATCAAAGTTGAATGAACTTTGAAAATCTCGGCGTATCCAGCGTGATAAACGTAAATTTTTGCGTAAAGGTAGGGCGTGAAGGCTCACACGCAACCGTAGGAGAGCACTTATCGAAAATCGAAGTTTAAGAGTAAGGTGGGCTTTACTATACTCAAACCGGTAGAATTTACCAAATGATTTATTTATGATGCTTTATTGCAAGCAAATATGTATGAACCGATTTATTTAATTACACCCAAAATGTTTATGTTTTATGTATGTATCCAATTCATGATTGTTGATGCATAACGTTGGGTAGCTCCCACTTTATGACATGCTTGAATTCGTATTCTTGGAAGTACCCCAAGGATGATGGAGAATTAGATCCCGTCTTGAGACGGCTGGATTTTGTGCAATCGATTATTTTGTGATTGTGTCTTGAAAGGGTGCTCGGCGGTCACGGCGTGTGAGAGGAGGCCTCCTCTCCAACAAGGAGGAATTGTTGTGGAATGAATTATTGTGGTGATATAGATCATACATACTGAGGAAAATGTCTGCGTGATTTAATCTTTATGGAAAATGAAAGAAAATATTTAGTAAGCACAGTATTTTGAATTAAAACCTCGTGTTATTCTTGTGATGGAGCGAGTAATTCAAATGTGATAAATTATTTTGGCATGATCCACTAAGTGTAATATTGTACTCAGCCACGCATGTTTGTTTTAAATGTGCAGTTGAGCGATGATGGATGGAGATGTGTCGGAGCGGTGAACCCATTTGAATACAATATATTTAGAAACCTCAATACACATCGTCATATGTGTATTCACACGTTTTCATTTGCAATCGAATTAATTTATCTTATGATGTTGATTAGTTGAATACTTACGAACATACGAGTCTTCATATATATCGATAAAGTTTCCTTAATTATTATTCCAAGTATTAGCCCTGCTAAATCGTACTTAGGATTTAGGGGCTGTTACAAAGTGGTATCAGAGCGGTTCGCTCTTTGAATCCAAAACCCCATTTCAAAATTAAGTCTAGATTGAGTCACTAGACTTCTAGAGGTCAGCCGACACTGCTCGACACTCCATCACATCAAGCTCAACTGGGAAAAGGTAAATTATTTCTCATCTTTGAAAAGAAAAATTTGAGATTTATGAATTTGATTTGGTGTCGATAGAACATTATCGACAAATGATTTATGAATTTGATTTGTTGTCGATAGAACATTATCGACAAATGAAATGAAAAAGGTTGCAAATAACCATGATTTATTGATTGATGGATTATTGATTGAAATTTTTTTTTCCCAAGAAATGCGCAGATGTTTAAAACGAACTATGTTCGTCATATTGAAATTTTATTCTTCAATTCTCCATATTGTTTTGATTAATGACTATTGTCATCCCAAATGAAGTTATGAGAACTGATAATGAAAGTCGTTGGCTCGCCACCAACGTATGATAATGTCATACGAGAATGTATGGACAATTTTTTTTTTTTTTTTTTTTGGGATAAAATGTTTGAATTCATGTAAATCAATAGAAATTTATTGATATGAATATTTGAAAATTTTATTTTCAAATCCCAAAGATGTTTACGATGATGGGTATGTTATTCCAAAAGAACGTGATCGCTTAAGACGCATGATCCCAATTCGAAGAACATAGGAAGATGGATTATTAGAATTTTATTCCATCTTGAGAATCTCGAATTGATAGACGAGAAGAAAATTTAAGCACAGAATTGGAAAAGATGTCAAGATAATGAATGTCACTATGCGATAAGTGACACAAGAATGATCTTTTTAGTTGGAAGTTCACGCATGGCGGGACTCCAAATCAACTATGACTCTTCGATGGAAACGAAGTAGAAATGTGATCAAGAATTCGTGAGAGTCAATTAAAGACTGAACTCGCAATCATGCTCGATCGACCTCGGCTCGCACCAGCATGTATAATTTTGACTTCGCTTCCGGTCCGTTCGATCGGACCTCGGAAGTCTAGTCCAACTGGCGATTCGACCTCGGTTGTCCACCCCGGCTCGAGCTCGGCAGCGCGACCTCGGCGGTAAACGAGCCGGTGGGTATGAGCTCGGCTTCGACCTCGACAACGGCGGTGTGACATCCACCTCACCAATTTATCTTGACCTCGGTCAGATCACCTCCACCTCGGAAATCAACCTCGGCCAACCTCACACGCTTTGGCTTTAATGTCGGCATTATCATATGCGACTGACTTGACATGTACGCCCCGATCGCAAGCGCCGATACCTTCAACTTGCTTTGAAGTTGGCCTTAATGACTTCATCATTATGTCAAAATCTCGGCAATGACCTCAGATTGGCAAATGACTTCGCAACAACTTCGACATCGGTATTACTTACGACCTCGGTATCCCAAGCTCGGCATCGCAAAACTGCTTGCGCAATGTTTTTGTTTTAGCCGTTCTCCTTCGCTTGAACTCCGATTTCTAACGGTTTTCGCCACGCACTCCTATCACAGTAGTACTATACTTCTTATGAAGAACCAAAGCCCTGATTCCTTCACTAGAATTGACGAGAGTCAGTTGAGGTTAGTTTATAGATTTATAGAAAGGGAACTTTACAGTGCAATTAGAATCTTAGAATGATACTAGAAAGTAGTATTCCCAGTAGTAGAAGAGGTGCTATGACATATAGAGGAACCTTTGATGATGACCTATAATGTGTATATAAAGTTTTAAATTTTATTCATTACCCATTTCTGTCATTGAGTTTAACTCTATGACCTAGTTCAAATTGAGAAATCACATGAGTTCTCACTTTTTCTGAAGAAATTTTTCAACCCAAGAATTTACAAAATATTCCTTTGAAACCAAATCCTCATGTGACTGAGAGAATATTTGTGATGGGTCTGGCCAACCCATATGACCAAAGAAATCTCAGTAGTCATCATTCTGGTCTTCGGACCCTAGATCCTAAATTATTCAGTTCAAAGAATATATGGATTCGAATCGTAAAATATGTTATCTTGAATCATGAACCCATATCTTTGAAAGTTGACATGATGCAATTTCTTCAACTCGAGACCAATAAGTAATATAAAGATTGACTTATCTTGTCGCCTAAGTTTTGAATTAGTAAAGTGACAAACATCAGTGCGATGTGAGTCGACCTATTTGATAACCTAAAGGTTGCGGATCAATGGGTGACGTACATCAAGGAGTTATGATGTAAATAAGATCTCGATGAGACGAGATATTTTCCTATGATGCACATGGATGCAATGGCCACGATAGGCTTACAGATATTGATAACGGTGAAGTTATATCTTCATGTGATGTTATGATAATGAAATGTTATGAATGAGATACTCTTTAGCATAGAATGCAAGAGTTGAAGTAAAGGGAAGTGCATGATATCCTCGAGATATAATTTCCCTTATTATGACATAACGAGAGATTACAACTTATCTTTAAGATAGTTGATTGTCCTTAAAACCTCCTTAGTAGGTTGGACATGTTTAAAGAATGGAGATGCACAATATTCTTTTCAAAGGATATATATATGTAAAGAAATGATAGCATCTCGGATAACGAATCTCGCTTTATACTCAATCAATGAGATTATGTTGAGCATAATCAATTCCAAGTAATTGAGACTTGGTTAAACCAATGATAATGAGATTGAGGAATCGTAATCATTGAGATGTGTGAACAGCTAGGATAGCCCTAGAATGTAAATCAAGTATGGAGAAATTATCTCCACAATGAAGACATGGTCATGAGATGCTTCGAATTTAAGTTATGGTGTACAAATGTACTACCTTACCAAGCTATATGACGATAATGACGGTTCTAGTCCTGAGAGTAAGAACCGAAGTATAATGAAAGTAATATTACTTTCTGACACCATGCTCAAGAAAAAGGGACAAAAGTCAAAAATAGCTGAAGAAATTATGAGCTATACAATTATGAGATAGCCACAATATGAGATAAGTTTTAGCGATTTTATGACTTCGATAAGTAAAGTAATTCCTTTGAAGTAAAGAAGCATAGTAAGAAGCAGATTCACTATTTGAAATGGATCTTAGTGCTCTAAATTGTATTGACACAAAACGCTGGTTTTGCGTGTTTTTGAAATGAACAAGCACGATAGCTTCTTTAGACTTTTGCAAAGGAAATGTTTTCAAGAGAACGAATGAAAAGATTCACCTGGAAGAATCTTAAAGTGAATCTAATTGTAAATCTTACCCCTCATACTTTTGTGACGAGCAATCAAGTGAGATATTAAGTATCTCGACATGAGAACGAAGCATTCATCGAATGTCGAGAAAATGGTAAAGATATTCGACGTCAAGGAAAAGTATAATATGTCCCCAAATGGACAAAGGATTTTATCCTATGCGTAATCGCATAATGAATCAATAAAGATTAAGAAGAAATGACGATATCCAAAAGGGATATTACAAACGATGGCACTAAATGCCGGTATAAGAATTTCTCTTGAAAAAGTTTAAGGTAAGGATATATGAGATATATATTCCTAAGATTGATAATGTGAAAAGGAATCAATCATTCATACCGATCGAAATGAATGATAAGTGTCAGTACATCACGATCTCTACGATGAAATTAAGTTATCGAGATATTAATATCAAGAATAGGTCAATATAAACCTACCCACGTAATGCTATTGATAAAAGCATAATATAATCGACACCGAGAAGGAAATGATTAACAAGCAATGTAAGGCCATAGCAAGAAAGCATAATGTCCCAAGGAAAGGACAATGATGTATGAAATAGATGTTTATTTGAATGCACGAGAACACCGTAGACCGAGCCTATACTTCAGCACCGAATACGTGACGAACATAAATCGTGAAGGCCTAATGGATATGAGAAAATTTCTCATAATACTTATAATTTTTCTGTTCAATATAGGTGCTTCGTTTTCTAACATCGCACAATTATGCGTGAAATGATAGAACCCAATTCGTGGTAAACGAATCAAGAAATGAAAATCTCTTCGCTTATACGAGAATTATGGCCATCGCAGTGTTGCTCGAGTTTAAATTTGGGCCTAGGATCGCCTTAAGGTTCTAACAAATGAGTTAGATCATAATATCTATGTGAACGAGATATAATTCAAGAAATGCAGTTTAAAAATGGATGTCACTCACGTGATTAAAAGCACGGACATAGTCTCCATTTGAAATTCTATGCAACGGATTTTGGATCCTCAATTGCTTTAATTTAAGATTGGCTCATCTAGAACTATCTGCTTACGATGGTAAGAAAAGAGAGTCCGATTTAGTAGAAAGTTAACCCCAAGGCCTACAAGTTAGAGTTCATACGAGTATTGACTATCTTATTATAAGCGGGCATGACTTGGACAGTTTTGGAAGAATTTCTACATCTTGGGTGAATGTCAGAATTATGGACGAGATGGATGCGGATGACATCCAATAACTTATCCATCGCTTGCCAACAGTCAAGCGTGATCTTGCAAAAGAAGTATCAAGGAATACCTTCTCCAAGTAGAAAATTCCACGACTCAAGACTTATCGTGATTTGTCAATGTGCTCAAGTATATATATAATGCGTGAGGAACGGCACCTACGGGTACTTGTCCCGGTCCCCTGAAGCTACACAAACAGGCATAAAGGAATGGTTGTACCGATGTTCCAAATGCCGCCCACGCCTGTGTCGTCAATTATACCGAAAGAGATGAGAATGGCAAAAGGACAGATCTTATCGCCTCGAAAATTAGGGAATTTCCGCTATCAACTCAACCTTACTTTACGATAAAAGTAACACACACTGAATCAAAGAAGTAATAGGAGCAATGTGACCCCGGCTTTTGAAAGAGAAAGATCGTCGGATATATGAGGTAAAACGCACCTGGAAATAGGCAAGTTTCTAAGCGAAAGGTACGATTCCGACAAAGGCCACTCAGAGACATAAAGTCCTATGATACTGTGAGACTCATTTGTAAATGGTGACTTATGTGTAAATGGTATCTGATGTACGAATGCAAAATTGTTCCGAATAAGATATGGTTACTATGAGATTATAGTCATGCCAATCGGACAAGCTAGTACACCGCTGCTATTCATGAACCTCAAAAATCGAGTGTTCCATATGTACTTAGACAATTTTGTCTAAATCCTTATAAATGATGTTCTTATCCATATGAAGGACGAGAAAGAACATAAAGAACATCAAAGGACTGTATTTCGAACTTTTAGAGTCGAACAAATTTTGCTAAGTTCAGTATATGAATTTCAGCTTAAAGAAGGAATATTCCTTAGACACATGATGTCTTCCGAAGGAATCAAATTTACATGGACAAATGAATGTGAGGCCACTTATTAAAGTGAGAAAGATAATAGTCAACACACCACGGTGACTTAGACCTCGTGAATGGAATCACCCAACTCATGACTTGAAATAGCAGCAGTAGTACGTACCAAAATTTTGGAGACATTTCCTATATGGAATAAGTTGTGAGATCTTCACAAACCATAAAAGTTTGAATTTTTCTTCGAGCAAGAGACTTAAAAATGATATAGAAAAGAGGGCTCGAATCAAGAAAGATTTCAGTTGTGATATAAATTATCACCTATGAAGGCCGAATGGTTTTAAGCAGGTAGCGACAATGTGATGTTGTCTAAGGAAAGGTCATATATATTTCAAGCAATAATAAGCTTAGAAATGAAATCATGAATGAAGCTCATGATATACCTTATACCGCCCACCCAAGCAGCATTAAGGTATATTATGATTTACGAGAAAAATTTGATAGTAAAGAATGAAATGAGCTATAACCTCATTGACGAGCTTTGTCTCGGTTATAAGAGATGAAGGCATAGTATCAATGACCTTATAAGAGGTTATAATCTCTAATGAGATACAAATGAAAATGAAATGACATAGCAATGGATTTTATGAGCGGGTTTCGCCACGATATAAAGAAATAACACTACTATATGGGTAGTAGTGGTTTGACTCACCAAAATGCTCATCTCTGTCTATTCGGATAACTCATAGACACGATAATTTATCTCGATCGTACAAGGAAGATCGTATCTTTGCAAGGGTACCAAAACCTATCACTTGATAGAGATTCCAAGTTTACCCTAGATTTTGAGCTAGCTCACCAAAAGAGAGTTATGCACGATATTGAACCTTATCGTAGATGTCCCTCACGGACAATTGTAATGACCCTCAAATCCTAAGTACGATTTAGCGAGGATTATTACTCTAAACAGAATAAATAAACATAAAGACTATTTATCAATAAACTGTAATACATAAATCAAGCATGTTTTGGACTTTACTACATAACTTATGTTCTTGCAATGGAAAACATGTGATATATACATATGACGATGTACTATCAAGGTATAACTTTCAACGACAACCTTCCTATTGCTCAACATCGCCCATCGCATCACTGACTCAATCGCACATTTAAAAACAAATATGAGGTGAGTACAAACAATGCACTCGGAGGACTTATGCCAAAACATTTTATCATCTTTTAATTACTCGCTTCATCATGGTAAGACACAAGGTTTTGATTAAAAGACCTTGAGCTTACTAAACTTTTCATCATTTTCATAAACATTAAATCTGCAGACATTTTCCTTGTATGTATGATCCATATCCCTTCATTTCATCATAAGATTAACATTTACGCCGTAGAAGCGAGGCCTCCTCTCACGTCGCCGCGACCGCCGTGAATTGTCCTTACAAAGACACAAATCACCATTAGGTGTACACGTTAATCCTAGCGGTATAAGCCTTGGCATAGGATCCGATATCGATTTCATTCATAAGTTGGGAGCGACCCAACAACATTCATCATTCATTCATTCATGGATAGGATACATACATAAAACATAAACATTTTGGGCGGGTAATTCCATCATCATTTCATAATCATTTCTCAAAAAGAGCATCATAAATAATTACTTTTCATTTCAAGAAAGCATCATAAATAGAGCATTTTATCCTTGAGGATAAGAAAAAGCCCACCGTACGTAAGCTTTCTTAGTTTGTTTTTCGCTCACGCCAACGATCGCATCCGCCTCACCTTTACTTAAAAGCAATTCAAGACGTTTGTCACGTTTTGAGATTTTCAAAGTTTAGAATAAACTTTGATAATTTATACTAATTTAATTTGAATTCCTTAACGAATTCAATATGCCGTTCAACCGCGTATCTAAACTAAATATTTCTCGTACTTCGATAGAGACGAGATATGTTCAATTATATCATTTTAACCCTTTAGGTTAAACGTTCAACGTATTCTAACGTTTTTCGATATAAAGATTTCAATTATGAAATCTTTTCTCACCAATGAGATTTTCTTATAAACTTAATACGTTTTACGTATTAGCGTATTTATCGAACGATTTCAGACGTTAATTTCTAAGTCAACAATTTTGACTTTTCTTATAAATTCTTCAATAATTCATAATTTAATATCTAAATTAATATAAATCGATTTTCAATCGATTTCTTTTCATAGAGGCTTAATTCTCGAATTTTCACGAATCGATAAACTTCATTAATATTTTTCTTAAATATTAATTAACTTATTCTTTAAACATTATTTTTCATTTCTAACGTTATTTAATATAACGTTTCATCATAAACATAGTATACTATGTTTAAAAATTTCATAAATTCTTAATATGTCTAAAATAATTTCTAGACATATAATGTATTATTTTTCTCGATATTAAGGAATTAAGATCCTTAATATTCTTATTCAAAGTTCACGGCTTTTTGACCTTAAAATTTTCAAACATCTTCCAAAATTTCTTCTAAATTCATGTAGTGTACTATATTATCATAGTATCACTAATATGTATTAACATTAACTATAGAAAATTTGGACATCACCTATATTGCTTCTATAGGTCACGGCTCTTGCACTTAAATTGTCCAATAAATTTTCTAAAATTCTAATTAATTTATACAAGGCCCCAACATTAATCTATATCATAATTATAACCTATAGTCCAACATTTTCAATTTCTACATCAATGATTCATTGTTCAAAGGTTTCGGTTCCTCCAAAATTAATACACAACATTTTTATAAAATTCCAATTAAATTACACTATGCTTATACACTATAGTGTAGCAACATTTCATCATTACATTAATCTAAAAACAACCAAATCATGTCTAAATCAAACATGAAGCTCTCGGCCATTTTGAGCAAATTGAGCAATCAATCTTCAAAATTTCTAGCAAATTCATATAATACATAACTAATGTCATAGATCATCAATATGCTATAACATTTCTTAAATTAAAATTGTACATTAACTTAGCATTTCTTCATCATTTTCATCACCTCCAAACATATAGCATAGGATTTTTAAAATTCCCAATAAATCATAATGGGTTCCTGGCTATCATATAGCATAATTCCATTATAAAAATTAACTTATGCATTTTTCGATCTCTATAGAAAAATCATAATATACTTAGCCTTTGATTTAAATCATCATATATGTTTCTAGTTCATCAAGTTAAACATCATTAGTAAACAACACACATCTTAAGATTATTTCTAAATTAAGAATCATGCTTATATCATAAAATCAAACCATTGGATAATTAAGATTCTAGTGTATAATCGAAGCTTGTTAAAAACCTAACCTTTTAACGATTGTCGATTTAATGTGCAAGCTTTAGATATCAAGCTTTGGTAAGGAAAGAGATGAACACTCAAGGTATTTCTATGGTGTAGCTCTCGGTTCTTTTAGTTTTGGAGAGAGAAATGAGTTGTTTTTGATACCCAAGACTTAAGTAATTAAATTACACTTTGAATCAACTCTCTCTCTCTCGGTTATACACTCACAACTCAAGCAAATTGAAGCCTTTTCTAAATAACTTTATGACTCATCAAAGATTATGTCATGGAGTTAATGTCTCTTACACAAATTTTGAACAAAACAAATGAATCTTCACATTTGGTACACTTCACCGTCGGTCACTCTCTTAATGAACACAAAGATGAAGCTTTTAATTCTTGTCTTACACAACCTAAAGTCATACACATTCCCAAATGCACAATACATCACAAGAGTTATTTAATATCTTCCAACCTCATTTTTCAACACAAATATCGGCTCCTCACAATCAAATTGGTCTCCACTTGATCATTACTTAATTTACTTGGTTAGAGTGTACAAAATATCTCACTTGATTCATTTGATTTCATAAAATGCAAAACAATACAAGAACTCACGTAAATCATGTTCCTCCAACATATATTCACTGCACTTTCCATATTCAAAGCCAAAATTTTGATTTTATGTTATTATTAGATATATATCATAATATATATCTTAGGTGATAAATTATATCATAGGAAAAATTATTGGTATCATTTCATGTGAGAAAACCCTAATTTTCGAAATAGGGTTTTCGAAAATTCTAAACTTGTCCAATAATTAATCCTTAATGTTCTAGCATTATCTTAATGCTAAATAATACTCTAATTACATATAATAATCATAGGAATTTAAATACTTCAATTCCTTGATCATTAAACTCATTTTTCTATTCATCTCTAAACGTTAACGTTTGAAACGTTTCAAAACGTTAAATATCGACTCATCTCAAAATGGTCTTAATAAAGTCGTAATCACTTTATTAAATTATTCCATTAATAATGAAATTAAAATTCTAAGATTCGTCACTTAGAAAATTTTATGAAATTTTAACTATCGATATTCAATCAACGTTAAAATACTACTGCCGAAACACTTTATATATTTATATTCCATAATTCACAATCCTTAGTGAATATAAATTAGGAATTCATTATCTCGTAATTAATTGAAATAATTATTCGATAAATTACTAATTCAATTATTTCGGCGAAACCTTAATTTACGAATTTAAATATCGTAATTAGGCATTTAATTCTTTGGGATATTACATTCTACCCCCCTTAAAAGAAATTTCGTCCAAATTTGCATACTTCAAAAGTATGGAGTATCTTAACATCATAATATCTTCAATTTTCCACGTGATTTCCTTACATCCATGGTTTCCATCGATTTTTATTAAAGACTCAAACTTGATTCTTTAATCATCAATCGCACGATCAAAATAGTCGTAGATTTTCATCACAACTCATCTGAGTTAAAGATCACGTCATCATGGCGGATCATGTATTTTGGGGCATTTTTGTATTTCCTTAACTGTGACACGTGGAAAGCATTACGTACTTTCCCCAAATTTGGTGGAAGTACCAATCTATAGGCTACTGGGCCCATCATTAATAGGAGCTCGTAAGGTCCTATAAAACGTGATCTCAACATTCTTGTGTCCGAACTTTATAATTTCCCTCGATGGAGAAATCTTAAGAACTTATACTTCTGCATTTAAAAATGCAGTTCAGGTTTACGCGTATCAGCGTAAGACTATTGTCTGTCCTAAGCTTTTCTTAGTCTTTGCCTCCTTTGGCAAATATCTTAATTGTTTCATTTATGACGTCAGGACCTTATACCTTCTCTCACCTACTTTATTACAATAGAGTGGTGGTCGTTAGTTCTTTCCACATAATGCCTCATAAGACTATTTTGATCGTTGCTTCACAGCTATGGTCGTACGTAAACTTTAACAAGTAGTAAAATACGTTCCCACTTATACCTTGATTTAACACTAATGTTCTATCGTAAGCTTAAACGTCCACATTGTCCTCTTTATCGTCCATATGTCCGTGAGTGGACATCTATGTTAAGGTTCAATCTCATGTCTAACTCCTTTTGTGAGTTAGTTCAAAATCTAGGGGTAAACTTAGAGTCTCTATCTCGAAATGATAGGTTTGGTACCCCCGCAAAGATACGATTTCCTTTATGTACGATCGAGCTAACTTTTCGGATCTATGAGTTATACGAATAGGCGAGATGAACATATTTGGTGAGTCAATCCACTGCTACCCATATAGCAGTGTTACCTCTTTATGACTTTGGCAAAAGCCGTCATAAAATTCATTTCTATGTCATTCCATTTTCATTTGTGTATTTCTAGAGATTATAATCTCTTATAAGGTCATTGATACAATGCCTTCACTTGTTGGTAACCGAGACACTGCTCGGCAATATGGTTATATCTCATTTTATTCCTTACTATCTAACTTTCCTCGTAAATCATAATATCTCTTAATGCTGCCTGGTTGGGCGGTATGAGAAAGGTCATGAACTTCACTCTTGGTTTCATTTCTAAGCTTATTATTGCTTGAAATATGTATATAATCCTTCCTTAGACAATATGATATTGTCCAACGCTTCTTAAAATCCTTCAGCTCTTCATTCCTTATCTTAATTTGTATTCTATTCCCATTTTCATTCTTTCTCTTTTTTTGTCTATCATCTTTTTTCTTTAGTCGTATGTCACCTTGAGTGTGAGAAAACAACTTACGCCGTCCACGATTGCCCGACTATTTACATTCTCATTCTCTTTAACTTTCCAATGAGTTTTCTTTTCTATAAGGACATACCATGATTTAGGCGAATTTTATAACTTAGGCATTAGATTCTACATTAACCTTCCGTAGGTGATAATTTATATCACAATTGTAATCTTTTATCTTTCTCATATTAATACATAGCCTTTCTTTTATTAATCCATGTAAATTTGATTCCTTTTTGGGGTAGCTATGTTATCGGCCTTTGCTACCTTAGAGAGTTCTCAATGGATCTCTGATAGTAGTCAATTAATCTTAAGAAATTCCTAATCTCATTTTAGGTCATTGACGACTTTCATTCTTAATTGCTTTATCCTTTACCAGATCAACATTGATTTCTTCTAAAGACACTATGTGCTAAAGGAATATTTCTTTAAGCCGAAATTCACAATGCTATACTTGGCAAAATTTGCCCGGCTCTTAAAAGTCGTAAGACAGTCCTTCGATGTTCTTTCTCGCTCTTCGTATGGATAAGAACATTATTCATAAGGATTAAGACAAAGTTGTCTAACTATATATGGAACACTCGATTTTTGAGATTCATGATCAGGGAGGGCTGGTGCATTTGTTAGTCCGAATGGCTTAACTATTATCTCATAGTAACCATATCTTATTCGGAACAATTCGTTGTCGTATCTCGGATACTGTTCTTCAAAAACCATATAATTTATTACATCAAAATGCATCAGCGAGGACTTTTCATACATTAATTACGAGGGTCGGTCTATCAAGCCGACTAATTACATGGCATCTAGTTCTTTTTACATCCAAAATTGTGACACCTCTTCAACATATTCACAAAATACTCCAAACTATGTTTATTTTACATATTCTAACCACACCATTTTCAACATAAACCATTATCTACATATAAGTCTCATATGATCATAGAATTCTATGTCTCGAGTGGCCTTCATCGAATCGCATTCTCATTTGAAACTTGCCTTTCTCCGTGCGTTTTTGTTTCATACCCAGATGATCTATCTCCTTCGAGAGCCAGGGTCAAGTCGCTCCCGTTTCTTCTTGACACCGAAGTCGTGTTGCTTTTATCGAAAGTATGGTTAAGTTGGTAGAGGTAGTTCTCTAGTCCCGAGGGCGGTAAGATCCTGTCCTTTGGCCATTTATCACCCCTTTCGTATAATTGACTTGCACAAGGCGTGGGCGGCGTTTGGAACATCGGTACAACCATTCCTTTATATAATCTTTGTGAAACTTGCGAGGACCGTGACAAGTGCTCATCGGTGCCGTTCCATACGATAATATGTATGCTTGAGCCGGTTGACAAACTCGTAAGTCCGCCCAAGTCTTGGAATTTTCTACATGCGAATATATTCTCTTAATAATTTTTTGCAAACTTACGCCATCTGTTTCTCTTAATACTTCTTTTGCAAACTTACGCGATCGTTGGCAAGCGACGAATAAACGTTGGATACCATCCTCATCCGTAACTCCATAGTTACGAGTATCCTTCCAAAGGTGCAGAAATTTCTCCAAAAACTGTCCTAAATCCATGCCCAGTTTATAATAAAAGAGCCGATATGCCTGTGTGAGTTCTAAGCTTGTAGGCCTTGTGGTTATCTTTTTTACCCGTAATATTCCCTTTTCCTGCCATCTGTAAACAGATATTTCTAGGTAAGTCAGACTTAAATTAAAGCAATAGAGGGAATTTTAAACAAGAAGGATCTCTTAAAGAATTAAACACTTTAAGACATCTATAACTTGTAGATAACTTACGACACGACTCATAACACTTATCTTATCACTCATTTTACGTTTTACACCTTCAACAGATATCGCTCAAAATTTATTCGCATACGCAAATAGTGGGTACTAAAATCCGTCACGTAAAATCTCTAACGATGAGACTAGGCCCGTGTCACCGATCACGTGAATGACATCCATTTCCTAACTTGTTTCTAGAATTATATCTACGTTCCATATAGATATAATGATCCAAATAATTGGATAGAACCTTAGGCGATTCTAGGTTCAATTCTAAGCCTTTACAATACTATGACGCCACAATTCTCATATAGGTGAAGAAATTTTCATTTCTTGATTCGGTTATCCCAAATTAGGTTCTATCGTTTCTACACATACTTGTGCGATGTTAGAACATGAAGCACCCATATCGAACAAAATATTATAGGTAAAGAAATTATTATAGGTATCGAGAAATCTTTCTCATACCTATCGTGTCTTCTTGGTTTTGTTCGTTCGGTTTCAGTGTGAAGTATAGGCTTTGGTCTCGGTGTTCCCGTCTATTCAAGTAAACATCTATTTCATATGTCATTGTCTTTTCCATTGGGACATTATGTTCCCTTGCTATGGCCTTCTATTGCCTCATTCACCCCATACTTCTCGGTATCGCATCGTTATGCTTTTACCAATAGCATTCGTGGTTAGGTCTACATCAACCTATCCCTTGATATTGATATTTCGATAATTAAATCTTATCGTAGAGATCGTCATGTCTCTATCACTATCATTCATTCCTAATCCAGTATGAATGATTCAATTCTCTTTTTCACTTTATCGATCTTAGGAGTATATTTCTCATATATCCTTACTTTAACTCTTTTCAAGGGAAATCCTTATTTATCGAAGTCATATGTCTCTGAAGCTTATATCATGTCGTGGGTTATCTTATAATTGTATAGCTCATAGTTTCTTCAGTTATTTTGACTTTTGTCCCTTTTCCTTGGACATGGTATTTGAAAGTAATATTACTTTCATTATACTTCGGTTCTCACATTCGGATTAGAACCGTTATTATTGACATATAGCTTGGCAAGGTAGTACATTCGTACACCATGACTTAAATTCCAAGCATCTTATTACCATGTATTGGCTTTGGAGATATTTTCTCCATACTTGATTTACATACTAGGGCTATCCTAGTCGTTCACACAATCTCGAGGATTATGATTCCTTAATCTCATTATCGTTTGTTTAACCAAGTTTCAATTACTTGGAATCGATTATGCTCAAGCATAATCTCATTGATTGAGGTATATGGCGAGAGATTTATTTTCTGAGATGCTATCATTCATTTATATATATATTCTTTGAAAAGAATATCTTGTATGCATTTTCATTCTTTTAAACATGTCCAACCTACTAACGAGGTTTAGGGACAAACAACTATCTTAAAGATAAGTTGTAATCTCTCTCGTTATGACATGGTGAGGAAATTATATCTCACGGATATCATATACTTTTCTTTACTTTTACTCTTGCATTCAATGCTAAAGAGTATCTTATTCATAACTTTATTATCATAACAGTCATATGAAGGTATAACTTCACTGTTATCAATCTTTGTAAAGCCCATCAAGGGTCATCACTTCCATGTGTATCATAGGGAAAATATCTCATCTCATCGAGATTTTCTTTATATCATAATTTCTTGATGTCTATCACTTTATTGATGCGAAACTTTTAGGTGATGAAATAAGTCAACCTATATCATGCCCGATGTTTATCGCTTACTAGTTCGCACTTAGGTGACAAGGTAAGTCAACATTCATCATACTTGATGGTTTCAAGAATCTAGGAGAATTTATAACGACTACTTACGTAGATCTTGTCTCACAAATCAAAATAACATCTTTCAATGATTGAATCTATATCCTCTTCGATCGAATAATTGGGATCTAGGGTCCAAGACCGTAATGACGACTACCGAGATTTTTTGGTCATATGGGCTGGCGGACTCCATCACAATTATTTTCTCGACACAAGACTTGGTTTCAAATGACACTTTATAAGGTTTCGAGGTTGTAAATTTTCTTGAGAAAAAGTGTGAAATTCAAATGATTTCTCAATTGGAACTAGGTCATGAGTTAAACTCAATGATGAATTTGGGTAATGAATATAATTTGAAACCTTGTATACCGTAATAGGTCATCAACAAAGGTTCTCATGTCCGTCGTGGCTCTACTTGTATTACTGGAAATCTTACTTTCTTAGTAACATTCTAAGATTCTTATCATACTATAAGGTTCTCATTATATATAAATCATAGAACTAATTTCAACTGATTCTCGTAAATTCTGGAGTGCGAATCAGGGATTTTGTCCTTCACAAGAAATAAAGTACAGTGCATTAGGGGCACGTAGGCGAAAACCGTATGTAAATCGAAGTTCAAACGAACGAGAACGAGCCAAAACAAAATTACTGCGCAGTGCAGAAAAATTCGCTCGCTCGCGCCGAGATCGTAAGCGATGCCGACGCCAAGGTCGTGCATGCCATTACCAATGCTGAGGTAGTACGAGTAATGCCGACGCCGATGTAGTATATACTACCAAGGTCGGCATGTCAAAGTCGATGTTATAAAATTACCAAGTCAAAGTCGATGGTCGCACATGCCGAAGTAGAAGTCAAGGTCGCACATGCCGAGGTCAAGTCGAGTCGCACATGCCGAGGTCGGTCGAGTCGCACATGCCGAGTCATAATCGATTCACACATGCCAAGTCGGGTGGAGTCGCACATGCCGAGATTGAGTCGAGTCGCACATGCCGAGGTCGGTCGAGTCGCATATGCCGAGTCAAGTCGGTCGAGTCGCACATGCGGAGGTCAGTCGCACATGCCAAGTCGAGTCGAGTCGCATGCCGAGGTCAAGTCGAGTCGCACATGCCGAGGTCGAAGTCGAGTCGCACATGCCAAGTCGTAATCGGTCGCACATGCCAAGTCAAGTCGAGTCGCACATACCGAGATTGAAGTCAAGGTCGCACATGCCGAGATTAAAGTCGAGTCGCACATGCCGAGGTCGAAGTCGAGTCGCACATGCCGAGGTTGAAGTCGCACATGCCGAGGTCGAAGTCGAGGTCGCACATGCCGAGGTCGAAGTCGCACATGCCGAGGTGGAAGTCGAAATCGAGGTCGCACATGCCGAGGTCGAAGTCGCACATGCCGAGGTCGAAGTCGAGGTCGCACATGCCGAGGTCGAAGTCGTACATGCCAAGGTGGAAGTCGAAATCGAGGTCGCACTCGTCTTTCGCATTCATCTTTTGCCTTCGAAGCTCGAGGCTATCGTTATTTTCGTTGTTTATGTCATTCTTTTGTTCTCGTAAAGGAAAGAAGTTCGTACTTCTATGTTCTTTTGTAAAAACTGATATGCTTCTTAGATCGTCTATGTTCTTCTTGAGATGACATATCATTTGTCATAATAAATCTTGAGATTTGAAACTAAAGTTTCAAATAATGAAAACATAGTTCATTTATACATGCACATTTCTTTGAATTTCGAAGAATTCATCATTCCAACTTTGGTCATTCACGTTCATTTCAAGCATATTCATTCATCATACATAATCTTGAAATTTGAACGAATTTGGTTATGGAAACTTGAAAATTCTGTTCAATTTCTGTAATATCCCGCAGTTTTAAACGCTTAATTACGATAATAAAAATCGTAATTAGGGTTTTGACCTCGATAATTAAACTCTTAATTAGTCAACTCTTGACTATTGACCAAGCATAATTGGATAATTTCTGTGTGATATTCACTGATGCTTAGTGAATTAAGGAATATAATTTCTGATATTCCTTCGAACTTAATGTTCTAACGTCGGATAAATTCGACAGTTACATCTTACAGTATTATTAAGCAGTTAAGCTTAATTTCGAAATTCCTATTATTATAGGAGTAAGTAAAGTTGTTACAACTTTATTTTGAACGTTTTAGAGATAATTCGTCTATGGGAATTTTGAGATGTTTCAAACGTCGGTTTTTAGAGATGAGTCGATAACTCAGCCAAATGATCACGGAATTATAAAATTTAAATTCCTATGATTATTTTATGATATAAGAATATTATTTTTATATAATGTAGCATTAAAATAATTCTAGAGGAATTAAGGAACAATTGTTGAATACTTGTTTCCTATTTTCGAAAATAGGGTTCGAAAATAGTAAATTGTGACATAGGATAATTTTAATAATTTTCCTATGATTTAATTTATTATCTAGGACATATATTATGTCATATATCTATGAATTGCAAGAAAATAAAATATGTGGCATTTTTAGTTGTAATGGACGAAAATTTCAATTACTAAGGCATAAATAAATTAAATCCTTATCTTTTGATAATGCTATGCATTAATTATGATAGTAGAATATTATTAATACATAAGATAAGGTATATCATGAATTAAACAAGTGGGGGGTATGAGTTGTAAAGTGGGAGCCGAAATGTTGGACATTTTGAGAAGGAAAAAGAAAAATATCATGCTATTATTAATACTAAGCTATTATTATGTTGGCAAGATATTATTATTAGATAAGATAGAGTATTTATTCAATTAGAACAAGTAACTATGATACTTGTCTTGTAGTAGGAGAAATTGTTGAAAATTAGTGTAAACAAATGTGAAATCAAATTAAGTCAAAGTGTAAAACTTTGACTTTTCAAATATGATTTTATCCTAAGGTATTATTAAAGTATATAATAAAGTAAATAAATAAAATTAATCCCTTTAATTTATAAGGGGGGCCGACACCTATATATGTGTGGTAGAAAGTGATTATTTCCTTTACGTAATGATAGTGATAATGTACATTAGATATGTGATATATGACTTTGCTAATCAAGCTTTGGGATAAAATAAAATTCTTGTCCTTAGTGCCACTTGGTGGCCGAAATTCTTGAAAAAAATTTAGGAAGTGTAATCATTTTTATTACTTAAGATATTTTAGCATCCAAGTTGCATCCTTTAATATATTAGCTAATAAATCCAAAATTCCTTTCTTTCATTATCCTAATTGCCGTAAACTTAGGTAAGAAGAAAAGAGGAAATTTTGTCTTTAGTATCCTCAAGTGGACGGCAATTTAATGATACATTTCAAGTGTAATAATTTTGATATCATATGATATTTTGAGTGCAAGTGGCTAAAGCTTATATAATATAGTAGGATCACATTTTTTTCTCTCCTATTTGCTTCCAAAAGTACCGAAAATTATAGAGAGAAATTGAGAGAGAGTTCATCCTTTTCCTTCCCAAATTTTAGATAGAAAAACGTTGCCGATCAAATTTGACACCGATTAAAAGGTTAGAAACGTTATATGCTTCGTATATATGCTAGAATTTTTGATTTTCATCCGTTAGAATTCATGTTATAAGCTTATGTTATTCATGACATTTTCGAAAATTACATATCTTATGCTAAGATGTTTAGATATTATGTTATATGATATTATTGAGCATGTAGTATAATTATATCACAAAATTAAGCATGCTATTAAATTTACTAAATGGACCGAAAATATGTAAGTGGAATATGTTGATGATTTTGATTTTTAATTGTTGATTTGAGCATGAAATAATAATCTAGGGTATTAAATAAGCTTATATGAATTTATGTAGAATTTTTGGAAAACTTTAGTACCTAAGTTCAAGAATTTCGAAAATTATAATATATGATATGATATTGAGGTATAATCCATATTTAAGTGTTATCATGTCATATTGATGATGTAGATTCATAATATATGGATGTGGGAATTTATTGAAATTTATAAAAATTAATTGGACCTAAGTCAAAGTTTCGAAATATGACTTAGGTAAATTAAATTCAATAGTTCATAATAAATAACAATTATGTTATAATAAGCATAGTTAAGGATGATTAAGTGTTATGTGAATTTATTAAAATTTTTAAAAATTGTTTGCTTAGTGAATTATGAAAACCGAAAACCATATAGTATAATTCTATGGTATATAATTTTTATTTGACCAAAGTAATTACATAATATGATCTAAATTAATGTTTTAGACATAATATGATTTTATAGGAATTTTTGGAACAAGAATTGTACAATAAAATCGAAAATTTCAAAAGAAATTGAAAAAGTCAAAATGTTGACTTTGAGTTGACTAAAGTCAAAATTGTTGACTAAAGGTTGACTTGGTCAAAATTGTTGACCAAAAACGTTGACCAAGGTCAAAGGGCACGTAATTCGATAATACATGATCTATGTGACGTAGTACGTTTAGTAACAATGTAACTTACGTTACGTAAGTACATTAAAACGTACATTATATACTAAAAAGGTAGAATATCTCTTATAAATTGAGAAAATTTATAATCAACATTAATTGATTAGGAAACGTCAAAATAAGTCCGGCGTTAGCCTTATTTGACGCGTAGAACGTTATAGACTATGTTCGTCTCTCTCGAACGTGATCAATGTACTAAAATAGTTCTTACGTTAAGGTGGGACGTGGACTTGAGCTTTCGACTTAGAAAGGAACGTTATTGAAAAGCTACGCACGGTGGGCTTTATTCGAAAACCTTTTATTTATTTTGCCAAATGCAAAGTATTTATTTACAAGCTTTCGGTTGAGAAATGATGATTACCGCCCAAAGTGTTTATGTTTTATGTATGATCCTATCAAGTTGTTGGCAAGCCAACTATGAAAGCGATATTGGATCTGGCGGAAGGATTATACCGCTAGGATTGATCGATGTAATATCCGGAGAATTAAATGCCTAATTACGATATTTAAAATTAGTAAATTAGATTTCACGAAATAAATGAATTAGTAATTATTCGAATAATGATTTCGATTAATTATGAGGTAATGAATTCTATTTTATATTCACTAAGGATTGTGAATTAAGGAATAGAATTATATAAAGTATTTCGGCAGTAGTATTTTAACGTCGATTGACTATCGATAGTTAAAATTTCATAAAATTTTCTAAGTAACGAAGCTTAGAATTAAATTCCATTTTTAATAGAATGATTTAATAAAGTGATTACGACTTTATTACGACCATTTTGAGATGAGTCGATAATTAACGTTTTGAGACGTTTCAAACGTCAACGTTTAGAGATGAATAGAAAAACGAGTTTAATGATCAAGGAATTATAATATTTAAATTCCTATGATTATTATAAGTAATTAGAGTATTACTTAGCATTAAAATAATGCTAGAGCATTAAGGATTAATTATTGAACAAAGTAGTATTTTGAAAACCCTAATTTGAAAATTAGGGTTTTCACACATGAAATGATACTAATAATTTTCCTATGATATAATTTATCATATAAGACATATATTATGATATATATCTATAAATTGCAAGAAAAATCAAATGTTAAGCTTTTAAGGAGGGTTGCCGTGAGTTTTTATGAATATAGGTTCAATGTTTGTGAATCCTTCCATGTTGCGTTGATGTTGGGTTTTAAATGTGAAATAGTGTATTATTTACACAAGAAACAAGTTAGTAAATGAATCAATAAAGTGGAATACTTTATGACTTGTCATGGACGTGTGTTTTGTGGACTTTTGAGGTAGGATAAAATTTTGAAACTCTTTAACATGATGTATTGCATTTGGTGTTGTGTAGTATGAGACAAGAATGAATAAAACTCATCTCTTTTTATGAGATGGGCGACGCATTGAGGAAGGAAAAGTTGGAAGATTTTATTCTTTTCATTAAAGTTTTGTGAGTCACTAATGATGTCTTGATAAATTAATTAATTAGCATGACATTGTTGACTTGATCAATGTAGTATGTCATCACACAAAACAAAGATCATCCTTCTTCAATTTTTTTTAAATCTGCCGTGAGTATGGAAGTGAATAAAAGTGAAGATTTTATTCTTTTAACTTTAAATGCATTAAGTGTTGATGATGTATTGTGAGTGTGTCATCATCTAGAAAGTCTTGCATATTGTGTGTAAGATACTTTATATATGATATAAGACAAAAAGAATTAAAACTCACCTCTTGTCTACATACATGGCCGACGCATGCTTGATCAAAAAGAGAGGATTTTGTTTTGATTCATTCAATGTGTACTTATTAGGGTGATGTATTAAAATGGAATGAGTCACCAAAATATAGTCTTGCATTTTGCTAAGGGTGTGTGCCGTGAGTGGAAAAAGGAATTAAGTATGATAATTGTTTTATTCCTTTAGTTTAACAATAGACATAACTACATCAACCAAACATTTCTCTCATTCTCTTCACTGCCGTGACCATCTTGAGGAGAAAAAGGAAAGTGTTCTTCATCTTTTAAATCCCAAACCTTGATACAAAAATCCTTGCACCAAAAATCGACGCCGGTTAAAAGGTTAGGAATAGAACGATCTTTAATTATAGTTAAGATTTTCGATTTCCAGCCGTTAGATTTTAGTATATATGCTTATGTTCTAATGTTAAAATATGAGGAATAATATTCTAATGCTTAGTGACTTGCTAATATTGTTTATTATGCTAAGTATTATCATATGTTATGATTTAAGTGCAAGCTTAAGCATGTTATGAAATTTTGTTGATGATCGAAAATTCTAAGGATTATTTTGATGATGGATTTATGTTATATATTAGCTAAGGAGTTCATAGTGATTTATTGAGAATTTTAAAAAAATCCTATGCTATTTGTTATAAAATTACCGAAAATATGTTAGGGTTTGTATGTCGATATACAAATCATATCTATGTGATATTATAGCATAATCATGTTGTATGGCCTTAATTAGGTGTTACGAGAATTTATTATAATTTTAGAAAATAGTTTGATCATACTTTGCAAAATTTCGAAAATCACTAAGAGTTGGTATGTTAGTGTACAAATTGATAATGTTGGATATTATGACATAGTAATGATACATGATGATAATTGTGGGTTGTATGATTTAATTAGAATGTTAGAAAATTAATTGGACATTTTTTTTGAGAAAATGTTGTGGCCTATAAGAATAAAATAGGTGATGTTCAAATTTTCTATAGTTAATGTTAATACATATTAGTGATACTATGATAAAATAGTACACTATATGAATTTAGAAGAATTTTGGAAGAAGATTGAAAATTAAAGCTTAAGGGTCGTGAGTTTGAATAAGAATATTAAGGATTTTAATTCCTTAATATCAAGAAAAATAATACATTATATGTCTAGAAATTACTTTAGACATATTAATAAATTATGAAATTTTATAAACATAGAATACTATGTTTATGGCTAAACGTTATATTAAATAACGTTAGAAATGAAAAATAATGTTTAATGAATAAGTTAATTAATATTTAAGAAAATATTAATAAAGTTTATCGATTTGCGTGAAAATCGAGAATTACGGCTTTATGAAAGAAATCGATTGAAAATCGATTTATATTGAATTTAGATATTAAAATATAAATTATTAAAGAAATTAATAAAGAAAAGTCAAAATTTTGACTTTTGAAATTAACGTATGAAATACGCTCGATAAATCGCTAATACGTGTGAAACGTTATTAATTATATAAGGAAATCTCATTGGTGAGAAAAGATTTCATAATTGAAATCCTTGTATCGAAAAACGTATATATCGTTGAACGCGTTTAACCTAAAAGGTTAAAATGAAATAGTTGAACATATCTCGCCCTCATCAAGCACGAGAAATATTTAGTTTAGATCTGCGATTGAGCGGTATTGAATTCGTTAAGGAATTCAAATTACATTAGTATAAATTATCAAAGTTTATTCTAAACTTTGAAAATCTCGAAAAACGTGACAAACGTACTGAATTCGTTTTTACGTAAAGGTGAGACGCGGATGCGATCGTTGACGTAGAAGAAAAACAAATTAAGAAAGCTTACGTACCAGGTGGGCTTCTTTTCTTATCATCAAGGATAAAATGCTCTATTTATGATGTTTTCTTCAAAATGAAAAGTAATTATTTATGATGCTTTCTTTTGAGAAATGATTATGAAATGATGATGAAATTACCTGCCCAAAAATGTTTATGTTTTATGTATGTATCCTATCCATGAATGAATGATGAATGTTGTTGGGTCATTCCCAACTTATGAATGAAATCGATATCGGATCCTATGGGAAGGCTTATACTGCTAGATTAACGTGTACACCTAATGGTGATTGTGTCTTTGTAAGGACATTCACGGCGGTCACAATGACGACGAGAGGAGGCCTCCTTCTACGGCGTAAATGTTAATGTTATGGTGAAATGAAGGATATAGATCATACATACAAGGAAAATGTCTGTGCATTTAATGTTTATGAAAATGATGAAAAGTTTAGTAAGCTCAAGGCTTTTTAATCAAAACCCTTGTGTCTTACCATGATGGGGCGAGTAATTAAAGATGATAAAATGTTTTGGCATAAGTCCACCGAGTGCATTATTTGTACTCACCGCATATTTGTTTTAAATGTGCGATTGAGTCGGTGATGCGATGGAGCGGTGTTGAGCAATAGGAAGGTTGTCATTGAAAGTTATACCTTGATAGTACATCGTCATATGTACATATCACATGTTTTCCGCTGCAAAGAACATAAGTTATGTAGTAAAGTCCAAAAACATACTTGATTAGGTATTACAGTTTAATGTTAAATGGTTTCATTGTTTATTCATCCCTGTCTAGAGTAATAATCCCTGTTAAATCGTACTTAGGATTTAGGGGCTGTTACATCTGATGTGATGATATTATTATTTGTGGTGATGGTTGGAATGATGATATTATTATTTGTGGTGATGGTTGGAATGATGATATTATTATTTGTGGTGATGGTTGGAATGATGATAGTGAAAGTTGTTGGTTCGCTACCAACGTATGATGATCCTGATGTGATATCATATTACATGAGAAGCGGTTGGAATGATGATATTTAAAGTTGTTGGTTCGCTACCAACGTGTGATGATGTTATGTGATGACGTTATGTGATGATGTTATGATATTACTATATGAGCGATATGGATCATACATACAAAATATGTCCGCCGACGACTTTTGAAAATGAGAAAATGTTTTGTAAGCACAAGGCCTTTTTAATAAAACCCTTGTGTCTTACCTGTCGAGCGATGTAATTAAAGAAAATGTTTTGGCATGAGCCCACTAAGTGCATTCTTGTACTTAGCCCCGCATATTGTTTTAAATGTGCGGGTTGAGCGATTGATGTTGGATGTTGAAGTGTTGAGCGGTTAGAGTCTTGAGTCGTTGATAAGTATAGCCTTGATTACATATCGTCTTATGTGTAATCACATGTCTTTCCGCTGCAGAGTTATCTAGGTTATGTTTCGAGTTGAACCCTTAGTCAAGAGTCTAAATGATTCCGTTTCGTGTGTACGATATATGTGTCACATTAAATGATATGAAGTTTCTGAGAATTTGTCTATTATATATCTCATGATTCCATAATTAGTGTTTATTATGTTGTTAGTCCCGTCATTAATGTGATCCGTTAATCCGTACTTTGGAAAGGCGGGCTGTTACAATTTCATAACATACTTATTGAATGCATGTATTACTTGAATTTTGAAATTTCAACATTTCATTCTTCGCACATTTTGCCCATTATCAATCAAAAGCATTCATTTCTTACTTGATTACTTTGCATAACTTCCATTCTCAACATTATTCTTAACTTCCATTTCATATCATTCATCTTTCATTTCTTTTGAAAAAAATCATCTCGATTCTTTTACTCTTTCAACTTTTCTTTTCAAAATTTTGAAAATGAATCATTTACCTTATTTCGGTTGAGCTTGATGTGATGGAGTGTTGAGCATTGTCAGCTGACCTTTTAGAAGTCTAGTGACTCAATCTAGACTTAACATCAAAGGAAAATTTGGGTTCAAAGAGCAAACCGCTCTGATACCACTCTCATGTGACCCCCAAATCCTAAGTACGATTTAGCGAGGATTATTACTCTAAACAGAATAAATAAACATAAAGACTATTTATCAATAAACGTAATACATAAATCAAGGATGTTTTGGACTTTACTACATAACTTATGTTCTTGCAATGAAAACATGTGATATGTACATATGACGATGTACTATCAAGGTATAACTTTCAACGACAACCTTCCTATTGCTCAACACCGCCCATCGCATCACTCACTCAATCGCACATTTAAAACAAATATGCGGTGAGTACAAATAATGCACTCGATGGACTTATGCCAAAACATTTTATCATCTTTAATTACTCGCCCCATCATGGTAAAGACAAGGGTTTTGATTAAAAGACCTGAGCTTACTAAACTTTTTCATCATTTTCATAAACATTCGTCTCTGCAGACATTTTCCTTGTATGTATGATCCATATCCCTTCATTTCATCATAAGATTAACATTTACGCCGTGAAGGAGGCCTCACGCCGCCGTGACCGGCCGTGAATTGTCCTTACAAAGACACAATCACCATTAGTGTACACGTTAATCTAGCTGTATAAGCTTCCCAAGCATAGATCCGATATCGATTTCATTCATAAGTTGGGGGCGACCAACAACATTCATCATTCATTCATTCATGGATAGGATACATACATAAAACATAAATATTTTGGGCGTGTAATTTCATCATCATTTCATAATCATTTCTCAAAAGAGAGCATCATAAATAATTACTTTTCATTTCAAGAAAGCATCATAAATAGAGCATTTTATCCTCGAGGATAAGAAAGAAGCCCACCGGCACGTAAGCTTTCTTAGTTTGTTTTTCGCTCACGCCAACGATCGCATCCGCGCCTCACCTTACGTAAAAACGAATTCAAGACGCTTGTCACGTTGAGATTTTCAAAGTTTAGAATAAACTTTGATAATTTATACTAATTTAATTGAATTCTTAACGAATTCAATATGCTCTCAATCGCAGATCTAAACTAAACATTTCTCGTGCTTGATAGAGACGAGATATGTTCAATTATTTCATTTTAACCCTTTAGGTTAAACGCTCAACGATTCTAACGTTTTTCGATATAAAGATTTCAATTATGAAATCTTTTCTCACCAATGAGATTTTCTTATAAACTTAATACGTTTTACACGTATTAGCGATTTATCGAACGATTTCGACGTTAATTTTAAGTCAACAATTTTGACTTTTCTTATAAATTCTTCAATAATTCATAATTTAATATCTAAATTAATATAAATCGATTTTCAATCGATTTCTTTTATAAAGGCTTAATTTCTAATTTTCACGTGAATCGATAAACTTCATTAATATTTTTCTTAAATATTAATTAACTTATTCTTTAAACATTATTTTTCATTTCTAACGTTATTTAATATAACGTTTCATCATAAACATAGTATACTATGTTTATAAAATTTCATAAATTCTTAATATGTCTAAAATAATTTCTAGACATATAATGTATTATTTTTCTTGATATTAAGGAATTAAGATCCTTAATATTCTTATTCAAAGCTCACGGCTTCTTGACCTTAAAATTTTCAAACATCTTCCAAAATTTCTTCTAAATTCATGTAGTGTACTATATTATCATAGTATCACTAATATGTATTAACATTAACTATAGAAAATTTGGACATCACCTATATTGCTTCTATAGGTCACGGCTCTTGCACTTAAATTGTCCAATAAATTTTCTAATATTCTAATTAATTTATACAAGGCCCCAACATTAATCTATATCATAATTATAACCTATAGTCCAACATTTTCAATTTCTACATCAATGATTCATTGTTCAAAGGTTTCGGTTCCTCCAAAATTAAAACCCAACATTTTTATAAAATTCCAATTAAATTACACTATGCTTATACACTATAGTGTAGCAACATTTCATCATTACATTAATATAAAAACAACCAAATCATGTCTAAATCAAACATGAAGCTCTCGGCCATTTTGAGCAAATTGAGCAATCAATCTTCAAAATTTCTAGCAAATTCATATAATACATAACTAATGTCATAGATCATCAATATGCTATAACATTTCTTAAATTAAAATTGTATATTAACTTAGCATTTCTTCATCATTTTCGGTCACCTCCAAACATATAGCATGGATTTTAAAATTCCCAATAAATCATAATGGGTTCCTGGCTATCATATATCATAATTCCATTATAAAATTAACTTATGCATTTTTCGATCTCTATAGAAAATCATAATATACTTAGGCCTTTGATTTAAATCATCATATATGTTTCTAGTTCATCAAGTTAAACATCATTAGTAAACAACACATGCTAGCATTATTTCTAAATTAAGAATCATGCTTATATCATAAAATCAAACCATTGGATAATTAAGATTCTAGTGTATAATCAAGCTTGTTAAAACCTAACCTTTTAACGGTGTCGATTTAATGTGCAAGCTTTAGATATCAAGCTTTGGTAAGGAAAGAGATGAACACTCAAGGTATTTCTATGGTGTAGCTCGGTTCTTTTAGTTTTGAGAGAGAGAAATGAGTTGTTTTTTGATACCCAAGACTTAAGTAATTAAATTACACTTTGAATCAACTCTCTCTCTCTCGGTTATACACTCACAACTCAAGCAAATTGGAAGCCTTTTCTAAATAACTTTATGACTCATCAAAGATTATGTGTGGGAGTTCATGTCTCTTACACAAATTTTGAACAAAACAAAATGAATCTTCACATTTTGGTACACTTCACCGTCGGTCACCTCTCTTAATGAACACAAAGATGAAGCTTTTAATTCTTGTCTTACACAACCTAAAGTCATACACATTCCCAAATGCACAATACATCACAAGAGTTATTTAATATCTTCCAACCTCATTTTTCAACACAAATATCGGCTGCCCTCACAATCAAATTGGTCTCCACTTGATCATTACTTAATTTACTTGGTTAGAGTGTACAAAATATCTCACTTGATTCATTTGATTTCATAAAATGCAAAACAATACAAGAACTCACGTAAATCATGTTCCTCCAACATATATTCACAGACTTTCCATATTCAAAGCCAAAATTTTGATTTTCATGCTATTATTAGATATATATCATAATATATATCTTAGATGATAAATTATATCATAGGAAAAATTATTGGTATCATTTCATGTGAGAAACCCTAATTTTCAATTAGGTTTTCAAAATTCTAAACTTGTCCAATAATTAATCCTTAATGTTCTAGCATTATCTTAATGCTAAATAATACTCTAATTACATATAATAATCATAGGAATTTAAATACTTCAATTCCTTGATCATTAAACTCATTTTTCTATTCATCTCTAAACGTTAACGTTTGAAACGTTTCAAAACGTTAAATATCGACTCATCTCAAAATGGTCTTAATAAATTCGTAATCACTTTATTAAATTATTCCATTAATAATGAAATTAAAATTCTAAGATTCGTCACTTAGAAAATTTTACGAAATTTTAACTATCGATATTCAATCGACGTTAAAATACTACTGCCGAAACACTTTATATATTTATATTCCATAATTCACAATCCTTAGTGAATATAAATTAGGAATTCATTTTCTCGTAATTAATCGAAATAATTATTCGATAAATTACTAATTCAATTATTTCGGCGAAACCTTAATTTACGAATTTAAATATCGTAATTAGGCATTTAATTCTTTGGGATATTACACAGATGGACGATAAAAAGGGCAATATGAATGTTTAAAGATACGATGAGAACATTCATGTTAAATCGAGTGCAAGTGGGAACATGTTTTACCACTTATTAATTTTACGACGACTATAATCGTCGAAACAACGATCGACATAGCCACACGTGACATTATATGGAAAGAATATCGACCACCACTTTATTGTAATAAAGTAGGTGAGAGAAAGTATAAGGTCTTGACAACGTAAATGAAATGATTAAGATATTTGCCAAATAAGGCAAAGACTGAGAGAAGCTCAGTACAGACCAAAGTCTTACGCTGGTACGCGTAGATCTGAACCGCATTTTAAATGCGAAAATGAATTTCCTTAAGATTTCTCCATCGAGGGAAATTATAAAGTTCAAGGTACGAGGAACATTGAGATTATGTATTATAGGACCTTACAAGGATCCTAGAAATAATAGGCCCAGTAGCCTATAAATTGGTACTTCCACCAAAAATTTGGGGAATGTACATAATGATTTTCCACGTGTCACAGCTACAGATATATGAATATGACCCAAATCACGTAATTCATCATAATGACGTGAACTTTAACTCAAATATGAGTTGTGATGAAAATCTACGACTATTATGATTGTACGATTCAATGATTAAATATTAAATTGGGTCTTTGTTGAAAGTCCAATGGAGAAACCATGGACAAAATGAAATCACGTGGAAACTTAAGATGCTATGGTGCTAAGATTCCCCATATTTTGATGTATGTAAATTTCGGGATGAAATTTCTTTAAGGGGGGTGGAATGTAATACCCCGATTATTTAAACGCCTAATTACGATATTAATTTCGTAAATTAGAGTATTATTATGATAATTTGATTATTAATATATCGAATAATGATTTCGATTATTGTTGGAATGATAAATTCCTGTGTTATATTCACTAATAATGGTGAATTGATAAATACGATTATATAACGTATTTCAACAGTATTATTTCAACGTCGATTTCGTATCGATATTTAAATGCTCGTGATATTTTCTAAGTTTTTAAGCTTATAATTTAATTCCATTATTATTGGAATTATTTGATAAAGCCGTAATCAGCTTTATTAAGACCATTTTGAAATGAGTCGATAATTAACGTTTTGAGACGTTTCAAACGTTAACGTTTAGAGATGACTTGAGAATCAAGTCTAACGATCAAGGAATTATGATATTTAAATTACTATGATTAGTTTATATAATTAGAATATTATTTAGCATTGAATTAATGCTAGAAAATTCTGGAATTTATATTGTTGATTATTTAAGATTCTCGAAAACCCTAAATCGAGAATTAAGTTTTCTACCTATGGATTAATTCCAATAATTTTTCCTATGATATAAATTATCATCTAGGATATATATTATGCTATGTATCTACTTATAGCATGAAAATCAAATTTTGGCACTTATTATGCAAAGTTGTCGTGAACTTGCAAGATGTATTAACATAAATGAAATTTTTTTTGCTATCCTTACTTGATACGTAACTAATTGATTCAATTGGGATCAAGATACACACATACCAAGTATTTTAAATTGAGGATCAAGTGGGAGGCCATTGTGTGTGTGTGTGCCGTAATTGTTGACCAAGATTAAGCAAAGAAGCTTGATTTTCCTTATACTTGATTATCTATATATTTGGGATAGAGTGTAGGATATATATCTACATGTATAGACAATGCAAAAATCTGATTTTCTTCCTTCTCTTCATGGTGGTCGACGGTAATGAGAAAGAAATTGGTCAAACAATTTTGTTTCTCTCAAAAACTTTATACCATGAAGTAAATATGTAAAGAGATATTTAAATTGATGATGTATACCTTGGTGACTCATAATACATTTTGTCTTGCTCCTTTGTGAAATAACCGAGAGAGAGTTGTAGTGTGTAAAATAATTCTTTTGATATATACATAGGTGTTAAGTCTTGAAACCACAAAACTTTCATTTGCTCTTCACAAAGCTCATCACCGTGAGCACTTCTTGAGAAAAACCAAGACATTTTCTTCTTTCCTTCCTCAAATAGCTTGAGCTCTATTTATCCTACAACCGATCGACTCCGATAACGAGGTTAGATATCGAACAAGCTTCGATAAAACCTAACTTTTTCAATAATCCTACGGTTTAAATTATTATTTTTAGCATGTATTAATTATGCAATAAATCGTGCTAGCATGTTATAAGCTTAGAAATTATGTTACATATGTTAATATGTGCATAGATAAATTATTTCCTAAGCTTAGGTATTTATTTAAATTATTTTGATGATGTTCGAATTTTGCTAGGACGTTTTTAATGTTGGATTGTTGATCTATAGTGTTGTAGGAGTGCATGGTATTAATTTGAGAATTTTGGAATCCATTTGTTGAAAGGTACCAAAGCGCGAAAATGTTAGGGCATTGAACCTTGTTGTATAATTTTTATATGCTTGATATTATAGCATATTATTGATCTAGGGTATTGATTAGGTGTTGTAGAAATTTATTAGAATTTTGGACCTATATAGCTAAATTATTTCAAAGTGGCCGAGGCTGAGGCATAAGTTTAATGGTTTTATTGTGTTATTATATGATATTATGATGTATTAGTGCTATATGATAGTATATAAGCATAGTGTAATTTTATTAGATTTTATAAAAATTGTTTGGTATATATATACCTATAGTAGCCGTGAGCTACATTTGGTTATTTCTTGGTGTATGGTTTGATTTTATTAAACCATAGGTTATAATTATATTATATGTTAATATTTGAGGCTTGTGTATAATTATTGGAATTTTTGGAAAAATTTTGGTATTATTTTTGTAAATAACCGTGACCTATTCTATGAAATAGGTGAGTTCCAAATTTTCCTATAGTGATATTAATACATATTAATGATCATAGTGTAAAATAATACACTATATGAATTTAGAAGAATTTTTGGAATAAGTTTGGAAAATTTGTGATATAGCCGTGAGCTATATATTGGAATTAAGGAATTTTAATTCCTTTTTAATCAAGTATAATAATTTATTATATGTCTAAAAATTATATTAGACATAATTGAATTTTTGAGAATTATTAAACATAGAATATTATGTTTACGATGAAACGTTATATTAAATAACGTTAAAAGCATAAATAATGCTTAAAGTATTAAAAGATTAATATTGAAAGAAAATATTAATCAAGTTTATCGATTTGCGTGAAAATCGAAAGTATTTAAAAGAAATCGATTGAAAATCGATTTATATTGATTATACATTAAAAATGTATTTTATTAAGAATTTATAAAGAAAACTCAAAAGTTTTACTTTCGAAATTAACGTCTGAAATCGCTCATTAAATACGCTAATACGTGAAAAATTACTTTTATCCGAATATCTCAATTGTGAGAAAAGATTTCATAATTGAAATCATTTTATTGAATAACGTTATTTATCGTTAATTATTTAACCTAAAAGGTTAAAATAAGACTGTAGATCATATTACGTCTCTCTCGATATACGAGAATTATTTTTATTGAAATACGCATTGAAACGACGTATTAAGATTATTAAAACTTCGAATTATTATATAATTTATCAAAGTTGAATGAACTTTAAAAATCTCGAAAAGCGTACCAACGTGCTAAACGTAAATTTTTGCGTAAAGGTAGGACGTGAAGGCTCACACGCAACCAGAGGAGAGCACATGTATCGAAAATCGAAGTTTAAGAATAAAGGTGAGCTTTACTATACTCAAACTGGTAGAATTTACCAAATTATTTATTTATGATGCTTTATTGCAAGCAAATATTTATGAACTGATTTATTTAATTACCTGCCCAAAATGTATATGTTTTATGTATGTATCCAATTCATGATTGTTGATGCATAACGTTGGGTAGCTCCCACTTTATGACATGCTTGAATTCGTATTCTTGGAAGTACCCCAAGGATGATGGAGAATTCGTATCATGTCTTGAGATGGCTCGGATTTTGTGCACCGATTATTTTGTATTTGTGTCTTTGAAAGGGTGCTCGGCGATCACGGCGTCTGTGAGAGAGGCCTCCTCTCAGTAGGAATTGTTGTGGAATGAATTGTTGTGGTGGATATGGATCATACATACAAGGAAAATGTCTGTGACTAATCTTTATGGAAAATGAAAGAAAATATTTAGTAAGCACGAGTATTTTGAATTAAAACCTCGTGTGTTCTTGTGATGGGCGAGTAATTCAAATGTGATAAATTATTTCGCATGAGCCATCGAGTGCAATCTTGTACTCACCGCATGTTTGTTTTAAATGTGCAGGTTGAGCGGATGATGGATGGAGATGTGTCGAGCGGTGGAACCCATTTGAATACAATATATTTAGAAACCTTGAATACACATCGTCATATGTGTATTCACACGCTTTTCCACCGCAATCGAATTAATTTATCTTATGATGTTGATTAGTTGAATACTTCGAACATATGAGTCTTGTATATATATTGGATAAAGTTTCCTTAATTATTATTCCAAGTATTAGCCCTGCTAAATCGTACTTAGGATTTAGGGGCTGTTACAAATGAAATCCGTAAGTGGATATCCAAAGTCGCCGCTTCGTCAGATCGAGATGCCGCTACATCAACCGCAACCGTCGCCATCACCGTCACTACAACCGTCTTCGTCGCAGTAATCGCAATCACCGACGCCTCGACCGCACCAACCTCTATATCAAAGAGCATACGCCCTCTCGAAAAAAAAAACAACCTAAGAAGAATGCCAAGTAACTTGGCAGATGTTCTTAAGCTCAACAGTGAACGTGCTGCACAAGATTTAAACATGCTTACCCCGTTGAATGGAGCTATCGTTATCATGCACGTATGTTCTAACCTAGATTTCGAATTAAGATCCCTTAAGCTTAGAGCGAGATCGCTACAGCTGTTGCACACGAAGGATGTGGATCTTATATAGGAATGTACTGGTTGATAGCGCATTATGCAACGATATGATGCGAGCAAAGAGAAATAGCGTTTCAGCCACCAGAAAGAGAACCTACCTGTTTTATGGTATTAAGAAGAGAAGAAGCCATGTTCCTATGATCTCAGCCTCATAAGATGAAAAGCTGATGAAGAACGAGGAAGATTGTGCTTACCTTGTATATCTGAATGTTGATGTCAAGTCCGAGAAGAAGGTAGGAGATGTACCCATGGTTAGAGAGTTTCGTGATGTTTTCACGAAACATTACGTGGCTACCGGACAGACAATTAGAGTTTCTCCATTGAGTTTGAACCGGGATCGCACATTTTCAAGCACCTTATAGAATGGCCCCAAAAGAATTACAAGAAGTTAAAGATCCAATTGCAAGAGCTTTTGGACCCAGGTTTTACTCACCTAGTGTATCTTATTGGAAGCATGATTCTATTTGTCAAAAAGAAGGATGAAACTCTAAGGATATGTATTGATTACAGAAGTTGAACAAGTTAACCTTGAAGAATAGTTATCCTTACCCAGGATCGATGACTTCTTCGATCAATTGAAAAGTGCCAGTGTTTTCTCAAAGATTGACCTGAAGTCAGGATATCATTAATCAAAGATTCGTCAGAAGGACATAGCCAAGACTGCTTTTCGAACGCGGTATGGCCACTACGAGTTTGTAGCAAGGCCACTTGGTTTGACGAATGCACCAGCTGTGTTTAAGGATTTGATGAATTGTGTTTTCCACAATTATCTCGATAAGATTTGTTTGATGTTTATCGATGATATTCTCGAGTACTCGAAGAACGAGCAAGAACACAAAGAACAGTGGAGAACCGTTCTACAGACGTTGAGATAGAACGATTGTTTGCTAAGATTTTGTAATATTCCAAAGAAACGAACATACGATTACGGTATTCTAAACCCGTAATTAGGGTTTTTCCCGAATATTCTTGTCTGTATGACATCGAATTGTATTTCGATTCAGTATCGTTATAACAAATTCCTTTTTATAATTCACTAAGGATTGTGAATTTTGGAATTGAAATATTACGAAATGATTCGTCAATATATTTTAACGTCGATCGCGTATCGAACGTCTGTATTTTATGGAGATTTCTGAGCTGTAAAGCATGGAATTAATTTCCATCTTAATTCCTTTATTAAAAGGAATATATTTATAAAGTAAGTACGAGCTTACTATGACCATTTTGAGATGAGTCGATTTTGAACGTTTTGAGACGTTTTGAACGTCTAGAGACGTTTTGAAAAATGAGTTTAAAGCTCAGGAAATTATAATAATTAATTTCCTATTATTATTTTATATAATTACAGTATTAATAATTATTAAAATCAATTTATATGCTATGAAAACTCGATAATTCCAATTAATGGAATTCGAAAACCCTAAGTTTATAAACTATGTTTTTTCACATGAAATGATACCATTAAATTATCATATGGTATCTAAACTATATGTTATGATATATATGGATATTATTAAGCATTAAAATCAAATTTTGATCCATAGAATTCGATGGTTTCAGTTTTTGAAATTTCGAAACCCTAAATTCGAAATTAGGGTTTTATTTCATGAAATGATGCAATAATTTTATCCTATGCTATTATTTATTGTCTAAATCATATATTATGATATATATATGTATATTTTGATCGAAAATTTCATGAGTATCAATAATAGGTGTGATTTATATTTTTAATCCTATTTTTCCAATTTTTGATCGGTAATTTCGAATTATTACCTAAGTGATGATTTAATTATTTTTATGACTTGTATTATATATCTATGATCATGTATGATATATATAATGTATTATGGTACAAAAATGAAATTAAATCAGCCCTTAAACCCCCCATGCGCCGATCTCTCTCTCCAACAAGCATGAGTTCCACCTATTGTTGGACCAATGCATGGCTTACCTTTTTATCTAGCCTAATCATAACTATAATCCTCATTATTTGCTGCAGATTTTCTCCCATTTGTTGGCTAAAAATCGAGAGTGAGAGAGAGAGATATAGGAGAGGGATCCTTCACATTCTTCTCCCACTTCATACTCCACACTCACATCAACTCTCATCACTCTCAAAACACTCCATCATCTCTCCTTTCAGCCAAGAAAAACCGAGAGCCCTCCCCCATTTTCGAAAGCTTGCTTCTTCCTCCATTCTTCATTTCTTCTCCCAAACCTTGATACCATATAGTGTTCTTGAGATCCTATACCATTTCAAGGTAAAACAAGGCACCATAGATTCGATTCTCTCATCCCTTGTTCAATGAAAATCGAGCATGCTATATATATGTGTGTGTGTTTCAATGCTATATATGTATATTTTCGTATGTTTATTGGTCTTATGGTTGAACTATGAATGAATGTTGTTCTTGATGTTCATATTGTGAAAAATGTGAGTATATATGTTAGAATAATCATATGGTATTGCTTATTAAATTTTGGAATGGATCTAGTGAATGTTCATGATTTTCGAACCATATGACTTGTTGAAATAATTTTCGAAAATTATTTAAAATGTACATAGGATGACCGATTACTTCTTGATTATTTTGGTGATGGATTATTGTTTATTATCATGTTTAGAGTCCATGGTTTTGATTTGAAAAATTTTAGAAAACCCTAGGTATTTTTATTAAAATACCGTGAGCCATTTTAATATGTGCCATGATGTATAATTTTTATTTTAAGCTTGTGATGACATATTAATGCTTTAATGTATTGTTTATATGTTCTATTATTTATTTAGAATTTTTGGAAACCATATGTTTAATTTTTGAATAATACCGTGAGCATATATACATTGAATGTTGGTGTATGATTTTTATTTTGATCATACAATGATATATTAATACTTTAGTATATTATTTATGTGATATATGATTTTGTTGGATTTTTGAGAAATCATTTACCAATAAAAATCAAATAAGCCGTGAGCTTTGATGCTCTTAAGGTGATGATTTAATTGGTTTTTGATTAATGTCATGGTGTTATATTGTTATACTATAGTATATAAACATAGTGTATAATTGTTAGAATTTTTGGAAATCAAACACCTATTTAAATCAAAAAAACCGAGAGCACCTATGTGCATAAGGTGATGATTTAATTGGTTTTTGATGATTAAATGATGTTATATTGTTATACTATAGTATATAAGCATAGTATATAATTGTTGGAATTTTTGAAAACCAATTACTACATTAAATCGAAAAAGCCGAGAGCTTACAAGCTCATATGGTGACGATTTAAATTTTTTTTGGTTGATATTATGATGTTACAATGTTATAATATAATGTTTAATCATGTCATAAATTATTTGGAATTTTTAAAAATTGTTTGCTAATTAGTTGGTAATTATCTTATAATTACCGAATTGCTTGAGAATTATATATTGTTGAATGAATGGTTATGTCACGACCCCAATCCGGACCAACCCGAACTGGAGGGCGACTAATACTAGGAGTAGTACTTTAGGGAATTACGCGGGTAAAATAAAGATGCATAAGAATAAACTAACATGCTTGAGCAGAATATAAGGTGATGTTATAATGTTTTTGAAAAAGGTTTAGGCCATCGGACCCCAAAACTTGGCCTGATCCGATGGGCCTTGATAGTTCATAACATAAAACATAAATAAAGGAGTTTAGAGTATAGCAGCGGAAAGTGTGTGAATACATATATGACGATATGCATTCAAGGTATAACCCAAACATTCAAGTAAATCGGCCAAGGACACTAGACTCCTCAACACATCCCCCATCATCACCATCAGAGCTCAACCTGCACATTTAAAAACAAACATGCAGGGCTAAGTACAAGAAATTGCACTCAGTGGACTTATGCCGAAAATATTTTGATAGAATTTGGATTACGCTGCCAATATCGAGTAAGCCACAAGGGTTTTAGTTAAAATGCCTTGTGCTTACCAAATCATTTTCAGTTCGTAAACATAGCACGGCGGGCATTTTCTTGGTGTGTATGGTCCGTATCTCATAGTCACAATACATAATAATAAATAATTAAATAAGCGCCGAGAGAGGCCTCCCATCTACGACGCCGTGACCGGCCGTAATCCCGACAAAGACACTGCGATCTCTCTGCAAGCATATGTTAACACGGTATAGTTCCAACCTTCACGCCAATCCTAGCGGGCATTTATCATCCGGCACAGGACCCGACATTAAAAAGGTTGGGTGCTACCACAACAATTGATATAATAGTTCCAACCATCTCCACAGCCCTACCCGGGCATAACAGATAGGATCCATACACAAAACGAAATATTTTTTTGGCAGGTAATGCAGTAAAACATTTGATAAACAATCGTAGTATAAGTGCTGTAAGTAAATTTATTTGATATGACAGTAAGGTCATATTTTTGAAAACAAGAAGCCCATTTTTGAGATAAGAAGGAAAAGCCCACCTGGACTACGGTTCGTTGTAAGAGTACTAGGTTCGATCGTTCGTCCAAAATCCCGTCGTTGTGTTTGCGTCCACACCTTTACGAAAAAGCGAGGCTTTAGTACGTCGCTCAAGTCTATCGAGACTTACGAAAACTTAAGATAACTTTGATATTTCGTATCGATGTGAGACTGAATTCCTTAGTGAATTCAATACGTCTCTAATACGATACGATTGACTTTTCTGGATTCATAGAGATCGTTCAACGATATAAATGCGTTTTTCGATATATGGATTTCATTTATGGAATCCTTTCTTACTAATGAGGTATCATACTCAATTAGTATATCTTACTGCGTCTTGGCGTGTTTAAAAGCGTATAATCGCACGTTTGACTTGAAAAGTCAGCGAAGTCGACATTGGTCGACAAAGTCGATGATTTTGACTTTTAAATAGTAATTCTTACTATTTTGCTTTATAAATCAATTTAATCGATTTGAACACGTAAAGTCCTATTCCTCGATTTATCTTGTAAATCAAAGACTTATAATTATTTCGCATTTTATATAACTCTTTTTTTTATAATTAAAAGCGTATTTTGGTTTTTAAAACGTTACAAAATGAACGTTCGTCTCAAACATAGCAATCTATGTTTATAAAATTTTGTAATATTAGAAAACTGTCCAGAATATTAATTTAGTAAATTTTCATAAATAAACTGTTTTAAAAAGGATTTTAAAATCCTTATTAATTATCGATAATTTCGATAATTAGATTAAAAATACTAAATGATCTTTGAAAAATTTTCTAAATTAATATAGTGTATTATTATACACTATGGTCCAGAATATGAATTTATGAAATTCATATAACACTGTTTTCTATTTATTTATATATATACATATATAAATATTCATGGTAATTCCAATAAATAGGGAATAATCATCCAAAAATTCCCAAAATTGGTATATACCTATTATAACATCCCAACATCAGTATATAATATTCTCATAACCCATAGTTCATCATAACTATTTATTTCAATATATAACAATATTTCACACGGTAATTATAGGGTAATTACCAAATAAATAGTAAATAATTTCTAAAATTCTAAATAATTTCCAATATCAATAAACATTATATTATAACATTGTAACATCATAACATCAACCAAAACCATTTGAATCATCACCATATGGAGCTCTGAGCTCTCGCTTTTTTTGAAAAAAAATGGTATTTGATTTTTAAAAATTCCAACAATTATATACTATGTTTATACACTATAGTAAAGCATTAATACACCATTGCATGTTCAAAAATAAAATCATACACCAACCTATATAATTTAAATGCTCACGGTAATTTTGTAAAATCAAGTATATGATTTTCAAAAATTTTAATTAAATCATAGAACATATAATCAAGGTTCTAAAGCACTAATATGTCATTGCATGCTTGAAATAAAAATTATACATCAAGGTACATACTTTTAAAACTCACGGCATTTATAAAAAAAATACCTAGGGTTTTCTAAAATTTCTAAATAATATCCTATGTGTTCTAACCATCAATAATCCATGCTTAGAATGTGCTAAGAAGCATTCGGTCCTCATGAAACATTTTTACACATTTTATAAGATTTTCGAAAATCATAACAACACATACTATGGTTGAAAAATCATGTACACATGCTAGCGATCAAAAATTTAATATACAACACCTATGCTCATCTAACATATATTCTCATATTTTTTGAAAATAAATCAACAAGAACATAGACATAACCATAGCTCATGCTCAAGAACACTTAAACACTTATATAAAATTTGAACACACATATAACATACATGAACATGCTCGATTATTTCTTGAACAAAGATGATAAAAGTCAAAGCTTTGTGTCTCGTTTACCTTGGATATGGTATGGAATTACAAGAACAATGCTAGGTATCAACCTTGGTGGAGAAATGGAGAAGAAAAAGAAGAAAATATTTGAGAAATGAGAGGGTGGAGCTCTCGGTTCTTGGCAGATTTTGGGGGAGAGAGTGAAGTGTTTTGTGTGTTCAAATTGTTTGAGTGTGTATAGTTAGGAGTGGGGTGAATGGGAAGAGTCCCTACTCCTCTAAGCCTCTCTCTCTCTCTCGATTTTGCCAAGGAGAAGGAGAATCAATGCAGCCAAATGATGAGGATTTTGTGATGATAGGCTAGAGCAAAAAGGTAAGCCATGCATTGGGTAGAATTTGAAAAGAGAGCATGCTTGTCTCTAGGTGGGTGCCGGCGCATGGGGGGTTCAAGGGGTGTGATTTAATTTTTGTTACACTATAATACTATGTATTAATCATATTATAGGTCATAGATATATAATACATGTCATAAAAATAATTAAAACATAATATATGCACACATTGCTATTACCGATCGAAAATTAGGAATAATAGGATAAAAATTATAAATCACACCTATTATTGATACTCATGCCCAATTCGATCAATTATACACATATATATCATAATATATAATTTAGATATTAAATAATAGCATAGGATATAATTATTACACATTTAGAGAAATAAAAACCCTAATTTCGAAAGTAAGATTTCGAATTTTATAAAAATCTGTTATCGATTTTTAATAACACTCATATATATCATATTATAAAGTTTAGATATCATATGATAATTTAATAGTGTCATTTCATGTGAAAAACCAAAGTTTATAAACTTAGGGTTTTTGAAAAGTTCAATATTAAATCATCGAATTCTAATAACTGAAAATTCGATTTTAATAATTAATAATACTGTAATTATAAAAAATAATAATAGGAAATTAATTATTATAATTTCCCGAGCATTAAACTCATTTTTCAAAACGTCTCAGGCGTTAACGTTAACGTCTCAAAGCGTTGAAATCGACTCATCTCAAAATGGTCGCGATAAGTTCATACTTACTAAGTAAATATATTCCATTTAATAAAGGAATTAAGATAGAAATTAATTCCAAGCTTCACCGCCGTAAAATTTCATGAAAAGGCGGCGTTCGATCTGCGTTTGGCGTTAAAAATATTGACGAATCATTTCGTAATATTTCAATCCTTTAATTCACAATCCTTAGTGAATTATGAAAAGGAATTCGTTATAACGATATCTTATCAAGTCACAAGATTCGATGTCGTAAAAAGATAATATCTGTGAAAACCCTAATTACGGACTCGAATACTGTAATCGTATATTCGTTTCTTTGGAATATTACAGTTATGATAGACTATAGGTTATATTTGTGACATATATTGATGTTGGAATATTATACTATGTGTATATCAATTTTGGATAATTATTCCATATTATATGGAATTAGAATTATATATATGTATATATACTAATAAATGACAAACAACATCATATGGATTTTATAAATTCATATTCTGGACCATAGTGTATAATAATACACTATATTAATTTAGAAAATCTTTCAAAAGTCATTTAGTATTTTTAAATTAATTATCGAGATTTTCGATAATTAATAAGGATTTTAAATCCTTTTAATTGAGTTTAATAATAAAATATATGTCTAATTAATATTCGGACATATTTGAAATTTATGAAATTTTATAAACATAGATTACTATGTTTGAGACAAATGTTAGGTTATTAACGTTTTAAAATCGAAAATACGCGTTTTTAATTATTAAGTGGTTTATTTAAATGCGAAATCATTTATAAGTCCTTTGATTTACGTGATAAATCAAGAAATGGGACTTTACGATTCTTAATCGATCGAAAATTGATTTATAAAATAAAATGGTAAGAAATTACTATTTGAAAGTCAAAATTGTTGACTTTGTTGACCAGTGTTGACTTCGTTGACTTTTAAAGTCAAACGTACGATTATACGTTCGATAAATACGCCAATACGCGTAAGGTGTACTAATTGAGTATAAGACCTCATTAGTAATAAAAGATTTCACAAATGAAATCCTTATATTGAGATACGTGCTCATACGTTAAAACGTTTAAGCGAGGCGTTAAGCGAAATAGTTGAGCGTATCTCGAGGCGAGAACAATTGATTGAATAACGTATTTGAAAGCATAGTGAATTCATTGAGGAATTCAGTTTACATCGATATAAAATATCGAAGTTATCTTAGCTTTTGAAAGTCTCGAGACTTGGCGACGTCTTAAAGCCTTTTTCGTAAAGGTGTGGCAATGACGCGTGACTAGATCTTGACGTCGAACAAACTGGGACTCGATTTACAACGAACCATAGTCCGGTGGGCTTCTTATCTTCAAAATGTGGGCTCTTTTCTTACCCCACTAAGATGTGACTTTCTTGTTATTCGAAATGAGCTTATTACGATCTTATTCTTCATTTGTTGACAAATGTTTACTACATTACCTACCAAAATATTACATTTTGTGTATGGATCCTATCTGTTATGCGGGTAGGTGTGGCGATAGTTGTAACTTTATTATGACAGGTTATGTCATTTGGGTCGCGCTAACCTTTTAAATGTCGGGTCGTGTGGGATGATAAATGCAGCTAGGATTGGCGTGAAGGTTGGAACTATTGCTATGTTAACATATGCTTGTGAGTATTGTGTCTTTGTGCGGGATTACGGCGGTCACGGCGTCGTAGATGGGAGGCCTCCCTCTCGACGTTTAATTTTTAATACTGTTATGAATTGTTACTATGAGATACGGACCATACACACCAAGAAAATGCTCGGCCGAGCTATGTTTATAAACGAAAATGTTTAGTAAGCCAAGGCATTTCAACTAAAACCCTTGTGACTTACTACGATATTGGCGGTAATCTTATATCAAATGTTTTCGGCATGAGTCCACTGAGTGCAATTTCTTGTACTTAGCCCTGCATGTTTGTTTTTAAATGTGCAGGTTGAGCTCTGATGGTGATGATGGAGGATGTGTTGAGGAGTCCAGTGTCCTTGACTGTTTATTTAGGATTTGGTTTTCGCCTTGAATACATATCATCATATATGTATTCACACACTTTCCGCTGCTAAACTCCGAACTCTTTTACTTTATGTCATGAACTATTGAGGTCCATCAGACCATGGTAATTCTTGGGGTCTGATGGCCTAAACCTTTTTAATCATTGGATATTGTATTATCGAACCTATCGAGCATGCTAATTGTAGTTGATGTGTACCTCTATCCTAATCTGTTGTCCTATAATACTATTCCTAGTATTAGTCACCCTCTAGTCCGGGTCGTCCGGAGTGGGGGCGTGACAAAGTGGTATCAGAGCATTGTTGCTCTTTGTAAACCCAAATTCCTTTTATTCTAAGTCTAGGTCGAGTCACTGGACTTCTAGTAACCTACTGACTCCCCTCAACACTCCATCACATCGAGCTCAACCGGGAAAAGGTAACTGCAATTCTTTCTCAAACTCATGGAATGAAAATTTTTACATGATGAGCAAGTTGGAAGAGCTTTTGAAAGATTATGTTATTATGAAAATTTTGATGATGGAAATGAAAGTTGAGCAAGAAAATTTTTCCCAAAATTTTGAGTTGAACTAATGCAAGTACTCAAGTTTTGAGATGAAAGTATATGGTGGTACTAGTTGAATGATCAACATGGGATGAATGAATACATTTTGATATGTATATGAGTTGATTATGATTGTTATTTTGAAACCGTATTTTCAAATTCTCAAATGAGGCCTTATTTCTAACTTTCAAAATTTTGTTTATGATGAACGATATGTTATCATAAGATGAACCTAGACTCTAAGGAGCATGCTCATGTATCGTGAAAGAACATAGAAGTATGAACTTCTTTTTCCTTACGAGGACAAAAGAGCGATAGGAAGAATGAAAGTGATGATAGCCTCGATCTCGACGACGAAGACGCAGCGAGAAGGATGAGCGAGGACGATCTCAACCTTGAAGATGAGCGAAGTCGGCATTTCATCACCACGGCGACACGGTAACCATCGACATAGGCTATGATGTGGACATCAATTACGACTACAGAATGTTCAAACATGAGGACGTGGATGTGGTAGGCGTATTACGTCGACATACGTCTCGAATTTTATTTTAGCACGATCGCTCAAATTTCCTGCACTGCGCAGTAAATTTGTTTTAGCTAGATCTCTTCGTTGGGACTCCGATTTACGCATGGTTTTCACCTGCGTACTCCTAACACTGATATTCATTTATTATGAAGAACAGAATCCTAATTCTGTCTCCAGAATACGATAGAGTCTGTTGAACTCTAGTTCGAGTGTTTGATATAAGACAAGGATCTCGTAGCATATATTAAGATGTTATTGGCCTATATGCATACGTTTGGGTAAGACTAAGAAGGTAAGTTGTGATATGTATTGTACATTATGATGTTGCCTACCTTATAGATTGCTTGGCCCTCACCTAGTTGCTTCACGTTATGTTTAAGTTATCCTTGCCGCTTTTGAGATGGCGATAGTTGACTTATGTTAGTTTTGATCGTGACGGATGGAGGGATGAGATAAATTGCTCGGAGGAGGATTGGACGCACCCGACCCCGGAGGAGGTAATGAGCATTTATCGCTCCATTGGATGTGTCTTGGAGAGGACTTGGGCGAGTTCACGGCATACTATCTCCGCTTTGGAGAGCGCTTGAGCCCACGGTGTTCTGGCTATGATGGCATCGAGCGTCTCCTAGCCATACTACCTTGTGATTGGGAGGACTATGCCGGGAAGTGTCGGGGATTACATCTACAGGCGATGGGCAGCTATGAGTTGGTGGGAGATTTGCCCAGTTCGTAAGTCACACGACTTACGTGTACGGCATTTACGGGCAGCACCGAGAGGACCCTACCTCCTCCCCGAGAGTATACCGGCGGGATGAGTCGCGAGTGGCTATACGGAGGTTCCGAGGTAGATTGACCCGATCGTGCTTCCATTCCTTTTGACGAGGGAAGGCCGCCCGCTTAGAAAGGCGAGACGCCTAGAGCCTTGGGAGAGCTCTGTGTTCCTCCTCACCTCTTGGACACCCGTCGTCCACGATACCACCTCCACCACCCTGGCTGCACCCGCACCGCCCGATCGAGTATTTTCGTCGACAGCACGGATGAGAGTGATAGACGCATCGGATGGGTATGGCGATTCGCTATACCTACTGATCCGATCCGTCACGACTATGAGCTATCTGACGATGGCGACTTTAACCCCATGAGAGACATACCGATGGTGGAAGGCGATGGGCGGGACCATCGAGGACTAACCCGCATGGACATTTCGGCGGCGGGGCGACTCAGAGGAAGAGGAAGATCCCGAGGAGGACGGACAGTGGGAGGACGCATGATGTAGACCCTGATGAAGCTTAAAGAGATTTTTTTTGTTGTGTTTAAGCTTCTGTTGTTTTCCTTTTTCTATGTTTAATTTTTGTGATGGATTTAGAAACCCTGACTTTTGGAAGGCCGTGTAGGCCGGGATTTATGTTTTCTGTATAACCGTTGGTATTGAACATCCTGCCTATGGCAGAAAATTTTGGATATATATATACATGACCCTGATAGGGCTTTTGCGGCAAATTATGTTTGTTAAGGGTGATATATTTTGTTTAGAATCGTTTTACAATAAGGCCGTAATAGTGTTGGTGTATGTTGAGTTGTGAAAAGAATAAGTGCCTAATGATTACCTGTTTTCTATAGCGACATGCCTCGAGAAGAAATCCGGGCGAGGAACCCGAGGTCGAGGTCGGGAAGGCCGAGAGGAGGGTAGAATCACGAGCAAGAAGGCGAGGACATTCCCAACCACCCTCCACCTCAACCTGATCGCGGGATCGAAGAAGCTGTTTCTAAGGCAGAACCCTCACATCTTTAACGGAAAGGCAACCGGAAGAAGCCGAGCAATGGGTTAGAGCCATTGAGCAGTTTTACTTTCTTAAGATGCACGGCACGGAAAGGCGTCGTGCGTTACTTTCCGGTGATTGGACGGTGACTTACGGTGGGAGGCCGAAGAAGGCCTTCTTCTTTGAGCAAGCTGGAGGAGTTCTCATGGGAGGACTTGAGGGGGCTGTATGAAATACATCCCCAAAAGCTATAAGAGGAAAAAGAGCAGAATTTTTTCTGCTAAAGCAAAAAGGATATGCGTGACCGACTATGATTGCTGCTTCTGCGAGATGTCGAGATATGCACGAGCAAGTGGACACCGACTTGAAAATGTCGTAAAAGTTCGGTCGGGATGAGAATGGAATCGCATGTCTCTTGCCGACCATGGAGACCTAACACATGAAGCTCGCACGAGCTTTAGATATTGAGTGACCATGTCCGAAGATAAGTCGATGTCATTTCGGACACATAATACTTGGACAGAGGAAAGGAAGTGGGAACCTGACCGCGGGAGCTATGGGGACGCAAGTCAAGCGCCCGTGGCGGAAACGCGCAGTGACAAGAGGCGAGGCGGAAGAGAGCGGCTTATGCTCCACCGCAAGGGACCCGAGGAGCAGTTGAGGGCACCTCAATGCCCTAGATGCCATAGAGCACACAAGGGTGTGCACGGCAAGCGTGGTGAGTGTTACAAGTGCGGGGAAAAGGGCATTACGCCAACAATTGCCCGGTGTCACGTTCGGATATAAGGCCGAACCAACGGCATTGCTCACCATTGAGGCTATCTGACTTCAACCCCACCGCGAGCAATTCCAAGCCCCAACCTCAACAACTCGGTGGCAACAACCGGCAAGTGGGCGGCAACCACAATGGCGGCGCCACAACAACCTGCAACCGCAATGGCAGCCACCGTCTCAACAACACAGAGGCGGCGGCCACCACGACAACGCCGGAAGAAGGCGGGCGGCCGCCCGAATAAACAAGGACCAGCACCGTGCTCGCCTCAACCGGCTCGGGCAGAGCCTCGCCTTACATGGGAGGCGAGCGAACAAAACTGAGGAAACTGGCGGTATGGGAGTTCTCTCAACCCACACGTTATAGTCTTTGTTCGACACGGGTGCTTACGTAATACCTCAAGAATTAGATGCCTAATTACGGTATTTAAAACACATAAATTAGAAATTACTGAGATGATTCAATCCATAAGATATCGAATAATGATTTCGATTATTCTGAAGGAATGAATTCTATTTTATATTCACCGAGAATTGTGAATTAAGGAATAAGAGTATATGAAGTGTATAGGCCGTATTTTACTTTAACGTCGATTTAGTATCGATAGTTAAGCGTCAGTAAATTTTTCTAAGAAATTAAGCTTAGAATTAAATTCCATTATTAATGGAATAATGTAATAAAGTGATGACGACCATTTCAAGATGAGTCGATAATGAGCGTTCACATTCGTTTTCAAGCGTTAACGTTTTGAGATGAACGAAGCGTTTTAATCGATCAAGAAATTATAGGAATTAATTTCCTATGATTAGTATATGTAATTACAGTATTATTAAGCATTAAATCAATGCTAGATCAACAAGAATTGATAGTGACCAATTTTCAAACGTTCGAAAACCCTAATTTTGAACTCGATTTTTATCGCATAAAATGATGCCATTAAATTTTCCTATGCTGTTAATTATCATCTAAATCATATACTATGATGTATATATCTATGTTTAACATGAAAATAAAATTTAGTCTATGTTTGGGCATAAGGGCGAAAATGTTATATGTGTGTAACAAATGTATGTTAATCTTCCCACTTTTGCATATATCTACTAAGTGGCAATGTGATTAATTATATGGTCTAATTAAATGATTAAATACAGATATATATATATATATATATATATAAGTATAATTTTCGTGCATGTGTGTGGTGTGTAGGTAGAAGTGTGTGTAGGTGTCAACTACATGTGTTAAGGGTGACAATTGTCACCATAAGCACCCCACACACATCCCATCTCTCACCCCCAAAATCAGATTTCAGTCATCTTCTCCCCATTTCTCGTCTCTCTCACCTAGCTCCAAGAACAGCTCAAGAACAGCTCAAGGATAGCTCAAACCACCTCTCCCGACGGGATGCTCATCGCCAAATTCACGGCCAAATCAAGGTGGCGATGGCCACCAAATTCAATCCACTCCACTTGGATGTTATAGCTTCATACATCCTGTCCAAGGTGAAGAATCTAAACCTTGGACTCAATAGTGTTGAGACTACATACATGCATGTACACATATATGCTAGAATGTGCTAGATTTATAAGTATAGGTGATTGCATGTTGATTTACCTGGACGAACAACAACTTCACGAAATTATTAGACTAAGTTACAGTGGTCTGATGATTGTGAATTTTTAATATGTTGAAAATATATGTGTCTAATATGCCTCTGTAAAATTTCAAGTCCATCAAACATGATTTGCTATTTTAATCGTATTTTTCGAAAGCATTGCGCAAATCTGTGAAATCGTAGTGTTCATCACCCATAGTACGTGGCTTTCGTTTTAATTTTGGCTAATGATAAAACTCTGAAATTTGTCAGAAACATAATACAGAATGTCTAGAAGATGTATATAAATTTTCAGAATTTTCTAAAAATTTTTACTATTTATTCCAGATTTTACAAATTAACTGCACAAAACTGTCACGGGAGTGATAGCTTGTGGTAAAATATTTTTAGCTCCCAATTTATTGTGAATCATTGAGTGAGGATTTTTCTGGATTAAACTAGACTTAAGTGGCTTTTCAATATGATTGGTTTCATTCCAAGATTCTTTATAATGAACTCACGGTGAATTTTTGAAGTTGATACATTACAGTAAGTTGTTTTGGACAAACTGCCTTAGTGAATTTTTCATATAATAGGCTGTTCGAGTATGACTTTTACATGAGATGTTCAAGACATTTGTAGTCCGATTTGGACTTGGGTTTCTTCATAAGAAATGTTCCTCACCATGTCTAGTTATGATCTGGAAAGTTTGATCCCAAACCAAGTTTTATAGGTATACCTTTCATCGACCCAAAGTCACCTACTGAAACTGTCCATCTCCAACTAGTCAACTTTGGACTTATATATTTCTTGATCGTCAGATATTTTCCAGTATGGTCTTCATGAAATATGTAGTTTTGTTACAAGGTTTCGAAGTTGGTAACCTGCAGCCATTTTGGCATTGTGAGTCAAAAGTTATGAGCCTCATAAAACCCCTCGTCGTTAAGCTAAAACTGAAAATTCTGAAAAGTTTCTAAGTATGGAAGTCAGTTTGAGTTGCCCACTTTGAGACCCTATATCTCCAGAACCACGACTCTTTTGGATTTAATTTCTTTTTAGAACTTGTAGTACATATTTAGAGGTTTCCAGAATGTATCTTTGTGCGGCCATATGTATTTTGAATCGAGAGTTATGAATCGTCAAAGTATGTCACTTGGGTTAATTTTAAGCTGTTTGCTGATTTTCAAACACTTAAAATTTGACTAAGTGTAGAACTCCCCTATATGAAATACGCCTTATGTGACTATCATGCTAGTAATCGATGCATTCATGATGTTATGTCGCAAGAGTGCGATGAGCATTATAAGATGTGCGAATTATGATAAAACATCATGATACGATATTTTCACGAAAACATGCCTTAACGTGAGGTATTTGACTGGTGCTCCTACATGCTCAATTGAGTGTATATCATACCTTGATATACACTAAAGTAGAAATATGGGTTCTAAGACCCGATGGATATTTCAACTCCAAAACCTCAAGGCCGAGAATAGATAGGCTAAGCTTTGGGCTTGCATTCAAGAAATCGATTTAGACAATCGGCAGTCCGGTGGGCTTTACTCTACTAAAAATAAAATGCTTTTGAAATATTTATTTACGATGCTTATTTCAACTGTTGATAAAATATTTACATGATTACACCGCCAAAATGTTTATGTTTTGTGTATGTATCCTATCCATGAGATGTTATGAGATGTTATGAAATGTTATGAATGTTGTTGGGTCGCTCCCAACTTATGAATGAAAATCGATATCGGATCCTATCTTTGGAAGGACAATATCGCTAGGATTAACGTGTACACTAAGGTGACTGTGTGCTGTAAAGATAATTCACGGCCGGTCACGGCGTCGTAGAGGGAGGCCTCCCTCACGACTTTCGACTATGATGATATGATGAAATGATGATAAGGGATATGGATCATACACACCAAGAAAAATGCCTGGCCAGGCGATGATTTTTATGAACTAATAAAATGCTTTAGTAAGCACAAGGCATTTTCAACTAAAACCCTTGTGTCTTACCATGATGTGGCAGTGTAATCTAAAAAAAATGATAAAATGTTTTTGGCATGAGTCCACTGAGTGCATTCTTGTACTCAACCCTCGCATGTTTGTTTTAAATGTGCGGGTTGGCGAGATGATGGATGGGCGGTGTTGAGCAATAGGATTATTGTGTTGAAAAGTTTATACCTTGATAGTACATCGTCATATGTACTTATCACATGTCTTCATTGCTAGAACTTAAATTATGTACTAAAGTCCAAGAACATACTTGTCATATGTTTTACAGTTTATTGTTAAAAAGAGTCTCCTTGTATTTTTATCCCTGTTTAGAGTTATAGTCCCTGTTAATCCGTACTTAGGGTTTAGGGGCTGTGACAGAGTGGTATCAGAGCCGTTCGCTCTTGAACCTAAAATCTCCTTTAGGGTTAAGTCTAGATTGAGTCATTAGACTTCTAGAGATCAGCTGACAATGCTCAACACTCCATCACATCAAGCTCAACTGAAATGAGGTAAATGACTCTTTTCTCAAAGTTTTGAAAATTAGCTTGGCTAAGACGAATGTTTATGAAATTATTTTTCTCGGTTGTGAAACGAAAAGTTGAAAGTGAAATAAATTTTAAGTGAAATGAATGTTATGTGAATTTATTTAAAGTGAAATTTATTGCAAAAGTCGCAAATGAAATATTATGTTGTGAAGTGAATGATAATTGAAATAATCTTTCAAAAGAAACGAAAGCTATGAGAAAGGTTGAGAATGAATGTTGTGACAAATGATTTGTCAAGGAAGTTATGAAAAGAAAGAAAATATAAGAAAGATGATGACAATGATATGAGAAAGTTTTGCACGATATGCAAAGATGAAATGTTGGAATTCACGAATTGATAAGAGTTCATTGTTATGAACAAAGTGTTATGTTATCCATGTTTTAAAATGATTGAGATTGGACATTGATTTGTCAAATATGATATGTTAAATTCTTTAAATTCAACGAAATATATGCGTACAAATGAGCTACGAGGAATATTCAAGTTTTATTTCAATCTCAAAGTTGATTATGATGATGAGTATGCTAGTTCAAACCGAACATAGACTTTATAGACGCATGATCCCTTTCACGAAAGAACATAGAAGTAAGAACTTCCTTCCATTACAAGAACAAGAGTAACGATGGATTTGAGAATTTCATTCCATCTTGAGTGAAGAAAAGCAAAGGATTTATACGAAATTGTTCGAGCCTCGACATATACGACCTCGGCTTCGACATCGACATGTGCATCGTCGACTTCAAATCGGAATTTGTAATATCGACTTTGACATGTCGACTTGGTAACCTGTTCGACCTCGGTGTCGGCAATATTCTGTACTACCTCGGCATCGGTAACGGCATGCACGACCTTGGTGTCGGCATTGCTTATGACCTCGCACGAGCGTGTAAATTTCCTACACTGCGCGAGTGATTTTGTTTTGACTCGTCCTCGATCGTGTGAACTCCGATTTACGTATGGTTTTCGTCCACGTGCTCCTAATGCACTATACTTCATTTCTTATGAAGGACCAAATCCCTGATTCCTACTCCGAATTCATGAGAATCAGTTGAAGTTAGTTCATGACTTGAAAAGAGTAAGGCGCTATAGTATGATACGAATCCTAGAATGTTACTAAGAAAGTAAGATCTTGATGAATACAAGTAGAACCTTGACATACATGAGAACTTTGTTGATGACCTATTACGGGTATATAAGCTTTCAAATTATATCCATTACCCAATTTACGTCATTGAGTTAAACTCTATGACCTAGTTCCAATTGAGAATTCATTCGAGTTTCTCACTTTTCGAAGAAAATTTTCAAACCCAAAATTCATAAAGTGTCCTTTTGAACCCAAAGCCTTGTGTGTTGAGAGTATAATTGTGACGGTCCGCCAGCCCATATGACCAAAGAAATCTCGATGAGTCGTCATTAGGTCTTGGACCCTAGATCCCCATTTCTTGATCAAAGAGCATATTGATTCAAATATTAAAAGATGTTATTCTAATTTGTGAGACAAGTACCTCACGTAAGTAGTTGTGATAATTTCTTCTCGACTCTTGAAACCATCAAGTATGATGAAGGTTGACTTACCTTGTCACCTAAGAGCGAATTAGTAAAGCGATAGATGTCGGGCATGAAATAGGTTGACTCATCTCGCCACCTAAAAGTTTCGGATCGAGAAAGTGATAGACATCAAGAATTTATGATGTAAAGAAAATCTCGATGAGACGAGATATTTTTCCTATGGCACACATGATGTGATGACCCTTGATGGGATTAACAAAGAATGATAACAATGAAGTTATACCATCATACGACTGTTATGATAACAAAGTTATGAATAAGATACTCTTTAGCATTGAATGCAAAGAGCAAAAGTAAAGAAAAGTATATGATAACTGTAGGATATGAATTTTCCTTATTATGTCATGATGAAAGCGATTACAACTTATCTTTAAGATAGTTGGATATCCTTGAAACCTCGCTAGTAGGTTAGACACGTTTAAAAGAATGAAGATGCATGAAAGATATTCTTTTCAAAAATATATATATATATATAAAGAAGTGATAGCATCCCAGAAAATAGATCTCTCGCTTTATACCTCGATCAATGAGATTATGCTTGAGCATAATCGATTCCGAGTAATTAAAACTAAGTTAAAAAAAAAAGATAATGAGATTGAAATCATAACCCTCGAGATTGTGTGAGCGACTAGGATAGCCCTAGAATGTAAGCAGTGTGAAGAAAATATCTTCAAAGCAAGACATGAAAGAAAGATGCTTAGAATTTAAGTTATGGTGTACGAATATACTACCCTACCAAGCCATACGACAAGGATAACGATTCTAGTCCTGAAAGTGGAAACCGAAGTATAACGAAAGTAAGATTACTTTTAGATACCATGCTCAAGAAAATGGACAAAAGTCAAAAATAGCAGAAGAAATTACGAACTATACAAGTAGATAGTTCATGATATGATGTAAGCCTCAGAGATGTTATGACTTCGATAAGTAAGGTAATTTCCTTGAAGTAAAGAAACAGATTAAGAAATAGATTCATTATTTTGAAATAAATCTTAATACTCTAAGTTATAGTGACACGAAACGCTTGTCTTGTGTAACTTAATAGTTAACAAGTAAGATAGCTTCTATAGATCTTGCAAAGGAAATACGTCCAAGAGAACACAGAAAGAGATTCTCATTGAGGGACTTTAAGGTAAATCCAATTGGAAAGATTATCCCTCATACTTTTGCGACGATCAATAAAGTGGGATATTAAGTATCTCGGACATGGGAACGAAGCATTCATTGAATGTCAAGAAAATGGTAAAGATTTCTGACGTCAAGGCAAAAGTATAATACATTCCCAGTGGACAAATGATTTTATCTTATGCGAAATTGCATGATGAATCAATAAAGGATTAAGAAGAAATGACGTATATCCAAAGGGGATATTACAAACGATGGCACTAAATGCTAGTACAAGGATTTCTCTAGAAAGGAGTTTAAAGTAAGGATATATGAGAAATATATTCCTAAGATCGATAGAGTGAAAAAGAGAATTAAATCATTCATACTGTATTAGGAATGAATGATAGTGATAGAGACATGACGATCTCTACGATAAGATTTAATTATCGATATATCAATATCAAAGGGTATATTGATGTAAATCTAACCACGAATGCTATTAGTAAAAGCATAACGATACTAATACCGAGAAGTATAGGGTGAATGAGGCAACAGATGGCCATAGCAAGGGAACATGATGTCCCAATGGAAAGGACAATGACATATGAAATAGATGTTTACTTGAATAAGCGGGAACACCGTAGACCAAAGCCTATACCTTGCATCGAAAAGCAGAACAAACAGAACCAAAAGCGAGAATATGTATGAGGAAAAATTTCTCGTAACAGCCATAAGATTTTGTTCAATTTAGGTGCTTGATTTTGACATCGCACAAGTATGCGTAGAAGCGATAGAACCCAACTCAGGGTAAGCGAATCAAGAAATGAAAATCCCCTTACCTATACGAGAATTTTAACCATCGCAAGTGTTGCTCAAGCTCAGAATTGAACCTAGAATCGCCTAAAGTGCTATCCAATGATTTGGATCATTATATCTATGTGGAACATAGATATAATTTTAGAAACAAGAAGTTTCGGAAATGGCTGTCATTCATATGATTAGTGACATGGGCCTAGCCTTTTAGTTAGAGGTTTTACACGAAATTTTGCAAAAGAAGTATCAAAGAATAATTTCTCCATGAGAAAATTCCAAAGTCCAGACAGACTTACCGGATTTGTCAGCGAGTGCTCAAGTACACATATAATGCGTAGGAAACGACACCTACGAGTACTTGTCCCGGACCTCGGCAAGTTACACAACACGGCATAAAAGAGTGGTTGTACCTTGATGTTCCAACGCCGCCCGTCGCCCCTGTGCGTCAATTATACGAGAAAAAGACGAATTGCAAAAGGACGGGATCTTATCGCCTCGCGGATTAGGAGAATTACCGCTACCAACCCAACCATACTTTCTGATAAAAGTAACACCAACTTCTAGTATTGAAGAAGAAACGGGGAACAGTTTGACCCTGGCTCTCTGGAAGAGAATGATCGTCAGGAGTATGAAAACTAAAACGCACTTGGAGAAAGGCAAGTTTCGAGTGAGAGTACGACTTCAACAAAGGTCACTCAAAGACATAGAATCTTAGGATCCTATGAGACTTATATGTAAATAATGGTTTATGATGAAAATGATGTGATTATAATATGTAAAATAAACGTAGTTTGGAAGAGTTTATGAATATGGTGAAGAAGTGTCAAAGTTTTGAGTGTAAAAAAAAAAAACTAGACGCATGAATCGGTCATTTCGGTGAGACCGAACCTCATAAGTAATGTATGAAAAGTCCTCACCGAGGCATTATGTCAGTAATATTATGTGGTCTTGAAGAATGGTATCCAAATACTGAAATGAATTATTCGAATAAAATATGGTTACTATGAGACGATAGTTATGTCATTCGGACTAACCAATGCACCACTCGCTTATGAACCTCAAAATCGATCGTTTCACACATACCTAGATAATTTTATCTCAATCCTCATAGATGATGTTCTTATCTATTCAAAGGACGAAGAACATAAAGAAAATCAAGGTCGTCTTACGACTTTTAAGAGCCGGCAAAATTTTGCCAAGTACGCTTTGTAAATCTCAGCTTAAACGAGAAATATTCCTCAGGCACATAGTGTCTTTAAAAGAGAACAATGTAGATCTGACAAAGGACAAAACAATTAAAGATGAAAGACGTCAATGACCTAAAATAAGATCATGAATTTTATAGATTAATTGACTGCTAGAGATCCATTAAGAACTCTCTAAGGTAACAAGACCAATAAGATAGTTACCCCAAAATAGAGTCACAATTCTCACGGATTAATAAAAGTAAGGCTATGTATTAATATGAGATAAATAATAACTTATGTGTCACGATGACTTAGGCCACATGAACAGAATTTCCCAACTCATGACTTGAAATAGTGACAGAATCTGATTTAAGAAAAAGGATCGTCGAGAGACAAAGAATGGAGGAAAAGTTAGAAAAGATCCGAGAAAGGGTAAGGGCTGGAGGATTTAAGAACTTCCAGGAGGCGTCGGACAACGCCTTATTGTCTGAAGGAAGAATATGCGTTCCAGACGACGCAAAACTTCAAAATGAAATAATGAGTGAGGCTCACGATACACCCTACACCGCTCACCCAGATAGTACTAAGATGTACCAAGACCTGAAAGAAAAGTTTTGGTGGGAAGGCATGAAACGAGACATAGCTTCTTTCGTAGAACACTGTCTTGTTTGCCAGCAGATGAAAGCTTTACACCAACGTCCATACGGAAAGTTACAATGTTGGAAATACCCGAGTGGAAATGGGATGAAATAACGATGGACTTAATACGAACTTACCCAAATCAAAAGAGGAACACCGCCATATGGGTAATTGTTGATAGACTCACCAAGAGTGCTCACTCCTACCAATCCAAAGTACTTATAGATCGACAAGTTAGCCCAATTGTATGTAAAGGAGATTATACGACTTCACAGAGTGCCAAAATCTATTACCTCGATAGTGACAAGAGTATAAATACCAAAGTCACGAGGACATCACCCTATAACAATAAGTTAAGAACCCTTCACAATTCACAAAAGTTGAAGTTATTAAGTCGAGCAAAGAAACTTGGATACTGAGGATAGAAAAGATGGCTCGAATCAAGTAAAGATTATAATTGTGATAAATAATCACCTAAGGAAGGTTAATGTAGAATCTAATGCATAAGTTATAAAATTCAGTCTAAATTATGGTATGTCCTTATAGAAAAGGAAAACTCATTGGAAAGATTAAGAAAACGAGAACAAGAATAGTCAGCAATCGTGACGAATGTAAGTAGTATTCCACAACCAAGGTGAAATATGACTAAAAAGAGAAAATGAAGATGGGAATAGAATACAAATTAAAATAAGGAATGAAGAGCTAAAGGATATTTTAAGGAGTTTTGGATGATGTTATATTGTCTAAGAGAGATATACATATATTTCCAAGCAATAATAAGCTTAGAAATGAAACCAAGAATGAATTTCACGATCTTTCTCATACCGCCCAACCGTGCATTTTAAGTGACATTGTGAATTATGAGAAAGGTTAGATAGGAAGGAATGAGATAAGATATAACCACATTGTCGAAAGCGGTGTCTCGGTTATCAACGAGTAAAGGCATTGTATCAAAGGCCTTATAAGAGTATAATCTCTAGAACTACGCGAATGGAAATAGAATGATATAGAAATAGATCTTGTGATGATTTTACCAAAGTCATAAAAAGTTGCACTACTATATGGCTAGTAGTGGATCGACTCGCCAATTATGTTTTGTCTCGCTATTCGGATGACTCATAGATCCGATAAGTTAGCTCACCGTGCATAAAGGAAATCTTATATTTACAAGGAGTACTAGAACCTATCGCTCGAGATAGAGACACCAAGAGTACCCCTAGATTTGAACTAACTCACAAAAGAAGTTAGACACGAGACCGAGCCTTAACATAGATGTCCACTCACGGATGGATAGACAATCGTAAAAGACAATCCAAATGTTTAAGGATACAAGGGAACATAAGTGTTAGATCAAAGTGTAAGTGGGAACGATTGTACCACTGGTAAGTTTACGACGACCATAACTACTAAATAACGATCAATATAGCCTTATGAGGCATATTGCGGAAAGAGTATTGACCACCACTTTATTGTAACAAAGTAGGTGGAAAAAGTATAAAGTCCCGACGTCAGAAGTTTAAACGACCGAGATATCTCGTCCAATAAGGCAAAGAATAAGAAAAGCTCGGTGACGAGACAAAAGTCTTCTACCGATACGCCAGAATTTGAACCGCATTTTAAATGCGGAATTAAAGTTTCTTAAGATTTCTCCATCTAGAGAAATTATAAGTTTTGATACAAGAATGTTGAGATCACGCTTATAGGACCTCACGAGCTCCTAACAATGATAGCCTAGTAGTTTATAGCTGGTACTTCCACCACATTTGGGGAAAGTACGAAATGTTTTCACGTGTCACGCTTAAAGAAATACGAAATGACCCAATTCTCGTAAACCAACATGATGATGTGACCTCTTACTCGGATGAGTTATGATGAAAATCTACGACTAATTTGATCGTACGATTCAACGATTAAAGAAGCAAGTTTGGGTCTTTTAATGAAAATCCAATGGAAATACCATGGACAAAATGAAAGCACGTGGAAAGTTATGATGTTATGACATTAAGATACCCATACTTTATGAGGTAAGAAAATTTGACTAAATTTCTTTTAAGGGGTAGGATGTAATACCTGTAATTAGACGCCTAATTACGGTATTTAAAACCCATAAATTAGAAATTTGCCGAGATGATTCAATCCATAAGATATCGAATAATGATTTCGATTATTTACTGAAGGAATGAATTCTATTTTATATTCACCGAGAATTGTGAATTAAGGAATAAGAGTATATGAAGTGTATAGTAGTATTTTACTTTAACGTCGATTTCAGATCGATAGTTAAAACGTCGTAAATTTTTCTAAGAAATTAAGCTTAGAATTAAATTCCATTATTAATGGAATAATGTAATAAAGTGATGACGACCATTTCAAGATGAGTCGATAATGAACGTTGCAACGCTTTCAAACGTTAACGCTTTGAGATGAAACGAAAAGCGTTTTAATCGATCAAGAAATTATAGGAATTAATTTCCTATGATTAGTATATGTAATTACAGTATTATTAAGCATTAAATCAATGCTAGATCAACAAGAATTGATAGTGACCATTTTCAAACGCTCGAAACCCTAATTTTCGAACTCGATTTTATCGCATAAAATGATGCCATTAAATTATCCTATGCTGTTAATTATCATCTAAATCATATACTATGATGTATATATCTATGTTTAACATGAAAAATAAAATTTAGTCTATGTTTGGGCATAAGGGCCGAAAATGTTATATGTGTGTAACAAATGTATGTTAATCTTCCCACTTTGCATATATCTACTAAGTGGCAATGTGATTAATTATATGGTCTAATTAAATGATTAACTACAGATATATATATATATATAAGTATAATTTTCGTGCATGTGTGTGGTGTGTTGGTAGAAGTGTGTGTAGGTGTCAACTACATGTATTAAGGGTGACAATTGTCACCCATAAGCACCCCACACATCCCATACCTCTCACCCCCAAAATCAGATTTCAGTCATCTTCTCCCCATTTCGTCTCTCTCACCTAGCTCCAAGAACAGCTCCAAGAACAGCTCCAAGGATAGCTCAAACCACCTCTCCCGACGGGATGCTCATCGCCAAATTCACGGCCAAATCAAGGTGGCCGATGGCCACCAAATTCAATCCACTCCACTTGGATGTTATAGCATCATACATCCTGTCCAAGGTGAAGAATCTAAACCTTGGACTCAATAGTGTTGGAGCTACATACATGCATGTACACATATATGCTTGAATGTGCTAGATTTATAAGTATAGGTGATTGCATGTTGATTTACCTGAACGAACAGCAACTTCATGAAATTATTAGACTAAGTTACAGTGGTCCGATGATTGTGAATTTTTAATATGTTGAAAATATATGTGTCTAATATGCCTCTGTAAAATTTCAAGTCCATCCAACATGATTTTCTATTTTAATCGTATTTTTCGAAAGCATTGCGCAAATCTGTGAAATCTCCGTGTTCATCACCCATAGTACGTGGCTTTCGTTTTAATTTTGGCTAACGATAAAACTCTGAAATTTGGCAGAAACATAATTCAGCATGTCTAGAAGATTTATGTAAATTTTCAGAATTTTCTAAAACGTTTTACTATTTATTCCAGATTTTATAAGTTAACTGCACAAAACTGTCACGGGAGTGATAGCTTGTGGTAAAATATTTTAGCTCCCAATTTATTGTGAATCATTGAGTGAGGATTTTCTGGATTAAACTAGACTTAAGTGGCTTTTCAATATGATTGGTTTCATTCCCAGATTCTTTATAATGAACTCACGGTGAATTTTGAAGTTGATACATTACAGTAAGTTGTTTTGGACAAACTGCCTTAGTGAATTTTTCATATAATAGGCTGTTCGAGTATGACTTTTACATGAGATGTTCAAGCCATTTGTAGTCCGATTTGGACTTGGGTTTCGTCATAAGAAATGTTCCTCACCATGTCTAGTTATGATCTGGAAAGTTTGATCCCAAACCAAGTTTTATAGGTATACCTTTCATCGACCCAAAGTCACCTACTGGAAACTGTCCATCTCCAACTAGTCAACTTTGGACTTATATATTTCTTGATGCGTCAGATATTTTCCAGTATGGTCTTCATGAAATATGTAGTTCTTGTTACAAGGTTTCGAAATTGGTAACCTGCCGCCATTTTGGCATTGTGAGTCAAAAGTTATGAGCCTCGCAAAACCCCTCGTCGTTAAGCTAAAACTGAAAATTCTGAAAAAGTTTCTAAGTATGGAAGTCAGTTTGAGTTGCCCACTTTGAGACCCTATATCTCCATAACCACGACTCTTTTGGATTTAATTCCTTTTTAGAACTTGTAGTACATGTTTAGAGGTTTCCATAATGTATCTTTGTGCGGCCATATGTATTTTGAATCGAGAGTTATGAATCGTCAAAGTATGTCACTTGGGTTAATTTTAAGCTGTTTTGCTGATTTTCAAACACTTAAAATTTGACTAAGTGTAGAACTCCCCTATATGAAATACGCCTTATGTGACTATCATGCTAGTAACTGATGCATTCATGATGTTATGTCGCAAGGTACGATAGAGCATTATAAGATGTACAATTATGATAAAACATCATGATACGATATTTTCACGAAAACACGCCTTAACGCGAGGTATTTGACTAGTGTCTCCTACATGCTCAATTGAGTGTATATCATACCTTGATATACACTAAAGTAGAAATATGGGTTCTAAGACCCGATGGATATTTCAACTCCAAAACCTCAAGGCCAGAATAGATAGGCTAGTGGTCAGATTCCAAGAAATCGATTTAGACAATCGACGGTCCTGTGGGATTTACTCTACTCAAAAATAAAATGCTTTTGAAATATTTATTTACGATGCTTATTTCAACTGTTGATAAAATGTTTACATGATTACCGCCAAAATGTTTATGTTTTGTGTATGTATCCTATCCATGAGATGTTATGAGATGTTATGAAATGTTACGAATGTTGTTGGGTCGCCCCAACTTATGAATGAAAATCGATATCGGTTCCTATGCCGGAAGGATAATACCGGCTAGGATTAACGTGTACACTAAGGTGACTGCAGTCAGAAAGACAACCACGGCCGGTCACGGTCGTGAGAGGAGGCCTCCTCACGACTTTCGACTATGATGATATGATGAAATGATGATAAGGATACGGATCATACACACTAAGAAAATGCCCGCCAAAGCGATGATTTTATGAACTAATAAATGCTTTAGTAAGCACAAGGCATTTTCAACTAAAACCTTGTGTCTTACCATGATGTGGCAAAGGTAATCTAAAAAATGATAAAATGTTTTCGCATGAGTCCACCGAGTGCATTCTTGTACTCACCGCATGTTTGTTTTAAATGTGCAGGTTGAGCGAGATGATGGATGGAGCGGTGTTGAGCAATAGGATTATTGTCACGAAAAGTTTATACCTTGATAGTACATCGTCATATGTACTCATCACATGTCTTCCGCTGCTAGGACTTAAATTATGTACTAAAGTCCAAGAACATACTTGTCATATGTTTTACAGTTTATTGTTAAAAAGAGTCTCCTTGTATTTTTATCCCTATTTAGAGTTATAGTCCCTGTTAATCCGTACTTAGGGTTTAGGGGCTGTGACAGCTTCGCATTCTTTTATTGCAAAATCATGCGTAGAAATGTTGGGCCTTAGGTCTGAAAAGTCAAGCCAGGATATGAGAATCTCATCGCCTATAGGAGGGGTTATGATGTTACACACTTTTGCTCGAACCTAGAGTCGACATTAGATCACTTAAGGTTCGGCTAACAATCTAAACATAATACCCATGGATGACGTAGACATAATCCTAGGAATGGACTGGTTAGCTAAGAATCATTCCACGATCCTATGTAAGGAAAGGAAAATTTCGTTTCACTTTCTTGGACAAGAAGCTACGCATTTCCACGGGATCAACATGGGGAGAAGGATCCCGATTGTATCAGCACTACAGGCGAGGAGGATGATGAACCAGAAAGGATGCCATGCATTCCTTGTTTATTTGAACGGAGAGGATAAACCCGAAGCGCGGGTAGAAGACATAGAAGTTGTCCAAGAATTTTCGGATGTGTTTCCCGAAAATCTACCAGATCGCCTCCTGATAGACAATTAGAGTTTACTATCGACTTGGAGCCGTGATCAGCCCCAAAGGTCGGGCGCCCTATAGGATGGCCCCAAAAGAGTTGGAGGAACTGAAAATCCAAATCCAAGAACTTTTGGATCTAAGATTCATTAGGCCGAGTGTTTCACCTTGGGGAGCGCCTGTTTTGTTTGTCAAGAAGAATGATGGTTCTTTGAGAATGTGCATCGATTATAGGGAACTAAATAAGATGACACTAAAGAACAAATACCCTTTACCGAATTGATGACTGCTTGATCAATTGCGAGGAGAGCGAGTATTCTCGACAATTGATCTCAAGTCGATACCATCAGCTGAGAATACGGTCTGAGGATGTACCTAAAACTGCGTTCCGAACCAGATATGGCCACTATGAGTTCATAGTTATGCCATTCGGATTAACCAATGCACCAGCCGTATTCATGGACCTTATGAACAGAGTATTTCATCCATTTTTGGATAAATTTGTCTTGGTCTTCATAGATGATATCCTTATTTATTCAAAGAATGAAGAGGATCATAGAGAACATCTAAGAACGGTTTTGCAAACCTTGAGAGATGAAAGACTCTTTGCTAAGTTTAGCAAATGTGAGTTTTGGCTGAAGGAAGTTATGTTCCTTGGACACATCGTTTCTGCCGAAGGCATAAAAGTAGATCCAGCCAAAGTAGAGGCAGTACAAGGGTGGAAATCACCGAAGACTCAGCACGAAATTAGAAGTTTCCTAGGATTAGCTGGTTACTATAGGAGATTCATCGAAGGATTCTCCAAAATTGCAAGGCCAATAACCCGCCTACTTGGAAAGGAATCAAGTTCAATTGACCGATGAATGCGAGACGAGTTTCCAAATACTCAAGGAAAATTGACAAGTGCACCAGTTCTAGCATCCCGTAAGCGGACAAAGGGTATGTAGTCTATACTGACGCATCTAAGGCCGGACCGGTGGTGTCTTGATGCAAGAAGGAAAAGTGATAGCTTATGCATCCCGACAACTCGAGACCGCATGAACCGAACTACCCAACCCATGACCGGAATTAGCAACCGTAGTTCATGCATCGAAAATTTGAAACACCATCTCTATGGTGTGAGATGTGAGATCTTCACGGACCATAAGAGTTTGAAGTACTTCTTGAACAAAGAGATTTGAATATGAGACAAAGAAGATGGCTTGAATTAGTGAAAGATTACGAACGTGGTATTAACTATCACCCGCAAAGCGAATGTAGTAGCCGACGCTGAGTCGTAAAGAGCCATACCAAGCTAGGACGTCTCTTTGTACAAGAGGAAAAACTCTGAAGAGTTTGGAAGAATGAGGATCGAATCGTTGAACCACCCGAAACAATTGTGAGTTGTATCGCTACACTCACACTAACAGCTGATCTAAGAAAAAGGATTGTCGAGAGACAAAGGATGGAGGAAAAGTTAGAAAAGATCAGACAAAGGGTAAGGTCCAAGGATTTAAGATTTCAAGAGGCGTCAGACAACGCCTTATTGTTTGAAGGTAGGATATGCGTCCCTGACAACGCAGAGCTACAAAATGAAATCATGAGTGAGGCTCACGATACACCCTACACCGCCCACCCAGGCAGTACTAAAATGTACCAAGACCTGAAGGAAAAGTTTTGGTGGGAAGGCATGAAACGAGACATAGCTTCTTTCATAGAATGCCTGTCTTGTTTGCCAACAGGTGAAGGCGTTACATCAACGACCTTACGGAAAGTTGCAACCGTTAGAAATCCCTGAGTGGAAATGGGATTATATAACAATGGATTTCGTTACGAACTTACCCAAATCGAAAAGAGGAAACACAACCATATGGGTAATTGTGGATAGACTTACCAAGAGTGCTCACTTTCTACCTATTCAAGGCACTTATGGATCTGATAAATTGGCTCAGCTGTACGTTAAGGAAATTATACGACTACATGGAGTGCCAAAATCTATTACCTCTGACCGAGACTCCAAGTTCACATCCAGATTCTGGATTAGCTTGCAAAGAGAATTGGGTACTAAACTCAATTTCAGTACGGCATTTCATCCACAAACCGATGGGCAGTCGGAAAGAACGATCCAAACGCTAGAGGATATGCTTAGAACAGTAATAATGGATCGAGGTGCAAATGGGAAGACGTTTACCTCGATTGAGTTTGCTCACAACAATAGCTACCTAAGCGACGATCGGCATAGCCCCACACGAAGCCTCAGATGGCAAAGTGTAGATCACCGCTTATTGGGATGAAGTCGGTGAGAGAAAAGTCATAGGGCCGATGCGTGAACGAGATGATCGAGATCGTCCAGAAAAATTAGGTGAGAATCAAAGAGGCTCAAGATAGGCAAAATCTTACCGATACGCGAGATCCGAACTACGATTTGAAGATGGAGACAAAGTGTTTCTTAAAGTCTCTCCATCAAAAGGGATTGTCAGATTCGGACTAAAAGGGAAGTTGAGACCCCGCTTTATAGGACCATATGAGATCCTAGAGAGGATAGGTCCGGTAGCTTATAGGTTGGCTCTTCCGCCAAACCTAGGGAATGTGCATAATGTTTTTCACGTGTCGCAATTGCGAAAATACGTTCAAGATCCAAAGCACGTGATCCACCAAGACGATGTGATTCTCAAACCCGACATGAGCTACGAAGAGGAACCAACGGCAATCCTCGACTATAAAGTCCAACAACTACGGAGCAAGTCAATTCCGTTAGTCAAAGTCTTTGTGGAGACACCATGGATGAAGAAGCCACGTGGGAGCTTGAAGAAGCGATGAAAGAACGATACCCCGATTTGTTTTTCTAAGAGGTATACAAATTTCGGGATGAAATTTTTCGTAAGGGGGGTGGAATGTAATATTCCAAAGAAACGAACATACGATTACGGTATTCTAAACCCGTAATTAGGGTTTTTCCCGAATATTCTTGTCTGTATGACATCGAATTGTATTTCGATTCAGTATCGTTATAACGAATTCCTTTTTATAATTCACTAAGGATTGTGAATTTCGGAATTGAAATATTACGAAATGATTCGTCAATATATTTTAACGCCGATCGCAGTCGAACGTCGATTTTATGGAGATTTGAAATGTAAAGCATGGAATTAATTTCCATCTTAATTCCTTTATTAAAAGGAATATATTTATAAAGTAAGCACGAGCGCATTTCACGACCATTTTGAGATGAGTCGATTTTGAATGTTTTGAGACGTTAACGCCAACGTCTGAGACGTTTTGAAAATGAGTTTAAAGCTCAGGAAATTATAATAATTAATTTCCTATTATTATTTTATATAATTACAGTATTAATAATTAATAAAATCAATTTATATGCTATGAAAACTCGATAATTCCAATTAATGGAATTCGAAAACCCTAAGTTTATAAACTATGTTTTTTCACATGAAATGATACCATTAAATTATCATATGGTATCTAAACTATATGTTATGATATATATGGATATTATTAAGCATTAAAATAAAATTTTGATCCATAGAATTCGATGGTTTCAGTTTTTAAAATTTCGAAACCCTAAATTCGAAATTAGGGTTTTATTTCATGAAATGATGCAATAATTTTATCCTATGCTATTATTTATTGTCTAAATCATATATTATGATATATATATGTATATTTTGATCGAAAATTTCATGAGTATCAATAATAGGTGTGATTTATATTTTTAATCCTATTTTTCCAATTTTTGATCGGTAATTTCGAATTATTACCTAAGTGATGATTTAATTATTTTTATGACTTGTATTATATATCTATGATCATGTATGATATATATAATGTATTATGGTACAAAAATGAAATTAAATCAGCCCTTAACCCCCCATGCTACCGATCTCTCTCCAACAAGCGTGAGTTCCACCTATTGTTGGACCAATGCATGGCTTACCTTTTTATCTAGCCTAATCATCACTATAATCCTCATTATTTGCTGCAGATTTTCTCCCATTTGTTGGCTAAAAATCGAGAGTGTGAGAGAGAGATATAGGAGAGGGATCCTTCACATTCTTCTCTCACTTCATACTCCACACTCACATCAACTCTCATCACTCTCAAAACACTCCATCCTCTCTCTTTCAGCCAAGAAAACCAGAGCCTCCCCATTTTCGAAAGCTTGCTTCTTCCCCATTCTTCATTTCTTCTCCCAAACCTTGATACCATATAGTGTTCTTGAGATCCTATACCATTTCAAGGTAAAACAAGGCACCATAGCTTCGATTCTCTCATCCCTTGTTCAATGAAAATCGAGAGCATGCTTATATATATACGTGTGTGTTTCAATGCTATATATGTATATTTTCGTATGTTTATTGCTCTTATGGATGAACTATGAATGAATGTTGTTCTTGATGTTCATATTGTGAAAAATGTGAGTATATATGTTAGAATAATCATATGGTATTGCTTATTAAATTTTGTTGTAATAACCCGCAGCTTTAAAAGCCTAATTACGGTTTTGATTAATGTCTTTAAAACTATAGTATATAAACATAAAATTTTGAATTTTGAAATCAATCACATATGAAATCAAGTATGATTTCAATTGTTTATAATTGTTGGGAATAGCCGAGAGCTTATTTCATATGGTGACGATTTTACACACTCACCGAAATAAAATTTTGGTTAGTGAATCAAGATGTAAATCGAATGTTTTAACTTTTATCTAAGAAGACATTTTAACGCCGAACGATATCGATCGTTGAAATGTCACGACTTTTCTTAAGCAATCAAGCTTGGAATTATATTCCATTGTGAATGGAATATTTTTATAATGAGATTACGAGTATTTACGACCATTTTTAAAGATGAGTCGATACGTAGCGTTTTGAGACGTTTTCAAACGTCAACGTCTAGAGATAAGATGAACGATGGTTTTAATGATCAAGAAACTTTAGGAAATTATTTCTTATGGTATTTTTATGATATTAAAGTACTAATAAGCATTTTATTAATGCTTGAACATTTGAATTAATTTTTATATCAAAACTGATTTCGAAAACCCTAATTATTCGAAATTAGGGTTTCTTTCGAAATTAAATGCTCTTCCTAATTATCCTATGATATAATTATCATATAATTTATATACCAAAGTGTATATACCTATTAATGTCATGAAATAAAAATTTTAACCTATGAATTAATTAAATGGCCGATAGCCATTTATGTTGTGCACAAATCAATTATCTTCTTCCTTTATACTATTTAATTAACCTATGATATTAAATATCATCTAAATCATATATTATGATTTATATATCTATAATTAGCATGACATAGGAATTTTACCCTATAGTTTGGCCAAATGGCCGAGAGCTACACATATAGGAATATAAATCTTAATTGTTTCTTTTAACTCACATTTGCATGTATATATATATATATTCAGATTTTTGCTTCACCAAATCTTCCACTAATGATATGTTGTAGCTAGTTTCAAGAAGATTGTGTGTAAGTACACAATGATTAAGTTCCCACTATCTACATAGAATAATAATATAATGTGAAGGGTCTCAGATTTGCACGTGAGAGGGCCGAGAGTGAGAGTGTATAGTGGGTTGGCTTCAGTTTTTTTATTTCTCATTCCTCACTTAAACACCCAACACTCATCACCTCCCTTCTCTCTCTCCAACACTCAAAACTCTCTCTCTCTCTCAAAACACCATAGCCGAGAGCTCTCCCTCCCATAGCCAAGCTTCAATTCCTTCCTTTCTTCCATATCAAGTGTAGAACCTGACATTGTTCCATTAAACCATACATCCAAGGTAGGATTTGAAACAAAACACCTATGGTCTTCGATTTTATTCAAAATTTCAAGGATATGTCTAGTTCTTTCGCATGTGATATAGATGATCATAGTTGGTGATATTTTGCTATTGCATGTATGTAAATGATGAGAAGTATGTAGATAGGTGTTCTTGTTTTCAAAATGTATTGATGTATGTTTTAGTCCCAAAATTTTCGAACCTATAGCTATATTAGGTTCTATGATTTTGTAACATGTTTTCAAGCTTGGATCATATTTTAAAATTTATTCAAAATGTATAAAATTGTTTGAAAGGAGCCGAGAGCTTTGGGGTAATATTCGAGCATGAAATTGTACTTTATAATGTTATACGTGTCCATGATATTTAATTGAAAATTACAAAAAATCTATACCAATGTTCTTAGTGAAACCGAAAGCATAAGGAAAAATGGGTGAATGTATGATTTTATTTGATACATGCAATATGATATTATTGATTCATGAAGTATTGAGAGTACATGGAAATTTATTTCGCATTTTTGAATAACCTATGCTATTTTTTCAAAAAAAAGTCGAACATGTATATATTTATATATTAATGTGTGAATTTATTTCATGACATGCAATTTCATATAATTGATCTATGATACCATGTGAATCTATAGCCAATTGCTTGGAATTTTAGAAAATCCTATCTATTTTTTTCAAAGGAACCGTGAGGCGTGCATTAGTATATGTTAATGTGTGATTTTAATTTATAACATGCAATAGTGTTTTAGTGATCTAGAATATGAATTAAACATCTTATGATTTTATTGAAATTTTACAAAACAATTACTCCTTGAAATCAAATAAGCCGTGAGTATATACTCAAAATGGTGATGATTCAAGAGGTCTTTGATGCATTTTATGATGTTATATTGTTACACTATAATGTATAAGCATATTATAATTGTTTGAAAATTTTATAAAATTGTTTGATGTACTTAGTGAAACAAATGAAAGCTTATATACCATTTATAGGTATATAAATGTTATATCATGACTTATATGACATACATATGTCATGGACTAATGTTCGACCTTATATTAATTTATTAGAATTTTAGCAAAATTATTAAGCATTTATTTATAAATGCCGAGACCTAGTATTAATATTAAAGTGATGATTGAACAATGGTTGAGTGATATTATGACATATTAATGACCATAGTGTATTTTAATACACTATATAATATTAGAAAAAATTTTGGACATTGTTTGGTAAATTAATGTAATTACCGAAACTGTTTAAAGATTTTAAGGATTTTAAACTTTTAAATCAATTTTGTTAGTAAATTATATGTCTAATAATATTTTAGACATATTTGGAAATTATTGATAATTTTCAAAATAATAGATTGGCAAAATTAAAATAGTCGTGAGCTATTTTAAAAGAATAGAAATAAGGATTTTGAATCCTTAAATTTTTATAATGAATTATATGTTTAAAATTATTTTTAAACATATTAAAACAGTTTATAAAAGAAATCAATTGAAAATTTATTTTCAAAAGATTTAATATTAAAATAAGGCTTAGTAATTAAATTACTAAGAAAAAGTCAAAATTATCGACTTTTGACATCAACGCATTTAAAGACGCTCGATAAACACGCAAATACGCCAGAAACGATCATTTACTAATGATATCACGTTAATATGAAAAGATTTCATGTTTAAAGTCATGAAATCGAAAAACGTGAGAAAACGCTGAACCATTTACTAAGAGGGTAAATTGGTCATTTATAACACATATCTCGCTTCTCTCAAGAACGAGAAATGTTAATTTGGTACGCGATCGAGAAACTAATTAAATTCATTAGGAATTCAATTCGGCCGATATGAAATATCGAGTTATCTTATAAGACTTGATAAGTCTCGAATTACGAACCGACGCACTAAAGCATCCTTTTATATAAAGGCGTGACGCCGACGCACCACCGGACGCCGACGAGTAAGGAAAACGATAAAGACGAACAATAATTTCTGTGGGCTTTATTACCAAAATGGAACGACTTTATCGCTTCTTTTCAACCGCCCTGTTTACGACTTTTCAACTAATGCTAAAATTTTTAAATGATTACCGCCAAAATGTTTACGCCAGATGTTGTATCCTATCCATGTATGATGTGATGTTAACGGGTTATTCCCAACTTATGAATGAAAATCGATATCGGATCCTATGCCAAGCGCTTATACCGCTAGATTAACGTGTACACCGATGGTGACCGTAGTCGTAAGGACACCACGGTCGGTCACGGGTCGTAGGCGAGGCCTCCTTCACGACTTTCGACTATGATAATATGATGACATGATAATAAGGGATATGGATCACGACACCAAGAAAACGCCGCCAAGCAACTTTTATAAACTCGTGAAAATATTTTAGTAAGACAAGGCATTTTCAAATAAAACCCTCGTGTCTTACCACTATATCAAAGAGTAATTAAACGAAAATGAAATGTTTTCGCATAAGTCCACCGGGTACAAATTTTGTACTTAGCCCGCATGTTTGTTTTAAATGTGCAGTTGAGCTTGGTCGATGATGGAGAAATGTTGAGAAAGCCATGTGTCCTCGATGTTCGTTAGAAATGGATAACCTCAATACATATCGTCATATATGTACTCACACCCTTCCAACAAAAACTCCGAACTGCTTTATTTTTCATGTTGAACACTATAACAAAGTGAACTATGAAGTCTTTCGATCATTATATCCTTCGATCCGTTAGTTAAGCCCTTTGAATTAAATTGTATAAGTGTATGTTTAATCTTAAGTTCTATATTCCTAATAATAGTCCGCCACCCGGTCATCCCGAGGGGCCGTGACAGAGTGGTATCGAGCTGTTGCTCTATGAAATCCCATTTCTTTCTAAACTAAGTCTAGAATTGAGTCACTAGACTTCTAGAAAATCTCATCGCTATTCTCAACACTTCATCACATCGAGCTCAACGGGAAAAAGGTAACTAGTTTCATTTGAGTTTATGAAACAAAAATTTTATATGATGATCAAATTTGAAAAGATTTTGAAGAAAAGGAAAAGGAAAGTTGTGATGTGGTGATAATTGAAATGATGAGTATTGAATGAAAAATTTTCAAAAGTCTTAAATTTTGAAAGTCGATAGCAATGATATGAAGTGGTTAAGTTGAAATGTATGTTTGAAATGAATCATGATGATTTAAGATGAGTGTATGAAAACAAAATGATATGTACGCTATGTATGAACGAAGAATGAGGTGATTTGGATGTTATGCTTATGAGTTATGAAATCTATGTTGATAATAAAGTATGCTATGCTTTGGAGAAGAACGAGACGATATAGGAAGTATGTTCACATAATGAAAAAAAAAAAAAAAAAAAAAGAATGATAGGAAGCATGAATGTGTTTTAATTTCAATTCGAACGGCGAAAGTGGAACGAAGATGATCGGAACGACATCGACTACGAAGAATGAAGAAGGTGGATGCTTATCACACCAAAGTGAGCGATCATAACCATAATTTCAACTCATGTGACTAAAGACCGAGATTTCGAACGGCAAGCTTCAATTTGAAGACGTGGACGTAATAATCATACTAAGTCGGCAGCAGCCATAGCGCCAGATGATGTCATTATTGGCACCTTCTCAAACGTTGTTATAATCGCGAAAATTTTCTGCACTGCGCAGTAAATTTGTTTTAACCATACTCTCTTGATAAGACTCCGCTTTTACGCATGGTTTTCGCCATGATTCCTAACATTCTGAACTTCATTTGTTATGAAGGACAGAATCTCTTTTCCAGCTCCCAAATACAGTAGAGTCTGGGTAAAGTCCAGCTTGAGTTTTAGGTAGAACAGAGGAACCTATAATACCGTGTAGCTTAACATAGCAATAGGAGTTTTGTTTACTAGATGGGTTAAGAATGTTTGGTTATAGGTGAATAGTATATCCTAGTTGATTAACCAAGTATTAAGCTACCCTATTTGCTATTAGGTATTAGTAGTGTCTAACAGCTTAGTTTTTGATCGTGATGTATGGAGGAGATGCGTTATATTGCGAGGAGGAGGGTAGACCTAACCCGACCCCTCAAGAGACTATTCAGATTCACCGGAAAGCTGGATGTGTGGCGAGGATCTAGGAGAGTTTTAATGTACTATTTTAGACCGTGGAGGAATGCGAGAGTTTATGGCGTGACGGACTCACGACGGCATTAAGCGCCTTCTTACTATACTTCCATGTGATTGGGAAGATTATGCTCGTGAGGTGTCCGAGATTACATTTACCCGCAACCGGAGGATATGACTTGATAGGTGATCTATCCAGTTCATTAGCCACCGACGACGATATAGCATCTATGGCGCAGCCGAGAGGACCTTATCTCCTCCACGGAATATACTTGGCGTGACGAGTCACCGAGTGGTCAGACACCGAGGTCCCACGGTAGTCGACATAAAGGGTTCCTCGATATCGGATCGATGAGGCGCACTTGTTCGTGCATTTGAGCAGCCAGCCTAGAGCATTGGGAGCCCCTGCCTTCCCACCTCTCGATTTTGGACATCCGTGCGCCCACCACTACCGCTTTACCACCGATGGCGCACCCCTACCACCACCGAGAGTTTCCGCCGACAAGACGGATTAGTGTGACAGCACTTTGATGGGTATAATCCCATCCACGACGCTACAGCCCGATTCGTGTGGATTATGGTCCATCGCGCGACATCCCGATGGTAGAGAGTAATGGAGCCGGACCTCTAGAGCATATGGCCAGTTGATGACTCGCATTTAGGAGGAAGAGGATCCCAAGAAGATGAGGAAGATTCTAGGAGTTGATGTAGCTAGTGATGTTGATGTAAAGTTTGAAGGATTATGTTATCTATTTTATGTATGTTTTATTTATGCTTTAAAAACTTGAACAAAGGGGAAAACGGAATTTTGTAAGGCTATAAAGCCGCTGTGTGTTGGACTTGAAATTTTGTAAAGCCTTAAGGCCGATATGTGTATGGTCTTCCTTTGAAACATTTTGGAAGCAAGTATGTAAGTAATCTGGATGTAAGGACTTGTGTTTGCAAAGTACGTTATCTATAGTGTCGCTGTAATTGTATGTATGTGTGATTCAAGAAGCTTTTGCAACAAATTTATGTATGACAAGAATGAAATGTTTTATTTAAGTTATCATTTCTAAAAAGGCAAAGAGATGAAATTTTACATATTCAAGTTATAAAATGATACATGATACTAATGATATATTTTACACAATGTAACGCCTCCTAGACAAGACCCCGAACGAGAAGTAAGAGGCAGAGGCGCATCTAGGAGACGAGGTAGAACTCCGAACAGAGGAACAAGTCGCACTCAACCACCCCACCTCAACCCCGACCGCAGGATAGAGGAATTGTTTTAAGACAAAACCTCCAACTTTCAACGGGAAAGGTAGTCCGGAGGATGCCGAACAAAGGATGAGAACCATCGAGAGAATTTTCACTTTTCTAAGGTGCACAACACAAGAAAGACTATCGTGTAGCCTTCCGCTTAAATGGGCTCATTGATTTCGTGGGAGGCCAGAAGAAAACTTTCACAAGCAGGCGTATGGAAGAATCGACTTGGGAAGATTTTAAAAGAGAAGTGTATGATAAGTATGTATCAAGAGTTACAAGAAAAGAAGGAACACGAATTCTTCTTGTTAAAACAGAAAAGATGTCGGTAATCGACACGATCGCACTTTCTCGCGAAATGTCTAGATATGCACCGGATCAAGTGGACACGGATTTAAAGATGGCCGAGAAATTTAGATCCGGTTAAGGCCGTAAATAAGAATGTCTCTCACCGGTCTTGGAGACACGACTTATAATCGAGGCTCTTACACGGCTTTGACATTGAGGCAAAGAATGCCGATGATAAGTCCGGATCACCCGATGCGTAATACCATGGACAGAGGAAAGAGAAAGTGGGATGCTAGTTTTGGTAATAGTAGCAGAGGAAGCTTTGAAAACAAAGGTAACAAACAAGAAGGCGGGGAACTCAAGAAATCAAGGACAAGGACGGAGGAAGCCAACCTTTATTCCTTCAACTGTGGGACCACAAGAGCAAACAAGGGCTCTTCCGCGCCCAAATGCCGAAAGATGCACACGGAATGTGCATGGCGGGCAATGGAAACTGCTTTCAAAGTGCGGTATGAGAGGACATTACGCAAACTTCGTCCGGGATACGCTCGTAAACAATTGTAAGGCCGAACCAACCCGTAATGTCCAACCGAGGGCTATCCAATTTCAGCCCCAACCTCAACAAAGAATCGCAGCCGCAACAATGGCAACAACCTCCACAACAACAAGCAGCAGACCACAACAACAAATACCACAACAAAGAAGGGCAGCCACCTCAAGAACGAAGACAACAACCACAACGGCAACGCGGCTGCAACAAAGAGCCTGCATAACAAAGAACAGCCCCAAAGAAAGGCAAGCACCACGTCACCGCAGCTACCCCAAGTTAGGCGATGCTTTGCACCGCAACAAAACGAACAGACCAGGAAACCCGGTGTATGGGAATCCTTCTCAACATGCTCATATAGTATTGTTCGACACGGGTGCTTCGCACTCTTTCATAGCAAAATCATGCGAGATCCGCGGGACTTAGTGCAATAAAAGCAAATCAGATATGAGAATCTCATCACCTATAGGAGGAATTATGATCGTTACACATTTTTGCTCGAACCTAGAGTCGAACTTAGGATCACTAAGGGTTCTAGCAAATAATTTGAACATAATGATCATGGGTGACGAGATATAATCCTAGAATGGACCGTTAGTCAGAAACCACTCCACGATTCTTTGCAATGAAAGGAAAATATCATTTCACTTTCCGGCAAGAAGCAACGATTTCCATGGAATCGCATGGGAAAGAGAGTCCCAATTGTGTCCGCATTGAAGGCAAGAAACATGATGAATAAGAAGGATACCATGCTTTCCTCGCTTACCGAACGGAGAAGAAAAGCCGAATCAAGATAGAAGATATTGAAATTGTTAAGGAATTTTCGATGTATTTCAAAGGATCTACCAGATTACCTCCCGACAGACAGCTGAATTTACCATTGATTTGGAACCGTGATCGCCCAGATCAAAGGCACCCTACGTAATGGCTCCAAAGGAATTGGAAGAACCGAAAATCCAAACCAAGAATTGTTGGACCTAGGTTTCATTAGACCTAGTGTTTCGCCTGGGAGCGCCAGTATTGTTCGTTAAGAAAAGGATGGATCCTTAAGGATGTGTATGACTATCGAGAGTCGAACAAGATGACGCTTAAGAACAAATATCCTTTACCAAGAATCGACGATTTGTTTGATCAACCGAGAGGAGCAGTATATTTTCAAAATTGATCTTAAGTCGATACCATCAACTCAAGGTACGACCAAGACATAGCTAAAACCGCATTCAACAAGATATGGCCATTATGAATTTGTAGTTATGCCATTCGGATTAACTAATGCACCAGCGGTGTTTATGGACCTCATGAACCGAGTGTTTCATCCGCATTTAGACAAGTTTGTATTAGTTTTCATAGATGACATTCTCATCTATTCGAAAATGAGGAAGACCATAAGGAACATCTAAGAATGGTGTTACAAACTCGAGGAATGAAAGATTGTTTGCTAAGTTCAAGAAATGCTAATTTTGGCTAAAGGAAGTATGTTCCTAGGACACATCGTGTCCGCAGATGGAATCAAAGTGATCCACCAAAGTGGAAGAAGGCAAGAATGGAAATCACCGCGAACTCGTAATGAGATCCGAGTTTTCTAGGTTAATGGTTATTATAGGAGATTCATTGAGGATTCTCCAAAATAGCAAGACCAATGACCCAATTACTCGAAAGGAGTTAAATACACTGACTGGGAACGCGAGGCGAAGTTTTCAAGAACTCAAGGAAAGGTTAACAAGTGCACCAAAGGTTAGCATCCCGTAATCAAATAAGGAATATGTGGTTTATACCGATCAAGAATGGATTAGGATGCTTTGATGCAAGAAGGAAAAGTAATAGCGCACGATCACGACAACTTAGACCACATGAGCTAAACTACCCAACACACGATTTAGAGTTAGTGCAGGGTTCATGCACCGAAAATATGGAGACACCATCTCTATGGAGTGAGATGCTAAATTTATACAGATCATAAGAGTTTGAAATATTTTTCGAGCAAAGAGATCTAAACACGAGGCAAAGAAGATGGCTCGAACTAGTAAAAGACTACGATCACGGTATTAACTATCACCCGTAAAGCAAATGTAGTAGCCGACGCCTGAGTCGTAAAAATCAAACTCATTTGGGATATCTCCTGACACGAGAAGATAAACTTGTCGAGGAATTCAGCAAATTAAGAATTGAATTGATTAAACAGCCAGAGACGATCAAGAATTGTATTGCTACACTCACCATGACACCCGATCTAAGAAAAAGGATCATTGAGAGACAAAGGATTGAGGAAAAGTTGGAAAAGATAAGAGAAAGAGCGAGAATCGCGAATTGAAAATTTCCGCGAAGCATCGATAATGCTTTAATGTTCAAAGGAAGAATATATGTTCCCGATGATGCCGAGATTCGAACAACATAATGAGCGAGGCTCATGATACACCTTATACCGCCCATCCAGCAAGACGTAAGATGTACCAAGACCTAAAAGAGAAATTCGTGGAAGGCATGAAACGAGACATAGCTTTTTCAGAGAACGCCGCTTTGTTTGCCAACAGTAAAAGCTTTACACCAACGTCCCTATGGGAAGTTACAACCGCTGGGTATACCGAATGGAAATGGGACGAAATAACGATGGATTTCACATGATTTACCCAAGTCTCGAAAAGGAAACACTACTATATGGGTAATAGTAGATAGACTCACCAAGCGCGCCACTTACCAATTCAAAATACATATGGAGTCGATAGACTAGCCCGTATATACGTAAAAGAAGTGATACGACTACATGGAGTACCAAAATCCATTACATCGATAGAGACTCCAAGTTTACATCGAAATTTTGACGAGCCTACAAAAGAGTTGGGAACAAAGTTAAACTTCAAGACAAAGATTTCACCCACAAACCGACGGGCGTCGAAGGACAATCCAAACTCGAAGATATGCCGAGAACCGTAGTACTAGATCGAGGTACTAAATGGGAAGACATTCTACCTCTTATCGAGTTTGCTTATAATAATAGTTATCGTTTACCATTGATATGGCCCCATATGAAGCTTTGTATGGCAAGAAATGTAGATCACCACTTTATTGGGATGAAGTAGGTGAAAGGAAAATAGTAGGCCGTAGTGATAAATGAAATGATTGAAATCGTCCGACTGATTAGGCAAAGAATCAGGAAGCTCAAGATAGACAGAATCCTACCGACACGCTGAGATCGGAGCTGCATTTCAAGTTGGAGACAAAGTATTTCAAAGTCTCCATCGGGGGATCACCAGACGGTGTGAAAGGAAAACTAAGACCCCGCCACATAGGACCATACGAGATCCTAGAAAGAATAGGCTCAAGAGCCTATAAGTCGCTCTCCCGCCCAACTGGGAAATGTGCATAATGTTTTTCACGATCTCAACTAAGGAATATGTGTACGATCCAAAACACGTGATCCGTCAAAACAACGTAGTTCTAAATCCGCATATGAGTTATGAAGAAGAGCCTATCGCAATACTAGACCATAAAGTTCAACAACCGAGGAACAAATCAATTTCACCGGTCAAAGTATCGCGGAATCATCACTGCAAGAAGAAGCTACGGGAGCTAGAGGATACAAGAAAGGAACAATACCCCGCTTTATTCTCAGAAGGTATACAAATTTCGGACTAAATTTCTTTTAAGGGGTAGGATGTAATAACCCGCAGCTTTAAAAGCCTAATTACGGCCTTTAAAACCCGAAATAAAATTTTGCCGTGAAATCAATCACATATGAAATCAAGTATGATTTCAATTGTTTACAAGGAATATTTCTGTTACACACTCACCGGTTAGTGAATGATGTAAATCGAATGTTTTAACTTTTATCTAGAAGACATTTTTAACGTCGAACGATATCGATCGTTGAAATGTCACGACTTTTCTTAAGCAATCAAGTTGGAATTATATTCCATTGTGAATGGAATATTTTATAATGAGATTACGAGTATTTACGACCATTTTAAAGATGAGTCGACACGTAGCGCTTTGAGACGCTTTCAAACGCCAACGCTAGAGATAAGACGAACGATGGTTTTAATGATCAAGAAACTTTAGGAAATTATTTCTTATGGTATTTTTATGATATTAAAGTACTAATAAGCATTTTATTAATGCTTGAACATTTGAATTAATTTTTATATCAAAATCGATTTCAAAACCCTAATTATTCAAATTAGGTTTCTTTCAAATTAAATGCTCTTCCTAATTATCCTATGATATAATTATCATATAATTTATATACCAAAGTGTATATACCTATTAATGTCATGAAATAAAAATTTTAACCTATGAATTAATTAAATGGCCGATAGCCATTTATGTTGTGCACAAATCAATTATCTTCTTCCTTTATACTATTTAATTAACCTATGATATTAAATATCATCTAAATCATATATTATGATTTATATATCTATAATTAGCATGACATAGAATTTTACCCTATAGTTTGGCCAAATGGCCGAGAGCTACACATATAGGAATATAAATCTTAATTGTTTCTTTTAACTCACATTTGCATATATATATATATATTCAGATTTTGCTTCACCAAATCTTCCACTAATGATATGTTGTAGCTAGTTTCAAGAAGATTGTGTAAGTACACAATGATTAAGTTCCCACCATCTACATAGAATAATAATATAATGTGAAGTGGTCTCAGATTTGCACGTGAGGCCGAGAGTGAGCAGTATAGGGGTTGGCTTCAGCTTTTTTATTTCTCATTCCTCACTTAAACACCCAACACTCATCACCTCCCTTTCTCTCTCTCCAACACTCAAAAAACTCTCTCTTCTCTCTCTCAAAACAGCCATAGCCGAGAGCTCTCCCTCTCCCATAGCCAAGCTTCAATTCCTTCCTTTCTTCCATATCAAGTGTAGAACCTTGGACATTGTTCCATTAAACCATACATCCAAGGTAGGATTTGAAACAAAACACCTATGGTCTTCGATTTTATTCAAAAATTTCGAAGGATATGTCTAGTTCTTCGTACGTGATATAGATGATCATAGTTGGTGATATTTTGCTATTGCATGTATGTAAATGACGAGAAGTATGTAGATAGGTGTTCTTGTTTTCAAAATGTATTGATGTATGTTTTAGTCCCAAAATTTTCGAACCTATAGCTATATTAGGTTCTATGATTTTGTAACATGTTTTCAAGCTCGATCATATTTTAAAATTTATTCAAAATGTATAAAAATTGTTTGAAAGGAGCCGAGAGCTTTGGGGTAATATCGAGCATGAAATTGTACTTTATAATGTTATACGTGTCCATGATATTTAATTGAAAATTACAAAAAATCTATACCAATGTTCTTAGTGAAACCGAAAGCATAAGGAAAAATGGGTGAATGTATGATTTTATTTGATACATGCAATATGATATTATTGATTCATGAAGTATCGAGAGTACATGGAAATTTATTCGCATTTTTGAATAACCTATGCTATTTTTTTCAAAAAAGTCGAACATGTATATATTTATATATTAATGTGTGAATTTATTTCATGACATGCAATTTCATATAATTGATCTATGATACCATGTGAATCTATAGCCAATTGCTTGGAATTTTAGAAAATCCTATCTATTTTTTTCAAAGGAACCGTGAGGTGTGCATTAGTATATGTTAATGTGTGATTTTAATTTATAACATGCAATAGTGTTTTAGTGATCTAGAATATGAATTAAACATCTTATGATTTTATTGAAATTTTACAAAACAATTACTCCTTGAAATCAAATAAGCCGTGAGTATATACTCAAAATGGTGATGATTCAAGAGGTCTTTGATGCATTTTATGATGTTATATTGTTACACTATAATGTATAAGCATATTATAATTGTTTGAAAATTTTATAAAATTGTTTGATGTACTTAGTGAAACAAATTAAAGCTTATATACCATTTATAGGTATATAAATGTTATATCATGACTTATATGACATACATATGTCATGGACTAATGTTCGACCTTATATTAATTTATTAGAATTTTAGCAAAATTATTAAGCATTTATTTATAAATGCCGAGACCTAGTATTAATATTAAAGTGATGATCGAACAATGGTTGAGTGATATTATGACATATTAATGACCATAGTGTATTTTAATACACTATATAATATTAGAAAAATTTTGGACATTGTTTGGTAAATTAATGTAATTACCAAACTGCTTAAAGATTTTAAGGATTTTAAATCCTTTTAAATCAATTTTGTTAGTAAATTATATGTCTAATAATATTTTAGACATATTTGGAAATTATTGGATAATTTTCGAAATAATAGATTGGCAAAAAATTAAAATAGCCGTGAGCTATTTTAAAAGAATAGAAATAAGGATTTTGAATCCTTAAATTCTTTTATAATGAATTATATGTTTAAAAATTATTTTTAAACATATTAAAACAGTTTATAAAAAGAAATCAATTGAAAATTTATTTTCAAAAGATTTAATATTAAAATAAGGCTTAGTAATTAAATTACTAAGAAAAAGTCAAAATTATTGACTTTTGACATCAACGCATTTAAAGACGCTCGATAAATACGCAAATACGCCAGAAACGATCATTTACTAATGATATCACGTTAATATGAAAAGATTTCATGTTTAAAGTCATGAAATCGAAAAACGTGAGAAAACGTTGGACCATTTACTAAGAGGGGTAAATTGGTCATTTATAACACATATCTCGTTTCTCTCGAAGAACGAGAAATGTTAATTTGGTACGCGATCGAGAAACTAATTAAATTCATTAAGGAATTCAATTCGCCGATATGAAATATCGAGTTATCTTATAAGACTCGATAAGTCTCGAATTACGAACCGACGCACTAAAGCATCCTTTTATATAAAGGCGTGGACGCCGACGCACCACCGGACGCCGACGAGTAAGGAAAACGATAAAGACGAACAATAATTTCCTGTGGGCTTTATTACCAAAATGGAACGACTTTATCGCTTCTTTTCAACCGCCCTTGTTTACGTGATTTTCAACTAATGCTAAAATTTTTAAACGACACCGCCAAAATGTTTACGCTTTGTATGTTGTATCCTATCCATGTATGATGTGATGTTAACGGGTTATTCCCAACTTATGAATGAAAATCGATATCGGATCCTATGCCAAGCGCTTATACCGGCTAGGATTAACGTGGTACACCGATGGTGACCGTGTCGCTGTAAGGACAATTCACGTCGGTCACGGGTCGTAGAAGCGAGGCCTCCTTCACGACTTTCGACTATGATAATATGATGACATGATAATAAGGGATATGGATCACGACACCAAGAAAACGCCGCTCAAGCAACTTTATAAACTCGTGAAAATATTTTAGTAAGACAAGGCATTTTCAAATAAAACCTCGTGGTCTTACCACTATATCAAGTAGTAATTAAACGAAATGAAATGTTTTCGCATAAGTCCACCGGGTACAAATTTTTGTACTTACCGCATGTTTGTTTTAAATGTGCAGTGTTGAGCTTGGTCACGATGATGGAGAAATGTTGAGAAAGCCATGTGTCCTCGATGTTCGTTAGAAATGGATAACCTCAATACATATCGTCATATATGTACTCACACCCTTTCCAACAAAAACTCCGAACTGCTTTATTTTTCATGTTGAACACTATAACAAAGTGAACTATGAAGTCTTTCGATCATTATATCCTTCGATCCGTTAGTTAAGCCCTTTCAATTAAATTGTATAAGTGTATGTTTAATCTTAAGTTCTATATTCCTAATAATAGTCCGCCACCCGGTCATCCCGAGGGGCCGTGACAATTACAATGTTATAATATAATATTTAATCATGTCATAAATTATTTGGAATTTTTAGAAATTGTTTGTTAATTAGTTGGTAATTATCTTATAATTACCGAATTGCTTGAGAATTATATATTGTTGAATGAATGGTTATGATAGACTATAGGTTATATTTGTGACATATATTGATGTTGGGATATTATACTATGTGTATATCAATTTTGAAATTTTGGATAATTATTCCATATTATATGGAATTACCGAATTATATATATGTATATATACTAATAAATGACAAACAACATCATATGGATTTTATAAATTATATTCTGGACCATAGTGTATAATAATACACTATATTAATTTTGAAAATCTTTCAAAAGTCATTTAGTATTTTAAATTAATTATCGAGATTTTCGATAATTAATAAGGATTTTAAATCCTTTTAATTCAGTTTAATAATAAAATATAGGTCTAATTAATATTCGGACATATTTGAAATTTATGAAATTTTATAAACATAGATTACTATGTTTGAGACAAACGTAAGGTTATTAACGCTTTAAAATCGAAAATACGCGCTTTTAATTATTAAGTGGTTTATTTAAATGCTAAATCATTTATAAGTCCTTTCGATTTACGTGATAAATCAAGAAATGGGACTTACGATTCTTAATCGATCAAAATTGATTTATAAAATAAAATGGTAAGAAATTACTATTTGAAAGTCAAAATTGTCGACTTTGTCGACAAATGTCGACTTCGCTGACTTTTAAAGTCAAACGCATTATTATACGCTCGATAAACACGCCTAATACACGAAGGTGTACTAATTGAGTATAAGACCATTAGTAATAAAAGATTTCACAAATGAAACTTTATATCGAGATACGTGCTCATACGTTAAAACGCTTAAACCGAAAGCGTTAAACCGAATAGTCGAACGATCTCGGGAATCCAGAACAATTCAATCTAATAACGATTTGAAAGCATAGTGAATTCATTGAGGAATTCAGTTTACATCGATATAAAATATCGGGTTATCTTTGCTTTTGAAAGTCTCGAGACTCGAGCGACGCATCAAAGCCTCGCCAGAATGTGTGGACGCAAACGCCGCGATCGATACCGACATACTAACAAACCTAGACTCGATTTACAACGAACCATAGTCCGTGGGCTTTATCTTCAAAATGTGGGCCCTTTTCACCCCACTAGGACGTGACTTCATCGTTATTCCAAACGAGCTTATTTACAAGATTTATTCGACAACCGCTGACAAATGTTTACTACATTACCGCCAAAATATTCTGCTTTGTGTATGGATCCTATCCGTTATGCCGGGTAGGGTAGGGCGATGGTTGGAACTTTATTATGACAAAGTTATGTCATTTGGGTCGCGCCAACCTTTTAAATGTCGGGTCCCGTGCCGGATGATAAATGCCCGCTAGATCGCGTGAAGGTGGAACTATCGCTATGTTAACATATGCTTGTGAGAGCGATCGCAGGTCAGACGGATTATGGTCGGTCACGGCGTCAGACGGGAGGCCTCCTCTCGACGCTTAATTTTTAATATTGTTATGAATTGTTACTATGAGATACGGACCATACACACCAAGAAAATGCTCTACCGAGCTATGTTTATAAACTGAATGTTTTAGTAAGCACAAGGCATTTCAACTAAAACCCTCGTGACTTACTCGATATTGGCAACAGTAATCTTATATCAAATGTTTTCGCACGAGTCCACCGAGTGCAATTTCTTGTACTTAGCCCCGCATGTTTGTTTTAAACGCAGTTGAGCTATGATGGTGATGATGGAGGATGTGTTGAGAGTCCAAAGGTCCTCGATCGCTTATTTAGATTTGTTACCAATACATATCATCATATATGTATTCACACACTTTCCGCCGCTAAACTCCGAACTCTTTACTTTATGTCACGAATTATTGAGGTCCATCGCACCATGGTAATTTTGGGTCCGATGGCCTAAACCTTTAATCATCGATATCAGACATCGAACCTATCGAGCATGCTAATTGTAGTCGATGTGTACCTCATCGTAGTCGTTGTCCTATAATACTATTCCTAGTATTAGTCACCCTCTAGTCCGGTCGTCCGGAGTCGGGCGTGATGATTTGCAAATATGAGTTTGGCCAAGGAAAGTGAATTTCTCGACATATCATTACAACAGATGGAATCGTAATCGACCCCGCTAGAGTTCAAGCGGCACGCGATTGGAAATCGCCGACGATACTGATAGAGACTCAAGTTTTCGGGTTTAGCAGACATTACCAAGGTTCATAGAAGGATTCTCCAAGATTGCGAGAACTATGACTCAATACCTTCAAAAAGGAATTATGTCGCAACGAACCCAAGAATATGAGGAAAGTAGTCAAGAGTTAAAGAACAGATTGACTACCACGCCAGTTTTGGCGATACCAGAATCAGAAAAAGGATATACCCTGTATCTCGATGCATTAGAGAGTGGACTAAGAATGGTCCCGATGCAAGAAGAAAGAGTGATAGCTTATGCTTCACGATAGTTGAGACCTCAAGAGCCCGTATATCCTATATACGATCTAGAATTTGCAGCTATTGTTCATGCTCTGAAGAATTAGAGACATCTTTTGCATGGATCCAAGTGTGAGATCTTTTCGATCACAAGAGTTCAAGTATTTCTTCGAGCGTAAATATTTGAGCACGCGCCAAAATCACCTTTTTGATCAACTAGTCTTCGAGTGACGAATCCTAATCGATTTAGCCTTTTCCCAGAAAGCGAATGTTGTCGCCGACGCCAAGAGAAAAGGCTAAATCCAGCTAGGATTCGTCCTTACCGCAGAGAGGAGTTGATCAAAGAGTTTGAAGAGGTGAGTTTGCAAATGATGCTACCACCGATATTGCGAAGAGATTATAGTCGCCTTATCGATACCCCGATTTGAGAACAAGAATCACGAAGGATCAAAGATAAGATCAATGATAGAAAAGCTACGAGTTAAGATCAAAAACAAAAGCCGTAAGAATATCATGAAGTTAGATAACGCAATCATGTTCGTAAACATGATGTATGCACTAATGAGGATGATTTAAAGAACGAGATTATGAGTTAAGCTCATAACAAGCCCTACACCGCACACCCAGGAAGCACAAAGATATATCAAGGTCTAAAGCAAAGGTTTGTGAGGGTAGGAATAAAGCGAGAGATAGCCTCATTTGTTGATCAATGTTAACGTGTCAACAAATTAAAGCTTTGCACCAGCAGCGTATGGTAAATTGCAACCACTGGAGATTTCCTCAGTGGAAATGAGATCACATAGCTATGGATTTCGTGACTAGTGTACCCAAAATGAAGCGAGATAATACAGCTATTTGGGTGAAATCTCAATAAGAGATGAGTACAAGAGTGAATTGCAAGACAATAAGCTTCATCCACAAATGGATGGTCAATCCGAAAGAACCATATAGACGCTAAAAGATATGATGAGAATCTTGATATAGGATCGAGGAGATCAACGGTAGCGAGTCCTACCATTGATTGATTTCTGCATACAACAGTCACCAAGCAACGATTTATATGATGCTTTATGAAAACTTTTTCGACAGAAAGTGTAGATCACCGCTTTTTGGGACAAAGTTGGAGAAAGACAAGTGCTTGGACCAGAAGCGATTCAAGAAATGGTCGTAATCGTATGACAAATAAAGAAAGGAATCCAAGAAGCTCAAAATCATCAAAAGTCCTGCGCAGATAAAAGACGTACGGAGCTAAGCTTCAAGATTGAAGACATTGTATTCTTGAAAGTATCTCATTCCAAATGAATACATCACTTTGGAATTAAAGGAAAGCTCGTACTAAGATTTATTAACAGTACGATTCTAGAGAAGATTTGGGTCAGTTGCCTACAGATATCAAGAGAATATCCATATGTGTTTCATATGTCGCAGTTATGAAGATATGTGTTTAATCCAAAACACATCAGATATCAAGAGAATATTGTTCGTGAACAATATCTAAGCTATGAAGAGAAGCCATAATGTATTCTTGATCGAAAGAATCAACAACTAGGAATAAGTCGATTCCTTTAGTCAAGATTCTATAGAGGCATCATGGCCTAGAAGAAGCGACTTGAGAATTTGAAGAAAAGATGAAAGAGAAGCACTCGAACTATTTTCAGAGGTACTAAATTTCCGACTAAATTTTTAAGGGGAGAATGTAATACCCCAGATTCTCATAGCTCTCATTGTTGCTAAGCACGTAATTAATTAGAAATTAATTACGTGAGTGACTAGGAACAATGCATCCTCGTATAAGATTTTATAAAGTTTTAACTTAAAGATTTATCTTAGAATTTTACAGTTGATTAATTTAACAATGAATTTCAATTCATTGTTCTAATTCAACGTTTGTTTTAGAAAGAATGATTTATGAAAGTTTCAACTTGCTAGAAATTTCTATATTTCTATTTGAATCATCATGATTTAATAATTTCAAAAGTTACATTATGTTATCATTATTTTTAAGCTTATATTATAGTAAACAAGATTCTAGAACAAATGTAGCTTATTAAAGAAGCTAAAGGATTAGCTTATTCTAGAAGCCATTTAAAGGCTTGTAAAGGAAGCCTTAAATAGTAACTAAGACCTTAGATATAAATATGTTCTTAGCTTGTTCAAGACTCCATTTGCTCCCATTATTCCCAAAATTTTCGAAGCACACACACACCACACACCACCGAAAATTCTCTCTTCCAAGCTCAAGATCCGGACTTCCAATCTTCTTCAACTCGGTAGATCTACATCTTAAGGAGGTAGATTTCTAATCTTATTCAAGTTTTGAAGTTAAAAATCAAAGTGAAAAACCCATCCTGAACCCCAAAACTTTCGCCATATCGCCATGTCCTTTCTGGGTTTTGTTCTTCGATTTTTAGTACATGTATGCATAGATCTATCTATATAGCGTAATATTATGTTGAGAAATCAAAGAAAAATCCCCTCCTTAACCTCTATATGTTTCGGCCATCATGGGCTATGTTTCAAGGATTTTCGTTTTTCAATTTTTAGTTCACATATGTTTAGATCTACCTTCTTTGAGATGATTTATGTTGGATCTATAGTTTGATTGGTTGGTTTCATGAAAAACCTAAATTTTATTCAAGAACCCTAATTGTTATCTTGAAGTTATGTTGATGATTTCTTAAATCAAGCTTAGATCTATGTTATTAAAGACGTTTGTGCATGATTAGAGTTTATTTTGAAAACAAAAATCGAACCCTCCAAAATTCTTGTGAGGACCGAAAATATAGGGCTTGACTTCAAAATGATTTGGCTTTGATTTGTTTAAAATAAACTTGTAGTTATGTAATTGTATACCTATGATTGTGTTTTATGAAAGAAATTAGAGTTTAATCCAACGTATATGAAAAACCCTAAATTAAAGTGCCTATGTAATGTCAAGAACTTATCGTATTAATTTTATTTGAGATGTTTGATTTCAAAAGTATGATCTAGTATATTAAATTAGCCTATTTTGAATTATTGAGATTTTTCTATGCTTATACGAAAAAGTTAGATTTCGTTAGTTTGAGTATATCAAAGGATTTTGTGATTTTGACCTGATATTTGAAATTGGATTTCAAAACATAGATTCTTATGAGTATATAACTTGATCAAGACTTACTTGATCGAAGTTTCCAAACGGAAGATTAGAAAGATTTTCATATATATATATATATATCGTTATGATATCCCATATATATATATGGAGTTGAAAAGATTTAAGTTCTCATAAACTACATTCTTAATATGTTGAATAGTTTAGTTTTGGATGCATTGACCTAGCAGCTTAGCTTAATCATAGAGTATCGAGAGAGTTTTAGTAGAGGCTCAAGAGTTAGAAACTCTTAGTTCCTCTTTCCCGATTTATTCTTCTTATTTCCTTATTAAGGAACAAGTGAAGGTAATAGAGATCAAGAAAGGAAAGACAGAAAGTCTCGAGTAAGCCGATTTCCGTGGGCTTTCTAAACTAAAATTTGTTTATGCACAAGTTTATGATATTAAGCATGTGAAAATTTTATAAAGCTAATCGACTTACTGCTTTTTGAGCATATTGCATATTGCCTATCTACGAGAGATTTACGATATCGGCCCTATGCTAGACGAGTCGCTAGTAAGTGTTTGTGTACAGTGGCCTTCGCCAAGGTGTTTGAGAATGAGGCCTCACTTCTCAACACAAGAGTGCGAGATATGGTGTTTATTTAAGATTTGTCTGCAGACATGTTATGATTTGAATTGTTAGCACGCATATTGATCATGAAGTAAGAAATTTCGTAAAGTATGATTCATAGGTTATTTTCTTAAAACCCCGTGAATCTAAGAAAGTGGCAAGTCGATTATATAGCTCTAAGAGCATGTTTCAGCTTATTTTCGCAATTTCCCACCGAGTGCATCAGTACTCATGCCCCGCATGTATTTCTAAATGTGCAGTAGTGAGAGATGACAATGGAGATTGAATCTTGAGCTAAGACCGATTTTGCCATGTTTTATGTTTGCCCGGTTTATGTCTTCATACATAAACTCGCCTACTCTTTTGTCGCCAACTCTTGTTATGATTTTGATGTATTATGATCGTAGTTCGATGGGTTAGACATTTGATGACATGTTTCAATTCATGTCAAAGATCTTCGCATCGCTTGCTAAATTGATTTATATCCAACTTTGGTCATTTGGTTAATCACGTGTCTAATGACTCGTCTTTCCTTAAAATGACAACTGTTTATAATTGCAAGTCTCTTGAAATAACTAGTCACTTCATTTCCTTCCGCCCGTCACACTTCGATTAGTCACTAATACAAGATTAGATAGGTCAGTGACAACGCTCCGCATAACGCAGAGCTTCAAAATGAAATAATGAGCGAGGCTCACGATACACCCTACACCGCCCACCCAGCAAGATTAAGATGTACCAAGACCTAAAGGAAAAGTTCGGTGGGAAGGCATGAAACGAGACATAGCTTCTTTTGTAGAACTGCCTTATTTGCCGCCAGTGAAAGCGTTACATCAACGCCCCACGGAAAGTTACACCGTTGGAAATACCCGAGTGGAAATGGGATGAGATAACGATGGACTTCGCTATTTAATTTACCTAAATCAAAAAGAGAGAACACCGCTATATGGGTAATTGTTGATAGACTCACAAAGAGTGCTCACTTTCTACCAATTCATAATACCTATGGATGTGACAAGTTAGCCGAGCTGTACGTAAAGGAAATTATACGACTTCATGGAGTGCCAAAATCTATTACATCTGATAGAGACTCCAAGTTCACATCAAGATTCTGGGTTAGCTTACAAAAAGAATTGGGTACGAAATTGAATTTCAGTACGGCATTTCACCCACAGACTGATGGACGGTCGGAAAGAACGATTCAGACACTAGAAGATATGTTGAGAACAGTAGTGTTGGATCGAGGTGCAAAGTGGGAAGATGTTTTACCCCTTATTGAGTTTGCCTACAATAATAGCTATCAAGCGACGATTAGTATGGCCCCATACGAAGCCTTGTATGGCAAGAAATGTAGATCACCGCTTTATTGGGATGAAGTGGGTGAGAGGAGGATTATAGGGCCAGACGCAGTAAATGAGATGATTGAAATCGTCAGGCAAATTAGGCAAAGAATAAAGGAAGCTCAAGATAGGCAGAAATCTTACGCTGATACGCGTAGATCTGAGCTACAATTTGAAAATGGAGATAAAGTGTTTCTTAAAGTCTCTCCATCGAAAGGGATTGTCAGGTTTGGACTGAAAGGAAAACTAAGACCCCGTTTTATAGGACCCTAGGAGATCCTAGAGAGGATAGGTCCAGTAGCCTATAGGTTGGCTCTTCCGCCAAATCTGGGGAATGTACACAACGTTTTTCACGTGTCACAACTAAGAAAATACGTACATGATCCAAAACACGTGATCCATCAAAACGACGTGATCCTCAAGCCAGACATGAGCTATGAAGAAGAACCCACAGCAATACTCGACCATAAAGTTCAGCAATTACGAAACAAGTCAATTCCGCTAGTCAAAGTGCTGTGGAGACACCACGGATAAGAGGAAGCCACGTGGGAACTTGAAGACGCCACGAAAGAGCGATACCCCGAATTATTATTTTTTCTAAAGGTATACAAATTTCGGGATGAAATTTCTTTTAAGGGGGGTAGAATGTAATATTCCGAAGAAACGAAAGCCTATTTACGATATTTAAACCCGTAAATTAGGGTTTTGTCGGGTATTAATTTTGAAAGACATCGAATATTGATTTCGATTCAGTCTCGAAGTAACGAATTCCTTTTTATATTCACCGAGAATTGTGAATTAAGGAATAGAATGTTACGAAGAGTTCAAGAAGATAATTTTAACTTCGACTCACGTATCGATAGTTGAAATTTTATGAAATTTTCTAAAATAAGCTTGGAATTAAATTCCAATATAAATGGAATATTATTTATAAAGTAAGTGCGATCTTATTACGACCATTTTGAGATGAGTCGAGTATTAACGTTTTGAGACATTTCGAACGTTAACATCTAGAGACGATTTGAAAAATGGGTTTAATGATCAGGAAATTATAGCATTTAATTTTCTATGATTATTTTATATAATTAGAGTATTATTAAGCATTAAAATCAATGCTAAAGCATGAAGAACTCGATAATGACCAATTGCTAGAATTCGAAAACCCTAATTTGAATTTTAGGGTTTTCTCACATGAAATGATACCATTAATTTTTCCTATGTTATAAATTATTATCTAAACCATATGTTATGACATATATATGTATATATGGCACGAAAATGACTTATGTACCCCTTGTGAAATGAAAGAGCCGTGACTTAGGTTTATTAGCATATTCACGCCACTTTTTGTAATATGCTTTGCTATGCTATGTTTTTAATTAATTAAATGATATGTATTTTATATTTATGATTTGTATCTTGATTAATACATAGTATTAATGTATTAAAATAAAATCATTGCTTTGGATCCCATAAGAGCCGATGGCTCTCTTCTCTTTTTGGGCATGCTTGCTTAGTTCAAAGCCCATCATTAGTGTAAGGCTATTAACACTAGGTTATGATCACTAAGTGAGTCATAACCCACTCACCAAAAGGCTTCCACATATTTTATTTTTCTTTCAGAATGGCCGAGAGAGAGATGTACATAGAATGGGATACTCATCTTCTTCTCTCATTACACACTCACTCAACACTCAACACTCTCAAAACACTCCTCCCTCTCTCTAAAATCTGCAAGAACCGAGAACACCCCCTCCCCCATTTTTAAAAAAAATTTGTTCATCTTCTTCTCCTCCTTCACAAAGCTTGACACTTTAAACTTGTTCCTTGAATCCATACCAACACAAAGGTGAGGACCGATCAAAGCTTCGACTTTCCTCTTATTTTTACAAAAAATAATTTGAAGGTTGATCTTGGTTAATGCATGTTGTTCCTAGTATTCTTGTTTGTAAAATATAGCTAATGCATGTTAAGTTTAAAGCTTAGATTATGTTTATAATATATTCCGAAAATGTTATCAAATGTTTGTTGATGTTCGAAATGCTTGAAAATTATTTTGAGGTTGGATTATTGATCTATGATGTTATAGGAGTTCATAGTGATTTATTTGGAATTTTTGGAAAATCCTATGCTATTATTTTGAAATGGCCGAGACTTAGAAAAATTATATCTTGGTGTATAATTTTTATTTTAGACATGCAATTGTATATTAATGATCTAGGACCTAGATTATGTATTACATGAATTTATTAGAATTTTTGAAAGTCCTATGCTATTTTTTTCAAAAATGCCGAAAGCTTAGAAAATTTTTATGTTAAAGTACGAATTTTATTTGATACATGCAATGGTATATTATTGACTTAGGATATGATTTATGCATCCTATGTTTTTATTAGAATTTTTGGAAATCGGTTGCTCATTATTTTCGAAAAGGCCGAGAGCTTCCAAGCTTGGTTTGATGATTTGTGTGTTGTTCTAATATGATGTTATGATGTTGTATTGTTATACTATAGTGTATAAGCATAGTGTATAATTATTAGAATTTTTGGAAACCAATTACCTATTGATTCAAAAACCGAGAGCTTCAAGCTCTATAAGGTGATGATTCAAATGGTTTTTGGTAAATGTTATGATGTTATATTGTTATACTATAGTATTTGAGCATGGTATAATTATGTTGGAATTTTTACAAAATGTTTGGTATTAAATTTGGAATTACCGAAAGCATAAGGATTTTAAATCCTTGATAAAGAAATTGTTTATGATGGACTATAGGTTATTAATATGTTATAAATCAATGTTGAGACCTTGTACTAATTGTATAAAATTTTTGAGAATTATTGGACAATTATTTCAAAATTACCGTGACCTATTATAAAAGAATAGATGATAATCGATTTTTATATGGATGATATTAATACATATTAATGACCATAGTGTATAATAATACACTATATGAATTTAGAAAAAAATTTGAAAACCATTTGGTAATTTTCATGAAATTACCGAGAGCTATTGTGGATTTATAAGGATTTTTAAATCCTTTTTAATTAAGTTTAATAATATATTATATGTCTAAACATTATTTTAGACATATTCGAATTTTATAGAATGTTATAAACATTGATTACTATGTTTGTGACGAAACGTTATATTTAATAACGTTATAAATGAAATATAATGTTTAATGATTAAATGGATTAATATTTAAGAAAAATATTAATAAAGTTCATCAATTTGCATGACAAATCGAGAATTAGGACTTCACGAAAATAAATCAATTGGAAATCGATTTATAATATGAGTTAGTAAGGAACTTATTAAAGAAAGTCAAAATTGTGGACTTTTAAAGTCAACGCATTTAAATACGCTCGATAAATACGCAAGCACGCCGTAAAACGCACTAATTAGGTAAAGAAACCTCTTTAGTAAGAAAAGGGTTCGTAATTGAAATCCTTATATCGAGAAACGTATAAATACGTTGAACGTTTAAACCGGAAGGTTAAAAACGAAATAGTCGAACGTATCTCGAAGAACAAGAACTGTTTAATTGAAATACATAATTGAAAAGCGTATTGAATTCGTTAAGGAATTCAGTTTATATCGATATAGAATATCGAAGTTTATTCTAGACTTTAAAAGTCTCGAGAAACGTGAACGACGTACTAAACATCGCTTTTACGTAAAGGTGTGGACGCGGATGCGACGACTGGACGTTGACGAATACTCAAGTTTAAGACGAACAATAATCCAGGTGGGATTTTCTTACAAATAAAATATGGCTTTCTTATTTAAATTACTTTCCAAATGAAATTATTTACGATGCTTATTTCAACTGTTGATAAAATGTTTACAAGATTACCTGCCAAAAATGTTTATGTTTTGTGTATGTATCCTATCCATGAAATGTTATGAATGTTGTTGGGTAGCTCCCAACTTATGAATGAAATCGACATCGGATCCTATCTTGGAAGGCTTATACCAGCTAGATTAACGTGTACACCTAAGGCGATCGTGTGTTGTAAAGATAATTCACGGCCGGTCACGGCGTCGTAGAGGAGCCTCCTTCACGACGCTCGACTATGATGTTATGATGAAAGGATAAGGATATGGATCATACACGCAAGTAAAATGCTCGCCAAGCAAATGTTTATGAACTGTTGAAAATGTTTTAGTAAGCATAAGGTATTTCAAATAAAACCTTATGACTTACCATGATATGCAAATGTAATTTAAGAATGATAAAATGTTTTCGGCATGAGTCCACTGAGTGCATTCTTGTACTCAGCCTTGCATGTTTGTTTTTAAATGTGCAGGTTGCTGTGATGATGATGGTGGAGGGTGGTGAGGAGCCAAGACAGCCTTTTTATGTTTATGTTAAGAAACATTGAATATATATCGTCATATATGTAATCACACGTTTTCCGCTTCATTTATTTTTGAGCTAAGATGTATGGTATTATGACTTGACAGTTGAAGTCCTTAAGATCATTGCATTCTTTTGGATCTGTTGGTCTAGCCCACCTAGTTTATCCAATTAATGATGTATGTTATGTTCCAAGTTTGATAGTTTACATGTGATATGCACCCTCATTATAACCTTTCGGGGACCGTTCATACTGTCCCATCGTCCAGCCCTTCCTAATCCGTCCTTGGGATTTGGGATAGTTTAGGCGGGCTGCGACAAAAAATTCAAGAATTATACCTAAACCCTAATTTTTATATATGGAGCATATGTTATGATTTAGTTGAATTGAGTTTAAATATATGTTTAGGAATGGATATAAACATCACATGATCAAAGAAAATAAAAATTAAATCATGTTTGCTTAATTCTTGAAATTTTCGAAAACGTCAAGTAACATGAACTTGATGATTTTTATTTTATTTAATCTATTTGACATGATAATTATGCTTAGGGATATAAATAAGGCATAATATGAATTTATAGGAATTTAATTCAACTATATACTAAATGCCCAAATTTTCGAAAATGAAGGGTATGTATTAAACTTTGATTTCTTGATTTTATTTGATGTATTTGATATGATATTTGAGATCTAGGATAAAAATAAGGCTTAAATAGAATTTATGGGAAATTTTGAACATAGGTATCAAAAGTTAGAAAAATTAAAGTTTAGACCAAAGTTATACTTATATGTGCTATACTTGATCTATGATTGAATGGGTCATAAATTCATGATCATTGATGTTAATTGAGTATAATTATAAGATATTTAATGTGTAATGAGTTGTAGATATTAAAAATGTTGAAATGTATATATATAGTTAGAAAAAGGGCCTTAGGCGATTATCGTTGAAAGGAATAATATTAATTATGTTTAAGGTTCTTAAATGTATGTTTGAGCATGTAATGATAATATTGGGGAGTTTGGGATAGTATTGGAGTAGTTTGGTGTATTTGGGCTATACATATTACAGATGTTACTCTACCGAAATTTCAAAGAGAATTTGATATTTATAAGATGTTTTAGATTTTAATTGATCACTAATGATATATATATATTTAAATTAGTAATGAAGATTACTAAATTCAATAATAATCTTATGTTATAAGGATCAAGCAAGGGAAATCGGGAAGTAAAGAGCGAAGAAACGAACCTGTTGGATTAAACGTCTTCAGGTGGGTAATGCGTTCCAAAATTTATTTTAAAGCAAAACCTATGACATTTTATGAGTTTGTTTTGTTATGACAACATTTTAATCAACACATGTTGATTATGTTAAAATGAATGTTTTACCACATTGTGGGTATGACGACGATGTACCTATCTACGGTAGAAAAATGTTATATACTGTGCACAGGTAGATGGCTGTGAGCTTGCACATGTAGGCCGGCCATGGTACTGGGGAGGAGGCCTACTTCCCTTTACCGTATCACGTAGATAGGGTATGACCGTAGTTGTGATCATTCGGGACCAACTCGGGTATGTTATGCTGGTATGTTTCAAAAACAAAGTGTGATGATATGTTATTATGAGAAAAGTTTCTTATGATCCATCAAGTAAATTGATTTAATAACTGTAATTTGAAAGAAATGTTATTAAATAAAATCGATAAGTTTTGAATATTATGCTGGCATTATCCACTGAGTACTTTCTGGTACTCACGCCCATAAAATGTTTATTGATGCAGGTTGAGCAAGAAGAAGAAGATGTGGCATGGAATTGAGCTGAATTGTCGTTTTTGCTTTCTTACTTTAAACAGTGATGTCTGAATATCATGTCTTCACACATGATATTCATTACTCTTCCGCTGCCAAAACTTTGAAGTTGTGAAACCGTACTTTTGATAAACTTTGTAAATATTTCAAAAATTTCTACGTATGTATTTTCGAAGCTGTGTTCTCGTTTGGGATTATTGCAGTTGTTGGAAATTTTCTTAGCGCAGGTTGGCTTATTCCATTTTCAAACGTTATGCTGTCTATTTGTTTCAAAAACTTAATTCTCTAAATCACTAATTGTTGGAAGATTATCGTTAATTAAACCAGTCACGGCTTGATGATTTAGTTAAATAAGTAATTAAATAGGTGGGTCGTGACAGAGTGGTATCATAGCAGTTGTTCGCTCTGGTCCTGTAAATTTCTTCCTTTGAGCCAACCTTTTCTTGTAAACCCTGAATTATTGATAAAAGCTCAGTGTTCCATCCCATCTCTTCAGCTCAACCAGGTAAAGTAAGTTTGGGATGTTGTGCATACTTGAATGAAATGTGATTATGTTGAATCTTGATGTAGTACGTATGAATATAGATGATATATGATGTGTTATTCTAATTAGTATAGAGGTGATATCGATTATAGGATGCCAAGGATAAAAGTCACCGCTCGAAAGAATGTCGGGTATAGACCGCCAGGCTTAGGATATATCAATAAATTTTATACGCTACGGATGAGACCAGAATAGGGTATGCAGTTCTTACTTCATCATTACAAGGTCATGTGGTGATCGGTCCTGAAGTGTGGAGTGACAGAGTTTGATGGGTTGCTTCAACTGGTGCAAGCTCTGCCTCCTGACTGGAGGGGATGGGCATCCGAGATAGCTTTCGATTATGTGCATCCTGATATGGAGCTTAGAATTACTAGTAACCTTAAAAAGTTCATAAGAATCCTTAAAGACCAATACAGGACGGGGAAAAATCCTCCACTCTTTCCTTACCGTCCCTTTGATTATTTCATCCCTACTGTTCAACAAATTTTGTCAGATATATTAGATCCACAAAGCCGAAAAATTAAACTTGAATCTCACGAGCTTGTTAAAGCTAGTTCTAAATATGAGTATTGTAATGATGATGATGATACTCTTTTTCCTTTTGGACCTCAGTGGACCTTGGATGATCTAGATTTATTTGATCAACCATTTGCACTGAAAACTCCTTCACCATCCTTATCTCCTCTTCCCGAAATTCCATTGATAATATCTTCCATCGAGGTAGAATATGAGTTTAATCGATGAATCGTCGTTGGCACTTCTAACTTACAACCTTTGTCTATTAATGAAATGCCTTCGTTGTCGGATCCATCCCTTCTTTTGCTGGGAGAGTCTGCTAATCCAGCTGCTGATCACACTCATGCTCCTGAAGAAGAAGAAGATCCTGAAGAGAATTTAGATGATTGAAGAATAGTAGTTTTCATAACTTAGGATAATAGGCGGAGCTACCAGCCTGTAACTATGAAACTAACCTGTGTGTAAAAGTCCTCAATGAGGCAATTTTCTTGTAAATTATAAACTGTTTTGTTATCCTTGATATGATTAAATGGTTATGTCTTTACCTTCTGTTGATGACTGTATCTTGTTGCATAATAAAATTTCTTTCCTTTGCTTGATACTTTATTAACTGTTGTAGAAATAATAAATTTCTTTTGAAATAGAATGCCTCCTCGAAGGCGAACCGAACATGGAAGAAAGAGCAAGTCAAACCACTCCCAAAACCTTCACGAACAAAACTTTCATGATCGTGATCCTCTTCCCGAATGAAAAATTGCGAACTTTTTTCGTAAGCAGAACCCACCCTAACTCACGGGGTTGGTAGTCCCGAGCAAGAGGAGTGGAGTGCAGACTGTGGAGAGAATCTTTAAGTTTTGGAATGTAATGATCAAGAATGCTTGCGTGTATAAACTTTCTTATGAAAGGACCCATGAGACTTCGGTGGGAGGCAGACGGAAAACCCTCACCCGGAACAAATGGCGAACTTCACTTGGGAACAGTTGAGGAAGAGCGTATGCTAAATTTATTCAGCAAGCTATAGGAAGCAGAAGGAAATTGAATTCATGAATCAAGCAAGGAAATGGGCGTGGTGATGCGATCGAGAATTTCGCACATTATCTCGATATGCACCATCTGGTGTAAACATATGAAAAGATGGCTGAGATGTTTCGCTCGGGATTCTGACTGAAATCGAAATTATTTTGGTGCTCAACCACCCATGTCTTCTGCGAGACTCTTAATCTCGTGTTAGATATGGAAATGGAAATCTAGCGGAGAAAACTGCCATCGAATCGAATCTTTGGTGTACCACAAGGCTTTGTTCCATCAAAATCCTCTCAAATGGAACAAAGATATAAAGGAAAAGGAAATGGAAACCGGAGGAAATCCGAACAAGAGACCATTCGAGGCGAGGGACCAATGGCGTCAAGATCATTCCGACCACCGACAAGCTGATGCAGACATTCTCTTCTCGAACCGAGATAAGGCCACCTATGTGCCCCAGGCAATCGTCCACATTTCGGTCTATCACGAGCGGTAGCAACACCTGTTATTCATGTGGACAATTCGCCACTTTTTACACTTTGTCGTCTGCATGCATGGAATGTGGGTGGGAGAGAGAAAGAGTGAAATCTTATCGACTGTTCAAGCGGTGAAAGCAATGACCGGGTACTCACAACCACCCCGTTATCAACTCCCTCCACCACAATTAACTACAAATCCAGAAATTTCAGCTCATGCAACCGTCTCAATCTCTACAAATTCAACCTCAACACCGGCGACGACTTTGAAACAAAACAACCGGAAAAGTACGAAATCGGCGGTATGGCCCAATTAAAATGAGTACTGTTATAGTTTTGTTTGATCTGGGAGCATCACATTCTTCATTTCTCGCATGTGTAGATAATCTTGAACTTCCGTAGATCAAACCGAAGTAGGTTTTAAAGTGATGACTCCGGTGGGTGGGGCGACGGTAGTTGATCAAATATGTCCTAACGTAGAATTCGAGTTAGGATTACTTGATTAAAAGCTGAATCATTCACGCTCTTATGCATGTGGGATGTAGATATTATCTTAGGTATGGATTGGTTATGAGAGAATTTATGCGATTCGTTGTGAGCGAGAAATCGCATTTCAACCACCGGGAAAAGAACCCACGTGCTTTTATAGGATCGATGAGAGAAAAAGAAGGGTGCCTGTAATATCAGCTTTACAGGCAGAAATATTGTTAAGATGCAACGAAAATCGTGCTTATCTCGTATGCATAAGCAAGGAAAACAAGAAGGATAGAAAGATCGACGATGTGTTAGTTGTTCGGGAATATCCAGATGTATTCCCAAAGAAATTACCCGGTGTACCGCCAGATCGACAATTGAATTTTGCGATCGATCTAGAACCAGGGTCAGCACCAATCTCCAAAGCGCCGTATCGGATGGCTCCAAATGAGCCGCAAGAGCTGAAAGTTCAATTACAAGAACTTTTGGATTTAGGATTCATTCGACCAAGCGTGTCACCCTGGGGAGCGCCAGTGTTATTCGTTAAAAAGAAAGACGGTACCTTAAGGATGTGTATTGACTACCGAGAATTGAATAAGGTGACGTTGAAGAACAAATATCCGCTTCCTCGAATTGATGATTTATTTGACCAATTGAAAGGAGCAAGGGTATTTTCGAAAATTGATCTGAGATCGGGTTACCATCAAGTGAAGATAAAACCCGAAGATATCCCGAAAACAGCTTTTAGGACCCGATACAGACACTACGAATTTGTAGTGATGCCGTTCGGACTGACCAATGCTCCGTGTGTTCATGGACCTCATGAATCGTGTATTTCATGAATATCTCGATAAATTTGTGTTAGTATTTATCGATGATATTCTGATCTATTCAAAGAGTGAACAAGAACACGAGGTACACTTGCGGTGTGTTGGAAAGTTGAGGGCGCAGAGATTATATGCTAAGTTTAGCAAGTGCAATTTACGGCTAAAAAGTGAATTTCACGGGCATATAGTTTGGTGAAGGAATTAAAGTGGATCCTACTAAGATCAAGCGATACAGAGTGGAAATCACCACGACTCGAATGAGATTAAGTAGTTTTCTGAAGCTTAGCTGGGTATTATAGAAGATTCATCGAAGGATTTTCTAAAATTGCTAAGCGATGACACAATTGTGAAGAAGGGTAAAATTTGATTGACCCGAATCGACAGCTTCAAGAACTCAAAGAAAGACCGACCAACGCCCTATCCTAACAATACCGATCCAGAAAGATTATACCATATACGGATGCGTCGAGAAATGGAATAGGATGCGTTTTAATGCAAGAAGGAAAGGTCGTCGCATACGCTTCACGACAGTTGAAGATTCACGAACACAATTATCCCACTCACGATCTGGAACTCACAGCGGTGGTCCACGCATTGAAAATTTGGAGACATTATTTATAAGAATCAAGATGCGAGATTTTTACGGATCACAAAAGTTTGAAGTATTTCTTTGAACAAAAAGATTTGAATATGCGACAACGAAGATAGCTCGAGCTGGTTAAATACTACGATTGCGAGATCAAGTATCATCCAGGAAGAGCTAACATCATTGCAGACGCTCTGAGCAGGAAAAATAAGGAGAGATTAGGGACTCTTTTAACGGACCAAGAAGAATTATTAAAGGAATTTGAAAGAATGAAGTTGGAAACTGTGTTGCCTCCCCGAGACATTCAAGGAATTGTAGCGTCGTTAGTGGTACTTCCGGACTTGAGAACTCGTATAATTGAAGCACAAAGAAGAGATGAACAACTTGAAACTCTGCGAGCAAAAATCAGAACGGAGAATCTTCCGGATTACCACGAAGCGGGCGATAACGCGATTATGCTCGGTAATCGCATATATGTACCTAACAATGCAGAATTAAAGAATGAAATTATGAATGAAGCTCATAATGTTCCATATGCTGCACATCCCGGAAGTACGAAGATGTATCAGGATCTCAAACAGAAGTTTGGGTGGACAGGGATGAAACAAGATATTGCATCCTACGTCGAAAGGTGCTTAGCATGTCAACAAGTAAAAGCTTTGCATCAAAGACCATATGGAAAGTTTCAGCCTCTTGAAGTTCCAGAATGGAAGTGGGATCACATTGCAATGGATTAATAGACATTATGACCCTTCTCATACCGCCCAACCAGACAGCATTAATAGACATTATGATTTACTAGAAAAGTTATATAGTTTTCTTTTTTTTTGTGTGTGTGTGTTGGCCTAGTGGTAGAGTGGTTAATGCCCGAGGCCAAAGGTCTCGGGTTTGAGTCCACCGTGACGCAGCCTTTAAAATTTCTGTATTAATTGACCAAAAAAAGAAAAGTTATATAGTAAGGAATAAAATGAGATATAACCATATTGTCGAGCAGTGTCTCAGTTACCAACAAGTGAAGGCATTGTATCAATGACTTTATAAGAGGTTATATGTCACGACCCCATTCCGGACCAACCCGGACTGGAGGGCGTGATAGAAGTGGTATCAGAGCGCTTTTGCTCTTTGTAAACCCAAAACCTTTTATTCTAAGTCTAGATCGAGTCACTGGACTTCTAGAAACCTACTGACTACCCTCAACACTCCATCACATCGAGCTCAACGGGAAGAAGGTAATCGCATTTCTTTCTCAAACTCATGAATGGAAATTTTTACATGATTGAACAATTGGAAGGACTTTTGAAGGATTTGATTATTATGAAAATTTTATGATGAAAATGAAAGTTGAGAAAGAAAATTTTTCCAAAATACTTTTGGGTTGAACTAATGCAAATACTCGAGTATCGATATGAAAGTACATGGTGGTACTAGTTGAATGATCAACATGGGATGAATGAATCCATTTTGATATGCATATAAGTTGATTATGATTGCTATGTTGAAATCGTATTTCCAAAATTTTCAATTGAAACCTCGTTCCGACTTTCAAAATTTTGCCGTGATAAAGCGATATATTATCATAAGGCGAACTTAGACTCTAAGGAGCATGTTCACATATCGTGAAAGAACATAGAAATACGAACTTCTTTTCCTTACGATAACAAAAGAACGATAGGAAGAATGAGAGCAATAATGGCCTCGAGCTCGGACGACGAAGAGACGGCGAGAAGGATGAACAAGGTGACCTCAACCTCTAAAGATAAACAATGTCGACACTTCATCACTACTTCGACATGAGTGAGCATCGACACAAATCACGACATGGGCGCCACTTACGGCTTCAGAATGTTCAGCCTCAACATAAAACCCGAAGGCGATAGGCGTAGTACGTCGACATACACCTCGATTGATAATTTTGCACGATCGCGCAAATTTCCTGCACTGTGCAGTAAATTTGTTTTAGCTAGATATCTCTCGTTGGGACTCCGATTTACGCATGGTTTTCACCTGCGTACTCTAACGCACTGATATTCATTTGTTATGAAGAACAGAATCCTAATTCTGCCCCAGAATACGATAGAGTCCGTTGAACTCTAGTTCGAGTGTTTGGTATAGAATAAGGATCTCAGTGGCTTATATTAAGATGTTGTTAGCTTACGTATACGTTTGGGTAAGACTAAGAAGGTAAGTTGTGGTAAGTATTGTGCAGCATGATGTTGCCTACCTTATAGACTTGCTTGACCTTACCTAGTTGCTTCTTCGTTACGTTAAGATGTCCTTTTCGCTTTTTGAGACGCGATAGTTGACTTATGTTAGTTTTGTTCACGATGATGATGGAGGGATGAGATATCTCGCGCAAGGAGGAGGATTGGACCACACCCCACCCGAGAGGAGGAGGTGAGCATTTATCGGAAAGTGGATGTGTGTTGGGAAGACTTGGGTGAGTTCTTGGCATATTATCTCCGTCGTTGGAGAGCCCGAGCCCATGGCGCAACCGATTATGATGGCATCAAGAGACTACTAGCGATACTCCCTGCACCGGGATGGATATGCCCGAGAGATATCGGGAGATTACATCTATCAGGCGATGGGCGGCCTACGACTTGGTGGGAGATTTGCCCAGTTCGTGAGTCACCGACTTACGTGTACAAGATGTCATGGAGCCGCCGAGGGACCCTACCTCCTCCACGAGTATACTTGGTGGGATGAGTCGCAGAGTGGCTTTACTTGAGGTTCCGAGGCAGATTGACCCGGTCGTACCTCCTTTCCTTTTGGACGAGGGAAGGATGCTCGAGCTGGAGAGAGGCGACGCCTAGAGCCTTGGGAGAGCCGGTATTTCCACCGCTACAGCCGGACACCCAAGACGTCCGCCAGTACCACCTCCACCACCTATGGTCCACCGTACCACCAAGTCGAGCACTTCCGTCGAGCAGCGGCGGATGAGGGATACAGATGTCGCGGTGGCTACATCCGATCCGCCACGACTACGAGCATCGGGCGAATAACGCTCTTAACCCCGCGACATACCGATGGTGGAAAGCGATGGAGCCGGTCCATCCAGGGACCGCCGCATGGACATTCGGATGAGGAAGACGACTCAAGAGGAGGAAGATCCCGAGGAAGGACGGACGTGGGAGGACTCATGATGAACCACGATGAAGCTTAAGGAGATTTTTTTTGTGTTAAGCATGTTGTTTTCCATTTCCTATGTTTAATCTTTAGTCTTGGACTTAGAACCTTAGCTTTTGGAAGGCCGTGTGGGCGGGACTTATGTTTTATTTCAATTTTGTATAACCGTTGGTTTGAACATCGCCTATGGCGAAAATTTTGGATATATATATATACATGACCCTAATAGGGCTTTTGCGGCAAGTTATGTTGTGAAGAGTGATATTCTCGTTTGGAATCGTTTTACAATAAGGCTATAATAGTGTTGGTGTATGTTGAGTTGGGAAAAGAATAAGTGGCTAACGGTATGTTTTCTAATAGCAAAGATGCCTCCGAGAAGAAACCCGAGCGGGAACCCGGAGGACGAGGTCGGGAAGGCCGAGAGGAAGGGTAGAATCCCGAACAAGAGCGTAAGAAATTCCCCAACCACCACCTCCACCTCAACCCGATCGCAGGATCGAAGAAATGTTTCTAAGACAGAACCCTCCTGTCTTTAACGGGAAAGGTAGCCCGGAAGAAGCCGAACAATGGGTTAGGGCCATTGAACGGATTTTTACCTTCTTAAGATGCACGGCACGGGAAAGGTTGTCGTGTGTTACCTTCCAGCTGATAGGACCAGCTGACTTCTGGTGGGAGGCCAGAAAGAAGACCTTACAGCTGAACAGCTCGAGAAGAATTCTCGTGGGAGGATTTCAAGAGAGAGCTGTATGAAAAGTATATCCCCAAAAGCTATAGGGGGAAAAAGAGGTGAGTTTTTCCTGCTAAAACAAGAAAAATTATCTGTAACCGACTATGATCGCACTTTCGCGAGATGTCGAGATATGCGCTAGATCGGTGGACACCGACTTGAAAATATCGGAAAAGTTCGTGTCGGCTAAGAATGGAGATACGCATGTCTCTTGCCACCATGGAGACCTATCTTACAATCAAGCTCTAGCACGAGCTTTGATATTGAGGCGACCATGACCGAGAATAAGTCAATGTCGTCTCAGTACGTAGTAATTCGGATAAAGGAAAAGGAACGGGAGCCCAACCCGGAAATAACAACCGCGAAACTATGGAGAAGCAAGTCACAAGCGCTGTGGCAAGGAAACGCAAGCAGAAGGACAAAGTCGAAGAGAGCAGCTTATGCTCCACCGCAAGGGACCACAGACCGATCAAGGGCACCTCAATGCCCTAGATGCCATAGAGCACACAAGGGGTGCACGGCAAACGTGTAAGCTGCTACAAGTGCGGGCAAACGGGCATTACGCCAACACCGCCGATGTCACGCTCGGATGGAAGGCCGAACCAACCGGCAATGCTCACCACTAAGGGCTATACGGCTACAACCACCGCGTTAGCAATTCCAGCCTCAACCGCAGCAACTCCGTGGCAAACACCCCAACTCAACAACAACAATAACTCAAAGAGTCAGGTTCAACAACAACTCCAACAAAGGTGGCGCCACCGCCACAACAACAAAGATAGAGGCGACAACCACAGCTAACGCCAAAGAGCGGCAAAGAATAAAGCCGTGCAACAACCGCCGAATCAGCCGAGACGGCGCCACCGGCCTCCTCACTGCTCGGGCTAGAGCCTACGCCCGCACAGAGGCGAATCTAACAAAACAAAGGAAACTTGGCGGTATGGGAGTTCTACTCAACCCACCTGTTATAGTATTGTTCGACACGGGTGCTCAGCATTCTTTTATTGCAAAATCATGCGAGAAATGCCGGGCCTTAGGTCCGAAAGGTCAAGCCAGATATGAGAATCTCATCGCCTATAGGAGGGATTATGACCGTTACCCACTTTTGCTCGAACCCAGAGTCGACACTAGGATCACTTAAGGTTCTCGCTAACGATCTAAACATAATACCCATGGACGATGTAGACATAATCCTAGGAATGGATGGTTAGCTAAGAATCATTCCACGATTCTCTCGTAAGGAAAGGAAAATTTCGCTTCACTTTCTCGACAAGAAGCTACGCACTTTCACGGGATCGCATGGGGAGGAGGATTCGATAGTATCCGCACTACAAGCTAGAGGATGATGAACCGGAAGGGATGCCATGCATTCCTTGTTTATTTAAACGATGAGGATAAACCCAAGCGGGTAGAAGACATTGAAGTTGTCCGAGAATTTCGGACGATTTCGAAGAATCTACCAGATTGCCTCACGATAGACAACTAGAGTTTACCATCGACTTGGAGCCGGATCAGCCCCAAAGGTCGGCGCGCCTTATAGGATGGCCCCAAAGGAGCTAGAAGAGCTGAAAATCCAAACCAAGAGCTTTTGGATCCGGGATTCATTAGGTCGAGTGTTTCACCTCGGGAGCTGTTTTGTTTGTTAAGAAAAGGATGGTTCTTTGAGGATGTGCATCGATTATAGAGAACTAAATAAGATGACACTAAAGAACAAATACCCTTTACCCGAATTGATGACTGTTTGATCAATTGCGAGGGCGGGTGTATTCTCGAAGATTGATCTTAAGTCGATACCACCAACTGAAAATACGGCCGAAGATGTACCAAAGACGCATTCAACCTTATATGGCCACTATGAGTTCATAGTTATGCCATTCGGATTAACCAATGCACCACCGTATTCATGGACCTCATGAAGTAGTATTTCATCCATTTTGGATAAATTTGTTTTGGTCTTCATAGATGACATCCTTATTTATTCAAAGAATGAAGAGGATCATAAGGAACATCTATGAACGGTTTTGCAAACCTTGAGAAATGAAAGACTCTTTGCTAAGTTTAGCAAATGTGAGTTTTGGTCAAGGAAGTTATGTTCCTTGGACACATTGTGTCTGCCAAGGTATAAAAGTAGATCCAACTAAAGTAGAGGCTGCAAGAATGGAAATCACCAAGAACACAAGATTTAAATCGAAGTTTCCCAGATTAGGTGGTTACTATAGGAGATTCATCAAGGATTCTCCAAGATTGTGCGCCAATAACCCGCCTACTCGAAAGGAATCAAGTTTAACCGACCGATGAGTGCGAGACAAGTTTCCAAATACTCAAAGGAAAATTGACCAAGGCACCAGCTTTTAGCGCCCTGGACAAGGGATATGTGGTCTATACCGACGCATCTAAGACCGGGTGGGTTGTGTTTTGATGCAAGAAGGAAAGGTGATAGCTACGATCTCGACAACTCAGACCCCACGAGCTGAACTACCCAACCCACGATTTGGAATTAGCAACCGTAGTTCATGCCCTAAAATTTGGAGACACCATCTCTATGGTGTGAGATGTGAGATCTTCACGGATCATAAAAGTTTGAAGTATTTCTTGAACAAAGAGATCTGAATACGAGACAAAGAAGATGGCTTGGCGATAAAAGATTACGATCGTGGTATTAACTATCACCCGGCAAGGCGAATGTAGTGGTCGACGCTGAGTCGTAAGAGCCATACCAAGTTAGGATGTCTCTTTATACATGAGGAAAAACTCGTTGAAGAGTTTGGTAGGATGAAGATTGAACTAGTTGAACCACCAAACAATCGTGAGTCAGATCGCTACACTCACACCGACATCTCGATCTAAGAAGAGAATTGTCGAGACAAAGGATTGAGGAAAAGTTGGAAAAGATCCGAGAAAGATTAAGGTCGAAGGATTCAAGAATTTCAAGAGGCGCCGGATAACGCCTTATTGTTTCAAGGTAGGATATGCGTTCTCGACGACGCGAGCTTCGTAATCGAGATCATGAGTGAGGCTCACGATACCCTACACCGCCCACCCGTAGTACTAAGACGTATCAAGACCGAAGGAAAATTTTTGGTGGGAAGGCATGAAACGAGACATAGCTTCCTTCAGAGAACGATGTCTTGTTTGCCAACAAGTGAAGGCTTTACACCAACGACCCTACGGAAGTTACAACCGTTGAAATCCTCGAATGGAAGTGGGACGATATAACGATGGATTTCACAAGCTTACCCAAATCGAGAAGAGGAACACCGCCATATGGGTAATTGTGGATAGACTTACCAAAAGTGCTCACTTTTACCTATTCAAAGCACTTATGGATCCGATAAGTCGCCCACCGGTATGTTAAGGAAATTGTACGACTACATGGAGTGCCAAAATCTATTACCTCGATCGAGACTCCAAGTTCACATCCGATTTTCGATTAGCTTGCAGAGAACTGGTACAAGATTAAACTTCAATGCAAAGATTCCACCCACAAACCGATGGACAATCGGAAAGAACGATCCAAACGCTTGAAGATATGCTTAGAACCGTAGTATTGGATCGAGGTGCAAATGGGAAGACATTTTACCGATCAATTTGCTTACAACAACAGCTATCAAGCGACGATCGGATGGCCCCACACGAAGCCTCAGATGGCAAAAGTGTAGATCACCACTTTATTGGGATGAAGTCGTGAGAGAAAAGTCATAGGGCTCGATGCGGTGAGTGAAATGATCGAAATCGCTCGACAAATTAGGATGAGGATAAAAGAGGCTCAGATGACAAATCTTACCGATACGCTGTGAGATCCGAGCTACGCTTGAGGATGGAGACAAAGTATTTCTTAAGGTCTCTCCATCAAAAGGGATTGTCGTTTGGCCTAAAAGGAAAGCTTAGACCCTGCTACATAGGACCATATGAGATCCTAGAAAGGATAGGTCCAAGAGCTTATAGGTCGCTCTTCCGCCAAACCTAGGAAATGTCCATAATGTTTTCACGCCTCGCATTACGAAAATACGCTCACGACCCAAAGCACGTGATTCATCAAGACGACGTGATCCTCGAGCCGCACATGAGCTATAAGGAAGAACCCGCAGCCATACTTGACCACAAAGTTCAACAACTACGAGCAAGTCGATTCCGTTAGTCCAAGTTGGAGACACCACTGACGAAGAAGCCACGGGAACTTGAAGAAGCAATGAGGAAAAATACCCGACTTATTTTTATAGAGGTATACAAATTTCGGGACTAAATTTTTCGAAAGGGTGGAATGTAATATTCCAATGAAACGAATATACGACACGGTTTTCTAAACCCGTAATTGTGGTTTTGTCAGATATTATCTTTTTACGACATCGAATCTTGTGATTTCGATACGATATCGTTATAACAAATTCTTTTTATAATTCACTAAGGATTGTGAATTAAAGGATGAAATATTACGAAATGATTCGTCGACATTTTTTAACGCCAAACGCCAGATCGAACGCCGCTTTTCATGAAATTTTCTGAAGAGCAAAGGAAGCTTGGAATTAATTTCCATCTTAATTCCTTTAGTAAATGGAATATATTTCTTTGGTAAGTATGAACTTACTGCGACCATTTTGAGATGAGTCGATTTTGAACGTTTTGAACGTTAACGTCTAGAGACGTTTTGAAAAATGAGTTTAATGCTCGGGAAATTATAATAATTAATTTCCTATTATTATTTTGTGTAATTACAGTATTAATTATTTTTAAAAACCAATATTTGAGTATTAAAACTCGATATTTTTATTTGTAATTACGAAAACCCTAATGTTATAAATATGGTTTTATCACAATAAATGATACCATTAAATTATCCTATGGTATCTAAACTTTATAATATGATATATATGAATAATATTAAGCTATTAAATCAGATTTTATCCATAAAAATCGAAGGATGCGCTTTTATAAAATTTAATTTCAACCTTGTAAATTAGGGTTTTATATGATCGAAATGTGTAATAATTTTATCCTATGCTATTATTTAATATCTAAACCATATATTATGATATATATGTGTATATTTGGGATGAAAATTACATGAGTATCAATAATAGGTGTAATTTATATTTTAATCCTATTTTTCAATATTTGACTCAGAATAAAATGTGCATATATTATGTTTTAATTATTTTTATGCCATGTATTATATATCTATGAACTATACTATGATTAATACATGTATTAAGAATTTTTAAAATAAAATCAGCCCTTGAAACCCCCCCATGCTACCGATTTGCTTCATCCCATAAACAAATGATTCTACTTTAAATTTTGCCCAATACATGGAGAGCTCTTTTAAACACTCCATAATCATCATTTTCCTTCCCAAGTGCAGCAATTATTCCCTATATGTGTGTGTGTGTAATTTGAGAGAGAGGTATATGGGAGAGACTCTTCTTTCATTTTTCTTACAATTACAAACACACAAAATCACTCCCATTTCTCCATTTTCTCAGACTCCCAAAACCGAGAGCAACCCCTCTAATTTCAGAATTTTTGTTCTTCTTTTCTTCTCCATTCTTCCTCCAAGCTTGATACCATATCTTTGTTCTTGTCATCCTAGACATTCTTAAGGTAATACATGGTCTTTAGCTTTGATTTTATCCTCTTTATCTGAAAATTTTTAAACTGTTATATATATGTATATAGGTTTGAAAGTTATATATATTGTACACATGTGTATAAATGTTCTTGAGCATGAGCCATTGTTTGTTTATATGTTCTTGAGGATTTTATTTTGAAAATATGAGAATATTTGTTAAACGAGCATATGAGTTTTTAATAAGATTTTGAATGGCCTAGCACATATATGACATTTTCGAACTATGGTATATATTGATATAAATTTTGAAAATGCTATGAAATGTTAAATGAAGGCCGAATACTTCATGTATTTTAAGATGTATTATTGATCTATGTTATGATTTAAGACTATAGTATTGATTTTACAATTTTGAAAACCATAGCTTAAATTTTGAAAAATGCCGTGAGATATATATATGTATATCTTGATGTATAATTTTATTTCAAGCATGTAATGACATATTAGTGCTTTAGAACCTCGATTATATGTTCTATGAATTGATTAGAATTTTTGGAAACCCTCGCTAATTTTCTGTTATTACCGTGAGCTTTATAAAAATATAGGTTGATGTATGATTTTATTTTCAACATGCAATGTTGTATTAATGCTTTAGTATATTGTTTATACATTGTGTGAAATTATTAGAATTTTTGAAAATCATTTACCTAATGGAATCAAATAAACCGAGAGCAATGAGCTCATATGGTGATGATTTAATTGGTTTTGATAAATATTATGATGTTATATTACTATACTATAGTGTATAAACATAGTATATAATTGTTAGAATTTTGAAAATCAAATACCATTTTATTCAAAAAGTCGAGAGCTTGTAGCTCCACATGGTGATGATTCAAATGGTTTTGGTTGATGTTATGATGCTACAATGTTATAATATAATGATTATTGATGTTGGAAATTATTTAGAATTTTAGAAATTGTTTATTATTTATTTGGTAATTATCCTATAATTACCGTGTGAAATATTGTTATATATATAGAAATAAATAGTTATGATGAACTATGGGTTATGAAAATATTATATACTGATGTTGGGACATTATAATAGGTATATATCAATTTTGGGAATTTTGGATGATTATTCCTATTTATTTAAATTATCGTGAATATTTATATATGTATATATATAAATAAATAGAAAATAGTGTTATATGAATCTCATAAATTATATTCTGGACCATAGTGTATAATAATACACTATATTAATTTAGAAAATTTTTCAAAGATCATTTAGTATTTTTAATCTAATTATCGAAATTATCGATAATTAATAAGGATTTTAAAATCTTTTTAAAACAGTTTATTTATGAAAATTTAATAAAATGATATTCTGGACAGTTTTCTAATATTACAAAATTTTATAAACATAGATTGCTATGTTTAAGACTAACGCTCATTTGGTAACGTTATAAAACCAAAATACGCTTTTTAATTATAAAAGAATTATTAAAATGCGAAAATATTTATAAGTCCTTGATTTACAAGATAAATCGAGAATTAGACTTTACGCTTTCAAATCGATGAAATTCGATTTATAAAGCAAAATAGTAAGAATTACTATTTAAAAGTCAAAATCATCGACTTTGTTGACCAAATGTCGACTTCGTCGACTTTTCAAAGTCAAACGCATTTATTATAATTATAAATACGACAAGACGCAGAAGATATACTAATTGAGTATGATACCTCATTAGTAAGAAAGGATTTCACAAACGAAACCCATATCGAAAACGATTTATACGCCGAACGTATCTCGGCGAATCCAGAAAAGTCAATCGATACGGATTAGGGACGACGATTCATTAAGGAATTCAGTCTCACATCGATATGAAATATCAAAGTCATCTTAAGTTTTCGAAAGTCTCGAGAGACTTGAGCGACGCACTAAAGCCTCGCCAGAAGGTGTGGACGCCGAACGCAATGACGGAGTTTGACGAACAATCAAACCTAGACTTTTACAACGAACCGTAGTCCGGTGGGCTTTATCTTTAAAACGCGGGCCTTCTCTTACCCCACTAAAACGTGACTTCATCGCTATTTCAAATGAGTTTATTTACAAAGACTTATCCTACAACCGCTTAACAAATGTTTTACCGCATTACCGCCAAAATATTTCGTTTTTGTACGGATCCTATCTGTTATGCCCGGTAGTAGGCTGTGGAGATGGTTGGAACTATTATATCAATTGTTGTGGTAGCACCCAACCTTTTTAATGTCGGGTCCCGTGTCGGATGATAAATGCCCGCTAGATTGGCGTGAAGGTCGAACTATACGCCGTGTTAACATATGCTTGCAGAGCGATCTGTGTCAGACGGATTACGGTGCGGTCACGGCGTCAGATGGAGGCCCCTCTCGACGCTTATTTAATTATTTATTATTATGTATTGTGACTATGAGATACGGACCATACACACCAAGAAAATGCTCGGCCGTGCTATGTTTATTTAACCGAATGATTTGTAAGACAAGGCATTTTAACTAAAACCCTCGCGACTTACTCGATATTGGCAACAGAATCCAAATATTATCAAATGTTTTCGGCATAAGTCCACTGAGTGCAATTTCTTGTACTTAGCCCTGCATGTTTGTTTTTAAATGTGCAGGTTGAGCTCTGATGGTGATGATGGGGGATGTGTTGAGGAGTCTAGTGTCCTTGGCCGATTTACTTGAATGTTTGGGTTATACCTTGAATGCATATCGTCATATATGTATTCACACACTTTCCGCTGCTATACTCTGAAGTCCTTTATTTATGTTTTATGTTATGAACTATCAAGGCCCATCGGATCAGGCCAAGTTTTGGGATCCGATGGCCTAAACCTTTTTCAAAAACATTATAACATCACCTTATATTCTGCTCAAGCATGTTAGTTTATCCTTATGCATTTTTATTTTACCCGTGTAATCCCCTAAAATACTACTCCTAGTATTAGTCGCCCTCCAGTTCGGGTTGGTCCGGATTGGGGTCGTGACACAAACATACATATACATACATATAGCATTCAAACATACATAAATATATACAAGAGCATGCTCGATTTTTTTCGAATAAAAGAGACATAATCGATACTTATGGTCCATGTTTACCTTGAATGATATAGATTCACAAGAATAATACTAGGTATCAAGTTTATGTGAAGGGATGGAGAAGTGAAGAAGAAAATTTTGAAATGGAGGAGAGGAGACACGGTCATTCTTTGGTTTTTGAGAGAAATGGAGAGTGAAATGAGTTCAAAATTGAATGGGAGTGTATAATGAGAAGTGGAGTGTTGAAGGAAGAGTCTCCCATAATCTCCCTTCTTCTCTCGATTTTGGCCAAGAAAATGGCACAAAATCTGCAGCAAATTGATGGGTTGTAGGGTGATGATTAAGGAGTGTTAAGTGAGCTCTTCATGCATTGGTCCTTTTGAAAAGGGATAATCATTTGTAATGGGAAGAGGAGAGAGAGCCATGCATGTAGGGTTTTAGGATGGGATTTAATTTATTTTTGTACCATAATACAATGTATTAATCACACATGATCATACATATATAATACAAGCCATTAAAATAATTAAATCAAGCATATAGCATTTATTCAAATTACCGATCCAAAATTAGGAAAAATAGGAATAAAATACAAATCACACCTATTATTGATACTCATGCCATTTTCGATCCAAATATACATATATACCTCATAATATATGATTTAGATATTAAATAATATCATAGGATAAAATTAGAGCATTTATTTATGCATAAGAAACCCTAATTATAAAAATTGGGTTTCAAAATTATATATATAGGCTATCGAGTTTATTGCTCCAAAACTGATTTCATAGCTTAATAACACTCATATATATCATATTATAAAGTTTAGATACCATAGGATAATTTAATGGTATCATTTCATGCCAAAACCAAAGTTTATAAACTTAGGTTTTCAAAATTTCAATACCAATTTATCGAATTTTAATAACTGAAAATTGATTTTAATAAATATTAATACTGAAATTATATAAAATAATAATAGGAAATTAATTATTATAATTTCCCGAGCATTAAACTCATTTTACAAAACGCCTCAGACGTTAACGCTCAAACGCTCAAAGTCGACTCATCACAAAATGGTCGCAGAAGTTCATACTACTAAATAAATATATTCCTTTAATAAAGGAATTAAGATGGAAATTAATTCCAAGCTTCACGCCGTAAAATTTCATGAAAAGTCGACGCTCGACACGCTGCCGACGTTAAAATATATCGATTTAATCATTTCGTAATATTTCAATCCTTTAATTCACAACCCTTAGTGAATTATGAAAAGGAATTCGTTATAACGATATCGCATCGAAATCACAAGATTCGATGTTGTAAAAGATAATATACGGTAAAACCCTAATTACGGGTTTAGAAACCGTAATCGATATTCGCTTTTCGAATATTACATTCCACCCCTTACAAAAAATTTCGTCCAAATTTGTATACCTTTAGAAAATAGATCGGGTATTTTCTCTCATCGCTTCTTCAAGCTCCCACGTGGCTTCTTCTCGTCCGTGGTGTCTCCACAAAGACTGACTAACGGAATCGACTTCGTTCGTAGTTGTTGGACTTTGTGGTCAAGTATGGCGCGGGTTCTTCCTTATAGCTCATGTCCGCCCGAGGATCACGCCGCCTCGCGAATCACGTGCTTGGGTCGTGAACGATTTTTGTAATCGTGAGACGTGAAAACATTATGCACATTCCTAGGTTTGGCGGAAGAGCCAACCCAGAAGCTATCGGACCTATCCTTTCTAGATCTCATAAGGTCCTATGAAACGGGTCTAAGCTTTCCTTTCGTGCCAAACCCGACAATCCCTTTGACGGAGAGACCTTAAGAAATACTTTGTCTCCATCCTCAAATCAGTAGCTCGGATCTACGCAGATCAACAGAAGATTTTGTCTGCCCCAGCTTTTTATCCTCATCCTAATTTGTCGAACGATTTCGATCATTTCGCCACCGCATCGTGCCCGATGACTTTTCTCTCACCGACTTCATCCCAATAAAGTGGTGATCTACACTTTTCGCCATACAAGGCTTCAGATGGGGCCATGCCGATCGTCGCTGATAATCGTTGTTGTAAGCAAATTCAATCGAGGTAAAATCTCTTCCATTTTGCACCTCGATCCAAAATTACGCTTCTAAGCATATCTTCTATGTTGATCGCTCTTCCGATCGCCCATCGGGTTTGTGGGTGAATGTCAGATCAAGTTTAATCTGCACTCAGCCTTCTCGCAAGCTAATCCAAAATGGATGTGAACTGGAGTCTCGATCGAGGTAATAGATTTTGCACCCATGTAGTCGCATAATTTCCTTAACGCATAACCGGCCAACTTATCGATCCATAAGTGCTTTAAATAGGTGAAAGTGAGCACTTTTGGTAAGTCTATCCACAATTACCCATACGGCTGTGTTTCCTCTTCTCGATTTGGGTAAGCTTGTAACGAAATCCATCGTTATATCGTCCCACTTCCATTCGGGATTTCTAACGGTTGTAACTTCCGTAGGGACGCTGGTGTAGGGCCTTCACTTGTCGACAAACAAGACAGCTGTCTACCTAAAGAAGCTATGTCTCGCTTCACGCCTTCCCACCAAAATTTTTCCTTCGTGTCCCGGTACATTTTAGTACCGCCTGGGTGGGCGTGTAGCGACGTGAGCCTCACTCATGATTTCGCTCAAGCTCAAGGCCGTCAGAACGCATATCCTACCTTCAAACAATAAGGCGTTATCCGTGCCTCTTGAAAATTTTCAATCCTTCGCACCTTAGTCTTTCTCGGATCTTTTCCAACTTTTCCTCCATCCTTTGTCCCTCGACAATTCTTTTTCTTAGGTCGATGTCGGCAGGAGTGTAGCGACACAACCACAATTGTCTCGTGTGGTTCCACCCGCTCAATCCTCATTCTACCAAACTCTTCAACGAAGTTTTTCCTCATGTATAAAGAGACATCCTAACTTGGTATAGCTTCCACGACTCAAGGCGCACTACTACATTCGCTTTGCCCGGTGATAGTTAATACCACACCGTAATCTTTACCGCTCAAGCCATCTTCTTTGTCTCATATTCGATCCCTTTGTTCAAGAAATACTCAAACTTTATGGTCCGTGAAGATCTCACATCTCACACCATAGAGATGGTGTTCCAATTTTCGTGGGCATGAACCACCGCTAATTCCAAATCGTGGGTTGGGTAGTTCAGTTCGGGGTCCGAGTTGTCGGATGCATAAGCTATCACCTTTCCTTCTTGCATCAAAACACAACCCAGCCCAGTCTTAGATGCGTCTCAGATAGACCACATATCCTTGTCCGCTCGGGACCGCTAGAACTTGTGCACCGGTCAATTTTTCGAGTATTTGAAAACTGCCTCGCACTCATCACCAATCAACTTGATTCCTTCCAAGTAGTCGGGTTATTGGCCTTGCAATTTTGGAGAATCCTTCATGAATCTCCTATAGTAACCCGCTAATCCTAGGAAACTTCGATTTCGCGGTCGTGTTCTAGGTGATTTCCATTCTCGCACGGCCTCTACTTTGGTCGGATCTACTTTTATGCCTTCAAAGACACGATGTGTCCAAGGAACATAACTTCTTTCACTAAAACTCACATTTGCTAAACTTAGCAAAGAGTCTTTCATTTCTCAAGGTTTGCAAACCGTCGTAGATGTTCCTTATGATCCTCTTCATTCTTTGAGTAGATAAGGATATCATCTATGAAGACCAAAACAAATTTATCCGTAAATGGATGGAATACTGCTCACGAGGTCCATGAATACGGCTGGTGCATTGGTTAATCCGAATGGCATAACTATGAATTCATAGTGGCCATATCTGTTCGGAATGCGCCTTAGGTTCATCCTCGCATCGTATTTTCACTGATGGTATCCCGACTTAAGATCAATTTTAGAGAATACACCCGCCTCGCAATTGATCAAACAGTCATCAATTCGGTAAAGGGTATTTGTTCTTTAGTGTCATCTTATTTAGCTCCCTATAATCGATGCACATCCTCAAAGAACCATCCTTTTCTTAACGAACAAAACAAAGCGCCCCAAGGTGAAACACTCGCCTAATGAATCCTAGATCCAAAAGCTCGATTCGATTTTCACTCTTTCTAGCTCCTTTGGGGCCATCCTATAGGGCGCCGACACCGGGGCTGATCCTGCTCCAAGTCGATGGTAAACTCTAGTTGTCTATCGAGGTAGTCCCGGTAGATTCTCGAAATACGTCCAAAAATTCCTGACAACTTCAATGTCTTCTACCCGCTCGGTTTATCCTCATCGCTTAAATAAACAAGGAATGCATGGCATCCCTTCTCGTTCATCATCCTCCCAGCTTGTAGTGTCGATACTATCGGGATTCTTCTTCCCATGTCGATCCCGTGGAAATGCGTAGTTTCATGTCCGTGAAAGTGAAACGAAATTTTCCTTTCCTTACGCAGAATTGTGGAATGATTCTTAGCTAACCATCCATTCCGAGGATTATGTCTACATCATCCATGGTATTATGTTTAGGTCGTTAGCCGTAACCTTAAGTGATCCTAATGTCAACTCTAGGTTCGAGCAAAGTGGGTAACGGTTATAATCCTCCTATAGCGGCGAGATTCTCATATCCTCGCTTCGACTTTTAAGACCTAAGGCTCAAAGATTTCACGCATGATTTTGTAATAAAAGAATGCGAAGCACGTGATCGAACAATACTATAACAGTAGGTTGAGTAGAACTCCCATACCGCCAAGTTTCCTTGGTTCTGCTCGCTCGCCTCCCACGCAGGCGTAGTTTCAGCCCGAGCCGGCCGAGGTCGACGGGCGCCGGTCCCGCTGATTCGGAGGTTGTTGCTCGCCCGTTGCCGCCGCCGGGCGCTGGCTGGCGGTGGTCGACGCCCGCCGCTGTTGTGGCGGTGGTTGCCGCCATTCGCCGCTATGGGATTTGTTGTTGTGGGCCGCCATTGTTGCGGCCGTTGGAGTTGTTGTTGAGGCCGGGCCGTTGCCACCGGAGTTGTGGGGTTAACAAACCGCCGCGGCCGGGTTGAAGTCAGATAGCCCTCAATGGCCGAGCATTGCCCGCTGGTTCGGTCTTACATCCGAACGTGATATCGGGCAATTGTGGCGAATGCCCGCTTGCCTGCACTTATAACAGCCTACCACGTTTGCCGTGCACACACCAGTGTCCTATGGCATCGAGGGCATTGAGGTGTCCTCGATCGCTCATGTGGTCCCTTGCCGGTGGAGCATAAGTCGCTCTCTTCAGCCTTGTCCCTGTGGCGCTGCCTCTCGCCACGGCGCCAGGACTATGCCCCAAAGTTCCCACGGTTGTTATTCCTGGTTGGGTTCCCATTTCCCTTTCCTCTATCCATCAGATGTGTGTCCGAGATGCCACCGACTTATTCTCGGTCATGGTCACTCAATGTCTAAAGCTCGCGAGAGCTTCAGTAGGTCGTCTCCATGGTGGCAAGAGACATGCGATCTCCATTCTTAGCCCTCGCTTCAACTTTTCCGACATTTTCAAGTTTGTCCACCAGCTCTGGTGCATATCTCGACATCTCGCAGGTGCGATCATAGTCGGTCACAGTCATTCTTTCTTGTTTTAGCAGAAAATTCTCGCCCTTCTTCCTCTTATAGCTTTTAGGATGTACTTTCATACAGCCTCTTGAAATCCTCCCACGAGAATTCCTCGAAATGCTCAAATTAAAAGTCTTCTTTCTCGCCTCCCACCAAGTCACCGTCCGATCACCGGAAGCTAACACACGACAGCCTTTCCCGTGCGTGCATCTTAAGAAGGTAAAATCCGCTCAATGGCCCTAACCCATTGTTCGGCTTCTTCCGGCTACTTTTCCGTTAAAGATGTGAGGGTTCGCGCTTAGAAACATTTCTTCGATCCCGCGATCGGGTTGCGGTGGAGGTGGTGGTTGGGGAATTTCTTCTGCTCTTGCCGGGATCCTACCCTTCCTCTCGGCTTCCCGACCCGACCTCGGGTTCTTGCTCCGATTCCTTCTCGGAGGCATGTCGCTATAGAAAATGTAATCGTTAGCACTTATTCTTCTCACACCAACATACACCAATGCTATTATGGCCTTATTGAAAATGATTCCAAATGTAATATCATTCTTAACAAACATAACTTGCCGCAAAAGCCCTATTAGGTCATGTATATATATATCCAAAATTTTCGCCATAGGCAGTGATGTTCAAAACCAACGGCTATACAAAAGAAAAGTAAACATAAGTCCCGCCCACACGGCCTCCAAAAGCTAAGGTCCCAAGTCCAACACTAAAGATTAAACATAGGAAAAGGAAAACAACAAGCTTAAGCACAAAAAATCTCTTTAAGCTTCGCTGTGGTCTACATCATGCGCCCTCCCACCGCCCATCCTCCTCGGGTCTTCCTCCTCCTGAGTCGCCCCGCCGTCTCGAATGTCCATGCGGGCAGCCCCTAGACGGACCGGCCCATCGCTTCCACCATCGGTATGTCTCGCAGGGTTAAGAGCGCTCGCTGCATTCACCCGATGCTCGTAGTCATGGCGGATCGGGCCGTAGCCACCGCGACATCTGCTACCCTCATCCGTGGCCGTCCGACCAAAGTGCTCGACCGGTGGTATGGCTGGGACCATAGGTGGTGGAGGTGGTACCGTGGACGACGGGTGTCCGGCTGTGGGTGGAAATTCGCCTCCCAAGGCTCGGGCGGCCGCCTTCTAAGCGAGCAGTGCCTTCCTCGTCAAAGGAAAGGAGGCACGATCGGGTCAATCTCGCCTCGGAACCTCGTGTAAAGCCACTCGCGACTCATCCCGCCAGTATACTCGGTAGTGAGGTAGGGTCCTCTAGGTGCTGCCCAGAATGTCAGAGCACGTAAGTCGTGACTCACGACCGGGCGATCTCCCACCAAGTCGTAGCCGCCCATCGCCCGTAGATGTAATCCCCGATATCTCTCGAGCATACCCATCCTGTGTGCAGGGAGTATCGCTAGAAGGCGCTGGATGCCACATAATCGGCCACGCCAGGCTCAAGCCTCTTCAAAGACGGAGATAATATGCCAAGAACTCACCTGTGTCTTACCCAACAGACATCCACCGAGCGATAAATACTCACCTCCTCCTCTGGGGTGGGGTGTGGTCCAATCCTCCTCCTTGCGAGATATCTCATCCTCCATCCGTCACTTAACAAAACTAACATAAGTCAACTATCGCCATCTTAAAAGGTGCAAGGATATCTTAACGTAACGTGAAGCAACTAGATAAGGTCAAGCAAGTCTATAAGGTAGGCAACATCATACTGCACAATACTTACCACAATTTACCTTCTTAGTCTTACCCAAACGTATACATAAGCCAACAACATCTTAATACAAGCTACTTAGATCCTTATTCTATACCAAACACTCGAACTAGAGTTCAACGGACTCTATCGTATTCTGAGGCAGAATTAAGGATTCTGTTCTTCATAACAAATGAAGATCAGTGTTAGAGTACGCAGGTGAAAACCATGCGTAAATCGTAGTCCCAACGAGAGATCTAGCTAAAAAAATCTATGCGCAGTGCAGGAAATTTGCGCGATCATGCCAAATTGCAATCGAGACGTATGTCGACGAATACGCCTACCATCTTCGGTTTTTAAGTTGAGGCTGAACATTCTGAAGCCGTAAGTGGCGCCCATCTTGTGTTGATGCTCACCATGTCGAAGTAGTGATGGAGTGCCGTCATTCACCTTAAAGGTCGAGGTCACCCTTGTTCATCCTTCTCGTCATTCTTCATCTCGAGCTCGAGGCCACCATTACTCTCGCTCTTCCTATCGCTCTTTCGCTCGCATAAGGAAAAGAAGTTCGATTTATGTTCTTTCACGACACGTGAACATGCTCCTTAGAGTCTAAGTTCGCCTTATGATAACATATCGCTCATCATAAATAAAATTTTGAATGTTGGAAGAGGTTTCAATTGAAAATTTTGGAAATACGATTTCAACATAGCAATCATAATCAACTTATATGCATATCAAGAATGGATTCATTCATCCCATGTTGATCATTCAACTAGTACCACCATGTACTTTCATATCAATACCGAGTATCGCATTAGTTCAACTAAAAGTATTTTGGAAAAATTTTCTTGCTCAACTTTCATTTTCATCATAAAATTTTCATAATAATCAAATCCTTCAAAAGTCCATCCAATTGTTCAATCATGTAAAATTTCCATTTCATGAGTTCGAGAAAGGAATGCAGCTACTCTTTCCCGTTGAGCTCGATGTGATGGAGTGTTGAGGAGTCATTGGTTTCTAGAAGTCCAATGACTCGATCTAGACTTAGAATCAAAAGAATTTGGTTTTCAAAGAGCAAACCTCGCCTCGATGCCACTGTCACACGACCCCATTCCCGACCAACCCGGATCGAGGGCTACTAGTACTAGGAGTAGTACTTTAGGGTTACATGGATAAAATAGAGATGCGTAAAAATAAGCTAACATGCTCGAATGTAATACGAGACGATGTTATATTGTTTTTGAAAGGTTTAGCCATCGGACCCCAAAACTCGCCCGATCCGATGGACCTCAATAGTTTATAAACATAAAGCGAATAAGGAGTTCAGAGTATAGCAATGAAAGTGTGAATACATATACGACGATATGCATTCAAGGTATAAACCACAAATTCAAGTAAATCGGTCAGGACACCTGACTCCTCAACACATTCCCCATCATCACCATCAGAGCTCAACCCGCACATTTAAAACAAACATGCAGGCTAGTACAAGAAATTGCACTCAGTGGACTTATGCCAAAACATTTGATAAATTTTGATTACGCCGCAAATATTGAGTAAGTCACAAGTGGTTTTAGTTAAAATGCCTCAGGCTTACCAAATCATTTTCGTCAGAACATAGCTCGCCGAGCATTTTCGTGTGTATGGTCCGTATCTCATAGTCACAATACATAATAATAATAAATAATAAACGCCGAGAGTGAGGCCTCCCATCTACGACGCCGTGACCGGCCGTAATCCCGCACAAAGACACAAATCTCTGCAAGCATATGTTAACACAACAGATAGTTCCAACCTTCACGCCAATCCTAGCCAGCATTTATCATCCCAAGACAGACCCGACATTAAAAGGTGGGTGCTACCACAACAATGGATATAATAGTTCCAACTATCTCCACAACTCTACCCGGCATAACAGATAGATCCATACACAAACGAAATATTTTGGTGTAATGCAAGAAACATTTGATAACAGCTTATAAAATAAGTATCAGAATAAACTCATTTGATATAACAAGAAAGTCACGCTTTAGTGGGTAAGAAAAGGCCCACATTTTGAAGATAAGAAGCCCACCGACTATGGTTCGCTGTAAAAGTCCCAGTTCGCTCGCTCGTCAAAATCACGTCAGCGCTTCAAGGCCCACACCTTTATAAAAAAGCGAGGCTTTAGTACGTCGCTCAAGTCTCGAGACTTTCGAAAACTAAGATAAACTTCGATATTTCATATCGATGTAGACCGAATTCCTTAGTGGATTCAATACGCCTCTAACACGATACGATCGACTTTTTTTCTCGCTCGAGATACGCTCAACGATAAGCACGTTTTCGATATATGGATTTCATTTGTGAAATCTTTTCTTACTAATGAGGTATCATACTCAATTAGTATATTTTACGCAGATCGACGATTTATAAACGATAATTGCACGCTTGACTGAAAAGTCAACGAAGTCAACATCCGTCAACAAAGTCAACGATTTTCACTTTTTTAAAAGTAATTTACAATTTTGTTTAAAATCGAATTTGATCGATTTGAAAACGAAAGTCCTATTTCTCGATTTATCTTGTAAATCAAGGACTTAATATTATTTTCGCATTGTTAATAAACCTTTTATAATAAAAGCGATTTTGGTTTTAAAACGTTATAAATGAACGCTTGTCTCAAACATAGCAATCTATGTTTATAAAATTTTCTAAAATTTAAAACTGTCCAGAATATTAATTTAGCAAAATTTCATTAATAAACTGTTTTAAAAGGATTTAAAATCCTTATTAATTATCGAAACTCGATAATTAATTTAAAATGTCAAATGACCTTTGAAAAATTTTCTAAATTAATATAGTGCATTATTATACACTATGGTCCAGAATATGAATTTATAAAATTCATATGATATTATTTGCTATTTATTTATATATATACATATATATATGTACGGTAATTCCAATAAATAGGAATAATTATCCAAAATTCCCAAAATTGATATATACTTAGTATAATATCCCAACATCAGTAAATAGCATTAATATAACCCATAGTTCATCATAAGCATTCATTTAATAATATATAGTATTATCTACGGTAATTACAAGATAATTACCAAATAAATAGCAAACAATTTCTAAAAATTCTAAATAAATTCCAACATCATTAAACATTATATTATAACATTGTAACATCATAACATCAACCAAACTAATTTAAATCGTCACCATATGAGCTTGTAATGCTCTCGCTTTTTCGATTTAATGTGTTGTTTGATTTTCAAAAATTCCAATAATTATATACTATGTTTATACTCTATAGTATAGTAATATAACATCATAATATTTATCAAAACTAATTAAATCATCACCTTCAAGAGCAACAAGCTCACGGTTTATTTGATTTAAAATAGTATTTGATTTCCAAAATTCTAATTAATTCACACAATGTATAAACAATATACTAAAGCATTAAAACACCATTACATGTTCAAAAATAAAATCATACATCAACATATACCATCACAATGCTCTCGCCCTCTTGGAATAAATAGCAATTGATTTTCAAAAATTTAATTAAAACATATAACATATAAACAATACATTAAAGCATTAATATGTCATTACAAGCTTGAAATAAAAATTATACACCAAGGTATGGACTTATGAAGCTCACGGCATTCTTAAGAATTTAGGCTGTGGTTTTCCAAAATTTTAATTAACATACCATAGCCTTAAATCATAACATACATCAATATTTCATTCTTAAAACACTTAGAACATGCTCGGTCATTACTAACATTTTCTATAGTTTTCAAAATTATTTTAAAACAAGACCTATGGTTCAAAATTTCATAAACATGCTAGATCCATTCAAAATTAAATAAGCAACAACATATGATTATCCAAGCATATATCTTCATATATTTTAAAATAAATCATCAAGAACCATTATCTCATGCTCTAGAACATTACAAACATACATATACATACATATAGTATTCAAACATACATAAATATATACAAGAGAATGCTCGATTTTTCTCGAATAAAAGAGGACATAATCGATACTTATGGTCCATGTTTACCTTGAATGATATAGATTCACAAGAATAATACTAGGTATCAAGTTTATGTGAAGGATGGAGAAGTGAAGAAGAAAATTTTGAAATGGAGGGAGAGGAGACACGGTGTTGCTGGTTTTGGAGAGAAATGGAGAGTGAAATGAGTTCAAAATCGAACGGGAGTGTATAATGAGAAGTGGAGTGTTGAAGTGAAGAGTCTCCCTATAATCTCCCTTCTCTCTCTCTCGATTTTGGCCAAGAAAATGGCACAAAATCTGCAGCAAATTGATGGGTTGTAGGGTGATGATTAAGGAGTGTTATGAGCTCTTCATGCATTGGTCCTTTGAAAAGTGGATAATCATTTGTAATGGGAAGAGTGAGAGAGCCAATGCGATGTAGGGGTTTTAGGATGAGATTTAATTTATTTTGTACCATAATACAATGTATTAATCACACATGATCATACATATATAATACAAGCCATTAAAATAATTAAATCAAGCATATAGCATTTATTCAAATTACCGATCCAAAATTAGAAAAATAGAATAAAATACAAATCACACCTATTATTGATACTCATGCCATTTTCGATCCAAATATACATATATACCTCATAATATATGATTTAGATATTAAATAATATCATAGGATAAAATTAGAGCATTTATTTATGCATAAGAAACCCTAATTATAAAAATTGGGTTTCGAAAATTATATATATAGGCTATCGAGTTTTATTGCTCCAAAAACTGATTTCATAGCTTAATAACACTCATATATATCATATTATAAAGTTTAGATACCATAGGATAATTTAATGGTATCATTTCATGCCAAAAACCAAAGTTTATAAACTTAGGTTTTCGAAAATTTCAATACCAATTTATCGAATTTTAATAACTGAAAATTCGATTTTAATAAATATTAATACTGAAATTATATAAAATAATAATAGGAAATTAATTATTATAATTTCCGAGCATTAAACTCATTTTACAAAACGCCTCTGACGTTAACGCTCAAAACGCTCAAAGTCGACTCATCTCAAATGGTCGCAGAAGTTCATACTTACTAAATAAATATATTCCTTTAATAAAGGAATTAAGATGGAAATTAATTCCAAGCTTCACCGCCGTAAAATTTCATGAAAAGTCGACGCTCGATACGCGGTCGACGTTAAAATATATCGACGAATCATTTCGTAATATTTCAATCCTTTAATTCACAACCCTTAGTGAATTATGAAAAGGAATTCGTTATAACGATATCGTATCGAAATCACAAGATTCGATGTTGTAAAAAGATAATATACGGCAAAAACCCTAATTACGGGTTTAGAAAACCGTAATCGTATATTCGTTTCTTTGGAATATTACAATTTAATTATTTAATTGACTTGTATCTATTATCTATGATCATATATGTTTAATATATAGTATTAAGGAGCTAAATAAAAATAAAATCCACCCTAAACCCCCCCTAAAACCGTCGGCCATTATGAGTTAACAAAGCATGGGATTCACCTTTTTATTACCCAATGCATGAGCAACCTTTTTAGCTTAGCCTAATCATCATTAAGTCCCCATCATTTGGCTGCAATTCTTCCTATTGGTGTGAGAGAGGGCCGAGAAAGAAAGGGGAGAATAGGAGGGGATCCTTCACATTCATCTCTCATTTTACACTCCACACCTATTCAAAACATTTTGGAACACCAAGACACTCCATTTTCCTCCCCATTTCAGCAGAAAAAAATCGAGAGCTTCTTCCTCTCCATCTCTCAAAAATTTTCTTCTTCTTCTCCATCCCTATTTCACAAAAATTGATACCATATATTGTTCTTGGATTACATACTATTTTCGAAGGTAATATGAGACCATAGCTTCGATTTTTATCATCCTTTGTTCAAGCAAAAGTCGAGCATGTTATATATATGTGTGTATGTATTTTAATGTTCCTATGGATGAGCTATGTGTTTATATATGTTCTTAATGATTTTTATTTACAAAAATGTGAAAATATATGTTTAGATGATCATAGGGTATTGTATGTGGAATTTTTGAATGGATCTAGCATATATACATGATTTTCGAACCATAGGACATATTGAAATAATTTTCGAAAATATTAAAAATGTATATATGGTGACCGATTATTTTTGATTTATTTTGAGGATGGAATATTGATCCATGATATATTTAGAGTCCATGGAAATTGATTTAGAAATTTTTGGAAAACCCTGGCCTATTTTTCTAAAAATACCGTGAGCTTCTTTAAAATGTACCTTAGTGTATAATTTTCATTTCAAGCATACAATGACATATTAATGCTTTAGGACCTTGTTTATATGTTCTATGATTTATCTAGAATTTTTGAAAACCAAATGCTTGAAATTTTGAGAATACCGTGAGCTATATGGTTTGATACCTGATGTATGATTTTATTTTGATCATGCAATGGTGTATTAATGCTTTAGTATATTAATTATGTGATATATAATTTTGTTGGAATTTTTGGAAATCATTTACCAATAAAAATCAAATAAACCGAGAGCACTATGCTCATTAAGGTGATGATTTAATTGGTTTTGATTAATGTTATGATGTATTATTGTTATATTATAGTATATAAACATAGTGTATAATTGTTAGAATTTTTGGAAATCAAATACCAAATTTATCAAAAAAGCCGTGAGCTTTGAAGCTCATTAAGGTGATGATTTAATTGGTTTTGATTAATGTTATTATGTTATATTGTTATACTATAGTATATAATCATAGTGTATAATTGTTGGAATTTTTGAAAACCAAAAACCAAAATAAATCAAAAAAGCCGAGAGCTTGTATGCTCATATGGTGATGATTTCAATTGGTTTTGGTTGACGTTATGATGTTAAAATGTTATAATATAATGTTTGATCATGTTATAAGTTAATTAGAATTTTTGAGAATTGTTTGATAATTGTTTAGTAATTATTTCAAAAATACCGTGAGTATTGTGAATTTATTCCTTGATGAATGGTTATGATGGACTATAGGTTATAATTATGATATATATTGATATTGGGACATTATACTAAGTGTATATCAATTTTGGGAATTTTTGGACAATTATTCCCTAATTTTCGAAATTACCGTGAGATATATATGTATATATATTAATAAATGCCAAACAATATCATATGAATGATATTAATTTTATTCGGACCATAGTGTAATAATACACTATATTAATTTAGAAATTTTTGAAAATCATTTGGTAATTTTAAATAATTATCGAGAATTTTCGAATAATTATAGGGTTTTAAATCCTTTTTAATCCAGTTTAATAATAAATTATATGTCTAATAATTACTTTAGACATATTTGGTTTTTATAAAACTTTATAAACATAGACTACTATGTTTGAGACAAACGTTTATTCAATAACGCTTTTAAAACGAAAATATACGTTTTAATTATTAAAAGGATTAATATTGTGTAATAACCCGCAGTTTTTAAAAGCCTAATTACGGTCTTTAAAACCCGTAAAATAAAATTTTGCCGTGAAACCAAATCAGATATGAAATCGAACATGATTTCATATTTTTACAAAGGAACAATTTCCTATTACACACTCACTCAATTTAGTGAATGATAGAAATCGAAAGTTCTAACTTTTATCTAAGAAGACATTTTAACGTCGAATGCATATCGACTGTTGAAATGTCACGACTTTTCTTAAGCAATCAAGCTTGGAATTACATCCCTTTATGAATGGAATATTTTTATAATGAGATTACGAGTATTTACGACCAGTTTAAAGATGAGTCGATACGTAACGTTTTGCGACGTTTTCAAACGTCAACGTTTAGAGATAAGATGAACGATGGTTTTAATGATCAAGAAACTTTAGGAAATTATTTCTTATGGTATTTTTATGATATTACAGTACTAATAAGCATTTTATTAATGCTTAAACATTTGAATTAATATTTATATCAAAACTGATTTCGAAAACCCTAAATTATTCGAAATTAGGGTTTCTTTCGAAATTAAATGCTCTTTCTAATTATCCTATGCTATAATTATTATTTAAATCATATACCAAGGTGCATATGCTTATGAATGACATGAAATAAAATTTTTAACCTATGGTTAAACAAAATGGCCGATAGCCATTTTTCTTGTACATAAGTTGAATTATTTTCTTCCCTTATACTATTTAATTAACCTATGATATTAATTATCATCTAAGTTATATTATATGATGTATATGAGTATGTTTAGCATGAATTAAATTATTTAATGTGTGATAGGCATAAAAGCGTGTGTAGTGTATATGTATATAACCAATTATGTTTTAACTATATCACATTTGCATATATACATGTGTATACATTCAGATTTTATGGGAGTCTCCTATATATGTATAATATATTTTAACTATTTTCAAGATAGTGTGTAAGACACTAATGATTGGGAACCCATTAGTGAATAAACTAGTATTAAAATGTGAAGAGTCTCAGGTTGTATTGTAGAGAGAGAGACCGAGAGAGTGAGGGATAATAGGGGGTCTTGTTCAGTTTAATTCATTCCTCACTCACTCAAACACTCCACCATTATCTCTCTCAATCTCTTCTTTTCTCTCTCAAACACCATTTTCCTCTCCCCATTTTTTCGTGATAACCGAGAGCTTCCTCCCATTACCAAGCTTGAATTTTCTTCCCATCTTCTATACAACACCCTACTATCTTGTATATTGTACCATTAATCCATATATCCAAGGTAGGAATCGATTCAACCTTCTTCTTCTCTTTTGAAAACTTCAAACATGGTGCAGGCATTGCATGTGTTCTCGACTTTTTATTTTGAAAGATCTTGTGTACATATAGTAGTTGATGATAGGTAAATATGAGTGCTTGTGTTCTTATTCCTTCTAAGTCTCGCATGTATGATCTAATGTGAAAACTTTAGAATCCATGGCTATGTGATGTTCTAAGAGGTGTAGCATATTATTTGGAAGCTTAAAACTTGTTTTAAAATTTATGTGAATTTGTATGACAAATGCAAGATATGGCCGAGGCTATAAGGAATTGTTTGAGCATGAATTTGTAACCTATGATGTTTTATAAGTTCATAGTAATTATTTGAAAATTTTAGAAAATCTATGCCATTTTTCTTTCTAAGAACCGAGGCTTTTAAATTTCAAAGATAGGTATAAGATGTTTAATTTGTGCATGCAATGGTATAATCTTGAATTATAATGTGTGGAGACATGGAAATTTATTCGACATTTTGGAAGAACTATGTTATTTTTTCAAAAGAGTCAAACATGTGTATATTTATATATTAGTGTGTGAATTTATTTCACGACATGCAATAGATATTATCGATCTAGATGGAAATCATGCACTATATGTTTTGTTTAGAAATTTTAGAAAAATCATATCCATTTTGTTAAAAAGCCGAGACATATATATAAACATATGTTAATGTATAATTTTTAATTGTAACATGCAATGATGTATTATTGATCTTGAGTATGATTTATGCACCCTATGATTTATTTGAAAATTTTAGAAAATCCTACCTATTTGTTTTAAGAAGTTCGAGGCATATATATATGTATATATATATGTGTATGATTTTATTTTGTACATGCAAGGTGTTAATCTTGTGTTATGATAAACCAAGAGTGTATAGACATTTATTGGGAATTTTAGAAAATCTTATTAATTATTTTGAGAAATACCAAGCTATATATATATATAAATTGATGTGTGATTTTTATCGAGTACATGCAATGCTAAATTATTAGCTTAGATATGTTTTATGCACTTTAGATTGTTATTGAAATTTTGAAAATCAATTACCTATTTTATTCAAATAAACCGAGAGCTAAGCTCATTAAGGTGATGAATAAATTGGTTTTGATAGTTGTTATGTTGTAATGTTGCTACAATATAGTTTATAAGCATGACATGAATTTTGGAAAATTTTATAAAATGTTTGATAATAATGTGAAGAGGTCGAGAGCTAGTATACCATTTATATGGTATATAATTGTTATATCATGACTTATATGACATACATATGTCATGGACTAATATTGGACCTTGTAGTAATTGATTTAAAATTTTAGAAAATTATTAGCATTTATTTTATAAATGCCGAGACCATATATATATATTAAGGTGATGATTGAACAATGTTTGATCGACATTATGACATATTAATGACCATAGTGTATAATAATACACTATATGTAATTAGAAAAATTTTGACATTGTTTGGTAATTTAATGTAATTACCGAGAGTCTTAAAGATTTTAAGGATTTTAAACCTTTTAAATCAATTTTGTTAATAAATTATATGTCTAATAATATTTTAGATATATTTGGAAATTTTGGATAATTTTCAAAATAATAGATTGTCAAAATTAAAATAGCCGTGAGCTATTTTAAAAATAGAAATAAGGATTTTAAATCCTTAAATTCATTATTTATAATGAATTATATGTTTAAAAATTATTTTTAAACATACTAAAACAGTTTATACAAAGAAATCAATTAGAAATTGATTTTCGAAAGAATTTAATATTAAAATAAGACTTAGTAATTAAATTACTAAGGAAAAGTCAAAATTGTTGACTTTTGAAATCAACGTACGAAAGACGTTCGATAAATACGCAAATATGCGTAAGACGTATCATTTACTAATAATATCATGTTAATATGAAAAGATTTCATGTTTAAAGTCATGAAATCGAAAAACGTGAGGAAACGTTGGACCATTTACTAAGAGGGGTAAATTGGTCATTTATAACACATATCTCGTTTCTATCGAAGAACGAGAAATGTTAAATTGATACGCGACTGAGAAATGAATTAAATTCGCTGATGAATTAATTCGCCGATATGAAATATCGAATTATATTACGACTGATAAGTCTCGAATTACGAAACGACGCACTAAAGCATCCTTTTATATAAAGCGTGGACGCCGACGCACCACCGGACGCCGACGAGTAAGGAAAACGATAAAGACGAACAATAATTTCCTGTGGGCTTTATTACCAAAATGGAACAACTTTGTCGCTTTTTCAACTGCCTTTGTTTATCGTATTTTCAACTAATGCTAAATTTTTAAATGATTACCGCCAAAATGTTTACGCTTGTGTATCGTATCCTATCCTGAATGATGTGATGTTGATGGGTTACCCCAACTTATGAATGAAAATCGATATCGATCCTATGCCCAAGGTTTATACCGCTAGGATTAACGGTACATCGATGGTGACCGCAGGTCGTAAGGACACCACGGTCGGTCACGGGTCGTAGGCGAGGCCTTCACGACTTTCGACGATGATAACATGATGGAACGATAATAAGGGATATGGATCTCGACACCAAGAAAATGTCGCCAAGCAACTTTTATAAACTCGTGAAAATATTTTAGTAAGACAAGGCATTTTCAAATAAAACCTCAGGTCTTACCATTATATCGCGAGTAATTCAATGAAAATAAAATGTTTTCGATAAGTCCACCGGGTACAAATTTTGTACTTAGCCCCGCATGTTTGTTTTAAATGTGCAGTTGAGCTCTGGTCGACGATGGAGAGTGTCGAGAAAGCTATATGTCCTTGTTGTTCGTTAGAATGGATAACCTCAATACATATCGCCATATATGTATTCACACACTTTCCACCGCAAACTCGAACTGCTTTATTTTCATGTTGGACACTATAACAAAGTGAACTATGAAGTCTTTCGATCGTTATATCCTTTCGATCTGCTCACAAGCCCTTTCAATTAAATTGTATAAGTGTATGTTTAATCTTAAGTTCTATACATTCCTAATAATAGTCGTATTCACACCTGGTCATCCCGAGGGGCCGTGACAGAGTGGTATCGAGCAGCTTGCTCTATGAAATCCCATTTCTTTCTAAACTAAGTCTAGAATTGAGTCACTAGACTTCTAGAAAATCTACTGGCTATTCTCAACACTCCATCACATCGAGCTCAACGGGGAAAAGGTAACTAGTTTCAATTGAGTTTATGAGATGAAAATTTTTATATGATGGCCAAATTTGAAAAGATTTTGAAGTAAAAGGAAAAGGAAAGTTGAATGTGATGATGATTGAAATGATGAGTTATGAATGAAGATTTTCAAAATTCTAAATTTTGAAATTAAATAGCAATGATATGAAGTGGTTAAGTTGAAAAGCATGTTTGAAACGAATCATGATGATTAATGACGAATGTATGAAAACAAGATGATATGTACAGATATGTATGAACGAAGTATGATGTTGTTTCGATGTTATGTTTATGACTTATGAAATTTATGTTGATAACAAAGTATGCTATTCTCTCGAGAAGAACGTAGATGATATAGGAAGTATGTTCCATAATGAAAGAAAACAAAAGAATGATAGGAAGCATGAATGTGTTTTAATTTCAATTTCGAACGGCGAAAGTGGAACGAAAGATGATCGGAAACGACGCTGACTACGAAGAATGAAGAAGGTGGATGCTTATCATAGTCAAAGTGAGCGATCATAACCATGATTTTCAACTTGCGTGACGGAGGACCGCAATTTCAGAACGGCAAGCTTCAATTTGAAGACGTGGACGTAATAGTTATACTAAGTCTATAGTAGTCATAGCGTATGTTGTCATTATTGGCACCTTCTCAAACGTCGATATAATCGCGAAAATTTTCTGCACCGCGCAGTAAATTTGTTTTTAACCATACTCTCTCGATAAGACTCGCTTTACGCATGGTTTTCGCCTGCATATTCCTAACATTCTGAAATTCATTTGTTATGAAGGACAGAATCTCTTTTCCAGCTCCCAAACCCAGTATAGTCTGGGTAAAGTTCAACTTGAGTTTTAGATAGAACCATGAGCCTATAATACCTCGTGTAGCTTAACATAGCAATAGGAGTTTTGTTTACTAGACGGGTTAAGAACGCTTGTTTATAGGTTGAATAGTTTATCCTAGTTGATTAATCAAGTATTAAGCTACCCTATCCGCTATTAGGTGTTAGTAGTGTCTAACGTTAGTTTTAATCGTGATGTATGGAGGAGATGCGTTATATTGCAAGGAGGAGGATAGGACCTAACCCGACCCTCGAAGAGACTATTCAGATTCATCGGAAAGCGGATGTGTGCGGCGAGGATCTAGGAGAGTTCCCGATGTACTACTTTAGATTGTGGAGGAATGCGAGAGTTTATGGCGTGACGGATTACGACGGCATTAAGCGCCTTCTTACTATACTTCCATGTGATTGGGAAGATTATGCTCGTGAGGTGTCCTGGGATTACATTTACCGTAAGCGATCGAGGATATGACTTGATAGGTGATTTACCCAGTTCATTACCCACCGACATACGATATATAGATCTATGGCGCAAAGACCGAGGACCATATCTCCTCCACGGAGTATACTTGGCGTGATGAGTCACCCGAGTGGTCAGACACCGAGGTTCCACGGTAGTCACCCCAGTGGTACCACGATATCGGATCGACGAGGCGACTTGTTCAGCGGACGAGCAGCCAGCCTAGAGCATTGGGAGCCCTGCTTTCCCACCTCGATTTTCGGACATCCGTGCGCCCACCACTACCGCCCTACCACCGATGGCAGCACCCTTACCACCACCGAGAGTTTCCGTCGACAAAGACGGATTAGTGTGACAGCACTCTTGATGGGTATAATCCCATCCATGACGCCTACAGACCCGATTCGTGTGGATTATGGTCCACTACGGGACATCCCGATGGTAGAGAGTAATGGAGCTGGACCCTCAGAGCATTTGGCCGGTGATGACTCTGACGAGGAGGAAGAGGATCAGGAAGAAGATGAGGAAGATTCTAGGAGTTGATATAGATAGTGATGTTGATGTAAAGTTTGAAGAATTATGTTATCTACTTTTATGCATGTTTTAATTATGCTTTGAAAAATTTGAGCAGTGGGAAAACGGAATTTTGTAAGGCTATAAAGCCATTGTGCATGATTTTGATTTTTGTAAAGCCTTAAGGTCAATATGTATGGTCTTTCCTTTCAAATATTTTGGAAGCAAGTATGTGAGTAATCTTAGAAATAAGGACTTGTGTTTGCAAAGTACGTTATCTATGGTGCTTTTGCAATTGTATGTATGTGTGATCCAAGAGGGCTTTTGCAACAAATTTATGTATGACAAGAATGAAATGTTTATTTAAGATATCGATTCTAAAAGGCAAAGAAATGAATTTGCACATATTCAAGTTATAAAATGATACATGATGCTAATGATATATTTTACACAACAGAACGACTCCTAGACAAGACCCGAACGAGAAGTAAGAGGCAGAGCGCACCTAGAGACGAGGTAGAACTCCTAACAGAGGAACAAGTCGCCTCAACCACCTCCACCTCAACCCGACCGCAGGATAGAGGAATTGTTTTAAGACAAAACCTCCAACTTTCAATGGGAAAGGTAGTCCGGAAGATGCCGAACAGTGGATGAGAACCATCGAGAATTTTCACTTTTCTAAGGTGCACAACACAAGAAAGACTATCGTGTAGCCTTCCGGTTAAATGGGCTCTTGATTTACGGTGGGAGGCCGAAGAAAACTTTCACAGCAGAAAGGATGGAAGAATTGACATGGGAAGATTTTAAAGGGAAGTGTATGATAAGTATGTATCAAGAGTTACAAGAAAAGAAGGAACATGAATTTTTCTTGTTAAAGCAGGAAAAGATGTCGGTAACCGATTATGATCGCACTTTTTGCGAAATGTCTAGATATGCACTGGATCAAGTGGACACGGATTTAAAGATGGCCGAGAAATTTAGATCATGGTTAAGGCCGAAATAAGAATGTCTCTTTGGTCTTGGAGACATGACTTATATCGAGGCTCTTACACGGGCTTTGGACATTGAGGCAAAGAATGCCGATGATAAGTCGGGATCAGACAAATGCGTAATACTATGGATAGAGGAAAGAGAAATGGGATGCTAGTCTGGAAATAGTAGCAGGGAAGTTTTGAAAACAAAGGTAACAAACAAAGATGGCAAGGGGAACTCAAGAAACCAAGGCAAGGATGGAGGAAGCCAACTTTATTCCTCCAAAGAAGGGACTACAAGAGCAAACGAAGGGCTCTTCCGTGCCCAAAATGCCGAAAGATGCACACGGAATGTGCATGGCGGGCGATGGAAACTGTTTTAGTGTGGTATGAAAGGACATTACGAAATTTCGTCCGGAATACGCTCGAAACAATTGTAAGGTCGAACCAACCCGTAATGTCCAAACCGAGGGCTATCCAATTTCAGCCCCAACCTCAACAAAGAATACACCGCAACAATGGCAACAACCTCCACAACAATTGCAGCAGCCCACAACAACAAATACCACAACAGAAGTGGCAACCACCTCAAGAACGAAGACAAGAACCACAACGGCAACGTCGGCAACAAGAGCTGCGATAACAAAGAATAGCCCAAAGAAAGGCAAGCACCACGTCAGCCACAGCTACCTCAAGCTAGAGCGTATGCTTTGCATCGGCAACAAACGAACAGACTGTGGAAACCGGCGGTATGGGAATCCTTCTCAACATACCGTTATAGTATTATTCGACACGGGAGCTTCGCACTCTTTCATAGCAAAATCATGCGAGATCTATTGGGACTTAAGCGATAAAGGCAAATCAGATATGAGAATCTCATCACCTATAGGAGGAATTATGATCGTTACATATTTCGCTCGAACCAGAGTCGAACTTAGGATCACTAATGGTTCTAGCAAATAATTTAAACATAATGTCCATGGGTGACGTGGATATAATCCTAGGAATGGACCGTTAGTGACAAACCACTCCACGATTCTTTGCAAGGAAAGGAAAATATCATTTCACTTTCCGGCAAGAAGCAACGATTTCCATGGAATCGCATGGGAAGAGAGTCCCAATTGTGTCCGCATTGAAGGCGAGGAAAATGATGAATAAGAAAGGATACCATGCTTTTCTTGTTTACCGAACGGAGAAGAAAAGCCGAATCAAGATAGAAGACATTGAAATTGTTAAGGAATTTCGGATGTATTTCAAGGATCTACCAGATTACCTCCCGACAGACGGTTGAATTTACTATCGACTTGGAACCGTGATCGGCTCAAAGGTCAAAGGCACCCCACCGAATGGCCCCAAAGGAATTGGAAGAATTGAAAATCCAACTTCAAGAACTGTTGGACCTAGGTTTCATTAGACCTAGCGTATCGCCTTGGGAGCGCTGCTTTGTTCGTTAAGAAAAGGATGGATCCTTAAGGATGTGTATAGACTATCGAGAGCTAAACAAGATGACGCTCAAGAACAAATATCCTTTACCAAGAATCGACGATTTATTCGATCAATTGAGAGGAGCAGGCATATTTTCAAAAATTGATCTCAAATCAGGATACCATCAACTCAAGGTACGACCTGAAGACATAGCTAAAACTGCTTTCCGAACAAGATATGGTCATTATGAATTTGTAGTTATGCCATTTGGATTAACTAATGCACCAGCGGTGTTTATGGACCTCATGAACCGAGTGTTTCATCCGTACTTAGACAATTGTGTATTGGTTTTCATAGATGACATCCTCATCTATTCGAAAAATGAGGAAGACCATAAAGAACATCTAAGAATGGTGTTACAAACTTTGAGGAATGAGAAGTTGTTTGCCAAATTCAAAGAAATGTGAGTTTTGGTTAAAGGAAGTAATGTTCCTAGGACACATTGTGTCTCACGATGGAATCAAAGTGGATCCAACTAAAGTGGAAGCAAGGTAAGAATGGAAATCACCGCGAACTCGTAATGAGATCCGAGTTTTCTAGGTTAGGTGGTTATTATAGGAGATTCATTGAGGATTCTCCAAAATAGCAAGACCAATGACCCAATTACTTGAAAGGGAGTTAAGTACACTTGGACTGAGGAATGTGAGGCAAGTTTTCAAGAACTCAAAGAAAGGTTAACAAGTGCACCGGTGTTAGCAGTCCCAGAATCGATAAGGAATATGTGGTTTATACTGACGCCTCGAAGAATGGATTAGGATGCGTTTTGATGCAAGAAGGAAAAGTAATAGCATACGCATCACGACAACTTAGACCACATGAGCTAAACTACCCAACACACGATTTAGAGTTAGCAGCAGTGGTTCATGCACTGAAAATATGGAGACACCATCTCTACGGAGTGAGATGCGAAATTTATACAGATCATAAGAGTTTGAAATACTTTTTCGAGCAAAGAGATCTAAACATGAGGCAGAGAAGATGGCTCGAACTAGTAAAAGATTACGACTGTGGTATTAACTATCACCCAGGTAAAGCAAATGTAGTAGCTGACGCCTTGAGTCGTAAAAATCAAACTCATTTGGGATATCTCTTGACACGAGAAGATAAACTTATCGAGGAATTCAGCAATTTAAGAATTGAACTGATTAAACAGCCAGAGACGATCAAGAATTGTATCGCTACACTCACCATGACACCTGATCTAAGAAAAAGGATCATTGAGAAACAAAGGATTGAGGAAAAGTTGGAAAAGATAAGAGAAAGAGAGAGAATGGCGAATTGAAAATTTCCGGGAAGCATCGATAATGCTTTAATGTTCAAAGGAAGAATATGTGTTCTCGATGATGTTGAGATTTGAACAACATAATGAGTGAAGCTCATGATACACCTTATACCCACCCAGCAAAGATAAAGATGTACCAAGACCTAAAAGAGAAATTCGGTGGGAAGGCATGAACGAGACATAGCTTTTCGTAGAACGTTGCCTTGTTTGCCAACAAGTAAAAGCTTTACACCAACGTCCCTACGGAAGTTACAACCGCTGGGTATACCGAATGGAAGTGGGACAAAATAACGATGGATTTCAAGCACGGATTTACCCAAGTCTCAAAAAGGAAACACTACTATATGGGTAATAGTAGATAGACTCACCAAGTGCGCCACTTACCGATTCAAAATACATATGGAGTGATAGACTAGCCCAAATATATGTAAAGAAGTGATACGGCTACATGGAGTACCAAAATCTATTACATCGATAGAGACTCCAAGTTTACCTCGAAATTTTGGATGAGCCTACAAAAAGAGCTGGAACAAAGTTAAACTTCAAGACAAAGATTTCACCCACAAACCGATGGGCGGCAATGAAAGGACAATCCAAACTCGAAGATATGTCGAGAACAGTAGTACTAGATCGAGGTGCTAAATGGGAGGACATTTTACCTCTTATCGAGTTTGCTATAATAATAGTTATCAGCGACGATTGATATGGCCCCATACTGAAGCTTTGTATGGTAAGAAATGTAGATCACCACTTTACTTGGGACGAGGTAGGTGAAAGGAAGATAATAGGGTAAGCGGTGAATGAAATGATAGACATCGTCCGCCGATTAAGCAAAGAATCAAGGAAGCTCAAGATAGACAAAATCCTACCGATACGCTGTAGATCGGAGCTGCATTTCAAGTTGGAGACAAAGTATTTCAAAGTCTCTCCATCAAGGGATCACAAGATTTGGTGTGAAAGGAAAACTAAGACCCCGCTACATAGGACCATACGAGATCCTAGAAAGAATAGGCTCAGTAGCCTATAAGTTGGCTCTTCCGCCCAACTTGGGAAACGTGCATAATGTTTTTCACGTATCTCAACTAAGGAAATATGTGTACGATCCAAAACACGTGATCCGTCAAGACGACGTAGTTCTAAATCCAGACATGAGTTATGAAGAAGAGCCTATCGCAATACTAGACCATAAAGTTCAACAACTAAGGAACAAATCAATTTCACTGGTCAAAGTGTTGTGGAATCATCACGGGCAAGAAGAAGCTACGTGGGAGCTAGAGGATACAGTGAAGGAACAATACCCCAGTTTATTCTTTTAAAGGTATACAAATTTCGGGACGAAATTTCGTTTAAGGGGGGTAGGATGTAATAACCCGCAGTTTTTAAAAGCCTAATTACGGTCTTTAAAACCCGTAAAATAAAATTTTGCCGTGAAATCAAATCACATATGAAATCAAGTATGATTTCAATTGTTTACAAGGAATAATTTCCTGTTACACACTCACTCAAGTTAGTGAATGAAAGAAATCGAATGTTTTAACTTTTATCTGAAGACATTTTAACGTCGAATGATATCGACTATTGAAATGTCACGAATTTCTTAAGCAATCAAGCTTGGAATTATATTCCTTTTTTAATGGAATATTTTATGATGAGATTACTTAGTATTTACGACCATTTTAAAGATGAGTCGACACGTAACGTTTGAGACGTTCTCAAACGTCAACGTTTAGAGATAAGATGAACGATGGTTTTAATGATCAAGAAACTTTAGGAAATTATTGCTTATGATATTTTATGATATTACAGTACTAATAAGCATTTTATTAATGTTTGAACATTTGAATTAATATTTATATCAAAGCGATTTGAAAACCCTAATTATTCGAAATTAGGGTTTCTTTCAAATTAAATGCTCTTTCTAATTATCCTATGCTATAATTGTTATTTAAATCATATACCAAGGTGCATATGCTTATGAATGACATGAAATAAAAATTTTAACCTATGGTTAATTAAATGGCCGATAGCCATTTATGTTGTACCTAAGTTGAATTATTTTCTTCTCTTATGTTATTTAATTAACCTATGATATTAAATATCATCTAAATTATATTATATGATGTATATATGTGTTTAGCATGGAATTAAAATTTTTAATGAACATTAGGCATAAAAGCCGTGTGTAGTGTATATGTATGTAACAATGTGTGTTTTAATTATATCACACTTACATGCATATATAAATGATATATATTCAGATTTTATCACTAAAACTCCATTATATGTATAGATATATATCCTATTTTCAGATTTTTAATGTGTAGGCACTCATGATTGGGAACCCATTATCTACATAAAATAGTATTAAAATGTGAAGAGTCTCTGTTGTACAAGAGAGAGAGACCGAGTGGACGAGAGCAATAGGGAGGAGAGAAGATCAGATTTTGCTCATTCCATTCACTTACACACTCAACATTTGATCACACTATCCTCTCTCAATCTCTACATTTCTCTCTCAAGAACACTTCTTCTTCCCCATTTCTTTTCATTTGAAACCGAGAGCTTCTCTCCTCTCCAAGCTTCGACTTTTTCTTCTCATCCTCCATACAACACCTTAAAACCTTGTACTTTGTTCTATCCTCCATAGCACAAGGTAGGAGTCGAATAGGATCTTATTTGGTTCATGAAGCTTCCGAAAATTTTGAAGAAATGGTCTAGCTATCGCATGTGTTCTAGATGATTCATGCTTGTATGATTTAATTATTGCATGTGTATTGATGATGAGAGAATGTTAAACAAGTGTTCTTGTTTTAAAATAACTTGCATGTATGATCTAACATGAACATCTTTAGAATCTATGAATATGTTGGGTTCTAAGACTTTGTAACATGTTATTTTGAAGCTTAGATCATATTTTAAAATTCTAAATGAACAAGTATGAAAATGCTAGAGATGGCCGAGAGGCTATGAGAAATTATTTGGGTTTGAATCTATGATCTATAATGTTATATGTGTTTATAGTATTTAATTGAAAATTTTAGAAAAATCTAGCTATTTTTCTTAAAGAACCGAGCCTATATGAATTTATAGGTGGATGTATGATGTTTTATTTGATACATGCAATTTGATATTATTGATTCATGATGTATTGAAAGTGCATATGATTTAATTGAGAATTTTAAAACATTCTTCCTATTTTATTTCATAAAGACCAAGCATATATATATATATAAGTGGATTTATGATTTTATTTGATACATGCAATATGATACTATTGATCTATGATGTATTGAGAGTACATGGAAATTTATTTGGCATTTTTGGAATAACCTATGCTATTTTTTTCAAAAAAAGCCGAAACATGTATATATTTATACATTAGTGTGTGAATTTATTTCATGACATGCAATTACATATAATTGATCTTGAGTATGATTTATGCACCCTATGATTTATTTGAAATTTTTAGAAAATCCTACCTAATTGTTTTAAGAAGATCGATATATATATATGTATATATATATATATATTGATGTATGATCTTGGTTTTGTAACATGTATAGACATTTATTGGGAATAGTATATTGTTGTTCTAAAATGTGTTTTATGCATCCTATGTTTTTGTTAGAATTTTATAAATCAATTACAAATTTGGTTCAAATAAACCAAAAAGCCGAGAGCTAATTTTGGTGATGAATAAAATTTGTTCTTGATATATATTATGGTGTTACATTGCTACACTATAATGTATAAGCATGTCCTAATTGTTTAGAAATTTTATAAAATTATTAAACATACTTAGTGAAGAGGTCGAAAGCTTATATACCATTTATAGGGTATATAAATGTTATATCATGACTTATATGACATACATATGTCATGGACTAATATTTGGACCTTATATTAATTTATTAGAATTTTAGCAAAATTTTGAAGCCTTTATTTATAAATGCCGAGACCTTATATATATACTAAGGTGATGATTGAACAATGGTTGATTGACATTATGTCATATTAATGACCATAGTGTATAAAAATACACTATATATTATTAGAAAAATTTTAAGTATCATTTGGTAATTTATTACAATTACCGAAAGTACTTAAGAATTTTAAGGATTTTAAATCCTTTTAATCAAGTTTATTAATAAATTATATGTCTAATAATATTTTAGACATATTTGGAAATTTTTGGACAAATTTCGAAAATAATTAGTTGGAAAAAATCAAAATAGCCGTGAGCTATTTTTAATTTCATATAAGGATTTTAAATCCTTAAATTCATTATTTATAATGAATTATATGTTTAAAATTATTTTAAACATATTAAAACAGTTTATAAAAGAAATCAATTAGAAATTGATTTTGAAAGGATTTAATATTAAAATAAGACTTAGTAATTAAATTACTAAGAAAAAGTCAAAATTGTCGACTTTTGAAATCAACGTCTGAAAGACGTTCGATATATACGCAAATATCGTAAGACGATCATTTACTAATGATATCATGTTAATATGCAAAGATTTCATGTTTAAAGTCATGAAATCGAAGACGGAGAAACGTTGGACCATTTACCAAAAGGGTAAATTGGTCCTTTATAACACATATCTCGCCTCTATCAAGAACGAGAAATGTTAATTTGATCGCTGTTTGAGAAGCGAATTGAATTCATTGAGAATTGATTCCGTCGATATGAAATATCGAATTTGATTATAGACTTTGTAAGTCTCGAACTACGTGAACGACGTACTAAAGCATCCTTTTTATATAAAGGTGTGATCGACGCACCAAATTTGGACATTGACGAGTAAGGAAAACGATAAAGACGAACAATAATTTCCAGGTGGGCTTTATTACCAAAATGGAACAACTTTGCTGCTCTTTTCAACTATCTTTGTTTACAGTACTTTTCAACAAATGCTAAAATTTTTAAATGATTACCTGCCAAAATGTTTACGTTTTGTATGTTGTATCCTATCCATGAATGATGTGGTGTTGATGGGTTATTCCCAACTTATGAATGAAAATCGATATCGGATCCTATGCCGGAAGGCTTATACCAGCTAGATTAACGTGTACACCGATGGTGATTGTGTCTTTGTAAGGACAACCACGGCGGTCGCGGGGTCGTAGAAGAGCCTCCTTCACGACTTTCGACTATGATAACATGATGGGATGACAATAAGGGATATGGATCACGACACCAAGAAAATGCTCACAAGCAACTTTTATAAACTCGTGAAAATATTTTAGTGAGCATGAGGCATTATCAAATAAAACCCTCGTGTCTCACCACTATATCGCGTAGTAACCCAATGAAAATAAAATGTTTTCGGCATAAGTCCACCGGGTACAAATTTTGTACTTAGCCCGCATGTTTGTTTTAAATGTGCGGGTTGAGCTCGATTCTTGATGATGGAGAAGTGTTGAGAAAGCCATATGTCCTTGATGTTCGTTAGAAATGGATAACCTCAATACATATCGTCATATATGTATTCACACACTTTCCACCGCAAACTCGAACTGCTTTTAATTTCATGTTGGATATTATAACAAAGTGAACGTGAAGTCTTTCGATCATTATATCTTTTGGATCATTGGCTAAGCCCTTTTCAACTAAAGTATCATAAGTGTATGTTAATCTTAAGTCTGTTTTCCTCATGTGATATGCCCAATCGTGATGATCATTCGTATTCACAAATACTATTCCTAGTATTAGTCCGCTCACCCGGGTTGTCTGAGTGGGGTCGTGACAGATGTATTAATGATACAATGTATTGTTTGTATGTGATATGATTTATTTAGAATTTTGGAAACCATATGATTAAATTTTGAAAAATGCCGTGAGCTTCATGGTTTGGTAGGTTGGTGTATGATTTTATTTTTGAACATGTAATGGTGTTTTAATGCTTTAGTATATTATTTATGCATTGTGTGAATTAATTAGAATTTTGGAAATCAAATACTATTTTAAATCAAATAAACCGTGAGCTTGTTGCTCTTGAAGGTGTTGATTTAATTAGTTTTGATAAATATTATGATGTTATATTACTATACTATATTGTATAAACATAGTATATAATTGTTGGAATTTTGAAAACCAAATACTAAATAAAATCGAAAAGTTCGAAAGCTTACAAGCTCATATGGTGACGATTTAAATTATTTTGGTTGATGTTATGATGTTACAATGTTATAATATAATGTTTAATAATGTTGGAATTTATTTAGAATTTTTAGAAATTATTTGCTAATTATTCGGTAATTATCAAGTATTACCATGAATAATTGTTATATATTGTGAAATGAATGCTTATGATGAACTATAGGTTATATTAATGATATATATTGATGTTGGGATATTATACTAGGTATATATCAATTTTGGGAATTTTTGGACAATTATTCCCCATTTATTGGAATTACCGTAAACATATATATGTATATATATAAATAAAAAGCAAATAATATCATATGAATTTTATAAATTCATATTCTGGACCATACCATATAATAATGCACTATATTAATTTAGAAAAATTTGAGGTCATTTGACATTTTAAATTAATTATCGAGTTTTCGATAATTAATAAGGATTTTAAATCCTTTTAAAACAGTTTATTAATAAAATATTTACTAAATTAATATTCGGACAGAATTTAAATTTTCAAAATTTTATAATGTAATATTCCAAAAAGCGAATATACGATTACGGTTTTCTAAACCGTAATTAGGGTTTCACAGTATATTATCTTTTACGACATCGAATCTTGTGATTTCGATCGATATCGTTATAACAATTCCTTTCAAAATTCACTAAGGATTGTGAATTAAAGGTTGAAATATTACGAAATGATTCGTCGATATATTTTAACGTCGAACACGTATCGAGCGTCGACTTTTCATGAAATTTTCTAAGCGGTGAAGCTTGGAATTAATTTCCATCTTATTCCTATATTAAAAGGAATATATTTATTTAGTAAGTGTGAACTTCTGCGACCATTTGAGATGAGTCGATTTTGAGCGTTTGAGGCGTTTTGAGCGTCAACGTCTGAGGCGATTTGAAAAATGAGTTTAATGCTCGGGAAATTATAATAATTAATTTCCTATTAATATTTTATATAATTTCAGTTTTATTAATTATTAACAATCGAATTTTTCAGTTATTGAATTCGATAAATTGATATTGAAATTTTCAAAAACCTAAGTTTATAAACTTTGGTTTTCACATGAAATGACACTATTAAATTATCATATGGTATCTAAACTTTATAATATGATATATATGAGTGTTATTAAGCTATGAAATCAGTTTTTAGATCATTAAAAATCGATAACAGATTTTTATGATTTTCGAAACCTAATTTTCGAAATTAGGGTTTTATATGCATGAATTAATGCTATAATTTTATCCTATGATATTATTTGATATCTAAATCATATATTATGATGTATATATGTATATTTGGATCGAAAATGGCATGAGTGTCAATAATAGGTGTGATTTATATTTTTATCCTATTTTCTAAATTTACATCGGTAATTTGAAACTAAGCTATGTTGATGATTTAATTATTTTTATGACATGTATTATATATCTATGACCTATACTATGATTAATACATAGTATTAATGTGTAACAAAAATTAAAATCAGCCCCTTACCCCCTTGTAGCCGTCGGCCATCATGCTTGGACAAAGCATGATGTGCACCTTTTTTCCACCCAATGCATGAACACCTTTTAAACCTAGCCTAATCATCACACTAATTGCCATCATTAAGCTACAGATTTTCTCCCATTTCTTAGCCAAAATCGGCGAGAGAGAGAGAGGTGGTATAGGGGAGGACTCTTCCCATTCACCCCATTCCTCATTATACACACCTCCTACACTACAACACTCTCATTTCCTCTCCATTCCTCTCCTATTTTTCTGAAAAATCGAGAGCCATCCTCCCCCATCATTTTCGAAAGCTTTCTTCTCTTCTTCCTCATTTCTTCTCCCAACTTAGATACTTAGACATTATTCTTGTGAACCTATATCATATCAAAGGTAAACCAAGGATCTCTAGCTTCGATTTTTCATTTCCTTTATTCGAAAATTCGAGCATGCCCTCATATATATTTATGTATGTTTGAATGCTACATGTATGTATATGTATGTTTCAAATGTTCTTGAGCATGAAATATATGGTTCTTGATGATTTATTTTCAAATATATGAAGATATATGCTTGGATAATCATATGTTGTTGCTTATTTAATTTTGAATAGATCTAGCATGTTTATGAAATTTTGAACCATAGACCTTGTTTAAAATAATTTTGAAAATGTAAAAAATGCATATGTGATGACCGAAGTGCCTCTTAGCATTTTCTAAGCATGTATTATTGATTTATGTTATGATTTAAGACTATGGTATTGATTTAGAAAATTTTGGAAAACCCTAAGTATTTTTGTTAAAATACCGTGAGCTATTTAAATAAATACCATGATGTATAAATTTTATTTTAATCATACAATATCATATTCATACTTTAGGACCTTGATTACATGTTCTATGATTTAATTAGAATTTTTAAAACCATATGCTTAAATTTTAATTAAGGCCGAGAGCATATTGTGAGTATATGTTGATGTATGATTTTATTTTTGAACATGTAATGAAGTTTTAATGCTTTAGTATATTATTTATGCATTGTGTGAATTAATTAGAATTTTTGGAAATCATTTACCTATTTAAATCAAATAATAAAAGCTTACAAGCTCTATGAGGTGATGATTTAATTAGTTCTTGATGATTATATGATGTTATATTAATATACTATAGTGTATAAACATAGTATATAATTATTGGAATTTTTGAAAACCAAATACTAAATTAAATCGAAAAAGCCGAGAGCATTACAAGCTCCTATGGTGACGATTTAAATTATTTTGGTTGATGTTATGATGTTACAATGTTATAATATAATGTTTAATGATGTTGGAATTTATTTGGAATTTTTAGAAATTGTTTGCTAATTATTTGGTAATTATCAAGTTATTACCATGAATATTGTTACATATTGTGAAATAAATAGTTATGATGAACTATGGGTTATATAAATATTATATACTGATGTTGGGATGTTATAATAAGTATATATCAATTTTGGGAATTTTGGATGATTATTCCTATTATTTTGAATTACCGTAAATATATATATGTATATATATAAATAAATAGCAAATAGTATTATATGAATTTCATAAATTCATATTCTGGACCATAGTGTATAATAGTGCACTATATTAATTTAGAAAAATTTTCAAAGGTCATTTAGTATTTTAACTAATTATCGAAAATTTCGATAATTTAAAGGATTTTAAAATCCTTTTAAAACAGTTTATTAATGAAAATTTACTAAAATAATATTCTGGACAGTTTTAAATTTTACAAAATTTTATAAACATAGATTGCTATGTTTGAGACAAGCGTTCATTTTATAACGTTTTAAAAACAAAACACGCTTTTTATTTATAAAAGGGTTATTAAAATGCGAAAATAATTATAAGTCCTTGATTTACAAGATAAATCGAGCAATAGGACTTCGTTTTCAAATCGATCAAATTCGATTTATAAAACAAAATAGTAAAGTTACTATTTTAAAGGTCGAAATCGTTGACTTTGTTGATCGATGTTGACTTCGTTGACTTTTCGAGTCAAGCGTGCGATTATCGTTTATAAATCGTCGATGCAGCGTAAGATATACTAATTGGTATGATACCTCATTAGTAAGAAGATTTCACAAATGAAATCCATATATCGAGGACCGGGACCAACACCCGGTTGGAGGCGACTAATACTAGGAGTAGTATTTTGGGGATTACGGGTAAAATAAAGATGCATAAGAGTAAACTACATGCTTGAGCGAGAATATGAGGTGATGTTATAATGTTTTTGAAAAGGTTTGAGCCATCGGACCCCAAAACTTGGCACGATCCGATGGACCTCGATAGTTTGTAACATAAAGCATAAATAAAGGAGTTGAGTATAGCGGCGGAAAGTGTGTGAATACATATATGACGATATGTATTGAGTATAACCAAAAATTGAGTAAATCGGTCGAGGACACTAGACTCCTCAACACATCCCCATCATCACCATCGAGCTCAACTGCATTTAAAACAAACATGCGGGGCTAAGTACAAGAAATTGCACTCGGTGGACTTATGCGAAAACATTTGATAATATTTGGATTCTGTTGCCGATATCGAGTAAGTCGCGAGGGTTTTAGTTAAAATGCCTTGTCTTACCAAATCATTCGGTTAAGTAAACATAGCTTTGGCGGGCATTTTCTTGGTGTGTATGGTCCGTATCTCATAGTCACTGATACATAATAATAAATAAATAAATAAGCGTCGAGAGGAGGCCTCCCGTCTGACGCCGTGACCGGCCGTAATCCGTCTGACACCACGGTCTCTCTGCAAGCATATGTTAACACGTATAGTTCAACCTTCACGCCAATCCTAGCGGGCATTTATCATCCGCACGGGACCCGACATTAAAAGGTTGGGCGCTACCACAACAAATGATATAATAGTTCAACCATCTCCACACCTACCGGGCATAACGAGATAGGATCCATACACAAAGCGAAATATTTTGGCGGTGTAATGCGGTAAAACATTTGTTAAGCAGGTTGTAGGATAAGTCTTGTAAATAAACTCATTTGAAATAGCGGTAAAGTCACGTTTTAGTGGGGTGAAAAGGCCCACATTTTGAAGATAAAAGCCCACTTTGGACTACGGTTCGTTGTAAAAGTCTAGGTTCGATCGTTCGTCAAAATCCGTCATTGCGTTTGCGTCACGCTTCTGGCGAGGCTTTAGTCGTCGCTCAAGTCTATCGAGACTTTCGAAAACTTAAGATAACTTTGATATTTCATATCGATGTGAGGCTGAATTCCTTAGTGAATTGATCGTCTCTCATCGTATAACATTGAATTGTTCTGGATTCGCCGAGATCGTTCGGCGTATTGATGCGTTTCTCGATATATGGATTTCATTTGTGAAATCTTTTCTTACTAATGAGGTATCATACTCAATTAGTATATCTTACTGCGTCTTGGCGTATTTATAAGCGTATAATCGTGCGTTTGACTTGAAAAGTCGGCGAAGTCGACACTGTCGACAAAGTCGATGATTTTGACTTTTAAATAGTAATTCTTACTATTTTGCTTTATAAATCGAATTTGATCGATTTGAAAGCGTAAAGTCCTATTTCTCGATTTATCTTGTAAATCGAGGACTTATAAATATTTTCGTATTTTAATAACTCTTTTATAATTAAAAGCGTATTTTGGTTTTAAAGCGTTTAAAATGAGCGTTTGTCTCAAACATAGCAATCTATGTTTATAAAATTTTGTAACATTTAAAACTGTCCAGAATATTATTTTACCAAAATTTTATAATTAAACAGTTTTAAAAGGATTTAAAATCCTTATTAATTATCGAAATTTTCGATAATTGTCTTAAAAATAACAAATGACCCTTGAAAATTTTCTAAATTAATATAGTGCATTATTATACACTATGGTCCAGAATATGAATTTATTAAATTCATATAGTCTGTTGCTATTTATTTATATATATACATATATATATATTTTCGGTAATTCAATAAATAGGAATAATCATCCAAAATTCCCAAAATTGATATATACCTATTATAATATCCCAACATCAGTATATAATATTTACATAACCCATAGTTCATCATAACTATTTATTTCAATATATAACAATATTTCACGGTAATTATAAGATAATTACCAAATAAATAACAAACAATTTCTAAAAATTCTAAATAAATTCCAACATCAATAAACATTATATTATAACATTGTAACATCATAACATCAACCAAACTAATTTAAATCGTCACCATATGAGCTTGTGATGCTCTCGGCTTTTCGATTTATTTAGTATTTGGTTTTCAAAATTCAACAATTATATACTATGTTTATACACTATAGTATAGTAATATAACATCATAATATTTATCAAAACTAATTAAATCATCACCTTCAAGAGCAATAAGCTCACGGCTTATTTGATTTAAAATAGCATTTGATTTCTAAAAATTCTAATTAATTTACACAATGTATAAACAATATACTAAAGCATTAATACACCATTGCATGTTAAAAATAAAATCATACACCAACCTATATATTTATAAAGCTCACGGTATTTTTGTAAAATCAAGTATATGGTTTTCAAAATTCTAATTAAATCATAGAACATATAATCGAGGTTCTAAAGCACTAATATGTCATAACATGCTTGAAATAAAATTATACATCAAGGTACATACATATATATCTCACGGCATTTTCAAAATTTAAGCTATGGTTTTCAAAATTTCTAAATCAATACTATAGTCTTAAATCATATAATAAAGCAATAATACATGCTTAGAACATATCAATAAGTATTAGGTCCTCATTTAACATTTTGTATCATTTTGAAAATTATTTCTAATGCCACTATGGTTGAAAATTATGAATATCAAGCTAAATCCTTACAACATTGCATATATAACATCTATATTCATGCTTATATTTTGTAAATAAAATCATCAAGAACATAATCATAAACAAAGCTCATGCTCAAGAACAATTAAACACATATATAAACATATATATAACTTTGAAACCTATACATATATATAAAAGCAGTTTGAAATTTTCAGTTTAAAGAGGTGAATAATCGAAGCTATTGGTCCTGGTTTACCTTTGAAATGGAATAGAATGACAAGAACAATGTGGATGTCCAAACTTTGGTGGAGAAATGAAGAAGAATGGAAGAAGAAAATTTGAAAATGGAGAGGATGGCTCTCGGTTTTGGTGTCGAGAAAATGGGAGATTTGTGAGTTTTTGTGTGTTGAAAATGTGTGAGGGAATAATGAATAAGGTGAAGAGCAATGCTACAATATACTCTCTCCTCTCGATTTTGGGCAAGAAAATGGGCAAAATCTGATGCCAATGATGGAGATTATAGTGATGATTAGGCTAAGTAAAAAGCTAATTCATGCATTGGGTGAAAATAGGTGGAGTGCATGCTTGTGGGAAGAGAGAGAAATCGGCGCATGGGGGGATTTTAGGCTGATTTTATTTTATTGTTACACCTAATACATGTATTAATCATAGTATAGTTCATAGATATATAATACATGCCAATAAAATAATTAAATCATCACATATGTATATTTTGAAATTACCGATCAAAATTGGAAAAATAGGATTAAAAATATAAATTACACCTATTATTGATACTCATGTAATTTTAGTCCCAAATATACATATATATCATAATATATGATTTAGATATTAAATAATAGCATAGGATAAAATTATTACACATTTAATGAATTAAAACCCTAATTTGAAAGTTTGGGTTTCAATTTTATAAAAACTGAATCCTTCGATTTTTATGGCTGAAAATCTGATTTAATGCTTAATATTATTCATATATATCATATTATAAAGTTTAGATACCATAGGATAATTTAATGGTATCATTTCATGTGATAAAACCACTTATTTATAAGATTAGGGTTTCGAAATTACAATTTGAAATTATCGAGTTTAATAACTCAAATATTGATTTTATTAATCATTAATACTGTAATTATATAAAATAATAATAGGAAATTAATTATTATAATTTCCGAGCATTAAACTCATTTTCAAATCGTCTCAGGCGTTAACGTTAACGTCTCAAAGCGTTGAAATCGACTCATCTCAAAATGGTGCGATAAGTTCATACTTACTAAATAAATATATTCCATTTAATAAAGGAATTAAGATGGAAATTAATTCCAAGCTGCCTTTGCTCGAAAATTTCATGAAAAGGCGGCGTTCGATCTGGCGTTTGGCGTTAAAAATATTGACGAATCATTTCGTAATATTTCAATCCTTTAATTCACAATCCTTAGTGAATTATGAAAAGGAATTCGTTATAACGATATCGTATCGAAATCACAAGGTTCGATGTCGTAAAAAGATAATATCGGCAAAACCACAATTACGGGTTTGAATACCGTGTCGTATATTCGTTTCTTTGGAATATTACATTCCACCCCTTCGAAAAATTTAGTCCGAAATTTGTATACCTCTTAGAAAAATAAATGGGGTATTTTTCCTCATTCTTCTTCAAGCTCCCGTGGCTTCTTCTTGTAAAGTGGTGTCTCCTGACACTTTGACTAACGGAATCGACTTGCTCGTAGTTCTTTGAACTTTGTGGTCAGTATGGCTGCGGGTTCTTCCTTATAGCTCATGTGCGGCTCGGGATCACGTCGTCTTGATGAATCACGTGCTTTGGGTCGTGAGCGTATTTTCGTAATTGTGAGGCGTGAAAAACATTATGGACATTTCCTAGGTTTGGCGGAAGAGCCGACCTATAAACTCTGGACCTATCCTTTCTAGGATCTCATAAGGTCTATGAAGCGAGGTCTAAGCTTTCCTTCGGGCGAACGACAATCCCTCTTGATGGAGAGACCTTAAGAAATACTTTGTCTCCATCCTCAAGCGTAGCTTTCGGATCTCAGCGTGTCGGTAAGATTTCTATCATCTGAGCCTCTTTTATCCTCATCCTAATTTGTCGAGCGATTTCGATCATTTCACTCACGCATCAGGCCTATGACTTTTCTCTCACCGACTTCATCCCGATAAAGTGGTGATCTACACTTTTGCCATCTGAGGCTTCGTGTGGGGCCATGCCGATCGTCGCGATAGCTGTTGTTGTAAGCAAATTGATCGAGGTAAAATATCTTCCCATTTTGTACGCGATCCAAAATTACGATCTAAGCATATCTTCTAGCGTTTGGATCGTTCTCTCCGATTGTCCATCGGTTTGTGGGTGGAATCTTTGTCTTGAAGTTTAATCTCGTACCGAGTTCTCTCGTAAGCTAATCCAAAATCGGATGTGAACTTGGAGTCTCGATCGGAGGTAATAGATTTTGGCACTCCATGTAGTCGTACAATTTCCTTAACGTCTGGTGAGCGACTTATCGGATCCATAAGTGCTTTGAATAGGTAAAAGTGAGCACTTTTGGTAAGTCTATCCACAATTACCCATATGGCTGTGTTTCCTCTTCTCGATTTGGGTAAGCATGTGAAATCCATCGTTATATCGTCCCACTTCCATTCGAGGATTTCAGCGGTTGTAACTTCCCATAGGGACGTTGGTGTAGTGCCTTCACTTGTTGACAAACAAGGCGGCGTTCTCTGAAAAAGCTATGTCTCGTTTCATGCCTTCCACCAAAAATTTTCCTTGGTCTGGTACGTCTTAGTACTACACGGGTGGGCGGTGTAGGGCGTATCGTGAGCCTCGCTCATGATTTCGTTACGAAGCTCTGCGTCGTCGAGGAGCATATCCTACCTTCAAACAATAAGGCGTTATCCGGCCTCTTGGAAATTCTTGAATCCTTGGACCTTAGTCTTTCTCGGATCTTTTCAACTTTTCCTCAATCCTTTGTCTCTCGACAATTCTCTTTCTTAGATCGGATGTCGGTGTGAGTGTAGCGATCTGATTCACAATTGTCTCGGTGGTTCCACAGTTCAATCCTCATTCTACCAAACTCTTGCGAGTTTTCCTCTTGTACAAAGAGACATCCTAACTTGGTATGGCTCTTACGACTCAGCGTCGGCTACTACATTCGCCTTTGCGGGTGATAGTTAATACCACGGTCGTAATCTTTTACTAATTCTAGCCATCTTCTTTGTCTCATGTTCAGATCTCTTTGTTGAAGAAATACTTCAAACTTTTATGATCGTGAAGATCTCACATCTCACACCATAGAGATGGTGTCTCCAAATTTTAGGGCATGAACTACATTTGCTAATTCCAAATCGTGGGTTGGGTAGTTCAGCTCGTGGGGTCTGAGTTGTCGAGATCGTAGCTATCACTTTTCCTTCTTGCATCAAAACCTGACCCAGTCCGGTCTTAGATCGTCGGTATAGACCACATACCCTTATGCATACGGGATTGCTAGGCGGTGCCTTGGTCAATTTCTCTTTGAGTATTTGGAAACTCATCTCGCACTCATTAGTCGATTGAACTTGATTCCCTTCCGGAGTAGGCGGGTTATTGGCCTTGCAATCTTGGAGAATCCTTGATGAATCTCCTATAGTAGCCACTAATCTAGGAAACTTCTAATTTCGTCTTTGTGTTCTAGGTGATTTCCATTCTTGCGGCCTCTACTTTGGTGGATCTACTTTTATACCTTGATGAGACACAATGTGTCAAGGAACATAACTTCCTTCACCAAAACTCACACTTGCTAAACTTAGCAAAGAGTCTTTCATTTCTCAAGGTTTGCAAAACCGTTCGTAGATATTCATATGATCCTCTTCATTCTTTGAATAAATAAGGATGTCATCTATGAAGACCAAAACAAACTTATCCAAAATGGATGAAATACTACATTCATGAGGTCCATGAACACGGTGGTGCATTGGTTAATCCGAATGGCATAACTATGAATTCATAGTGGCCATATCGGTTGAATGCGGTCTTGATACATCTTGAGGCCGTATTTTTAGGTGGTGGTATCGACTTAAGATCAATTTTCGAGAATACACCGCTCGCCGCAATTGATCAAGCGGTCATCAATTGCGGGTAAAGGGTATTTGTTCTTTAGTGTCATCTTATTTAGTTCTCTATAATCGATGCGTCCTCAAAGAACCATCCTTCTTCTTAACAAACAAAGCAGGCGCTCCCCAGGTGAAACACTCGGCTAATGAATCCCGGATCAAAAGCTCTTGGATTTGGATTTTCGACTCTTCTAGCTCCTTTGGGGCCATCCTATAGGCGCCCGACCTTTGGGGCTGATCACGGCTCCAAGTCGATGGTAAACTCGGTTGTCATTAGGAGGTAGTCTGGCGATTTTGGAAATCGTCAGGAAATTCTCGGACAACTTCAATGTCTTCTACCAGCGCTTGGGTTTATCCTCATCATTTAAATAAACAAGGAATGCATGGCATCCTTACGGTTCATCATCCTCCTAGCTTGTAGTCTTGATACTATCGGAATCCTCCTTCCCGTGCGATCCGTGAAAATCGTAGCTTCTTGTCGAGGAAAGTGAAATGAAATTTTCCTTTCCTTACGAGAGAATCGTAGAATGATTCTTAGCTAACGATCCATTCAGGATTATGTCTACATCGTCCATGGGTATTATGTTTAGATTGTTAGCGAACCTTAAGTGATCTAATGTCGACTCTAGGTTCGAGCAAAAGTGGGTATGGTCATAATCCCTCCTATAGGCGATGAGATTCTCATATCACGGCTTGATTTTTCAGACCTAAGGCTCGGCATTTCTCGCATGATTTTGCAATAAAGAATGCGAAGCACCGTGTCGAACAATACTATAACGGTGGGTTGAGGAGAACTCCCATACACCAAGTTTCCTTGGTTTTGTTAGTTCGCCCTCTATCTGAGGCGTAGGCTCGCTGGCCATTTGAGGGCGGAGGCGCCGGTCCTTGTTGATTTGGCGGCTCTTTGCTGGGCTATTATTCTTTGCCATTCTTGGCGTTAGTAGCGGTGGTTGCCGCCTCTGCATTGTTAGGCGGTGGCTGCCCGCTATGATTCTTGAATTCTTTATTCTTCTTTGCCATTGTGGTGGTGTTGGGTTGTTGTTGATCTTTGGGGTTGTTGCCATTGGAGTTGCGGGGTTGGGGTTGGAATTGTTGCGGTGGTGGGGTTGGTTGTATAGCCCTTAGTGGTGAGCATTGCCGGTTGGTTCGGCCTAATATCCGAGCGTGACATTGGGCGATTGTTGGCGTAATGCCCGTTGCCATGGAATTGAAATGGAAAAGGAGAAAGTGAAAGCTATCTTAGATTGGCTGTTCCTCAAAATGTGGCACATGTAAGAAGTTTTCATGGTCTTGCTAGTTTTATAGGAGGTTTGTGAAGGATTTTAGCACCATTCTGCACTTCTGAATGAAATTGTAAAAAGATGTGGGTTTTCATTGGGGAGAAACAAGATCATGCTTTTAATCTTCTTAAAGAGAAACTAACTCGCACCTATTCTTGTTTTGCTAACTTTGATAAAATGTTTGAGCTTGAATGTGATGCATCGGGAGTAGGTGTAGGAGCTGTTTTGTTGCGGGATGGAAAGCCGATCGCTTACTTTAGCGAAAAGTTGAAAGGAGCTCAATTGAACTATCAACATATGACAAGGAGCTGTATGCTTTGGTGAGAGCATTGGGAGCGATGGCAGCATTTCTCACACGGCATGATTCAAATACCTGTCAAGGTAAGCAGCAAGAGACAAAGTGGGTGGAATTCATCATATGTGATCAAGTACAAAGGGAAGGAAAACATAGTGGCTGATCGTTGTCTCGAACAATACTATAACTTCTTGGTTTTGAAATGATTAAGGGATGGATTCTGATTTTGCTTCTATTTACTTAGTTGAGCGTCTGCATTTGATAAGTTCTATAAGCATGACTCCCATACATAGTGGTGGTTTAATGGGTCATTTGGAGTCCATAAGACTTTAGGAGTTTCTAAAATGCGTGTTGATGTTTTGTTAGATGTGTCTTTCAATGCATGGCTTGTATACACCTATGCACCTTGGGAGGATATTTCCATGGATTTTGTTTTGGGTTTGCCTAGCGAATTCAATTTTTGTGGTGGTTGATAGCTGGCACACTTCATTCCATGTCATAAGAGTGATGATGCATCTCATATTGCTGATCTGTTCTTCAAAGAAGTTGTTCGTTTGCATGGTGTTCCAAGAACAATTGTGAGTGATCGAGATGCTAAGTTTGTGAGTCATTTTGGCGTGTGTTGTGGAACAAATTGGGAACTAAGCTTTTGTTTTCTACTACTTGTCATCCTCAAGCTGATGGGCAAGCTGAAGTAGTTAATAGAACTTTGTCTCAATTACTTGAACTTTGATCCAAAAGAACTTGAAAAGTTGGGAAGAATGCTTACCATTTGCTGAATTTGCTTATAATCGAGTGTTCATTTGCTACTAATTTTCTCCTTTTGAGGTTGTTTATGGTTTCAATCCATTGAGTCAGTTAGCGATTCGATACCAATTGAAGGCGTGGTTGCTAAGGCTGAATTGGTGAAAAGTTGCGAAGGTGAGGCTCAACATTGAGAAGAGCAGCGCAATATGTCGAACAAGCTAACAAGGCGGAAAACAAGTCATCTTTGATTGGGTATGGCTTCGGTGGCAAGTTGCGGCCGAGGGGAGATGGACCGTTCAAGTGATGCAGAGTGAATGATAATGCTTACAAACTAGACCTTCGGGTGAGTATAATGTAAGTGCTACTTTCAATGTTGCTGATTTAATTGATCTAGATTAGAGGCAGAATCCTTTCGAAGAAGAAGGAATGATGGAGATGCATCAGGTACTTGCTGTCCAACAACATGAAGATGGACCCATTGGGTGCCAATTACAGGGCTAGAGCTAAGAAGATGTCCATGATGTTGTTGTTGTTCAAGACCAATCTACATTGGGCCAAATGGTGAATATTATTCAAGTTTGGATTGGGTTGTTGCCATTGGAGTTGCGGGGTTGGGGTTGGAATTGTTATTATTTCATTTAGGAGTTATAATTAGTCATTTAAGAGTCTAAGGTATGGGTTCAAGAGTTGCCTATATAGCCATAGTGGTTAAATCCTCTTTGTGAATATTTCACTCGGAACTTGTAACGACTTACCACGTTTGCCGTGCACACCCTTGTGTGCTCTATGGCATCTAGGGCATTGAGGTGCCCTTGGCATTCTGTGGTCCCTTCTTTGGTGGAGCATAAATTGCTCTCTTCGATTACTGTCCTTGTTGCGCCGTGTTTCCTTGCCACGGGCGCTTGTGACTTCTTCTCCATAGTTTCGCGGTTGTTATTCCGCGGTTGGGGTCAGTTCCCTTTTCCTTGTCCAATTACCGTGTGTGCGTGGCGACACCATCTTATTCTCGGTCATGGCGCCTCGATATCAGCTCGTGCGAGAGCTTGATTGTAAGATAGGTCTCCGTGGTGGCAAGAGACATGCGTATCTCCATTCTCGTACGACACGAACTTTTCCGACATTTTCGGTCGGTGTCCACGGATCTGGCGCATATCTCGACATCTCGCGAGAAAGTGCGATCATAGTCGATTCTGGATAATTTTCTTGTTTTAGCGGGAAAAACTCTTGCCTCTTTCCCCTATAGCTTTTGGGGATATACTTTTCGTCTGACTCTCTCTTGAAATCCTCCACGAGAACTCTTCTATTTGTTCATTTGTAAAGTCTTCTTCACGGCCTCCCACGAAGTCGGTGGTCAGATGGTGGAAAGTAACACACGACATCCTTTCTGTGCCGTGCACCTTAGGAAAGTGAAAATCCGTTCAATGGCCTAACCCGTTGTTCGACTTCTTCGAGGCTCCCTTTCCGTTAAAAGCAGGAGGTTTGCCTCGAGAATAGTTCTTGATCCTGCGATCGGGTTGAGGTGGGCGGTGGTTGGGGATTATCTTACGGTTCTTGTTGGGATTCTACCCTTCCTCTAGGTCTTCCTCGACCTCTGGGTTCTCTTTACGGGTTTCTTCTCGGAGGCGTTACGCTATATAAAACATACCATCGTTAATTATTAAGCGCTTACAACTTAACAAAATAAGGTTTTCATAGCTTCTTCTTAAGCGATATAAAAGTAAAACAATTCATCCATAGCATAGACAATTGTCACCAAAAGGCCCCCTTGGGTGAAATATATGTGGATAGATAACGAGGTTTGTCGAAAACAAGATGTCTAACATCGAGAATCATAGAAAATAGAAATAACAAGGTTTCGGGCCCACGGCCAAAAGAAAATCGAGTCCTAGAACCATGGTATTGAAATAAAAGGAAAAAGCTAGCACACATGCTAGTCATAGCAAAGCAATTCTAATTAAAACATCGCCTAAGGTCTTCACGAGTTTCCTTCCTACTCGCGTCTTCCTCGGGGTCTTCCTCCTCTTGGTCGTCTTCCTCATCGAATCGTCTTCACGAGTCGTACTCGGATGGTCTGCTGGCTTAGCTTCCATCATCGGTATGTCGCGGGGTCGAAGTTATCCGCGCCGTATAAGTCGTAGTTGTGGCGGATCGGTTGTAGCATACTCGGGTCGGGTCATATCGGGAAGGTATCTAATACTCTCATCCATGTTGTCGTGGAAGGGCTCTTCGTCTTGGTGGTGGTGGATCGGATGCGGTGGTAGGAGGCGGTAGTGGCGGACGTCTTGGGTGTCAGCTGCTGGTGGCAACACGGGCTCTCCCGAGGCTCTGGGCGTCTTGCCCTATCCACCTCGTACATCACCCTCGTCCACCGATGCAGGGGTATCCTTTGGATCAACTTTGTCTCGGAACCTCAAAGTACAGCCACTCTGGCGACTCGTCACGCCAAGTGTACTCCGTGGAGGAGATAGGGTCCCATCGGTGCGGCTCCATAGATCTTGTACACGTAAGTCGGTGACTCACGAACACAGGCGGATCCCAATCAAATCATAACCTCGGGGAATCGATAGATGTAGTCTCCGATACCTCTCGGGCATAACCATCCAGTACAAGGGAGTATAGCTAGGAGTCTCTTGATGCCATCGTGGTCGGTTGCGCCATAGGCTCGGGCGTTCCTCCACAACAGAAGGTAGTGCATGAAACTCACCTAGGTCTTCCCGGCGCATCAACATTCCCTATAGGTGCGCATCAGCTCCTCGGGTGGGGCATGAGGTCCTACCCTTCTCCTAGCGATATAACGCATCTCCTCCATCTGCCACGGTAAAAAAAAAAAGAAAACTAACGTAAGCCAACTATCGATATCTCAAAACAGCAAGGATAGCATAACGAGAAGCAACTAGGCTAGAACTAACAATTCTATAAGGTAGGCTACATCATAATGTACAATTAATACCACAACTTACCTTCTTAGTCTTACCCAAACATATACATATAGCTAATGATATCTCAATATACGCTACGAGATCCTTGTCTTATATCAAACACTTAAGCTAGAGTTCAACAGACTCTATCGTATTCTGGGGACAGAATTAAGGATTCTGTTCTTCATAACAAATGAAGATCAGTGCGTTAGGAGTACGTAGGTGAAAACCATGCGTAAATCGGAGTCCTAACGAGGGAGATCTAGCTAAAACAAATCTACTGCGCAGTGCAGGAAATTTGCGCGATCGTGCAAAAATGTCAATCGAGGCGTATGTCGGCGTGTCGTCTATCATCTTCGGGTTCTTAAGTCGAGGCTGAACATCCTGAAGCCGTAAGTGACGTCCATGTCGTGATTCGTGTTGCTGGTCACTCGTGTCGAAGTGATGATGGAGTGCCGACGTCATTCAGCTTAAAGGTTGGGGTCGTCCTCGTTCGTCCTTCTCGCTCGTCTTTTCGTCGTCCGTGCTCAAGGGTATCATCACTTTCATTCTTCCTATCGTTCTTTTGTTCGCATAAGGAAAAGAAGTTCGTACTTCTCGTTCTTTCACGATCGTGAGCATGCTCCTTAGAGTCTAAGTTAGTCTCGTGATAACACATCATTCATCATAAATAAAATTTTGAAAGTCGGAAAGTAAGGTTTTATTTGCAAATTTGGAAGTATGATTTCAAAAGGCGGTCATGATCAACTCATATACATATTAAAATGAATTCGTTCGTTTCATGTTGATCATTCGACCCGATACTACCATACACTTCCATCTAAATACTTGAGCAATTGTATTGGCTCGATTCGAAAAAATTTGGAAAAATTTTCCTTCTCAACTTCAAAATTTTCATAATAATAATATTTCTCAAAGTTCCTCTAACTTGCTCATCATGCGAAGTTTTCCATTTCATGAGTTTGAGAAAGAAATGCGATTACCTTTTCCCGGTTGAGCTCGATGTGATGGAGTGTTGAGAGAGTCGATGGGTTTCTAGAAGTCCGGTGACTCGATCTAGACTTAGAATAAAGGTCTTGGGTTTACAAAGAGCAAAAGCTACGATACCACTTACATCACGACCCATTCCGGACCAACCCGGTTGGAGGCGACTAATACTAGGAGTAGTATTTTGGGGATTACGGGTAAAATAAAGATGCATAAGAATAAACTACATGCTTGAGCGAGAATATGAGGTGATGTTATAATGTTTTTGAAAAGGTTTGAGCCATCGGACCCCAAAACTTGGCACGATCCGATGGACCTCGATAGTTTGTAACATAAAGCATAAATAAAGGAGTTGAGTATAGCGGCGGAAAGTGTGTGAATACATATATGACGATATGTATTGAGTATAACCAAAATTGAGTAAATCGGTCGAGGACACTAGACTCCTCAACACGTCCCCATCATCACCATCGAGCTCAACTGCACATTTAAAACAAACATGCGGGGCTAAGTACAAGAAATTGCACTCGGTGGACTTATGCGAAAACATTTGATAATATTTGGATTCTGTTGCCGATATCGAGTAAGTCGCGAGGGTTTTAGTTAAAATGCCTTGTCTTACCAAATCATTCGGTTAAGTAAACATAGCTTTGGCGGGCATTTTCTTGGTGTGTATGGTCCGTATCTCATAGTCACAATACATAATAATAAATAAATAAATAAGCGTCGAGAGGAGGCCTCCCATCTCGACCGTGACCGGCCGTAATCCGTCGACCTGCGGTCACTCTCTGCAAGCATATGTTAACACGCGTATAGTTTCGACCTTCACGCCGATCTAGCGGGCATTTATCATCCGACACGGGACCCGACATTAAAAGGTTGGGCGCTACCACAACAAATGATATAATAGTTCCAACCATCTCCACGACCTACCGGGCATAGCGAGATAGGATCCATACACAAAGCGAAATATTTTGGCGGTGTAATGCGGTAAAACATTTGTTAAGCGGTTGTAGGATAAGTCTTTGTAAATAAACTCATTTGAAATAGCGGTAAAGTCACGTTTTAGTGGGGTGAAAAGGCCCACATTTTGAAGATAAAGCCCACACGGACTACGGTTCGTTGTAAAAGTCTAGGTTCGATCGTTCGTCAAAATCCGTCATTGCGTTTGCGTCACACGCTTCTGGCGAGGCTTTAGTCGTCGCTCAAGTCTATCGAGACTTTCGAAAACTTAAGATAACTTTGATATTTCATATCGATGTGAGGCTGAATTCCTTAGTGAATTGATCGTCTCTGTCGTATAACATTGAATTGTTCTGGATTCGCCGAGATCGTTCGGCGTATTGATGCGTTTCTCGATATATGGGTTTCATTTGTGAAATCTTTTCTTACTAATGAGGTATCATACTCAATTAGTATATCTTACAGCGTCTTGGCGTATTTATAAGCGTATAATCGTGCGTTTGACTTGAAAAGTCAGCGAAGTCGACAACAGTCGACAAAGTCGATGAGTTTGACTTTTAAATAGTAATTTCTTACTATTTTGCTTTATAAATCGAATTTGATCGATTTGAAAGCGTAAAGTCCTATTTCTCGATTTATCTTGTAAATCGAGGACTTATAAATATTTTCGCATTTTAATAATACCCTTTTATAATTAAAAAGCGTATTTTGGTTTTTAAAGCGTTTAAAATGAGCGTTTGTCTCAAACATAGCAATCTATGTTTATAAAATTTTGTAACATTTAAAACTGTCCAGAATATTATTTTACCAAAATTTTATAATTAAGCAGTTTTAAAAGGTTTAAAATCCTTATTAATTATCGAAATTTTGATAATTGTCTTAAAAATAACAAATGACCCTTGAAAAATTTTCTAAATTAATATAGTGCATTATTATACACTATGGTCCAGAATATGAATTTATTAAATTCATATAGTCTTGTTGCTATTTTATATATATATACATATATATATATTTACGGTAATTCAATAAATAGGAATAATCATCCAAAATTCCCAAAATTGATATATACCTATTATAATATCCCAACATCAGTATATAATATTTACATAACCCATAGTTCATCATAACTATTTATTTCAATATATAACAATATTTCACGGTAATTATAAGATAATTACCAAATAAATAACAAACAATTTCTAAAATTCTAAATAAATTCCAACATCATTAAACATTATATTATAACATTGTAACATCATAACATCAACCAAACTAATTTAAATCGTCACCATATGAGCTTGTGATGCTCTCGGCTTTTCGATTTATTTAGTATTTGGTTTTCAAAAATTCAACAATTATATACTATGTTTATACACTATAGTATAGTAATATAACATCATAATATTTATCAAAACTAATTAAATCATCACCTTCAAGAGCAATAAGCTCACGGTTTATTTGATTTAAAATAGCATTTGATTTCTAAAAATTCTAATTATTTTACACAATGTATAAACAATATACTAAAGCATTAATACACCATTGCATGTTGAAAATAAAATCATACACCAACCTATATATTTATAAAGCTCACGGTATTTTTGTAAAATCAAGTATATGGTTTTCAAAATTCTAATTAAATCATAGAACATATAATCGAGGTTCTAAAGCACTAATATGTCATTGCATGCTTGAAATAAAATTATACATCAAGGTACATACATATATATCTCACGGCATTTTCAAAATTTAAGCTATGGTTTTCAAAATTTCTAAATCAATACTATAGTCTTAAATCATATAATAGAACAATAATACATGCTTAGAACATATCGATAAGTATTAGGTCCTTCATTTAACATTTTGTATCATTTTGAAAATTATTTCTAATATATACTATGGTTGAAAATTATGAATATACAAGCTAAATCCTTACAACATTGCATATATAACATCTCATGTTCATGCTTATATTTTGTAAATAAAATCATCAAGAACATAATCATAACCAAAGCTCATGCTCAAGAACAATTTAAACACATATATAAACATATATATAACTTTGAAACCTATACATATATATAAAGCAGTTTGAAATTTTAGGTTTAGAAGGGTGAATAATCGAAGCTATTGGTCCTGGTTTACCTTTGAAATGGAATAGAATGACAAGAACAATGTGGATGTCAAACTTGGTGGAGAAATGAAGAAGAAGGAAGAAGAAAATTTGAAAATGAGAGGATGGCTTGGCTCTCGGTGTCTGAGAAAATTTGGAGAGATTTGAGAGTTTTGTGTGTTCAAAACTTGTGAGAGGAATAATGAATAAGGTGAAGAGTCTTGCTACAATATGCCTTCCTCTCCTCTCGATTTTCAGCAAGAAAATGGGCAAAATCTGATGCCAATGATGGAGATTATAGTGATGATTAGGCTAAGTAAAAGCTAAGTCATGCATTGGGTGAAAATAGGTGGAGTGCATGCTTGTTGGGAAGAGAGAGATCGGCGCATGGGGGATTTTAGGCTGATTTTATTTTATTGTTACACCTAATACATGTATTAATCATAGTATAGTTCATAGATATATAATACATGCCAATAAAATAATTAAATCATCACATATGTATAAATTGAAATTACAGATATCAAAATTGGAAAAATAGGATTAAAAATATAAATTACACCTATTATTGATACTCATGTAATTTTAGTCCCAAATATACACATATATATCATAATATATGATTTAGATATTAAATAATAGCATAGGATAAAATTATTACACATTTCGATGAATTAAAACCCTAATTTGAAAGTTTGGGTTTCAATTTTATAAAAACTGAATCCTTGATTTTTATGGCTGAAAATCTGATTTAATGCTTAATATTATTCATATATATCATATTATAAAGTTTAGATACCATAGGATAATTTAATGGTATCATTTCATGTGATAAAACCACTTATTTATAAGATTAGGGTTTCGAAATTACAATTTGAAATTATCGAGTTTAATAACTCAAATATTGATTTTATTAATCATTAATACTGTAATTATATAAAATAATAATAGGAAATTAATTATTATAATTTCCGAGCATTAAACTCATTTTCAAATCGTCTCAGGCGTTAACGTTAACGTCTCAAAGCGTTGAAATCGACTCATCTCAAAATGGTGTGATAAGTTCATACTTACTAAATAAATATATTCCATTTAATAAAGGAATTAAGATGGAAATTAATTCCAAGCTGCCTTTGCTCGAGAAAATTTCATGAAAAGGCGGCGTTCGATCTGCGTTTGGCGTTTAAAAATATTGACGAATCATTTCGTAATATTTCAATCCTTTAATTCACAATCCTTAGTGAATTATGAAAGGAATTCGTTATAACGATATCGTATCGAAATCACAAGATTCGATGTCGTAAAAAGATAATATCTGGCAAAACCACAATTACGGGTTGAAAATCGTGTCGTATATTCGTTTCTTTGGAATATTACATGCGAGCGAAAGAGCGATAGGAAGAATGAAAGTAACGATACCGCTTGGGCACGAGCGGCGGAAGGCGGCGAGAAGGATGGGCGAGGACAACCTCGACCTTTAAAATTTGAATGGCGTCGGCACTCCATCACTACTTCGACATGGTGAGCATCAACACAAAATGGATGCCACTTACAGCTTCAGAATGTTCAGCCTCAACTTAAAGACCTGAAGATGGTAGGCGTATTCGTCGGCGTGCGTCTCGTTCGCAATTTGGCACGATCGCGCAAATTTCCTGCACTGCGCAGTAGATTTGTTTTAGCTAGATCTCTCGTTAGGACTCCGATTTACGCATGGTTTTCACCTGCGTACGCCTAACACTGATCTTCATTTGTTATGAAGAACAGAATCCTTAATTCTGCCTCCAGAATACGATAGAGTCCGTTGAACTCTAGTTCGAGTGTTTGGTATAGAATAAGGATCTCATAGCTTATATTAAGATGTTGTTGGCTTATGTATACGTTTGGGTAAGACTAAGAAGGTAAGTTGTGGTGAGTATTGTGCAGTATGATGTTGCCTACCTTATAGACTTGCTTGACCTTATCTAGTTGCTTCACGTTACGTTTAAGATATCCTTGCACTGCTTATGCGATGACGATAGTTGACTTATGTTAGTTTTATTCGTGACAGATGGAGGGGTTGAGATATCTCGCGAGGAGGAGGATTGGACCACACCCACCCCGAGAGGAGGAGGTGAGTATATATCGCTCGATTGGATGTCTTGTTGGGAAGACTTGGGTGAGTTCTTGGCATATTACCTCCGTCTTTGGAGGGCCCGAGCTCACTGGCGTGGCTGATTATAATGGCATCCAGCGCCTTCTAGCGATACTCCCTGCACACAGGATGGATATGCTCGAGAGATATCGGGGATTACATCTGCGGGCGATGGGCGGCTACGACTTGGTGGGAGATACGCGCGGTTCGTGAGTCACACGACTTACGTGCTCTGACATTCTGAGGCAGCACAGAGAGGACCCTACCTCCTCCCGAGTATACAGGCGGGATGAGTCGCGAGTGGCTTTACAGAGGTTCGAGGCGGATTGACCCGATCGTGCCTCGCTTTCCTTTTGGCGAGGAAGGCTGCTTTCGCTTAGAAGGCGGCCGCCCCGAGCCAGGAGGCGGTATTTCCACCCTTACACAGCCGGACACCCGTCGTCCACGGTACCACCTCCACCACCTATGGTCCCGGCCATACCACCGGTCGAGCACTTTCATCGGACGGACACGGATGAGAGTGCGAGATGTCGCGGTGGCTACGGCCCGATCCGCCATGACTACGAGCATCGGGTGAGTGCAACGAACGCTCTTAACCCCTGCGAGACATACCGATGGTGGAAGCAATGGGCGGTCCGTCGAGGGGCCCGCATGGACATTTCGAGCGGCGGGGCGACTCAGGAGGAGGAAGATCCAGGAGGGGCGGACGGTGGGAGGGCGCATGATCGAGACCACAGCGAAGCTTAAAGAGATTTTTGTGCTTAAGCACATTGTTTTCCTTTTCCTATGTTTAATCTTTAGTGTTGGACTTAGAACCTTAGCTTTTGGAAGGCCGTGTGGGCGGGACTTATGTTTATTTCTCTTTTTGTATAACCGTTGGTTTTGAACATCACTGCCTATGGCGAAATTTTTGGATATATATACATGACCTAATAGGGCTTTTGCGGCAAGTTATGTTTGTTAAGAATGATATTACATTTGGAATCGCTTCTGATAAAGCTATAATAGCATTGGTGTATGTTGGTGTGAAAAGAATAAGTGCTAATGATTACATTTTCTATAGCGACATGCCTCAGAAGGAATCCGGGCGAGAACCCGGAGGTCGGGTGGGGAAGGCCGAGAGGAAGGGGTAGGATCCCGAGCAAGAGCAGGAAGAAATTCCCCAACCACCACCTCCACCACAACCCGATCGCCGAATCGAAGAAATGTTTCTAAGGCAGAACCCTCACTGTCTTTAGCAGGAAAGGTAGCCGGAAGAAGCCGAACAATGGGTTAGGGCCATTGAGCAATTTTACCTTTTAAGATGCAGCACGGGAAAGGTTGTCGTGTGTTACCTTTCGGTGATAGGACCGGTGACTTACGGTGGGAGGCGGAAGAAAACTTTCCTGGTGGCGGCTCGAGGAATTCTTGTGGGAGGATTTGAGGGGCTGTATGAAAGTACATCCTAAAAGCTAAAGAGGAAGAAGGGCGAGGAATTTTCTGCTAAAACAAGAAAGGATGATTGTGACCGACTATGATCGCACCCTGCGAGATGTCGAGATATGCACAGGCGGTGGACACCGACTTGAAAATGTCGGAAAAGTTCGAGCGAGGGGCTAAGAATGGAATCGCATGTCTCTTGCCGACCATGGAGAAGCATCTACTGCTGAAGCTCTGCCATGAGCTTTAGATATAAATGACCATGGCCGAAAATAAATCGGTGTCATCTCGGACACACAATGCCTTTGGATAGAGGAAAGGAAATGGGAACCCAACCATGGGAATAACAACCGTGGGAACTTTGGGGACCACAGTCCTGGCGCCCGTGGCAAGAGAGCCGGCGCCACAGGGGACAAGTGGAAGAGAAGCGACTTATGCTCCACCGGCAAGGGACCACATGAGCGATCGAGGACACCTCAATGCCCTCGATGCCATAGGACACACAAGGGTGTGTGCACGGCAAATGTGGTGGCTGTTATAAATGCGGAGGCAAGCGGGCATTCATGACAATTGCCCGATATCACGTTCGGATGTGAGACCGAACCAACGGGCAATCTTTCGACCATTAAGGGCTATCTGACTTCAAACCCGGCCCGCGCGCGGTTTGCCCTAACCCCTCAACTTCGGTGGCATGACCCCAACCTCAACAACAACGGCAACCACCGCAACAACCATGGCGGCAACCACCGCAACAACGATGGCGGCAACCACAACAACAGCGGGCGACAACCGCGCGCCAGCGCTAGCGGCGGCGACAACAGGCGAGCAACAACCGCCAAATCAGCGGGACCGGCGCCCGTCGACCTCGGCCGGCTCGGGCTAGAGCCTCGCCATGCATAGGAGGCGAGCGAACAAAACCAGGGAACTTGGCGGTATGGGAGTTCTCCTCAACCTACATTATAGTATTGTTCGTCGGGTGCTTCGCATTCTTTTATTGCAAAATCATGCGTGAAATCTGGGCCTTAGGTGCGAAAAATCAAGCCGGGATATGAGAATCTCATCGCCTATAGGAGGGATTATGGCCGTTACCCACTTTTGCTCGAACTAGAGTTGACATTAGAATCACTTAAGGTTACGGCTAACGACTAAACATAATACCCATGGATGATGTAGACATAATCCTCGGAATGGGACTGGTTAGCTAAGAATCACTCCACGATTCTCTGTAAGGAAAGGAAAATTTCGTTTCACTTTCACGGACGAAGCTACGCATTTTCACGGAATCGGCATGGGAAGGAGGATTCGATAGTATCGACACTACAAGCTAGGAGGATGATGAACCGGAAGGGATGCCATACATTCCTTGTTTATTTAAGCGATGAGGATAAACCGAGCGGGTGAAGACATTGAAGTCGTCGAGAATTTTGGACGTATTTCCGAGAATCTACCGGGACTACCTCACGATAGACAACTAGAGTTTACCATCGACTTGGGCAGGATCAGCCCGGTGTCGAAGGCGCCTATAGGATGGCCAGAAGGAGCTAGAAAAGTGAAAATCCAAATCGAGAGCTTTTGGATCTAGGATTTATTAGGCCAAGTGTTTCACCTTGGGGGCGCCTATTTTGTTTGTTAAGAAAAGGATGGTTCTTTGAGGATGTGCATCGATTATAGGGAGCTAAATAAGATGACACTAAAGAACAAATACCCTTTACCGAATTGATGACTGTTTGATCAATTCGAGGCGGGTGTATTCTCTAAAATTGATCTTAAGTCGAGGATACCATCATTTGAAAATCTGATCGAGGATGTACCTAAGGCGCATTCGAACCGAGATATGGCCACTATGAATTCATAGTTATGCCATTCGGATTAACAATGCACCGGCCGTATTCATGGACCTCATGAGCAGTATCTCATCCATTTTTGGATAAATTCGTTTTGGTCTTCATAGATGATATCCTTATCTACTCAAAGAGCGAAGAGGATCATAAGGAACATCTACGGACGGTTTGCAAACCTTGAAATGAAAGACTCTTTGCTAAGTTTAGCAAATGTGAGTTTTAGTGAAGGAAGTTATGTTCCTTGGACACATCGTGTCTGCTGAAGGCATAAAAGTAGATCCGACCAAAGTAGAGGCCGTGCAGAATGGAAATCACCAAGAACACGACGACGAAATCGAAGTTTCCTAGGATTAGCTGGTTACTATAGGAGATTCATGAAGGATTCTCCAAAATTTGAGGCGATAACCCGGCTACTCGGAGGAATCAAGTTCAATTGGGTGATGAGTGCGAGGCGAGTTTTCAAATACTCGAGGAAAAATTGACGGTGCACAGTTCTAGCGGTCCGAGAGCGGACAAGGGTATGTGGTCTATCTGAGCGCATCTAAGGCTGGGTGGGTTGTGTTTTGATGCGAAGGAAAAGTGATAGCTTACGCGTCCGACAACTCGGACCCCTGGTGAACTACCCAACCCGATTTGGAATTAGCGGTGTAGTTCATGCCTAAAATTTGGAACACCATCTCTACGGTGTGAGATGTGAGATCTTCACGGATCATAAGGTTTGAAGTATTTCTTGAACAAAGAGATCGAATATGAGATAAAGAAGATGGCTTGGCGGTAAAGATTACATTGTGGTATTAACTATCACCGGGCGAGGCGAATGTAGTGGTAGCGCCTTGAGTCGTAAGAGCCGTACAAGTTAGGATGTCTCTTTGTGCGAGAGGAAAAACTCGTTGAAGAGTTTGGTAGAATGAGGATTGAGCTGGTGGAACCACACGAGACAATTGTGGTGTGTCGCTACACTCGCTGACATCGATCTAAGAAAAGAATTGTCGAGACAAAGGTTGAGGAAAAGTTGGAAAAGATCGAGAAAGACTAAGGTGCGAAGGATTGAGAATTTCAGGCGCGGATAGCCTTATTGTTTGAAGGTAGGATATGCGTTCTGACGGCGAGCTTGAGCGAAATCATGAGTGAGGCTCGCGTCGCCCTACCGCCACCGAGCGGTCTAAGATGTACCGGGACACGAAGGAAAAATTTTGGTGGGAAGGCGTGAAGCGAGACATAGCTTCTTTCGTAGAGCATTTGTCTTGTTTGTCGACAAGTGAAGGCCTACACCAGCGACCCTACGGGAAGTTACAACCGTTGGAAATCCCGAATGGAGGTGGGACGATATAACGATGGATTTCGTTACAAGCTTACCCAAATCGAGAAGAGGAAACACGGCCATATGGGTAATTGTGGATAGACTTACCAAAGTGCTCACTTTCTACCTATTCAAAGCACTTATGGATCGATAAGTTGGCCCGGTATGCGTTAAGGAAATTATGCGACTACATGGAGTGCGAAATCTATTACCTCGATCGAGACTCAAGTTCACATCCGGTTACGGATTAGCTTACAAAGAGAACTAGATGCAGTTAAACTTGACCTGACATTCCACCCACAAACCGATGGACGATCGGAAGAGCGATCAAACCACAGAAGATATGCTTAGAGGCGTAATTTTGGATCGAGGTGCAAAATGGGAAGATATTTTACCTCGATTGAATTTGCTTGCAACACGGTTATCAGCGACGATCGGCATGGCCCCATGGCGAGGCCTTGTTGGGATGAAGTCGGTGAGAGAAAAGTCATAGGGCACGATGCGGTGAGCGAAATGATCGAAATCGTTCGACAAATTAGGATGAGGATAAAGAGGCTCGGGACGGACGAAATCTTCTGACGATATCGTAGATCCGAGCTCTGATTTGAGAATGGAGACAAAGTATTTCTTAAGGTCTCTCCATGAAAGGATTGTCGGGTTTGGCACGAAAGGAAAGCTTAGACCCGTTTCATAGGACCTTATGAGATCTAGAAAGGATAGGTCCGATGGCTTATAGGTTGGCTCTTCAGCAAACCTAGGGAATGTCCATAATGTTTTCACGTCTCGCATGATTCGAAAATCGTTCACGACCCAAGCACGTGATTCGCGAGGCGGCGTGATCCTCGAGCGGACATGAGCTATAAGGAAGAACCCGCAGCCATACTTGATCACAAAGTCCGGCAACTACGGAGCAAGTCGATTCCGTTAGTCGAAGTCTTTGTGGAGACACCACGGACGGGAAGAAGCCACGTGGGAGCTTGAAGAAGCAATGAGAGAAAATACCCGATCTATTTTTCTAAAGGTATACAAATTCGGGACGAAATTTTTCGTGAGGGGTGGAATGTAATATTCGAAAAGCGAATATCGATTACGGTTTTCTAAACCCGTAATTAGGGGTTTCACAGTATATTATCTTTTACGACATCGAATCTTGTGATTTCGATACGATATCGTTATAACGAATTCCTTTCAAAATTCACTAAGGATTGTGAATTAAAGTTGAAATATTACGAAATGATTCGTCGATATATTTTAACGTCGAACACGTATCGAGCGTCGACTTTTCATGAAATTTTACGGCGGTGAAGCTTGGAATTAATTTCCATCTTACTTCCTATATTAAAGGAATATATTTATTTAGTAAGTGTGAACTTCTGCGACCATTTGAGATGAGTCGATTTTGAGCGTTTGAGGCGTTTTGAGCGTCGGCGTCTGAGAGGCGATTTGAAAAATGAGTTTAATGCTCGAGAAATTATAATAATTAATTTCCTATTAATATTTATATAATTTCAGTATTATTAATTATTAACAATCGAATTTTCAGTTATTGAATTCGATAAATTGATATTGAAATTTTCAAAACCCTAAGTTTATAAACTTTGGTTTTCACATGAAATGACACTATTAAATTATCATATGGTATCTAAACTTTATAATATGATATATATGAGTGTTATTAAGCTATGAAATCAGTTTTAGATCATTAAAATCGATATGATTTTTATGATTTTCGAAACCTAATTTTCGAAATTAGGGTTTTATATGCATGAATTAATGCTATAATTTTATCCTATGATATTATTTGATATCTAAATCATATATTATGATGTATATATGTATATTTGGATCGAAAATGGCATGAGTGTCAATAATAGGTGTGATTTATATTTTTATCCTATTTTTCTAAATTGCTATCGGTAATTTCGAAACTTTGCATAAGTGATGATTTAATTATTTTTATGACATGTATTATATATCTATGACCTATACTATGATTAATACATAGTATTAATGTGTAACAAAAATTAAAATCAGCCCCTTACCCCCTTGTAGCCGTCGGCCATCATGCTTGGACAAAGCATGATGTGCCTTCCACCATGATGCATGAACACTTTTTAAACCTAGCCTAATCATCACACTAATTGCCATCATTAAGCTACAGATTTTCTCCCATTTCTTAGCCAAAATCGTGAGAGAGAGAGAGGTGGTATAGGGAGGACTCTTCCATTCACCCCATTCCTCATTATACACACCTCTACACTACAACACTCTCGTTTCCTCTCCATTCCTCTCCTATTTTTACGAAAAATCGAGAGCCATCCTCCCCATCATTTTGAAAGCTTTCTTCTCTTCTTCCTCATTTCTTATCCCAACTTAGATACTTAGACATTATTCTTGTGAACTATATCATATCAAAGGTAAACGAGGATCTCTAGCTTCGATTTTTCATTTCCTTTATTACGAAAATTTGAGCATGCCTATATATATATTTATGTATGTTTGAATGCTACATGTATGTATATGTATGTTTCAAATGTTCTTGAGCATGAAATATATGGTTCTTGATGATTTATTTTCAAATATATGAAGATATATGCTTGGATAATCATATGTTGTTGCTTATTTAATTTTTGAATAGATCTAGCATGTTTATGAAATTTTCGAACCATAGACCTTGTTTAAAATAATTTTTTAAAATGTTAAAAATGCATATGTGATGACCGAGTGCTTCTTAGCATTTTCTAAGCATGTATTATTGATTTATGTTATGATTTAAGACTATGGTAGTGATTTAGAAAATTTTGGAAAACCCTAAGTATTTTTGTTAAAATACCGTGAGCTATTTAAATAAATACCATGATGTATAAATTTTATTTTTAATCATACAATGTCATATTCATACTTTAGGACCTTGATTACATGTTCTATGATTTAATTAGAATTTTTGAAAACCATATGCTTAAATTTTAATTAAGGTCGAGAGCATATTGTGAGTATATGTTGATGTATGATTTTATTTTTGAACATGTAATGAAGTTTTAATGCTTTAGTATATTATTTATGCATTGTGTGAATTAATTAGAATTTTTGGAAATCATTTACCTATTTAAATCAAATAAGCCGAAAGCTTACAAGCTTATGAGGTGATGATTTAATTAGTTCTTGATGATTATATGATGTTATATTAATATACTATAGTGTATAAACATAGTATATAATTATTGGAATTTTTGAAAATCAAATACTAAATTAAATCGAAAAAGCGAGGGCATTACAAGCTCATATGGTGACGATTTAAATTATTTTGGTTGATGTTATGATGTTACAATGTTATAATATAATTTTTAATGATGTTGGAATTTATTTGGAATTTTAGAAATTGTTTGCTAATTATTTGGTAATTATCAAGTTATTACAAGTGAATATTGTTACATATTGTGAAATAAATAGTTATGATGAACTATGGGTTATATAAATATTATATACTGATGTTGGGATGTTATAATAAGTATATATCAATTTTGGGAATTTTGGATGATTATTCCCTATTATTTTGAATTCTTGTAAAATATATATATGTATATATATAAATAAATAGCAAAAAGTATTATATGAATTTCATAAATTCATATTCTGGACCATAGTGTATAATAGTGCACTATATTAATTTAGAAAATTTTCAAAGGTCACTTAGTATTTTAACTAATTATCGAAAATTTTGATAATTTAAAGGGTTTAAAATCCTTTTTAAAGCAGTTTATTAATGAAAATTTACTAAAATAATATTCTGGACAGTTTTAAATTTTACAAAATTTTATAAACATAGATTGCTATGTTTGAGACAAGCGTTCATTTATAACGTTTTAAATACCAAAATCTGCTTTTTATTTATAAAAGGGTTATTAAAAATCTTGAAAATAATTATAAGTCCTTGATTTACAAGATAAATCGAGCAATAGGACTTTACGTTTTCAAATCGATCAAATTCGATTTATAAAACAAAATAGTAAAAGTTCTTATTTTAAAGGTCGAAAATCGTTGACTTTGTTGATCGATGTTGACTTCGTTGACTTTTGAGTCAAGCGTGCGATTATCGTTTATAAATCGTCGATGCGTGTAAGATATACTAATTGAGTATGATACCTCATTAGTAAGAAAGGATTTCACAAATGAAATCCATATATCGAAAAGCATGCTTATCGTTGAAAGTATCTCGAAAGCGAGAACAAGTCGATCGTATCGTGTTAGAGGCGTATTGAATTCACTAAGGAATTCGGTCTACATCGATATGAAATATCGAAGTTTATCTTAGTTTTGAAAGTCTCGAAGACTTGGCGACGTACTAAAACCTCGCTTTTTCGTAAAGGTGTGGGCCTTGAATCTGCGTGACGGGATTTTGACGAACAAAGCGAACTAGGACTTTACAACGAACCATAGTCCGGTGGGGCTTCTTATCTTCAAAATGTGGGCATTTTCTTACCCCACTAAAATGTGACTTTAATGTTATTCCAAATGAGTTTATTCTGATACTTATTCTCTGTTGTTATCAAATGTTTCTTGCATTACACGCGAAAATATTTCGTTTTGTGTATGGATCTATCTGTTATGCGGGTAGAAATTGTGGAGATAGTTGGAACTATTATATCAATTGTTGTGGTAGCATGACCTTTTTAATGTCGGGTCTGTCTTGGGATGACAAATGCACAGCTAGGATTGGCGTGAAGGTTGGAACTACGATGTGTTAACATATGCTTTGCAGTGAGTTTGTGTCTTTGTGCGGGATTACGGCGGTCACGGCGTCGTAGATGGGAGGCCTCCTCTCGGCGTTTATTATTTATTATTATTATGTATTGTGACTATGAGATACGGACCATACACGCGAAAATGCTCGGCGAGCTATGTTTCTGACTGAAAATGATTTGGTAAGCCTGAGGCATTTTAACTAAAACCACTGTGACTTACTCAATATTGGCGGCGTAATCCAAATCTATCAAATGTTTTCGGCATGAGTCCACTAAGTACAATTTCTTGTACTTAGCCTGCATATTGTTTTAAATGTGCGGGTTGAGCTCTGATGGTGATGATGGGGAATGTGTTGAGAGTCAGGTGTCCTTGACCGATTTACTTGAATTTGTGGTTTATACCTTGAATGCATATCGTCGTATATGTATTCACACACTTTCATTGCTACTACTCTGAACTCCCTTATTTACGCTTTATGTTTTAAACTATTGAGGCCCATCGGATCGGGGCGAGTTTTGGGGTCCGATGGCCTAAACCTTCAAAAATAATATAACATCATCTCGTATTACATTCGAGCATGTTAGCTTATTGTTACGCTTCTCCATTTTATTCATGTAACCCCTAAAGTACTACTCCTAGTACTAGTCGCCCTCCGGTCCGGGTTGGTCGGAATGAGGTCGTGACATATAAACATAGATTGCTATGTTTGAGGCGAGCGTTCATTTTATAACGTTTAAAAACAAAATACGCTTTTATTATAAAAGGGTTATTAAAATCTTGAAAATATGTATAAGTCCTCGATTTACGAGATAAATCGAAAAATAGGACTTTACGTTTTCAAATCGATCACATTCGATTTTTAAAACAAAATAGTAAGAAATTACTATTTAAAAGTCAAAATCGTTGACTTTGTTGACCAATATTGACTTCGTTGACTTTTGAGTCAAGCGTGCGATTATACGTTTATAAATACGTCGATGCGTAAGATATACTAATTGAGTATGATACCTCATTAGTAAGAAAAGATTTCACAAATGAAGTTCATATATCGAAAAACGTACTTGTACATTGAACGTATCTCGAAGAACGAGAACCAGTCAATCATATACGTGTTAGAGGCGTATTGAATTCACTAAGGAATTCGATCTACATCGATATGAAATATCGAAGTTTATCTTAGTTTTCGAAGTCTCGAGAGACTTGAGCGACGTCTAAAGCCTCGCTTTTTCGTAAAGGTGTGGACGTAAGCGACAGAACGGGATTTTGACGAGCGAACTGGGACTTTTACAACAAACCATAGTCGGTGGGCTTCTTATCTTTAAAATGTGGGCCTTTTCTTACCCACTAAAATGTGACTTTCTTGTTTCCAAATGAGTTTATTTACGATATTTATTCTAGTTGTTATCAAATGTTTTATTGCATTACCCGCCAAAAATATTTCATTTTGTGTATGGATCTATCTGTTATGCGGGTAGGTGTGGAGATAGTTGGAACAATTATATCAATTGTTGTGGTAGCATGACCTTTTAATGTCGGGTCTGTTGGGATGATAAATGCACAGCTAGGATTGGCGTGAAGGTTGGAACTATCTGTTGTGTTAACATATGCTTGCAGTATTTGTGTCTGTATGCGGGATTACGGCCGGTCACGGCGTCGTAGATGGGAGGCCTCACTCTCGGCGTTTATTATTTATTATTATTATGTATTGTGACTATGAGATCAGACCATACACACGAAAATGCTCGGCGAGCTATGTTTCTGACGAAAATGATTTGGTAAGCCTGAGGCATTTTTAACTAAAACCCTGTGACCTACTCGATGTTGGCGGTAATTCAAATGTTATCAAATGTTTTCGGCATAAGTCCTTGAGTGCAATTTCTTGTACTTAGCCACGCATATTGTTTTTAAATGTGCGGGTTGAGCTCTGATGGTGATGATGGGAATGTGTTGAGGAGTCGGTGTCCTTGACCGATTTATCTTGAATTTGTGGTTTATACCTTGAATGCATATCGTCGTATATGTATTCACACATTTTCATTGCTATACTCTGAACTCCCTTATTTACGCTTTATGTTTATAAACTATTGAGGTCCGTCGGATCGGGCCAAGTTTTGGGGTCCGATGGCTAAAACTTTCAAAAACAATATAACCTCATCTCATACATTCGAGCATGTTAGTTTATTTTATGCATCTCTATTTTATCCATGTAACCCTAAAATACTACTCCTAGTACTAGTCGCTCTCCGGTCCGGGTTGGTCGGGAATGGGTCGTGTTAATCTTGACGTTCGATCGCGTTCGGCGTTAAAATATATTAATGAATCATTTCGTAATATTTTAATTCCTTAATTCACAATCATTAGTGAATATAAAAGGAGTTCGTTATAATATCTTGAATCGAAATCACAATATTGATGTCATAGAAATAATATACGGTAAATCACGGGTTTAAAATATCGTAATTATACGTTCGTTCCTTTGGAATATTACAAGAATTGTTCTTAATTTTTTTCCTATGATTTATTCTATCATCTAAGACTTATATTATGTCACATAGCTATTAATTAGAAGAAAATAAAATATGTAGCACAGTTAGGGCATCATAACCGAAAATTTCAAATATATAGTGTGAAAGAAAGAAAAATTCAATCTTTGTGACATTGATGTATAATTATTATGATTTAGAGATAGTATTAATGTTAAGATAAGGTGAATTATTAATTAAACAAGTTGGATGAAATTTTTGGACACATATGGCCGAAAATGTTGACTATATTAAGAAAGAAATAATTTTGAAACTCTTTGATAGTGATGTTTAATCTTTGAAAATGATATGTATTAAATGATAAAGTATAAGATAAGATAAAATTTTGTCTCATATTGCAAGTTGGGGACCGAAAATAGAGAGATTAATTAGAGGTGTAAATTGTTGACTTTTAATTAAGATATTTTGTTAAAGTATGATTAAAATATCTTATAACTTCTATAAAATAAAGATCACCCCTCTCACATATTATTATGATCGAAAATTAGAGAGGAAAAAAAAAGAAAGGGAAAGTGTTCTCCAAAAATTCTCTTCAATCCTAGGTAGAAAAACGTTGTCGTCGACAATCAATCCCGATTAAAGGTTAGAAATCGTACATGCTTTTTATATATGCAAAGATATTAGAAATTCATCCATGAAATATTAATTTATATGCTTTTGTTATTTCATGTGATAATTGAGAAATTTTGTTAAATGTTTAAGTTGTTAATTAAATATGTTTATATGATGTTTGTAAGCATGTATTATGAATTTAGTACAAAGTTGAGCATATTATAAAATTTTTCTTATTAAAACCGAAAATATGTGAGAAATATATGTTGATGAAAATGAATTTTAATTGTTGTTTTGAGCACGAATTAGTAATAGTTGGTAATGTTTAAGTATGTATGATTTAAATCATAGTTTTTGGAAAATATTGAATATTATGTCATGATAAATTCGAAAATCACAAAGTATGGAATATTGATGTATAAGTTGTGTATGATGGATATTAAGGCATATTGTTGATGTATGATGATAATAATGTGTTGTGTAAATTAATTAGAATTTTTGAAATTGTTTAAGTAATTATCCAAAATCTTCGAAAACTATAGTATGAAGGGTTTTTATGTCAGATTTTTCTATAACCAATGTTATTTAATATTATTGATCCTATGTTAATATAGTGTGTTATGTGAATTTATAGGAATTTATGGATAAGTTTTGAAAACTTTTTCAAAATGACCGAAAATGTTAAAGTGAGAAGTTTAGAGTTTCAAATTTATTTTATGACATGTGATTGCTTATTTAGTCCCAAAAAATATGTTTAAGATATGTTATGAATTTATGGGATTTTTAAAAAGGTATAATATGTTTACGTTGAAACGTTTTGTTAAGTGACGTAAGATTTTGAAATATAAAGTGTTATGATTAAATTAGTTTCATGTATATAATTGGGCATGATTGAATATTAAAGTGAATTTATGAGATTTATTGGAGTATGCTAAATAGTAAATTGGAATTTGAGAATATTATGCAAGATTAATTGTTTTATAGGTTCTAAGGTGAATTGTGAGAAATATATCAGTTTGAAGTTTGGAATGACTTGATTAAAGTATGAATGCATGAAATATGTTAGTACGTGAGTAGAGCTATGTTATTTCCCTAGCTAAATGTAAGTTTATCTGATAGAATGAATAAGACGTGTAAGGTGGGAAATGAAGCGATAAAATATTACTAATAAATTCGAATTGTTGAAATTTCATATTGAGAATATGCGTTAGTGCGCGACGAAGTTAGTTATGAAGTTAGGGTTAAGTAATTTAAGCGAAATGATGTGGGTGAAGAAAAGAATGTAAGGATGGAGTATCATCTCTTTTCAAGACGCGACGAATATAATCAACGTAATATAGTTGTTAAATGTGATAAAAGAATCCTTTAATGTTAATAGAGTTGATGTTAGTAAAGTCCGTTGTTGCGAATCGATGATCTTCAGAAAAGCGCAGTGATGTACTAAATTTCGTTTCTTACGTTGATAAGGTCGGGTTCAGAAGTGAAAGAAGACGACAAGTGATCACTAGTGACATAAGAACAATAAGTTCTTAAGGTGGGCTTTCTTATCTAAACAAAATGTGGGCATTTCTTCTCTAAGCAAAATATGAGCTCTCTTGGAAAATGGGATTTTATTAAAATATTTACTGTTATTACTTTACTGCTTTTCTTATACTCCAGATGTTAAATACGATATTGTCTGCCAAAATATTTTATGTTTTGTATATATCCATTCGGGTTGGCGGGCGGCGGGAGATTCTGGTCGGATCCTCTTGGTGAGATGCTAGTTAGGATTGTATATACTTAGCCTCGAACCGTTCGCGGTCGATCGTGCGTTCGGGTGAAGGAGGCCTCCTCCGGTGCGTTCCATGCCGACTTGGAATATCGTTGTAAGCGCTGGCGGGCAATGTTGCGAAAGTAAATGAAAATGTTTAGTAAGCACAAGGCCTTTTCAAATAAAACCCGTATGTCTTCTTTGTGATGGTGGCAGTACAATATTTTGTGAATGAAATGAAAAATGTTTTCGGCATGTGTCTATTGGGTACTTTGTACTCAGCCCTGAATGTTTGTTTTTAAATGTGCAGGTTGAACTGGTGATGGAACCGAGCGAAGTTGAGCGGAAATCCTTTTGTCAACGTAGTATGAAACATCTTTTGGTTCGCCTTGAGAATGCATCTTCATATGCATGTCTCACACGTTTATTCCGCTACAAACTCTTGAAACTCTTTAAAATTCTATAACTATGTTAAGTCCTTGAATGTCTTGTTGGAAACTTTGTAAAAGCCACTGTTTTGTCAGAACCTTCGAAACAATCCTTTATGTAAATTATTTCCTTCTATCCTTAATCTCGTTTATGCTTCTGTAATATCTATGCTTCCTCACATGTGAAATAAGTTGAAATTCTCCTTCTTTTAATATTTAATTATTCCAACCCCAAGTCGCGGTCCGATAAGGCAGTCTTTCGGGATTAGCTGAATCGGGCTGTGAAAGTTTTGTTGCTATAGTAGAAAGGTTTCTATAACCTTGGGCATGTATCGTCATATGCATGTCCACACGTTTATTGTTGCTTAACTCTGATATTGTTTTGGTGTCTTTTGATTATAACTGCTATTCATTATCGTATCGAACTAGAGGTCGTACCTCGTTCCTTGAATTACGCCCTGATTGGGTTACATTTTGATATTGAACCTTTTGACAAGTCCTTCTTTGACTTGGGTTGGTTATTTCTTTCAGTTCATGCAGTTATACGTAGTTAAATGGTTAAATGTATTGATTAGTTATGTGTATATCCGCTGCATTATCATACCAGTGACGATCCATTTGATCTGTACTTCCTTGCGAAGTCGGGTCGTCACAGATAACCCAAGTCGTCTCTCAAGGAAAACTTAACAGGGCTTATTGTTCATGTTGCACATTAAAACATTAAATCCTAAACACTCTAATACCAACGGGGATTTAGGAACAAACGAAAATAGAAATACGGAAATGAAAATATAAATGAGAGCAATCTAACTAGAAGTTGTCAATCCCTAGTTGAATACCTAATAAATCACGAAAATAGGAAGCTAAAGCGTAGAACAAACTAAACAAAAATCATCAAACGTGAAGCAATAAAATTCGAAGGAGAAAGATTCAACATAATACTATATTTCAATATCAAATTGAAACTTAAATTTATCAAATACGGGAGAAATAGAATTAATAGAAAAGCAATAATCCAAAATCCACTATGTTTATTTCAAAGGAATGAAATGCAAGAAATAATTGTTGATTTGTGAAAGCGTTTAGTTGAGCTTGTATACAATGTTTCCTTTTACCGATCTCTATCCGAATGGTTTATGATTGCATATGTTTGTCCTTTATCTTGTATCTAAGTTAGATACATTGTGTAGTAGATCACGTAAGTCGTATGATTGGTCAAGCTTAATGAGATACAAAAGAATCACAGTTGAGACAACTTGAGGACGAGTTGTCGGTATAGGTCATGTATAGATAAGAAGTGACTTGACTTATTTGCTTGTCTATCTTGATGCGTCTCGACGTATTGATGGATCACAATGAGAAGAATTCTTCTATCTGACCGTCGTGAAGAACCTAGATCTTGGTGACTTTATGCTGATCTAAACCTCGATAAGGTATTAGGTGAGTATGAGTTGCTGATCATCACTTTGACTTGTTATGGGTGAGGGTTACATGAGATAACCTAATATTCTCCGCATCTTGGGTGGTGGCAGTGCTTGTATGTCATGCTAGTTGCCTGTATCGAGTCACTGTATCCGTTTAGGATGATGACGTCCCTTAAGGAGCTCAAAAAGTTTATTGTACTAAACCCTGAAGGTTGAGTTATCTCAAGTACAATAATACGGTTGAGTGGTACCACTTAAGGAATTAAAGAGATTAATTATTTTAAGCAGTCAGAACATTGTAAATAATTAATGGACGTATGATATCTTAAATACGGGGATTCGTGAAGTCTAAATGCGAGCCTGATTCAACTTCGGAAATAAAGGGGTAAGTCAACATTTATTCTCTAGTGGCATGAATAAATGTTTATGAATTAATTTATGTTCTGGGCTGAATATAAGATAATTAATTTATTTGAGGCCCATCTTTATTCCTTGCATTTGATCCCTGGGCTGGCCCATCCAGGCCTGGAGCTGCAAGATTTTCGTCCACCTTATTAAGAGTCCCATAGGGATTCTGTTTTGATCCTTTCTATCTGAAGATATATTATTATATTTATTAGATATGCAGAGATTCTATCGAAATGGGATCTAGGGTTGTATTATAAATATAAGGTGAGAGAAAATCAAAAGTGAGACTATTCATATATTTCAAAATTCTCGAAAATTGTGAAGGAAGAAGGCGAATTTCTGCAGTACTCTCCATAGATTGCTCTCACTCGGTATGGGAGTTTTGGCAATTGGGACACAGTCCAGAAGATCAAAGCACGAGTCTTGATCCAATTCCTTGCCTGACAAATTCGCAGGTAAACACGATAAAACACCAACGTGTTGCAATTAATTATATAGGTGCATGCTAGGTATATAACCAATATATGGTGAATTAAACATCCAAGATGGATCCTCGGGAGAGGGTTAAAATAAGATTTCCCTACAATTGGTATCAGAGCCTGGGATCAGAATCTTGGCTCTGTTGGATTAATTCGCGTTTGATTATTACATGCACAATTAATTAATTGTGGATCTATCGTTCATCGTGGCTCGTTTTATTTTTAGTCGGATTTTGTTTTTCACCACGAGAAAATCCGTGGTTAGATTAGGATTTATTTTTTGTAAAACAATTTTGTAAAAGAAAAACGAAGACGAAGAACACGAAGAACGAGACGACGGAGTCCCGTCGCAAGACGCGATGGGAGGCTGGCCGGAAAACTGATGCACAGCACGAGGTTGTGCGGGTGACGACACGTTGAGCGTGCTCGGCACTCGCAGCACGCCGCTCGATAGCGTGCGCGTGTTTCTCGGCGATGCGGGCGAGCTACGCGGACGACCGGCGGCTTCGCAAAGACGCAATCGAATAGGCCTCGGCATCCCTCGGCAGACATGGGCAGAGTCTTCGGCAGACGTCGGCAGTCGGGCGTGCAGGGCATGTGGTTTTCCATGCGGATAGCTCGGCACTAAGCATGCGGGGCACGCGATTCTCTTGCGGACGCATCGACGCTGGACGTGCATGCGAGAATTCTCGACAACAGCTGGGCATCTTCGGCGGGGCTCGAGCGACATCAGCGAGCGGGTGCCCGTCGTGCAAAGCACGCCGGTAGGCCCAGCGCACGAGTCGCACGCAGTTTTCTCAATAGATTGCGGCATCTGACGCACAGACGCCTCGACAACATCGTTAGTGGTCGGGAGACACGGCGCGCATTCTTCGGGTAGTCTCGATGCTCGACAACATCTTTGCCGCTTCGGCTTCGATGACCACAGGCGGCGGTGGCGCGACCGTGCTCGGCGCTCTCGGCGGCTTCCGGCGATGCTCGGCAGTAGCTTCTCGGCCAGGTTCGATGGTAGTTCTCGACAGGAGACGGGAACAGTAAGGCGACGTCGGACGGTGCGGCACACCTCGGCAAGCCTCGGCGTGTTGGGCGATGACGCGAGGTAAGGCGGTGGATGGTGCTGGGCGTGCGCATAGGTTGTGCCCTAGCGCGCAGCCCAGCCCATCTTGGACCGACCCGGCCCAGACCCGTTTTTTGACCCGGTTCCAGAATTTTGGGTCCACCAGGCCCGATCCACTGTTCCGGCCCGTTTTCATTTTTTCAGCCCAAATCCAGTTTTGACGAATTCGGTCCGTGCCCGAGCACGCGAGGCCTTTTTCGAGATTTTTTTTCTAAGATCTGTACTTTGCAAATTTATGTAATAAATTAGGCAGGGAAGTACAGGTTCCACGAGTGGGCCACGATGAACGAATTATTTTATTTTTATCAGTACGGGTTTGCAATTCATGATGACAACCTTTAAGGTTTGAATCAATATACTCCTTGATTTGAATTATTAGGATATAGGGTCCAAAACCGAATGATGACTACTGAGATTTCTTTGGTCATATGGGCTGGTCAGACCCGTCACAAATACTTTCTCAGTCAAACAAGGGCTTGGTTTCAAAGGTCACCGTATGTAAACTTCTTTCTGAGAAATGCGAAATTCAAGTGATTTCTCAATTGAAACTAGATCATAGAGTTAAACTCAATGACAGAAATTGGGTAATGAATAAAATTTGAAACCTCATATAACTTGTACTGGTTATCAACGAAGGTTATCATGTACCCATACATCATAGCTCTACTTGTACTATTGAGAATCTTACGTTCTAGTAGCATTCCAAGATTCTTGTTACACTGTAGAGTTCTCATTCTATGTAAATCATAAGACTAAGATCAACTGTTTCTTTGATCACATTCTTATTTTGTTTCTAACGAGAAAGTCATAGTCAAGTTGGATTTTCGTCATACGTGAAACATCCAAACGAAAGACTATACTCAAGTCACTTATCGCATAGTGACCTTCATCATCTTGTCATCATCATTTCCATTCATGCTCTTTCGGTTTTCTCAACTTTGTTCTCATTGTTCTCATCTTTTGACTCGAAATTCTCATTTCGATTTTACTTTTGTTCTCAAGATGGAATAAAAATTCTCATAGCTCATCTTTCTATGTTCTTTCGCAAAAGGGATCATGCGACTTAAACAGTCTATGTTCTTTTGGGATAACATACTCATTGTCATCAAAACTTGAACTTTCAAAATTTAAACATTTGACAACATAACTTTGTTCACAATAATAAATCTCATTGAATTCCACGAATTCAAACATTTCACTTTTGACATATCAATGTCAACACTTTCTCATATCGCTGTCATCATCTTTCTCATATCTTCTTTCTCTTCATAACTTAAAACATCGTATCAATCATCCTTCATCATATTAATCATCTTTCATCACATCAATCATCTTTCATAACAACTTTGAGATTTGAAATAAAAATTTCAAATATTCATAACATAACTCATTAGTACTCATGTACTTCTTTGAATTCCAAAAATTCAACATATCATTTTTGACATATCAATGTCCATTTTCAATCACTTTTCACAACTTCCTTTCTCAACTTTTATTCATAACTTTCTTCTCAAACAAATTTTCATAACTTTCCTTTCCTTTGAGACATCATTTCAATCCTTTTTCACTTTCAAACTTTTAATTTCAAAACTTTTGAGAAGAAATCATTTACCTCATTCCGGTTGAGCTTGATGTGATGGAGTGTTGAGCATAGTCAGCTGATCTCTAGAAGTCTAGTGACTCAGTCTAGACTTAACTTTTGAAATGAGGGTTTTGGTTTCAAGGAACGAATCGCTCTGATACCACTTTGTAACAGCCCACTAATCTTAAGGACGGATTAGCAGAGAAATATTACTTGGAATAGTAAACAAGGAACATGAGAGACCATTGATCATAGACTTGTGAGGCATATTTCAAATAAACTTTAGAACTTCGAACCATTTGAGATAATCACACATAATTTACATATGGAACTAGACCAACAGATTCTTAACAAAAGGGTTCAACTGATCTGAAGGTAATAGGTTTTAGACTCAAAATATAACTTTAGTGTTCTTACAGCGGAAAACATGTGAAATACACATATGACGATGTGTATTCAAGGTTCTACTTATCAGCGACAAAAGATCCGACTGCTCAACACTGCTCCATCCCATCAATCAGCTCAACCTGCACATTTAAAAACAAACATGCAGGGCTGAGTACAAGATTGCACTCAGTGGGCTCATGCCAAAAACATTTTCATTTTTAAATTACACTGCCCCATCAGTAATACACGAGGTTTTAGTTGAAATGCTCGTGCTTACTAAAACATTTTCTTTCATTTTCATAAAATCGTCTGGCCAGACATATTTTCTGTCTGTATGATCCGTATCATTTCTCATATAACATTATCATAACATCATCATACATTGGTAGCGAACCAACAACTTTCAATCTCATCATAGCATCATAATATGTTGGTAATGAACCAACAACTATCAATATCATCATAACATTATCATACATTGGTAGCGAACCAACAACTTTCATTATCATCACAACATCATAATACGTTCCTCCTCATATAACATCATCATCTCAACCTCCTCATATAATATCATCATACCATCCTCCTCATATAACATCATCATATCATCATATGTTGGTAGCGAACCAACAACTTCTCATTATTATCATAGTTGGCGAACCAACAACTCTCATTGATAGGATCATACATAAAACATAAACATTTGGGCAGGTAATTTCATAAATCATTTCATCATCATTTCTTGAAATAAGCATCGTAAATAAAACATTTCATAAGCATTTTAACTTTGAGTTGAATAAAGCCCACCTGGTACGTATGCTTTTCAATAAAGTTCCTTCCTAACGTCAACGTTCACGTCGCGTTCCACCTTTACGTAAGAAACTAATTTAGTACGTCGGTCACGTTTTTCGAAAACGTCCAAGTCTAAAACATTCGATATCCTTCTAACATACTTCGTACCCTTTAACCCACTTAGTACATTTTACACATCTTAGTGTATCCATTCAACGAAATCCATATTTCTTCTAGACGTACAACATAACCATGTTCGTATATTAACGTATTTCATACGTTTATATTCTAGTCAAGTCATTTGACTTTCAAAATCATATAACTCGCAACGTTTATATGTATAACTATTATTTTATGTATGTACTCGATTTTCAATCGATTTCTAATCATGTTCTCATAAATCTCAATTTTTCATGATAATCAACAATCATGCTTTGACAACACACATACATATGATCTAACTTGATCATAATACTTTACTTTTCAATCTTACGTCACTTAGCAAAATATTTTGACGTAACCATAACATATCTCATTCTAAAAATCACATAAATTCATAGTATGTCTAAAACATCTTTTTAGAACATAACATGTGATTATACTTGATAAAATAATTTTAAAACTTTTAAAACCCTATTACATAGGTTTCGGTCCTTTTGTAAAACATATCAAACATTTTTCAAAATTTCCAATTAAATCACACAACACATAATCAACACCATATATCATCACTATAACATAATTTTCATCAATTTCAACTCATATCTCAAAATACCCTAGAACCATATGTTTCGAAACATAGACTTAGGAACAATTAATTTTTCTAAATTCCAATAAATTCATCCAACACCATATTATGAATCTACAACATTAATATGCTATAATATCACTTAAACATGAATCATACATCAACAATAAGTCATCTCATAATTTTCGGTATTTTTGAATATATATGCAAATATTTTCCAAAAATTCTACATAAAATCATACATGCTTATTTAATATCATAGATCACTAATCCATGCTCAAATCAACAATTAAAATCATTCTCAACATCCTATGTTCATCACACATTTTGGTCATGGTACAAGATTTTAAACATGCTCAACTTTATGCTATATTCATAATATAAGCTCATAATCATCATATAAACATATTTAATAAACATCATAACATTATAACTTAGTTTTCGAATTTTTCAACATAAATATCATAACTGCATAACATAAGATTTAACGGTTGGATTTCGAAAATTTAAGCATGTACGTAAAGCTTAAACGATTTCTAACCTTTTGATCGGAGTCGATTTTCGATGACGAACGTTTTCTACTTAGGATTTGAGAAAGAAATTTGAAGAACTCTCACTTATTTCTCCCTCAAGCTCTCGGTTTTCAAGTGCCAAAATGGGATAAGTGATGGCCTTATACCTTATTATACTAATGTCCCACTTGTGCAAAATACTAAAAATGCTTCACATAAAATCATAGGAAATTTTGGATCTTATCCCCTAAATTTCGGTCCACTTGAGCTCAATAAGACAAGAGTTTAATTTTATCATCTAACACTTGTAATATTTCATCTTATCACATAATAAATGCACATGTATATCACTTCAACGAGTTGTACAAAAATCTTACTTTTATTTCCTAATTTTCGGCCATTACAAGAAATAAATTCATCCACTTGTGTTTTCAATAATTCACCTCATTAAATATCATATCATATCATATAAGAATTAATTATATGATAAATTCCAAGATCAACTATTATTATCATTAAATAATGAAATTGACACTTTGTACACATATATATGTTTTCGGCCTTCACAATAGTGTAGGGCAAAATTTATATTTTTTTTCATGCTTCAATACATTATCTTATCTCATAATCAATACCTATCCATTTTATTCTCATAATTATCAAAGAATTTAGAAAATCATTACATTAATTCATATATATAGGTTTTCGGTAATCACATAGAATAAAAAGGAAAATTACTCTTGTCCTATACTACATTTCATGATTCAAATATTTCATTATCAAACATAATTCCATGTTAAAACTTTAGGAAACATTTAAGGTTGAAAAGTCAAATATTATACAATTTGAATTTTCAACACTTTTACACTTGTTCACACTTCATTTTCCTAAAATTTTCGGTCCCCTCTAATATATAAGATGATGTTTTAACTCCATGCACTATAATACAAAAACTAATGTGTCATTATCATAAACATCACTCTCATAAATCAAGGCCTTGGATTTTTATTTTCTTCCTCAATTTTCAAAGATTTCGGCTCTTATAGGATAGAAATCCCTCCCACTTGCACAACTTGATTATACAACTCATCTTATCTCTTAATAATATCCTAACATCATAATTATAGCACATCATGATCAAGAGTATGATATTTCTTCATTTCACACCTCAAAAGATAAAATTTTCGGCTATCACAAGGACAACTCACATCCCACTTGTTTAATTCATGCTAAACCTTATCTTATGCATTAATAATGTATCACTATCATAATTATTACATAGCATCATCAAAAGATAAAAATTTAATTCATTCCACCACAAAACCCTAATTTTCGGTACATATATAGCAATAATGCTATACATTTTATTTTCTTGCTAAATATAGTTAATATATAGCTATGTGACATATTATAAGTCCTAGATGATGAATTAAATCATAGAAAAATATTTAGAACAATTCTATATCACAAAACCCTAATTTCGAAACCCTAGTTTTCGAAAATAGGCTCACTCTATTCAATCTTTATTCCATAATTCTCTAGCATTATTTTGATGATAAATAATGCTCTTATTACATAAAATAATCATAGGAATTTAAATATTACAATTCCTTGATCGTTAGGCTAAGTTATCGAATCGTCTCAAAACGTTGACGTTCAATACGTCTCAAACCGTCACTAATCGTATCATCTCAAAATATTCATAATGAGGTCGTAATCACTTTATTCATTCCATTCATTAATAAAGAAATTTAATTCTAAGCTTCGTTGCTTAGAAAATATCGTGAGACTAACTATCGACGTTTAATCGACATTGGAATAATACTTTCAAAGGAATAATATAAACTATATTCCTTAATTCACTAATCATTAGTGAATATGATATAATAATCCTCGTATCATGTATAGTCGAAATTGAGATTCGATAACTTATTGTTTCAATTATTGAAACAAAACTCTAATTAGCGATTTTTATTATCGCAATTTAGCATTAAAACTTCGGGATATTACAGTGATAGATTTTGGTACCCCATGTAGGCGTACGATTTCCTTTATGTATAACTGGGCCAACTTATCAGATCCATGCGTAATCTGAATTGGTAGAAAATGAGCACATTTGGTAAGGCGATCCACTACTACCCATATAACAATGTTGCCCCTTTTTGATTTTGGTAAGCCCGTTACAAAATCCATTGCTATATCATCCCACTTCCATTTAGGTATCTCCAAAGGTTGTAACTGCCCAAATGGCCGTTGGTGCAATGCCTTCACTTGTTGACAAGCGAGACAACGTTCGACAAAAGAGGCTATATCCCGTTTCATTCCTTCCCACCAGAACTTTTCTCGTAAATCTTGATACATCTTAGTGCTGCCTGGGTGGGCGGTATAAGGAGTATCATGAGCTTCACTCATGATTTCATTTCTCAGCTCGTTATTGTTTGGAATGCATAACCTTTCCTCAAACAATATAGCGTTATGGGGTGCCTCCTTAAAATCCTTTAATCCTTCTGACCTTACCTTGACTCTTATCTTTTCCAATTTTTCATCCTTTCTTTGTTCATCTATGATCTTTTTACTTAAGTCAGACATCATTGTGAGTGTAGCAACATCACTCATAATTGTCTCCGGTGGTTCAACTATCTCAATCGCCATTTTCTTAAACTCTTCAATGAGTTTTTCTTCCTTCGTCAAGAGACATCCCAATTTGGATTAACCTTTACGACTTAAGGCATCAGCTACTACATTAGCTTTCTCTGGGTGATAGTTTATGCCACAGTCGTAGTCCTTTACCAATTCGAGCCATCTCCTTTGTCTCATGTTCAAATCTCTTTGCTCGAAGAAGTATTTCAAACTTTTATGATCGGTGAAGATCTCACACCTCACTCCATAGAGGTGATGTCTCCAAATCTTTAGTGCGTGTACTACAGCTGCTAGTTCCAAGTCATGAGTTGGGTAATTTAACTCATGTGGTCTAAGTTGTCGTGATGCATAAGCTATTACCTTTCCTTCTTGCATCAACACACAACCAAGTCCGTTCTTAGAAGCATCAGTATAAACCACATACTCTTTGTCTACTTCTGGAACTGCTAATACCGGTGCACTAGTTAACTTTTCTTTAAGCTTTTGGAAACTCGCCTCGCATTTGTCCGTCCAAGTAAATTTGATTCCCTTTCGGAGTAGCTGTGTCATTGGCCTTGCTATCTTTGAGAATTCTTCAATGAATCTCCGATAGTAACCAGCTAATCCTAGGAAACTTCTGATTTCATCCTGAGTTGTTGGCGATTTCCATCCGTACGGCTTCAACCTTTGCCGGATCTACATTGATTCCTTCCGACGACACAATGTGTCCAAGGAATATTACTTCCTTAAGCCAAAATTCACACTTACTGAATTTAGCAAAAAGTTGCTCAGGTCTTAGGGTTTGCAAAACCGTCCTCAAGTGTTCTCTATGTTCTTCCTCATTCTTCGAATAGATGAGAATATCATCTATGAAGACTAAGACATACTTGTCTAAGTATGGATGGAACACTCTATTCATAAGATCCATGAATACGACGGGTGAATTGGTTAGTCCGAACGGCACAACTACAAACTCATAGTGGCCATATCTTGTTCGGAACGCCGTTTTGGATATGTCTTGTGGTCGTACCTTTAGTCGATGGTAACCTGATTTGATATCAATCTTCGAGAATACACTTGCTCCTTTCAACTGATCGAACAAATCATCAATCCTTGGCAGTGGATATTTGTTCTTAAGAGTCAGTTTGTTTAGTTCTCGATAATCGATGCACATTCTTAATGAACCATCCTTCTTCTTGACAAACAAGACAGGTGCTCCCCAAGGTGAGACACTCGGTCTAATGAAACCTAGGTCCAATAGCTCTTGAATTTGAATCTTCAATTCTTCAAGTTCCTTTGGAGCCATTCTATAAGGAGCTTTTGACACTGGAGCCGATCCTGGTTCCAGGTCGATTGTAAATTCTAGCTGCCTGTCAGGGGGTAATCCTGGTAACGTGTCGGGAAAAACGTCTGGAAATTCCCGAACAATTTCCACATCTTCGACCTTTATTTCCGCCTTCTCTTCTCCATTCAGATAAACAAGGAATGCTTGACATCCCTTCTTGTTCATCATCCTTCTTACTTGTAGCGCAGATATCATTGGAATTTTCTTTCCCATATTGATTCCATGGAAACTTGTAGCGTCCTTTCCCAGAGGTTGGAATGAAATCCTTCTTTCCTTGCATAGGATCGTGGAATGGTTTTCGGCTAACCAATCCATTCCTAGGATTATATCTACATCTCCCATAGGTATTATGTTTAAGTTATTTGCTAGAACCTTAAGTGATCCTAGGTTCAACTCTATGTTCGAGCAAACATGTGTAACAGTCATAATGCCTCCTATGGGTGATGAGATTCTCATTTCCTGATTTGCTTCTTCAGGTTTGAGTTCTAACATATCAACGCATGCTTTTGAAATGAAAGAATGCGAAGCACCCGTATCGAACAAAAGTATAATAGGTATGTTGAGGAGTTTTCCCATACCTGCCAGGTTTCCCTGGTTTTGTTCGTTCTGCCTCTTGTGTAGAGCGTAAGCTCTAGACTGGGCTGGGCGTGGTTGACGGGGTGCTTGACGTTCTTTGGTTTTGTTCTTCTTTGCCGTGGTCTTCTTTGGCCTTCTTGTTATTCTTCTGTTGGGGCTGATATTGTATAGCCCTCAGTGGTTGGGTTTGGCATGGTTGATTTGGCCTCCCAGTTCCTCCTAGGCGTCCTCCGGGGCATTCATTCGCATAGTGGCCTTTCACACCACATTTGTAACAACCAACATTGCCCAATAGACATACACCTGTGTGTAGCCTCTGATATTTTGGGCAGGGAGAAATCCTTGTCTGTTCTTGTTGACCTCCCGTGGGTGTGGAAAATACTGGTTTCTTCCACCCTTGTCCTTGGGGTGCCATGTTGCCTTGCCATGGCCTCTTGTTGCTGGTGTTGCCAAAATTTCCTCGGTTGAAGTTGTTATTGAAATTGCCTTCCCATTTCCTCTTGCCTTTGTCACTAGTATTTTGTGACTGAGGGGGAGTAGGCTTGTCTTCTGGCATTGTTGCCTCAATGTCCAAAGCTCGACTAAGAGCTTCAGTATAGGTCAAGTCTCCATGACTTGCCAGAGACATTTTTATCTCATGTCTCAGTCCAGACCTAAATTTCTCCGCCATCTTCATATCAGTGCTTACCTGGTCCGGAGCATACCTTGACATATTGCAAAAGATGCGATCATATTCTGTCACAGATTTTCGTTCTTGCTTCAAGTTGAAGAACTCAATTTCCTTCTTCTTTCTATAGCTCTTAGGAATGTATTTTCATACATTTCTGTCTTGAAGTCTTCCCAAGTGAAGTACTCTATTTGTTCTGGTGTTATAGTCTTCCTCTTAGCTTCCCACCAGAAGTCAGCCGGTCCGATGAGTTGAAAGGTGACACAAGATAGTCGTTCTTGTGTGGTGCAACGAAGAAAATCGAAAATCCTTTCTATGGCCCTTACCCACTGTTCAGCATCCTCAGGACTTCCTTTTCCATTAAAGGAGGGCGGATTTTGCCTGAGGAACAACTCCTCAATCCTACGATCGGGTGGAGGTGGGGGTGGTACTGATATCTCTTCACTTTCGGCCCGTGGAATTCGACCTCTTCCCCTACCTTGTCCCCTGCCTCGTCCTCTTACTCCCTGCTCGGGTTCACGTCTCGGCGGCATTCAAATATTGCAAAGATGTAATTAGCATTTGCATAATGTTTATCGCAATTTACATATGCATAACATCCTTATGCATTCTTATCATAAAACAACTTTAGAAAAACCATTCATCCGTTTCGTACTCAATTTGCCGCAAAAGCCCATCTAGGGTCATCATATATATATGGGAAAAATGCCTCAAAGAGGACTATTCTGTACAAGTCATCAGACTCAAAGGAAGTCAAGTACATAATGCAGTATTTTTTCTACTTTAAACTATCCTCTACTAACATACTTGATTATAAGGCATTACAAAGATACTACACTTCTATATCTACTATAATAACATTACTGAACATACTACACACATACTACTCGTATTCTATTACACGATTCGTCATTCCATCTTTGTGTTGTTCTTGGCTTTTACCACTCATCAAACCTGTCACTATCAAAGTTCTCCATATTCTCATCAATGTTCCCATTGTTCTCTTAGTTCTCTTCAGCATTCTCGTTTTCGTTCTGGTCCTCTTCAAGATCCTATTCTTCTTCCGGGTCTTCCTCTTCCTCTGGATCCTCCCCAGGATCCTCTTCTTCCTCTGGATCTTCGTCATCTTCCTCACGTGCACGTACACGAGAAGGTCCTGCTCCATCGTCTCCGATAGCAAACACATCTCGTACTGGACCATAATCATCTCGTGGATCATACACCCTCATACGTGCTGTCTAATGATAAGGCTCTGCTGGAGGCCGTGGTGCCGTCATCGGTGGCAAAATCGGTAGTGGTGATCGAGTCGGGTGTCCAATCGACAGGGGAGGAAAGACTGGCATTCCCAATGCCCTTGGTCTTGCTGCCCTCTCCACATGTGCTAGTCGACCTTCGTCTTCCAGATACCTTGGCCATACAAGGTCGACCTCTCTCGGAACCTCTGTATATAGCCATTCTGGTGAGATGTCGCGCCATGCATACTCTCTTGGTGGAAGATAAGGCCCTCTGGGTGCAACACGATACACACTGTAGACATAGCTCAAGTGACAGATGAATCTAGGTAGATCTGCAATCAAGTCGTAACTATCATCTGCTCGATAGATGTAGTCGCCTGATATCTCCTTTGCATAATCTTCCCAATCACAAGGCAGTCTAGTCAACAGGCGCTTAACTCCATCAAAGTCAGTCACGCCATGCTCGTGTGCAGCCATCCAGTGGTGAAGATAGTGCGCTAAGAATTCTCCCAAACTGTCGCCCCATACCATCTTATATGTACGATATGCTCGAATAACTTCCTCGGGCGTAGCGCGCGGCCCTAATCTTCTCTTTACTGCATATCTAGTCCTTGCCATCTAGCACAAACAGTACTAACATAAGTCAATCTAATCATATCTGATAAGCAGATAATGAAACTGAACATATCTGTTAGGCAGATAAAACAATCTAAACACATCTGATAAGCAGATAAATATTGACAGCACAAGCTCTTATGTTCAGCACACATCATAGTTCCACTTATGTTACTAGGGAAAAACTTGCTCTCAAGTAACAATCTAAGATTTTTTTCCCTACTGTAAAGTTCTCATTCTATGAAAATTATAGGACTATCTTTAACTGATTCTCACGAATTCTAGAGAAGGAATCAAGGAACTTATCCTTTATACAATATAAATCTCGTTGTGATAGGAGTTCATAGGCGAAAACCGTGCTCAAAACGGAGTTCAAACGAAGGAGAACGGGTCAAAACAAAAACACTGCGCAATGCAGTTTTTACTCGCGCGCCCGCGCGATGCACACGTCCCGCGCTGGCTGAGCATGAACGCATGTTCCACCTTTTGTGTACTTAATTTGAATGTTCATTCAATCCTTAGTGCCCACACGTCTCCTCTCGTTGTTTGCCCATTGAATTTTGCATCTTGATCCTTTGATTTCCTCATTTGTTTTCGTTGTTCTTCTATTGAAAACTCGCTTTGTTCTCTATTGATTGTTGCGTTCGTTCTCGTGTCACTACTTGCTATTATTCTCGTAGTGGAGTAAAGTTCCTCTAATTCATACTTCTATGTTCTTTCGCGAGGAGTGATCATGCTTCTTATAGCATCTATGTTCTTTTGGGATAACATATCCATTGTCGAAATATACTTTGAGATTTGAATAAAAATTTCAAATAATCATAACATAACTCATGCTTTCTTTGAATTTCAATGATTCAACAATCACTTTTGACATCTCAATGTCAACTCTTTCTCATTTCACTGCTAACTTGTTCTCATATCACTTTTGACATATAAATGTCAACTTTTCACATATCACTTTTCTCTTTGCACTGTAAAACTCTTTTTGAAATGCTTTCTATAACTTTCATTCTCAAACTTTTCATAACTTTCATCTCAAATAACTCTTTACAACTTTCAATGCTTTCAAAAGTATGAATTCAAACTTTTTCTCAAAATTTTTCACTTTCAACTATTTTCCACTTTCAACTTTCCACTATCAAAACTGAGAAGAAATCAGTTACCTCTTTCCGGTTGAGCTTGATGTGATGGAGTGTTGAGCATAGTCAGCTGATCTCTAGAAATCTAGTGACTCAATCTAGACTTAACTTTTGAAAGAAGGTTTTAGGGTTCAAGGGACGAACTGCTCTGATACCACTTTGTAACAGCCCGCCAATCCAAAGGACGGATTAGCTGTAATACCCCGATTATTTAAAAGCCTATTTACGATATTAATTTCGTAAATTAGAGTATTATTAAGGTAATTTGATTATATATATATATCGAATAATGATTTCGATTATCTTTAGAATAATAAATTCCTATGTATTATTCACAAATGGATGTGAATTGAGAAATACGATTATGTAACGTATTTCAACAGTATTAATTCTACGTCGATTACGTATCGATAATTAAATGCTCGTGATATTTTCTAAGTTTTTAAGCTTAGAATTTAATTCAATAATCATTGGAATAAATGAATAAAGTGATTACAACTTTATTACGACCATTTGGAGATGAGTTGATAATTAACGTTTGAGGCGTTTCAAACGTTAACATTTAGAGATGACTTGAGAATCAAGTCTAATGATCAAGGAATTACGATATTTAAATTCCTATGATTATTTTATATAATTAGAATATTATTTAGCATTGAAATAATGCTAGAAATTTGGGAATAATATTTTGAACATATGTTGATTCTCGAAAACCCTAGAATCGAGAATTTGGGTTTTTAGCACATGGATTAATTCCAATAAATTTTCCTATGATATAATATATCATCTAAAACATATATTATGATATATATGTATAATTAGCATGAAAAATCAAATACTAGCATTTAAGAAAGGAAAGTGCCGTGACCTTAGTGTGTATACACACATTCACGCCAATTTTGGTGCTTGTGTTCATAAGTTGTTTATTAATTGATCCAAGTATAATATATTGTACACATTACCCTAGTAAATCAAGTGGAAGCCTTTCACTTAGTGTAGGAGCCGTAAATTGTTGACCCTAAATAAGCTTGAGAATTTGATTTTTCTTGTGCATGATTACACTATTTTTGGGGTAGAGTGTACACATATTACATGCATGATACAACAATGAAAAAAAATCAGATTTTTCTCTTCCTCATGTGTGTGTGTCGACGCAAGTGAAGGAAAAATGAGTCAAATATATTTTGTTTGGTTCAAAAACTTTATTCATGTATTAACTACATGTAAGAGATATTTTTGAACCATGACATACTCATGTTGACTCAACAAAATAATTCTTGTGTCTTGCAAGCCATGGTCGACGGTTTTGTGTTCCAAAACAATGAATTGAATTGTTTTACCCAAGAAATGAATTGGTGTAAGATGTAGTAAGTATTGATGATGTAATTCATCGATGACTCATAAAGCAAATTTGAAAAAGGCTTCCTATTGTTGTGAGGAATTGAGAGTGATCGAGAGAGAGATAGTGAGAGAAGTGAGTGAATTAATTCATTACTTAAGTGTTATATTTCTTAAACACAAACACTTTTCCTCTCTCTCCAAACACAAAAGTACCGTGAGTTTTCCCCTTAGAAAAGCTTGAGTGTTCTTGAGTTTCAATTAGCCAAAGCTTGAGCACTAATCATCCTACATAAAATCAAAGTCGTTAAAAAGGTTAGGAATCGAACAAGCTTCGATTATACCCTAAGTTTTTAAATTTCTAATGGTTTGATCTTAGGTTTCAAGCATGGTTATTAATTATGAAAACATGCTAGCATGATAGCTTGTTCATTAAATATGTGTAGTATGATTTTATGTAAGCATATATCATGTTTAAAAATTTATTCAAGCATGCTATGAAATTAGTTCATGGTTACCGAAAATTTTCTTGATGATTTAGGAATGGAATAATGATATATGATGTAGTAGAAGCTTATTATGATTTTTGGGGAATTTTATAAAAATCCTATGTTTAGTTTTTAAAACTACCGAAAATGAGTAGTAATTTCTAAGTTGATGTACAATTTTAATTTGTGAAATGTAATGACATAATTATGATCTAGGGAATTAATATTATATTACATGAAATTACTAGGATTTTTGAAGCATTAATGCTCAAAATTTTGAAAGGACCGTGAGCTTCATGGTAGTTTTAAGGCATGACTTAGTTGATTTTAGTTAATGTAATGATGTATTAATGTTACACTATAGTATTTAAGCATAGTGTAATTTAATTAGAATTTTATAAAAATGTTTAGTGTGATGTTGGTGAGAACCGAAACCATTGAACATTTATACCTTGGGATAAAAATTTCATACAACGACTTTAGATTATAATTATGTTATAAATTAATGTTGGGGGCCTTGTATATTTTTTAATTAGATTTTAGGAAATTATTTGATAATTATCAAGGAATTTCGAGACCTATAGTGTGTTTATAGTGTGTTCAAATTTTTCTATAATGATATTAATACATATTAATGATCATAGCGTAAAATAATACACTCTATGAATTTAGAGGAATTTTGGAACAAAGATTGAGAATTTATGTGTTATAGCCGTGAGCTATATTAATGAGAATAAGGAATTTTAATTCCTTATTAATTAAGAAATAAAATATTATATGTCTAAAAAATTATTTTAGACATAATTGAATTTTCGAGAATTATTAAACATAGTAGATTATGTTTACGATGAAACGTTATATCAAATAACGTTAAAAGCATAAAATAATGCTTAATGTATTAAAAGATTAATATTGAAAGAAAATATTAATCAAAATTATCGATTTGCGTGAAAAATAGAATATTAAAGCTTTATGAAAAGAAATCGATTGAAAATCGATTTATATTGATTAAAATATGTTTTATTGAATATTTTTAATGAAAAGTCAAAATGGTTGACTTTCGAAATTAACGTACGAAATACGTTCGTTAAATACGTGAAAAACGTATTACTTTTATCTGAATATCTCAATTGTGAGAAAAGATTTCATGATTGAAATCCTTATTTTGAATAACGTTATTATACGTTGATTATTTAATCTAAAGGGTTAAAATGAGACTGTAGATCATATTACGTCTCTCTCGAGATACGAGAATTATTCTTATTGATATACGCGTCGTTTCAACGTATTAAGACGTATAAAGAATCATCGAAACTTCGAATTATTAATTTATTTATCAAAGTTGAATGAACTTTGAAAATCTCGAAAAAGCGTGCCAACATACTAAATGTACATTTTTGCGTAAAGGTGGGACGTGAAGTTCACGCGCAACGAGGAGAAGAGCACGCACAGTGAAATTCGAAGTTCCAAAGTAAAGGTGGGCTTTACTATACTCAAACTGGTAGAATTTATCAAACAATTTATTTATGATGCTTTATTGCAAGCAAATATTTATGAAATGATTTATTTAATTACCTGCCCAAAATGTTTATGTTTTATGTATGTATCCAATCAATGATTATTGATGCATAATGTTGGGTGGCTCCTACTTTATGACATGCTTGAATTCGTATTCTTGGAAGTACCCCAAGGATGATGGAAAATTGTATCTGTGGCCGAGATGGCTCGGATTTTGTGCACCGATTATTTTGTATTTGTGTCTTTGAAAGGGTGCTCGGCGGTCACGGCGTCTGTGAGAGAGAGGCCTCTCTCCAAGTAGTGAGGAATTGTTGTGAATGATTATTGTGGTGGATATGGATCATACATACGTGGAAAATGCTTGGCCAAGCGATATTTATGGAAAAATGACAGAAAATATTTAGTAAACACGAGTATTTCAAATTAAAACCTCGTGTGTTACTGTGATGGGGCAGAGTAATTCAAAATGATAAATTATTTTGGCATGAGCCACTGAGTGCATTATTTGTACTCAGCCCTGCATATTTGTTTTTAAATGTGCAGATTGAGCTGGTGATGATGATGGAGCAGAGATGTTGAGTAGTCAGAATCTTTTGGTATTTTTATGTTTGAAAGAAAGAACCCTTGGGTGCATATCGTCATATATGCATTCACATGCTTTCCGCTGCATATTTTGAATATTATTGTATGTTGATGTTGACAGCCTTTTCTGTCCAAACTATCGAACCTTCTGTTAAAGGAACTTGTAGCCTTTACATCTGTAAATGACTTTTGCCTTGTAAATAAGGTTTGAATTGCTTTTGCCTTGTAAATAAGGTTTGATTATCGAAGTTCGATAAGTATTATTTGAAGTCTTTGATTGTTCATATTAAATGTGTTGTAAATACTATTCCAAGCTCCAGTTCTCTCTAATTTGTCCTTTGGATTAGAGGGGCTGTGACATTAGCAGAGACTGTTACTTGGAAAAGGAGATTAAAGAATTTAAAGACAATTGAATGTGGAATTGCAAAGCATATACAACCAAACTCTTAAGATTTCAAACCATTAGAGATAAACACACAACGTTTTACATATGAACTAGACCAACAGATCATTCACAAAAGGGGTTCAACTGATCTGAAGGTTATATGTTTCAATACTCAAAATATAACTTAGTGTTCATAGCAGCGGAAAAGCATGTAAAGTACACATATGATGATGTGTACTCAAGGTACTACTAATCAGCGACAAAAGATTCCGACTGCTCAACACTTCACCATCCCATCAACAGCTCAACATGCACATTTAAAAACAAACATGCATGGCTAAGTACAAGAATGCACTTAGTGGACTTATGCCAAAAACACTTTCATTAAATTACACTGCCCCTTAGTAACACACGAGGTTTTAGTTGAAATGCTCGTGCTTACTAAAACAATTTCATCATTTTCTCAAAAGATCGCCTGGCCAGGCATTTTTCTGTATGTATGATCCATATCCTGTCTCATATAACTATTCATAAACTCATCTCGCGCCGTAGAAGGAGGCCTCCTTCCACGGACGTTGTGACCGGCCGAAGATGTTGCTTTCAGCACACAGTCACCTATGGTGTACACGTTAATCCTAGCCAGGTATAATCCCTCCGGCATAGGATCCGATATCGATTTTCTATAAAGTTGAGAGCGACCCAACAACTGATTCACTTTCATAGTTGGCTGACCAAATCTAGATAGGATCCATACATAAAACATAAACTTTTGGGCAGGTAATAACATCTCATCATCATTTCTCAACAGAAAGCATCATGAATAAGTACTTTTCATTTCAAGAAAGCGTAATAAATAAAGCATTTGATATTTTGAAGAGAAAAGCCCACCTCGTATATATGCTTCTCTACGATTTCCTTTCTATGTCAAAGCTCAAGTCCGCGTCCCACCTTAACGTAAGAAACTATTACAGTACGTTGGTCATTGAGTATTCCAACTTATAAGTTCTCGTTTTTCGATAGAGATGAATCATCATCTATAACTTTCTATGAATCGATTAGGTCAAATGTCGAATTTATATCGACATTTCTAAATAGAATGATTTCAATTATGAAATCAATTCTCACATAAGAGATATTTCTATATCTCTAATACATATTACACGTCTCAATATACGTAACCAACGTAAATCACAATTCTACTAGACCTACCACGTCACATTGATCATGTACTGACGTATTTCATACGTCTACACTCTTATTAAGCTAATTGACTTTCAAAATCATATAATTTGCACATTCATATACATAACTATTAATATACATATATACACTTAATTTCTTATCTATTTCTAATCGTCTTATTATGAACATCAATTTTTTACGTCAATCAACAATTATGCACATCAATACACACATCTATGATTTAATTTCAACATAATACTTTATTTTTCAACCTTACGTCACTTAGTAAAATATTTGACGTAAATATAATATTTCTTATTCTAAAAATCACATAAAATCATAGTATGTCTAAAACACCATTTTAGAATATATTATGTGATTATACTTGATAAAATAAATTTATAACATTAAAACCCATAGTATATGATTTTCGGTAATCATGGTTAATTATTCTAAGCTTGTACATAAATTCTCATAAATTCACATATCACACTATTTTATCATGGGATCAATAATATGTAATAATATTGATCATAGAAAAATTATACATCACCAAATTTTAGTATATAGTTTTCGGTATTTTTGAAAAACATAATAAACATTTTTCAAAATTCCAATTAAATTACACAACACATAATCATCATCATGTATCATTACTATAACATAATTTTCATCAATTACAACTCATACATCAATATACTATAGACCCATATTTTCGAAAATATGACTTAGGTCAAATTAATTTTCTAAAATTCCAATAAATTCATACAACACTATATTATGAATCTACATCATTAATATGCTATAATAACATTCAAACATGAATTATATCTCAACATATGATCATGCTATAATTTTCGAAAATTCTAAGAATATGTACTATAGTTTTCCAAAAATTCCACATAAAATCATACAAGCTTATTTAATATCATAGATCATTAATCCATGCTAAAATCAACAATTAAAAATCATGTTCATCAAAATATGATATTCACAAGATTTCGGTCCTAGCATATAATTTTTAAGCATGCTCAACTTTATACTAATTTCATAACATATGCTTAGGAACATCATATAAACATAATTTCTAAACAACTTTAACATATGAACATAATTCCTTAAAATTTCATCATAAATGAACTAAGCTCATAACATAAGATTTAATGGATGAAATTCGAAAATTCAAACATATATATAAAGCTCGTACGATTTCTAACCTCTTAATCGGCTTCGATTTCTAACGGCAACGGTTTTTGATCTAAGATTTGTGAAGGATAAGTGATGAACTCTCTCAATTTCTCCCTCTCTATTTTCGGTATTATGAGTTGCAAAATGGAAGAGAGTTTGATCCTACCTCATATTTATAAGCATGTCCACTTGTAGCTAATTATTACATAAAATATCAATGAATACACTTGCTTAATTTGTCAAACTTTTCGGATAAGTGTTTAATTTTCAGCAAAACGACAAAAAAATGCGACCAAGTGTCATACTTTGACGATTCATAACTCTTGATTCAAAATACGTATGGTCGCACAAAGATACATTCGAAACCTCTAAACACGTACTATAAGTTCTAAGAAGAATTCGATCCAAAAGAGTCGGGTTCGGAGATATAGTGTAATGACCCTAAATCCTAAATGCGATTTAGAGGTTGTTACTCTAGCGAGGATGAATAAACAATGAGACCATTTAACATTAAACTGTGATACATATATCAAGTATGTTTTTGGACCTTACTACATAACTTATGTTCTTGCAGCGGAAAACATGTGATATGTACATATGACGATGTACTATCAAGGTATAACTTTCAGCGACAACCTTCCTATTGCTCAACACTGCTCCATCGCATCACCAGCTCAATCTGCACATTTAAAAACAAATATGCAGGGCTGAGTACAAATAATGCACTCAGTGGACTTATGCCAAAAACATTTTATCATCTTTTAATTACTCTGCCCCATCATGGTAAGACACAAGGGTTTTACTTGAAAAGGCCTTGAGCTTACTAAACATTTTCATCATTTTCATAAACATTCGATCTGTGAGACATTTTCCTTGTATGTATGATCCATATCCTTCATTTCATCATAACATTAACATTTACGCCGTGAAGGAGGCTCCTCTACGTCATTGTGACCGACCGTGAATTGTCCTTACAAAGACACAATCACCATTAGGTGTACACGCGTTATCCTAGCTGTATAAGCCTTAGGCATAGGATCCGATATCGATTTCATTCATAAGTTGGGGCGACCCAACAACATTCATCATTCATTCATTCATGGATAGGATACATACATGAAACATAAATATTTTAAGGCGGTAATTTCATCATCATTTCATAATCATTTCTCAAAAAAGAGCATCATAAATAATTACTTTTCATTTCAAGAAAGCATCATAAATATAGCATTTTATCCTTGAGGATAAAAAAGAAAAGCCCACCAGTGCGTAAGCTTTCTTAATTCGTTTTCCTTTACGCCAACGATCGCCTCGCGTCTCACCGCTACGTAAAAGCGATTTGAGACGTTTGTCGCGTTTTCAAGATTTTCAAAGTTTAAAATAAACTTTAATAACTTATACTAATATAATTTGAATTCTTTAAGGAATTCAATACGTCATTCAATCACAGTATCTTAACTAAACATTTCGTGCTCGATGAGGCGAGATATGTTCAACTATTTCATTTTAACCCTTTGGGTTAAGCGCTCAACGTATTCTAACGTTTTTGGATATAAAGATTTCAATTATGAAATCTTTTCTCACCAATGAGATTTTCTTATAAACTTAATACGGTTTACGTATTAGCGTGATTTATCGAGCGTATTTCATCGTTAATTTCGAAAGTCAACAATTTTGACTTTTCTATATTAATACTTTAATAATTCATATTTTAATATCTAAATTCAATATAAATCGATTTTCAATCGATTTCTTTTCATAAAGCCCTAATTCTCGAATTTTCACGCAAATCGATAAAATTTATTAATATTTTTCTTAAATATTAATTAACTTATTCATTAAACATTATTTTTCATTTCTAACGTTATTTATTATAACGTTTAGCCATAAATATAGTATTCTATGTTTATAAATTTCATAATTTCTTAATATGTCTAAAATAATTTCTAGACATATAATGTATTATTTTTCTTAATATTAAGGATTTAAAATCCTTAATATATATATATATATGCTCTCGGCCTTCATGCTTAAATTTTCAAACTTCTTCCAAAAATTCTTCTAAATTCATATAGTGTACTATTTTATCATAGTATCACTAATATGTATTAACATTAACTATAGAAAATTTTGGACATTACTTATTTGATCTCATAGGTCACGGCTATTATCATCAAATTGTCCAAATAATTTTCTAAAATTCTAGTTAATGTATACAAGGCCCAACATTAATCTATAACATAATTATAGTATATAGTCCAACATTTTCAATTTCTACATCAAGGAATCAATGTTCAAGGCTCGGTTTCTACACATTATATACTAAACATTTTATAAAACTCAATAAAAATACACTATGCTTATATACTATAGCATAGCAACATTACATCATTACATTCATTAAAAACAACTTAATCATGCCTAAATCAAGTCTTGAAGCTCTCGAAAATTTCCAAGACCATGCACATATATTTTCTTAAAAATCTAGTAAATTCACATATCACTAAATCAATACCCTAGATCAATAATATGCTATAATATTACTTAAATAAAAATTGTGCACCAACTTATAATCCTTCATCATTTTCGGTCACATTGAATAAAATAGCATAGGATTTTTTTTAAATTCCCAATAATTTACTATGAACTCCTACAACATCATATGTCAATAATCCATCCTTAAATTGTTCAAGAAAAATTTCGATCATATTCAAAGATTTCATAACATGTTCAAATTCAATTTTAAACATGATATATGCTTCTATAACATCATACTACATATTATTAATGAACAACTATTATGCTAGCATAATTTCATACTTAATAACACATGCTTAACATATGAATCGAACCATTGAAAAATTAAAATCTTAGTGTATAATCGAAGATCGTTCGATTTCTAACCTTTAACGGTATTGATTTATCGTGCAATGATTTAATATCGGGCTTTGCTAAGGAAAATGCAAGAACACTCAAGGTATTTTCAAAGAAGCTCACGGTATTTCACTTGAACGAGAGAGAAATGTGACTTTGATTTAATAATACCTATTACTTATGTAAATGAATGAAACACTCTATCTTCTCTCACTCTCTCTCTCGGTCACTCTCACAAAACAATTGAGAGCTTCGTTTTTAAAATAGCTTTGTGAGTCATCAATGAATACCTCACTATATTAACTATGTCTTACACATTATTTTTGAACAATTCAAATTTGATTCTTTCCTTGATTTGTACTAGTGTCGTCGGCACCCTCACACACTGTAATATTACAAAGAAGCGAATATACGATTACGGTTTTCTAAACCCGTAATTAGGGTTTTGCCGTATATTATCTTTTTACGACATCGAATCTTATGATTTCGATACGATATCGTTATAGCGAATTCCTATCATAATTCACTAAGGATTGTGAATTAAAGGAATGGAATATTACGAAATGATTCGTCTATATATTTTAACATCAACCGCGTATCGAACGTCGGCTTTTCATGAAATTTTCTGAGCAGTGAAGCTTGGAATTAATTTCCATCTTAATTCCTTTATTAAAAGGGATATATTTGTTTAGTAAGTATGAACTTACTGCGACCATTTGAGATGAGTCGATTACATGCGTTTGAGGCGTTTGAACGTTAACGTCAGAGGCGTTTTGAAAAATGAGTTTAATGCTCGGAAATTATAATAATTAATTTCCTATTATTATTTATATAATTACAGTATTAATGATTATTAAAATCAATATTTGAGTTATTAAACTCGATTATTTCGAACTCAATTTGAAAACCCTAATCCTATAAATAAGGGTTTTATCGCGTGAAATGATACCATTAAATTATCCTATGGTATCTAAACTTTATAATATGATATATATGAGTATTATTAAGCTATGAAATCAGTTTTAGATCATTAAAAATCGATGGCGATTTTTATAAATTTCGAAACCTAATTTTTGAAATTAGGGTTTTATATGCATGAATTAATGCTATAATTTTATCCTATGCTATTATTTAATATCTAAATCATATATTATGATATAGATGTGTATATTTGGGACGAAAATTACATGAGTGTCAATAATAGGTGTGATTTATATTTTATCCTATTTTCTAAATTACTATCGGTATTTTGAAAATTTAGTATATGATGGATTTAATTATTTTTATGGCATGTATTATACATCTATGATTATGTATGATATATATATCTTGTATTAAGGATTAAATGAATTTTAAAACAGCCCTAAACCTCCCCCCCCCATGCGTCGGCCACCTATGAGCAAGAAATACACTCCACCTATTTTCTACCCAATGCATGGCTTAGCATTTACTTAGCCTAATCATCAACTAAATCCTCATCATTTGGCTGCAGATTTTAGCCCACTTGTGAGGCAAAAATCGAGGGTGAGAGAGAGAGGGATTGGTGACAAAACTCTTCCCCTTCAACACCCACACTCATTAACCTCATTCCATTTTGTATCAACACTCTCTCTTTCTCCATTTTTTACGCTCCAAGAACCGAGCCCCCCATTTTGAAACCTTCCTCTTCCTTTCTTCTTCATTCTTCCTCACCAAGTTTGATATCCACATTGCTCTCACCATTAAATACCATTTCTAAGGTAAATGAAGGACCATAGCTTCGATTTTCATCTCCTTGTTATAAGGAATTTTCGAAACTATTTTATATATATATAAGTGTATGTTTCGAATGCTATATGTATGTATATGTATGTTTTATTGTTCTAGAGCATGAGAATGTTGTTCTTAATGATTTATTTGAAAAATATATGAGATGTATGCTTAGATAATCATATGTTATTGTTTATTTAATTTTTGAATGGATCTAGCATGTTATGAAGTTTTCGAACCATAAACCATGTTGAAAATAAATTTTTGAAGATGATAAAAATAGCTAGTGATGACCGATTACTTCTTAAGCATTCTAGAGATGGATTATTGTTTATTACCATGATTATAATCCATGGTTTTAATTTGAAAAACTTTTGAAAACCCTAGGTATATTTTTAAATATTACCGTGAGTTTTTTTTTAATATACCATGGTGTATAATTTTTGTTTTAATCATATAATGACATATTAATGCTTTAATGTATTGATTATATGTTATATGATTTAATTAGAATTTTTGAAAATCAAAGGCATGATTTTTAATAAATACCGTGAGCATTTGGAAAATATATGTTGATGTATGATTTTATTTTTGAACATGTAATGGTGTTTTAATGCTTTAGTACCTTATTTATGCATTGTATAAATTAATTAGAATTTTTGGAAACCAAATACTATTTTAAATCAAACAAACCGTGAGCTTGTTGCTCTTGAAGGTGATGATTTAATTAGTTTTGGTTGATATTATGATGTTATATTACTATACTATAGTATATAGACATAGTATATAATTATTGGAATTTTTGAAAACCAAATACTAAATAAAATCGAAAAAGCCGAGAGCTTGCAAAGCTCATATGGTGACGATTTAAATTAGTTTGGTTGATTTTATGATGTTATAATGTTATAATATAATATTTATTGATGTTGGAATTTATTTAGAATTTTTAGAAATTGTTTGCTATTTATTTGGTAATTATCTTATTATTACCGTGAACATTGTTACATATTGTGAAATAAATAGTTATGAGTAACTATGGGTTATATAAATATTATATACTGATGTTGGGATGTTATTATAAGTATATATCAATTTTGGGAATTTTTGGATGATTATTCCCTATTATTTTGAATTACCGTGAATATATATATATATATATAAATAAATAGAAAACAGTGTTATATGAATTTCATAAATTCATATTCTGGACCATAGTGTATAATAATACACTATATGAATTTAGAAAAATTTTCAAAAGTCATTTAGTATTTTTAATCTAATTATCGAAATTATCGATAATTAATAAGGATTTTAAAATCCTTTTTAAAACAGTTTATTAATGAAAATTCACTAAAATAATATTCTGGACAGTTTTTAAATTTTACAAAATTTTATAAACATAGATTGCTATGTTTGAGACGAACGTTCATTTTATAACGTTTTAAAATACCAAAATACGCTTTTATTTATAAAAGGGTTATTAAAAATGCTAAAATAATCATAAGTCCTTGATTTACAAGATAAATCGAGCAATAGGACTTTACGTTTTCAAATCAATCAAATTCGATTTATAAAACAAAAATAGTAAGAAGTTACTATTATTAAAGGTCAAAATCATTGACTTTGTTGATCAATGTTAACTTCGTTGACTTTCAAGTCAAACGTACGATTATACATTTATAAATACGTCAGTACGCGTAAGATATACTAATTGAGTATGATACCTCATTAGTAAGAAAGGATTTCACAAATGAAATCCATATATCGAAAAACGTACTTATACGTTGAAAGTTTCTCGAAGAACGAGAACAAGTCAATCGTATACGTGTTAGAGACGTATTGAATTCACTAAGAAATTCAGTCTACATCGATATGAAATATCGAAGTTTATCTTAGTTTTCGAAAGTCTCGAAAGACTTGAGCGACGTACTAAAACCTCGCTTTTTCGTAAAGACGTGGGCAATGACGGATTTTGACAAACAAACGAACCAGACTTTACAACGAACCATAGTCGGTGGGCTTCCTTCTTACCTCAAAATGTGGGCTTTTATCTTCAAAATGTGGGCCTTTTCACCCCACTAAAAATTTCTTTATCGTTATTCCCAAATGAGTTTATTTACAAAGACTTATTCTACAATCATATCAACTGTTTTCTTGCACACCGCCAAAAATATTTCGTTTTGTGTATGGATCCTATCTGTTATGCCCGGGTAGGGCTGTGGAGATGGTTGGAACTATTATATCAATTGTTGTGGTAGCGCCCAACCTTTTTAATGTCGGGTCCTGTGCCGGATGATAAATGCCTGGCTAGGATTGGCGTGAAGGTTGGAACTATACGCTGTGTTAACATATGCTTGCAGAGAGTGACTGTGTGCTGTACGGGATTACGGCGGTCACGGCGTCGTAGATGGAGGCCTCTCTCGGCGCTTATTTAATTATTTATTATTATGTATTGTGACTATGAGATACGGACCATACACACCAAGAAAATGCTCGGCGAGCTATGTTTACTGAACTGAAAATGATTTGGTAAGCACAAGGCATTTTAACTAAAACCCTTGTGACTTACCCAATATTGGCAGCGTAATCCAACTCTATCAAATGTTTTCGGCACGAGTCCACTAAGTGCAATTTCTTGTCCTTAGCCCGCATGTTTGTTTTAAATGTGCGGGTTGAGCTTTGATGGTGATGATGGGGAATGTGTTGAGAGTCCGGTGTCCTCGACCGATTTACTTGAATTTGTGGTTTATACCTTGAATGCATATCGTCATATATGTATTCACACACTTTCCTTCGCTACACTCGAACTCCTTTATTTATGCTTTATGTTTTAAACTATTGAGGCCCATCGGATCAGGCCAAGTTTTGGGGTCCGATGGCCTAAACCTTTTCAAAACAATATAACATCATCTCGTATTACATTGAGCATGTTAGCTTATTGTTACGCTTTCTCCATTTTATTCATATAACCCCAAAGTACTACTCCTAGTACTAGTCGCCTCAGATCCGGGTTGGTCCGAACGGGTCGTGATGTAGTGGTATCGAGCGCTTTTGCCCTTTGAAAACCCAAATTCTTTTTATTCTAAGTCTAGATCGAGTCATTTGGACTTCTAGAAACCAACCGACTCCCTCAACACTCCATCACATCGAGCTCAACCGGGAAAAGGTGGCGCATTCCTTTTCAAACTCATGAAATGAAAATTTTGCATGATTGAACAATTGGATAGACTTTTGAAGGATTTGATTATTATGAAAATTTTTATGATGAAAATGAAAGTTGAGCAAGAAAATTTTTCCGAAATACTTTTAGTTGAACTAATGCAATACTCAAGTATCGATATGAAAGTACATGGTGGTACTAGTTGAATAATCAACATGGGATGAATGAATCCATTTTTGATATGCATATAAGTTGATTATGATTGCTATGTTGAAATCGTATTTCCAAAAATTTTCAAATTGAGACATCTTTCCAACTTTCAAAATTTTATTTATGATGAACGATATGTTACCATAAGACGAACTTAGACTCTAAGGAGCATGTTCACGTATCGTGAAAGAACATAGAAGTACGAACTTTTTCCTTACGAGAACAAAAGAACGATGGGAAGAATGAAAGTGATGATGGCCTCGAGCTCGAGCGATTTAAAGACGGGCGAGAGGGATGAACAAGGCGACCTCAACGCTTGAAGATGAACGACGTCGGCACTTCATCACTACTCGACACGAGTGACCAGCAACACGAATCACGACATGGACGTCACTACGGCTTCAGGATGTTCAGCCTCGACTTAAGAACCCGAGGATGATAGACGACACGTCGACCACACGCCTCGATTGACGTTTCGCACGATCGCGCAAATTTCCTGCACTGCGCAGTAGATTTGTTTTAGCTAGATCTCTCTCGTTAGGACTCCGATTTACACATGGTTTTCACCTGCGTACTCCTAACGCACTGATCTTCATTTGTTATGAAGAACAGAATCCTTAATTCTGCCTCCAGAATACGATAGAGTCCGTTGAACTCTAGTTCGAGTGTTTGGTATAGAATAAGGATCTCATAGCTCATATTAAGATGTTGTTGGCTTATGTATACGTTTGGGTAAGACTAAGAAGGTAAGTTGTGGTGAGTTTTGTGCAGTATGATGTTGCCTACCTTATAGACTTGCTTGACCTTATCTAGTTGCTTCACGTTACGTTTAAGATATCCTCGCACCGCTTATTCGATGGCGATAGTTGACTTATGTTAGTTTTATTAAGTGACGGATGGAGGGATGAGATATCTCGCGAGGAGAAGGATTGGACCACACCCCACCCGGAGGAGGAAGTAGTATATATCGCCCGGTTGGATGTGTTGGGAAGACTTGGATGAGTTCTTGGCATATTATCTCCGTCTTTGGAGAGACGCCCGAGCTCACGGCGTGACCGATTATGACGGCATCCAGCGCTTCTAGCGATACTCCCCGCACGGGATGGATATGCTCGAGAGATATCGGGGATTACATCTACCGGGCGATAGGCGGCTACGACTTGGTGGGAGATCGCCTGTGTTCGTGAGTCACCCGACTTACGATCAAAGATTACGGGCAGCAGAGAGGACCCTACCTCCCTCCCGAGTATACCTGGCGGGATGAGTCGCTGAGTGGCTTTACAAAGAGGTCGAGGCGATTGACCCAGTCGTGCCTCCTTTCCTTTTGACGAGGAAGGCACCTTTCGCTTAGAGAGGGCCGCCCTGAGCCTTGGGAGAGCCGGTGTTTCCACCTCACCGCCGGACACCCCGCACGTCCACCAGTACCACCTCCACAACCTATGGTCCCGGCCATACCACAGTCGAGCACTTTCATCGGACAAGACGGATGAGAGTATCGGATGCCTTCCCGTGTATGACCGACTCGAGTATGCTATAACCGATTCGCCCGACTACGAGCCCGGGCGAACGCGACCACCGCTTTTAACCCCATGCGAGATATACCGATGGTGGAAAGCAATGGAGCCGGACCATCCGGGGGCTACCCGTATGGACATTTCCGACGGCGAAGATGATTGAGGAGGAGGAAGACCCCGAGAAGACACGGAATAGGGAAAGACCTCGTGAAGGCGGTGGCGGCTTTTAATTAGGATTTGTTTTGTTATGTCTAGCGTGTGTGCTAGCTTTTCTCTTTCTTTTGTTGCACCTTAGTTCTAAAACTCGAAATCTCTTTTTAGGCCGTGTGGGCCGAGATTTATGTTTTCTGTTTACCATTGTTTTGAACATCCCGCCTATGGCAGAAATTTTGGATATATATATATACACCTGACCCTAATAGGGCTTTTGCGGCAAGTTATGTTTGTTAAGAATGTTATACTCTGTTTGGGATCGCTTTATGACAAGGCCAAAACAGTGTGAGTGGATGTGGGCTGTGAAAAGAATAAATGCCTAATGTTTACTTGTTTTTCATAGCAGCATGCCTCCGAGAAGAATCGGGCGAGAACCCGGAGGTCGAGGACGGGGAAGGCCGAGAGGAAGGGGTAGAGTCCCCGAACAAGAGCCGGAAGACAATCCCCAACCACCACCTCCACCTCAACCCAATCGCAGGATCGAAGAAATGTTTTAAGACGTAACCTCCTATCTTTAGCAGGAAAGGCAACCTGGGAAGCGAACAATGGGTCAGGGCTATTGAACGGATCTTTACCTTCTTAAGATGCACGGCACAAGAAAGGCTGTCGTGTGTTACTTTCCAGCTGGTTGGACCAGCTGACTTCTGGTGGGAGGCCAGAAAGAAGACTTTTACAGCAGAACAGCTGGAGGAATTCTCGTGGGAGGATTTTAAAGAGAGGCAGATGAAAAGTACATCCCAAAAGTTATAGGGGAAAGAGTCGAATTTTCCTGCTAAAACAAGAAAAATTATCCGTAACCGACTACGATCGCACTTTCTGCGAGACGTCAAGATATGCGCCGGATCTAGTAGACACCGACTTGAAGATGTCGGAAAAGTTCAGGGCAGGGCTAAGAATGGAGATACGCATGTCTCGCCACCATGGAGACTGTTCTACTGAAGCTCTCACGAGCTTTAGATATGAGGCGCCATGACCAAAAATAAGTCGGTGGCGCCTCGCACACGGTAGTTCGGATAAGGAAAAGGGGCGGGAGCCCAACCATGAAATAACAACCGCGGAAACTACGGAGAAGCAAGTCACAAGCGCCGTGGCGAAACCCGGCGAAAGCAGGACAAAGCTGGAAGAGCAGCTCATGCTCCACCGGCAAGGGACCACGGGACCGATCGAGGGCACTCAATGCCCTAGATGCCATAGAGCACACAAGGGTGTGCACGCAAAGCGTGGTGGCTGTTACAAATGCGGGGTGAGCAGGCATTACGCGACAATTGCCCGATGTCACGTTCGGATGGAAGGCCGAACCAACCGGCAATGCTCGGCCATTGAGGGCTATCTGACTTGACCCACCCACGCCAAATTTCGGCCCAAAGCAACTCCGGTGGCAAACACCCCACCAACAACAACAACTCCAAAGCGCCGCGGTGGCGCCGCCACAACAACAAATCCCGCGCGGCGATGGCAGCGACCACCGCCACAACAACGTTAGAGGCGACAACCACCACGCTAACGCCAGCGGCGGCAGCAAGGCCGAACAACAACCGCCCGAATCAGCCGGGACCGGCGCCCGTCGGCCTCGGTAGCTCAGCTGAGAACTACGCCCCGCATAGAGGCGAGCGAAGCAGAACCAAGGAAACTTGGCGGTATGGGAGTTCTTCTCAACCTACCATTATAGTATTGTTCGATCGGGTGCTTCGCATTCTTTATTGCAAAATCATGCGTAGAAATCTTTGGGCCTTAGGTGCGAAAAGCAAGCCAGATATGAGAATCTTATCGCCTATGGGAGGAATTATGGCCGTTACACACTTTTGCTCGAACCTAGAGTTGACATTAGGATCACTTAAGGTTACGGCTAACGATCTAAACATAATACCCATGGACGATGTAGACATAATCCTAGGAATGGATGGTTAGCTAAGAATCATTCCACGATTCTCTCAGAAGGAAAGGAAAATTTCGTTTCACTTTCCGGGAAGAAGCTACGCATTTCCATGGGATCGGCATGGGAAGAAGAGTGCAATAGTGTCAAGACTACAAGCTAGGAGGATGATGAACCGAAAGGATGTCTTGCATTCCTCGTTCATTTGAGCGAAGGGGATAAACCCGAGGCGGGTAGAAGACATTGAAGTTGTCAAGAGTTTTCGGACGTATTTCGAAAATCTACGGGACTACCTCGATGAGCGACTAGAGTTTACCATCGACTTGGAGCCGGGATCAGCCCGATGTCGGCGCGCCTATAGGATGGCCCCAAAGGAGCTAGAAGAGTGAAGATCCAAATCAAGAGCTTTTGGATCTAGGATTTATTAGGCCGAGTGTTTCACCTTGGGGCGCTTTGTTTTGTTTGTTAAGAAAAGGATGGTTCTTTGAGGATGTGCATCGATTATAGAGAACTAAATAAGATGACACTAAAGAACAAATACCCTTTACCGTAATTGATGACTGTTTGATCAATTGCGAGGAGGCGGGTGTATTCTCTAAAATTGATCTTAAGTCGAGGATACCACCATTGAAAATACGATTACGACGATGTACCTAAGGCTGCATTCGAACCATATATGGCCACTATGAGTTCATAGTTATGCCATTCGGATTAACCAATGCACCAACCGTATTCATGGACCTCATGAGCAGTATTTCATCCATTTACGGATAAATTCGTTTTGGTCTTCATAGATGATATCCTTATTTACTCAAAGAATGAAGAGGATCATAAGGAACATCTACAGACGGTTACGCAAACCTTGAGAAATGAAAGACTCTTTGCTAAGTTTAGCAAATGTGAGTTTTAGTGAAGGAAGTTATGTTCCTTGGACACATCGTGTCTGTGAAGGCATAAAAGTAGATCGACCCAGTAGAGGCCGTGCGAGGAATGGAAATCACCAAAAGCGCAAAGACGAAATTAGGAGTTTCCTAGGATTAGCTGGCTACTATGGGAGATTCATCGAGGATTCTCCAAGATTGCAAGGCCAATAACCCGGCTACTCAGGAAGGGAATCAAGTTGATTGACCGATGAGTGCGAGGCAGTTTTCAAATACTCGAGGAAAAATTGACCGGTGCACGGTTCTAGCGGTCCGAGCGGACAAGCGGTGCGTAGTCTATCTGACGCATCTAAGACCGGGCTGGGTTGTGTTTTGATGCAAGAAGGAAAAGTGATAGCTTATGCGTCCCGACAACTCGGACCCCGAACTGAACTACCCAACTCGCGATTTGGAACTAGCGGTGTAGTTCATGCACCGAAAATTTGGAGACACCATCTCTACGGTGTGAGATGTGAGATCTTCACGGATCATAAGAGTTTGAAGTATTTCTTGAACAAAGAGATCGAATATGAGACAAAGAAGATGGCTTGAATTGGTAAAGATTACGACGTGGTATTAACTATCACGGCAAGGCGAATGTAGTAGGCGACGCTGAGTCGTGAAGAGCCATACCAAGTTAGGATGTCTCTTTGTACAAGAGGAAAAACTCGTTGAAGAGTTTGGGAGAATGAGGATTAAATTGGTTGAACCACCTGAGACAATCGTGAGCTGTATCGCTACACTCACACTGACATCCGATCTAAGAAAAGAATTGTAGAGACGAAGGATGGAGGAAAAGTTGGAAAAGATCGAGAAAGACTAAGTGCGAAGGATTGAGAATTTCAAGAGCCGGATAACGCCTTATTGTTTGAAGGTAGGATATGCGTTCTGACGACGAGCTTGAGCGAAATCATGAGTGAGGCTCACGATACACCCTACACCGCCACCCGCGGTGACAAAATGTACCGGGATCGAAGGAAAAATTTTGGTGGGAAGGCGTGAAGCGAGACATAGCTTCTTTTAGTAGAGCAGCTGTCTTGTTTGTCGACAAGTGAAGGCCTACACCAACGACCTACGGAAGTTACAACCGTTAGAAATCCCCGGTGGAAGTGGGACGATATAGCGATGGATTTCGTTACAAGCTTACCCAAATCGAGAAGAAACACGGCCGTATGGGTAATTGTGGATAGACTTACCAAAAGTGCTCACTTTCTACCTATTCAAAGCACTTATGGATCGATAAGTCGCCGGATATGCGTTAAGAAAATTGTACGACTACATGGGGTGCCAAAATCTATTACCTCGATCGAGACTCCAAGTTCACATCCAGATTACGGATTAGCTTGCAAATGAGAAGTGGAGATTAAATTTCAAAGATGCCTTTCCACCCACATGGCGATGGACAATCGGAAGAACGATCCAAACGCTTGAAGATATGCTTAGAACCGTAGTATTGGATCGAGGTGCGAAATGGGAAGATATTTTACCTCGATTGAGTTTGCCTACAACAATGACTATCAAGCGACGATAGGCATGGCCCATCTGAAGCCACCGTATGGCAAAAGTGTAGATCACCGCTTTATTGGGATGAAGTCGGTGAGAGGAAAGTTATAGGGCTGATGCGGTGAGCGAAATGATCGAAATCGTTCGACAAATTAGGATGAGGATAAAGAGGCTCAGATGACAGACAATCTTCTACCGTCTGGCGTAGATCCGAGCTACAATTTGAGGATGGAGACAAAGTCTTTCTTAAGGTCTCATTACCCCAACAAGCATGGATTTTTTCAAACGGACCAACGACGAAGATCTCACTTAACACTCTTCAATCATCACCATTACACCTCAATGTGCTGCAGATTTGCCTCTTTCGTTAAAATCGAGAGGAGAGAGAGATATGAGAGACTCTCACTTCTCTCATACTCACTCATTTCAAACCTCTCCAACAATTAACACCTCTAAAACACCCCATTTCTCCATTTCCCTTTGAAACCGAGAGCCAAACCTCCATTTTCATTTTTCTTCCCTTCTTCTCCCATTCGAAACCATAACACCCCAGCACTAATCTTGACTCCAAAGCTATTTCAAAGGTAAATGAGACCCCAAGCTCGATTCTTATCCTCTTATACAAGAAAATCGAAAGCTTTTAGATATAGTGTATGTGTGTTCGAAAGTTTCATTGAGATATATATGTGTTTAAATGTTCTGAGCATGAGCCATATTTATATACATGTTCTTGAGGATTTTATTTACAAAAATATGTGAATATGTTTATGAACATAGGTTATTGTATATGAAATTTATGAACGATCTTGCTATATATATATATATGACTTTCGAGACCATAGGATATATTTATAAAAATTTTCAAAATAGTTAAATGATACGGTAGTGACCGAATGTTCTGATATAATTTTATGATGGATATATGTTCTATGATATGTTTAGAACCCATGGTATGTTATTTAAAATTTTGGAAAACCGAGTAATTTTCATAATACCGTGAGGTTATATGTAATTACCATGTATAATTTTTTTAACATAAATAGCATATTAATGCTTTAATGTAATGATTATATGTTTATGATTTAATTAGAATTTTGAAAACTCATAGCTTAATTTAATAAATACGTGAGCTTTGGAAAATATATGGTGTATGATTTTATTTTGAACATGAATGGTGTTTAATGCTTTATATTGTTTATGCATTGTATAAATTTATTGAATTTTGAAACAAATACTAATTAAATCAAAAACCGTGAGCTTGTTCTTGAAGGTGATGATTTAATTAGTTTTGATATATTATGATGTTATATTACTATACTATAGTGTATAAACATAGTATATAATTTTGGAATTTTGAAAACAAATACCATTTAATCGAAAAGCCAGAGCTTGAGCTCATATGGTGAGATTAAATGTTTTGGTTGATTTATGATGTTAAATGTTATATATAATTTTAATATGTTGAATTTATTTAGAATTTTAGAAATTGTTTTATTATTTTGTAATTATCTTTAATTACCGTGAATATGTATATATTGTTAAATAAATGTTATGATGAACTATATGTTATATAAATTTATTATATTGATGTTGGGATATATATATGTATATATCAATTTTGGGAATTTTGGATATTATTCCTAATTATGAATTACCGTAGTATATATATGTATATATATTAATAAATAGAAAAATTATATGGATTTTATAAATTCATATTCTGGACCATAGTGTATAATAATCACTATATTAATTTAGAAATTTTCAAAAGTCATTTGATATTTTTAATCTAATTATCGAATTATCGATAATTAATAAGGATTTTAAAATCCTTTTAACAGTTTATTAATGAAAATATATAATAATATTCTGGACAGTTTAAATTTTACAAAATTTTATAAACATAGATTGCTATGTTTGAGACAACGCGTTCATTTTATAACCTTTAAAATCAAATACGCTTTTATTTATAAAAGGTTATTAAAATGCTAAATATTATAAGTCCTGATTTACGATAAATCGAGCAATAGGACTTTACCTTTTCAATCAACAAAACGAAATAGTAAGAAGTTACTATTATAAGTCAAAATCATTGACTTTGTTGATCGATGTACTTCGCTTGACTTTTAAGTCAACGACGTATTATACATTATAATACCAGAGCGTAAGATATACTAATTGAGTATGATACCTCATTAGTAAGAAAAGATTTCACAAATGAAATCCATATATCAAAACGCCTTATCGTTGAAGATCTCGAACGAGAAAATCAATCGATAATGTTGAGATATAATTCACTAAGGAATTCATCAATCGATATGAAATATCGAAGTTTATCTTAGTTTTGAAAGTCTCGAAGACTGAGCGACGATCAAACCTCGCTTCGTAGGTGTGAGCAAACGCGTGACGGATTTGACGACACGAACTAGACTTTACAACAACCATAGTCCAGGGGCTTCTTTATCTTCAAAATGTGGGCCTTTTTCACCCCACTAAATTTTTCTATTCCAAATAGAGTTTATTTACGATTATTCTACAACTGTAACAAATGTTTACTCATTACCGCCAAAATATTTCTTTGTGTATGGATCCTATTCTGTTGCCGGTAGGTGTGGAGATAGTTGGAACTATTATTACAATTGTTGTGGTGCGCCTAACCTTTTTAATGTCGGGTCCTGTCGGATGATAAATGCCGCTAGGATTGCGTGAAGGTTGGAACTATCTTGTTAACATATGCTTGAGAGTGGTCGTAGTGCGACGGATTACGGCGTCACGGCGTCGTAGATGAGGCCTCCTCTCGACGCTTATTTTAAATATTATAATTGTTACTAGAGATACGGACATTCACACCAAGAAAATGCTCGCGAGCTATGTTTACTAACGAAAATGATTTGGTAAGCACAGGCATTTTAACTAAAACCCTGACTTACCGATATTGGCGAGAATTCAATATCTATCAAATGTTTTCGCAAAGTCCACCAGTGAATTTCTTGTCTCTCGCATGTTTGTTTTAAATGGCGGTGAGCTGATGGTGATGATGGGGAATGTGTTGAGAGTCCGGTCCTGACCGATTTAGAATTTGTGGTTTATACCAATGCATATCGTCTATATGTATTCACACACTTCCCGCTACACTCGAACTCTTTATTTAGCTTTATGGTATAACTATGTCATCCACTCATCAAGATTTTGGGGTCCGATGGCTAAACCTTTTAAACATATACATTATCTCGTATATCATGTTCGAGCATGTAGTTATTGTTACGCATCTCTATTTACATTAACCCTAAAATACTACTCCTAGTATAGTCGCCTCCACCGGGTGTCCGGAGCGGGTGCGATGAGTGGTATCGAGCCTTTGCTCTTGTAAACCCAAATTCTTTTTATTCTAAGTCTAGATCGAGTCACCTGGACTTCTAGAAACACCGACTCATCTCAACACTCCATCACATCGAGCTCAACCGGAAAAGGAATGCGTCATTTCTCAAACTCATAAATGGAAATTTTGCATGATGAACAATTGGATAGACTTTTGAAAAAATATTTATTATATGAAAATTTTGAAAGTTGAGCAAGAAAATTTTCCAAAATATTTGATTGAACTAATGCAATCTCAAGTATCGAGAGAAGTAATGGTGGTATCAGTTGAATATCAACATGGATGAATGAATCCATTTTTATATGTATATAGTTGATATGATTGTCTATTTGAAATCGTATTTCAAAATTTTCAAATAGACATCTTTCCCACTTTCAAAATTTTTTTATGATGAGCGATATGTTACATAGAGCGAACTTAGACTCTGAAGCATGTCACGTATCGTGAAAGAACATAGAAGACGAACTTTTCCTTACGAACAAAAGAGCGATAGGGAGAATGAAAGTGAGATACCTGAGCGCCGACACAAGACCGAGCGAGAAGGACGAACAGGACCACCGACCTTAAGATGAAGACGCTCGGCACTTCATCACCACTCGACATGATGACCACAACACGAATCAGACATGGACGCCACTACGGCTTCAGGATCCCTCGACTATGGTAGGCGACACGCACGCACGCCTCGATTACTTTTGCACGATCGCGCAAATTTCTGACGCGCAGATAATTTGTTTTAGCTAGATCTCTCTCGTTAGGACTCCGATTTACATGGTTTTCACCTGCGTACTCTAACGCACTGATCTTCATTTGTTATGAAGAACAGAATCCTAATTTGTCCTCGAATACGATAGAGTCCGTTGAACTCTAGTTCGAGTGTTTGATATAGAAAAGGATCTCTAGCATAATTAAGATGTTTTGGCTTATGTATACGTTTGGGTAAGACTAAGAAGGTAAGTTGTGGTGATGTTTGTCACTATGATGTTGCCTACCTTATAGATTGCTTGCCTAACTAGTTGCTTCTCGATATGCTATCTTTCTGCTTTAGATGCGATAGTTGACTTAGTAGTTTTGATCGTGCATGAGGAGATGGCTATATCCAGGGAGGGAGGACCTCAGCCCCACCCGAGGAGCGATGCGTATTGCTGGAATGTTGATGCTCTGGGAAGACTTAGCGAAGTCATGATTACCTGCTGTGGGGGAGCCCGAGCCTATGGCGCCACCGACTATGATGGCATCAGCGACCCTAGCTATACTCCCGATACGGGATGGTTATGCCCGAGAGGTATCGGAGACTACATTTATCGATTCCCGAGGCTATGATTTGATAGATCGCCTGTGTTCGGAGTCATCCGACTTACGTACAAGATTCACTTGAGCCGCACCATGGGACCCTACTCCCTCCACGGAGTACACTCGGACGAGTCGCCGAGTGGCTATACCGAGGTTCCGAGAGTTGACAAGGATACTTCGCATCGGACGACGAAAGGTGATGTACGAGGTAGTAGGCAAGACGCCGAGCCCCGGGAGAGCCGTGCCACCACCGCTGACACCCGAGTCGCTGCCACACCCTACCACCGGTCCGATCCACCACCATCGAAGACGGAGTCCTTCCACGACAGGATGAGAGTATCGATGCCTTCAACGGTACCACCCGAGTATGCTAGTCCGATCCGCCCACTACGACGTACGGCTGGATAACCGGACCCTCGCGACATACCGATGATGGAAGCGGTGGCAGACACGTGGCACGACCTAGCGAGGGTTTATCTAGGATTGGGAAGATGACCGAAGACAGTCAGGGTTCTAATTCATTTGAATGCGGTCCAAACCTTGCTATTTCTATTTTTCGCGATTCTCGATGTGACATCTCGCTGACAAACCTCGGTTTATCTATCTATATATATATATATATATATATATTCAACTAAAGGGGTTTTGTGACAAATTGTCTATGTTAAGGATGTGTTGTTTTATTTGATATCGCTTGGGGGTGTTATGAAACCTTATGTTGTTAAGTAGTTGGGTTGAGTAATTAACGATGATGTTTTATATACCGTAAGCCTCCAGAAGAAAACCCAGAACCCAAGGTCGAAAGCCGAGGAGGGGTAGAACCGAGCAAGAGCAAGAGGATATTCCCCAACCACCACCTCCACCTCAACCCGATCGCAGGATCAAGAACTATTTTAAGGCAAACCCTCCGTTTAACTGAAAGGAGCCGAAGTCAACAACGGGTTGAGCTATTAACGGATTTTACCTTCTTAAGATGCACAGCAGAAAGCGTCGTCGTGTTACTTTCCACGAGACCACACGACTTCGGGAGGCCAGAAGAAGACTTTACAATGACGGCGAGGAGTTCTCTGGGAGGACTTAAGAGGAGCATATGAAAGTACATCCCAAAGCTATAAGAGGAAAGAGTGAATTTTCGCACAAGAAAGGATTCTGACCGACTATGATCGCGTCTGAGATGTCGAGATATCGCACGATCGTGGACACCGACTTGAAAATGTCGGAAAAGTTCGGTCGTGGCTAAGAATGGAGATACGATGTCTCTTGCCACCATGGAGACCTATCTTCATCAAGCTCTACGAGCTTTAGATATGAGGCGCCACGACCGAGAATAAGTCCGTGTCGCCCGCTACACAGACTGGACAGGAAAAGGAATTGAGCCCAACCGGAATAGCAACCGGGAACTATGGAGACAGTCACAAGCGCCGTGGCAGAAACACCAGAAGGACAGAGCCGAAGAGAGCATTATGCTCCAACGGCAAGGGACCGCAGAAATGGGACACTCAATGCCCTAGATGCCATAGAGCACACAAGGAGTGTGACGGCAAACGCTGAGTTGTTACAAAGCAACGGCATTACGCCAACAATTGCCGGTCACGTTTGACAACCAACCGGCCATGCTCACCATTAGCTATACATCATTCCCCACTAGCCCAGCCAACCCCAAGAACTCAGGGCAACAACCCCAAAACTGGTGCAGAACCCAAGAACAAAACAAAACCCTCAGAATCGAGCAAGGGCCACCGCTCACAACAACAGAGGCGCAACCACCCGCTAACGCGCCAGAGAATAGCCAGCAAGACCGCAATCAAAGGACCAACTCGTCACCTCGCTCAGTAGAGCTCACGCCAGATAGGAGGCGAATCAAAAACCAGGAAACTTGTAGGTACGGGAGTTCTACTCACCCACCATATAGATTGTTCGATACGGGTGCTTCGATTCTTTTATGCAAAATCATGCGAGAAATGTGGGCCTAGGTCCGAAAGGCAAGCGGATATGAGAATCTCATCGCCTATGGAAGGATTATGAGTTACCATTTTGCTCGAACCCAGAGTCGACATTAGATCACTTAAGGTTGAAGCACGATCTAAACATAATACCCATGGATGATGTAGACATAAATCCTAGGAATGGATCGTTAGCTAAGAATCATTCCACGATTCTATGTAGGAAAGGAAAATTTCGCTTCACTTTCTCGGACAAGAAGTACGATTTCCACGGATCAAGATGGGAGAAGAGTTCCGATCGATCTGACTACAAGCTAGGAGGATGATAAACGTAAAGGATGCCATTCCTTGTTTATTGAACGAAGAGGATAAACCCGAGCGGTAGAAGACATCAAGTTGTCCAAGAATTTTCTACGAATTAAGGACTTATAAATAATTTCGCACTTAATAAACCTTTTATAAATAAACCCGTATTTCGATTTTAAATGTTATAAAATAACGTTTGTCTCAAACATAGCAATCTATGTTTATAAAATTTTGTAAAATTCAATTATGTCCGTAATATTAATTAAACATATATTTTATTAATAAACTGAATTAAAAAGGATTTAAAATCCTTATTAATTATCGAAAATCTCGATAATTAATTTAAAATATCAAATGACTTTTGAAAAAATTCTAAATTAATATAGTGCATTATTATACTCTATGGTCCGTAATATGAATTTATAAAATCCATATGATATTGTTTGCTATTTATTAATATATATATATATAGCTACCAGATTTTCTAAAATTAGGAATAATTATCCAAAATTCCAAAATTGATATACAAGATAATATCCCAACATCAATATAAATCACAAATATAACCTATAGTTCATCATAACCATTCATTCAATAATATATAGCATTATTTACCAGAATTACAAGATAATTACCCAATAATTAGCAAACAATTTCTAAAATTCCAAATAAATTCTAATATGATTAAATATTATATTATAACATTGTAACATCATAATATTAACTAAACTAATTTAAATCGTCACCATATGAGCTTGTAAGCTCTCTTTTTTCGATTTTAATTAGGGTTTGATTTCCAAAAATTCCAACAATTATATACTATGATTATATACTATAGTATACTAGTATAACATCATAATATTTATCAAAACTATTTAAATCATCACCTTCAAGAACTCAAGGCTCACGGCTTATTTGATTTAAATTAGTATTTAATTTCTAAAAATTCCAATAAATTCATACAACACATAAACAATATACTAAAGCATTAATACACCATTGATGATTAAAATAAAAATCATACACCAAATATGAGGTCACAATGTTTCTCGGCCTTTTAAATAAATAGCAATTGATTTTCAAAAATTCTAATTAAATCATAGAACATATAATCAAGGTTCTAAAGCATTAATATGTCATTACATGCTTGAAATAAAAATTATACACCAAGGTACACCTATATAAGCTCACGGTTTTTATAAGAAAAATAGCTCAGTAGTTTTCAAAAAATTTCTAAATCATATATGAACTCTAAACATGATATAGAACAATAATCCATTCTTAAAACACATTAAGAACATTTGGTCCTCATAAGAATATTTTTATCATTTTCAAAAATTATTTCAAATACATACTATGGTTCGATTATTTCATATACATGCTAAGTCCTTACAAACATGTCATATACAACATCTCATGTTCATTTAAACATATATCCTCATATTTTGAAAATGAAATCATCAAGAACAATATGAACACATATCTCATGCTTCAAGAACATTAAACATACATAGATATACATATATAAAACTTTCGAACACACACATAAACATATATGAACATGCTCGATTTTTTTGTACTAAGAACATGTGAAAATCGATGCTAGGGTGTAATATTCCAAAGAAACGAACATACGATTACGGTATTCTAAACCCGTAATTAGGGTTTTGCCGTATATTTTTTTTTTTTTACGACAACGAATATTGTGATTTCGATTCAGTATCTATATTGACGAATTCCTTTTTATAATTCACTAAGGATTGTGAATTACGGAAATGAAATTATGAAATGATACGACAGTATTATTTCAACGTCAAACGCGTATCGAACGTTAGTATTTCATGAAATTTTCTGAGTAGTGAAGCTTGGAATTAATTTCCATCTTAATTCCTTAATTAAATGGAATGTATTTATTTAGTAAGTATGAACTTACTGCGACTATTTTGAGATGAGTCGATTTTGAACGTTTTGAGACGTTTTGAACGTCAACGTCTAGAGACGTTTTGAAAAATGAGTTTAATGCTCAGGAAATTATAATAATTAATTTCCTATTATTATTTTATATAATTACAGTATTAATAATTATTAAAATCAATATTTGAGTTATTAAACTCGATATTTTCGAAATTAATTTTCGAAAACCCTAAACTTATAAATTAGGGTTTGGTCACATGAAATGATGCCATTAAATTATCATATGATATCTAAACTATATAATATGATATATATGGATATTATTAAGCATTAAAATCAGTTTTTGAACCATAGAAATCGATAATGTTTATTTATATAATTTCAAAGCCTATTTTGAAATTAGGGTTTATTATACATGAAATGTGCAATAATTTTATCCTAGGCGATTATTTAATATCTAAATCATATATTATGATATATATGATCAAAATTACATGAGTATCAATAATAGGTGTAATTTATATTTTTAATCCTATTTTACAATTTTGGATCGGTAATTTGAATTATGCATGTGATGATTTAATTATTTTTATGACATGTATTATATATCTATGACCTATTATATGATTAATACAATGTATTATGTGTAGAAATGAAATAAATCAGCCCCCTAAACCCCCCTATGCGTCGCCCATTATTACCCCAACAAGCATGGGATTCCTTTTTCAAATGGACCAATGCATGAAGATCTCACTTAACACTCTTCAATCATCACCATTACACTCCCAATGTGCTGCAGATTTTGCCCCTCTTTCTTGCCAAAAATCGAGAGTGAGAGAGAGATAATAGGGAGAGACTCTTCACTTCTCTCATACTCACTCATTTCAAACCTCTCCCAACAATTAACACTCTCTAAAACACCCCATTTCTCTCCATTTCCCTGTTGAAAACCGAGAGCCAAACCTCCCCCATTTTCAGATTTTTCTTCCCCTTCTCCTTCTCCCATTCGAAAACCATAACACCCCTAGCACTAATCTTGGACTCCAAAGCTATTTCAAAGGTAAATGAGACCCCAAGCTTCGATTCTTATCCTTCTTTATACAAGAAAATCGAAAACTGCTTTAGATATATGTGTATGTGTGTTCGAAAGTTTCATTGAGTATATATATGTGTTTAAATGTTCTTGAGCATGAGCCATTATTTATATACATGTTCTTGAGGATTTTATTTACAAAAATATGTGAATATGTTTAGATGAACATAGGTTATGTGTATATGAAATTTATGAATGCATCTTGCCTATATATATATATGACTTTCGAGACCATAGGATATATTTATAAAAATTTTCGAAAATAGTTAAAATGATATGGTAGTGACCGAATGTTCTTGATATAATTTTTATGATGGATATATGTTCTATGATATGTTTAGAACCCATGGTATGTTATTTAAAATTTTTGGAAAACCGTAGCTTGAATTTTCATGAATACCGTGAGGTATATATGTATGTACCTTGATGTATAATTTTTATTTCAAGCATCTGATAGCATATTATTGCTTTAGAACCTTGATTATATGTTCTATGATTTAATTAGAATTTTTGAAAACCATATGCTTAATTTAATGGAAATACCGTGAGCTTTATAAGTGTATAGGTTGGTGTATGATTTTATTTTTGAACATGCAATGGTGTATTAATGCTTTGGTATATTGTTTATGTGTTGTATAAATTTATTGGAATTTATAGAAATCAAATACTAAATTAAATCAAATAAGCCGTGAGCCTTGAGTTCTTGAGGTGATGATTTAATTAGTTTTGATAAATATTATGATGTTATATTACTATACTATAGTGTATAAACATAGTATATAATTGTTGAATTTTGAAAATCAAATACCATTTTTAATCAAAAGCCGAGAGCTTGTAGCTCCATATGGTGATGATTCAAATGGTTTTGGTTGATGTTATGATGTTACAATGTTATAGTATAATGTTTAATCATGTTAGAATTTATTTGGAATTTTAGAAATTGTTTGCTAATTATTTTGTAATTATCTTGTAATTACCGTAAATATAGCTATATATTGTTAAAAGAATGGTTATGATGAACTATATGTTATATTTGTGATGTATATTGATGTTGGGATACTATACTATGTATATATCAATTTTGGGAATTTTAGGATAATTATTCCCTAATTAATGGAAATCTAGTAGCTATATATATGTATATATATTAATAAATAGCAAACAATATCATATGGATTTTATAAATTCATATTCTGGACCATAGTGTATAATAATGCACTATATTAATTTAGAAATTTTTTCAAAGTCATTTGATATTTTTAAATTAATTATCGAGATTTTCGATAATTAATAAGGATTTTAAATCCTTTTAATTCGCTTTATTAATAAAATATATGTTTAATTAATATTCTGGACATAATTAAATTTTACAAAATTTTATAAACATAGATTGCTATGTTTGAGACAAACGCTCATTTTATAACGTCTTAAAATCGAAATTACGCGCTTTATTTATAAAAAGGTTTATTAAATGCGAAATTATTTATAAGTCCTCGATTTACGTGATAAATCGAGAATTAGGACTTTACCTTTCGAATCAGATAAAACGAAATAGTAAGAAGTTACTATTTGAATGTCAAAATTGTCGACTTTGTTGACCGGTGTTGACTTCGCCGACTTTTAAGTCAAACGACGCTTTACGATTGATGAATACGCCAAGACGTGTAAGATATACTAATTGAGTATGATACCTCATTAGTAAGAAAAGATTTCACAAATGAAATCATATATCAAAAACGCACTTATCGTTGAACGATCTCGAGGAACGAGAATAATTCAATCAGATATGCGTGGTTGAGACGTATCAATTCACTAAGGAATTCATCACATCGATATGAAATATCAAGTTTATCTTAGCTTTTGAAAGTCTCGAGAGACTTGAGCGACGCACTAAAGCCTCGCTTTTCGTAAAGGTGTGACGCAAACGCCGTGATCGGATTTGACGCACGATCGAACTCAGACTTAATTTACAACAAACCATAGTCCGGGTGGGCTTTATCTTCAAAATGTGGGCCTTTTCACCCCACTAAGATTTGATTTCATTGTTATTCCAAATATGAGTTTATTTACGAGACTTATTCTACTGTTGTTAACAAATGTTTTACTACATTACCCGCCAAAATATTCATTTTGTGTATGGATCTATTTGTTTGCCGGGTAGGGCTGTGGAGATGGTTGGAACTTTATTACGACAGTTATGTCATTTGGGTCGCGCCTAACCTTTTTAATGTCGGTCCCGTGCGGATGATAAATGACCGCTAGGATCGCGTGAAGGTTGGAACTATTGCTATGTTAACATATGCTCGTGAGGTGGGCGTGTTGACGGATTACGCGGTCACGGCGTCGTAGATGGGAGGCCTCCTCTCGACGCTTAATTTTAACATGTTATGAATTGTTACTATGAGATACGGACCATTCACACCAAGAAAATGCTGGCCGAGCTATGTTTACTGACCGAAAATGATTTGGTAAGCACAAGGCATTTTTAACTAAAACCCTTATGACTTACTCGATATTGGCGCAGAATTCAAATATTATCAAATGTTTTCGGCATAAGTCCACCGAGTGAAATTTCTTGTACTTGCTCGCATGTTTGTTTTAAACGCGCAGTTGAGCTCGATGGTGATGATGGGGAATGTGTTGAGGAGTCCAAAGGTCCTCGACCAACTTAACTAGAATTTGTGGTTTTACCTTGAATGCATATCGTCATATATGTATTCACACACTTTCCGCTGCTACACTCTGAACTCATTTATTTACGCTTTATGGATATGAACTATTGAGGTCCATCGGACCATGGCCAAGATTTTTGGGGTCCGATGGCCTAAACCTTTTTAAACCGTTATGACATTATCTTATATCTTGTTCAAGCATGCTAGTTTATTTTTGTTATGCATCTCTAATTTAGCCATGTAACCCCTAAAATACTACTCCTAGTATTAGTCGCCCTCCAGTCCGGGTAGTCCGGAGTGGGGTCGTGACAGAAGTGGTATCAGAGCACTTTTGCTCTTTGTAAACCCAAATCCTTTTATTCTAAGTCTAGATCGAGTCACTGGACTTCTAGAAATCTACTGACTCATCTCAACACTCCATCACATCGAGCTCAACCGAAAAAGGTAATCGTATTTTTTCTCAAACTCGTAAAATGGAAGACTTTACATGATGAGCAAGTTGGAAGAACTTTTGAAAAAAATATTTATTATAAAAATTTTGGAAGTTGAGCAATAAAATTTTTCCAAAAATTTTGAATTGAACTAATGCAAGTGCTCAAGTATTGAGATGGAAGTGTATGGTAGTATCGAGTGAATGATCAACATGGAATGAATGAATCCATTTTTGATATGTATATGAGTTGATCATGATTGTCATTTTGAAATCGTATTTCCAAAATTTTCAAATAAGACTTTATTTTCCCATCTTTCAAAATTTTGTTTATGATGAACGATATGTTATCATGAGACGAACTTAGACTCTAAGAAGCATGCTCACGTATCGTGAAAGAACATAGAAGTACGAACTTCTTTTCCCTTATGAGAACAAAAGAACGATAGGAAGAATGAAAGTGACGATATCCTTGAGCGCGGACAACGAAAGACGAGCGAGAAGGATGAACGAGGACGACCTCGACCTTAAAGATGAACGACGTCGGCACTTCATCATCACTTCGACATGAGTGAGCATCAACACGAATCATGACATGGACGCCACTTACGGCTTCAGACCCATATATGGTAGGCGACACGTCGACGACGTCCCGATTTACATTTTTGCACGATCGCAAATTTCTTGACCGCACAGAAATTTGTTTTAGCTAGATCTCTCTCGTTAGGACTCGATTTCGCATGGTTTTCACTGCGTACACCTAACGCACTGATCTTCATTTGTTATGAAGAACAGAATCCCTAATTTTGTCTCCAGAATACGATAGAGTCCGTTGAACTCTAGTTCGAGTGTTTGATATAAGACAAGGATCTCGTAGCATAGATTAAGATGTTATTGGCTTATATGTATACGTTTGGGTAAGACTAAGAAGGTAAGTTGTGGTATGTATTGTACACTATGATGTTGCCTACCTTATAGATTTGCTTGGCCCTAACCTAGTTGCTTCTCGATATGCTATCTTTTCTGTTTTGAGATGACGATAGTTGACTTACGTTAGTTTTGATCGTGGCAGATGGAGGAGATGCGCTATATCGCTAGGAGGAGGGTAGGACCTCATGCCCCACCCGAGGAGCTGATGCGCACCTATAGGGAATGTTGGATGTGCGCCGGGGAAGACTTAGGCGAGTTTCTGGCGTACTACCTTCGGTTGTGGAGGAACGCCCGAGCCTATGGCGCCACCGACTATGATGGCATCAAGCGACTCCTAGCTATACTCCCTTGTACATGGGATGGTTATGCCCGAGAGGTATCGGGAGACTACATTTATCGCATTCCCCGAGGCTATGATTTGATTGGGGATCTGCCCAGGTTCGTGAGTCATCTGACTTACGTGTACAGTATTTACGGAGCCGCACCTATGGGACCCTATCTCCCTCCACGGGAGTACACTTGGCGTGACGAGTCGCCAGAGTGGCTATACCTTGAGGTTCCGAGAGGTTGATCGGTGATACCGCATGCCGGATGGACGAGGCGGGATGTACGAGGTAGATAAAGGCAAGACGCCCCTAGAGCCCCGGGAGAGCCTGCCACCACCGGTTTTGGACACCCAATCGTCGCCGCTACCGCCCTACCACTGCGTCCGATCCACCACCATCGGAAGACGAAGAGTCCTTCCACGGACAGTGGATGAGAGTATCGATGCCTTCAATGGCTATGACCCGACCCGAGTATGCTACATCCGATCCGCCACAACTACGACTTATGGCGCGGATAACCCGGACCCTGCGCGACATACCGATGATGGAAGCCGTGTGCGGGACCATCAGTGCGACCTCGTGAGGACGATTCGGATGGGAAGATGACTCAAGAGGAGGAAGACCACGAGAAGAAGGCGGAGTAGGAAGGAACCCGTGAAGACGTTAGGCGGCGTTTAATTAAATTGTTTTGTTATGACTAGCATGTGCTAGCTTTTCCTTTTATTTGATCATCGTGGTTCTAGAACTCGAAATTTTTTTTAGGCCGTGTGGGCCGAAACCTGCTATTTCTATTTTCTTGTGATTCTCGATGTTGGACATCTCGCTTGACAAACTGGTTTATCTATCTATATATATATATATATATATATATATATTGACCAAATGGGGGTTTTGGTGACAAATTGTCTATGTTAAGGATGTGTTGTTTTATTTGATATCGTTTTGAGGGAAGCTATGAAAACCTTATGTTGTTAAGTTGTAGCGTTGAGTAATTAACGATGATATGTTTTATATACCGTAATGCCTCAGAGAAGAAACCCGAGCGAGAACCCAAAGGTCGAGGAAGACACAGAGGAGGGTAGAATCCCGAGCAAGAGCAAGAGGATATTCCCCAACCACCACCTCCACCTCAACCCGATCGCAGGATCGAAGAACTATTTCTAAGGCAAACCCTCCGTTCTTAGCGGAAGGAGCCGGAAGAAGCCGAACAATGGGTTAGAGCCATCAACGGATTTTACCTTCTTAAGATGCACGCACAGAAAGGGCATCGTGTGTTACTTTCCGGTGACGGGACCGGTGACTTCGGTGGGAGGCCGGAAGAAGACTTTACAGCGAGCGGCTTGAGGAGTTCTCGTGGGAGGACTTCAAGAGGGAGCTATGAGAAGTACATCCCTAAGAGCTATAAGAGGAAGAAGAGGCAGGAATGTTTCTGCTAAAGCGAAAGGATGTCTGTGACCGACTATGATCGCGCTCATGCGAGATGTCGAGATATGCACCGAGCGGTGGACACCGACTTGAAAATGTCGGAAAAGTTCGGTCGTGGCTAAGAATGGAGATACGATGTCTCTTGCCAGCCATGGAGACCTATCTTTACATCAAGCTCTCATACGAGCTTTAGATATCGAGGTGCCATGACCGAGAATAAGTCCGTGTCGTCTCGGACACAGTAATTTGGACAAAGGAAAAGGGAATTGGGAGCCCAACCGGGAATAGCAACCATGGGAACTATGGAGACGAGTCACAAGCGCCTGTGGCAAGGAAACACGGCCAGAAAGCGACAGAGGAGAAGAGAGAGGCGACTTATGCTCCACCGGCGTGGGACCGCAGGAGCAATGAGGACACCTCAATGCCCTAGATGCCATAGAGCACACAAGGAGTGTACGGCAAACGCGTTGTTGTTTTCAAGTGCAGGGCAAAGCGGGCATTACGCCAACAATTGCCCGGTGTCACGTTCGGATATAAGGCCAACCAACGGGCCATGCTCACCATTAAGGCTATACATCTTCAGCCCCCACCGCAGCGGTTCCGCCCCAACCCCAAAGAACTCCGGTGGCAACAACCCCAGGGCGGTGGTGCAAAGAACCCCAATGGCGGCGGCCGCAACAACCCTCAGAACGCAGTGGGCAGCCACCGCCTCAACAACAACAGAGGCGGTAACCACCGCGCCACGCGACGGTTAAAGAACATGCCAGCAAAGACCGCCAAATCAACAAGGACCGGCGCCCCGTCGACCTCGGTAGGCTCAGTTAGAGCCTACGCCTTGCATAGGAGGCAGAACGAACAAAACCAGGGAAACTTGGTAGGTATGGGAGTTCTACTCGACCTACCTGTTATAGTATTGTTCGATACGGGTGCTTCGTATTCTTTTATTGTAAAATCATGCGTAGAAATGTTGGGCCTTAGGTCTGAAAGGTCAAGCCAGGATATGAGAATCTCATCGCCTATAGGAAGGATTATGATTGTTACGCATTTTTGCTCGAACCTAGAGTTGACATTAGGATCACTTAAGGTTCTGGCTAACGATCTAAACATAATACCCATGGATGATGTAGACATAAAATCCTAGGAATGGACTGGTTAGCTAAGAATCATTCCACGATTCTATGTAAGGAAAGGAAAATTTCGTTTCACTTTCCTGGACAAGAAGCTATGCATTTCCACGGGATCAGCATGGGGAGAAGAGTTCCCGATCGTATCTGCACTACAAGCTAGGAGGATGATAAACCAGAAAGGATGCCATGCATTCCTTGTTTATTTGAACGAAGAGGATAAACCCGGGCGCGGGTAGAAGATATTGAAGTTGTCCAAGAATTTTCTGGACGATTTCGAGAATCTACCAGACCGCCTCACGATAGACAACTAGAGTTTAACATCGACTTGGGCGGATCAGCCCAAAGGTCGGCGCCCTATAGGATGGCCCCAAAGGAACTAGAAGAGCTGAAAATCCAAATCAAGAGTTTTGGATCTAGGATTCATTAGGCGAGTGTTTCACCCGGGGGCGCATGTTTTGTTTGTTAAGAAAAAGGATGGCTCTTTGAGGATGTGCATCGATTATAGAGAACTAAATAAGATGACACTAAAGAACAAATACCCTTTACCGAATTGATGACTGTTTGATCAATTCGCGAGGCGGGTGTATTCTCGAAAATTGATCTTAAGTCCGGATACCATCACTGAAAATGATGCGAAGATGTACCTAAGACCGCATTCAACCAGATATGGCCACTATGAGTTCATAGTTATGCCATTCGGATTAACCAATGCACCACCGTATTCATGGAACTTATGAGCAGTATTTCATCCATTTACGGATAAATTTATTTTGGTCTTCATAGATGATATCCTTATTTATTCAAAGAATGAAGAGGATCATAGGGAACATCTGAACGGTTTTGCAAACCTTGAGAGATGAAAGACTCTTTGCTAAGTTTAGCAAATGTGAGTTTTAATTTGAAGGAAGTTATGTTCCTTGGACACATCGTGTCTCGTGAAGGTATAAAAGAGATCCACCAAAAGTAGAGGCCGTGCGAGAATGGAAATCACCGAAGACTCAAAGACGAGATTAGAAGTTTCTAGGATTAGCTGGTTACTATAGGAGATTCATGAAGGATTCTCCAAAATTGCAAGGCCAATAACCCGACTACCGGAAGGAATCAAGTTCAATTGGACCGATGAATGCGAGACGAGTTTCAAATACTCGAGGAAAAATTGACAGTGCACAGTTCTAGCGGTCCCGAAGCGGACAAAGGGTATGTAGTCTATCAGACGCATCTAAGACCGGACTGGGTTGTGTTTTGATGCAAGAAGGAAAAGTGATAGCTTATGCATCCCGACAACTCGGACCACCGGTGAACTACCCAACCCACGATTTGGAATTAGCAAATGTAGTTCATGCACCTTTGAAAATTTGGAGACACCATCTCTATGGTGTGAGATGTGAGATCTTCACGGATCATAAAGTTTGAAGTATTTCTTGAACAAAGAGATCTGAATATGAGACAAAGAAGATGGCTTGAATTAGTAAAGATTACGACCGTGGTATTAACTATCACCCGGCAAAGCGAATGTAGTAGCCGGCGCTGAGTCGTAAAAGCCATACCAAGTTAGGATGTCTCTTTATACAAGAGGAAAACTCGTTGAAGAGTTTGGTAGAATGAGGATTGAGCTGGTGGAACCACACGAGACAATTGAGTATGATCGCTACACTCACACCGCTGGCATCGACCTAAGAAAAGGATTGTCGAGACAAAGGATGGAGGAAAGTTGGAAAAGATCCGAGAAAGACTAAGGTCGAAGGATTCAAGAATTTCAAGAGGCGCGGATAACGCCTTATTATTTGAAGGAAGGATATGCTCCTAACGATGCAAAGCTTGAGCGAAATCATGAGTGAGGCTCGATACGCCTACACCGCCCACCCGGTACTAAAATGTACCAAGACACGAAGGAAAAGTTTTGGTGGGAAGGCATGAAACGAGATATACTTCTTTTGTGGAATTTGTCTTGTTTGCCAACGGTGAAGGCACTACACCAACGTCCATACGGAAAGTTGCAACTGTTAGAAATCCCGAGTGGAAATGGGACGATATAACCATGGATTTTGTTACAAGCTTACCCAAGTCGAGAAGAGGAAACACAGCCATATGGGTAATTGTGGATAGGCTTACAAAAGTGCTCACTTTCACCGATTCGAGCACTTATGGGTCCGATAAGTCGCCCACCGTATGCGTTAAGGAAATTGTGCGACTACATGGAGTGCCAAAATCTATTACCTCGATCGAGACTCCAAGTTCACATCCAGTTCGGATTAGCTTGCAGAGGCTGGTGCGAGATTAAATTTCGATCAAAGATTCCACCCACAAACCGATGGACGATTGGAAGAACGATCCAAACGCTAGAAGATATGCTTAGAACCGTAATTTTGATCGAGGTGCAAAATGGGAAGATATTTTACCTCTTATCGAATTTGCTTACAACAACGACTATCAGCGACGATCGGCATGGCCCCACACGAGGCCTCAGATGGCAAGAAGTGTAGGTCACCACTTTATTGGGATGAAGTCGGTGAGAGAAAGTCATAGGGCACGATGCACGGTGAGCGAAATGATCGAGATCGTTCGATGTTAAGCCGAGGATAAAAGAGGCTCGGAGATGTAAATCTTACCGATACGCCGTGATCCGAAAGCTGATTTGAGGATGGAGACAAAGTATTTCTTAAGGTCTCCATCGAAAGGATTGTCGGGTTTGGCACGAAAGGAAGCTTAGACCCGCTTTATAGGACCTTATGAGATCCTAGAGAGGATAGGTCCAAGATCTTATAGGTTGGCTTTTCCGCCAAACCTAGGGAATGTCCATAATGTTTTCACGCCTCGCAATTACGAAAATACGTTCACGACCCAAAGCATGTGATTCATCAAGACGATGTGATCCTCGAGCGGACATGAGCTATAAGGAAGAACCCGCAGCCATACTTGACCACAAAGTTCAAAGACTCTACGAGCAAGTCGATTCCGTTAGTCAAATCTTGTGGAGACACCACGAACGAAGAAGCCGCGTGGGAGCTTGAAGAGCGATGACGAAAAATACCCGATTTATTTTTCTAGAGGTATACAAATTTGGGATGAAATTTTTCGTGGGGGTGGAATGTAATATTCCAAAGAAACGAACATACGATTACGGTATTCTAAACCCGTAATTGTGGTTTTGCAGATATATTTTTTTTTTACGACAAATGAATATTGTGATTTTGATTCAAGATCTATATTGACGAATTCCTTTTATAATTCACTAAGGATTGTGAATTACGAAATGAAATTATGAAATGATACGACATTATTATTTCAACGTCAAACGCAGATCGAACGTCGGTATTTCATGAAATTTTCGGCAAAGGAAGCTTGGAATTAATTTCCATCTTAATTCCTTTATTAAATGGAATGTATTTATTTAGTAAGTATGAACTTCTGCGACCATTTTGAGATGAGTCGATTTTGAACGTTTGAGGCGTTTTAAACGTCAACGCCTGAGACGTTTTGGAAAATGAGTTTAATGCTCAGAAATTATAATAATTAATTTTCTATTATTATTTTATATAATTACAGTATTAATAATTATTAAAATCAATATTTGAGTTATTAAACTCGATATTTTCGAATTAATTTTGAAAACCCTAAACTTATAAATTAGGGTTTCGTCACATGAATGATGCCATTAAATTATCATATGATATCTAAACTATATAATATGATATATATGGATATTATTAAGCATTAAAATCAGTTTTGAACCATAGAAATCGATAATGTTTATTTATATAATTTCAAAGCCTATTTTCTAAATTAGGGTTTTTATTACATGAAATGTGCAATAATTTTATCCTAGGCTATTATTTAATATCTAAATCATATATTATGATATATATGATCGAAAATTACATGAGTATCAATAATAGGTGTAATTTATATTTTTAATCCTATTTTTACAATTTTTGGATCGGTAATTTTGAATTATGCCTATGTGATGATTTAATTATTTTTATGACATGTATTATATATCTATGACCTATTATATGATTAATACAATGTATTATGTGTAGAAATGAAATAAAATCAGCCTCCTAAACCCCCCTATACGTCGCCCATTATTACCCTAACAAGCATGGGATTCCTTTTTCAAATGGACCAATGCATGAAGAGCTCACTTAACACTCTTCAATCATCACCATTACACTCCCAATGTGCTGCAGATTTTGCCCCTCTTTCTTGCCAAAAATCGAGAGTGAGAGAGAGATAATAGGGAGAGACTCTTCACTTCTCTCATACTCACTCATTTCAAACCTCTCCCAACAATTAACACTCTCTAAAACACCCCATTTCTCTCCATTTCCCTGCTGAAAACCGAGAGCCAAACCTCCCCCATTTTCAGATTTTTCTTCCCTTTCTCCTTCTCCCATTCGAAAACCATAACACCCCTAGCACTAATCTTGGACTCCATAGCTATTTCAAAGGTAAATGAGACCCCAAGCTTCGATTCTTATCCTTCTTTATACAAGAAAATCGAAAACTGCTTTAGATATATGTGTATGTGTGTTCGAAAGTTTCATTGAGTATATATATGTGTTTAAATGTTCTTGAGCATGAGCCATTGTTTATATACATGTTCTTGAGGATTTTATTTACAAAAATATGTGAATATGTTTAGATGAACATAGGTTATGTGTATATGAAATGTATGAATGCATCTTGCCTATATATATATATATGACTTTCGAGACCATAGGATATTTTTATAAAAATTTTCGAAAATAGTTAAAATGATATGGTAGTGACCGAATGTTCTTGATATAATTTTTATGATTGATATATGTTCGATGATATGTTTAGAACCCATGGTATGTTATTTAAATTTTTTGGAAAACCCTAGCTTGAATTTTCATGAATACCGTGAGGTATATATGTGTGTACCTTGATGTATAATTTTTTTTTCAAGCATACAATAGCATATTATTGCTTTAGAACCTTGATTATATGTTCTATGATTTAATTAGAATTTTTGAAAACCATATGCTTAATTTAATGGAAATACCGTGAGCTTTATAAGTGTATAGGTTGGTGTATGATTTTATTTTTGAACATGCAATGGTGTATTAATGCTTTGGTATATTGTTTATGTGTTGTATAAATTTATTGGAATTTTTAGAAATCAAATACTAAATTAAATCAAATAAGCCGTGAGCCTTGAGTTCTTGAAGGTGATGATTTAATTACTTTTGATAAATATTATGATGTTATATTACTATACTATAGTGGTATAAACATAGTATGTAATTGTTGGAATTTTTGAAAATCAAATACCATTTTTAATCAAAAAAGCCGAGAGCTTGTAGCTCCATATGGTGATGATTCAAATGGTTTTGGTTGATGTTATGATGTTACAATTTTATAGTATAATGTTTAATCATGTTAGAATTTATTTGGAATTTTTAGAAATTGTTTGCTAATTATTTGGTAATTATCTTGTAATTACCGTAAATATAGCTATATATTGTTAAATGAATGGTTATGGTGAACTATAGGTTATATTTGTGATGTATATTGATGTTGGGATACTATACTATGTATATATCAATTTTGGGAATTTTTGGATAATTATTCCCTAATTAATGGAAATACCGTAGCTATATATATGTATATATATTAATAAATAGCAAACAATATCATATGGATTTTATAAATTCATATTCTGGACCATAGTGTATAATAATGCACTATATTAATTTAGAAAATTTTTCAAAAGTCATTTGAATTTTTAAATTAATTATCGAGATTTTCGATAATTAATAAGGATTTTAAATACTTTTTAATTCAGTTTATTAATAAAATAAATGTTTAATTAATATTCTTGACATAATTAAATTTTACAAAATTTTATAAACATAGATTGCTATGTTTGAGACAAAGCGTTCATTTTATAACGTTTTAAAATCGAAATTACGCGCTTTATTTATAAAAGGTTTATTAAATGCGAAATTATTTATAAGTCCTTGATTTACGTGATAAATCGAGAATTAGGACTTTACGTTTCGAATCGATCAAATTCGATTTATAAAGCGAAATAGTAAAATAAAATTGTTGACCGTGAAACCAAATCGTTTACGATATGAAATCGAACATGATTTCATATTTTTTAATAAAGGAACAATTTCCTATAAAACACTAAACTCAATTTAGTGAATGATAGAAATCGAAAGTTCATATTTTTAACTTTTATCAATTTAGTGAATGATAGAAATCATTTTAACGTCGAACGTCGAATATATTGTTGAAATGTCACGACTTTTCTTAAGCAATCAAGCTTGGAATTACATCCCTTTATGAATGGAATATTTTTATAATGAGATTACAGTATTTCGACCAGTTTAAAGATGAGTCGATCGTAACGTTTTGCGGCGTTTTCAAGCGTCAGCGTTTAGAGATAAGATGAACGATGGTTTTAATGATCAAGAAACTTTAGGAAATTATTTCTTATGGTATTTTTATGATATTACAGTACTAATAAGCATTTTATTAATGCTTAAACATTTGAATTAATATTTATATCAAAGCGATTTGAAAACCTAAATTATTCGAAATTAGGGTTTCTTTCGAAATTAAATGCTCTTTCTAATTATCCTATGCTATAATTATTATTTAAATCATATACCAAGGTGCATATGCTTATGAATGACATGAAATAAAATTTTTAACCTATGGTTAAACAAAATGGCCGATAACCGTTTTCTTGTACATAAGTTGAATTATTTTCTTCCTTATACTATTTAATTAACCTATGATATTAATTATCATCTAAGTTATATTATATGATGTATATGAGTATGTTTAGCATGAATTAAATTATTTAATGTGTGATAGGCAAAAAAGCCGTGTGTAGTGTATATGTATATAACCAATTATGTTTTAACTATATCACATTTGCATATATACATGTGTATACATTCAGATTTTGTGGGAGTCTCTATATATGTATAATATATTTTAACTATTTCCAAGATAGTGTGTAAGACACTAATGATTGGGAACCCGTTAGTGAATAAACTAGTATTAAAGGTGAAGAGTCTTGTGTTGTATTGGGGAGAGAGAGGCCGAGAGTGAGGGATAATAGGGGGTCTTGTTCAGTTTAATTCATTCCTCACTCACTCAAACACTCCACCATTATCTCTCTCAATCTCTCTTCTTCTCTCTCAAACACCATTTTCCTCTCCGTTTTACGCATAACGAGAGCTTCCTCCCCATTACCAAGCTTGAATTTTCTTCCATCTTCTATACAACACCTACTATCTTGTATATTGTACCATTAATCCATATATCCAAGGTAGGAATCGATTCAACCTTCCTTCTCTTTTGAAAGCGTCGAACATGGTGCGAGGGCATTGCATGTGTTCTTGACTTTTATTTTGAAAGATCTTGTGTACATATAGTAGTTGATGATAGGTAAATATGAGTGCTTGTGTTCTTATTCCTTCTAAGTCTTGCATGTATGATCTAATGTGAAAACTTTCGAATCCATGGCTATGTGATGTTCTAAGAGGTGTAGCATATTATTTGGAAGCTTAAAACTTGTTTTAAAATTTATGTAATTTGTATGACAAATGCAAGATATGGCCGAAATTATAAGGAATTGTTTGAGCATGAATTTGTAACCTATGATGTTTTATAAGTTCATAGTAATTATTTGAAAATTTTAGAAAAATCTATGCCATTTTCTTTCTAAGAACCGAGGCTTTTAAATTTCAAAGATAGGTATAAGATGTTTAATTTGTGCATGCAATGGTATAATCTTGAATTATAATGTGTTGGGAGTACATGGAAATTTATTTGACATTTTTGGAAGAACCTATGTTATTTTTTCAAAAGAGCCGAAACATGTGTATATTTATATATTAGTGTGTGAATTTATTTCATGACATGCAATAGCATATTATTGATCTAGGATGGAAATCATGCACTATATGTTTTGTTTAGAAATTTTAGAAAAATCATATCCATTTTGTTAAGAAGGCCGAGACATATATATAAACATATGTTAATGTATAATTTTTAATTGTAACATGCAATGATGTATTATTGATCTTGAGTATGATTTATGCACCTATGATTTATTTGAAAATTTTAGAAAATCCTACCTATTTGTTTTAAAAGCCGAGGCATATATATATGTATATATATATGTGTATGATTTTATTTTGTACATGCAAGGTGTTAATCTTGTGTTATGATAAACTAAGAGTGTATAGACATTTATTGGGAATTTTTAGAAAATCTTATTAATTATTTTGAGAAATACCGAAGCTATATATATATATAAATTGATGTGTGATTTTTATTGAGTACATGCAATGCTAAATTATTAGCTTAGGATATGTTTTATGCACTTTAGATTGTTATTGGAAATTTTGAAAATCAATTACCTATTTTATTCAAATAAACCGAGAGCTAAGCTCATTAAGGTGATGAATAAATTGGTTTTGATAGTTGTTATGTTGTAATGTTGCTACAATATAGTTTATAGGCATGACATGAATTTTGGAAAATTTTATAAAAATGTTTGATAATAATGTGAAGAGGCCGAGAGCTAGTATACCATTTATATGGTATATAATTGTTATATCATGACTTATATGACATACATATGTCATGGACTAATATATGGACCTTGTAGTAATTGATTTAAAATTTTTGAAAATTATTAGGCATTTATTTTATAAATGCCGAGACCATATATATATATTAAGGTGATGATTGAACAATGTTTGATTGACATTATGACATATTAATGACCATAGTGTATAATAATACACTATATGTAATTAGAAAAAATTTTGGACATTGTTTGGTAATTTAATGTAATTACGAGGGCATTTAAAGATTTTTAAGGATTTTAAATCCTTTTAAATCAATTTTGTTAATAAATTATATGTCTAATAATATTTTAGATATATTTGGAAATTATTGGATAATTTTCGAAAATAATAGATTGTCAAAAATTAAAATAGCCGTGAGCTATTTTAAAAATAGAAATAAGGTTTTAAATCCTTAAATTCATTATTTATAATGAATTATATGTTTAAAATTATTTTTAAACATACTAAAACAGTTTATACAAAGAAATCAATTAGAAATTGATTTTGAAAGAATTTAATATTAAAATAAGACTTAGTAATTAAATTCTAAGGAAAAGTCAAAATTGTTGACTTTTGAAATCAACGTCTGAAAGGCGTTCGATAAATACATAAATATCGTAAGGCGTATCATTTACTAATAATATCATGTTAATATGAAAAGATTTCATGTTTAAAGTCATGAAATCGAAAAGCGTGAGAAAGCGTTGGACCATTTACTAAGAGGGTAAATTGGTCATTTATAACACATATCTCGTTTCTATCGAAGAGCGAGAAATGTTAAATTGATCTGTGACGAGAAATGAATTAAATTAGTTAAGGAATTGATTGGCGTCGATATGAAATATCGAATTATATTACGAGACTTGATAAGTCCGAATTACGTAAGCGACGTACTAAAGCATCCTTTTTATATAAAGGTGTGAACGACGCACCGGTGGGCGTTGTGAGTAAGGAAAGCGATAAGGACGAACAATAATTTCGGTGGGCTTTATTGCAAAATGGAACAACTTTCTTTGCTTTCTTTTCAAGCTGTCTTTGTTTACGGTACTTTTCGACTAATGCTAAATTCTTTAAATGATTACACCGCGAAAATGTTTACGTTTTGTGTATCGTATCTATCCTTGTATGATGTGATGTTGATGGGTTACTCCCGACTTATGAATGAAAATCGATATCGGATCTATATGGGAAGGTTTATACAGCTAGGATTAGCGTGTACTGTGATGGTGATTGCGTCTTTGTAAGGACAATTCACGGCGGTCGGGGTCGTAGAAGGAGGCCTCCTTCACGACTTTCGACTATGATAACATGATGGAGCGATAATAAGGGATATGGATCACGTACACGAAAATGCTTGGCGACAACTTTTATAAACTCGTGAAAATATTTTAGTAAGCCTGAGGCATTTTCAAATAAAACCCTTGTGTCTTACCATTATATTAGCGAGTAATTCAATGAAAATAAAATGTTTTCGGCATAAGTCCACTTTGGGTACAAATCTTGTACTTAGCCTGCATGTTTGTTTTAAATGTGCGAGTTGAGCTCGATTCTTGATGATGGAGGTGTTGAGAAAGCTATATGTCCTTGTTGTTCGTTAGGAATGGATAACCTTGAATACATAAATCGTATATGTATTCACACACTTTCATTGCAAACTACGAGCTGTTTTATTTTCATGTTGGACACTATAACAAAGTGAACTATGAAGTCTTCGGATCGTTATATCCTTTGGATCATTGGCTAAGCCCTTTTGAATTAAATTGTATAAGTGTATGTTTAATCTTAAGTTCTATATTCCTAATAATAGTCCGCTCACTCCGGGTCATCACAGGTGGGGCCGTGACAGTGGTATCGAGGCGGTTGCTCTATGAAATCCCATTTCTTTCTAAACTAAGTCAGAATTGAGTCACTAGACTTCTAGAAAATCTGGGCTATTCTCAACACTCCATCACATCGAGCTCAGCGGGAAAAGGTAACTAGTTTCAATTGAGTTTATGAGATGAAAATTTTTATATGATGGCCAAATTTGAAAAGATTTTGAAGTAAAGGAAAAAGGAAAGTTGTAATGTGATGATGATTGAAATGATGAGTTATGAATGAAGATTTTCAAAATTCTAAATTTTGAAATTAAATAGCAATGATATGAAGTGGTTAAGTTGAAAAGCATGTTTGAAGCGAATCATGATGATTAATAGCGAATGTATGAAAACAAGATGATATATACGAGATATGTATGAGCGAAGTATGATGTTGTTTGGATGTTATGTTTATGACTTATGAAATTTATGTTGATAACAAAGTATGCTATTCTCTTGAGAAGAGCGTGAGCGATATAGGAAGTATGTTCCCATAATGAAAGAAAACAAAAGAATGATAGGAAGCATGAATGTGTTTTAATTTCGATTTACGAGCAGCGAAAGTGGAGCGTAAAGATGATCGGAAGCGGCGTTGACTACGAAGAATGAAGAAGGTGGATGCTTATCATAGTCAAAGTGGCGATCATAACCATGATTTTCAACTTGCGTGACGGAGGACCGCAATTTCAGAGCGGCAAGCTTCAATTTGAAGGCGTGGGCGTAATAGTTATACTAAGTCTATAGTAGTCATAGCGCGTATGTTGTCATTATTGGCACCTTCTCGAAACGTCGATATAATCGCGGAAATTTTCTGCACTGCGCAGTAAATTTGTTTCTAACCATACTCTCTCGATAGGACTCCGTTTTACGCATGGTTTTCGCCTGCGTATTCCTAACGTTCTGAACTTAATTTGTTATGAAGGACAGAATCTCTTTCCAGCTCCCAAACCCAGTATAGTCTGGGTAAAGTTCAACTTGAGTTTTAGATAGAACCAAGGGCCTATAATACCTCGTGTAGCTTAACATAGCAATAGGAGTTTTGTTTACTAGGCGGGTTAAAACGTTTGTTTATAGGTTGAATAGTTTATCCTAGTTGATTAATCAGTATTAAGCTACCCTATCTGCTATTAGGTGTTAGTAGTGTCTAACGGTTAGTTTTAATCGTGACAGATGGAGGAGATGCGTTACATTGCGAGGAGGAGGATAGGACGACCCGACTCACGAGGAGACTATTCGTATCTATCGGGAAAATTTGGATGTGTCTTGGCGAGGATCTAGGAGAGTTCACGATGTACTACTTTAGATTGTGGAGGAATGCGAGAGTTTATGGCGTGACGGATTACGGCGGCATTAAGCGTCTTCTTACTATACTTCCATGTGATTGGGAAGATTATGCTCGTGAGGTGTCGGGGATTACATTTACCGTCTTGTTGGAGGATATGACTTGATAGGTGATTTACGGGTTCGTGACCCCACGACATCGTATATAGCATCTATGGCGCAGCACAGAGGACCATATCTCCTCACGGGAGTATACATGGCGTGATGAGTCACCAGTGGCTGTACACGAGGTTCCACGGTTGTTGACCCGGTGGTACCACGATATCGGATTGTGACGAGACTTGTTCGGCGGACGGAGCAGCCGAACTAGAGCATTGGGAGCCCTGTTTTCCCACCTTTGATTTTCGGACATCCGGTGCGTTCACCACTACCGCCTCTACCACCGATGATGGCACACCCTGACAACCGGTGAGAGTTTCCGTCGACGGCCGCGGATTAGTGTGGCGGTACTCTTGATGGGTATAATCCCGTCCATGGCAGCTACTGATCCGATTCGTGTGGATTATGGTCCACTACGGGACATCCGATGGTAGAGAGTAATGGGCTGGACCCTCTAGAGCATTTGGCGGGTTGATGACTCGGACGAGGAGGAAGAGGATCAGGAGGAAGATGAGGAAGATTCGAGGAGTTGATGTAGATAGTGATGTTGATGTAAAATTTGAAGAATTATGTTATCTATTTTTATGCATGTTTTAATTATGCTTTTGAAACTTGAGCGATGGGGAAAAGCTGAATTTTGTAAGGCTATAAAGCCATTGTGCATGATTTTGATTTTGTAAAGCCTTAAGGTCGATATGTGTATGGGCCTTTTCTTTTGAAATATTTTGGAAGCAAGTATGTGAGTAATCCTTGAAATAAGGACTTGTGTTTGCAAAGTCGTTATCTATGGTGCTTTTGCAATTGTATGTATGTGTGATCGAGAGGGCTTTGCAACAAATTTATGTATGACAAGAATGAAATGTTTATTTAAGATATCGTTTCCAAAAGGCAAAGAAATGAAATTGTATATATTGAGTTATGAAAATGATACATGATCTAATGATATATTTTACACAACAGAATGCCTCTAGACAAGACCCCGAGCGAGAAGTAGGCGGAGGCGGACCTAGGAGGCGAGGTGGGAACTCGGAGCAGGAGGAACAAGTGTACCTCAACCACCTCCACCTCGACGACCGCGAGGATAGAGGAATTGTTTTAAGACAAAACCCTCCAACTTTCGATGGGAAGGTAGTCAGGAAGATCTTGAGCAGTGGATGAGAACCATCGAGAGAATTTTCACTTTTCTAAGGTGCACAACACAAGAAAGACTATCGTGTGTAGCCTTCGGTTAAATGGACTGCTTGATTTACGGTGGGAGGCGGAAGAAAACTTTCACGGCGAGCGGATGGAGGAATTGACTTGGGAAGATTTTAAAGGGAAGTGTATGATAAATATGTAGAAGAGTTACAAGAAAAGAAGGAACATGAATTTTTCTTGTTAAAGCGAGAAAAGATGTCGGTAACCGATTACGATCGCACTTCTGCGAAATGTCTAGATATGCTTTGGATCAGTGGACACGGTTTAAAGATGGCGAGAAATTTAGATCGGGGTTAAGGCGAAATAAGAATGTCTCTTCTGGTCTTGGAGACATGACTTATCTTGAGGCTCTTACGGGCTTTGGACATTGAGGCGACAATGCCGGATGATAAGTCGGGATCGGCTCGGATCGAGAATACTATGGACGGAGGAAAGAAAGTGGGATGCTAGTCTTGGTAATAGTAGCGAGGAAGTTTTGAAAACAAGGGTAACAAACAGCAGTGGCAGGGGAACTCAGCAAACCAAGGGCAAGGATGGAGGAAGCCAACTTTTATTCCTCCAGCAAGGGGACTACAAGAGCAGCGAAAGGCTCTTCCGTGCCCAAAATGCCGAAAGATGCACACGGAATGTGCATGGCGGGCGATGGAAGCTGTTTTAGGTGTGGTATGAAAGGACATTACATGCAAACTTACGTAGGAATACGTTCGGAAACAATTGTAAGGCCGAACCAACCGGTAATGTCAATCGGCGAGGGCTATCAATTTCATTAACCTCAACAACAAGCTGCAGCCGCAACAATGGCAACAACCTCCACAGCAATTGCAGCGACCACAACAACAAATACCACAACAAGCGGTGGCAGCCACCTCGACAACGAAGACGGCAACCACAGCGGCAGCGTCGGTGACAGCAGCCCGGACAACGACAACGGCCCGGCAAAGGCAAGCACCACGTCGTACGGCTACCTCAAGCTAGGCGTATGCTTTGCACCGGCAACAAAGCGAGCAGGACCGAGAAACACGGCGGTATAGAATCCTTCTCAACATACATTATAGTATTATTCGACACGGGGCTTCGCACTCTTTCATAGCAAAATCATGCGTAGATCTATTGGGACTTAGTGCGATAAAGGCAAATCGGGATATGAGAATCTCATCACCTATAGGAGGAATTATGGCGTACACATTTTACGCTCGAACCTAGAGTTGAACTTAGGATCACTAAGGGTTCTAGCAAATAATTTGAACATAATGTCCATGGGTGGCGTGGATATAATCCTAGGAATGGGTGGTTAGGCGCAAACCACTCCACGATTCTTTGCAATGAAAGGAAAATATCATTTCACTTTCACGGGCGAAGCAACGCATTTCCATGGAATCGGCATGGGAAGAGAGTCCCAATTGTGTCCGCATTGAAGGCGAGGAAAATGATGAATAAGAAAGGATACCATGCTTTTCTTGTTTACGAGCGGAGAAGAAAAGCGGGCGAAGATAGAAGACATAGAAATTGTTAAGGAATTTTGGATGTATTTCTAAGGATCTACAGGATTACCTCACGATGAGCGGTTGGAATTTACCATTGACTTGGAACCAGGCTCGGCTCCAGTGTCAAAAGCACCCTACCGAATGGCCCCAAAGGAATTGGAAGAACTGAAAATCCAACTTCAAGAACTGTTGGACCTAGGTTTCATTAGACCTAGTGTATCGCCTTGGGGAGCGCCTGTTTTGTTCGTCAAGAAAAAGGATGGATCCTTAAGAATGTGTATAGACTATCGAGAGCTAAACAAGATGACGCTCAAGAACAAATATCCTTTACCAAGAATCGACGATTTGTTTGATCAAGCGAGAGGGCGGGCATATTTTCAAAATTGATCTCAAGTCGGGATACCATCAACTCAGTGCGACACGAAGACATAGCTAAAGCGCATTCGAACAAGATATGGCCATTATGAATTTGTTGTTATGCCATTCGGATTAACTAATGCACCAGCGGTGTTTATGGACCTCATGAACCGAGTGTTTCATCCGTACTTAGACAAGTTTGTATTGGTTTTCATAGATGATATTCTCATCTATTCGAAAAATGAGGAAGACCATAAAGAACATCTAAGAATGGTGTTACAAACTTTGAGGAATGAAAGATTGTTTGCTAAGTTCAACAAATGCGAATTTTGGTGAAGGAAGTAATGTTCTAGGACACATCGTGTCTGTGATGGAATCAAAGTGGATCGGCCAAAGTGGGCGGTGCGAGAATGGAAATCACCATGAACTCGAGAATGAGATCAGGAGTTTTCTAGGGTTAGCTGGTTATTATAGGAGATTCATTGAGGATTTTCCAAAATAGCAAGACCAATGACCCAATTACTTGAAAGGAGTTAAGTACACTTGGGTGAGGAATGTGAGGCGAGTTTTCAAGAACTCGAGGAGAGGTTAACAAGTGCACGGTGTTAGCGATCCGGAATCGGATAAGGAATATGTGGTTTATCTTGGCGCCTCAAAGAATGGACTAGGATGCGTTTTGATGCAAGAAGGAAAAGTAATAGCATCGCTTCACGACAACTTAGACCACATGAGCTTAACTACCCAACACACGATTTAGAGTTAGTAGCGATGGTTCATGCCTTTGAAAATATGGAACACCATCTCTATGGGTGAGATGTGAAATTTATCTGAGACCATAAGAGTTTGAAATATTTTTCGAGCAAAGAGACCTAAACATGAGGCGGAGGAGATGGCTCGAACTAGTAAAGATTACGTTGTGGTATTAACTATCACCGAGTAAAGCGAATGTGGTAGGCGGCGCCTTGAGTCGTAAAAATCAAACTCATTTGGGGTATCTCTTGACACGAGAAGATAAACTTGTCGAGGAATTGACAATTTAAAATTGAATTGATTAAACGACGAGCGATCAAGAATTGTATTGCTACACTCACCATGACACGATCTAAGAAAAGGATCATTGAGAGACAAAGGATTGAGGAAAAGTTGGAAAAGATAAGAGAAAGAGTGAGAGCTGGCAAATTGGAAAATTTTCAGGAAGCATCAGATAATGCTTTAATGTTCAAAGGAAGAATATGTGTTCCTGATGATGTTGGGATTCGGAACAACATAATGAGTGAGGCTCATGATACACCTTATACCGCCCACGAGGCGATGCGAAGATGTACAAGACCCAAAAAGAAATTCGGTGGGAGGGCATGAAGCGAGACATAGCTTCTTCACGTAGAGCGTTGCCTTGTTTGCCAACGGTAAAGTTTTACACCAGCGTCCCTACGGGAAGTTACAACCGTTGGGTATACACGAATGGAAGTGGGACGAAATAACGATGGATTTCGTTCGGTTTACCAAGTCTCGAAAAAGAAACACTACTATATGGGTAATAGTAGATAGACTCACCAAGTCGCTCACTTCTTACCAATTCAAAATACATATGGGTGATAGACTAGCCCAAATATCGTAAAAGAAGTGATCGGCTACATGGAGTACCAAAATCTATTACATCGAGATAGAGACTCCAAGTTTACATCGAAATTTTGGATGAGCCTACAAAAGAGTGGGAACAAAGTTAAACTTGATCTGACATTTCACCCACAAAGCGATGGGCGATCGAGAAAGGACAATCAAACTACGGAAGATATCTTTGAGAAGCGTAGTACTAGATCGAGGTGCTAAATGGGAAGACATTTACCTCTTATTGAGTTTACTATAATAATAGTTATCAGCGACGATTGATATGGCCCCATATGAAGCTTTGTATGGCGAAATGTAGATCACCACTTCTTTGGGATGAGGTAGGTGAAAGGAAGATAATAGGGCGAGCGGTGGATGAAATGATAGAAATCGTCCAAGCAGTTAGGCGAAAGAATCGAGGAAGCTCAAGATAGACAAAATCCTCTGACGTCTGGCGTAGATCGGGCTGCATTTGAAGTTGGAGACAAAGTATTTCTCAAAGTCTCTCCATCGAAGGGATAATAAGATTTGGTGTGAAAGGAAAACTAAGACCCGCTACATAGGACCATACGAGATCTAGAAAGAATAGGCTCGATGGCTATAAGTTGGCTCTTCAGCCCAACTTGGGAAGCGTGCGTAATGTTTTCACGTATCTCGACTAAGGAAATATGTACGATCCAAAACACGTGATCCATCAAGGCGGCGTAGTTCTCAACTCGGACATGAGTTATGAAGAAGAACCTATCGCAATAACGAGACCATAAAGTGCAACAATTGAGGAATAAATCAATTTATTTGGTCAAAGTGCTATGGAATCACCACAGACGGGGAAGAAGCCACGTGGGAGCTAGAAGATATAATGAAGGACGATACCCAGTTATTCTTTTAAGGTATACAAATTTGGGACGAAATTTCTTTTAAGGGGTAGGATGTAATAACCCATGATTTTAAAAGCTGATTACGGTCTTTAAAACCCGTAAAATAAAATTTTGCCGTGAAACCAAATCAGATATGAAATCGAACATGATTTCATATTTTTACAAAGGAACAATTTCCTATTACACACTCACTCAATTTAGTGAATGATAGAAATCGAAAGTTCTAACTTTTATCGGCAGTACATTTTTAACGTCGAATGCATATCGACTGTTGAAATGTCACGACTTTTCTTAAGCAATCAAGCTTGGAATTACATCCCTTTATGAATGGAATATTTTTATAATGAGATTACGAGTATTTACGACCAGTTTAAAGATGAGTCGATACGTAACGTTTTGCGACGTTTTCAAACGTCAACGTTTAGAGATAAGATGAACGATGGTTTTAATGATCAAGAAACTTTAGGAAATTATTTCTTATGGTATTTTTATGATATTACAGTACTAATAAGCATTTTATTAATGCTTAAACATTTGAATTAATATTTATATCAAAAGCGATTTGAAAACCTAAATTATTGAAATTAGGGTTTCTTCGAAATTAAATGCTCTTTCTAATTATCCTATGCTATAATTATTATTTAAATCATATACCAAGGTGCATATGCTTATGAATGACATGAAATAAAATTTTAACCTATGGTTAAACAAAATGGCCGATAACCGTTTTCTTGTACATAAGTTGAATTATTTTCTTCCTTATACTATTTAATTAACCTATGATATTAATTATCATCTAAGTTATATTATATGATGTATATGAGTATGTTTAGCATGAATTAAATTATTTAATGTGTGATAGGCAAAAAAGCCGTGTGTAGTGTATATGTATATAACCAATTATGTTTTAACTATATCACATTTGCATATATACATGTGTATACATTCAGATTTTGTGGGAGTCTCCTATATATGTATAATATATTTTAACTATTTCCAAGATAGTGTGTAAGACACTAATGATTGGGAACCCATTAGTGAATAAACTAGTATTAAAGGTGAAGAGTCTTGTGTTGTATTGGGGAGAGAGAGGCGAGAGTGAGGGATAATAGGGGGTCTTGTTCAGTTTTAATTCATTCCTCACTCACTCAAACACTCCACCATTATCTCTCTCAATCTCTCCTTCTTCTTCTCTCTCAAACACCATTTTCCTCTCCCCCATTTTCTGCATAACCGAGAGCTTCCTCCCCCATTACCAAGCTTGAATTTTCTTCCCATCTTCTATACAACACCCTACTATCTTGTATATTGTACCATTAATCCATATATCCAAGGTAGGAATCGATTCAACCCTTCTTCTTCTCTTTTGAAAACTGTCGAACATGGTGCAAGGGCATTGCATGTGTTCTTGACTTTTTATTTTTGAAAGATCTTGTGTACATATAGTAGTTGATGATAGGTAAATATGAGTGCTTGTGTTCTTATTCCTTCTAAGTCTTGCATGTATGATCTAATGTGAAAAACTTTCGAATCCATGGCTATGTGATGTTCTAAGAGGGTGTAGCATATTATTTGGAAGCTTAAAACTTGTTTTAAAAATTTATGTGAATTTGTATGACAAATGCAAGATATGGCCGAGGGCTATAAGGAATTGTTTGAGCATGAATTTGTAACCTATGATGTTTTATAAGTTCATAGTAATTATTTGAAAATTTTAGAAAAATCTATGCCATTTTTCTTTCTAAGAACCGAGGCTTTTAAATTTCAAAGATAGGTATAAGATGTTTAATTTGTGCATGCAATGGTATAATCTTGAATTATAATGTGTTGGGAGTACATGGAAATTTATTTGACATTTTTGGAAGAACCTATGTTATTTTTTCAAAAGAGCCGAAACATGTGTATATTTATATATTAGTGTGTGAATTTATTTCATGACATGCAATAGCATATTATTGATCTAGGATGGAAATCATGCACTATATGTTTTGTTTAGAAATTTTAGAAAAATCATATCCATTTTGTTAAGAAGGCCGAGACATATATATAAACATATGTTAATGTATAATTTTTAATTGTAACATGCAATGATGTATTATTGATCTTGAGTATGATTTATGCACCCTATGATTTATTTGAAAATTTTTAGAAAATCCTACCTATTTGTTTTAAGAAAGCCGAGGCATATATATATGTATATATATATGTGTATGATTTTATTTTGTACATGCAAGGTGTTAATCTTGTGTTATGATAAACTAAGAGTGTATAGACATTTATTGGGAATTTTTAGAAAATCTTATTAATTATTTTGAGAAATACCGAAGCTATATATATATATAAATTGATGTGTGATTTTTATTGAGTACATGCAATGCTAAATTATTAGCTTAGGATATGTTTTATGCACTTTAGATTGTTATTGGAAATTTTGAAAATCAATTACCTATTTTATTCAAATAAACCGAGAGCTAAGCTCATTAAGGTGATGAATAAATTGGTTTTGATAGTTGTTATGTTGTAATGTTGCTACAATATAGTTTATAGGCATGACATGAATTTTGGAAAATTTTATAAAATGTTTGATAATAATGTGAAGAGGCCGAGAGCTAGTATACCATTTATATGGTATATAATTGTTATATCATGACTTATATGACATACATATGTCATGGACTAATATATGGACCTTGTAGTAATTGATTTAAAATTTTTGAAAATTATTAGGCATTTATTTTATAAATGCCGAGACCATATATATATATTAAGGTGATGATTGAACAATGTTTGATTGACATTATGACATATTAATGACCATAGTGTATAATAATACACTATATGTAATTAGAAAAATTTTGGACATTGTTTGGTAATTTAATGTAATTACCGAGACTGTTTAAAGATTTTTAAGGATTTTTAAATCCTTTTAAATCAATTTTGTTAATAAATTATATGTCTAATAATATTTTAGATATATTTGGAAATTATTGGATAATTTTCGAAAATAATAGATTGTCAAAAATTAAAATAGCCGTGAGCTATTTTAAAAATAGAAATAAGGATTTTAAATCCTTAAATTCATTATTTATAATGAATTATATGTTTAAAAATTATTTTTAAACATACTAAAACAGTTTATACAAAGAAATCAATTAGAAATTGATTTTCGAAAGAATTTAATATTAAAATAAGACTTAGTAATTAAATTACTAAGGAAAAGTCAAAATTGTTGACTTTTGAAATCAACGTACGAAAGACGTTCGATAAATACGCAAATATGCGTAAGACGTATCATTTACTAATAATATCATGTTAATATGAAAAGATTTCATGTTTAAAGTCATGAAATCGAAAAACGTGAGGAAACGTTGGACCATTTACTAAGAGGGGTAAATTGGTCATTTATAACACATATCTCGTTTCTATCGAAGAACGAGAAATGTTAAATTGATCTGTGATTGAGAAATGAATTAAATTCGTTAAGGAATTGATTAGCGTCGATATGAAATATCGAATTATATTACGAGACTTGATAAGTCCGAATTACGTAAGCGACGTACTAAAGCATCCTTTTTATATAAAGGTGTGAATGACGCGCACCAATTTGGGCGTTGTGAGTAAGGAAAGCGATAAGGGACGAACAATAATTTCGGTGGGCTTTATTGCAAAATGGAACAACTTTCTCTTTCTTTTCAAGCTGTCTTTGTTTCTGATGCTTTTCAACTAATGCTAAATTCTTTAAATGATTACACCGCCGAAAATGTTTACGTTTTGTGTATCGTATCTATCCTTGTATGATGTGATGTTGATGGGTTACTCCCAACTTATGAATGAAAATCGATATCGGATCTATGGGAAGGTTTATACAGCTAGGATTAGCGTGTACTGTGATGGTGATTGCGTCTTTGTAAGGACAATTCACGGCGGTCACGGGGTCGTAGAAGGAGGCCTCCTTCACGACTTTCGACTATGATAACATGATGGAGCGATAATAAGGGATATGGATCACGTACACAAGAAAATGCTTGGCGAGCAACTTTTATAAACTCGTGAAAATATTTTAGTAAGCACAAGGCATTTTCAAATAAAACCCTTGTGTCTTACCATTATATTGGCAGAGTAATTCAATGAAAATAAAATGTTTTCGGCATAAGTCCACTGGGTACAAATCTTGTACTTAGCCCTGCATGTTTGTTTTTAAATGTGCAGGTTGAGCTCGGTTGCTGATGATGGAGGAGTGTTGAGAAAGCTATATGTCCTTGTTGTTCGTTAGGAATGGATAACCTTGAATACATATCGTCATATATGTATTCACACACTTTCCGCTGCAAACTCTGAACTGTTTTATTTTCATGTTGGACACTATAACAAAGTGAACTATGAAGTCTTTCAGATCGTTATATCCTTTGGATCTGTTGGCTAAGCCCTTTTGAATTAAATTGTATAAGTGTATGTTTAATCTTAAGTTCTATATTCCTAATAATAGTCCGCTCACTCCGGGTCATCCTGAGTGGGGCCGTGACACAAATGAAATCCATATATCGAAAAACGTACTTATACGTTGAACGTATCTCGAGGAACGAGAACAATTCAATTGTATACGTGTTTTTTTAACACATGGAGACGTATTGAATTCACTAAGGAATTATGTCTACATCGATATGAAATATCGAAATTTATCTTAGCTTTTGAAAGTCTCGAGAGACTTGAGCGACGTACTAAAGCCTCGCTTTTTCGTAAAGGTGTGGACGCAAACGCGGCGACTGGATTTTGACGTTCGATCGAACCTAGGACTCAATTTACAACAAACCATAGTCCAGGTGGGCTTCTTATCTTCAAAATGTGGGCCTTTTCTTACCCCACTAAGATGTGACTTTATCGTTATTCCAAAATGAGTTTATTTGACGCTTATTCTGTTGTTAACAAATGTTTTACTACATTACCTGCCAAAAATATTCTGTTTTGTGTATGGATCCTATCTGTTTGCCCGGGTAGGGCTGTGGAGATAGTTGGAACTTTATTATGATAGGTTATGTCATTTCGGTCGCACCAACCTTTTTAATGTCGGGTCCTGTGCGGATGATAAATGACTCGCTAGGATTGGCGTGAAGGTTGGAACTATTGCTATTTTAACATATGCTCGTGAGAGTGGCTGTGTGTTGTACGGGATTACGGCCGGTCACGGCGTCGTAGATGGGAGGCCTCCCTCACGACGTTTAATTTTTAATACTCTTATGAATTGTTACTATGATATATGGACCATACACACCAAGAAAATGCTCGGCCAAGCTATGTTTACGAACAGAAAATGATTTGGTAAGCACAAGGCATTTTTAACTAAAACCCTTGTGACTTACTCGATATTGGCAGCGTAATTCAAATATTATCAAATGTTTTCGGCTTAAGTCCACTGAGTGAAATTTCTTGTAATTAGTCCTGCATGTTTGTTTTTAAATGTGCAGGTTGAGCTCTGATGGTGATGATGGGGAATGTGTTGAGGAGTCCAGTGTCCTTGACCAACTTAACTAGAATTTGTGGTTTTTACCTTGAATGCATATCGTCATATATGTATTCACACACTTTCTGCTACTACACTCTGAACTCATTTATTTATGCTTTATGGATATGAACTATTGAGGTCCATCGGACCATGGCCAAGATTTTGGGGTCCGATGGCCTAAACCTTTTTAAACCGTTATGACATTATCTTATATCATGTTCAAGCATGCTAGTTTATTTTTATTATGCATCTCTAATTTAGCCATGTAACCCCTAAAATACTACTCCTAGTATTAGTCGCCCTCCAGTCCGGGTAGTCCGGAGTGGGGTCGTGACATAGGGTCCTTTGTTTACCTTGAGAATGGTATGGAATCACAAGAACAAGGTATGTATCAAGGTTGTGAAGTGGAGAAGAGAAGAAATGAAGATGAGAAGAAGATAGAACTTTCGAAAATGGAGGGGTGCTCTCGGTTCTTGGGGCAGAAAATGGGAGAGAGGAGAGAGTGTTTTGAGGGTGATGAGAGTTTGATGTTAGTGTGGAGTATGAAATGGGAGAAAAATGTGAAGGGTCCCTTCCCTATATCCCTCTCCCTCTCTCTCGCCGTCTCCCTCTCTCTCTCTTTCACCCAATAAGAACAAGGCTGCATTTGGGAGTGGGATGTGATGATTAAGGAGTGTAAATGAGCTTTCCATGCATTGGGCAACTTAGAAAGGTGAAATGATTTGTGTAATGGGGAAGGGTGTAGCCGGCGCATGGGGGGTTTAGGGGCTGTTTTAAATTTTAAATTTTATCCTAATACAATGTATTAATCATAGTATAGGTCATAGATATATAATACATGCCATAAAAATAATTAAATCATCACATAGGCATAATTCGAAATTACCGAAAATTAATAGGGAAAAATAGGATTAAAAATATAAATTACACCTATTATTGATACTCATGTAATTTTCGATCATATATATCATATTATATGATTTAGATATTAAATAATGGCATAGGATAAAATTATTGCATCATTTCATGCAATAAAACCCTAATTTCGAAAATAGGGTTTCGAAATTTATAAAAACTGAAACCATCGAATTCCATGGTTAAAAATCTGTTTTTAATGCTTAATAATATCCATATATATCATATTATATAGTTTAGACACCATATGATAATTTAATGATATCATTTCATGTGAAAAACTATAGTTAATAAACTTAGGGTTTTCAAAATCACTTTGAAAATAATCGAATTTTAAATGCTAAAATTCGATTTTAATAATTATTAATACTGTAATCATATAAAATAATAATAGGAAATTAATTATTATAATTTCACGAGCATTAAACTCATTTTCAAACGTCTCTAGGCGTTGACGTCAAAACGTCTCAAAGCGTTCAAAATCGACTCATCTCAAAATGGTGTGATAAGTTCATACTTACTAAATAAATATATTCCATTTAATAAAGGAATTAAGATGGAAATTAATTCCAAGCTTCCCGCTCAGAAAATTTCATGAAATCGACGTTCGATACGCGTTTGACGTTGAAATAATATTGTCATATCATTTCATAATTTCATTTCCGTAATTCACAATCCTTAGTGAATTGTAAAAATGAATTCGTTAATACGATACTGCATCGAAATCACAATATTCGATGTCGTAAAAATTAATATACGGCAAAACCCTAATTACGGGTTTAGAATACCGTAATCGTATGTTTGTTTCTTAGGAATATTACATACAAGTAGAACCTTGACATACATGAGAACTTTGATGACCTATTACGGGTATATAATCTTTCAAATTATATCCATTACCCAATTTACATCATTGAGTTTAACTACATGACCTAGTTCAATTAAGAATTCATTCGAGTTTCTCACTTTTTCGAAGAAAATTTTCAAACCCAAAATTCATAAAGTGTCACGTCCCACTCGGGTATCCGGACTAGAGGTGACTAATTGGGAATAGTATTATAGGACAAATTGGACTAAGATAAGGGTCCACATTGGTTATAAACTAGCATGCGTAATGTAAGCGTAAGATAATATCCCGATAGTTGAAAGGTTTAGCCATCGGACCCAAAGATTAAGCGGTGATCGATGGACCTCAATAGCTCAAACATTAAACATAATGTAAAAGAGTTCGAGTTTAGCGGCGGAAAGTGTGTGAATACATATATGACGATATGTATTCAAGGCGAAACCAAATCATAAATAAGCGATCGAGGACCTTTGGACTCCTCAACATGACCTCCATCATCACCATTAGAGCTCAACCCGCACATTTAAAACAAACATGCGGGCTAAGTACAAGAAATTGCACTCGGTGGACTCATGCGAAAACATTTGATAATATTTGAATTCTGTTTACGCGATATCGAGTAAGTCGCGGGTTTTAGTTAAAAATGCCTTGTCTTACCAAATCATTTTCATCAGTAAACATAGCTCGGCCGAGCATTTTCTTGTGTGTATGGTCCATATCTCATAGTAACAATTCATATGATATTAAAATTAAGCGTCGAGAGAGGCCTCCCATCTACGACGCCGTGACCGGCCGTAATCCCGTCTGGCGCGATCGCTCTCTACAAGCATATGTTAACACAACGTATAGTTCCAACCTTCACGCCAATCCTAGCGGGCATTTATCATCCGACACGGACCCGACATTAAAAGGTTAGCGACCCAAATGACATAACTCGTCATAATAAAGTTCCAACCATCTCCTCGCCTACCCGGCAAGCAGATAGGATCCATACACAAAGCGAAATATTTTGGCGGTGTAATGCAAGTAAAACATTTGTTATGATTGTAGAATAAATCGTAAATAAACTCATTTGGAATAACAAGAAAGTCACATTTAGTGGGGTAAAAAGGCCCACATTTTGAAGATAAAGCCCACTTTGGACTATGGTTCGTTGTAAATCGAGTCTAGGTTTGTTCGTATTGAATCCAATTGCAGCGTTTGCGTCACACGCTTTATGAAAGCGAGGCTTTAAGACGTCGCTCAGTCTTCGAGACTTTCAAAAGCTAAGGTAAATTCGATATTTTATATCGGCGTGAATTCAATTCCTCAAATGAATTGATATGCTTTCAAATCGTTATTTAATTGAATTGTTCTCGTTCGCCGACACGTTCAACTATTTCGGTTTAACGCCCGAACTAAGCGTTTTAACGTATGACACGTTTCTCGATATAAGGTTTCATTTGTGAAATCCTTTCTTACTAATGAGGTATTATACTCAATTAGCACATCTTCGTGTATTAACGTATTTATCGAGCGTATAATCGTCGTTTGACTTTAAAAGTCAACGAAGTCGACTCGTCGACAAAGTCGACATTTTGACTTTTCAATAGTAATTTCTTACTATTTCGCTTTATAAATCAATTTTGATCGATTAAAGCGTATAGTCCCATTCTTGATTTATCACGTAAATCAAAGGACTTATAATTGACTTTGAATTTAAATAAACCTCTTAATAATTAAAAACGTGTACTTTCGATTTTAAAACGTTAATAACCCAACGTTTATCTTAAACATAGAAGACGATGTTTATAATTTTTTTTTATAATTCGAAATATGTCAAGAATATAATTAGACATATATTTTATTAATAAACTGAATTAAAAAGGATTTTAAAATCTTTTTAATTATCGAAAATTCGATAATTAGCTTAAAAATACTAAATGACTTTTGAAAATTTTTCTAAATTAATATAGTGCATTATTATACACTATGGTCCAGAATATGAATTTATAAAATCCATATGATATTGTTTGTCATTTATTAGTATATTTACATATATATATATATCGGTAATTCCATATAATATGGAATAATTATCCAAAAATTCTCAAAATTAATATACACATAGAATAATATCCCAACATCAATATATATCATTAATATAACCCATAGTCCATCATAAACATTCATTCCACAATAAATCTAAAATGCTCACGGTAATTTCGATTTAATTACCCAATAATTATAAAACAATTTCTAAAAATTCTAATTAAATCATAACATGATTAAGCATTATATTATGACATTGTAACATCATAATATCAACCAAACTAATTTAAATCGTCACCATATGAGCTTGTAAGCTCTCGGCTTTTTCGATTTTATTTAGCATTTGGTTTTCAAAAATTCTAACAATTATATACTATGCTTATATACTATAGTATAACAATATAACATTATTTAATCATCAAAAACCAATTAAATCATCACCTTATGCACATAGTGCTCTCGGTTTTTTTGATTTAAATTAGGTATTTGATTTTCAAAAATTCCAATAATTTCATACAACACATAAATAATATACTAAAGTATTAATATACCATTGTATGATCAAAATAAAATCATACATCAACATTCATGTATATATATGCTCACGGTATTTTTAAATAATTAAACATATGGTTTCCAAAAATTCTAAATAAATCATAGAACATATAAACAATACATTAAAGCACTAATATGTCATCACAAGCTTAAAATAAAAATTATACATCATGGTACATATTAAGAAGCTCACGGTATTTTTAAAAAAATACCTAGGGTTTTCTAAAATTTTTCAAATCAAAACCATGGACTCTAAACATGATACATAACAATAATCCATTCCCAAACTAACCAAGAAGCAATCGATCATCATCATATGATTTTGTAAAGCTTTCGAAAATTATTTCAATCATGTCATATGGTTCGAAAATCATATATGTACACTAGATCTATTTCAAAAATTTAGTATACAATATCACATGTTCATTTTAACATATATTCACATACTTTTGCTATACAAATCATTATGAGCAATATATAACCATAAATCATTCACAAGAACCTTAAAACATACACATATACATATATGATATTCGAAACACACACATATATATATGAACATGCTCGATTTTTCTTGAACAAAGGGAGATGGAATCGGTACTATAGTGCCTTGGTTTACCTTGAAATGGTATAGGATCTCAAGAACACACTATATAGTATCAAGGTTTTCGAAAAGGAGATGGGAGAAGGAGAAAAATTTTTGAGAGAGGGAGAGGGGAAGCTCTCGGTTTTCAGAGATTGAGAGAGAGGAAGAGAGTGAAAAATGTGAGTGAGAGGTGTATTGTGAGGGAGAATGGAGTGTTCTCTCATGTATATCCCTCTCTCTCTCTACACACACACACACACAAGAGGATTAATGGCTGAGTGTGTAGAGTGTGGTGATGATTAGTGTAGGTTGGAAAGGCTCTTCATGCATTGGGGGTTAAGAAGGTGGTAATCATGGTTGAGTGAGAGAGATCGATCGGCGCATGGGGGGGGTTTAAGGGCTAATTTGATTTTGTTTTGTACATTAATACAAGTGTAATATTCCGAATAAGCGAACGCACGATTACGGTATTCTAAACCCGTAATTAGGGTTTTGCCGTATATAAATTTTACGACATCGAATATTGTGATTTCGATGCGATATCGTTATCTTAATTCCTTTTATAATTCACCGAGATTGTGAATTAAAGGATGAAATTTATGAAATGATACGACAAGATCATTTTAACAACAACAGCAGATCGAACGTCAAACATTTTATGGAAATCTACGGTGTAGAGCTTGGAATTTATTTCCATCTTAATTCCTTTGTTAAATGGAATATATTTATAAAGTAAGTACGAGCTTACTACGACCATTTTGAGATGTGTCGATTTGAGCGTTTTGAGCGTCAGCGTCTGAGGCGTTTTGTAAAATGAGTTTAATGCTCGGAAATTATAATAATTAATTTCCTATTATTATTTTATATAATTACTGTATTAATAATTTCTAAAATCAATTTTAGCATTTAAAATTGTTTATTTTAAAGTGAATTTGAAAACCCTAAGTTTATAAACTATGGTTTTTCACATGATATGATACCATTAAATTATCATATGGTATCTAAACTATATGTTATAATATATATGAGTATTATTAAGCTATAAAATTTATTTTGGAGCATTAAAACTCGATATTGTATATATGTGGTTTTCGAAACCTAATTCTTAAAATTAGGGTTTCATATGCATGATTTAATGCTATAATTTTATCCTATGCTATTATTTAATATCTAAATCATATATTATGATGTATATATGTATATTTGATCGAATTGGGCATGAGTATCAATAATAGGTGTGATTTACATTTTTATTCCTATTTTTCCTAATTTCAATCGGTATTTTCGAATAAGTGCAATATGTTGGATTTAATTATTTTAATGACTTGTATTATATATCTATAATCATGTATGAGATATATAATGTATTAATGTGCAAAAACAAAATAAAATCCCACCCTTAAACACCTAAATCATGGCTACACCCATGAGACAAGCATGAGTTCCAACTATTTTTGGACCAATGCATGGGCACCCTTTTTATCTAGCCTAATCATCACTATAATCCTCATTATTTGCTGCAGATTTTCTCCCATTTGTTGGCTAAAAATCGAGAGTGAGAGTGTGACAGCCCGCCTTTCCAAAGTACGGATTAAACGGGACTGTCATCGACTAAGCAGGGATTAAGAAAATAATGACCAACAAACCTTCAAGACGTCAAACTTTTATAGATAAACACACAACGGTTTCATACAAACTTGACCAACAGACCATTAACAAAAGGATTCAACTGATCTGGAGGTAATGTAAGTAATATCCAAAAATATAATAAAGTGTTTTGAACAGCGGAAAGCATGTGAATGCATATATGACGATATACATCCAAGGTGAACTATTAATGATAAAAACTCCGACTGCTCAACACTTGTCCATCCCATCAACAGCTCAACCTGCACATTTAAAAACAAATATGCAGGGCTAAGTACAAGATTGCACTTAGTGGACTCATGCCAAAATAATTTAAATTAATTACACTGCCCATAAGTATAACACGAGGATTTTAGTTGAAATAACTCGTGAATACCAAAATACTTTATCATTTCTCAAAAGATTCGCCTGCGCAGGCATTTTCTGTTACGTATGATCCGTATCATCCACATAATTATTCATAACTCATCTCATAAACTGATCTCACGTCTGTAGAAGTAGGCCTCCTTCTACCGACGCCGTGATCGGCCGAAGATGTTGCTAACGGCTCCCAATCACATAGTCAGGGATTCTGCATCTGACTAGGATCCATGACCGGCCGATGATGTTGCTAACGGCTCACAGTCACAAAAACTGGTGTACACGTTAATCTTAGTCAGGAATTCTGCCTCTGACTTAAGATCCGATATCGATTTAAAAATAAATTGGGAGCGACCCAATAACTGATTCACATACATCGTTGGCTCGCCCAACAACATGATAGGATCCATACGTTAAAACATAAATATTTTGGGCATGTAATTGAATAACAGTTCATAATCATTTTCAACTGAAAGCTTGTAAATAAATACTTTTCGAAGAAAGCGTCGTAAATAAAAGGGTTTTCGAGTAAAGCCCACCTTGTACACGTAGGTCTTTATACTATGGTCTCTTTCCACGTCAACGCCCGTCCACGTATCACCTTAACGTAAGAATTATTTTTAGTCGTCGGTCGCGTTCGATGAGGCGAACATAGTCTATAACGTTCTACGTGTCAAATAAGGCTAACGTCGGACTTAATTTGGCGTTTCTTAATCGATTGATGTTGATTATGAAATTTCTTAACTTATAAGAGATATTCTATCTTTTAGAATATAATACGCGTTTAATGTACTTACGTAGCGTAAGTAGCATTATTACTAAACGTCTTCGTCACATTGATCACGCGTTATCGAATTGCGTGCCCGTTGACCTTGGTCAACGATTTTGATCAACTATTTTGACCAAGTCAACCAAAAGTCAACAATTTTGACTTTGGTCAACGAAAAGTCAACATTTGACTTTTCAATTATTATGAAATTCTTATCATTTTATGTGCAATTCTTGTTCCAAAATTCTTATAAAATCATAGCATGTCTAAAACATTATTTTAGATCATATTATGTTATTATTCTTGATAAAATAAATTTATAACATTAATGCACATAATATATAGTTTTCGGTCACTATTAATTAAATAGCTTGAAACTTGTGCAAAATTCTTATAAATTCACATGTCACTTATTTTATCATGTGATTAATAATATGTAATTACCTTAGTCAAATAAAATTTATACACCTTAGTATTATAACCTATAGTTTCGGTACTTCACAACTAACCCATGAATGATTTTTAAAATTACCTCAATTATGCTTACTACTGACATAATTGTTATTTATTGTGACTTATTGAATAAAATTTACCTAAGTCACTTTCTAAATTTTCGACTTAGGTCAAAATAATATTTATAAATTTCAATAAATTTCCACAACCATATATTATGAATCTACACACTTAATATGCTATTATAACACTTAAACATGAATTATATCACATCATTATAACATATGCTTATATTTTGGTATTCATCAATTTATAGGCTATAGTTTTCCAAAATTCTACATAAATTCATATAAGCATAATTAATACTATAGATTATGATTCCATGCTCAAATCAACAATTAAAATCAAAATCATCAACATATACTAACCCTAAGTTTTCGGTCCAAACTTGAATTTAATAGCATGTTTAATTTCATGATATAATTAATATACATGCTTAATAACATCATATAAACATAATATCTAAACATTTTAGCATATGATTCAAAATTTTGAAAATCATATATATAAACTAAGATCATAACATAAATTCTAACAGACGAAATTGAAAATTCTAATACGTAATCGAAGCTCGTAAAATTTCTAACCTTTTAATCGGTTTCGATTTTATTGTTGAAGGTTTATATGATCTAAGTTTGGAATGGAATTGAAGAACTCTCTCTTTCCTTCTCTATGTTTGAAATTTAGAGGAGCAAAATGGGAGAATGGAGAGCTTAGGTTATATTTATAAGGTTAAACCACTTGTAGCATAATAATTACATAGAAAATATCTACTACAACTAGCGAAATTTGTCAACATTTTGGCACCTCCATAAGGTAAGAGACAAAAATTTTAATTCTTATCATATCTGACTCATCATATCTCTTATCCTTTAATTAAATACATTGCATGCTACTTTAATTAAAATCAACACATTGTGAGCTATTTGTGTGTGTCGCCAACTATGTATAGACTAGGATTAATTTTGTTTTATCCTTATATTATATACTTTATTATGTTATATAATAATTTAATTATTATTTTATATCATAGTTATTATGAAATAGAAGAATTAATCACCTTTGTACACTAATGTACACTCTCGCCAAGCTTAATGAAATAGGAGAATTTTTATTATTTTATATTATATACTATATTATTATCATATTATTAATATAGTATAAAGTAGCTTTTGAAAAGTCAAAAATTTCAACTATACAAATGTCACTATTATATAGTATGAAATTAAATATTTTTCAACCCATTTTTCAACCATTTCGGCTCTTACATTAATGGGCATGAGATTACTTGTTTTAATTGTCTACTATCACTACTTTACACTTGGTATGTGATAGGATCCAACTCATATTTATTTATTAATTATAAAATAATAATATTACATAAAATCATGCTAAAGTCCATAATTTTCGCCACTTATGTGCAAGTGTGCTCCACACTTGTGCAAATTATAATACATCTCATTTTGTCCTTAATGACATCATAATGATATAATATTTATCATATATTATTAATTAGATAAGAATAAAATATTAATTCATACTTAAGAACTTCACATTTTCGAAAATCATTAAGGTAATCCCAAACATTTGATTTTCTTGTATAAAATAGTTATTACATATTTATGTGACATATTATATGTCTTAGATAATAAATTTAATCATAGAAAAGTTTTTAAAAATAATTTAGGTCTTAAAAACCCTAATTTAAATATTTAGGGTTTTCGAAACCCATAAAATAAGGTACATTGCATTCTTAAGTTTTCTAGCATTATTTTATGATAAATAATGCTCTTATATAATAATATAATCATAGGAATTTGAATTTTATAATTTCGAGATCATATGCTAAAGTTATCGCATTATCTCTAAGCGTAGAGCGTTTGAAAGCGTCTCTAAATTCTCATAGCAATTATCTCCAAAATGTTCAAAATAAAGTTTGTTACAACTTTATTTATTCCTATAATAATAGGAATTTGAAATTAATCTTAAGCGCTTAATAATCTTGTAAGGCGAAGCGTCGAATTTATTCAACGTTAAAATTACGTTGAAGGAATATTGAAAATTATATTCCTTAATTCACTAAGGCTCCGTGAATCTCATACAGAAATTATCCAATTAAGCTTGGTCAAAGTCAAGAGTTGACTAATTAAGATTTTAATTATTGAATTAATAATGCTAATTACGTAATTAATTATCGTAATCTAGGATTAAAATTACGGGATATTACATTCTACCCCTTAAAAAAATTTAGTCCTCGAAATTTGCATACCTCAAAAGAGTTAGGGTATCGCTCTTTCATGGCGTCCTCGAGTTCCACGTAACTTCTTCCCGTAGTGGTGCTCCATGGGACTTTCACTATTAGGATTGATTTATTTCTCAAGCTGTTGAACTTTATGGTCTAAAATAGCCACGGGTTCCTCTTCGTAGCTCATATCGAGGATTTAAGACCACGTCATCATGGTGTATTCGTGTTTGGGTCATACGTATTTCCTTAGTTGAGACACGTGAAACACATTATGAACATTACCCAAGCTTGGTGGTAGCGCTAATCTATAGCTACGGGACCGATTTTCTCAAGGATCTCGTAAGGTCCTATAAATCGTGGTTTCAACTTTCCTTTACCCCAAATCTTACAATGCCTTTGGACGGAGAGGTTTTAAGGAAGACCTTGTCCACATTCAAATTCCTCGGATCTCGGTATCGGCATATGATTTACGCCTATCCGAGCTTCCTTTATTCTTTGTCTTATCGGCGACAATTTCAATCATTTCCGATCGTATCGGACCTAAGATTTTCTTTCACCAACTTCATCCCAAGTAAAGTGGCGATCGACATTTTCTTCCATATAATGCTTCATATGGGGCCATCTTGATTGTCGCTGATAACTATTATTGTGGCGAACTCAATAAGTGGTAAAACTTGTTCCCAAGTTGCGCCTCGATCCAATACTCTTGTTCTTAACATATCCTCTAGCGTTTGGATCGTTCGTTCGGATTGGCCATCGTCGTGGATGAAAAGTCGTCTTTGAAATTGACCGTTCCCAATTCCTTTTGTAAGCTTACCCAAAATCTCGAGGTAAACTTCGAATCTCTATCAGGAGTGATAGATTTCGGTATTCCATGCAGACGGACAATTTCCTTCACATATAGATGAGCTAGCTTGTCGGACCCATAGGTGATTCGTATTGGTAGGAAATGAGCACACTTTGTAAGGCGATCCACTACTACCCATATAGCAGTGTTACCCTTTTGTGACTTTGGTAAACCCGTTACAAAATCCATAGCTATGTCGTCCCATTTCCATTCGGGTATCTCCAGCAGTTGCAGCTTTCCATATGGCCTTTGATGTAACGCCTTTACTTGTTGACAAGTAAGACAACGTTCGACGAATGAGGCTATATCTCTTCATTCCTTCCCACGAACTTTCCTCTTAGGTCTTGGTACATCTTGGTACTGCCTGGATGGGCGGTATAAGGAGTATCATGAGCTTCACTCATGATTTCATTTCTAAGCTCGTCATTGTTTGGAATACATAGCCTTTCCTCAAACAATATAGCGTTATCAGCTGCTTCCTTGAAACCTTTCTGTTCTCCCTTCCTCACTTTAGTCCTTATCTTCTCTAGTTCCTCATCCTTTCTTTGTTCCTCTACGATTTTATTCCTTAAATCGGACATCATAGTAAGTGTAGCAACATTATCCATGATTGTCCTTGGTGGTTCGACTATCTCTATTGACATCTTTTCAAACTCTTCAATGAGTTTTCCTTCCGTTGTCAAGAGACATCCAAGCTTGGCTTGACTTTTACGACTTAAGGCATCCGCTACTACATTGGCTTTTCCTGGATGATAGTTTATGCCACAGTCGTAGTCTTTTACTAATTCGAGCCATCTCCTTTGTCTCATGTTCAGATCCTTTTGCTCGAAAAAGTATTTTAAACTTTGTGGTCGGTAAGATTTCATCTTACCCCATAAAGATGATGTCTCCAAATCTTTAATCGTGAACCACATTGCCAATTCAAGTCATGAGTCGGGTAGTTCAACTCATGTGGTCTAAGTTGTCGTGATCGTAAGCTATTACCTTTCCTTCTTGCATCAAGACACAACCAAGTCCATTTTGGAAGCATCGGTATAGATAACATACTCCTTGTTGAATCTGGGACAGCTAATACCGGTGCACTAGTCGGTTTCTCTTTAACGTTTGAAACTCGCCTCACACTCATCGATCCATGTGAATTTGATCCCTTCGAGTGGCTGCGTCATTGGTCTTGCTATCTTGGAGAATCCTTCAATGAATCTCCTATAGTAGCCGACTAATCTAGGAAACTCGGTTCGTTTTGAGTGGTGGGCGCTTTCCATCCTTGCTGACCTCGACCTTTGCGGATCAACTTTTATTCCTTCCGGCGACACAATGTGTCGAGGAATATCACTTCTTTAAGCCAAAATTCACACTTGCTGAATTTAGCATAAAGTTGTTCGACTCGTAGGTCTGTAACACTTCGTTCTCAAGTGTTCCTATGTTCCTCCTCGTTCTTTGAATAGATGAGAATATCATCTATAAAGACTAAGACAAACTTGTCCAAGTATGGATGGAACACTCATTCATAAGATCCATAAATACGGCGGTGCGTTTGTTAGTCGAGCGGCACTACTACAAACTCGTAGTGGCCATACCTTGTTCGAATGCCGTCTTTGATATATCCTCGGTCGTACCTTTAGCTGATGGTAGCCTGATTTAAGATCGATTTTCGAGAATACGCTTGCACCTCTCAATTGGTCGAACAAATCGTCTATCCTTGGTAGCGGATATTTGTTCTTAAGCGTCAATTTGTTTAATTCTCGGTAATCGATGCACATTCTTATTGCACAACTTGATGTTCATAAAAGCCCATCTAGGATCATCATCATATATATATATATGGAAAACTTTGCCTCGAAGGACTATTCATGCATGGTCATTAAGCGCAAAAGGAAACTAAGTACACACTGTACTACGTATACAATTGTCAACTATATACTAGTTATAAGGCGTCTTAAAATACTATGCTTCTATAACTTTGTTAATATCACTACTACATACTACATACTACTGTATACTAATATCCGTCTTCGTCCATGTTTACATTCACGTCTCCATGGTTCGCCTGCGAGTTTCGTCCTCGCTTGGATCCTCCTCGGGATCTTCTTCTTCTACGGGTCCTCTTGATTCCTCCTCGAGCTTTCCTCGAGCATGCCTACGTGACGGTCCGGCCCTCTCATCCCCAATGGCATACACATCGCATAGGAACATAACCTTCTTGATGGCCGTATGCTTCCATGTATGTCCTCTCGTGATTGGGTGCCGTCATTGGTGGTGGAGCTGGTGGTGCCGGTCGCGTCGGATGCCCGACGTCATAGGTGGAAGAGCGCTCCCAATGACACAGGTCGCGATGCCTCGTCACTTGCTCGGGTCGATCTCACGCTTCCATGAACCTTGCGCTGCGGGGTTGACCACTCGAGGAACTTCGTGTACAACCATTCCGGTGTCGTCCGCCAAGTATACTCGCGGTGGCGGATAGGGCCCTCTTGGTGCAGCCCTATATACTGTTGTGACATATATGAGATGGTGACGAACCTCGGTAGGTCTCCGATCAAGTCATAGTCAATGCCATACGATAGATATAGTCACCCGATATCTCTTGCATAGTCTTCCCAATCAATCGGCGATCGGTGAGTAACCGCTTGATGCCGTCATATCCCATCACACCGTACTCATGGGCGTCCATCCATAGCGTAGATAACTCATCGAAACTCTCCTGGCTGCCGCCCAACTCATGCTATATATGCGATGTTTGAAGGACTTCTCTGGTGTGAATCTCGGCATCGTCCTTCGCGCGGAGAGTAATAACGGCCATCTATCACGGATAATACTAGCGTAAGTCAATCTATATCGATAAGCGGATAAAGAATAGAATATATCTCATTAGCGGATAAAGCAAACACATCGATAAGCGGATAAATGTTTACATCAAAGATCCTATGTTCATTCTACATCATAATTTCACTTATGGAACCTCTACTTTAACTTCTTAAGTTCTCTATTTTCAGAAAAAATTTCAGTCTAACTTCAACTGTTCCTCACGAATTCTGGAGAAGGATTCAGGTTTCTGTCCTTCATATGAACTGAATTTCGTTGAGATAAGAGTATGTGAGAAAACCGTTTGCAAAGCGGAGTTCAAACGAATAAGAACGAGCTAAAACAAAACACTGCGCAGTGCAGTTTTCTGCCTGCGCGATTATGCGCCGGAAATCATTTCCTTTCGGACGATTGTGAGCTCGTGCCCCGCTTCGTGCGAGATTTTCATCAAAATTTGTTTAGCTTTCTCTGGTTCATATCAAACTCATCGTCTTGCACCTTTGATCCTTTTCTTGCTTCGTCGACTTTTTGTTGAAAACTTGAGTTTGTTTCAATCGACTTTTCGTTTGTTCAATAAATCGATATCTCGCTATCGTTCGCATAAAGGGATCAAGCTCCTAGAATTCATACTTCTATGTTCAAGAGGTGAGCATGCTTCTTAGAGCATCTATGTTCTTGTGGGAATAACATACCCATTTTCAAAATGAACGATAAAACTTTGAATAAATATTTCAAAATCATAACATAATTTCTGTATTCATGCTTTCAACAACTCAAACATCACTTTTGACATTATCATGTCAACTATTACTCATTCTTCGTAAAATGGGTCTCATACCACTGATAACCCATTATCATATCACCTTTGACATAAAATTGTCAACTTTTCGCAAAACATTGAAAATTTCCTCTTGGAATATGTTCCAAAACTTTCATAACTTTTCCGCTTTCAAAATGTGCGTTCGATCTCATTTCCAAAATTTCAAGTTCATTGTTTCAACTTTCAACTTTCGATATCAAAGCGAGAAAACAATTTACCTCTTTTCCGGTTGAGCTTGATGTGATGGAGTGTTGAGCACGGTCGGTGATTTCTAGAAGTCTAGTGACTCAATCTAGACTTAACTTTTGAAAAGAAGGTTTTAGGGTTCAAAGGACGACTGCTCGATACCAGCTGTGACACCCGCCTTTCAAAGTACGGATTAAGCGGGATTGTCATCGACTAGCGAGGATTAAGAACATAATGACCAACAAACCTTGAGACGTCGAACTTTTATAGATAAACACACAGCGGTTTCATACAAACTAGACCAACGGACCATTAACAAAAGGATTCAACTGATCCGGAGGTAATGTAAGTAATATCCAAAATATAATAAAGTGTTTTGAGCAGTGGAAAGCATGTGAATGCATATATGACGATATACATCAAGGTGAACTATTAATGACAAAAACTCCATTGCTCAACACTTGTCCATCCATCATCATTTCAACTGCACATTTAAAACAAATATGCGGGGCTAAGTACAAGATTGCACTTAGTGGACTCATGCGAAATAATTTAAATTAATTACATCGCCTATAAGTATAACACGAGGATTTTAGTTGAAATAACTCGTGAATACCAAAATACTTTATCATTTCTCAAAAGATTACGCTCAGAGCATTTCCGTTACGTATGATCCGTATCATCCACATAATTATTCATAACTCATCTCATAAGCGATCTCACGCTTTGTAGAAGTAGGCCTCCTTCTCCGACGCCGTGATCGGCGAAGATGTTGCTAACGGCTCCCAATCACATAGTCGGGATTACGCATCGACTAGGATCCATGACCGCCGATGATGTTGCTAACGGCTCACGATCACAAAAGCGGTGTACACGTTAATCTTAGTCGAATTACGCCTCGACTTAAGATCCGATATCGATTTAAAATAAATTGGGGCGACCCAATAAGCGATTCACATACATCGTTGGCTCGCCCAACAACATGATAGGATCCATCGTTAAAACATAAATATTTTGGGCATGTAATTGAATAACGATTCATAATCATTTTCAACCGAAAGCTTGTAAATAAATACTTTTCAAGAAAGCGTCGTAAATAAAGGGTTTTCAGTAAAGCCCGCTTGTACACGTAGTCTTTATACTATGGTCTCTTTCCTACGTCGGCGCTCCGCCCACGTATCACCTTAACGTAAGAATTATTTTTAGTCGTCGGTCACGTTCGATAGAGGCGAACATAGTCTATAACGTTCTCACGATCAAATAAGGCTAACGTCGGACTTAATTGGCGTTTCTTAATCGATTGATGTTGATTATGAAATTTCTTAACTTATAAGAGATATTCTATCTTTTTAGAATATAATGTGCGTTTAATGTACTTACGTAGCGTAAGTAGCATTATTACTAAGCGTCACGTCACATTGATCACGCATTATCGATTGCGTGCCCGTTGACCTTGGTCGACGATTTTGATCAACTATTTTGACCAAGTCAACCAAAAGTCAACAATTTTGACTTTGGTCAACGAAAAGTCAACATTTTGACTTTTTCAATTATTTATGAAATTCTTATCATTTTATGTGCAATTCTTGTTCCAAAAATTCTTATAAAATCATAGCATGTCTAAAACATTATTTTAGATCATATTATGTTATTATTCTTGATAAAATAAATTTATAACATTAATGCACATAATATATAGTTTTCGATCACTATTAATTAAATAGCTTAGACGTGTAAAAATTCTTATAAATTCACATGTCACACTATTTTATCATGTGATTAATAATATGTAATTACCTTAGTCAAATAAAATTTATACACCTTAGTATTATAACCTATAGTTTCGGTGCTTCACAACTAACCCATGAATGATTTTTAAAATTCACTTTCAATTATGCTTACTCTGACATAATTGTTATTTATTGTGACTTATTGAATAAAATTTACCTAAGTCACTTTCTAAATTTTCGACTTAGGTCAAAATAATATTTATAAATTTCAATAAATTTCCACAACCATATATTATGAATCTACACACTTAATATGCTATTATAACACTTAAACATGAATTATATCACATCATTATAACATATGCTTATATTTTCGGTATTCATCAATTTATAGGCTATAGTTTTCCAAAAATTCTACATAAATTCATATAAGCATAATTAATACTATAGATTATGATTCCATGCTCAAATCAACAATTAAAAATCAAAATCATCAACATATACTAACCCTAAGTTTTCGGTCCAAACTTCAAATTTAATAGCATGTTTAATTTCATGATATAATTAATATACATGCTTAATAACATCATATAAACATAATATCTAAACATTTTAGCATATGATTCAAAATTTTCGAAAATCATATATATAAACTAAGATCATAACATAAATTCTAACGGACGAAATTCGAAAATTCTAGTACGTAATCGAAGCTCGTAAAATTTCTAACCTTTTAATCGGTTTCGATTTTATTGTTGAAGGTTTATATGATCTAAGTTTGGAATGGGAATTGAAGAACTCTCTCCTTTCCTTCTCTCTATGTTTCGAAATTTAGAGGAGCAAAATGGGAGAATGGAGAGCTTAGGTTATATTTATAAGGTTAAACCACTTGTAGCATAATAATTACATAGAAAATATCTACTACAACTAGCCAAAATTTGTCAACATTTTCGGCACCTCCATAAGGTAAGAGACAAAAAATTTTAATTCTTATCATATCTGACTCATCATATCTCTTATCCTTTAATTAAATACATTGCATGCTACTTTAATTAAAATCAACACATTGTAGGCTATTTGTGTGTGTCGCCAACTATGTATAGACTAGGATTAATTTTGTTTTATCCTTATATTATATACTTTATTATGTTATATAATAATTTAATTATTATTTTATATCATAGTTATTATGAAATAGAAGAATTAATCACCTTTGTACACTAATGTACACTCTCGTAAGCTTAATGAAATAGGAGAATTTTATTATTTTATATTATATACTATATTATTATCATATTATTAATATAGTATAAAGTAGCTTTGAAAAGTCAAAATTTCAACTATCAAATGTCACTATTATATAGTATGAAATTAAATATTTTTCAACCCATTTTTCAACCATTTCGGCTCTTACATTAATGGGCATGAGATTACTTGTTTTAATTGTCTACTATCACTACTTTACACTTGGTATGTGATAGGATCCAACTCATATTTATTTATTAATTATAAAATAATAATATTACATAAAATCATGCTAAAAGTCCATAATTTTCGCCACTTATGTGCAAGTGTGCTCCCACACTTGTGCAAATTGTAATACATCTCATTTTGTCCTTAATGACATCATAATGATATAATATTTATCATATATTATTAATTAGATAAGAATAAAATATTAATTCATACTTAAGAACTTCACATTTTCGAAAATCATTAAGGTAATCCCAAACATTTGATTTTCTTGTATAAAATAGTTATTACATATTTATGTGACATATTATATGTCTTAGATAATAAATTTAATCATAGAAAAGTTTTTAAAAATAATTTAGGTCTTAAAAACCCTAATTTAAATATTTAGGGTTTTCGAAACCCATAAAATAAGGTACATTGCATTCTTAAGTTTTCTAGCATTATTTTATGATAAATAATGCTCTTATATAATAATATAATCATAGGAATTTGAATTTTATAATTTCGAGATCATATGCTAAAGTTATCGCATTATCTCTAGCGTGAGCGTTTGAAACGTCTCTAAATTCTCATAGCTTAATTATCTCCAAAATGTTCAAAATAAAGTTTGTTACAACTTTATTTATTCCTATAATAATAGGAATTTCGAAATTAATCTTAACTGCTTAATAATACTGTAAGACGTAAACGTCGAATTTATTCAACGTTAAAAATTACGTTCGAAGGAATATTGAAAATTATATTCCTTAATTCACTAAGGCTCCGTGAATCTCATACAGAAATTATCCAATTAAGCTTGGTCAAAGTCAAGAGTTGACTAATTAAGATTTTAATTATTGAATTAATAATGCTAATTACGTAATTAATTATCGTAATCTAGGATTAAAATTACGGGAAATTACAGAGAGAGAGATATAGGAGAGGGATCCTTCACACTCTTCTCCCACTTCATACTCCACACTCACATAAAACTCTCATCACTCTCAAAACACTCCATCCTCTCTCCTTCTTCAGCCAAGAACCGAGCCAAACTCCCCCATTATTTTCGAAAGTTCGCCTTCTCCATTTCTTCTCCATCTCTTCACCAAGCTTGATAACTTCATTGTCCTTGTGAATCTATATCATTCCAAGGTAAATAGAGACCTTAAGTACCGATTACATCTCCCTTTGTTCAAGAAAAATCGAGCATGTTCGTATATGTGTGTGTGTGTAATAACCCATGATTTTAAAAGCCTAATTACGATCTTTAAAGCCCGTAAAATAAAATTTTGCCGTGAAACCAAATCAGATATGAAATCGAACATGATTTCATCTTTTTACAAAGGAACAATTTCCTATTACACACTCACTCAATTTAGTGAATGATAGAAATCGAAAGTTCTAACTTTTATCGTGATACTTTTTAACGTCGAATGCATATCATTGTTGAAATGTCACGACTTTTCTTAAGCAATCAAGCTTGGAATTATATCCCATTATGAATGGAATATTTTGTAATGAGATTACAGTATTTATGACCATTTTAAAGATGAGTCGATCGTAGCGTTTTGAAGCGTTTCAACGTCAGCGTTTAGAGATAAGATGAGCGATGGTTTTATTGATCAAGAAATTATAGGAATTTATTTCCTATGATATTTTCATGATACTACAGTTCAAATAAGCATTTAATTAATGCTTGAACTTTAGAATTTATAAAAATCTCAAAGCTAGTTTGAAAACCTAATTCTTGAAATTAGGGTTTTCTTGAAAATTTTGCCCTTTTAATTATTCTATGCTATGATTATTTATTTAAATCATATACCAAGGTGCACATACTTATGAAGGATGTGAAATAAAATTTTTAACCTATGATTATCCAAATAGCCGATAGCTATTTATCTTGTGCACAATTTGAATTATTTTCCTCTCTTATGTTATTTAATTAACCTATGATATTAAATATCATCTAAATCATATATTATGATCTATATATCTATGATTAGCATGAAATATGAATTTTATCCTATAGTTCGGCCAAATGGCGAGAACTATATATATATATATAAATGCTAATTGTTTTATTTAACTCACTATTGCATGCATGTATGTATAAATTCAGATTTTATGACAACAAATCTCCCTCTAATGATGTATTCTAGCTATTTCCAAGAGAGTGTGTAAGACACTAATGATTGGGAACCCATTAGTGATTAAACTAGTATTAAAAGTTGAAGGGTCTCTCATGTGTATTGAGAGAGAGAGGGCCGAGAGTGTGAGGCTATAGGGGGGTCTTGTTCAGATTTTATTTCATTCTCTCCCTCACTCAACCACTTAAACACTCTACTCTCTCATTCTCTCTCAATCCTCCCATTTCTCCCCAAACTTCATCTTTTCTCCGTTTTCTGCAAGCACCGAGAGCTCCTCTTCTTCTCCAAGCTTCATTTCTTCTTTTCTTCTTCTATACCACACATCCATACCTTGTACCTTGTCCACTTAAGCTATACCAACAAGGTAGGTGCCGATCAAAGGCTTGGTTGTTCTTGAACCATTGAAAAATTTTTGAAACCTAGCCTAAGTTTATGCATTTGTTCTTGAAGAACTTTGATGATAATGTTTTGCTATTGCATGTGTATTGATGATAAGAAGAATGTTGATTATGTATTCTTATTTTCATGTGAATTGCATGTGGGTTTTGCCTTCAAGAAATTTCGAATCCATGGCTACATTGTGTGATAATGATATGAAACAATGTATTGTGAAACCTTGAACATGTTTTAAAATTTTATTCAAGTATGTATGAAATTCTTCTAAATGGCCGAGAGTTTTAGGAAAAGTTTGAGCATGATTTTGTGATTTATAATGTCGAATGTGTTCATAGGTATTTAACTAAAACTTTTGAAAAGCTTATGCTATTTTTTCAAAATAGCGAGGCATACCTATATGTCGATGTTGGTAAATGATTTTGTGTTGAACATGCGATAACATATTCTTGAATTATAATGTATTGAAAATGCATATGATTTATTTGAGAATTTTTGAAGCACTCTAGCTATTTTTGTTAAAAATAAACCGAGACATATATATATGTATATATATGTGTATGATTTCATTTTGTACATGCAAGGTGTTAATCTTGAGTTATGATGAACTAAGAATGTATAGACATTTATTGGAAATTTTTAGAAAATCTATACTATATTTTTCAAAATAACCGTGAATGTTATATAATTATATGTTAATGAATGATGTTTATATGAGACATGCAATGATATATAGTTACTCTATGATGATATTGAAGTCTATGGTAAATTAATTAGAATTTTTGGAAAATTCTATCAATTCTTTCTAAATAGGCCGAGACATATGTATATAAGTATGTTGATATAGGATTTTCATTTAAGACATGCAATGATGTTTTATTAATCTAAAACATGATTTATGCACCATATGATTTATTTGAAAATTTAAAAAAAAAATCCTACTTATTTGTTTCAAGAAAGCCGAGGCTTATATATATATATATATATATATTGATGTGTGACTTTATTTTGTAACATGCAATGGTATATTGTTGATCTTGGGTATGTTTTATGCATCCTATGTTTTATTAGAATTTTAAAATCAAATACAATTTTATTCAAATAAACCGAAAGCTTTGAGCTAAGTTTGGTGATGAATAAAATTGTTCTTGATGTATTTTATGATGTTACATTGTTACACTATAGTTTATGAGCATGATATAATTGTTTGAAAATTTTATAAAATTGTTAAGCATGCTTAATGAAAAAGCCGAGAGTTATATACCATTTATATGGTGTATAAATGTCATATTATAGATTATATGACATAAAAATGTCATGGACTAATGTTTAGACCTTGTAGTAATTTATTTGAATTTTAGAAAAATTGTTAAGCATTTTTCAAAAAATGCCGAGACCTTATTAAATATTAAGGTGGTGATTGAACAATGTTTAGTTGATATTATGACATATTCATGACCATAGTGTATAATAATACACTATATATTATTAGAAAAATTTTTAGACATCATTTGGTAATTTATTATAATTACCGAAAACATTTAAGGATTTTTAAGGATTTTTAAATCCTTTTAAATCAAGTTTATTAATAAAATATATGTCTAAATATTATTTTAGACATATTTGGAAATTTTCGAAATTATTTAAGTTATAAAACTTAAAATAGCCGTGATTTATTTTAATTTCGAATAAGGATTTTAATCCTTAAATTCATTATTTATAATGAATTATATGTTTAAAATTATTTTAAACATATTAAAACAGTTTATAAAAGAAATCAATTAAAATTGATTTTCAAAGATTTAATATTAAAATAAGACTTAGTAATTAAATTACTAAGGAAAAGTCAAAATTGTTGACTTTTGAAGTCAACGTCTGAAAGGCGTTCGATAAATACGCAAATATCGTAAGGCGTATCATCGCTAATGATATCATGTTAATATGAAAAGATTTCATGTTTAAAGTCATGAAATCGAAAAGCGTGAGAAAACGTTGGACCATTTACTAAGAGGGTAAATTGGTCATTTATAACACATATCTCGTTTCTATCGAAGAGCGAGAAATGTTAAATTGATCTGGCGTCGAGAAGCGAATTAAATTCATTAAGGAATTGATTGGCGTCGATATGAAATATCGAAATTGATTATAGACTTTGTAAGTCTCGAATTACGTAACGACGTACTAAAGCATCCTTTTATATAAAGGTGTGAATGACGCGCACATTTGGACATTGACGAGTAAGGAAAGCGATAAAGGCGAACAATAATTTCGGTGGGCTTTATTACCAAAATGGAACAACTTTTTGCTTTCTTTTCAAGCGTCTTTGTTTACGGTACTTTTCAACTAATGCTAAAATTCTTTAAATGATTACGCCAAAATGTTTACGTTTTGTGTATCGTATCTATCCTTGTATGATGTGATGTTGATGGGTTATTCCCAACTTATGAATGAAAATCGATATCGGATCCTATCTTGGGAAGGCTTATACAGCTAGGATTAACGTGTACCTTGATGGTATTTGTGTCTTTGTAAGGACAATTCACGGCGGTCGCGGGGTCGTAGAAGGAGGCCTCCTTCACGACTTTCGACTATGATAACATGATGGAATGATAATAAGGGATATGGATCACGTACACAAGGAAATGCTTGGCGAGCAACTTTTATAAACTCGTGAAAATATTTTAGTAAGCCTGAGGCATTTTCAAATAAAACCCTTGTGTCTTACCACTATATTAGCGAGTAACTAAATGAAAATAAAATATTTTCGGCATAAGTCCTTTGGGTACAAATTTTGTACTTAGCCCGCATGTTTGTTTTTAAATGTGCAGGTTGAGCTCGGTTGCTGATGATGGGGGAGTGTTGAGAAAGCCATACGTCCTTGTTGTTCGTTAGGAATGGATAACCTTGAATACATATCGTCATATATGTATTCACACACTTTCATTGCAAACTACGAGCTGTTTTAATTTCATGTTGGACATTATAACAAAGTGAACTATGAAGTCTTCGGATCATTATATCTTTTGGATCATTGGCTAAGCCCTTTTGAACTAAATTGTATAAGTGTATGTTTAATCTTAAGTTCTATATTCCTAATATTAGTCCGCTCACTCCGGGTAAACCTGAGTGGGGTCGTGACAGAGTGGTATCAGAGCGATTGCTCTATGAAACCCCATTTCCTTCTAAACCAAGTCTAGAATTGAGTCACTAGACTTCTAGAAAATCTACTGGCTATTCTCAACACTCCATCACATCGAGCTCAACGGGGAAAAGGTAATTAGTTTCATTTGAGTTTATGAAATGAAAATTTGTATATGATGGCGGTTGAGAAGATTTTTGAAGTAAAGGGAAAAGGAAAGTTGTAATGTGATGATGATTGAAATGATGAGTTATGGATGAAAATTTTCAAAATCCTAAATTTTGAAAGTTGATAGCAATGATATGAAGTGGTTAAGTTGAAAAGTATGTTTGAAGCGAATCATGATGATTAATGATGAATGTATGAGCGAAGTATGATGTTGTTTGGATGTTATGTTTATGACTTATGAAATCTATGTTGATAACAAAGTATGCTATTCTCTTGAGAAGAGCGTGAGCGATATAGGAAGTATGTTCCCATAATGAAAGAAAACAAAAGAATGATAGGAAGCATGAATGTGTTTTAATTTGAATTACGAATGGCGAAAGTGGAGCGTAAAGATGATTGGGAGCGGCGTTGACTATGACGAATGAAGAAGGTGGATCTTGTATCACGGTCAAAGTGGCGATCATAACCATAATTTTTCAACTTGCGTGATGAAGACCGAGATTTCAGAGCGGCAAGCTTCAATTTGAAGGCGTGGACGTAATAGTTATACTAAGTCGGCGATAGCCTTTAGCGTATGTTGTCATTATTGGCACCTTCTCGAAACGTCGTTATAATCACGAAAATTTTCTGCACTGCGCAGTAAATTTGTTTTTAACCGTACTCTCTCGATGGGACCTCGTTTTACGCATGGTTTTAGCTGCGTATTCTAACGTTCTGAACTTCATTTGTTATGAAGGACAGAATCTCTTTCAGCTCCCAAATACAGTAGAGTCTGGGTAAAGTTCAGCTTGAGTTTTAGATAGAGCGGAGGAACCTATAATACCTCGTGTAGCTTAACATAACAATAGGAGTTTTGTTTACTAGATGGGTTAAAACGTTTGGTTATAGGTTGAATAGTTTATCCTAGTTGATTAATCAGTATTAAGCTACCCTATCGCTATTAGGGGTTAGTAGTGTCTAACGGTTAGTTTTGATCGTGACGGATGGAGGAGATGCGTTACATTGCGAGGAGGAGGATAGGACTGACCCGACTCACGAGGAGACTATTCGTATCTATCGGGAAATTTGGATGTGTCTTGGCGAGGATCTAGGAGAGTTTCGATGTATTACTTTAGATTGTGGAGGAATGCGAGAGTCATGGCGTGACAGATTACGGCGGCATTAAGCGTCTTCTTACTATACTTCCATGTGATTGGGAAGACTACGCTCGTGAGGTGTCTGGGGATTACATTTACCGTCTTGTTGGAGGATATGACTTGATAGGTGATCTACCGGGTTCATTAGCCACGACATATGTATATAGCATCTATGGTGCAGCACCGAGGACCTTATCTCCTCCACGGGAGTATACATGGCGTGATGAGTCACACGGTGGGCGTATACCGAGGTTCCACGGATAGTTGACCCGGTGGTACCACGATATCGGATTGACGAGCGAGACTTGTTCGGCGGACGGAGCGGCCGAACTAGAGCATTGGGAGCCCTGTTTTCCACCTCGATTTTCGGACATCCGGTCGTCCACCACTACCGCCTTTACCATCGATGGCGCACCCTACCATCGGTTGAGAGTTTCCGTCGACAAAGACGGATTAGCGTGGTACTCTTGATGGGTATAACCCATCCACAGCGGCTACTGACCCGATTCGTGTGGATTATGGTCCCTGCGGGACATCCGATGGTAGAGAGTAATGGGTGGACCCTCAGAGCATATGGCGGTGATGACTCGGACGAGGAGGAAGAGGATCAGGAGGAAGATGAGGAAGATTCGAGAGTTGATGTAGATAGTGATGTTGATGTAAAATTTGGAGGATTATGTTATCTATTTTTATGTATGTTTTAATTATGCTTTTGAAATTTGAGCGATTGGGGAAAAGCGAATTTTGTAAGGCTAAAAAGCCATTGTGCATGACTTTAATTTTGTAAAGCCTTAAGGCCGATATGTGTATGGGCCTTTTCTTTTGAAATATTTTGGAAGCAAGTATGTGAGTAATCCTTGAAGTAAGGACTTGTGTTTGCAGTCGTTATCTATGGTGCTTTTGCAATTGTATGTATGTGTGATCAAGAGGGCTTTTGCAACAAATTTATGTATGACAAGAATGAAATGTTTTATTTAAGTTATCGTTTCTAAAAGGCAAAGAAATGAAATTATACATATTCAAGTTATAAAATGATACATGATGCTAATGATATATTTTACACAACAGAATGCCTCTAGACAAGACCCGAGCGAAGTAAGAAGAGGAGGAGACCTAGGAGAAGAGGTAGAACTCGGAACAAGAGGAACCGGTGTGCCTCAACCACCTCCACCTCAACGACCGCAGGATAGAGGAATTATTCTTAAGACAAAACCCTCCAACTTTCAATGGGAAGGTAGTCAGGAAGATCTTTGAGCAGTGGATGAGAACCATCGAGAGAATTTTCACTTTTCTAAGGTGCACAACACAAGAAAGACTATCGTGTGTAGCCTTCGGTTAAATGGGCTGCTTGATTTACGGTGGGAGGCGAAGAAAACTTTCACGGCAGAGCGAGATGGAAGAGTTGACTTGGGAAGATTTTAAAGGAAGTGTATGATAAGTATGTACCAAAAAGTTACAAGAAAAGAAGGAACATGAATTTTTCTTGTTAAAGCGAGAAAAGATGTCGGTAACCGATTACGATCGCACTTTTGCGAAATGTCTAGATATACCTTTGGATCGGTGGACACGGTTTAAAGATGGCGGAAAAATTTAGATCGGGGTTAAGGCGAAATAAGAATGTCTCTTCTTGGTCTTGGAGACATGACTTATCTTGAGGCTCTTACGGGCTTTAGACATTGAGGCGACAATGCCGGATGATAAGTCGGGATCGGCTCGGATGCGAATACTATGGACGGAGGAAAGAAAATGGGATGCTAGTTTTGGTAATAGTAGCGAGGAAGCTCGAAAACAAAGGTAACAAACAGCAATGGCGGGGAACTCGATGAAACGAGGCGAGGATGGAGGAAGCCAACCTTTATTCCTCCAAAAAGGGACTACAAGAGCGTGAAGGGCTCTTCCGTGCCCAAAATGCCGAAAGATGCACACGGGGATGTGCATGGCGGGCAGTGGAAACTGTTTTAGGTGCGGTATGAAAGGACATTACGCAAACTTTTGTCCGGGAATACGTTCGGAAACAATTGTAAGGCCGAACCAACCCGGTAATGTCCAACGGCGAGGGCTATCCAATTTCAGCCCCAACCTCAACAGCAGATACAGCCGCAACAATGGCAACAACCTCCACAACAACTGCAACAGCCACAACAACAAATACCACAACAGCAGTGGCAACCACCTCAGCAACGAAGACAACAACCACAACGGCAGCGTCGGTGACAGCAGCAGCCGGACAACGAACGACCTCGGCAAAGGCAAGCACCACGCCAGCCGCAACTACCTCAAGCTAGGGCATATGCTTTGCACCGGCAACAAAACGAACAGGACCAGGGAAACCTGGCAGGTATGGGAATCCTTCTCAACATACCTGTTATAGTATTATTCGACACAGGTGCTTCGCACTCTTTCATAGCAAAATCATGCGTAGATCTGTTGGGACTTAGTGCAATAAAGGCAAATCAGGATATAAGAATCTCTTCACCTATAGGAGGAATTATGACTGTTACACATTTCTGCTCGAACCTAGAGTTGAACTTAGGATCACTAAGGGTTCTAGCAAATAATTTGAACATAATGTCCATGGGTGACGTGGATATAATCCTAGGAATGGACTGGTTAGCTGCAAACCACTCCACGATTCTTTGCAAGGAAAGGAAAATATCATTTCATTTTCCTGGGCAAGAAGCAACGCATTTCCATGGAATCAGCATGGGCAAGAGAGTCCCAATTGTGTCCGCATTGAAGGCGAGGAAAATGATGAATAAGAAAGGATACCATGCTTTTCTTGTTTACCTGAACGGAGAAGAAAAGCCGGAACTGAAGATAGAAGACATAGAAATTGTCGGGAATTTCGGATGTATTTCTAAGGATCTACCAGATTACCTCGATGAGCGGTTGGAATTTACCATTGACACGGAACCGGGATCGGCTCGATATCAAAGGCACCCTACGAGAATGGCCCCAAAAGAATTGGAAGAAGCGAAAATCAACTCAAGAAGCTGTTGGACCTAGGTTTCATCGGACCTAGTGTTTCGCCTTGGGGGCGCTTTGTATTATTCGTCGAAGAAGGATGGATCTTTAAGGATGTGTATAGACTATCGAGAGCTGAACAAGATGACGCTCAAGAACAAATATCCTTTACCAAGAATCGACGATTTGTTCGATCAATTGAGAGGAGCAGGTATATTTTCAAAGATTGACCTCAAGTCAGGATACCATCAACTCAGTGCGACACGAAGACATAGCTAAGGCGCATTCGAACAAGATATGGCCATTATGAATTTGTAGTTATGCCATTCGGATTAACTAATGCACCAGCGGTGTTTATGGACCTCATGAACCGAGTGTTTCATCCGTACTTAGACAAGTTTGTATTGGTTTTCATAGATGATATTCTCATCTATTCGAAAAATGAGGAAGACCATAAGGAACATCTAAGAATGGTGTTACAAACTTTGAGGAATGAAAGATTGTTTGCTAAGTTCAGCAAATGCGAATTTTGGTTAAAGGAAGTAATGTTTCTAGGACACATCGTGTCTGCCGATGGAATCAAAGTGGATCCGACCAAAGTGGAAGCGGTGCGAGAATGGAAATCACCATGAACTCGAGAATGAGATCAGGAGTTTTCTAGGGTTAGTTGGTTATTATAGGAGATTCATTGAGGATTTTCCAAAATAGCAAGACCAATGACCCAATTACTTGAAAGGGAGTTAAGTACACTTGGGTGAGGAATGTGAGGCGAGTTTTCAAGAACTCGAGGAAAAGTTAACAAGTGCACCGGTGTTAGCGATCCGGAATCGGATAAGGAATATGTGGTTTATCTTGGCGCCTCGAAGAATGGACTAGGATGCGTTTGATGCAAGAAGGAAAAGTAATAGCGTCGCATCACGACAACTTAGACCACATGAGCTAAACTACCCAACACACGATTTAGAGTTAGCGATGGTTCATGCTTTGAAAATATGGAACACCATCTCTATGGGTGAGATCTGAAATTTATCTGAGATCATAAGAGTTTGAAATACTTTTTCGAGCAAAGAGATCTAAACATGAGGCGAGAAGATGGCTCGAACTAGTAAAAGATTACTGCGTGGTATTAACTATCACCCGGGTAAAGCGAATGTAGTAGGCGGCGCCTTGAGTCGTAAAAATCAAACTCATTTGGGATATCTCTTGACACGAGAAGATAAACTTGTCGAGGAATTCACAATTTAAGAATTGAATTGATTAAACAGACGAGAGACGATCAAGAATTGTATTGCTACACTCACCATGACACGATCTAAGAAAAAGGATCATTGAGAGACAAAGGATTGAGGAAAAGTTGGAAAAGATAAGAAAAGAGTGAAGCGGCAAATTGGAAAATTTCGGAAGCATCGAATAATGCTTTAATGTTCAAAGGAAGAATATGTGTTCACGATGATGTTGGGATTGAACAACATAATGAGTGAGGCTCATGATACACCTTATACCGCCCACCAGGCGATGCGAAGATGTACCAAGACCTAAAAGAGAAATTTCGGTGGGAAGGCATGAAGCGAGACATAGCTTCTTTAGTAGAGCGTTGCCTTGTTTGCCAACGGTAAAAGCTTTACACCAACGTCCTACGGAAAGTTACAACCGTTGAGTATACCCGAATGGAAGTGGGACGAGATAACGATGGATTCGTTCGGATTTACCCAAGTCTCGAAAAGAAACACTACTATATGGGTAATAGTAGATAGACTCACCAAGTCGCTCACTTCTTACCAATTCAAAATACATATGGGTGATAGACTAGCCCAAATATCGTAAAAGAAGTGATACGGCTACATGGAGTACCAAAATCTATTACATTAGATAGAGACTCCAAGTTTACATCGAAATTTTGGATGAGCCTACAAAAATTTGGGAACAAAGTTAAACTTGATCTGACATTTCACCCATGGCGATGGGCGGTCGAGAAAGGACAATCAAACTCGGAAGATATCTTGAGAACAGTAGTACTAGATCGAGGTGCTAAATGGGAAGACATTTACCTCTTATTGAGTTTGCCTATAATAATAGTTATCAGCGACGATTGATATGGCCCCATATGAAGCTTTGTATGGCGAAATGTAGATCACCACTTTCTTTGGGATGAGGTAGGTGAAAGGAAGATAATAGGGCGAGCGGTGGATGAAATGATTGAAATCGTCCAACAGTTAGGCAAAGAATCAAGGAAGCTCAAGATAGACAAAATCCTACTGATACGCGTAGATCGGACTGCATTTGAAGTTGGAGACAAAGTATTTCTCAAAGTCTCTCCATGAAGGGATCACAAGATTTGGTGTGAAAGGAAAACTAAGACCCGCTACATAGGACCATACGAGATCCTAGAGAGAATAGGCTCGATGGCCTATAAGTTGGCTCTTCAGCCCAACTTGGGAAATGTGCATAATGTTTTCACGTATCTCAACTAAGGAAATATGTATGCGATCCAAAACACGTGATCCGTCAAGACGGCGTAGTTCTCAATCCAGACATGAGTTATGAAGAAGAGCCTATCGCAATAATAGACCATAAAGTGCAACAGTTGAGGAGTAAATCAATTTCGTTAGTCAAAGTGCTGTGGAATCACCACGGACAAGAAGAAGCTACGTGGGAGCTAGAAGATACAGTGAAGGAACAATACCCCAGTTTATTCTTTTAAAGGTATACAAATTTTGGGACGAAATTTCTTTTAAGGGGTAGGATGTAATAACCCATGATTTTTAAAGCTAATTACGATCTTTAAACCCGTAAAATAAAATTTTGCCGTGAAACCAAATCGGATATGAAATCGAACATGATTTCATCTTTTACAAAGGAACAATTTCCTATTACACACTCACTCAATTTAGTGAATGATAGAAATCGAAAGTTCTAACTTTTATCGTGATACCTTTTAACGTCGAATGCATATCATTGTTGAAATGTCACGACTTTTCTTAAGCAATCAAGCTTGGAATTATATCCATTATGAATGGAATATTTTGTAATGAGATTACAGTATTTATGACCATTTTAAAGATGAGTCGATCGTAGCGTTTTGAAGCGTTTCAAACGTCGGCGTTTAGAGATAAGATGAGCGATGGTTTTATTGATCAAGAAATTATAGAATTTATTTCCTATGATATTTTCATGATACTACAGTTCAAATAAGCATTTAATTAATGCTTGAACTTTAGAATTTATAAAAATCTCAATTTAGTTTGAAAACCCTAATTATTGAAATTAGGGTTTTCTTCAAAAATTTTGCCCTTTTAATTATTCTATGCTATGATTATTTATTTAAATCATATACCAAGGTGCACATACTTATGAAGGATGTGAAATAAAATTTTAACCTATGATTATCCAAATAGCCGATATTTATTTATCTTGTGCACAATTTGAATTATTTTCCTCTCTTATGTTATTTAATTAACCTATGATATTAAATATCATCTAAATCATATATTATGATCTATATATCTATGATTAGCATGAAATATGAATTTTATCCTATAGTTCGGCCAAATGGCCGAGAACTACATATGTATATATATAAATGCTAATTGTTTTATTTAACTCACTATTGCATGCATGTATGTATAAATTCAGATTTTATGACAACAAATCTCCCTCTAATGATGTATTCTAGCTATTTCCAAGAGAGTGTGTAAGACACTAATGATTGGGAACCCATTAGTGATTAAACTAGTATTAAAAGTTGAAGGGTCTCTGTGTATTGAGAGAGAGGCCGAGAGTGTGAGGCTATAGGGGGTCTTGTTCAGATTTTATTTCATTCTCTCCTCACTCAACCACTTAAACACTCTACTCTCATCTCTCTCAATCCTCCCATTTCTCCCCAAACTTCATCTTCTTCTCCGTTTTTTTGACACCGAGAGCCTCCTCTTCTTCTCCAAGCTTCATTTCTTCTTTTCTTCTTCTATACCACATCCATACCTTGTACCTTGTCCATTAAGCTATACCAACAAGGTAGGTGCCGATCAAAGGCTTGGTTGTTCTTGAACCATTGAAAAATTTTTGAAACCTAGCCTAAGTTTATGCATGTGTTCTTGAAGAACTTTGATGATAATGTTTTGCTATTGCATGTGTATTGATGATAAGAAGAATGTTGATTATGTATTCTTATTTTCATGTGAATTGCATGTGGGTTTTGCCTTGAAATTTCGAATCCATGGCTACATTGTGTGATAATGATATGAAACAATGTATTGTGAAACTTGAACATGTTTTAAAATTTTATTCAAGTATGTATGAAATTCTTCTAAATGGCCGAGAGTTTTAGGAAAAGTTTGAGCATGATTTTGTGATTTATAATGTCAAATGTGTTCATAGGTATTTATCTAAAACTTTTGAAAAGCTTATGCTATTTTTTCAAAATAACCGAAGCATACCTATATGTCGATGTTGGTAAATGATTTTTGTGTTGAACATGCAATAACATATTCTTGAATTATAATGTATTGAAAATGCATATGATTTATTTGAGAATTTTGAAGCACTCTAGCTATTTTGTTAAAAATAAACCGAGACATATATAAATATATATATATGGATGTATGATTTCATTTGTACATGCAAGGTGTTAATCTTGAGTTATGATGAACTAAGAATGTATAGACATTTATTGGAAATTTTAGAAAATCTATACTATTTTTTCAAAATAACCGTGAATGTTATATAATTATATGTTAATGAATGATGTTTATATGAGACATGCAATGATATATAGTTACTCTATGATGATATTGAAGTCTATGGTAAATTAATTAGAATTTTGGAAAATTCTATCAATTCTTTCTAAATAGGCGAGACATATGTATATAAGTATGTTGATATAGGATTTTCATTTTACATGCAATGATGTTTTATTAATTTAAAACATGATTTATGCACCATATGATTTATTTGAAAATTTAAAAAAATCCTACTTATTTGTTTCAAGAAAGCGAGGCTTATATATATATATATATATTTGATGTGTGACTTTATTTTGTAACACATGGTATATTGTTGATCTTGGGTATGTTTTATGCATCCTATGTTTTTATTAAATAAAATCAAATACAATTTTTATTCAAATAAACCGAAAGCTTTGAGCTAAGTTTGGTGATGAATAAAATTGTTCTTGATGTATTTTATGATGTTACATTGTTACACTATAGTTTATGAGCATGATATAATTGTTTGAAAATTTTATAAAATTGTTAAGCATGCTTAATGAAAAAGCCGAGAGTTATATACCATTTATATGGTGTATAAATGTCATATTATAGATTATATGACATAAAAATGTCATGGACTAATGTTTAGACCTTGTAGTAATTTATTTGAATTTTAGAAAAATTGTTAAGCATTTTTCAAAAAATGCCGAGACCTTATTAAATATTAAGGTGGTGATTGAACAATGTTTAGTTGATATTATGACATATTCATGACCATAGTGTATAATAATACACTATATATTATTAGAAAAATTTTAGACATCATTTGGTAATTTATTATAATTACGAAAACATTTAAGGATTTTAAGGATTTTAAATCCTTTTAAATCAAGTTTATTAATAAAATATATGTCTAAATATTATTTTAGACATATTTGGAAATTTTGAAATTATTTAAGTTATAAAACTTAAAATAGCCGTGAGCTATTTTTAATTTAGAATAAGGATTTTTAATCCTTAAATTCATTATTTATAATGAATTATATGTTTAAAATTATTTTAAACATATTAAAACAGTTTATAAAAGAAATCAATTAAAATTGATTTTCAAAGATTTAATATTAAAATAAGACTTAGTAATTAAATTACTAAGGAAAAGTCAAAATTGTTGACTTTTGAAGTCAACGTCTGAAAGGCGTTCGATAAATACGCAAATATCGTAAGGCGTATCATTTACTAATGATATCATGTTAATATGAAAGATTTCATGTTTAAAGTCATGAAATCGAAAGACGTGAGAAAACGTTGGACCATTTACTAAGAGGGTAAATTGGTCATTTATAACACATATCTCGTTTCTATCGAAGAGCGAGAAATGTTAAATTGATCTGGCGTCGAGAAGCGAATTAAATTCATTAAGGAATTGATTCGGCGTCGATATGAAATATCGAAATTGATTATAGACTTTGTAAGTCTCGAATTACGTAAACGACGTACTAAAGCATCCTTTTATATAAAGGTGTGAATGGACGCACCAATTTGGACATTGACGAGTAAGGAAAGCGATAAAGGCGAACAATAATTTCCGGTGGGCTTTATTACCAAAATGGAACAACTTTTGCTTTCTTTTCAAGCGTCTTTGTTTACGGTGCTTTTCAACTAATGCTAAAATTCTTTAAATGATTACCGCCAAAATGTTTACGTTTTGTGTATGTTATATCTATCCTTGTATGATGTGATGTTGATGGGTTATTCCCAACTTATGAATGAAAATCGATATCGGATCCTATGCTGGAAGGCTTATACCTGGCTAGGATTAACGTGTACACTGATGGTGACTGTGTGCTGTAAGGACAATTCACGGCCGGTCACGGGGTCGTAGAAGGAGGCCTCCTTCACGACTTTCGACTATGATAACATGATGGAATGATAATAAGGGATATGGATCACGTACACCAAGAAAATGCTTGGCCAAGCAACTTTTATAAACTCGTGAAAATATTTTAGTAAGCACAAGGCATTTTCAAATAAAACCCTTGTGTCTTACCACTATATTGGCAGAGTAACTAAATGAAAATAAAATGTTTTCGGCATAAGTCCACTGGGTACAAATTTTGTACTTAGCCCTGCATGTTTGTTTTTAAATGTGCAGGTTGAGCTCGGTTGCTGATGATGGAGGAGTGTTGAGAAAGCCATACGTCCTTGTTGTTCGTTAGGAATGGATAACCTTGAATACATATCGTCATATATGTATTCACACACTTTCCGCTGCAAACTCTGAACTGTTTTAATTTCATGTTGGACATTATAACAAAGTGAACTATGAAGTCTTTCAGATCATTATATCTTTTGGATCTGTTGGCTAAGCCCTTTTGAACTAAATTGTATAAGTGTATGTCTAATCTTAAGTTCTATATTCCTAATATTAGTCCGCTCACTCCGGGTGAACCCGAGGGGTCGTGAATATATTCACTAAGGATTGTGAATTAAAGGATTGAAATATTACGAAATAGTTCGTCAATATATTTTAACGTCGATCGCGTATCGAACGTCTGTACCTTATGGAAATTTCTGAGCTGTAAAGCTTGGAATTAATTTCCATCATAATTCCTTTGTTAAATGGAATATATTTATAAAGTAAGTACGAGCTTACTACGACCATTTTGATATGAGTCGATGTTGAACGTTTTGAGACGTTTTGAACGTCAACGTCTAGAGGCGTTATGAAAAATTGGTTTAATGCTCAGGAAATTATAATAATTAATTTCCTATTATTATTTTATATAATTACAGTATTATATATTATTAAAATCGAATTTTCAGCTATTAAAATTCGATATTCTTGGAAGTGGGTTTTCGAAAACCCTAAGTTTATAAACTATGGTTTTTCACATGAAATGATACCATTAAATTATCCTATGGTATCTAAAATATATGTTATGACATATATGAATGTTATTAAGCTATAAAATCAAATTTTGGAGCATTAAAACTCGATATTGCTCATGTATAATTTTCGAAACCCTAGTTTCGAAAATTTGGGTTTGTTTGCATAAAATGATATATTTAAATTACCCTATGCTATTATTTATTATCTAAATCATATATTATAGTATATATGAGTGTATTTTGATCGAAAATTACATGAGTATCAATAATAGGTGTAAATTATAATTTTATTCCTATTTTCCTATTTATTTACGGTAATTTCGATTTTATGCCTAAGTGATGTCTTAATTATTTTTATGGCATGTATTATACACTTATGACCTATACTATGAATAATACATTGTATTAATGTGTAATAAAAATTAAATCACCCAAACCCCCCCTAAATGCGCCGGCCACCTCTCTCACTCAACCATGATTACCACCTCCTTCACCCCCAATGCATGGAGAGCCTTTCTAACCTACACTAATCATCACCACACTCTACACACTCAGCCATTAATCCTCGGGTGTGTGTGTGTGTGTGTGCGCCGAAGAGAGGAGAGAGATATACATGGGAGAAACACCTCATTCTCACTCACAATACACCTCTCACTCACATTTCTCACTCTCTCCCTCTCCATTCTCCCTCTGAAAACCGAGAGCTTCCCCCTCTCCCTCTCAAAATTTTTTCTTCTTCTTCCATCTCTATTTCGAAAACTTTGAATACCCTAGTGTTGTTCTTGAGATCCTATACCATTTCAAGGTAAAACAAGGCCATAGCTTCGATTATTTTACCTCCTTTGTTCAATGAAAATCGAGAGCATGCTTATATATATGTATGTGTGTTTCGAAGGCTATATATATATATTTGTGTATGTTTTAAATATTCTATGAATGAACTATGGATGAATGTTGTTCTTGATGATTTTATTCCAAAAATATATGTGAATATATGTTAGATGAGCATAGATGGTTGTATATTAAATTGTTGAAATGGATCTAGCATGTCTTCATGATTTTCGAACCATAGGATATATTTAAATAATTTTTGAAAGCTTTATAAAATAAAATGATGATGACCGATTGCATCTTGGTTAATTTGGGAATGGATTATTGTTCTATATCATGTTTAGAGTTCATAGGTATGATTTGAAAAATTTTAGAAAACCCTAGGTATTTTTATTAAAATACCGTGAGCCATTTTAATATGTACCATGGTGTATAATTTTTATTTTAAGCTTGTGATGACATATTAATGCTTTAATGTATTGATTATGTATTGTATGATTTATTTAAAATTTTTGGAAACCATATGCTATAATTTTTGAAAGGACCGTGAGCTATATGGATTGAATGTTGGTGTATGATTTTTATTTTAATCATACAATGGTATATTAATGATTTGGTATATTGTTTATGTATTGTATGATTTTGTTGGATTTTTGAGAAATCATTTACCAATAAAAATCAAATAAGCCGGGAGCTTTGATGCTCTTAAGGTGATGATTTAATTGGTTTTGATTAATGTAATGATGTTATATTAGTATACTATAGTATATAAACATAGTATATAATTGTTGGAATTTTTGAAAACCAATTACTACATTTAATCAAAAAAGCCGAGAGCTATTAAGCTCCATATGGTGATGATTCAAATGTTTTTGGTTAGTATTATGATGTTATAATGTTATAATATAATGTTTAGTCATGATATGATTTAATTAGAATTTTTGGGAATTATTTGATAATTGTTTGGCAATTAAATCGAAAATGCCGTGTGTATTGTTAGATATTCATGAATGAATGGTTATGATGGACTATAGGTTATATTTGTGATATATATATTAATATTGGGATACTATACTATGTATATATCAATTTTGGGAATTTTTGGATAATTATTCCATATTATATGGAATTACCGAATTATATATATGTATATATACTAATAAATGACAAAAATATCATATGGATTTTATAAATTCATATTCTGGACCATAGTGTATAATAATACACTATATTAATTTAGAAAAAAATTTGAAAGTCATTTAGTATTTTTAAATTAATTATCGAGATTTTCGATAATTAATAAGGATTTTAAATCCTTTTTAATTCAGTTTATTAATAAAATATATGTCTAATTAATATTCTGGATATATTAGAATTTTATAAAATTTTATAAACATAGATTGCTATGTTTGAGACAAACGTTCATTTTATAACGTTTTAAAAATCGAAAATACGCGTTTTTATTTATAAAGGGGTTTATTAAATGCGAAATTATTTATAAGTCCTTTGATTTACGTGACAAATCAAGAAAAGGGACTTTACGATTTTTAATCGATCGAAATTCGAATTATAAAATAAAATGGTAAGAAATTACTATTTGAAAGTCAAAATTGTTGACTTTGTTGACCAGTGTTGACTTCGTTGACTTTTAAAGTCAAACATACGATTATACGTTCGATAAATACGCCAATACGCGTAAGATGTACTAATTGAGTATAATACCTCATTAGTAATAAAAGAATTCACAAATGAAACCTTATATCGAGAAACATGCTCATACGTTAAAACGCTTAAACCCAAGGCGTTAAACCGAAATAGTTGAACGTATCTCGAGAACCGGAACAATTCAATTGAATAACGATTTGAAAGCATATTGAATTCATTGAGAATTCAGTTTACATCGATATAAGATATCAAGTTTATCTTAGCTTTTGAAAGTCTCGAGACTTGAGCGACGTACTAAAGCCTCGCCAGAAAGGTGTGGACGCAAACGCGCGATCGGATCTCGACGCATTTAACAAACCTAGACTCATTTTACAACGAACCGTAGTCCAGGTGGGCTCTCTTTTCAAACAAAAGCGACTTTGCTACTCTTTACAAATGAATTTATTTCTTACGCTTATCTTCAACTGTTGATAAACTGTTTACAAGATTACCTGCCAAAATATTTTGTTTTGTGTATGGATCCTATCTGTTTGCCCGGGTAGGGCTGTGGCGATGGTTGGAACTTTATTATGACAGGTTATGTCATTTGGGTCGCGCCCAACCTTTTAAATGTCGGGTCCTGTGCCGGATGATAAATGCCTGGCTAGGATTGGCGTGAAGGTTGGAACTATTGCTATGTTAACATATGCTTGTGAGCGACTGTGTGCAGTACGGGATTACGGCCGGTCACGGCGTCGTAGATGGGAGGCCTCCCTCTCGACGTTTAACTTTTAATACTGTTATGAACTGTTACTATGAGATACGGACCATACACACCAAGAAAATGCTCTACCGAGCTATGTTTACGAATCGAATGATTTAGTAAAGACAAGGTTTTTAACTAAAACCCATGACTTACCTTGATATTAGCGGTAATTCAAATATTATCAAATATTTTCGCATGAGTCCACCGAGTGCAATTTCTTGTACTTAGCCCCGCATGTTTGTTTTAAATGTGCAGAGTTGAGCTCGATGGTGATGATGGAGGATGTGTTGAGGAGTCCGGTGTTCTCGATCGCTTATTTAGAATTTGTTTTCACCGAATACATATCATCATATATGTATTCACACACTCATTGCTAAACTCCGAACTCTTTTACTTTATGTCATGAACTATTGAGGTCCATCGCACCATGGTAATTATTCGGGTCCGATGGCCTAAACCTTTAATCATTGGATATCAGACATCGAACCTATCGAGCATGCTAATTATAGTTGATATGTACCTCTATCTTAGTCTGTTGTCCTACAATACTATTCCTAGTATTAGTCACCCTCTAGTCCGGGTCATCCGGAGTGGGGGCGTGACACAAATTCTGTCGATCATGTTATAACTAGAATTGTTAGCACGTGCATTGATCATGAAGTAAGTTATTTCATAAAGTTTGATTAATAGGATATTTCCTAACACCCCTGTGAATCTAATAAGTGGCAAGTCGATTATATAGCTCTAAGAGCATGTTTTTAGTTGCTTTCGGCAAGTGCCCACTGAGTGCATCAAGTACTCACGCCCTGCATGTATTTCTAAATATGCAGGTTGTGTAGGAGCTGATGACAGAAGTTGAATGTTGAGCGAAGACTTATCTTGTCATGTAATATGTTTTGCCCCGGGTTTATGTCTTCACACATAAATTCAACTACTCTTTTGATGCCAACTCTTTTTATGGATTGTGATGTGTTATGAGTACAGAGTCCTAATGGGTTAGACATTTGATAAACAAGTATAAACTCGAGTCGAAGATTATTGCATCAACTTGCTAAATAGTGATTAATTAATGTTCGATCTTTTTGTTATTAGTTATTCACAAGTTCAAAGACCGGTCTTTTCTCGTAATGATAATTGTTTATTCTGCGAGCCTCTAAAATTAGTCGGTTATATTATTTCTTTCCTCCAGTCGCAACCCAGTTAGTTAGTTAATCCTTGATTAATTAGCCGGGCTGTGACAGAATGGTATGTAATACCCCGAATTTCTGGGTTTAAAAATTTCGAAAATAAAGAAGGAATAGTACGATCAAAACAAAAACGAAAGTGAACGTCGGTAATTGTCGATTTTGAATAAATCAAAATTCCTCTTGAAAATTTGAACGAAATAATTTTTAAATATGTTTTTAAGCATATTTGAGATATTATTTACACTAAGGAAGAAAAAAATATTTTTCCTTATTTAATGGTGATTTTCGAAAATTTAGAGAATAAAGGATTAATTTGTGATTTAATATGTGATCACTTGATTTTATGTGATGAGTTGTCATGTTTATCTTATAGTATATGATATGATAATTATCTTGTACATCATGCATGAATTTCGAAAATCATAGGTGTATATGATAAGGTTTGAAAATGACATTTTTAAGATAAGTATGTTATGATATTTTTATAAAATGATAAGATAAGGTTATGACTAAGCATAGATAATGTTTATCTCATAAAAATGTGTGATAATATGATAAGTATCATAGGAGATAATATCTTGGTTCTAGAAGCTCATAATTTTGAAAATTAAGCCGTGATGTTTTGTGATTTTTAAAATCACAAATTAAGTGATAATTGTATTAAATAATTTATTTAATTAAATACTTGATAAATATCATGATTCTATATCAATCTTATCTCCTAGAAATTATGAAAATTTCAAAATTAATAAAATAGGATAAGAATAGGATTTTATAAAAATCAACCTCTAGAAACCCTAATTTTCGAACAAATTGGGGAAATTGCTTAGAAATGTTCCAAAAATTTATTTTATGATATAATATTATTATATTTATGTAATTACTCATTAAAATAATATAGGTTATAAAAAGAATAATAGTTTGACAATTTATCCTTAGTTTCAAATTAGTTGTCGATAACTTTACTATAGTACATAGAAATGACCTTAATTAATTTTCCTATGATTTATTTTATCATCTAAGATTATTATTATGTCATATAGTTATTAATTAGAGAAAAATAAAATATTTGGCACATTATTATAATAAGGGCCGAAATATTTGACTTATTAGTGTGAAAATGAATGTAAATATCATGTTTTAATTAATGAAGGGTCATAATTATAAAGATAAGGTATATTAGGAGTAAAGTAGAGATGGTTATCAAATTAAACAAGTAACCTATGGTTTTAAATGATCATAGCCGAAAATTTTGACTTTATAATAAGGTTGGAAATATTTTTAAAACTCTTTGAAAATGAAATCTTATCCTAAGTTGAAAACTTTGACTTTTCAAATGAGATATTATTACATGATAATATTATAGTATATGATATAGAAAAAAATTAAAATTTATCCTAAGACTATAGAGGAGTTCGAAAATTACATAAAACATTATATAAAGTGATGATTTATTTATTTTATGATAAGTATAAGATACATAAATTAAATAACAAAATAACATAACAAACTATAGAATAAAATAAAATAATTGTATCATAAAGCTATGGAGGTGGCCGAAATTATTCAAGATAAGGAATGAGTTGTAAATTTTGATTTTACAACTAGATATGTTATAATTTCAAAAAGATAAGATATGATGAATAATTAAATTATAAAATAAGATCAAAAATGACTCATGGACAACTCATAGGGTTCGAAAATTAAGGAGATAAAGAGTTGTAATTTTGACTTTATATTAAGATATTTTATAAAGTAATGATTAAATGCACTTTATAACATCTATAAATAGGAGACCCCTTATACACCATATAACGAAAATCACTAAGAATTAGAGAAAAATAGAGAAAAAATAGAGAATGTTCCCAAGAGTTCTCTTCGATCGTAGTTTAAAACGTCAGAACGTCGATCAAAATCAACTAGAAGGTTAGAAACTCTACACTTCTTATTATTTTATGTAAAAATATTAGAAAATCATATGTGATATGTTTTGTTACATGCTTTCGAAAATTATGTGAAATACGTGAAAATTTTGTTATGTGTCGAAGTTATGAATTAAATATGTTCATATGACGTTTATAAGCATGTATTATGATTTTAATACAAAGTTAAGCATGTACTAAAAATATTATGATATGACCGAAATTAAGCATGAGGAATATGTTGATGTACATAAATTTTAATTGTGGTTTTGAACATGAAATAATAATAGTTATTCATGTTTAGAATTTTATGATTTTATGTGGAATTTCTTGGAAAATTATGGAATATTATGGGATAGTAATTTCGAAATTTACTAAAGCATGAAATATTGATGTACAAGTTATATATGATGAATATTATATCATATTATTAATAAAATATATTATGTAAAAACTTTTCAAAAATATATATATATATATGTGGAATTTTCGAAAATTATGGAAATGAAAAAATATGACATCTCGTGATACGTGATATGTGGATCATATGATATGATACGTGAAAAGTTGAGACGAGGAAAATACGATCGTGAATACGTAAAATATAAGTATACATTTAAGTTGAGAAGTAAAGTCAGTACGTAACAACGTTAGGTATGAAAATAAGATTCATACGTCACGCTGAATGGTTTGAACTGAGGAAGGAATGAAAAGATAGGATATTATATCTTTTCGAGACGCAATAAGTATAATAGTGGTTAAGGTATGAAAATAGGATCCTTGACGTTAAAAAGGATTGATGTAGTAACTCCGTTGTTTTCGGATCGATGATTATCAAAAAGTATAGCGATGTACTAAACCTCGTTTCTCACGTTGAAAAAGGGTCCTGCTCAGAGGAGAAAGAAGACGACAATTAATTTCTAGTGATGTAGGAACTTTAAGTTCCCGAGGTGGGCTTTCTTACCAAAAGCAATTACGAGCTTTTTGGAAAATGTTTTACTGTTATTACTTTCTTTGTTTTCGCAAATGATAAAGTACGATATTGTACGCCAAAATGTTTTATGTTTTGTATATGTCATTCGGGTTGCACTGGGCAATGAGAAAAGTATTACGAATTCGGATCCTAAGTCGGAGGTGATGGGGAATCTAGCTTAGGGTTGTGTACACTTCGACCACGAGCGGGTTACGGTCGGTTGTTTGACCTCTCCGAACCGTTCGCGGTCGATCATGCGTCCGGGTGAAGGGAGGCCTCCCCGTGGCGTTAATCCATATGCCGACTTGGAATATCGTTGAAAGAAAATGTCTGCTGCAGATAACTTCGAGAAAGTATGAAAATGTATTTAGTAAGCTGAGGCCTTTTCAAATAAAACCCTGTCTTATCGTGATGTAAGCGACACAATATTTCGTAAAGTAAAATATTTTCGGCATGTGTCCACTAAGTGCATCTTTGTACTCAAAGATATTTGTTTTAAATGCGAGTTAAGCGGTGATGAAACAGGAAGGGAGTTGAGCGGAATCTTTTTGTCAAGTAGTACGAAGTATTTTTGGTTCATAGGTCTTACTTTGTTTACTTTACATGCTAACTATATCATGACTAACTTCATAGGTATTTTGGAAAATGATAAAATATTTGATAGGCATGGGTCTTTTCAACTAAAATCCTCATGCGCTATCATGAGTAGATAATATTTTCTCTTAAGCTTTATGATTTTCGAAACTTATGTTTTGTGTGTTGATATTTTATCAAATAATTTATTTAATTGCACAAGCTTTAATACTTGATAAATATCATGGAATCAAGATCAATCTTATCTCCTAAATACCATATGAATTTCAAAATTTAGTGATTAATGGAAGAGTAGAAGAAATTTTTTTATTTAATTTCTAAGCTTATGATTTTCGAATAAAAAGGGGGAATTTTGCTAGATTTGTACAAGAAATTTAATTTATGATACAAGAGCATTATTATTTATATAATACTTCATTAAAATAATTTTATTTATTAAAGGAATGAAGATTTGATAATTTATTCTTATTTTCTAGTAATAATGCAATAATTCCTTGTTAGTATATAGAATTGTCACGCCCCCACTCCGGATAGCCCGGACTAGAGGGTGACTAATACTAGGAATAGTATTATAGGACAGAAAGGTTAAGATACAGGTACATATCAATTGTAAACTAGCATGCTTGAATGTAACATAATATGAAGTCTCACTCATTCAAAGGGTTTAGGTCATCAGACCCAAAGACTTACCATGATCTGATGGACCTTAATAGTTCAGAATAGCCAACGTAATGTAAAAGAGTTCAGAGTTTAGCAGAGGAAAGTGTGTGAATACATATGTGATGATATGTATTCAAGGTGAAAACCAAATTCTAAATAAAGCGGTCAAGGACACCGACTCCTCAACACATCCTCCATCATCACCATCGAGCTCAACCGCACATTCAAAAACAAATATGCAGGGCTAAGTACAAATATTGTACTCAGTGGACTCATGCCGAAAATATTTGATAATATTTGAATTACGCCGCCAATATCAAGGTAAGTCGAGCGGTTTTAGTTGAAATGCCTGTGCTTATAAATCATTTTCGTTCAGAACATCGCCGCCGAGCATTTTCTTGGTGTGTGATCCATATCCCGATATCATAATTCATCATAATGTCAAAGATCAAATGTTCAAACGCCGTGAAGGAGGCCTCCTCAACGACGCCGGAACCGCCGCGCCCACACAAAGACACTGTGATCCGTTCAGTGTACACGTTAACAATCATATCGCTCCAACCTTCACGCCAATCCTAGCGGGCATTAACCTCCGCTCAGACCCGATATTAATTTCATAAGAAGGTTGGGCCCGACCCAACAAAATTCATAACATATAGTTCCAACCTTCACGCCAGATAGGATCCACACAAAACAGAATATTTTTGGCAGGTAATATTGTAAACAGTTGATAAACAGTTGGAATAGTGTTGTACATGAATTCATTTGTAAAGAGTAGCAAAGTCACTGTTTGTTTGAAAAGGAAGCCCACCTGGACTATAATTCGTCGTAAATTGAGTCCTAGGTTTGTTTGCTTGTCAGTGCCCAATCGTCTCGTTCGCGTCCACACCTTTACGCAAAAGAGATATTTTAGTACGTTGTCACGCTTATCGAGACTCTCAAAGTCTAAGATAAATCCGATATTCTATATCGACATAAACTGAATTCCTTAATGAATTCAATACGCTTTCAAATACGTAATTCAATTGAATTGTTCGCGTTCTTCGAGATACGTTCAACTATTTCGGTTTAACCTTTCCGGTTTAAACGTTCAACGTATAAGTACGTTTCTCGATATAAGGATTTCATTTGTGAAATCTTTTCTTACTAATGAGGTATTATACTCAATTAGTACATCTTACGCATATTGGCGTATTTATCGAACGTATAATCGTACGTTTGACTTTAAAAGTCAACGAAGTCAACACTTTTGACTTTTAAATAGTAATTTCTTACCATTTTATTTTATAAATCGAATTTCGATCGATTTAAAATCGTAAAGTCCTATTTCTCGATTTATGACGTAAATCAAAGGACTTATAAATAATTTTCTCAATTATTAATCCTTAATAATATTTAAAACGTGTATTTTTGATTTAAAAACGTTATTAAATAAACGTTTGTCTCAAACATAGTAATCTATGTTTATAAAATTTTATAAAATCCAAATATGTCTAAATTAATTATTAGACATATATTTTATTAATAAACTGAATTAAAAAGGATTTAAAATCCTTATTAATAATCGAAAATTCTCGGTAATTGATTAAAAATTATCAATTGATTTTCTAAAATTTTCCTAAATTAATATAGTGTATTATTATACACTATGGTCCAGAATATGAATTAGTAACATCCATATGATATTGTTTGTCATTTATTAATATATATACATATATATGCTACGGTAATTTTGAAAAATTAGGGAATAATTGTCCAAAAATTCCCAAAATTGATATACACTTAGTATAATATCCCAATATTAATATATATCACAAAGATAACCTATAGTCCATCATAACCATTCATTCATGAATAACTAACAATACACACGGCATTTTCGAATTAATTGCCAAACAATTATCAAATAATTCCCAAATAATTAAATTCTAACATGATCAAACATTATATCATAACATTAACCAAACCAATTGAAATCATCACCATATGAGCATATAAGCTCTCGGCTTTTGATTATTTTGGTTTTGGTTTTCAAAATTCCAACAATTATATATTATGATTATATACTATAGTACAATAATATAATATCATTCAATCATCAAACCAATTGAATCATCACCTTGAAGAGCTTTGAAGCTCACGGTTTATTTGAAATTCAATGGGCATTTGATTTCCAAAAATTCTAACAATTATACACTATGTTTATACACTATAGTATACTAATATAATATCATAATATTTATCAAAACTAATTAAATCATCACCTTTAAGAGCATTGTAGCTCACGGTTTATTTGATTTAATATAGCATTTGATCTCCAAAAATTCCAACAAAATCATACAATACATAATCAATATACTAAAGCATTAATACACCATTGCATGATCAAAATAAAATCATACACCAACATACACATTTATAAGCTCACGGTAATATTTGAAAAATTAAGCATATGATTTTCAAAAATTCTAAATAAATCATAGGTCATATAATCAAGGTCCTAGAGCATTAATATGTCATTGTATGCTTGAAATAAAAATTATACACCAAGGTATACATCAAATAGCTCACGGTATTTTTAATAAATATAGCTAGGGTTCTTCAAAAATTCTAAATAACATACCATGGGTTCTAAACATATCATAGATCAATAATCCATCACTAAAAATACTTTAGAACAATCGGTCATTACAATATTATTTTATAAGGTTTTCGAAAATCATATTAAACAAGACTAGGGTTTCGAAAATTATATATATATGTTAGATCCATCCAAAAATTTAATATACATCACTATATGCTTATTCTAACATTTATTCACATATTTTTGAAAATAAAAATCATCAAGAACCATATTCATCCATAGATCATTCATAGAACATTTAAAACATACACAAATATATATAGCATTCGAAACACACATATAAATCCATATAGGTATACACTCGATTTTTCTTGCAAAATGTGAGATGAAATCGGTACTAGGGTCTTATTTACCTTGAAGATGGTATGGAATCACAAGAACAATGGAGGTATCAAGCTTGGTGAGGAAGAAATGAAGAAGAAAGAAGATGAAAACTTTCGAAAATGGGGGAGGAATGGCTCGGCTATGGCTGAAGGAGAGGGAGAGATGGAGAGAAAAATGAGAGTTCCAAAATGGGAATGATAGTGTATAATGAGAGTGGGGTGAAGAGGAAGAGTTTTATCCCTCTCTCTCTCTCTCTTTCTCGGCGCAATTTACACACATCCAATGGGGTGAATGGCAGCCCCATGATGAGGATGTAGTGATCATTAGGCTAGATTAAAAGGTGTGCATGCATTGGTCAATAGGGAGGTGATATCCCATGGTTGTTGGAGAAGGGGTGGCCGGCGCATCCTAGGAGTTTAAGGGTGGGATTTAATTTATTTTTGTACCATAATTGTCACGCCCCCACTCCGGACGACCGGACTAGAGGGTGACTAATACTAGGAATAGTATTATAGGACATCCGATCGAGACAGGTACATATCAGCGATAATTAGCATGCTTGATAGTTCGATATTACAATATCCCATGATTAAAGGTTTAGCCATCGGACCCAAAGATTAAGCGGTGATCGATGGACCTCAATAGTTCAAAACAATAAGCATAATGTAAAAGAGTTCGAGTTTAGCGGCGGAGTGTGTGAATACATATATGATGATATGTATTCGGTGAAAACCAAAACCTAAATAAGCGTCGAGGACATTGGACTCTCAACACATCCTCCATCATCACCATCGAGCTCAACCCGCACATTTAAAACAAACATGCGGTGGCTATACAAGAAATTGCGGGTGGACTCATGCCGAAAACATTTGATAATATTTGAATTACGCCAATATCGAGTAAGTCGCGAGGGTTTTAGTTAAAATGCCTCAGGCTTAAATCAATTCATTTTCGTAAACATAGCTCGCCGAGCATTTTCTTGGTGTGTATGGTCCGTATCTCATAGTCACAATTCATAACAATATTAAAAATCAAACGCGAGAGGAAGGCCTCCTTCTACGACGCCGCGCCGGCCGTAATCCGTCAAAGACACAGTCGCTCTCACAAACATATGTTAACATAGCAATAGTTCCAACCTTCACGCCAATCCTAGCTAGCATTTATCATCGAGCACGGGACCCGACATTTAAAAGGTTGGGCGACCCAAATGACATAACATGTCATAATATAGTTCCAACCATCGCCACAGCCCTACCCGGGCATAACAGATAGGATCCATACACAAAACAGAATATTTTTGGCAGGTAATGTAATAAACATTTGTCAATCAGTTGTAGAATAAGTACTGTAAATAGACTTATTTTGGGAAGAACAGTAAAATCATGTCTTAGTGGGGTAAGAAAAGGCCCACATTTTGAAGATAAGAAGCCCACCTGGACTATGGTTTGTTGTAAATCGAGTCCTAGGTTTGTTCGTACGTCAGAATCCAGTTGCCGCGTTTGCGTCCGCTTCTGGCGAGGCTTTTAAGCGTCGCTCAGTCTTTCGAGACTTTCAAAAGCTAAGATAACTTTGATATTTTATATCGATGTAAACTGAATTCCTCAAATGAATTCGATATGCTTACAAATACGTTATTTAATTGAATTGTTCTCGTTCGTCGAGATACGTTCAACTATTTCGGTTTAACGCCTCCGGCTTAAACGTTTTAACGTATGAGCACGTTTCTCGATATATGGATTTCATTTGTGAAATCTTTTCTTACTAATGAGGTATTATACTCAATTAGTACATCTTAGCGACATTGGCGATTTATCGAGCGATATAATCGCACGTTTGACTTTAAAAGTCAACGAAGTCAACTCTGGTCAACAAAGTCAACAATTTGACTTTCTAATAGTAATTTCTTACCATTTTATTTATAAATCGAAAATTCGATCGATTAAAAACGTATAGTCCCATTTCTTGATTTGTCACGTAAATCAAAGGACTTATAAATGACTTAGCATTTAAATAAACCTCTTAATAATTAAAGCGCGTACTTTCAATTTTAAAGCGTTAATAACCCAACGTTTGTCTTAAACATAGAAGCGATGTTTATATAATTTTTATAAATTGAAATATGTCCGAATATAATTAGACATATATTTTATTAATAAACTGAATTAAAAAGGATTTTAAAATCCTTTTTAATTATCAAAAATCTCGATAATTAGCTTAAAAATACCAAATGACTTTTGAAAAATTTTCTAAATTAATATAGTGTATTATTATACACTATGGTCCGAATATGAATTTATAAAATCCATATGATTTTGTTTGTCATTTATTAGTATATTTACATATATATATTTCGGTAATTCCATATAATATGGAATAATTATCCAAAAATTCCCAAAATTAATATACACATAGTATAATATCCCAACATCAATATATATGATTAATATAATCTATAGTCCATCATAAACATTCATTCCACATAAATCAATAATGCTCACGGTAATTTCGATTTAATTACCCAATAATTATCAAACAATTTCTAAATATTCTAATTAAATCATAACATGATTAAACATTATTATATTATGACATTGTAACATCATAATATCAACCAAACTAATTTAAATCGTCACCATATGAGCTTGTAAGCTCTCGGCTTTTCGATTTTATTTAGCATTTGGTTTTCAAAAATTCTAACAATTATATACTATACGCTTATATACTATAGTATAACAATATAACGTCATTTAATCATCAAAACCAATTAAATCATCACCTTATGCACATAGTGCTATCGGTTTTGATTTAAATTAGGTATTGATTTCCAAAAATTCTAATAATTATACACTATGTTTATACATTATAATATAACATTATAACATTAAAACATTCATCAAAACCAAATTAAATCATCACCTTTCGAGCAATAGCTCTTGTTTTTTTTATTTAACTTTAGTATTTGATTTCAAAATTTCAATAATTTCATATAACACATAAATAATATACTAAAGTATTAATATATCATTGGATGATCAAAATAAAATCATACACCAACATTCCATGTATATATGCTCACGGTATTTTCAAAATTAAACATATGGTTTCCAAAATCCTAAATAAATCATAGAACATATAAACAATACATTAAAGCACTAATATGTCATCACACTACAAGAATTATGCTTTCGTACCACACATCATGTAATCACGCATTAAGTCTAAAGTGGTCTATTATACTTTATGTAAACAACGTGGGTGGTGAAAGCGTGGTCTATAACCATATTTTAAGCGGTTATAGGCACAGGCTTAGAGGCCGCGTGGTGCTATTAGCGTGGTTTTCATATTATAGGCGGGGTTAATTCGTGCCATTATTAGCATATAAAATTTTATAGGCAATGACTTTAACCCACGCTGTTTTCTCGTGTTGATTAAATACCGGGTGCGTTAACCGCGTGGTCTATCGTCTCATTAGCCACGAAAGGAATGAAAGAAAATGAAAAAAAAAATATCTCTTTCTCACTCTCAAACTCTCGGTACCCTCCCCAGAACCCAATCTCTCCTCTCTTTTTCCCTTTTTTCTCCCCTTCCCTTTGTTTCTACTGCCGCCTCCCTCCCTTCACCCCCTTCCTGCCGCCGCTGTCCCCTTCTCTTTGCTGCTTTCTGCCGATCTCCTACCTCCCTCTCTCGCCACCTGCCACCGCCGACCTCCCTCTCTCGCCACCATCGCCGCCGCCGCCGACTTCCTCTCCTTCTTCCACCACCACCGCCGACCATCTCTCCTTCTGCCTTCACCACCGCCGCCGACCTCCTCTCCTTCTTTCACCACCACCGCCGACCCTCTCTCTCTCCGAACTCACATACACACTGGAACACCCTCATACATTTTTTTTCACAAAGAACCCACTCACGCACATACTCCTCCTAACCATAACACACCACAGCAAAGCTAAACAAGTGTAGAGAGAGAAAGAGAGACAAATCAGATGAAAATTTCTTTTTTTAATGCTGTTAGGCTGATTACTTTCCTATTATTCATTAACCAGGTAGATTCTTCTCTAAGGTTGCCGTTGAAGATCCAGGACAAAAGCTGTCAAGTTTTCCAGGTATCCTGTACCGCATACCGTGAACATTTGCCCTCTTGTGAAAGAAGAAAAGAATTGCCCTCTTGTGAAAGAAGAAAAGAATTGCGAACCAGGTATCTTGATATCATTCATTCTGCTCACTAATTTTCTGGAATTACACTTTCAGGGAGGAAATGTTGGCCACCTGCATAAATTGCTGTTAATAGAGTCAAGCTCCCAGGTACTCCCTTCAGTATGGATGTCCACTGTTTTAGGCCCTGTCAATTTTATTCTCGGTTTAGGTCCATAGAGTCAAGCTCCCATTGAGAATACACCATTGGACATACTAGTTTGTAGGATATGCATGGACCATTAGTGCCACTTTTTTGAAAATTGTGGCTAACAAAAATATACTAGCCGTGCTTAATATGAAACAGAAATTAGACTGTATGATGTTAATAATACATGAAAAACTGGATTTCAGTTGAGCTTCTCGTTTCTTCAATGAGACAAATGAGTACTTTCTGAAAGTTGTTAGTTTCCCATTCCCCATTCGTTTCTCACACTTTTGAAGACTGATACTATGTGTGAGGAGGAACAATGCCTTTTTGTTAGTAGTCTTCCTTTCCCATTGACGTTGTATGGAGGACTGTTACCTTATTGTTTTTAGTCTTCCTTTGCCCATTGAAACTGTGTAATGTTGTATTGTGGCGCTTGGGTTTTTCTTAGAATATTTCATCAACTTTTATCTAATATTTTAGGTACTTTACGTTGGAGATCACATCTATGGAGACATTCTGCACAGTAAAAAAGTTCTTGGTATATTATCTACTATCTCCTTCATTTTCATATAAGAATTTTCCGGGTTGTCATATTCATATTGACTGCAGTACATTTGCTTTATCTAGATTCATTGCAAAAGGAATAACATTATAATTGATTTATGCTCAACTAACAACATTTTTTTTAAAAATCTTGTAAGTGATGTCATCTATTTCTTGTGATGTGAGAATTTGTTCTAGTGGTGCCTGACAATATGTAAAATTGTAAATCTTTAGAATACTTTCATGAAAACCTTGTTTATGGAAAAATATCTAGCTAGGACTACTTCATTTTGTCCTCAAGAAAATGCTGGCCAGTGGTTATATTAGCCTGAAGTGAAATAGTGAATTGCTGTTTAGATTTAAAGCGGTATATTCCTCCACCATTTAGCTTCATTAACCTCTCTGAGTTTGTGGGTGTCTAAATTAATAAGAAGCATATAGGTTAAAGATGCTGATATATTATGTTAATTTCTGAAGTTTGATTTAGGAACATTATCATCTTGCAGGATGGAGAACAATGCTTATTGTTCCTGAGCTTGAGAATGAAGTAGAACTTCTCTGGAAATTAAGAGAAACTCGCAAGGTATATATTCCGCTTCTGGTTTTGGCATATCTTATAGCTGCAGTATCTTATACGTTTGTAGATGTCTCATGCGTATTGAAATTTGGGCTCAACTCTGCGTTTTGTGTTTGTGTAATCTGGAATATCAGAGGATATACTCATTTTAGTAGTAGTATAAGAAAATTATGTGTACAAATGACACTGTGATAGTTTGTTTAAGCCATGTGCTTTCCTACATGTGAAATGGAATTGAAACTCATACAGTTTTGAACTACCGAGTTCGTTTTCAGGCACAAAAGAGTGGCTTTTCTCGACACTGATGTCGGGCAGATAGAGTTTACTCCTCCTGGTCTCCTAGCACTAACTGTTATTGATAAAATAACTCCAGGTACCTACTTGTGTTTGTTACTTCAAGTTTCTGTTAAGGAGTTTGTTTCTTGGAATAACTTCATTCTCATACCTGTCTTCCTGTTTGGTATTAGATTTGACAATTCCGTGCCTGAAAACTCCTGCAAGGTATGGTGCTTTAATTTCATTAGTATTACTTTGACTTTTGTATTGAGTGAAACCTATGTCCTTTTCTTATTCATTTCCAATGCAAACTTAATAGTTATAAATATGTAGGGTGTTATTGATCCATGTTGCAAATCCAGAATTTAGCCTGGTGAAACAGGCATGTGAGATTGCATTATTGCCTGATTATGGGGCATTAATTCTTTTAAGCTGGCTTCTTGATGGAGTTCTTTTATGAAGTTGGTTTAATTAAAATAAATGCTTCCTTGCCTTTATGGAAGCAACATCTTACTCTTCTGACATTTTTTGTTGAAAAATTTAGACATAGATGATACAACTATGAAGTTACTTATGAGAATCGTTTGACTTCTAGTTCTTTTAGCATGCTTTTTTATTTACTTATTATGTTAATTTCTTAAGTTTGATTTAGGAACATTATCATCTTGCAGGATGGAGAACAATGCTTATTGTTCCTGAGCTTGAGAAAGAAGTAGAACTTCTCTGGAAATTAAGAGAAACTCGCAAGGTATATATTCCGCTTCTGGTTTTGGCATATCTTATAGCTGCAGTAATTTATTAAGGGATTTGCTAACCACTATGATAACCAGTGCTGTGGATGGGTATAATATGAGCCCAAATTTTCTTATACTACTACTAAAATGAGTGCTTTTTGTCTAGGTTATCAGTGTTCCTGATAATAGAACTCCAAAGCATTCACACCGTGACAACATTCAGGTATCCAGAGCTGAGTTTGCCTCATTTGAAATATCTGTACCTTTTAATTTTACCAACAGGTTGTTTTAGATGTCACTGATTATTAATCACACATTTTTGTTCATAATATTTAGTTAACTCTGTCCATTAGTATTAATTTTTCCTTTACAAGTTTCAATACTTCTTGATTTTGAGGTATCTTCAAATTTAAACAATTCTAAGGGGCACTAAATTTGATATGATATTTTTGTTCTATTCAAGCATATAGAAAAATGTCGATATTTTAATTATTCCGTGGGGATGCGTCATATCCAAGTGCTAGCATTCCAGCTAATATAATCATCACTGGCAGCTTGTAGGTTGCTCACTGTATCTTATTTTGACATGCAGATGGAGAGGCGAATTAGATGATTGATGTTGGAGCAGAGATGGTGAAATGAAAGGTTCAAGATGGTGAAATTGATGTTTTGTAGACGAATTTAATTAGCTAGGTAGACAATATTTGTTGTGCTACAATTGTTGATTGATGATTTTCCAGTTATATAACGTTTATGTATTGTCTTGATTTTTCTATTTATGAGACAATATATATTTTATATCTATTTTGTATTATTGTTTTTTAATGGCAGAAACATGTATTTTGAATTATATAACAAATAAATAAATAAATAAATAAATTTATTTCGTTGACTGATGAATAGATAACGGGCTTCTCCCCGTTGCCTATTAATATATAGACAACGGGGATGTCCGCGTGGTCTAAAACACAATAGACAACGGGGTTTAACCATTGTATAAAGCTAGAATACCGTTGTCTATAACAACATAGACAACGGGTAAACCCACGTTGTCTATGATGCTATAGACAACGGGGAATATCCATTGTATATTACAAGGTCCCCGTCGTCTATAACATGATAGACCACGGGGATTTACCCGTTGTCTATATTGTGATAGACCACGGGGATTTCAGCGTGGTCTATGTCAACTACAATAGACCATACCTTGATAGACCATGGGGTTTTAATAATAGACAACGGGATTCCCGTGGTCTATAACCAAAATTCTTGTAGTGTCATGAGCTTAAAATAAAATTATACATCATGATACATATTAAGAAGGCTCACGGTATTATTATAAAAATACCTAGGTTTTCTAAAATTTTCAAATCAAAACCATGGATTATAAACATGATAATAAACAATAATCCATTCCCAAACTAACCAAGAAGCAATCGATCATCATCCTATGATTTTGTAAAGCTTTCGAAAATTATCTCAATCATGCTATATGATTCGAAAATCCTATATGTACACTAGATCTATTTCAAAAATTCCGTATACAAACATCAATGCTCATCTAACCTATATTCTTATATATTTTCGAAATTAATATCATCAAGAACATAGACATAACCATAGTTCATGCTTAAGAACACTTAAACACATATAAAAATTTCAAAACACACACATAAACATATATGAACATGCTCGATTTTTCTTGAACAAAGGGAGATGTATTCGGTACTTAAGGTCTCTATTTACCTTGGAATGATATAGATTCACAAGAACAATGAAGTTATCAAGCTTGGTGAAGGGATGGAGAAGAAATGGAGAAGGAGAACTTTCAAAAATAATGGGGAGTTTGGCTCGGTTCTTGGTGAAGAAGGGATGGATGGAGAATAATGAGAGAGTGTAGAGTGTTTGAAGTGTGTATTGAGTGTAATGGTTTGAAGAGGAAGAGTCTCCCTATAATATCTCTCTCTCTCGATTTTTCTCCCTTGAGTAGATGAAATCTGCGACGAATGATGGGGATATAGTGATCATTAAGGCTAGGCTAGAAAGGCTCTTCATAGGTTGGTCAAAAAAAGGTGCTCTCATGCTTGTTCTCGAGGCCATAGTCGGTAGCATGTGTGTGTGTTTAAGGGTGGTATTTGATTTATTTTTGTACCATAATACAATGTATTAATCACATGATCATAGATATATAATCAAGTCATTAAAATAATTAAATCCAACATATAGCACTTATTCGAAAATCTGGATGATAATTAGGAAAATAGGAATAAAAATATAAATCACACCTATTATTGATACTCATGTAATTTTCGATCATACATATCATAATATATGATTTAGATATTAAATAATAGCATAGGATAAAATTATAGCATTAATATATGCATATGAAACCCTAATTTTAAAAATTAGGTTTCGAAAATTATATATGCATATTATCGAGTTTAAATGCTCCAAAAATTGATTTTATAGCTTAATAACACTCATATATATTATAACATATAGTTTAGATACCATATGATAATTTAATGGTGTCATTTCATGTGAAAAACCATAGTTTATAAACTTAGGGTTTTCGAAAAATTGATTCAAAATATCAATTTTAATAGCTAAAATTCGATTTAATAATTAATAATGCTGTAATTATATAAAATAATAATAGGAAATTAATTATTATAATTTCCTGAGCATTAAACTCATTTTACAAAGCGTCTCAGGCGTTGGCGTTAACGTTCAAAACGTTCAAAATCGACTCATCTCAAAATGGTCGTAGTAAGTTCATACTTACTTTATAAAATATGTCCCTTTTAATAAAGGAATTAAGATGGAAATAAATTCCAAGCTCTACAGCTCAGAGATTTCCATAAAATGCTGACGTTCGATACGCGTTTGACGTTAAAAAAAAATACTGTCGTATCATTTCATAAATTTCATCCTTTAATTCACAATCCTTAGTGAATCATAAAAAGGAATTCGTTATAACGATATCGCATCGAAATCACAATATTCGATGTCGTAAAAATTTATATACGGCAAAACCCTAATTACGGGTTTAGAATACCGTAATCGTACGCTCGTTTCTTTGGAATATTACATTCCACCCCCCTTACGAAAAATTTCGTCCCGAAATTTGTATACCTTTAGAAAAACAGATCGGGGTATCGTTCTTTTATCGCTTCTTCAAGCTCCCACGTGGCTTCTTCGTCGTGGTGGTGTCCACGACACTTTGACTAACGGAATTGACTTGCTCGTAGTTGTTGGACTTTATAGTCGAGGATTGCCATTGGTTCCTCTTCGTAGCTCATGTCGGGCTTGAGAATCACGTCGTCTTGGTGGATCACGTGCTTAGGATCTTGAACGTATTTTCGCAATTGCGACACGTGAAAAACATTATGCACATTCCCTAGGTTTGGCGGAAGAGCCAACCTATAAGCTACTGGACCTATCCTCTCTAGGATCTCATATGGTCCTATAAAGCGGGGTCTCAACTTCCCTTTTAGTCCGAATCTGACGATCCCCTTTGATGGAGAGACCTTAAGAAACACTTTGTCTCCATCTTCAAATCGTAGTTCGGATCTACGCGTATCAGCGTAAGATTTTTGCCTATCTTGAGCCTCTTTGATTCTTAGCCTAATTTGTCGGACGATCTCGATCATCTCGTTCACTGCATCAGGCCCTATAACTTTTCTCTCACCGACTTCATCCCAATAAAGCGGTGATCTACACTTTTGCCATCTGAGGCTTCGTGTGGGGCCATGCCGATCGTCGCTTGGTAGCTATTGTTGTAGGCAAACTCAATCGAGGTAAAATGTCTCCCATTTTGCACCTCGATCCAATATTCTTGTTCTAAGCATATCCTCTAACGTTTGGATCGTTCTTTCGATTGCCCGTCGGTTTGTGGATGAAATGCCGTCTTGAAATTGAGTTTAGTACCCAATTCTCTCGCAAACTAATCCGAATCGATGTGAATTTGGAGTCTCGATTAGAGGTAATAGATTTTGGCACTCCATGTAATCGTATAATTTCCTTAACGTCTGGTGAGCGATTTATCGGATCCATAAGTGCTTTGAATAGGTGAAAGTGAGCACTCTTGGTAAGTCTATCCACAATTACCCATATGGTTGTGTTTCCTCTTTTCGATTTGGGTAAGCTTGTAACGAAATCCATCGTTATATCGTCCCATTTCCACTCGAGGATTTCCAATGGTTGCAACTTTCCGTAAGGTCGTTGATGTAGCGCCTTCACTGTTGGCAAACAAGGCGGCGTTCTCTGAAAGAAGCTATGTCTCGTTTCATGCCTTCCCACCAAAACTTTTCCTTGGTCTTGGTACATTTAGTCTTGCTGGGTGGGCGGTGTAGGGTGTATCGTGAGCCTCGCTCGAGATTTCATTTAAGTAGCTCTGCGTCGTCGGGGACGCATATCCTACCTTCAAACAATAAGTCGTTATGCAGCGCCTCTCGGAAATTCTTAAATCCTTGGACCTTATTCTTTGTCGATCTTTTCTAACTTTTCCTCCATCCTTTGTCTCTCGACAATTTTTTTCTTAGATCGGATGTCGGTGTGAGTGTAGCGATCTGACTCTGGTGTCTCGGGTGGTTCAACCAGTTCAATCCTCATTCTTCCAAACTCTTCAATGAGTTTTCCTCTTGAACAAAGAGACATCCTAACTTGGTATGGTTCTTACGACTCGGCGTCGACTACTACATTCACTTTGCCCGGGTGATAGTTAATACCACGGTCGTAATCTTTCACTAATTCGAGCCATCTTCTTTGTCTCATATTCAAATCTCGTTGTTCGAAGAAATACTTCAAACTTTTATGGTCCGTGAAGATCTCACATCTCACACCATAGAGATGGTGTCTCCAAATTTTCAGCGCATGAACTACAGCTGCTAATTCCAAATCGTGGGTGGGGTAGTTCAGTTCGTGGGGTCTGAGTTGTCGGGATGCATAAGCTATCACTTTTCCTTCTTGCATTAAGACACAACCCAGTCCAGTCTTAGATGCGTCTGTATAGACTACATACCCTTTGTCCGCTTCTGGGACTGCTAGAACTGGTGCACTGGTCAATTTTTCCTTGAGTATTTGGAAACTCGTCTCGCACTCATCAGTCCAATTGAACTTGATTCCTTTCCGGAGTAGCTGGGTTATTGGCCTTGCAATTTTGGAGAATCCTTCGATGAATCTCCTATAGTAACCGACTAATCCTGAAACTTCTAATCTCGTCTTGAGTCTTTGGTGATTTCCATTCTGCCGCGGCCTCTACCTTGGGTGGATCTACTTTTATACCTTCAATTGAGACACGATGTGTCCAAGGAACATAACTTCCTTCACCGAAAACTCGCATTTGCTAAACTTAGCAAAAGTCTTTCGTCTCTCGAGGCTTGTAGAACCGTTCATAGATGTTCCCTATGATCCTCTTCATTCTTTGAGTAAATAAGGATATCATCTATGAAGACCAAAACAAATTTATCCGAAATGGGTGAAATACTACATTCATGAGGTCCATGAATCGGTGGTGCATTGGTTAATCCGAATGGCATAACTATGAACTCATAGTGGCCATATACGGTTCGAATGCGATCTTAGGTACATCCTCGGACCGTATTTTCGGTGATGGTATCGACTTAAGATCAATTTTCGAGAATACACCGCTCCTCGCAATTGATCAAGCGGTCATCAATTGCAGGTAAAGGGTATTTGTTCTTTAGTGTCATGTTATTTAGTTCTCTATAATCGATGCACGTCCTCAAAGAACCATCCTTCTTCTTGACAAACAAAGCAGCGCTCTCCAGGTGAAACACTCGGCTAATGAAACTAGATCCAAAGCTCTTGGATTTGGATTTTCGGATCCTCCAACTCTTTTGGGGCCATCCTATAGGGCGCCGACCTTGGGGCTGATCAGGGCTCCAGTCGATGGTAAACTCTAGTTGTCTGTCGGGAGGTAGTCTGGTAGATTCTCGGAAATACCTCCAAGAAAATTCTTGGACAACTTCAATGTCTTCTACCCGCGCTTGAACTTATCCTCTTCGTTCAAATAAACAAGGAATGCATGGCATCCTTTACGGTTCATCATCCTCTAGCTTGTAGTTCGGATCTGATCGGGATTCTTCTTCCCATGCGATCCGGTGGAAATCGTAGCTTCTTGTCCGAGAAAGTGAAGCGAAATTTTCCTTTCCTTACATAGAATCGTGGAATGATTCTTAGCTAACGATCCATTCCTAGGATTATGTCTACATCATCCATGGGTATTATGTTTAGATCGTTAGCGGAACTTGAGTGATCTAATGTCGACTCTAGGTTCGAGCAAAAATCTTGTCTTGATCGTAATCCCTCCTATAGGCGATGAGATTCTCATATCACGGCTTGACCTTTCGGACCTAAGGCCCGGCATTTCTCGCATGATTTTGCAATAAAAGAATGCGGCACCCGTGTCGAACAATCTATAACGGGTAGGTCGGTAGAACTCCCATACACGCCGAGTTTCCTGGTTTTGTTAGTTCGCCTCTATGCTGGCGTAGGCTCTGGCCGGTGAGGGTGACGGGCGTTGGTCCTTGTTGATTCGGCGGCTATTGCACGGCTTATTCTTTGTCATTCTTGGCGTTGTCACGGTGGTTGCCGCCTCTGTTGTTGTTGGCGATGGCTGCCACTGCGGTTCTGGGGTTGTTGTTGTGGTTCTGCCGCCATTGTGGTTCTTTGCACCACTCTTTGGGTTGTTGCCATTAGATTCTTTGGGGTTGAGGTTGGGCCATTGTGGCGGCGGTGAAAGGTTGTATAGCCCTTAATGGTGAGCATTGCCGGTTGGTTCGGTCTTATATCCGAGCGTGACCTTTGAGCAATTGTTGGCGTAATGCCCGTTTGCCCCTTAACATAACATGATTCACCACGTTTGCCGTGCACACTCCTTGTGTGCTCTATGGCATCTAGGGCATTGAGGTGCCCTCAGCTGTTCATCTGGTCCCCTTGCGGTGGAGCATAAGCTTCTCTTCGGCTCTGTCCTTGCTTTGCGTGTTTCCTTGCCACGGGCGCTTGTGACTTGCGTCCCGTAGCTCCGCGGTTGTTATTCTGCGGTTGGGTTCCATTTCCTTTTTCTCTATCCAGCGCATTGTGTGTGCGAGGCGACACCGACTTATTCTCGGACATGGCGCCTCAATATCTAAAGCTCGTGCGAGAGCTTGATGTAGGATAGGTCTCCATGGCTGGCAAGAGACATCGTATCTCCATTCTTAGCCACGACACGAACTTTTCCGACATTTTCAAGTCGGTGTCCACGATTCTGGTGCATATCTCGACATCTCATGACGCGATCATAGTCGGTCACGATCATCCTTTCTTGTTTTAGCGGGAAAAATTCACGCTCCTTCTTCCTCTTATAGCTCTTGGGGATGTCTTCTCATCACTCCCTCTTGAAGTCCTCCCATGAGAACTCCTCAGGTTGCTCGTGATAAGGTCTTCTTTCGGCCTCCCACGAAGTCGTTGGTCCTATCGGTGGAAGGTAACCTGACGACCTTTCTGTGCCGTGCATCTTAAGAAGGTAAAAATCCGTTCAATGGCCCTAACCCGTTGCTCGGCTTCTTCCGGGTTGCCTTTCCCGTTAAAGGCAGGAGGTTACATCTTAGAAATAGTTCTTCGATCTGCGATCGGGTTGAGGTGGAGGGGTGGTTGGGGAATGTCCTCGCTTCTTGCTCGGGGTTCTACCCTTCCTCTCGGCCTTCCCGACCTCGACCTCGGGTTCTCGCTCGGATTTCTTCTCGGAGGCATCTTTGCTATAGAAAACAAGTAATCATTAGGCACTTATTCTTTTCACAACCCAACATACACCAACACTATTATGGCCTTATTGTAAAACGATTCTAAACAGAATATATCACTCTTAACAAACATAATTTGCCGCAAAAGCCCTATCAGGGTCATGTATATATATATCAAAATTTCTGCCATAGGCAGGATGTTCAATACCAACGGTTATACGGAAAACATAAATCCCGGCCTACACGGCCTTCCAAAAGTTAAGGTTTCTAAATCCATCACAAAATTTTAAACATAGGAAAAGGAAAACAACCGAAGCTCAAACACAAAAAAAAATATCTCCTTAAGCTTCATCAGGGTCTACATCATGCGTCCTCCCACTGTCCGTCCTCCTCGGGATCTTCTTCCTCCTCTGAGTCGTCCTCGCTGTCAGAAATGTCCATGCGGGGTAGTCCTCTGGATGGTCCCGCTCCATCGCCTTCCACCATCGGTATGTCCCTCATGGGGTTAAAGTCTTCATCGCCGTCTGACTCATAGTCGTGACGGATCGGATTGTAAGTATAGCGGATTGGGCTATACCCATCCGATCGTCTATCACTCTCATCCGTCTTGTCAAGCGAAAGTGCTCATTGGCGATGCAGGTGCGGCCATGGGTGGTGGAGGTGGTATCGGTGGGCGTCGGGGTGTCAGCGGTGGGGTGGGAATCGAGGCTCTCCCAGGCTCACAGGCGTCTTTGCCTCTCTCTAAGCGGGGCCTTCCCTCGTCGAGGAATGGAGGCCTGGTGGGTCAATCTGCCTCGGAACCTCTGTGTATAGCCACTCTGGCGACTCATCCCGCCAGGTATACTCTCGGGGAGGGAGGTAGGGTCCTCTCGGTGCTACCCGTAAATGCTGTACACGTAAGTCAGGTGACTCACGAATCTAGGCAAATCTCCCACCAAGTCATAGCGCCCATTGCCGGTAGATGTAATCCACGACACTTCCCGGGCATAGTCCTCCCAATCACGGGGAGTATGGCTGGGAGGCGTCGATGCCATCATAACCGATGAGCACCGTGAGCTCGGGCGTCTCTCAAAGGCGGAGATAGTATGGGAACTCGCCCAAGTCTCTCCGGCACACATCCAGCTAGGCGATAAATGCTCATTACCTCCTCGGGGGTGGTGCGGTCAATCCTCCTCCGAGCAATGTATCTCATCCCCTCCATACATCGCGATCAAAACTAACATAAGTCGACTATCGTCTTCTCAAAAGCAAAAAGGATAACTTAAACATAACGTGAAGCAACTAGGTAAGGGTCAAGCAAATCTATAAGGTAGGCAACATCATAATGTACAATAAATACCACAACTTACCTTCTTAGTCTTACCCAAACGTATACATAAGCGATAACATCTTAATATATGCTACGAGATCCTTGTCTTATATCAAACACTCGAACTAGAGTTCAACGGACTCTATCGTATTCTGGAGACAGAATTAGGGATTCTGTTCTTCATAACAAATGAAGATCAGTGCGTTAGAGTACATAAGTGAAAACCATGCGTAAATCGAGTCTAACGAGAGATCTAGCTAAAACAAATTTACTGCGCAGTGCAGGAAATTTGCGCGATCGTCCAAAATGTAAATCGAGGCGTATGTCGACGTGTCGTCTACCATTTTCGGGTTTTTAAGTTGAGGCTGAACATTCTGAAGCCGTAAGTGTCGTCCATGTCATGATTTGTGTCGATGCTTACTCATGTCGAAGTAGTGATGAAGTGTCGGCGTTGTTCATCTTCGAGTTGAGGTCGTCGCTTGTTCATCCTTCTCGCTCGTCTTTCGTCGTTCGAGCTCGAGGTCATCATCACTTTCATTCTTCCTATCGTTCTTTGTTCTCGTAAGGAAAAAGAAGTTCATACTTCTATGTTCTTTCACGATACATGAGCATGCTCCTTAGAGTCTAGGTTCGTCTTATGATAACATATCGTTCATCATAAACAAAATTTTGAAAGTTGGAATAAGGTCTCATTTGAAAATTTTGGAAATATGATTTCAGCATAACAATCATAATCAACTCATATACATATCAAAAATGGATTTATTCATCCCATGTTGATCATTCAACTAGTACCACCATGTACTTTCATCTCAATACTTGAGAACTTGCATTAGTTTAACTAAAGGTATTTTGGAAAAAATTCTTGCTCAACTTCCAAATTTTTTTTATAATAACATAACCTTTCAAAATTTCTTCCAACTTGCTCATCATGTAGAAATTTTCCATTTCATGAGTTTGAGAAAGAAATGTAGTTACCTTTTTCCCGGTTGAGCTCGATGTGATGGAGTGTTGAGAGGTCGATCAGAATTTCTAGAAGTCCGATAACTTCGATCTAGACTTAGAATAAAAGGATTTGGGTTTACAAAGAGCAAAAGCGCTCTGATACCACTCTGTCACGCCCCCACTCCGGACGACCCGGACTAGAGGGTGACTAATACTAGGAATAGTATTATAGGACATCTGACTGAGACAGAGGTACATATCAACGATAATTAGCATGCTTGATAGTTCGATATTACAATATCCCATGATTAAAAGGTTTAGGCCATCGGACGAAAGATTAAGCGGTGATCGATGGACCTCAATAGTTCAACGATAAGCATAATGTAAAGAGTTCGAGTTTAGCGGCGGAAAGTGTGTGAATACATATATGATGATATGTATTCAAGGTGAAAACAAAACCTAAATAAGCGATCGAGGACCTTTGGACTCCTCAACACATCCTCCATCATCGCCATGAGCTCAACCTGCACATTTAAAACAAACATGCGGGGCTAAGTACAAGAAATTGCACTCGGTGGACTCATGCGAAAACATTTGATAATATTTAAATTCATTTGCCAATATCGAGTAAGTCGCGAGGGTTTTAGTTAAAAATGCCTTGTCTTACCAAATCATTCGGTTAAGTAAACATAGCTCGATTCGAGCATTTTCTTGGTGTGTATGGTCCGTATCTCATAGTCACGATTCATAACAATATTAAAAATCAAGCGTCGAGAGGAGGCCTCCTTCTACGACGCCGTGACGATCGTAATCCCGTGCGGCACGGTCGCTCTCTGAGCATATGTTAACATAGCGATAGTTCCAACCTTCACGCCAATCAGCCGGGCATTTATCATCGGCGGGACCCGACATTTAAAAGGTTGGGCGACCCAAATGACATAACTTTGTCGTAATATAGTTCCAACCATCGCCACGGCCTACCGGGCATAACGGATAGGATCCATACACAAAGCGAGAATATTTTGGCGGGTAATGTAATAAACATTTGTCGATCGGTTGTAGAATAAATGCGTAAATAGACTTATTTTGGGAAAAACGGTAAAATCATGTCTTAGTGGGGTGAAAAGGCCCGCATTTTGAAGATAAAGCCCTTTGGACTATGGTTTGTTGTAAATCGAGTCTAGGTTTGTTCGTCGTCGAGAATCCGGTTGCAGCGTTTGCGTCCACGCTTTACTGGCGAGGCTTTAGTGCGTCATTTCGAGTCTTCGAGACTTTCAAAAGCTAAGATAACTTTGATATTTTATATCGATGTAAACTGAATTCCTCAAATGAATTCGATATGTTTACAAATCGTTATTTAATTGAATTGTTCTCGTTCGTCGAGATCGTTCGACTATTTCGATTTAACGTATAAAACTAAGCGTTTTAACGTATGAACACGTTTCTCGATATATGGTTTCATTTATGAAATCTTTTCTTACTAATAATTATTATACTCAATTAGTACATCTTACAGCGTATTGGCGTATTTATCGAGCGTATATAATCGCGTTTGACTTTAAAAGTCGGCGAATTGACTACGGTCGACAAAAGTCGACAATTTGACTTTCTAATAGTAATTTCTTACCATTTTATTTATAAATCGAAAATTCGATCGATTAAAAAGCGTATAGTCCCATTTCTTGATTTGTCACGTAAATCAAAGGACTTATAAATGACTTCATTTAAATAAACCTCTTAATAATTAAAAGCAGCGTATTTTCGATTTTAAAGCGTTAATAACCCAACGTTTGTCTTAAACATAGAAGGCGATGTTTATAAAATTTTATAAATTAGAAATATGTCCAGAATATAATTAGACATATATTTTATTAATAAACTGAATTAAAAGGATTTTAAAATCCTTTTAATTATCAATCTCGATAATTAGCTTAAAAATACCAAATGACTTTTGAAAATTTTTCTAAATTAATATAGTGTATTATTATACACTATGGTCCAGAATATAATTTATAAAATCCATATGATTTTCTTTGTCATTTATTAGTATATTTACATATATATATTCGGTAATTCCATATAATATGGAATAATTATCCAAAATTCCCAAAATTAATATACATAATATAATATCCCAACATCAATATATATCATTAATATAACCTATAGTCCATCATAAACATTCATTCCACATAAATCAATAATGCTCACGGTAATTTCGATTTAATTACCCAATAATTCTCAAACAATTTCTAAAATTCTAATTAAATCATAACATGATTAAACATTATATTATGACATTGTAACATCATAATATCAACCAAACTAATTTAAATCGTCACCATATGAGCTTGTAAGCTCTCGGCTTTTCGATTTTATTTAGCATTTGGTTTTCAAAATTCTAACAATTATATACTATGCTTATATACTATAGTATAACAATATAACATCATTTAATCATCAAAACCAATTAAATCATCACCTTATGCACATAGTGCTCTCGGTTTTGATTTAAATTAGGTATTTGATTTCAAAAATTCTAATAATTATACACTATGTTTATACATTATAATATAACATTATATCATTAAAACATTCATGAAACCAAATTAAATCATCAGCTTAGGCAGCAATAGCTCTTGGTTTTTTATTCAACTTTAGTATTTGATTTCCAAAAATTCCAATAATTTCATACAACACATAAATAATATACTAAAGTATTAATATATCATTGGATGATCAAAATAAAAATCATACACCAACATTCCATGTATATATGCTCACGGTATTTTTCAAAAATTAAACATATGGTTTCCAAAATCCTAAATAAATCATAGAACATATAAACAATACATTAAAGCACTAATATGTCATCACAAGATTAAAATAAAATTATACATCATGGTACATATTAAGAAGGCTCATGGTATTATTATAAAAATACTAGGGTTTTCTAAAATTTTCAAATCAAAACCATGGATTATAAACAATATAATAAACAATAATCCATTCCCAAACTAACCAAGAAGCAATCGATCATCATCCTATGATTTTGTAAAGCTTTCGAAAATTATCTCAATCATGCTATATGATTCGAAAATCCTATATGTACACTAGATCTATTTCAAAAATTCCATATACAAACATCAATGCTCATCTAACCTATATTCTTATATATTTTCGAAATTAATATCATCAAGAACATAGACATAACCATAGTTCATGCTTAAGAACACTTAAACACATATAAAAATTTCAAAACACACACATAAACATATATGAACATGCTCGATTTTTCTTGAACAAAGGGAGATGTATTCGGTACTTAAGGTCTCTATTTACCTTGGAATGATATAGATTCACAAGAACAATGAAGTTATCAAGCTTGGTGAAGGGATGGAGAAGAAATGGAGAAGGAGAACTTTCGAAAATAATGGGGGAGTTTGGCTCGGTTCTTGGCTGAAGAAGGGAGGGGATGGAGAGAATAATGAGAGAGTGTAGAGTGTTTGAAGTGTGTATTGAGTGTAATGGTATGAAGAGGAAGAGTCTCCCCCTATAATATCTCTCTCTCTCGATTTTTCTCCCTTCAATTGGATGAAATCTGCAGCCAAATGATGGGGATATAGTGATCATTAGGCTAGTGCTAGAAAGGCTCTTCATGGGTTGGTCGAAAAAAGGTGCTCGTGCTTGTTCTCAAGGGGTAGCCGGCGCATGTGTGTGTGTTTAAGGGTGGTATTTGATTTATTTTTGTACCATAATACAATGTATTAATCACACATGATCATAGATATATAATCTGAGTCATTAAAATAATTAAATCCAACATATAGCACTTATTGAAAATCTGGGTGATAATTAGGAAGAATAGGAATAAAAATATAAATCACACCTATTATTGATACTCATGTAATTTTCGATCATACATATCATAATATATGATTTAGATATTAAATAATAGCATAGGATAAAATTATAGCATTAATATATGCATATGAAACCCTAATTTTAAAAATTAGGTTTCGAAAATTATATATGCATATTATCGAGTTTAAATGCTCCAAAAATTGATTTTATAGCTTAATAACACTCATATATATTATAACATATAGTTTAGATACCATATGATAATTTAATGGTGTCATTTCATGTGAAAAACCATAGTTTATAAACTTAGGGTTTTCGAAAAATTCAATTCCAAAATATCGAATTTTAATAGCTAAAAATTCGATTTAATAATTAATAATGCTGTAATTATATAAAATAATAATAGGAAATTAATTATTATAATTTCCTGAGCATTAAACTCATTTTACAAAACGTCTCTGAGCGTTGGCGTTAACGTTTCAAAGCGTTCAAAATCTACTCATCTCGAAATGGTGGTAGTAAGTTCGTACTTACTTTATAAAATATGTCCTTTTAATAAAGGAATTAAGATGGAAATAAATTCCAAGCTCTACATTTCGAGATTTCCATAAAATCTTTGGCGTTCGATCTGCGTTTGGCGTTAAAAAAATATTGTCGTATCATTTCATAAATTTCATCCTTTAATTCACAATCTTAGTGAATCATAAAAGGAATTCGTTATAACGATATCGCGTCGAAATCACAATATTCGATGTCGTAAAAATTTATATCTGACAAAACCACAATTACGGGTTTAGAATACCGATTTAATGTTTTAATCTTTCGTTTCTTTGGAATATTACAATAATACAATGTATTAATCACACATGATCATAGATATAAAATACTGAGCCATTAAAATAATTAAAACATCTTATAGGCATATATTGAAATATCGATGTAATATTCGAAAAAGCGAATATCGATTACGGTATTACGAGCGTAATTAGGGTTTTGCCGTATATTATCTTTACGACATCGAATCTTGTGACTTGATAAGATATCGTTATAACGAATTCCTTTTCATAATTCACTAAGGATTGTGAATTAAAGGATTGAAATATTACGAAATGATTAAATCGATATTTTTAACGTCAACAGCGTATCGAGCGTCGACTTTTCATGAAATTTTACGGCGGTGAAGCTTGGAATTAATTTCTATCTTAATTCCTTTATTAAATGGAATATATTTACTTAGTAAGTATGAACTTCTGCGACCATTTTGAGATGAGTCGATTTGAGCGTTTGAGGCGTTTTGAGCGTTAACGTCTGAGGCGTTTTGAAAAATGAGTTTAATGCTCGGAAATTATAATAATTAATTTCCTATTATTATTTTATAATTACAGTATTATTAATTATTAAAATCGAATTTTCAGTTATTAGAATTCGATGATTTAATATTGAACTTTTCAAAACCCTAAGTTTATAAACTTTGGTTTTCACATGAAATGACACTATTAAATTATCATATGATATCTAAACTTTATAATATGATATATATGAGTGTTATTAAAAATCGATAACAGATTTTTATAAAATTCGAAATCTTACTTTCGAAATTAGGGTTTTTATTTCTCTAAATGTGTAATAATTATATCCTATGCTATTATTTAATATCTAAATTATATATTATGATATATATGTGTATAATTGATCGAATTGGGCATGAGTATCAATAATAGGTGTGATTTATAATTTTTATCCTATTATTCCTAATTTTCGATCGGTAATAGCAATGTGTGCATATATTATGTTTTAATTATTTTTATGACATGTATTATATATCTATGACCTATAATATGATTAATACATAGTATTATAGTGTAACAAAAATTAAATCACACCCCTTGAACCCCCGTGCTTGGCGCCGCTAGAGACAAGCATGCTCTCTTTTCAAATTCTACCCAATGCATGGCTTACCTTTTGCTCTAGCCTATCATCACAAAATCCTCATCATTTGGCTGCATTGATTCTCCTTCTCCTTGGCAAAATCGAGAGAGAGAGGCTTAGAGGAGTAGGGACTCTTCCATTCACCCCACTCCTAACTATACACACTCAAACAATTTGAACACACAAAACACTCACTCTCTCCCCAAAATCTGCAAAGGCAGAGAGCTCCACCCTCTCATTTCTCAAATATTTTCTTCTCTTTTCTTCTCCATTTCTCTCCACCAAGGTTGATACCTAGCATTGTTCTTGTAATTCCATACCATATCCAAGGTAAATGAGACACAAAAGCTTTGACTTTTATCATCTTTGTTCAAGAAATAATCGAGCATGTTCATGTATGTTATATGTGTGTTCGAAATTTTTATATAAGTGTTTAAGTGTTCTTGAGCATGAGCTATGGTTATGTCTATGTTCTTGTTGATTTATTTTCAAAAAAATATGAGAATATATGTTAGATGAGCATAGGTGTTGTATATTAAATTTTGGATTGGCTAGCATGTGTACATGATTTTTCAACCATAGTATGTGTTGTTATGATTTTGAAAATCTTATAAAATGTGTAAAATGTTTCATGAGGACCGAATGCTTCTTAGCACATTCTAAGCATGGATTATTGATGTATAATATGGTTAGAACACATAGGATATTATTTAGAAATTTTAGAAAACCCTAGGTATTTTTTTTATAAATGCCGTGAGTTTTAAAAGTATGTACCTTGATGTATAATTTTATTTCAAGCATCTGATGACATATTAGTGCTTTAGAACCTTGATTATATGTTCTATGATTTAATTAAAATTTTTGAAAATCATATACTTGATTTTACAAAATTACCGTGAGCATTTAAATTATATAGGTTGGTGTATGATTTTATTTTTGAACATGCAATGGTGTATTAATGCTTTACTATAGTGTATAAACATAGTATATAATTGTTGGAATTTTTAAAAATCAAATACCATTTTTTTTCAAAAAAGCCGAGAGCTTGTAGCTCCATATGGTGATGATTCAAATGGTTTTGGTTGATGTTATGATGTTACAATGTTATAATATAATGTTTATTGATATTGGAAATTATTTAGAATTTTTAGAAATTATTTACTATTTATTTGGTAATTACCCTATAATTACCGTGTGAAATATTGTTATATATTGAAATAAATAGTTATGATGAACTATGGGTTATGAGAATATTATATACTGATGTTGGGATGTTATAATAGGTATATACCAATTTTGGGAATTTTGGATGATTATTCCTATTTATTGGAATTACCATGAATATTTATATATGTATATATATAAATAAATAGAAAACAGTGTTATATGAATTTCATAAATTCATATTCTGGACCATAGTGTATAATAATACACTATATTAATTTAGAAAATTTTCAAAGATCATTTAGTATTTTTAATCTAATTATCGAAATTATCGATAATTAATAAGGATTTTAAAATCCTTTTTAAAACAGTTTATTTATGAAAATTTACTAAATTAATATTCTGGACAGTTTTCTAATATTACAAAATTTTATAAACATAGATTGCTATGTTTGAGACGAACGTTCATTTTGTAACGTTTTAAAAACCAAAATACGCTTTTAATTATAAAAAAAAGAGTTATATAAAATGCGAAATAATTATAAGTCTTTGATTTACAAGATAAATCGAGGAATAGGACTTTACGTGTTCAAATCGATTAAATTCGATTTATAAAGCAAAATAGTAAGAAATTACTATTTAAAAGTCAAAATCATTGACTTTGTTGACGATGTTGACCGTTGACTTTTGAGTCAAGCGTGCGATTATCGTTTTAAATCGTCGATGCGGCGTAAGATATACTAATTGAGTATGATACCTCATTAGTAAGAAAGGATTCCATAAATGAAATCCATATATCGAAAAACGTACTTATACGTTGAACGTATCTCGAGGAACGAGAAAAGTCAATCGTATACGTATTAGAGACGTATTGAATTCACTAAGGAATTCAGTCTCACATCGATACGAAATATCAAAGTTATCTTAAGTTTTCGTAAGTCTCGATAGACTTGAGCGACGTACTAAAGCCTCGCTTTTTCGTAAAGGTGTGGACGCAAACACAACGACGGGATTTTGGACGAACGATCGAACCTAGTACTCTTACAACGAACCGTAGTCCAGGTGGGCTTTTCCTTCTTATCTCAAAAATGGGCTTCTTGTTTTCAAAAATATGACCTTACTGTCATATCAAATAAATTTACTTGACACTTATACTACGATTGTTTATCAAATGTTTCTTGCATTACACGCGAAAAAATATTTCGTTTTGTGTATGGATCCTATCTGTTATGCGGGTAGAAATTGTGGAATAGTTGGAACTATTATATCAATTGTTGTGGTAGCATGACCTTTTTAATGTCGGGTCTGTGCTTGGGATGATAAATGCACAGCTAGGATTGGCGTGAAGGTTGGAACTATCTGTTGTGTTAACATATGCTTGCAGAGAGTGATGTGTGTCTTTATGCGGGATTACGGCGGTCACGGCGTCGTAGATGGGAGGCCTCCTCTCGGCGTTTATTTAATTATTATTATTATGTATTGTGACTATGAGATACGGACCATACACACACGAAAATGCTGGCGGCTATGTTTCTGACGAAAATGATTTGGTAAGCACAAGGCATTTTAACTAAAACCACTTGTGGCTTACTCGATATTGGCGGTAATCAAATTCTATCAAAATATTTTCGGCATAAGTCATTTGAGTGCAATTTCTTGTACTTAGCCTGCATGTTTGTTTTAAATGTGCGGGTTGAGCTCGATGGTGATGATGGGGGATGTGTTGAGAGTCTAGTGTCCTTGGCGATTTACTTGAATGTTTGGGTTATACCTTGAATGCATATCGTCGTATATGTATTCACACACTTTCATTGCTATACTCTAAACTCCTTTATTTATGTTTTATGTTATGAACTATCGAGGCCCATCGGATCGGGCGAGTTTTGGGGTCCGATGGCTAAACCTTTCAAAAACATTATAACATCACCTTATATTACGCTCGAGCATGTTAGTTTATTCTTATGCATCTTTATTTTACCGCGTAATTCCTAAAGTACTACTCCTAGTATTAGTAGCCTCAGGTTCGGGTTGGTCGGATTGGGGTCGTGACAGTGGTATCGAGGCGCTTTTGCTCTTTGAAAAACCAGACCTTTTATCTAAGTCTAAATCGAGTCTTTGGACTTCTAGAAACCTCTTGACTCCTCTCAACACTCCATCGCATCGAGCTCGGCCGGGAAAAAGGTAGCGCATTTCTTTCTCAAACTCATGAAATGGAAAATTTACGCATGATGAGCAAGTAGAGGAACTTTTGAGAAATTTTATTATTTTGAAAATTTTTGAAGTCGAGAAAGAAATTTTCCAAAATTTTGAATTGAACCAATACAATTACTCGGTATTGAGGTGGAAGTGTATGGTAGTATCGAGTTGAATGATCAACATGAAACGAGCAATTCATTTAAAATGTATATGGATTGGTCATGTTGTCTTTTGAAATCATACTTCCAAATTTGCAAATAAAACTTTACTCTCCGACTTTCAAAATCTTATTTATGATGAATGATATGATATCATGAGGCGAACTTAGACTTTAAGGAGCATGCTCACATATCGTGAAAGAGCGTAGAAATCGAACTTCTTTTCCTTATACGAACAAAAAGCGATAGGAAGAATGAAAGTAATGATACCCTTGAGCACGGACGATGGAAGGCGGCGAGAAGGACGACGAGGGCGACCCCAACCTCTAAGGTGAATGGCGTCGGCACTCCATCATCACTTCGACACAAGTGACCAGCAACACGAATCACGACATGGGCGTCACTTACGGCTTCAGAATGTGCAGCCTCGACTTAAGAACCGAAGATGATAGGCGTATTCGTCGACATACACCTTGAGTGATATTTTTGCACAATCGCGCAAATTTCCTGCACTGCGCAGTAGATTTGTTTTAGCTAGATCTCCCTCGTTAGGACTCCGATTTATGCATGGTTTGCACCTACGTACTCCTAACGCACTGATCTTCATTTGTTATGAAGAACAGAATCCCTAATTCTGTCCCCAGAATACGATAGAGTCTGTTGAACTCTAGCTTAAGTGTTTGATATAAGACAAGGGTCTCGTAGCGTATATTGAGATATCATTAGCTATATGTATATGTTTGGGTAAGACTAAGAAGGTAAGTTGTGATATATATTGTACATTATGATGATGCCTACCTTATAGAATTGTTAGTTCTAGCCTAGTTGCTTCCGTTATGCTATCCTTTACATTTTAAGATGGCGATAGTTGGCTTACGTTAGTTTTCTTTTCTTTTACCGTGGCGGATGGAGGAGATCGCTATATCGCTAGGAGGAGGTAGGACCTCATGCCCCACCGAGGAGTTGATCGCACCTATAGGGAAAGTTGGATGTGTCGGGGAAGACCTAGGTGAGTTTACGGCGTACTACCTTCGGTTGTGGAGGCGCTTGAGGCTATGGCGCAACCGACTACGATGGCATCAAGAGACTCTAGCTATACTCCCTTGTACAGGATGGTTATGCAGAGAGGTATCGGAGACTACATCTATCGCATTCCCGAGGTTATGATTTGATTGGGGATGCGCCTGGGTTCGTGAGTCACGACTTACGTGTCTGATATCTATGGAGCCGCGCGATGGGACCTATCTCCTCCACGGGAGTACACTTGGCGTGATGAGTCGCGAGTGGCTGTACCTTGAGGTTAGAGGCAGGTTGACCCGGTGATACCCCCATGCCGAGTGGGCGAGGTAGGATGTCTGAGGTGGATAGGCGGCACGCCACAGAGCCTTGGGAGGCCGTGTTGCCACCGGCGATTTTGGACACCGATCGTCGCCACTACCGCCTCTACCACTGCATCCGATCCACCACCCGAAGGCGAAGAGCCCTTCCGCGAACAGCGCGGATGAGGTATTAGATACCTTCCACGGATATGACCCGACCCGGTATGCTACGGTCCGATCCGCCACAACTTCGACTTATCGGTAGCGGATAACTTTGGACCTCTGCGCGACATACCGATGATGGAAACCGGTGCGGGACCATCAGTGCGACCTCGTGAGGGCGATTCGGATGAGGAAGGCGACTCGAAGAGGAGGAAGACCACGAGGAAGGCAGCGGAGTAGGAAGGAAACTCGTGGAGACCTTGGCGATGTTTTAATTAGAATCTGTTTTGTTATGACTAGCATGTGTGCTAGCTTTTCCTTTATTTCAATACCATGGTTCTAAGACTTGGATTTTCTTTGGCCATGTGGGCCCGAACCCTTGCTATTTCAATTTTCTATGATTCTCTATGTTAGACACCGTGTTTTGACAAACCTTGGTTATCTATCCACATATATTTTGACCCAGTGGGGCTGTTGTTGACAATTGTCTATCTATGGATGAATTGTTTTACTCTTATATCGCTTTAAGGAGAAGCTATGAAAACCTTATTTTGTTAAGTTGTAGCGTTTAATAATTAACAATGGTATGTTTTATATAGCGAGAATGCCTCAGAAGAAACCCGAAAGAGAACCCGGAGGTCGAGGAAGACTAGAGGAAGGGTAGAATCCCGAACAAGAACGAAGATAATCCCCAACCCGGCCTCCACCTCGGCCCGATCGCGGGATCGAAGAAGCATTCTTGAGGCAAAACCCTCCTGTTTTTAACGGAAGGGAGCCGGAAGAAGCCGAACAATGGGTTAGGGCCATTGAGCAGTTTTCACTTTCCTAAGGTGCAGCACGGGAAAGGATGTCGTGTGTTACCTTCCACTCATCGGACCGGTGACTTACGGTGGGAGGCGGGAAGAAGACCTTCTGGTGAACAACTAGAAGAGTTCTCGTGGGAGGATTTGAGAGAGGCATGCGAAAAGTATATCCCCAAAAGTTATAGGGGAAAAGAGGCGGGAATTTTTCTGCTAAAACAAGAAAGATTATCCGTAAGCCGACTACGATCGCACTTCTGCGAGATGTCGAGATATCTTGAGATCTGGTAGACACCGACACGAAAATGTCGGAAAAGTTCGGTCGGTGAGAATGGAGATCGCATGTCTCTTGCCGACCATGGAGACCTATCTTACAGAAGCTCTAGCACGAGCTTTGGATATTGAAGCGACTATGGCGAGAATAAGGCGATGTCGTCTCGGGCACGGAAGTCGGATAAGGAAAAGGGCTGGGAGCCCAACCGCGGGAATAACAACCGCGGAAACTATGGAGAAGCAAGTCGCTGGCGCCGTGGCGAAACCCGTATGCGCAGGGACAAAGGCTGGAAGAGAGCGGCTCATGCTCCACCGTGAGGGACCACAGGACGATCGAGGCACCTCAATGCCCTAGATGCCATAGAGCACACGGGGTGTGTGCACGGCAAGCGTGGTTAGCTGTTACAAATGCGGGGTGAGCGGGCATTACGCGATAATTGCCCGATGTCACGTTCGGATGGAAGGCGAACCAGCGGGCAATGCTCGGCCATTGAGGCTATCTGACTTCAGCCCCAACCACCGCGGCGGTTCCGGCCCCAACCCGGCAACTCGGTGGCAAACACCCGGCCTCAACAACAACAACTCCGGCCGCGCGCGGTGGCGGCCGCCACGACAACAAATCCGCAGCAGCGGTGGCGGCGACCACCGCCACCACAGCAAGCGGCGGCGGCCACCGCGCCAGCGCCGGCGGCGGCGGCAACAAGCGAGCGGCAACCGCCAAATCAACAAGGACCGGCGCCCGTCGGCCTCGGCCGGCTCGGGCGAGCCTCGCCTGCGCGGGAGGCGAGCGAGCGCAGAACCAAGGAAACTTGGCGGTATGGGAGTTCTTCTCAACCTACATTATAGTCTTGTTCGATCGGGTGCCGCATTCCTTCATTGCAAAATCATGCGTGAAATCTGAACCTTAGGTGCGAAAGGTCGAGCAGGATATGAGAATCTCATCGCCTATAGGAGGAATTATGGCCGTTACACATTTACGCTCGAACCTAGAGTTGACATTAGGATCACTTAAGGTTACGGCTAATGAACTAAACATAATACCCATGGACGATGTAGACATAATCCTAGGAATGGGTGGTTAGCTAGGAATCATTCCACGATTCTCTGTAAGGAAAGGAAAATTTCGTTTCACTTTCACGGACAGAAGCTACGCATTTCCATGGGATCGGCATGGGAAGAAGAGTGCCGATAGTGTCGACACTACAAGCTAGGAGGATGATGAACGGAAGGGATGCCATGCATTCCTTGTTTATTTAAATGATGAAGATAAACCCGAGCACGGGTAGAAGACATTGAAGTTGTCAGGAATTTCGGACGTGTTTCCAATCTGCCGGGACTACCTCCTAACGAGACAACTAGAGTTTACCATCGACTTGGGCCAGGATCAGCCCGGTGTCGAAGGCACCTATAGGATGGCCCCAAAGGAGCTAGAAGAGTGAAAATCCAAATCGAGAGCTTACGGATGCAGGATTCATTAGACCAGTGTTTCACCTTGGGAGCACTGTTTTGTTTGTTAAGAAGAAGGATGGTTCTTTGAGGATGTGCATCGACTATAGAGAACTAAATAAGATGACTTTGAAGAACAAATACCCTTTACCCGAATTGATGACCTGTTTGATCAATTGCGAGGAGCGGGTGTATTCTCGAAGATTGATCTTAAGTCAGGATACCACCAACTGAAGATACGGCCTGAAGATGTACCGAAGACTGCATTCCGAACCAGATATGGCCACTATGAATTCATAGTTATGCCATTCGGATTGACCAATGCACCAGCCGTATTCATGGACCTCATGAACAGAGTATTTCATCCATTTTTGGATAAGTTTGTTTTGGTCTTCATAGATGATATCCTTATTTATTCAAAGAATGAAGAGGATCATAAGGAACATCTACGAACGGTTTTGCAAACCTTGAGAAATGAAAGACTCTTTGCTAAGTTTAGCAAATGCGAGTTTTGGCTGAAGGAAGTTATGTTCCTTGGACACATTGTGTCTGCTGAAGGTATAAAAGTAGATCCAGCCAAAGTAGAGGCCGTGCAGGAATGGAAATCACCTAAAACACAGCACGAAATTAGAAGCTTCCTAGGATTAGCTGGTTACTATAGGAGATTCATCGAAGGATTCTCCAAGATTGCAAGGCCAATAACCCAGCTACTCCGGAAAGGAATCAAGTTTAATTGGGTGATGAGTGCGAGACAAGTTTCGAGATACTCAAAGAGAAATTGACGGTGCACGGTTCTAGCGGTCGAAGCGAGACAAAGGATATGTGGTCTATCCGGCGCATCTAAGGCTGGGTGGGTTGTGTTTTGATGCAAGAAGGAAAAGTGATAGCTTACGCATCTCGACAACTCGGACCCCACGAGCTGAACTACTGACCCACGATTTGGAATTAGCGGTGTAGTTCATGCCCTAAAATTTGGAACACCATCTCTATGGTGTGAGATGTGAGATCTTCACGGATCATAAAAGTTTGAAGTATTTCTTGAACAAAGAGATCTGAACATGAGACAAAGAAGATGGCTAGAATTAGTAAAGGATTACGTTGTGGTATTAACTATCACCGGGCGAGGCGAATGTGGTGGCGGCGCCTTGAGTCGTGAAACCATACCAAGTTAGGATGTCTCTTTGTACTGAGAGGAAAAACTCGTTGAAGAGTTTGGCGGGATGAAGATTGAACTAGTTGAACCACGAAACAATTGTGGTGTCGCTACACTCACGCGACCTCGATCTAAGAAGAGAATTGTCGAGAGACAAAGTTGAGAAAAGTTGGAAAAGATCAGAAAGATTAAGGTGCGAAGGATTGAGAATTTCAAGAGGCGCGGATAACGCCTTATTGTTTGAAGGAAGGATATGCGTTCTGACGACGGCGAGCTTGAGCGAAATCATGAGTGAGGCTCACGATACACCTACACCGCCCACCCGGTAGTACTAAGATGTACGGGACACGAAGGAAAATTTTTGGTGGGAAGGCGTGAAGCGAGACATAGCTTCCTTGTAGAAACATTGTCTTGTTTGCCAACAAGTGAAGGCTTTACACCAGCGACCCTATGGGAAGTTACAACCGTTGGAAATCCCGAATGGAAGTGGGACGATATAACGATGGATTTCGTTACAAGCTTACCCAAATCGAAGAGGAACACGACCGTATGGGTAATTGTGGATAGGCTTACCAAAAGTGCTCACTTTTACCTATTCAAAGCACTATGGATCGATAAGTTGGCCGTTGTATGTTAAGGAAATTATGCGACTACATGGGTGCCAAAATCTATTACCTCGATCGAGACTCCAAGTTCACATCCAGTTTTGGATTAGTTTGCGAGAGGCGGGTGCAGATTAAACTTGATCTGACATTCCACCCACAAACCGACGGACAATCGGAGAGAGCGATCAAGCAGCTAGAAGATATGCTTAGAAGCGTAATTTTGGATCGCGGTACAAAATGGGAAGATATTTTACCGCTGATTGAATTTGCTTACAACAACGGTTATCAGCGACGATCGGCATGTTGTCTGAAGCCTTGTATGGCGAAGTGTAGATCACCACTTTATTGGGATGAAGTCGGTGAGAGAAAAGTCGTAGGGCCTGATGCGGTGAGTGAAATGATCGAAATTGTTCGACAAATTAGGATGAGGATAAAGAGGCTCGGAGACAGGAAATCTTCTGACGTCTGGCGTAGATCGAGCTCTGGTTTGAGGATGGAGACAAAGTATTTCTTAAAGTCTCTCCATGAAAGGATTGTCGGGTTTGGCACGAAAGGAAAGCTTAGACCCGTTACATAGGACCTTATGAGATCTAGAAAGGATAGGTCCGATGGCTTATAGGTTGGCTCTTCCGCCAAAACAGGAAATGTCCATAATGTTTCCCGTCTCACGATTCGAAAATCGTTCACGACCCAAGCACGTGATTCACCAAGGCGGCGTGATCCTCGGGCGGACATGAGCTATAAGGAAGAACCCGCCATACTTGACCACAAAGTTCGGCAACTACGAGCAAGTCGATTCCGTTAGTTAAGGTCTTTGTGGAGGCACCGCAGACGAAGAAGCCACGTGGGAACTTGAAGAAGCAATGAGGAAAAATACCCGACTTATTTTTCTAAAGGTATACAAATTTGGGACGAAATTTTTTGTAAGGGGTGGAATGTAATATTCAAAAAAGCGAATATCACGATTACGGTATTACGAGCCGTAATTAGGGTTTTGCCGTATATTATCTTTTACGACATCGAATCTTGTGACTTGATAAGATATCGTTATAACGAATTCCTTTTCATAATTCACTAAGGATTGTGAATTAAAGGATTGAAATATTACGAAATGATTCGTCGATATTTTTAACGTCAAGCAGCGTGTCGAGCGTCGACTTTTCATGAAATTTTACGGCGGTGAAGCTTGGAATTAATTTCTATCTTAATTCCTTTATTAAATGGAATATATTTACTTAGTAAGTATGAACTTCTGCGACCATTTTGAGATGAGTCGATTTGAGCGTTTGAGGCGTTTTGAGCGTTAACGTCTGAGGCGTTTTGAAAAATGAGTTTAATGCTGGGAAATTATAATAATTAATTTCCTATTATTATTTTATAATTACAGTATTATTAATTATTAAAATCGAATTTTCAGTTATTAGAATTCGATGATTTAATATTGAACTTTTCAAAACCCTAAGTTTATAAACTTTGGTTTTCACATGAAATGACACTATTAAATTATCATATGATATCTAAACTTTATAATATGATATATATGAGTGTTATTAAAAATCGATAACAGATTTTTATAAAATTCGAAATCTTACTTTCGAAATTAGGGTTTTTATTTCTCTAAATGTGTAATAATTATATCCTATGCTATTATTTAATATCTAAATTATATATTATGATATATATGTGTATAATTGATCGAATTGGGCATGAGTATCAATAATAGGTGTGATTTATAATTTTTATCCTATTATTCCTAATTTTCGATCGGTAATAGCAATGTGTGCATATATTATGTTTTAATTATTTTTATGACATGTATTATATATCTATGACCTATAATATGATTAATACATAGTATTATAGTGTAACAAAAATTAAATCACACCCCTTGAACCCCCATGCTTGGCGCCACCTAGAGACAAGCATGCTCTCTTTTCAAATTCTACCCAATGCATGGCTTACCTTTTTGCTCTAGCCTATCATCACAAAATCCTCATCATTTGGCTGCATTGATTCTCCTTCTCCTTGGCAAAATCGAGAGAGAGAGAGAGGCTTAGAGGAGTAGGGACTCTTCCCATTCACCCCACTCCTAACTATACACACTCAAACAATTTGAACACACAAAACACTTCACTCTCTCCCCCAAAATCTGCCAAGAACCGAGAGCTCCACCCTCTCATTTCTCAAATATTTTCTTCTCTTTTCTTCTCCATTTCTCTCCACCAAGGTTGATACCTAGCATTGTTCTTGTAATTCCATACCATATCCAAGGTAAATGAGACACAAAAGCTTTGACTTTTATCATCTTTGTTCGAAATAATCGAGCATGTTCATGTATGTTATATGTGTGTTGAAATTTTTATATAAGTGTTTAAGTGTTCTTGAGCATGAGCTATGGTTATGTCATGTTCTTGTTGATTTATTTTCAAAAAAATATGAGAATATATGTTAGATGAGCATAGGTGTTGTATATTAAATTTTTGGATTGGCCTAGCATGTGTACATGATTTTTCAACCATAGTATGTGTTGTTATGATTTTCGAAAATCTTATAAAATGTGTAAAAATGTTTCATGAGGACCGAATGCTTCTTAGCACATTCTAAGCATGGATTATTGATGTATAATATGGTTAGAACACATAGGATATTATTTAGAAATTTTAGAAAACCCTAGGTATTTTTTTATAAATGCCGTGAGTTTTAAAAGTATGTACCTTGATGTATAATTTTTATTTCAAGCATGCAATGACATATTAGTGCTTTAGAACCTTGATTATATGTTCTATGATTTAATTAAAATTTTTGAAAATCATATACTTGATTTTACAAAATTACCGTGAGCATTTAAATTATATAGGTTGGTGTATGATTTTATTTTGAACATGCAATGGTGTATTAATGCTTTACTATAGTGTATAAACATAGTATATAATTGTTGGAATTTTTAAAAATCAAATACCATTTTTTTTCAAAAAAGCCGAGAGCTTGTAGCTCCATATGGTGATGATTCAAATGGTTTTGGTTGATGTTATGATGTTACAATGTTATAATATAATGTTTATTGATATTGGAAATTATTTAGAATTTTAGAAATTATTTACTATTTATTTGGTAATTACCTATAATTACCGTGTGAAATATTGTTATATATTGAAATAAATAGTTATGATGAACTATGGGTTATGAGAATATTATATACTGATGTTGGGATGTTATAATAGGTATATACCAATTTTGGGAATTTTGGATGATTATTCCTATTTATTGGAATTACCATGAATATTTATATATGTATATATATAAATAAATAGAAAACAGTGTTATATGAATTTCATAAATTCATATTCTGGACCATAGTGTATAATAATACACTATATTAATTTAGAAAATTTTTCAAAGATCATTTAGTATTTTTAATCTAATTATCGAAATTATCGATAATTAATAAGGATTTTAAAATCCTTTTTAAAACAGTTTATTTATGAAAATTTACTAAATTAATATTCTGGACAGTTTTCTAATATTACAAAATTTTATAAACATAGATTGCTATGTTTGAGACGAACGTTCATTTTGTAACGTTTTAAAAACCAAAATACGCTTTTAATTATAAAAAAAAGAGTTATATAAAATGCGAAATAATTATAAGTCTTTGATTTACAAGATAAATCGAGGAATAGGACTTTACGTGTTCAAATCGATTAAATTCGATTTATAAAGCAAAATAGTAAGAAATTACTATTTAAAAGTCAAAATCATTGACTTTGTTGACCAATGTTGACTTCGTTGACTTTTGAGTCAAGCGTGCGATTATCACGTTTTAAATCGTCGATGCAGCGTAAGATATACTAATTGAGTATGATACCTCATTAGTAAGAAAGGATTCCATAAATGAAATCCATATATCGAAAAACGTACTTATACGTTGAACGTATCTCGAGGAACGAGAAAAGTCAATCGTATACGTATTAGAGACGTATTGAATTCACTAAGAATTCAGTCTCACATCGATCTGAAATATCAAAGTTATCTTAAGTTTTCGTAAGTCTCGATAGACTTGAGCGACGTACTAAAGCCCATTTTTTCGTAAAGGTGTGGGCCTTGAAACACTGCGACGGGATTTTGGATGACGATCGAACTAGTACTCTTACAACGAACCGTAGTCGGTGGGCTTTTCCTTCTTATCTCAAAATGGGCTTCTTGTTTTCAAAATATGACCTTCTTGTCATATCAAATAAATTTACTTGACACTTATACTACGATTGTTTATCAAATGTTTCTTGCATTACACCGAAAAAATATTTCGTTTTGTGTATGGATCTATCTGTTATGCCGGGTAGAAATTTGTGGAGATAGTTGGAACTATTATATCAATTGTTGTGGTAGCACCCAACCTTTTTAATGTCGGGTCTGTTGGGATGATAAATGCACAGCTAGGATTGGCGTGAAGGTTGGAACTATCTGTTGTGTTAACATATGCTTGCAGAGTATTTGTGTCTTTGATGCGGGATTACGGCGGTCACGGCGTCGTAGATGGGAGGCCTCCTCTCGGCGTTTATTTAATTATTTATTATTATGTATTGTGACTATGAGATACGGACCATACACACCAAGAAAATGCTGGCGAGGCTATGTTCTGACGAAAATGATTTGGTAAGCCTGAGGCATTTTAACTAAAACCACTGTGGCTTACTCGATATTGGCGGCGTAATCAAATTCTATCAAAATATTTTGGCATAAGTCCTTGAGTGCAATTTCTTGTACTTAGCCTGCATGTTTGTTTTAAATGTGCGGGTTGAGCTCGATAGTGATGATGGGGATGTGTTGAGGAGTCTAGTGTCCTTGGCGATTTACTTGAATGTTTGGGTTATACCTTGAATGCATATCGTCGTATATGTATTCACACACTTTCATTGCTATACTCTAAACTCCTTTATTTATGTTTTATGTTATGAACTATCGAGGCCCATCGGATCGAGGCGAGTTTTGGGGTCGATGGCTAAACCTTCAAAACATTATAACATCACCTTATATTACGCTCGAGCATGTTAGTTTATTCTTATGCATCTTTATTTTACCAGCGTAATTCCTAAAGTACTACTCTAGTATTAGTCGCCCTCAGGTTCGGGTTGGGGATTGGGGTGGTCTATGGGGAAAATTGGGGAAGGGAGAGTTTTGGGGTCGGAGTGTTTGAGTGAGTGAGAGTGGATGAAATCCTCCCACATATCCCCTATGTCTCGGCTCTCTCACTTGCACACAAGAGACTCTTCACCTTTAATATTATTTTATACACTAGTGGGTATCTAATCATGAGTGTCTTTACATAAAATATATCTTGAAAATAGCTAATATATCCCACTAATGGTTGAGTTAATATAAAATATATAAATCACATAGGAGATACATGCAAGAGTGGGAAGATAAAACAATTAAAAATTTGTTACATATGTATAGGGGCTCTCGGCCCTTAGACCAAATGTAATATCCTGAAGATTTAAAGCCTAATTACGATAATAAAAAAAATCGTAAATTAAGGTTTCGACTCGATAATTGAATAGTAACTTATCGAATATTTATTATTTATGATATAATGAATTCTTATATCATATTCACTAATGATTAGTGAATCAAGGAAAATATTTATAAATTCTTTCGGCAGTAATATTTTGACGTCGATTGAATATCGATAGTAAAATTTCGTAAAATTTTCTAAGTGGCGAAGCTTAGAATTAAATTTCCTTATTAATGGAATGATTTAATAAAGTGATTACGACTTTATTACGACCATTTTGAGATGGCTCGATAATGAACGTTTTGAGACGTTTCAAACGTCAACGTTTAGAGACGAATTGAAAAATGAGTCAAATGATCAAGGAATTATAATATTTAAATTCCTATGATTATTTTATGTAATAAGAGTATTATTTAGCATTAAAATAATGCTATGAAATTAAGGATTAGTTAAGGAATAAAGTGTGTAATTTTCGAAACCCTAATTTCAAAAATTAGGGTTTTCACACAAGAATCTTTCTAATTATTTTCCTATGATATAATTTATAATCTAAGACATATATTATGTTATATATCTATAAATAGCATGAAAATCAAATGTTTAGCACTTATACTACAAAGTCGTGAGCAATTGTAACAATAGGATTAAATGAATGCAATTTTACTATCTTTCCAAAATATTATGTTTTAGAATGGAGAAAAAGGTCTATCAACTTCAATGCCTACTGACCGAGAATTCCTAATACCAATTTAAGATGTTTTAGTTGGTTTTCTTTGAACCACAAGTTTTTGGTTTTATTCTCAAATTTTAAATTAATTATATTATATCACCTTTGGGATCAAAGGTCTTCCACTCTACCTTCTCATAGCGAAAAAAAAAAATTCAGAGGAAGTAAGTAGTGATGAGGTAGGCAAATTTGTACTATGTTTGACCACCCTTTGATATTATGCACTAATACTGCATTAATAAAAGAAAAGAGGATTCATATAAAAAAAAGAAAGAAAGGTCGTCAATTAGCCTTATTTTCACCCAAGGTTGTAAGTAAATAAATATCTTCCTATATCATCTTGCTTTGACCGAAAATTACTTAAGAAAAAGGTAAAGAAATGAATTTTAATTGTGTCCACACAATCACACTTAAGTCTTAGTCTCCAAGACTTCAAACAAAAAAATTCATCCTTCACTTCTTATCCCTTCACGTGAGCTAGGAAAAAAAGGGAAGGAAAGTTCTTCAAAATTTTGAAGAACAAATCCAAATTCTCGATGGTTCTTGACATCTCGACAAATCAAAATCGATTAAAAGGTTGGAAATCTCTAACCTTTATAGAAATGCAAGAAAATGAAAATTTACAATTTAGTTTGAGCATGATGAAGGCTTCGATTATTTTGGAGAAATTTTGAAGAATTGTTCAAATATTTTATGTTCATGATTTAATATTGCTTATATGTTATTTATGAACTTAGATTTGAAATATCATGCAAAGTTGAGAAGTTTGAGACTTTTTCTTCATTATGGTCGATCATTTTGAGATATGATGGACATGTTCTTGATTTTCTGTTTGGATGATGGATTAACGTATAATATGATATAAGAATACCCTATGAACTTTGTAAGATTTTTAATTCCAAGTCTAGAAGAAGTTATGCTTTAGGATCGAAAATCGCACTTCGCAACCCTCTATTCAAACCGCAATATCTCTCGTCCGAAACTATTTTTAAGCACCGTCTTTTTTATAAAAACTAGACTTCCGTGGCTTTCTAATGTCATCTTCAAAACACCCTAATTGTTCTATAACAAAACAGTTTATTGTTCAAATTTGACCGTATTCTACACATCAACATGTTTATTGGTAACAAATCAACTTGAAACAGCCAACTGTTGTTCGATTTTGTAAATTTTTACTATGAATTTGAAGACAGTTCCTTCACGAAAAATGTTCTTTTGAGTTTAAAATCTATATATAAAATTTTAGAAATTTTTAAGTATGTTTAAGTGGTCAAATATATGATGCATCGAGGTTGCACTGAAAGTCATGAAACTGACAAGCTTAACATTCAATTTTATTGTCTTATTTAATGTGAAATTGAATATTATTCCTTCATGAAAAATTCTCCTTTATGTGTCCAAAACCAACATCGAAAATTTAGGAATTTTTGAAGAACGTTTAAATGTCTAAACTTGGGACGAACTGAGACTGCTCAATGAAAATAAAATTTCAGCACATTTAGAATCATAATTTTTAAAAACAAGATATTTCACTCAGTTTGAAAACAACTTTGAATGTGTCGAGCATAGTTATTTGAAATGAGCACATTGTGGTGTTGAATATGTTAGTGCGTGAGCATTGTTATGTTTAATGCACATAGTAATGTTTTATGTCTAGCATAAATATTATGTTAACTGGGATGTGAGAGACGGGAATAGAATTTAAATCTTAAGTTCCAAGGTGCGGGTTTTGAACCCAATTTAAGGTTTACAATTATAAACAGTACTACAAGCTTAGAGATGTTAAGAGTTTAAAACAATGAGTAAAATGTGTTAAGAAAAGTCAAAACGTTGACTTAAGTCTACACGTATGATATCGTTGAATAAATACATTAATACGTGTAAAACGATTAAATTTATAAGGATATCTCTTTTGAGAGAAAAGATTTCATAATTGAAATCATTTTATCGAAAGACGTTGGTATAAGTTCAACGCTTAACCTAAATGGTTAACATGAGACCATAGATTATATTACGTCTCTATCGAAATACGAAATGTTTAGTTTAAGATACGCGATTGAGCGGCGTATTGAATTAGTTAAGGAATTCAAATTATATTAGTATAAGTTATCAAAGTTTATTTTAAACTTTGAAAATCTCAAAACGTGATGAGACATACTAAAATCATTTTACGTAAAGGTGAGACGCGGATGCGATCGTTGACATAGAAGGAAAGCGAATTAAGAAAACTTACGTGCCGGTGGGCTTCTTTTCTTATCCTCAAGGATAAAATGCTCTATTTATGATGCTTTCTTCGAAATGAAAAGTATTACTTATGATGCTCTCTTTTGAGAAATGATTATGAAATTACCTGCCCAAAATGTTTATGTTTTATGTATGTATCCTATCCATGAATGAATGAATGATGAATGTTGTTGGGTCGCTCCCAACTTATCAATGAAATCGATATCGGATCCTATGCCGGAAGGCTTATACCTAGCTAGGATTAACGTGTACACCTAATGGTGACTGTGTGCTGTAAGGACAATTCACGGCCGGTCACAGCGACGTAGAGGGAGGCCTCCTTCTACGGCGTAAATGTTAATGTTATGATGAAATGAAGGGATATGGATCATACATACAAGGAAAATGTCTGCGCAGACGAATGTTTATGAAAATGATGAAAAAGTTTAGTAAGCTCAAGGCCTTTTAAATCAAAACCCTTGTGTCTTACCATGATGGGGCAGAGTAATTAAAAGATGATAAAATGTTTTTGGCATAAGTCCACTGAGTGCATTATTTGTACTCACCGCATATTGTTTTAAATGTGCGATTGAGTCAGTGATGCGATGGGCAAAGTGTTGAGTAATAGGAAGGTTGTCACTGAAAGTTATACCTTGATAGTACATCGTCATATGTACATATCACATGTTTTCCGCTGCAAGAACATAAGTTATGTAGTAAAGTCCAAAAACATACTTGATTTATGTATTACAGTTTAATGTTAAATGGTCTCATTATTTATTCATCCCTGTTTAGAGTAATAATTCCTGCTAAATCGTACTTAGGATTTAGGGGCTGTTACAGAGTGGTATCAGAGCAGTTCGCTCTTTGAACCCAAAATCTCCTTTAAGGTTAAGTCTAGATTGAGTCTCTAGACTTCTAAAGGTCAGCTGACAATGCTCAACACTCCATCACATCAAGCTCAACCGAAATGAGGTAAATGCTTCCTTTTCAAAATTTTGAAATGAAAAGTTGAAAGAGAAAAAGGATCGAGATTATTTTATTTATTTTTTTCGAAAGGAATGAAAGATGTGAAAGATGAATGATATGAAATGGAAGTTATAAATAATGTTGAGAATGGAAGTTATGCAAAGTGATCAAGTTAGAAATGAATGCTTATGATAGATAATGGGCAAAATGTGCCAAGAATGAAATGTTGAATTTGCAAAATTCAAGTAATACATGCATTCAATAAGTATGTTATGAAATTGAACAAAATTTTCAAGTTTTCATAACCAAATTCGTTCAAATTTCAAGATTATGTATAATAAATGAATATGCTTGAAATGAACGTGAATTGCCAAAGTTGGAATGATGAATTCTTCGAAATTCAAAGAAATGTGCATGTATAAATGAACTATGTTTTCATTATTTGAAACTTTAGTTTCAAATCTCAAGATTATTATGACAAATGATATGTCATCTCAAGAAGAACATAGACGATATAAGAAGCATGATCACTTTTTACGAAAGAACATAGAAGTACGAACTTCCTTCCTTTACGAGAACAAAAGAATAACATGAAAACGAAAAGAAAGTTAGATTACGACTTCGACTTCGACCTCGGCATGTGCGACTTCGACTTCCACCTCGGCATGTGCGACTTCGACTTCGACTTCGGCATGTGCGACTCGACTTCAACCTCGGCATGTGCGACTCGACTTCGACTTTGGCATGTGCGACTCGATTACGACTTCGGCATGTGCGACTCGACCGACCTGCGACTTTGCATGCATATGCGACCTGACTTCTACTTCGGCATGTGCGACTGTCGACTTTGGCATGTGTGACCGTACGACTTTGACTTCGGCATGTAATTTTATAACATCGACTTTGACATGTCGACCTTGGTAGTATATACTACATCGACATCGGCATTACTATGTACTACCTCGGCATCGGTAACGGCATGCACGACCTCGGTGTCGGCATCGCCTACGATCTCGGCGCAAGCGCGCGAATTTTTCTTGCACTGCGCATTGATTTTGTCTTGACCCGTTATCCTTCGTTTGAACTCCGATTTACATACGGTTTTCGCCTACGTACTCCTAACACACTGTACTTTATTTGTTATGAAGGACCGAATCCCTGATTCCTACTCCAGAATTTACGAGAAACAGTTGAATTTGGTTCTATGATTTTTATAGAATGAGAATGTTATAGTATGATGAGAATCTTAGAATGTTACTGAGAAAGTAAGATTTCCAGTAATACAAGTAGAGCCATGACCTACATGAGAACCTTTGTTGATGACCTATTACGAGTATATAAGGTTTCAAATTATATTCATTATCCAATTTCTGTCATTGAGTTTAATTCCATGACCTAGTTCCAATTGAGAAATCATTTGAGTTTCTCACTTTTTCTGAAGGAAATTTACAACCTGAAACCTTATAAAGTGTCCTTTGAAACCAAGCCTTGTGTGGATCGAGAAAATAATTGTGGACGGTCCGCCAGCCCATATGACCAAAGAAATCTCGATGAGTCGTCATTCTTGTCTTCGGACCCTAGATCCCAATTATTCAGTCCAAAGAGGATATAGATTCAATCATTAAAAGATGTTATTTTTATTTGTGAGACAGTACCTCTTTTCGGTAGTCGTGATAAATTCTCCTAGATTTTTAAAACCATCAAGTATGATGAATGTTGACTTACCTTATCACCTAAGTGCGAATTAGTAAAGCGATAAACATCAGGCATGATATAGGTTGACTTATCTCAGTCACCTAAAAGTTTCAGATCAGTAAAGTGATAGACATCAAGAAATTATGATGTAAAGAAAATCTATGAGACGAGATATTTTCCCTATGATACACATGAATGTGATGACCCTTGATGGGCTTTACAAAGATTGATAACAGTGAAGTTATACCTTCATATGACTGTTATGATAATAAAGTTATGGATAAGATACTCTTTAGCATTAAATGCAAGAGTAAAAGTAAAGAAAAGTATATGATATTCGTGGGATATAATTTCCCCTCACCATGTCAGAACAAGAGAGAGATTACAACTTATCTTTAAGATAGTTGTTTGTCCCTAAAACCTCGTTAGTAGGTTGGACATGTTTAAAAGAATGAAGATACATGCAAGATATTCTTTTCAAAGAATATGTATATAAAGAAATGATAGCATCTCAGAAAATAAATCTCTCGCCTTATACCTCAATCAATGAGATTATGCTTGAGTGTAATCGATTCCAAGTAATTGAGACTTGGCTAAACAACGATAGTGAGATTGAGGAATCATAATCCTTGAGATTGTGTGAACGACTAGGATAGCCCTAGTATGTAAATCAAGTATGGAGAAAATATCTCCAAAGCCAAGACATGGTAATGAGATGCTTGGAATTTAAGTTATGGTGTACGAATGTACTACCTTCCCAAGCCATACGACAATAATGACGGTTCTAACCCTGAATGTGAGAACCGAAGTATAACGAAAGTAATATTACTTTCAGAGACCATGTTCAAGAAAAGGACAAAAGTCGAATAGTGAAGAAACCGTGAGCTATACAATTATAAGATAGCCCACGACATAATATAAGCTTCAGAGAAATATGACTTCGATAAATAAGGATTTCCCTTGAAAAGAGTTAAAGTAAGGATATATGAGAAATATATTCCTAAGATCGATAAAGTGAAAAAGGGAATTGAATCATTCATACTGAATTAGGAATGAATGATAGTGATAGAGACATGACGATCTCTACGATAAGATTTAAAAATCAAAATATCCATATCAAAGGATAGGTTGGTGTAGACCTAACCACGAATGCTATTGGTAAAAGCATAACGGTACTGATACCCGAGAAGTATAGGGTGAATGAGGCAACAGAAGGCCATAGCAAGGGAACATAATGTCCCAATGGAAAGGACAATGACATATGAAATAGATGTATACTTGAATAGATGGGAACACCGTAGACCAAAGCCTTTACTTCACACCGAAAACTTATCGAACAAAACCAAGAAGGCCTGATAGGTATGAGAAAGATTTCTCGGAATACCTATAATATTTTCTTTACCTATAATAGTTTGTTCGATATAGGTGTTTCATGTTCTAACATCGCACAAGTATGTGCAGACACGATAGAACCCAATTTGGGATAAACGAATCAAGAAATGAAGATCTCTTCACCTATTTGAGAAATATGGCCGTCGCAGGTGTTGCTCAAGCTTAGAATTGAACCTAGGATCGCCTAAGGTTCTATCCAATTATTTGAATCATTATATCTATGTGGAACGTAGATATAATTCTAGAGACAAGAAGTTTCGGAGATGGCTGTCATTCACGTGATTAGTGACCTGGGCCTAGTCTCTTCGTTAGAAATTTTACGCAACAGGATTTTAGTACCCACTATTTGCGTATGCGAATAAATTTTGAACGATATACGACTAAAGGTGTAAAACGTAAAATGAGTGATAAGATAAGTGTCATGAGTCGTGACGTAAGTTGTCTTCGAGTTATATATCTCTTAAAGTGTTTAAATCTTTAAGAGATCTTCTTGTTTAAAATTCCCTCTATTTCTTTAATTTAAGTCTGGCTTATCTAGCAATATCTATTTACAGATGGCAGGAAAAGGGAGTAATACGGGTAAGAAGATAACCACATGGCCTACAAGCTTAGAACTCACACAGGCATATCGGCTCTTTTACTATAATCTGGGCATGAATTTAGGACAATTTTTGGAGGAATTTCTACACCGTTGGAAGGATGCTCGTAACTATAGAGTTACGGATGAGGATGGTATCCAGAGGTTTATTAGTCGTTTGCCAACGGAATGGCAGAAGTTTGCAAAAGAAGTATCAAGAGAATATCTTCTGCATGCAGAAAACTCCAAGACTTGGGCAGACCTACTAGGATTTGTCGACCGACTCAAGCATACATATTATGCGTATGGAACTGCACCTACTAGCACTTGTCCCGGTCCTCGGCAAGTCACCCAGTATGGTACAAAGGAGTGGTTGTACCCTGATGTCCCAAACGCCGCCCCACGTCCTGTGCCGCGGATTATACCTGAAAGGGATGAGAATGGCAAGAGGACAGGATCATACCGCCCTCGTGGACTAGGGGAGTTACCTCTACCAACCCAACCATACTTTCTGATAAAAGCAACACATAATTCTGGTGCTGAAGAAGAAACGGGGAGCAGCTTGACCCCTGGCTCTCTGAAGGAGAATGATCATCGGAAGTATGAAGCAAAAACGTACCGAGAGATAGACAAGTTTCCAAATGAGGAGTACGATTCCGACGAAGGCCACTCAGAGACATAGAATCTTAGGATCATATGAGACTTATATGTAGATAGTGAATATGTTAAAATGGTGTCAAAATTTTGAGTGTAAAAAGGACTAGACGTCTTATAATCAGTCGGCTCGATAGACCGACCCTCGGAATTAATATATGAAAAGTCCTCACTGAGGCGTTCTGATGTAACATATTTTATGGTCCTTGTAGAATGGTATCCGAGATACGACAACGAATTGTTCCGAATAAGATATGGCCACTATGAGATAGTAGTTATGCCATTCGGACTAACCAATGCACCAGCCCTGTTCATGAACCTCAAAAATCGAGTGTTCCACACATACTTAGACAATTTTATCTTAACCTTTATGAATAACGTTCCTATCCATACGAAGAATGAGAAAGAACGAAAGAACGTCGAAGGACCTGTCTTACAATTTTAAGAGCTGCAAATTTTGCGAAACGATGTGTGAATTTCGCTTAAAGAAATATTCCTCGTGCACATAGTGTCTTTAGAAGGAATCAAAGTAGAGCTGGCAAAGGATAAAGCAATTAAGAATGAAAGTCGTCGATGACCTAAAATGAGATCAGGAATTTTCTAGATTAATTGACTGCTATCAGAGATCCATTGAGAACTCTCTAAAGTAGCAAAGCCAATAACATAGCTACCCAAAAAAAAAAAAAAAAGGAATCAAATTTACATGGATTAATAAAAGAAAGGCTACGTATTAATATGAGAAAGATAATAGCTTACAATCACAATGACTTAGGCCACATGAAAGGAATTTCCCAACTCATGACTTGAAATAGTAACAGTAGTATAAGTACCAAAGTCTTGGAGACATCACTCCTATGACAATAAGTTAAGAACCCTTCACAATTTACAAAAGTTTGAAATTATTCTTCGAGCAAAGAAACTTGGATACGGGATAGAAAAGATGGCTCGAATCGGAAAAAATTACAATTATGATAAATTATCACCTACGGACGGTTAATGTAGAACTAATGCCTAAGTTATAAAATGCAGTCTAAATCATGGTATGTCCTTATAGAAAAGGAAAACTCATTGGAAAGTTTAAGAAAATGCGAACATAAATAGTCGGGCAATCAAGGACGAATGTAAGTTGTATTCTCACACCTAAGGTGACATATGACTAAAGAGAAAGGATGAAAATAAGAATAGAATACGAATTAAGATAAGGAATGAAGAGCTGAAGGATTTTAAGAAGCGCTGGACAATATCATATTATCTAAAGAAAAGGATATATATATATATATATATTTCAAACAGTATTAAGCTTAGAAATGAAATCATGAATGAAGCTCATGACCTTTCTCATACCGCCAAACCCGGCAGCATTAAGAGATATTATGATTTACGAGAAAAGTTAGATAGTAAGAAATAGAATGAGATATAACCATATTGTCGAGCATTGTCTCGGTTATCAATAAATAAAGGCATTGTAGCAATGACCTTATAAGAGATTATAATCTCTAAAGATACACAGATGAAGATGGAATGATATAGCAATGGATTTTATAACGGGTTTTGCCAAAGTCATAAAGAAGTAACACTGCTATATGAGTAGCAGTGGATTGACTCACCAAATATGTTTGTCTCTGCCTATTCAGATGACTCGTAGATCCGATAAGTTAGCTCGGTCGTACATAGAGGAAATCGCATATTTACAGGGGTACCAAAAACCTATCACTTCAGATAGAGACTCTAAGTTTACCCCTAGATTTTGAACTAACTCACCAAAAAGGAGTTAGACACGATATTGAACCTTAATATAAATGTCCCCTCACAGATAAATGGACAGTCAGAGAGGACAACCCAAACGTTTAAGCTTACGATAGAACATTAATGTTAAATCAAGATACAAGTGGGAACGTATTGTACCACTTGTTAGGTTCACGTACGACCATAGTTGTCAAGCAATGATCAATATAGCCTTATGAGGCATTACGTGGAAAGAAGTTTTGACCACCACTTTATTAAAATAAAGTAGGTGAGAGAAAGTATAAGGTCCTGACAAGGTAAATGGAATGATTAAGATATCTACCAAATAAGGCAAAGAATAAGAAAAGCTCAGGACAGACAAAAGTCTTTTACGACACGCGTGAGATCCGAAGCGCATTTTGAATCGAAAATAAAGTTCCTTAAAATTTCTCCATCGAGGAAATTATATCGTTCAAGGTGCAAGGAATCTTGAGATCACGTTTTATAGGACCTTACGAGATCCTAGAGATGATAGGCCCAGTAGCCTATAGATTGGTACTTCCACCAAATTTGGGGAATGTATGTAATGTTTTTCACGTGTCACAGTTAAAGAAATACGAATATGACCCAAACCACGTGATCCATCATAATGACGGGATCCTTAACTCAAATATGAGTTGTGATAAAAATCTCGACTATTTGATCGTAAGATTCAACGATTGAGAATCAAGTTCGGTTCAATGGAAGTCGATGGAGAAACCATGGACAAAAGGAATCACGTGGAAAATTGAGGATGTTATGATGCAAAGATACCCCATACTTTTTAAGGTATGCAAATTTCGGACGAAATTTCTTTTAAGGGGTGGAATGTAATATCACGAAGATTTAAAGCTTAATTACGATAATAAAAAATCGTAAATTAAGATTTCGACTCGATAATTGAATAGTAACTTATCGAATATTTATTATTTATGATATAATGAATTCTTATATCATATTCACTAATGATTAGTGAATCAAGGAAAATATTTATAAATTCTTTCGGCAGTAATATTTTGACGTCGATTGAATATCGATAGTAAAATTTCGTAAAATTTTCTAAGTGGCGAAGCTTAGAATTAAATTTCCTTATTAATGGAATGATTTAATAAAGTGATTACGACTTTATTACGACCATTTTGAGATGGCTCGATAATGAGCGTTTTGAGGCGTTTCAAACGTCGGCGTTTAGAGACTAATTGAAAAATGAGTCAAATGATCAAGGAATTATAATATTTAAATTCCTATGATTATTTTATGTAATAAGAGTATTATTTAGCATTAAAATAATGCTATGAAATTAAGGATTAGTTAAGGAATAAAGTGTGTAATTTTGAAACCCTAATTTCAAAAATTAGGTTTTCACACAAGAATCTTTCTAATTATTTTCCTATGATATAATTTATAATCTAAGACATATATTATGTTATATATCTATAAATAGCAAGAAAATCAAATGTTTAGCACTTATACTACAAAGTCCGTGAGCAATTGTAACAATAGGATTAAATGAATGCAATTTTACTATCTTTCCAAAATATTATGTTTTAGAATGGAGAAAAGGTCTATCAACTTCAATGCCTCTTGACCGAGAATTCCTAATACCAATTTAAGATGTTTTAGTTGGTTTCTTTGAACCACAAGTTTTTGTTTTATTCTCAAATTTTAAATTAATTATATTATATCACCTTTGGGATCAAAGGTCTTCCACTCTACCTTCTCATAGCCGAAAAAAACAAATTCAGAGGAAGTAAGTAGTGATGAGGTAGGCAAATTTGTACTATGTTTGACCACCCTTTGATATTATGCACTAATACTGCATTAATAAAAGAAAAGAGGATTCATATAAAAAAAGAAAGAAAGGTCGTCAATTAGCCTTATTTTCAGCCGCAAGGTTGTAAGTAAATAAATATCTTCCTATATCATCTTGCTTTGACCGAAAATTACTTAAGAAAAAGGTAAAGAAATGAATTTTAATTGTGTCCACACAATCACACTTAAGTCTTAGTCTCCAAGACTTCAAACAAAAAAATTCATCATTCACTTCTTATCCCCTTCGCCGTGAGCTAGGAAAAAAAAAGGGGAAGGGAAAGTTCTTCAAAATTTTGAAGAACAAATCCAAATTCTCGATGGTTCTTCGACATCTCGACAAATCAAAATCGATTAAAGGTTGGAAATCTCTAACCTTTATAGAAATGCAAGAAATGAAAATTTACAATTTAGTTTGAGCATGATGAAGGCTTCGATTATTTTGGAGAAATTTTGAAGAATTGTTCAAATATTTTATGTTCATGATTTAATATTGCTTATATGTTATTTATGAACTTAGATTTGAAATATCATGCAAAGTTGAGAAGTTTGAGACTTTTTCTTCATTATGGTCGATCATTTTGAGATATGATGGACATGTTCTTGATTTTCTGTTTGGATGATGGATTAACGTATAATATGATATAAGAATACCCTATGAACTTTGTAAGATTTTTAATTCCAAGTCTAGAAGAAGTTATGCTTTAGGATCGAAAATCTGGCACTTCTGCAACCCTCTATTCAAACTGCAATATCTCTCTCGTCCGAAACTATTTTTGAGCACCGTCTTTTTTTATAAAAAACTAGACTTCCGTGGCTTTCTAATGTCATCTTCAAAACACCCTAATTCGTTCTATAACAAAACAGTTTATTGTTCAAATTTGGTATTCTACACATCAACATGTTTATTGGTAACAAATCAACTTGAAACAGCCAACTGTTGTTCGATTTTGTAAATTTTTACTATGAATTTGAAGACAGTTCCTTCACGAAAAATGTTCTTTTATGAGTTTAAAATCTATATATAAAATTTTAGAAATTTTAAGTATGTTTAAGTGGTCAAATATATGATGCATCGAGGTTGCACTGAAAGTCTAAACTATGACAAGCTTAACATTCAATTTTATTGTCTTATTTAATGTGAAATTGAATATTATTCCTTCATGAAAAATTCTCCTTTATGTGTCCAAAACCAACATCGAAAATTTAGGAATTTTGAAGAACGTTTAAATGTCTAAACTTGGGACGAATCGAGACCGCTTCAATGAAAATAAAATTTCAAAGACATTTAGAATCATAATTTTTAAAACAAGATATTTCACTCGGTTTGAAAACAACTTTGAATGTGTCGAGCATAGTTATTTGAAATGAGCACATTGTGGTGTTGAATATGTTAGTGCGTGAGCATTGTTATGTTTAATGCACATAGTAATGTTTTATGTCTAAGATAAATATTATGTTAGCGGGATGTGAGAGACGGAATAGAATTTAAATCTTAAGTTCCAAGTGCGGGTTTTGAACCCAATTTAAGGTTTACAATTATAAACAGGTACTACAAGCTTAGAGATGTTAAGAGTTTAAAAACAATGAGTAAAATGTGTTAAGAAAAGTCAAAAACGTTGACTTAAGTCTACACGTATGATATCGTTGAATAAATACATTAATACGTGTAAAGCGATTAAATTTATAAGGATATCTCTTTTGAGAGAAAAGATTTCATAATTGAAATCATTTTATCGAAAGACGTTGGTATAAGTTCAACGTTTAACCTAAATGGTTAACATGAGACCATAGATTATATTACGTCTCTATCGAAATACGAGAAATGTTTAGTTTAAGATACGCGATTGAACGGCGTATTGAATTCGTTAAGGAATTCAAATTATATTAGTATAAGTTATCAAAGTTTATTTTAAACTTTGAAAATCTCGAAAAACGTGACAGACATACTAAAATCATTTTTACGTAAAGGTGAGATGCGGATGCGATCGTTGACATAGAAGGAAAACGAATTAAGAAAACTTACGTACCAGGTGGGCTTCTTTTCTTATCCTCAAGGATAAAATGCTCTATTTATGATGCTTTCTTCGAAATGAAAAGTAATTACTTATGATGCTCTCTTTTGAGAAATGATTATGAAATTACCTGCCCAAAATGTTTATGTTTTATGTATGTATCCTATCCATGAATGAATGAATGATGAATGTTGTTGGGTCGCTCCCAACTTATCAATGAAATTGATATCGGATCCTATGCCGGAAGGCTTATACCTGGCTAGGATTAACGTGTACACCTAATGGTGACTGTGTGCTGTAAGGACAATTCACGGCCGGTCACAGCGACGTAGAGGGAGGCCTCCTTCTACGGCGTAAATGTTAATGTTATGATGAAATGAAGGGATATGGATCATACATACAAGGAAAATGTCTGCGCAGACGAATGTTTATGAAAATGATGAAAAAGTTTAGTAAGCTCAAGGCCTTTTAATCAAAACCCTTGTGTCTTACCATGATGGGGCAGAGTAATTAAAAGATGATAAAATGTTTTTGGCATAAGTCCACTGAGTGCATTATTTGTACTCAGCCCTGCATATTTGTTTTTAAATGTGCAGATTGAGCTGGTGATGCGATGGAGCAGTGTTGAGCAATAGGAAGGTTGTCACTGAAAGTTATACCTTGATAGTACATCGTCATATGTACATATCACATGTTTTCCGCTGCAAGAACATAAGTTATGTAGTAAAGTCCAAAAACATACTTGATTTATGTATTACAGTTTAATGTTAAATGGTCTCATTATTTATTCATCCCTGTTTAGAGTAATAATTCCTGCTAAATCGTACTTAGGATTTAGGGAACATTACACCAAACCATAGGTTAAAATTTTATTTCATGTCATTAATAGGTATATACATCATGGTATATGATTTAGATGATAAATAATATCATAGGATAAATTATTGGCATGATTTTATGTGAAAAACCCTAGTTTGGAAAAATTAGGGTTTTCGAGAATTTAACATTGTTCAATAATTGATCCTTAATGCTCAAGCATTGATTTAATGCTAAATAATACTGTAATTACATAAAATAATCATAGGAAATTAATTCCTATAATTTCTTGATCATTAAAACCATCTTTCGTTTCATCTCTAAACGTTAACGTTTGAAAACGTTTTAAAACGTTAATAATCGACTCATCTCGAAATGGTCGTAATAAAGTCGTAATCACTTTATTAAAATATTCCATTAATCTTCGAATTTAATTCTAAGCTTGATTGCTTAGAAAATTTCATGAAATTTCACTGTCGATCACGTGATCGACGTTAAAATAATCTTTGAGATAGACTTTATAAGCTTCGATTCTCTAATTCACGATTTTCATTGAATATATAACAGGAATTCATTCCTTCGTAGATAATCGGAATCATATTCGATATCATTCTGATTGAATAATCTCGGCGAAACCCTAATTTACGGGTTTTAAATTCCGTAATTAGGCTTTTAATACAGCGGGATATTACAGCGCGGGTGACGGGGCACGCGTTTATCACGCGAGATCCCCGGAGCCTCTCGAGAGCACCCTCACGACCACGAGGATGACCGCGAGCCAACGCGACGCAAGATGCGCTAGTAGCGGCGCGCGGTGCGAGCAGGCGTGGCGCAAGACGCGTGCTCGGCGGGTCGCGGTCGTTTTCGTGACCGCGAGACAGCCCGAGAGGAACACGCGCGGCGCACGCGAGAGGGGGGCGGCGGCGGTGTCTTTGGCGCGCGCATGGGTCGTGCCTGGCGGCGCCCAGCCCATTTTGGGCTAACCCGGCCCGGACCCGTTTTTCAAGCCCGAATCCAGTTTTGACGAATCCGGTCCGTGCCCGTGCACGCGAGGCCCGTTTTTGAAGTTAATGAAGATCTGTACTTTGCAATTCCATGTAATAGATTAGGCAGGAAAGTGCAGGATCCACGAGTGGGCCGCGATGAACGTTTTATTTTATTTTTATCGTTCATAGCATGTCGTGGATGTTTTAAATTATGCAAAAGCATGCTATGTATGTTTAAATTACGTAGACAAACATATTATATGTTTTCGTGATTGGATGCCCATAGTAAGCATGCTAGGTTTATCGCGTTTTCAAGCATATTTTAGAATTCTGCGAGCATGTTTTACATGTTGAGTTCTATAGAAAAGCATGCTAGGATTACATGATCTGCATGGACAAACCTTTTGAACAAAAAGACTAAGCAAGTAACCCGACATATTAATTTTCAAATTAAAATGTCAAGACCTCCACTTTTGATCTCTAAGCAAAGTGAGGACGACCGTGAGTGGCGATCACACGCGTGGCTTGCTTGACTTGTTTATCATAAGTTTGTTAGATGAGATTTCTAAATAAAATATTTTAAATCTATTGAGAAGTGGGAGTTTCATGTATGGCGCCCACACGCGTGGCTTTCATATGCGATTTTCATAAGTTCTCTAGAGATGGATATAAAATGAGATAACAAAAGAATTTGGAATGGAAGCGGTATGGTCTAGTGAGTATGCCAATTCTAAGAATTCATTTTCATCGTTAAAATTGTGGTCATTGCTTAGACATCACCGAGTACAACTTCCCGTGAAGTCCTTCTTGCGATAGTGATGTGGTCTAGTAAGGTCCAATCATTAATTTCATTTGTCATAAGGATAAGTTGACATGGATTGAAATTAAGCGACTAAAAGGTATATTTTAGTGCAGTCGAGGGGTTCATGTGTAAACGTCCACACGCGTGGCTTGCATGTGGAATTCCTTGGGCGATTGGAGGTTTCAATTAATATTGTTTTATCAAAAGGTTACAATATTATTGTTATGAATTATGTGCGATCGTATGCTTATGTGTTTTACATTATCTTTTCAGATATGTCTCTTACACCGATTATCAATATGCTCGCACAAAATCCCTTATCCGGTCCGAATTTTATCGAGTGGAAATGAAACATTGAGAATGTTCTTACTGCGGAAGAAAATCTATTTGTACTCACTACACCCCGTCCCAAGCCTCTAGACGATTCATCTACTGATGAGGAGCGCAAGGAGCACGAGAAATGGGACAATTCAAATAGAATGGCAAAGTGCCTTCTTTTGGTCACCATGTGCGAGTCCCTGCAACTCCAAACATCAAGAGATGGAAGATGCAGACCATGATATAGCTAAGTCTTATGAAATCGTATGAGGAGTCGGACAGAATCGCTTGTCATAATTTGACAAAATCAATAATGTCAAGTTCAATGAAGGAAAGCGATTCGGTGCATGACCATGTAGAGCAAATGATCAATCTCTTCGGAGAGTGTTTAGTATGATTTTGTGATGATTCTTGGTATCGTTTCACGTGTCATTTTCTATGGTTTGTCCTATTTATGCCGTCGTTTTGATTAGTATATATCGATTCGGACTTACTTCGTTTGTTTCGATGTTTTGTAGGAAAACGGCAGAAAATAGGATGAATTAGATCCGCCAAGAATCAAATATATTGAAGAGCATTTCGACAGGAGTTCGTAGGCGAAAACCGTGCATAAATCGGAGTTCAGACGAAGGAGAACGGGTCGAACGACCAAAGTCGCGCACGGCACCCCGTCGCATGGCCGCGCGCCGCGCCCACGCCACGCGCCAGCCCGCCGCCCGCCACGCACGCGCGCCGCGCCGCGCGCCGCGCCCGTGCCCGGCTTTCGGCCACCAGCGCGCTCGCTCCGCGCGCGTTTGCCAATTCCTCCGGCGGCAAGCCAGCAGCGGCCACCGGCGTTGCCCCAAGACTCGCCTCGCCCGTCCGGCGCTAACGCGCAGCGCCTCGCCCAGCGCGTTCCACCCCGCGCCAGCGCCCGCTGAGCCCGTCCGGCGCTGCGCTACTCGCCTCCACCCGCGCCCGCTCGCCTCGCTCAGCACACCCGCGGATCTCCAGCGCCATCTCGCCCTTCCGCCCGCGTGCGTTTTCCCGTCCAGCGCCCTCCTCAGCGCGCGCTGGCTTAGCCAGCGCCCATGCCGCGCTCGCCTCCATGCCCAGACCTTCATCCGGCGTTCAACCTGAACCGGAGTTCATTTCCAATACAGAATGTTTTCTGAGCGTGAGCTCATTATGAACCGGCGTTCAATCTATTTTAATATATAAATGCGCTTAGGTCAAAGCTCAAGGGGGAGTTCTTAATTTCTTTTGGCACGCAGCCGCGGCGCCTCTCACCATCGCAGCTACTGATCTTCAAGTTTCTTCCGGGAATTCTTCAGACAACAGAGTTAGATTAACAGTTTTAATTCTTGCTTTCTGTTTCATTGCACAATCTTGTTTATCAATTTATGCTTGGATCATCAGCTCTATTGGATTTAATTTCAGAGTATTATTATTTGATGATTTATGTTGAATTCAATTCCATAGTGACAGTGGATTGTTTTCTCTTTCCGTTGATTTATATTGCTATGATTTCTTGCTTTCGATTATTCCCGTTCTTGTTGGATGATTGACGATCATGGTTAATTTACAAGTAGACTTAGATTAGGGCTGGACGAACCCTAAGAATATGTTTGTTATTGCTTTGTTTATCGCTTTCGATTTATCGCTTTCATAGTTCAACTAGGGATTAACAACCCCTGGTTTAGATTTATTGCTTTGTTAGTTTAGCTCCAGATTGACAACCCCTAGCTTAGGATGCTGTTTAATTTTTCGTATTTCAATTCTTACATGTTCAACCCTCGTTGATGTTAGAATGTTTAGGATTTAATCGCTTTCTGTGTATGACATGAACAATCGCCCTGTTAAGTTTTCCTTGAGAGACGACTCGTGTTAACTTATCACGCTACGATTACCTCGTACGATTGCGAGTGAATTTGAGTGTGTTTTTAGCTCGATCAATTTTGGCGCCGTTGCCGGGGACTGATGGGAGTAGGGGTAAGCAAGGAGGGGTGAGACATTGGGTGCCGCTTGTCCTTCTTCGGTGGCCTGATCATCAGGGGAATCTTCATCCATTGGGGTAGCTGTCCCGACATTAGACCCGGATGGTCGGTTCTGCTTGAACGTGATATACTCTTGGACAGTACGCCGTGCTTCATAAGGAAGCAAAGTTGCCGGGTCATAAGCAATCAACCGGAAATCACTGAAAGTGATTAGAATATTCTCGATCACGCCTGAGCCCGAAATAGGACCATCTTCACTAGTGATTCCCACAAAATACTTAGCTAGAATGAAGGGTATTGGCTCGAGGAGAGTTTGGCCTCACGGTGCCGCCTCGTATACTCAAATCGGCGCCATAAGAAGGTCTTTGCACAAACCTTCTTGTTATTGACAGCACACCACAAGAGGAAAAGCTCTATAGCACTCACTTTATTGGCTTGCTCTTTCCCTGTTAGGTTGTATGCTAGGAACTTATGAGCGATAACCAAAGCAGGGTCCTGAATAAAGGCACTAGGAGTGCCTGCTGATGACCAATTGTCAAAACCAGTTAAAATTTTCCATGTCTCAGCCATAGGGAAATCCCTTGGTACATCAGAAAAACCACTACTATGAAAACCCAAAACCTCACGCGTAACCTTAGGTGTAATAGCGTATCTCGTCTCCCCCAACCGACTGAATGCAGACTTAAAATCATCACTGGGCTCTAGTGTCGTACAAAACTCCCTAACAATATTCTTAAAACCATCTTCTGGTTCCCTAGTTGCCAAACCAAGCAGACCCCATAATTTCAAATATCGTTTCACAGATCCATCAACACCCAATGAAGCTAAAATATTCCAATCAAATGAACGTGGGTGGTGATATCTTCGAATGAATAACGGAGTAAAGATACCTTCTTGGGGCGTAAAAATCGCGAATGGGGCATCAGAGTTCGCAGTAGATCTTCGGGTTGTTCACCGATCCCAAGCACCTTAAATCGATTCTTGCTCGTTTCGCCAAAGAGGCGAGAGGGTTTTTTTGTGCGAACCATGCTTCAGAAATGCCCGGAAGGAGCTCGGAGCTAGGTGAGCAAGCTCAATGTTTCCTAGAACCTTATTTTCGAAAATATCACTTAGGTTCAAAACAATTTTCTAAATTCCAATAAATTCATATAACACCATATTATGAATCTACATCATTAATATGCTATAATATCATTAAATCATGAATTATATCTCATCATAACATTTATTCATAATTTTCGGTATTTATACATATATATACTATTGTGTTCCAACAATTCTACATAAAATCATATAAGCATATTTAATACTCTAGAACATTAATTCATGCTCAAATCAACAATTAAAAATCATGTTCATCAACATATGATGTTCACATAATTTCGGTCACCATATAGTATCTTGTAACATGCTTTATTTTGTAATAAATTCATAATTTATGCTTAGAAACATCATATAAACATAATTTCCAAACCACTTAGCACATAAGCAAAATTTCCTAAATTTTCATCATAAATCATTTAAGCTCATAACATATGATTTTATGGTTGGAAATCAAAAATTCTAACATTTATATAAAGCTTGTAACGTTTCTAACCTTTTAATCGGAGTCGATTATCGGCGGTAGTGTTTTTCTATCTAAAATTTGGGAAGGAAATGGATGAACTCTCTCTCAATTTCTTTCTATAATTTTCGGTATTTTAGGGAGCAAAATGGAGAGAATATGATCTTATTCCTATATTTATAGACTAATCCACTTGTAGGCAATTATTTCATAAAATATCTTAAATAATCAAAATGATTACACTCCTTAATTTCCTCCAACATTTTGGCTATCAAGTTGTGGTAAGAGATAAGATTTAATCCTATCCCAAAACTTTATCAAATGTCACTATGCTACATGTTGAATACACATTATCATTACTAATGCATAATAAGAAATCTCACGTATACCATTGGTATATGAGTGTCGGTCATTTAATGAAGCTAAAGACAACTTGCAATCTTATCATTTTGATGCAAGTTGTACAACAATTTCGGCCCACTTGTGCAAGAGTGAGACAATTTTATACTTTATCCTATCTTAATACATCATGTTGTCTCTTAATTAATACATGTCATTTTCATCCTTATCACTTATCACAAAATAAAGAAATTTAACACTTTATACCTTATATATATATAATTCGGTCATTACAATATGTAGAGAAGAAAATTCTATTTTTATACTATAATATACTATAATATTACTTTAGGATAATATCATATTTGAAAAGTCAAATATTTCAACTAGGATATATGTCATTATCATAAGTTGGAAAATAAATCTTCATACCTCAAAATTATTCAAAATTTTCGGCTCCTATGAGATAAGACCATAGATTACTTGTTTCAATTGATAACCATTACTACTTTACACCTAATATCATGATAATATCATAATCTTATCCTCACATTAATTAAAGCATGATATTTATCAATAATATCACATAAAATGTCAACATTTTCGGCTCTTTTGGCACAAGTGTTCTCCCACTTGTGAAAGTTGATAATACACCTCACATTATCCTTAATAATATCATATTAATGTAATAATTATCATACATCATCAATTGGATAGCAATTAAAATTAATTAATGCTAAAAATCCAAATATCCGAAAATTTGGGTACTATATACTAAACATTTTATTTTCTTGTATCAAATAGCTAATACATAGTTATGTGACATATTATAAGTTCTAGATGATCAATTAAATCATAGAAAAATATTTAGAACAATTCTAGATCACAAAACCTATTTTTCGAAAATTAGGGTTTTCAAAAATTAGCTTAATTGTTCAATTTTTATTCCTTAATTCTCTAGAATTATTTTAATGCTAAATAATGCTCTTATTACATAAAATAATCATGGGAATTTAAATAATATAATTCCTTGATCATTATACTAAGCTTTCGAATCGTTTCTAAATGTTGACGTTCAAAACGTCACTAATCGTATCATCTCCCAAAATGCTCCACTACAAGAATTTTGGTTATAGACCACGGGGAATCCCCATTGTCTATTACAGAAAACCCCGTTGTCTATCAAGGTATAGTCTATTAGGGCCGCCTATAGACCACGGAAATCCCATCGCTCATCACAATATAGACAATGGGAAAATCCCCGTGGTCTATCATGTTATTTAGACCACGCGGACATCCCCGTTTTCTATATATTAATAGACAACGGGGAGAAGCCGTTGTCTATTGATCAGTCAACAAAATAAATAAATTTATTTATTTATTTATTATATAATTCAAAATACATGTTTCTGCCATTAAAAACAATAATACAAAATAGATATAAAATATATATTGTCTCATAAATAGAGAAATCAAGGTACAATACATAAATGTTACATACGGGAAAATCCCCAATCAACAATTGTAGCACAACAAATATTGTCTACCTAGCTAATTAAATTCGTCCACAAAACATCAATTTCACCATCTTGAACCTTTCATTTCACCATCTCTGCTCCAACATCAATCATCTAATTCGCCTCTCCATCTACATGATCAAAATAAGATGCAATATGTGCAGAAATAAAATTTAATACCTCAAAAATATTCAATTCACAAAACAAAAGTATAATCTGACATAACACCGGGAACTCTCGATATGACTCTTGATTCTTCCTAAAATTTGTTGGAAACCAAAGCGATAAAGTATTTGAAACACTTGAGAAATTCATGGCGAGAAAAGTGTTGGACATTAAACCACAAAAGAAAATCCCCCACCCCGAACGAGGGAACATAACACCGCCAGTTTAGCCAAGTATAGTAACCAAAGACCTCTATTAGTGTACCACCTAATAATCACATTGCCGTTGGAGAAGTTAATCACCAACCGTAGCTTTCTACATTGAGCCAAATCCAATATCTTGAGCTCCATCTCGGACCTTTAAAGAACTCGGCAACCCCTAAATTTCTATTCTTATATGCTCATGCTCAACTAGTATGGGATAGTTCATAAAGTTCACTTAGTTTCATATAGGAAGCAGTTCGAGGACTTTTGGTGAGACATTTAGGGAACAACATGTCTTCAAGTGATTAGTAGTTTTCGAGAAAATTATAAGTTAAAGGTTTTAGTCATCGATTCTTTGTTTCGTGAAGCATCATAGTCAAACAGAGATAATAAGAACTATAATGCTCGTTCAAAATTTAAAATGTCGAAAGTAGTGCATCATAATCTTACCAATCCATGTAAACAAAAGTTAATGAATAATTCCCACTCTTTGTATACAAAAGTCGGTGATGATAGTCATGAAAATCAGCTCGAAAAATCCACATATGAGATATCGGTTATGAACTTGATCTAGAAGCCTATAAAATCACATATTAAAAAGGGCAAAGATGCAAATACAGACCCCCATATAAAGGCAAGAAGTTCGAGAAACTCAGGAAATGGTATCCACAGTATGCCTCAACTATTTCAAGGACCCTAAGTGCCATCCACAACCACAAAGTTATCGACGCGCCCAATGATAGCGGGACCAAGTATGGTAGCAAACCCAAGAAATAGTATCTCAAATAGGTGCGATATTGGAAGTCGAGGCTAAAAGGCGTTGCATATCCGTACATATTTGAAGCATATTAGCAGGATATACATGGGGATTGAGAAAAATTTGCAACCAAAGGACCAATGATTGTCTAGAAGGGCACATGCAGAATGCTACTCACTCATGATGTACATCGTGGACATGCTTGTAAAGCCATTTAGTATGTAAAACTCGTGGCCCCAGAGAAGACAAAGTCCTCAAGGATGAAGTAGAAAATAATCGAGTTGAGATTACTTTCTGAGAACCAACTCCGTGATTTAATCAAAAGAATAAGAAACACAATCTAGTAAATAAATAAGGTAATATGCCAAAATTTGAGAAATGAGACATTATAAGGATTAGATTGGGGCTTAGTTAATCATTGAAATGCTCGATTTTTATTGATCATAATTTAGTGTAAGACAAGCAAGAATCTCGATCGTGATTGGTTATCCCACAAGTACAACCCCACATCCAATTTATCGAGACTTGATAAAATGCATAAATTTGCTAGTTTTAAGCAAACATTAAAAATCTAAAGACTATCATGCCACATTTTACGTGAAGGATTGAAACTCAAGACCAACATTTACATTTTAAAAGCGATTGAATCCATGAAGCAATTTGAGGAAAATTAGGCAGCGATGCTTTCTCCTAAGGATGAAACTCTTTGAAATGCAGATACATTTACATCTTTAAAGAAGCGATTGATTCCATAAAGACATCTAATTATAACATCGAGAAAAGATATTGGTCTAGTAACTTCTATGGTGTTAAACAATTCAATAATCATCATCTATCATCACAAATTGGTTACGGATTTAATGCCCAAATTTTGCATGGTGAATTAAGGTAAACAAGCTCATTTTCACCTTCTAACTTTTCCGATCGTAAAGCGAGTTAGTGACCACTAACCGACAATGAATACTAAAACTCTCATACATAGGAGCAAGCCTCTTCAGATTATATTTGAGCTTCCTCTTATACGCAAGATTGAATCCTAAGCATCCATCGCAAAGAGTATGTATAAAATCTATATCAAAAAGCCCAACTAGCTCCATAGATCCTAAAACAACTAACCGTATCTATAGTACCTAAATAATTGATAATCCCACCAAATGCCCCGGAAATTGGCCTCGGTTGACAAATCTAAGCCGAATTCATCAAAAAAAGTTGACTAAATAGGTAGGCGGATCGAGCATCGTTAAACAAATTAAACCGTGAATAATAGTTTTGATCTAAAACAAGTAGTAGTACATTAGAGTCCAACACCTTCAAGCGGGAAATCACGGAAAGTTTCATGGTAATTTCCTTGACGAACTCCCTCGTTCATCAAGAACCCCATACTTCGAGATCGGCGGCGTCAATGCCGGGCTTGGCGGCGCGTAATCGGCGAGATTAGCAATGGCGGCGGTGGCGTGTCTCGCGATGATCGATCGGTGCGCTGAGAGCCTCGGCGGCAAGCTCATGGGCGCTTGGAGGCCTCGGAGACGACGTCGGAGAGATTGGCGGCGGCGATGGTGCACGAGATCTGCGACTTCTTAGCCGCTTCCTCGGCGAAGGTGCGAGCCCATTCCGATGTCCATGGACAATCGAAATTGCGGAAAACGAGAGTGGACTTTGTAGAATTTACAACTGCTAATGGGAATGACTGAATGAGTGTGGAGTGGACGACGCAGTTAGGGTTTAGTTAAACCACGCGGACTGAATAAGTGTTGGTGGAGTGGACGGCGATAGACCACGCGGTTAATGACCCGTGGTATTTAATCAACACGAGTGGAAGACGACGTGGGCTAAAGCCCGTTGTCTATGGAATTTTTGCGCTAATAGACCACGCGGAATGAACCCCGTGGTCTATAATATGAAAACCACATTAATAGACCACGGATTTTGACAGCCCGTCGTCTATAACCGATTGAAAAAACGGTTATAGACCACGCATTTCACCCTGCACGTGGTCTATCACAACATAGACAACTTTAGTATTAATGTATGTGGTCTATTACATGTGGTCTATAATCTAAATTCTTGTAGTGCTCGTAATAAAGTCTTACTCACTTTATTTATTCCTATAATAATAAATAATACAAATTCTAAGCTTCGTCGGTTAGAAATATCGTAAAACTAACTATCGAAATTAAATCGACGTTAGTATACTGCTTTCGAAGGAATAATATAACTATATTCCTTGGTTCACTAATTCATTAGTGAATACGATATAATAATCCTCGTATAAAGGATAATCGAAATCAAGCTTTGATAATACACTATTTCGATTATCGAAATAAAACCCTATTTAGCGATTTTTATTATCGAATTTTGGCGTTTAAAAACTCGGGGTATTACAAGATGACACAAAACTTAGCAGCGAAAAAGCTTCAAAACTTGATGCTTATCCTCAAATCTAGGATAAATCATCCGAAACCGATGCATCAAAATAGAAACATAAGAAATATACATAACGAGGAACATGGAATGACAAGCCATGTTGAAAAATGATAACCCGGGCATGTAATTCCTTTAGAAACTCAAAACGATGAAAAACATTTCGCACGTAAAAACATGAAAAACGAAAAAACAGAATCGGTATGCTAGTAGAAAACATAGCCCGAAACTCGAAACCAAAAGGGCCCATAGCCAAAAAGTGTCCCTTCGGCCACCAAATCAGTGGCCAACAAGGCACGGCGGCAGCATGAAGGCGGTGGCGGTCGACGGCCAAATTGACCAGCCTCCGATCGTTTTCTCAACTCGTCCCTTTAGAAACCCAAGTTATACGCTATGTTATCTACGAAAAGATGGAATCAAAATAAGAAAATGATAAAAACAAAAACGAAGGCAGTCGGGAGGTTGATCGGCGGTTGGTGGCTGGCAACAGCGCAATGGCGCCGTCGCCGAGCCTCCCCGGCTCGATACCCACTCCTCCAGCGCTTCCGTACCGTACCTGGGGCTACTCGGGTCTTTCGTAAACACAAAGAGACGAAGAAAATGAATGTTGAAAATGAAGGCTCTAGCCCTCAATTTATAGGAGAAAAGCAGGGGGCTGCGTAGCTGCTTGCACAAGCGGTATTTTTTGAAAACACAAAAACTGATGCAACTTTCGCAACGAACTCCAAAAACAACAAACTTGTTACCTATGGACTCGCAATAAAATATCGAACACAACGACTATAAACAAGATATACTTTTAAAAGACCCTTGAAAAGTTCATTTTTTTCAATAACTTTCCCGGAGTGTCAAACCTTCGTGGGTGGTCGAAAACCTGCATACTTAGTGTCTATGAACTCGTCATTGAACACTTTTCATAACTCCTGAGGTTTCGTGACGGTCGTACCACCGCAGAAAAAATTCAACTTTTTGCCTTCTCAAAAAACGTGCCAAACAAACCTGAAGCTTAGGAAGGACGGGGTATTACACGACTCAACTTCGGTAATAAATGGGTAAGTCAGAATTTATTCTCTAGTGACATGAATAAATGTTTATGAATTAATTTATTTTCTGGGCTGAGAAAATGATAATTAATTCATTTTAGGCCCATCTTTATTCCTTGTATTTGATCCTTAGGCTGACCCATTAAGGCCTTTGATGCTGGAGATTTTTGCCCATCCCTTATAGAGTCTCATTAGGACTCTGTTCTGATTCTCCTATATCTAGATAAATGTTATCTACTATCATTATATATGAAGGATATTATTCTAGATGTGGTTTATCTGAAAAGATATAATTGTATTTATTAAATATGCAGAGATACTATCCTAATAGGATTCTATGGTTGCATTATAAATACAAGGTGAGAGAAAATCAGAAACTAACTATTCCAACTTGATATTTTTGAAAACCAAGAGTAGGAAGAAGAAGGCGAATTTTTGCAGCATTCACCATAGATTGCTCTCACTCAGCATTGGAGTTTTGACAAACGGGATATAGCCTAGAAGATCAAAGCACGAATTTTGATCATTCTTTATCCGAGAAATTCGCAGGTAAACACGAGTAAACACCAACGTGTTGTAATTAATTAATAGGTGCATGCTAGGTATATAATCAATGTATGATGAATGAAACATCCAAGATAGATCATCGGGAGAGGGTAAAATCAGATTTCCCTACATGATCACCATCGATTGGGATAGGTGTTCAATTTCAATTCATAAACATAATATATTGGCAGCTTAATAAGTATATTCCACTACGTACAACTATAAATTTTAAAAAAATTAATGAACTTAAAGTACACATAACATGTTATATGAAACACAATTAAATGAAATTGCAAAAGTATTAATTATATGAATTCAACTAACTTAATTTACGTATAATATGTTGATATGAAATGAAATTAAATGAAATTACAAGAAGAAAGATCTCTATCGATGAGGATTTCAAATTTTGACATAAAAATTGATATCGCTTTGGACGAGGATCTTAATAATGATCTCCATACCGTACCGAACCGTTCGGCATACCGAGAGTCGGTATACCGAAGATTACGGTATGATAAAATTTCATATCGTTACCGTACCGACTTTTACGGTATACCATGCCGAAATTCGGTATATCGAAATTACCGAAAATTGTCGAAATTACCGATAATTACCAGAATTATCGAAAATCACCGAAATCACCAAAAATTACTGAATTGCACCAAACATATATAAATAATATCTTGAAAGTAAAATATAATCTAACTTAAGTTGTAGCACTTCTCAACTTAAAATAACATCCTAAAATAATAATCGAACTCCAAAACACAATAATAAGTGGAAAAATATGGAAATTCATAGTTAAGACACGATAAGAACATAAATACAGTCAAGTACATTAACTAAGTGATTTTTCAACCCCTTGTGCTTCCATAAGCAGCCGGTATTTTAGTTTTGCTATAATTGCATATTCCTATTTGTTGTAGGGTCCCATCACTCGTCTTCTTTGTTGTTTTTTCACAATGCTCCCAATATGGACTTTTCTTTTTAGGAGCTATATGAGGTTTTTCTGTTAAAACTTCTCTTGCTCGTTTTCGGCTAGTACCATCATCATTTGTTGAAGTTTCTATTGTGTTTGGCGTTTCAGAAATAGATGGGCTTGGAAGCGTATGAGAAACTGATTCGGATTCCATTCTATTTAAAAAAAACACATAATTAGAACATAAATATTAATAAATGACACAATTGCAGAGACATATAAAATAACCCAGTAAGCAATAAGCACTATCTACACTAAGCAATACAGTACTTCAATTCAAATTCCTCAACAACAATGGATTTGATTGAAGGGTGATCGCATGAAGTTCATATGATTAATGGAGGCATGTAGTTCATAAAATAAATTTTCTCCCTCCTATCATCCTATAAAATAAATAGAAGTACAGAACATATACTAACAATACACACACAAACACAGTAAGCAATAAGCACTATCTACACTAAGCAACATAAAACAATTAAGTTTTTATTTTCAATTCCCATTCTTTACAATTGCCGCCTACAGTACATACCCATTTTGCAATCTAATAATTTCTCATTATATATGATCCTTGGAGGCGTCTATGTTGTGTGAAGGTAGCCTACAGTACATAGTACATACCCATAATTGAAGGTAACCTGAAGGTAGCAGATGAGGCATCTATATTGTGTGTATATATCTATGTTGTTTAGTGTATATATCTATGGGTTAATCCTTGAAAAAAATACACAAGAAAATATTAAACACACCAGTTAAATTTCGACGACTCGACGAAGGAGTAGCAGAGAAGACACCGGCGACAGCCGACAGTCCTTGAAGAGGAGTGGTGCAGTCACCGGAGCGGAACGGCGCGAGGGGTGACGTCAGGTGTGTTGAGCGGCGCAGGGGTAGGGTTTGGGTTTGGGGGTGAAACCGTGAAGAGATAGAATGAATTTGATTTTGTGGTTTGCGTTTTATGTCTGCATTTAGTGTTTAAAATTGTTAATAGATATTATAAATATAATATATAATAATATATAATAGATATAATATAAAAGTGCTATTTTAATAGTTATAAAAGTGCTATTTTAATAGTTATAGGTGTAATATAACTATTTCTTATGCATTGATGATCTATCCAGAAGAGAAGGGATTTTAATTTTATAATTTTATATCAATTTTTAATTACATGGATCAAATTAATCCCCATCATTTAGAAAGTGAACGAAAGAGATAGAACTTCCTACAAAAATTATTTGTTGGTTTCTACATAAAGAATTTTTATTATATAATAATATTGTAGATCATACAATTATATGGATGAGTTATGATTACATTTATCTCATAGTCAATCATATTTTCTACCTCCACATGTCATTGCATAACATAGATATAATATATAATTTATTATCATTAACCATATTATTATAATTAAGTATCATAACTAATTACTTATATAATATATATATAATCTAATATTGTTTTATTCATTTATCTCATTCATTTATTTTTCAAAGTCTACTTATGAATTATAATTGTTATTATCTTATTGTAAATTAGTTATGTAAGTTAGATAGTTATATAAATTGGTTATATAAGTTTATAATTTTATATCAATTTTTTAATTACATGGATCAAATTAATCCCCATCATTTAGAAAATGAACCGAAAAGAGATAGAACTTTCTACAAAAATTATTTGTTGGTTTCTACATAAAGAATTTTTTATTATATAATAATATTGTAGATCATACGATTATATGGATGAATTATGATTACCTTTATCTCATAGTCAATCATATTTTCTACCTCCACATGTCATTGCATAACATAGATATAAAATATAATTTATTATGATTAACCATATTATTATAATTAAGTATCATAATTAATTACTTATATAATATATATAATCTAATATTGTTTTATTCATTTATCTCATTCATTTATTTTTCAAAGTCTATTTATGAATTATAATTGTTATTATCTTATTGTAAATTAGTTATGTAAGTTAGATAGTTATATAAATTGGTTATATAAGTTTATAATTTTATATCAATTTTTTAATTACATGGATCAAATTAATCCCCATCATTTAGAAAATGAACCGAAAAGAGATAGAACTTCCTACAAAAATTATTTGTTGGTTTCTATATAAAGAATTTTTTATTATATAATAATATTGTAGATCATACAATTATATGGATGAATTATGATTACCTTTATCTCATAGTCAATCATATTTTCTACCTCCACATGTCATTGCATAACATAGATATAATATATATTTTATTATGATTAACCATATTATTATAATTAAGTATCATAATTAATTACTTATATAATATATATAATCTAATATTGCTTTATTCATTTATCTCATTCATTTATTTTTCAAAGTCTACTTATGAATTATAATTGTTATTATCTTATTGTAAATTAGTTATGTAAGTTAGATAGTTATAATGTCACGCCCGATTTCTAAATGTAACGGAAGCTCGTAAATCGAGACGCGGCTAATGAAATGCGGAAAATATAAGGAATAAAGTTGACTTGAATTGTAATACCCCGATTATTTAAACGACTAATTACGATATTAATTTCGTAAATTAGATTATTATTATGATAATTTGATTATTAATATATCGAATAATGATTTCGATTATTGTTGGAATAATAAATTTCTATGATTTATTCACAAATGAATGTGAATTTAGAAATACGAATATGTGACGTATTTTAACAGTATAATTTCAACGTCGATTACGTATCGATAATTGAAATCTCGTAATCTTTTCTAAGTTTTAAGCTTAGAATTTAATTCCATTATTATTGGAATGATTTAATAAAGTGATTACGACTTTATTACGACCATTTTGAGATGAGTCGATATTTAACGTTTTGAAACGTTTCAAGCGTTAACGTTTAGAGATGACTTGAGAATCAAGTCTAACGATCAGGAATTATGATATTTTAAATTCCTATGATTATTTTATATAATTGGATATTATTTTAGCATTGAATTAATGCTAGAAATTTTGGAATGATATTTTGATTATTTAAGATTCTCGAAAACCCTAAATCGAGAATTAGGGTTTTCTACCCATGGATTGATTCAATAATTTTCCTATGATATAAATTATCATCTAAGACATATATTATGATATATATCTATAATTAGCATGAAAATCAAAACTTAGCACTTAAGATTGAAAAGTGTCGTGGCTTATGTATAGAAAGAAGTGATTTACGTGAGTTTCATGCTAGGTTCACTATGTTATGTGATTAAATGTACCAAGTGGTATATTGTACACTCTTAACAAGGAAAATAAATGATGAATCAAGTGTTGTGTGTGTTGGCAAAATAGCCGTGTAACTTGGCTAAGAAAATTTAAAGAGTTGTTTCTTTTATTTGATTAAGTAAAGAACATTTACTTAAGGTTTAGTGATGATATATTGGCATGACATTGTTGACTATTAATTGATGAGTCACCAAATTAGAAGGCTTGCAAGTGTAAGATGTATAAAACAAAAGAAATAAATTCATCATCCTTTGTATCATAAAAAGAATGACTCTTACATCACAAAAGCAAGGAATCATTTGAATTGTTCAAAATTGTGTAAGAAGCAATTATATTGTGTAAGAGATATTTTGCTTTAGTGATGTATACAATTAGTGAGTCATAAAACTTTTTAATTGTCTTGTATTGTGGGTGAGTGAGAAAGAGAACAGAGAGAGAGAGGCGTGAGTGTTGTAATAAAAAATATATATAATAAAATAGTTAAGTCTTTAATTCATTTTACTTGTACTTAAAATTGTGGCAAAACCAAGTCATTTAGTCTCCCAAACAAGAGAATACCGAGAGCAAAAGGATAGAAGAACCTTGGTGTTCTTATTTTAAATCACCCAATCCTTGCTATTAAACCCTTGTGCACTAAATCGACACGGTAAAAGGTTAGGATTTGAGCGAGCTTTAATTATCGTTAAGATTTTCGATTTCCAACCATTCGATTTTAAATTATATGCTTATGTTCTTAAGGAGAAAAATATAATACATTATGTTAACATGTTTGTTGTTCTTTAAATATGCTTAGTATGTAATTATAAGCATATGTATTATATTAAATCAAAGGCCTAAGCATGTTATGATTTTCTATGGTGCTCGAAAATGTTAGTGTTTAATATGTTGATGGATTAGTGGTCTATGGTGATAGTTAAGCACATTGTGATTTATTAGAAATTTTTGGAAATTATATGCAATTATTTGATAATTACCGAAATTGATTGAGAATTATATGTTGAGGTATGATTATTGTTTAAGTAAGATTATAACATATTAATGTTGTATGGCCTTAATTAGGTGTTATGGGAATTTACTAGATTTTTAGAAAATGTATTGCTAAATTGATTAAAAATTTCGAAAACTATAAGGTTTGGAACATTGATGTAAGAGATGTATACATTGGATATTATGTTATAATTATGTTATATATTAATATTTGAGGCTTGTGTATAATTATTAGAATTTTTGGAAAATTTTTGGATTTATTTTGAGTAAAAACCGTGAGCCTATAATGTATATAGGTGTGTTCCAAATTTTTCTATAGTGATATTAATACATATTAATTATCATAGTGTAAAATAATACACTATATGAATTTAAAGGAATTTTTGAAACAAGTTTGGAGAAAAATGTGTTATAGCCGTGAGCTATAAGTGAAAATAAGGAATTTTAATCCCTTTTTAATCAAGAATAATAATTTATTATATGTCAAAAAAATTAATTAGACATAATTGAATTTTCGAGATTTATTAAACATAGAATATTATGTTTACGATGAAACGTTATACCAAATAACGTTAAAAGCATAAAATAATGCTTAAAGTATTAAAAGATTAATATTGAAAGAAAATATTAATCAAGTTTATCGATTTGCGTGAAAAATCGAGAATTGAAAAGAAATCGATTGAAAATCGATTTATATTAATTTTATTCATTAAAATATGTTTTATTGAAGATTTATAATGAAAAGTCAAAATGGTTGACTTTCGAAATTAACGTACGAAATACGTTCGTTAAATATGCTAATACGTGAAAAACGTATTACTTTTATCTGAATATCTCATTTGTGAGAAAAGATTTCATAATTGAAATCATTTTATTGAATAACGTTATTATACGTTAATTATTTAACCTAAAAGGTTAAAATGGGACTGTAGATCATATTACGTCTCTCTCGAGATACGAAAATTATTTTATTAAAATACGCGTTGAAACGACGTATTAAGATTATCAAAACTTTGAATTATTATTATTTATCAAAGTTGAATGAACTTTGAAAATCTCGAAAAGCGTGCCAACGTGCTAAGCGTAAATTTTGCGTAAAGGTGGGACGTGAAGGCTCACACGCAACGGAGGAGCACGCGTGTCGAAAATCAAAGTTTAAAAGTAAAGGTGGGCTTTACTATACTCAAACCGGTAGAATTTACCAAATGATTTACTTATGATGCTTTATTACAAGCAAATATTTATGAAGCGATTTATTTAATTACCGCCCAAAATGTTTATGTTTTGTGTATGTATCCGATCCATGATTATTGATGCATAATGTTGGGTAGCTCCCACTTTATGACATGCTTGAATTCGTATTCTTGGAAGTACCCCAAGGATGATGGAGAATTAGTATCTGTCTTTGAGATGGCACGGATTTTGTGCACCGATTATTTTGTATTTGTGTCTTTGAAAGGGTGCTCGGCCGGTCATGGCGTCTGTGAGAGGAGGCCTCCTCTCCAGCGCGGGAATTATTGTGGAATGAATTATTGTGGTGGATATGGATCATACATACAAGGAAAATGTCTGGCCAGACGAATCTTTATGGAAAATGAAAGAAATTATTTAGTAAGCACGAGTATTTCAAATTAAAACCTTGTGTGTTACTGAGATGGGGCAGAGTAATTTAAACACATCAAATTATTTTGGCATGAGCCACTGAGTGCAATCTTGTACTCGACCGCATGTTGTTTTAAATGTGCGAGTTGAGCGATGATGGATGGAGATGTGTCGGAGCGGTGGAACCCTTTTGAATACAATATATTTAGAAACCTTGAATACACATCGTCATATGTGTATTCACACGTTTTTCCGCTGCAATTGAATTAATTTATCTCATGATGTTGATTAGTTAAATACTTCCAGAACATATGAGTTTTTGTATATATATATTGGTTAAAGCTCCCTTGATTATTATTCCAAGTATTAGTTTCCTGCTAAATCGTACTTAAGATTTATGGGCTGTTACAAAGTGGTATCAGAGCAATTCGCTCTTTGAATCCAAAACCTCTTTTCAGAGTTAAGTCTAGATTGAGTCACTAGACTTCTAGAGATCAGCCGACACTGCCCGACACTCCATCACATCAAGCTCAACTAGAAAAAGGTAAATGATTTTCTCATCTTTGAAAAAGAAAAGTTTGAGATTTATAAATTTGATTTGGTGTCGATAGAACATTATCGACAAATGATTGGTATCGATAGAACATTATCGACAAATGAAATGAGAAAGGTTGTAAATAACCATGATTGATTGATTGAAAATTTTTCGCAAAGAAATGCGTATGTTTAAAACGAACTATGTTCGTCATATTTGAAATTTTATTCTTAAATTCTCAATATTGTTTGGATTATCGACTATGTCATCCCAAATGAAAGTTATGAGAATTGATTGAAAGTCGTTGGTTCGCTACCAACGTATGATAATGTCATACGAGAATGTATTGACAATTTTTTTTTAAGGGATAAAATGCTTGAATTCATGTAAATCAATAGAAATTTATTGTTATGAATATTTGAAAAAATTTATTTCAAATCCCAAAGATGTTTACAATGATGGGTATGTTATCCCAAAAGAACGTAGACTGTTTAAGACGCATGATCCCAATTGCGAAGAACATAGGAAGATGGATTATTAGAATTTTATTCCATCCTGAGAATCTCGAATTGAAGCATGAGAAGAAAATATACGAGCAAAAATGGAAATGTTGTCAAGATAATGAATGTCACTATGCGATAAGTGACACGAGAATGATCTTTTTATTTGGAAGTTCACGCACGACGGAACTCCAAATCAACTATGACTCTTCGATGGAAACGAAGTAGAAATGTAATCGAAGAATTCGTGAGAGTCAATTAAAGGCGAACTTCGCAATCATGCTCGATCGACCTCGGCCGGCACCGGCATGTAAAATTTTGACTTACACCGGAAAGTTCAGGTCGGTTCTAGTCCGACTTGGCGGTGCGACATCGGTTGTCCACCCCGGCCGAGCTCGACAGGTGCGACCTCGACAGAAACGAGCCCGGTGGGTATGAGCTCGACTTCTGACCTCGGCAACGGCAGGTGTGACATCCACCTCGCCAATTTATCTTGACCTCGGTCAGATCACCTCCACCTCGGAAATCAACCTCGGCGACCACATGCGCCTTTGGCTTTGATGTCGGCATTATCATGTACGACTTCGGCGTTGACATGTACGCCCTCGATTGCGGCGTCGATACCTTCAACTTAGGCTTCAAAGTCGGCTTTAATGACTTCGTCATTATGTCAATAACCTCGGCAATGACCTCGGCATTGGCAAATGACCGGCAACAACCCGACATCGGTATTGCTTACGACCTCGGTATCCCGAGCTCGGTATCAGCAAAACTGTTTGCGCAATGTTTTTGTTTTAGCCCGTTCTCCTTCATTTGAACTCCGATTTACGAACGGTTTTCACCTACGTACTCCTATCACAGAGTACTATAATTCTTATGAAGAACTAAATCCCTGATCCCTTCTCTAGAAATTGCGAGAGTCAGTTGATGTTAGTTTATAGTTTTGTAGAACGGGAAATTTTCAGTGCGATTAGAATCTTAGAATGATACTAGAAAGTAGTATTCCCAGTAGTACGAAAAGCGCTATGACACACATGAGAACCTTTGATGATGACCTGTAATGTGTTATATAAGGTTTCAAATTCTATTCATTACCAAATTTCTGTCATTGAGTTTAACTCTATGACCTAGTTCAAATTGAGAAATCACATGAGTTTCTCACTTTTTCTGAAGAAAATTTTCAACTCGAGAATTTATAATGTGTCCTTTTGAAACCAAACCCACATGTGACTGAGAGAATATTTGTGACGGGTCTGGCCAACCCATATGACCAAAGAAATCTCAGTAGTCGTCATTCTGGTCTTCGGACCCTAGATTCCAAATTATTCAATTCAAAGAAAATATGGATTCAATTGAATGTTATTTTGATTTACGAACCCATATCTTTTGAAAGTCGACATGACGAAATTTCTTCAATCCTGGAGACCAATAAGTAAGATGAAGATTGACTTATCTTGTCGCCTAAGTTTTGAATTAGTAAAGTAACAAACATCAGGTACGATGTAGGTTGACTTATTTTGGATAACCTAAAAGTTTCAGATCAGTAGAGTGATAGACATCAAGAAGATATGATGTAAATAAGATCTCGATGAGATGAGATATTTTCCCTATGATGCACATGGATGCAATGACCCCTGATAGGCTTACCAGATATTGATAACAGTGAAGTTATATCTTCATGTGACTGTTATGATAATGAAATGTTATGAATGAGATACTCTTTAGCATAGAATGCAAGAGTTGAAGAAAATGGAAGTGCATGATATCCTTGGGATATAATTTTCCCTTATTATGACATAACGAGAGAGATTACAACTTATCTTTAAGATAGTTGATTGTCCTTAAAACCTCCTTAGTAGGTTGGACATGTTTAAAGAATGGAGATGCACAATATTCTTTTCAAAGGATATATATATGTAAAGAAATGATAGCATCTCAGATAACGAATCTCTCGTTTTATACCTCAATCAATGAGATTATGCCTGAACATAATCAATTCCAAGTAATTGAGACTTGGTTAAACCAATGATAATGAGATTGAGGAATCGTAATCATTGAGATGTGTGAACAGCTAGGATAGCCCTAGCATGTAAATCAAGTATGGAGAAATATCTCCACAATGAAGACATAGTAATGAGATGCTTGGAATTTAAGTTATGGTGTACAAATGTACTACTTTACCAAGCTATATGACAATAATGACGGTTCTAGTCCTGAGAGTAAGAACCGAAGTATAATGAAAGTAATATTACTTTCTGAAACCATGCTCAAGAAAAAGGGACAAAAGTCAAAAATAGCTGAAGAAATTATGAGCTATACAATTATGAGATAGCCACAATATGAGATAAGTTTCAGCGATATTATGACTTCGATAAGTAAAGTAATTCCTTTGAAGTAAAGAAGCAGAGAAAGAAACAGATTCATTATTTGAAATGGATCTTAGTACTCTAAATTGTATTGACACAAAACGCTTGTCTTGTGTGTCTTAGAAATTAACAAGCGAGATAGCTTCTATAGACTTTTGCAAAAAGGAAAGGCATCCAAGAGGACAAATGAAAAGATTCACATGGAAGAATCTTAAGGTGAATCTAATTGTAAATCTTACCCCTCATACTTTTGTGACGATCAATAAAGTGGAATATTAAGTATCTCTGACATGGGAATGAAGCATTCATCGAATGTCAAGAAAATGGCAAAGATATTTGACGTCAAGGCAAAAGTATAATATGTCCCCAGTGGACAAAGGATTTTATCTTATGCAAAATTGCACAATGAATCAATAAAGATAAGAAGAAATGACGTATATCCAAAAAGGGATATTACAAATGATGGCGCTAAACGCTGGTATAAGGATTTTCTCTGGAAAAGAATTCAAGGTAAGGATATATGAGATATATATTTCTAAGATCGATAAAGTGAAAAAGGGAATTGAATCATTCATACTGGATCAGAAATGAATGATAGTGTCAGGTACATCATGATCTCTACGATGAGATTAAGTTATCGAGATATTAATATCAAGGATAGGTCGATATAAACCTAACCACAGAATGCTATTGATAAAAGCATAATAGTACTGACACCGAGAAGGGTAGGGTGAAAGAAGTAACAGAAGGCCATAGCAAGGAAACATAATGTCCCAAGGGAAAGGACAATGATGTATGAAATAGATGTTTATTTGAAGCACGAGAACACGTGAGACCGAGCCTATATTTCGCACGAATCTGGGACGAGAAATGAGGAAGAAGGCGATATATATGAGAAAATTTCTCGAATACCTATAATTTTTACATTCGATATAGGTGCTTCGTTTTCTAATATCGCACAAGTATGCATAGAAACGATAGAACCCAATTCGGGGTAAGCAGATCGAGAAATGAAAATCTCTTCACTTATACGAGAATTATGGCCATCGCAGGTGTTGCTCGAGTTTAAAATTGGGCCTATGATCGCCTAAAGTTCTAACAAATGAGTTAGATCATAATATCTATGTGGAACGTAGATATAATTCAAGAAACAGAAGTTTCAAAAATGGATGTCACTCACGTGACTAGAAGTACGGGCATAGCCTCTTCATTGAAATTCTATGCAACGGGATTTTGGATCCTCAATTGTTTTAATTTAAGGATGGCTCACCTAGAACTATCTTTACAGATGGTAAGAAAAGGGAGTCTGATGAGTAAAAAGGTTAACCCCAAGGCCTACAAGTCAAGAACTCACACGGGCGTATCAGCTCTTTTATTACAAGCTGGGCATGGCTTAGGACAGTTTTTGGAGGAAGTTCTACACCTATGGATGAATGCTCGTAACTATGGAGAGATAGATAAAGATGACACCCAACAACTTATCCATCGTTTGCCAACAGAATGGCAGGATCTTGCAAAAGAAGTATCAAGATAATATCTTCTCCAAGTAGAAAATTCCAAGACTTGGGCAGACTTATTAGGATTTGTCAACAGGCTCAAGTATGTATATAATGCATGTGGAATGGCACCTACGGGTACTTGTCCTGGTCCCCGACAAGCTACAATGAGGCATAAAGGAATGGTTGTACCGATGTTCCAAATGCCACCCCCGTCTGTGCCGTCTATTATACCGAAAGAGGCGAGAATGGCAAAAGGATAGGATCTTATCGCCTCGAAAATTAGAGGAATTACCGTTATCAAATCGACCTTACCTTCCGATAAAAGTAACACACATACGGAATCAAAGAAGTAACGAGGAGCGATGTGACCCCGACTCTTTGAAAGAGAAAGATCGTCGGACATATGAGGTAAGCGTGCACGGAATTAGGCAAGTTCTAAGCGAAAGGTACGATTCCGACGAAGGCCACTCAGAGACATAGAGTCCTATGATAATATGAGACTCATAAGTAAATGGTGGCTTATGTGTAAATGGTATCTGATGTACGAAAGCAAAATTTTTCCGAATAAGATATGGTTACTATGAGATTATAGTCATGCCAATCGGACAAGCTAGTACACCAGCCCTATTCATGAACCTAAAAAAAAAAAAAATCGAGTGTTTCATATGTACTTAGACAATTTTGTCTAAATCTTTATGAACGATGTTCTTATCCATATGAAGGACGAGAAAGAACCTAAAGAACATCGAAGGACTATATTGCGGACTTTTAGAGTCGAGCAAAATTTTGCCAAGTTTAATATATGAATTTCGGCTTAAAGAAGGAAAATTCCTTAGACACATGATGTCTTCCGAAGGAATCAAATTTACATGGACAAATGAATGTGAGGCCACTTATTAAAGTGAGAAAGATAATAGTCAAAGCACCGCGATGACTTAGACCTCACGAATAGAATTACCCAACTCGCGACTTGAAATAACAGCAGTAGTACGTACAAAAATTTTGGAGACACTTCCTATATGGAATAAGTTGTGAGATCTCCACAAGCCATAAAAGTTTGAATTTTTCTTCGAGCAAGAGACTTAAAAATGAGATAGAAAAGAGGACTCGAATCAGTAAAAGATTCCAGTTGTGATATAAATTATCACCTATGAAGGGCTGAAGGGTTTTTAAAGAGGCGCCTGACAATGTCATATTGTCTAAGGAAAGGTTATATATATATTTCAAGCAATAAAAAGCTTAGAAATGAAATCATGAATGAAGCTCATGATATTCCTCATACCGCCCACCCAAGCAGCATTAAAGTATATTATGTTTTACGAGAAAAATTAGATAGTAAAGAATGAAATGAGCTATAACCTCATTGACGAGCATTGTCTCGGTTATAAGAGATGAAGGCATAGTGTCAATGACCTTATAAGAGGTTATAATCTCTAATGAGATACAAATGAAAATGAAATGACATAGCAATGGATTTTATGACAGGTTTCGTCACAGTCATAAAGAAATAACACTACTATATGGGTAGTAGTGGATTGACTCACCAAATATGCTTATCTCTGCCTATCCAGATGACTCAGAGATCTGAAAATTTTATCTCAGTCGTACATAAATGAAATCGTATCTTTGCAGGGGTCCCAATACTTATCACTTTAGATAGAGATTTCAAGTTTACCCCTATATTTTGAGCTAGCTCACCAAAAGGGAGTTATGCGATATTGAACCTTATCGTGAGGTCCCCTCATGGACAAATGGACGATAAAAGGACAATATGAATGTTTAAAGATACGATGAGAACATTAATGTTTAAATCAAGGTACAAGTGGAAACATGTTTTACCACTTATTAAGTTTACGTACGACCATTACTGTCAAGCAACGATTGACATAGCCACACATGGCATTATATGGAAAGAAATATCGACCACCACTTTATTATAATAAAGTAGGTGAGAGAAAGTATAAAGTCTTGACAACGTAATTGAAATGATTAAGATATTTGCCAAATAAGGCAAAGACTGAGAAAAGCTCAGTACAGAAAATGAAGTTCCTTGAGATTTCTCCATAGAGGGAAATTATAAAGTTAAAGTGCAAGGAATGTCGAGATCACGTTTTATAGGACCTTACGAGGATCCTAGAAATAAAAGGCCCAGTAGCCTATAGATTGGTACTTCCACCAAAATTTGGGAATGTACACAATGATTTTCCACGTGTCACAGCTAAAGAAATGTGAATATGACCCAAATCACGTAATTCATCATAATGACGTGATCTTTAACTCAAATACGAGTTGTGATGAACATCTCGACAATTTGATCGTATGATTAAATGATTAAGAATTAAATTGGGTCTTTGATGAAAGTCCAATGGAAAAACCATGGACAAAAGAAAATCACGTGGAAATTTAAGATGTTATGGTGCTACGATGCCCCATACTTTTTGAGGTATGCAAATTTCGGGATGAAATTTCTTTAAGGGGGGTGGAATGTAATACCCCGATTATTTAAACGCCTAATTACGATATTAATTTCGTAAATTAGAGTATTATTATGATAATTTGATTATTAATATATCGAATAATGATTTCGATTATTGTTGGAATAATAAATTTTTATTATTTATTCACAAATGAATGTGAATTTAGAAATACGAATATGTGACGTATTTTAACAGTATAATTTCAACGTCGATTACGTATCGATAATTGAAATCTCGTAATCTTTTCTAAGTTTTAAGCTTAGAATTTAATTCCATTATTATTGGAATGATTTAATAAAGTGATTACGACTTTATTATGACCATTTTGAGATGAGTCGATATTTAACGTTTTGAAACGTTTCAAACGTTAACGTTTAGAGATGACTTGAGAATCAAGTCTAACGATCAAGGAATTATGATATTTAAATTCCTATGATTATTTTATATAATTGGATATTATTTTAGCATTGAATTAATGCTAGAAATTTTGGAATGATATTTTTGATTATTTAAGATTCTCGAAAACCCTAAATCGAGAATTAGGGTTTTCTACCTATGGATTGATTCCAATAATTTTTCCTATGATATAAATTATCATCTAAGACATATATTATGATATATATCTATAATTAGCATGAAAAATCAAAACTTAGCACTTAAGATTGAAAAGTGCCGTGGCTTATGTATAGAAAGAAGTGATTTACGTGAGTTTCATGCTAGGTTCACTATGTTATGTGATTAAATGTACCAAGTGGTATATTGTACACTCTTAACAAGGAAAATAAATGATGAATCAAGTGTTGTGTGTGTTGGCAAAATAGCTGTGTAACTTGGCTAAGAAAATTTAAAGAGTTGTTTCTTTTATTTGATTAAGTAAAGAACATTTACTTAAGGTTTAGTGATGATGTATTGGCATGACATTGTTGACTATTAATTGACGAGTCACCAAATTAGAAGGCTTGCAAGTGTAAGATGTATAAAACAAAAAGAAATAAATTCATCATCCTTTGTATCATAAAGAACCGGCGGCTCTTACTTCACAAAAGCAAGGAATCATTTTGAATTGTTCAAAATTGTGTAAGAAGCAATTATATTGTGTAAGAGATATTTTGCTTTAGTGATGTATACAATTAGTGAGTCATAACACTTTTTAATTGTCTTGTATTGTGGGTGAGTGAGAAAGAGAACAGAGAGAGAGACGTGAGTGTTGTAATAAAAAAAAATATATATAATAAAATAGTTAAGTCTTTAATTCATTTTACTTGTACTTAAGAATTGTGGAAAAACCAAGTCATTTAGTCTCCCAAACAAGAGAATACCGAGAGCAAAAAGGATAGAAGCACCTTGAGTGTTCTTATTTTTAAATCTCCCAATCCTTGCTATTAAACCCTTGTGCACTAAATCGACACCGGTAAAAAGGTTAGGATTTGAACGAGCTTTAATTATACGTTAAGATTTTCGATTTCCAACCATTCGATTTTAAATTATATGCTTATGTTCTTAAGGAGAAAAATATAATACATTATGTTAACATGTTTGTTGTTCTTTAAATATGCTTAGTATGTAATTATAAGCATATGTATTGTATTAAATCAAAGGCCTAAGCATGTTATGATTTTTCTATGGTGCTCGAAAATGTTAGTGTTTAATATTTTGATGGATTAGTGGTCTATGGTGATAGTTAAGCTCATTGTGATTTATTAGAAATTTTTGGAAATTATATGCAATTATTTGATAATTACCGAAATTGATTGAGAATTATATGTTGAGGTATGATTATTGTTTAAGTAAGATTATAACATATTAATGTTGTATGGCCTTAATTAGGTGTTATGGGAATTTACTAGATTTTTAGAAAATGTATTGCTAAATTGATTAAAATTTGAAAACTATAAGGTTTGGAACATTGATGTAAGAGATGTATACATTGGATATTATGTTATAATTATGTTATATATTAATATTTGAGGCTTGTGTATAATTATTAGAATTTTGGAAAATTTTGGATTTATTTTGAGTAAAAACCGTGAGCCTATAATGTATATAGGTGTGTTCCAAATTTTTCTATAGTGATATTAATACATATTAATTATCATAGTGTAAAATAATACACTATATGAATTTAAAGGAATTTTTGGAACAAGTTTGGAGAAAAATGTGTTATAGCCGTGAGCTATAAGTGAAAATAAGGAATTTTAATCCCTTTTTAATCAAGAATAATAATTTATTATATGTCAAAAATATTTAATTAGACATAATTGAATTTTTGAGATTTATTCAACATAGAATATTATGTTTACGATGAAACGTTATACCTAATAACGTTAAAAGCATAAAATAATGCTTAAAGTATTAAAAGATTAATATTGAAAGAAAATATTAATCAAGTTTATCGATTTGCGTGAAAAATCGAGAATTGAAAAGAAATCGATTGAAAATCGATTTATATTAATTTTATTCATTAAAATATGTTTTATTGAAGATTTATAATGAAAAGTCAAAATGGTTGACTTTCGAAATTAACGTCTGAAACGTTAGTTAAATATGCTAATACGTGAAAAACGATTACTTTTATCCGAATATCTCATTTGTGAGAAAAGATTTTATAATTGAAATCATTTTATTGAATAACGTTATTATCGTTAATTATTTAACCTAAAAGGTTAAAATGAGGCGTAGATCATATTACGTCTCTCGAGATACAAGAATTATTTTATTGAAATACGCGTTGAAACGATGTATTAAGATTATCAAAATTTCGAATTATTATTATTTATCAAAGTTGAATGAACTTTGAAAATCTCGAAAAGCGTGCCAACGTGCTAAACGTAAATTTTTGCGTAAAGGTGGGACGTGAAGGCTCACACGCAACCAGAGGAGAGCACGCGATCGAAAATCAAGTTTAAAAGTAAAGGTGGGCTTTACTATACTCAAACTGGTAGAATTTACCAAATGATTTACTTATGATGCTTTATTACAAGCAAATATTTATGAACTGATTTATTTAATTAACTGCCCAAAATGTTTATGTTTTGTGTATGTATCAAATCCATGATTATTGATGCATAATGTTGGGTAGCTCCCACTTTATGACATGCTTGAATTCGTATTCTTGGAAGTACCCCCAAGGATGATGGAGAATTCGTATCTGTCTTGAGATGGCCTGGATTTTGTGCACTGATTATTTTGTGACTGTGTCTTTGAAAGAGTGCTCGGCCGGTCATGGCGTCTGTGAGAGGAGGCCTCTCTCTCGCAGGAATTATTGTGAAATGAATTATTGTGGTGGATATGGATCATACATACAAGGAAAATATCTGGCCAGACGAATCTTTATGGAAAATGAAAGAAATTATTTAGTAAGCACGAGTATTTCAAATTAAAACCTCGTGTGTTACTGAGATGGGGCAGAGTAATTTAAACACATCAAATTATTTTGGCATGAGCCACTGAGTGCAATCTTGTACTCAGCCCTGCATGTTTGTTTTTAAATGTGCAGGTTGAGCAGATGATGGATGGAGATGTGTCGGAGCAGTCGGAACCCTTTTTGAATACAATATATTTAGAAACCTTGAATACACATCGTCATATGTGTATTCACACGTTTTTCCGCTGCAATTGAATTAATTTATCTCATGATGTTGATTAGTTAAATACTTCCAGAACATATGAGTTTTTGTATATATATATTGGTTAAAGCTCCCTTGATTATTATTCCAAGTATTAGTTTCCTGCTAAATCGTACTTAAGATTTAGGGGCTGTTACATGAATAATCAAGGCAATAAACCCTTAGGATTTGGGAATAGCTTCCTAAATGAAAATGGAAGACATCGAATGATGAAATCCAATCAAAACGATAATTATCCTCAGGATCACGAGTTTAGTTTCATGCTTCTGATAGCCAATATACATCAACAATACTAACATCAAGGATTTAGAGTCTAAGCTCAATCAAAAGAAATAATTCAATTCATAGACAAGAAGGAAAATAAAATTTGAGCTAGTTCATCAGCGGAAGTCTAAATATGGAATAATCCGTCAAAGTACGGAGTGAACTCAAATCTCAGCTCTGCCCCGTCAGCACCCATTGATCATCCTGAAAATATTTGAAAATATTTGGGCTAAGTACTAATGTACTCAGTGGGCATGCATTTTCATAAACATTTCATAAATCCGTAAAAGCAGTTTATTCAATCATGATAACATAACTTAGAAGATTTTAAAAAAGAGAAACCACTTCTAAGCATGCAAAAATATTTCATTTATTTGGGCCAATTGTCACGACTCTTCTGTTACTCGCTTTGATCCCGGGCCTCTAGCCACCGTCGGATCACATGCCCCATTATTGTCATCGGGGACGTAACCCGGATAATTCATGACATACTTCGGAACGTATCCAGACAAGCACCATAATAACATGACGTACTCCGGAACGCATCCAGACAAGCACCCTTATAACGTCTCATGATTATGTTAGTGCCCGATGGAGATCAACCCACCAAAACAACTAACTAGTGTACACAATTCTCAATTAACGTATTAGATTAAAAGAGAATCTCGATTGATACATATACGAGCCTTAAACAGAGCAGAGCGCACAAAAACATTTTATTGGATAAACAGTTTGCATTTCATGAAATATCAGAGCATATAACTGTCACGACCCCATTCCGGACCAACCCGGACTGGAGGGCGACTAATACTAGGAGTAGTATTTTAGGGGTTACATGAGTAAAATAAAGATGCATGAAAATAACTAACATGCTTGAGCAGAATATGAGGTGATGTCATAATGTTTTTGAAAAAGGTTTAGGCCATCGGACCCCAAAACTTGGCCTGACCCGATGGACCTCGATAGTTTGTAACAATAAAGCATAAATAAAGGAGTTCAGAGTATAGCAGCGGAAAGTGTGTGAATACATATATGACGATATGCACTCAAGGTATAAACCACAAATTCAAGATAAATCGGTCAAGGACACTGGACTCCTCAACATATTCCCCATCATCACCATCAGAGCTCAACCTGCACATTTAAAAACAAATATACAGGGCTAAGTACAAGAAATTGCACTCAGTGGACTTATGCCGAAAACATTTGATAACATTTGAATTACGCTGCCAACATCGAGTAGGTCACAAGGGTTTTAGTTAAAAATGCCTTGTGCTTACCAAATCATTTTCAGTTCGTAAACATAGCTCGGACGAGCATTTTCTTGGTGTGTATGGTCCGTATCTCATAGTCACAATACATAATAATAATAAATAATAAGCGTCGAGAGGAGGCCTCCCGTCTACGACGCCGTGACCAACCGTAATCCCGCATAAAGACATCACTCTCTGCAAGCATATGTTAACACGGTATAGTTCCAACCTTCACGCCAATCCTAGCTGTGCATTTATCATCCGCACGGGACCCGACATTAAAAAGGTTGGGTGCTACCACAACAATTGATACAATAGTTCCAACCATCTCCATAGCCTACCGGGCATAACAGATAGGACCCATACACAAAACGAAATATTTTGGCGGTAATGGTAAAACATTTGTTAAGCAGTTGTAGGATAAGTCTTTGTAAATAAACTCATTTGAAATAACAAGAAAGTCACGTTTTAGTGGGGTAAGAAAAGGCCCACATTTTGAAGATAGAAGCCCACCGACTATGGTTCGTTGTGAAAAGTCCCAGTTCGATCGTTCGTCAAAATCCGTCATTGCGTTTGCGCCCACGCTTTACTGGCGAGGCTTTAGTATCGTCGCTCAAGTCTCTCGAGACTTTCGAAAACTAAGATAAAACTTGATATTTCATATCGATGTAGATCGAATTCATAGTGGATTCAATACGTCTAACACGTATACGATTGACTTTTCTCGTTCCTCGAGATCGCTCAACGTATAAGCACGTTTTCGATATATGGATCTCATTTGTGAAATCTTTTCTTACTAATGAGGTATCATACTCAATTAGTATATCTTACGCGTACTGACGTATTTATAATCGTAAGACGTACGTTTGACTTAAAAAGTCAACGAAGTCAACACTGGTCAACAAAGTCAATGATTTTGACTTTTAAATAGTAAGCTCTTACTATTTTGTTTTATAAATCGAATTTGATCGATTTGAAAACGTAAAGTCCTATTTCTCGATTTATCACGTAAATCAAGGACTTATAAATAATTTCGCATGTTTAAAAAAAAACCTTTTTATAAATAAAAAGCGTATTTTGGTTTTTATAACGTTATAAAATGAACGTTCGTCTCAAACATAGCAATCTATGTTTATAAAATTTTGTAAAATTAAATTCTGTCCAGAATATTAATTTAGCAAATATTTCATTAATAAACTGTTTTAAAAAGGATTTTAAAATCCTCATTAATTATCGAAAACTCGATAATTAATTTAAAAATGTCAAATGACCTTTGAAAAATTTTCTAAATTAATATAGAGTATTATTATACACTATGGTCCAGAATATGAATTTATAAAATTCATATGATATTATTTGCTATTTATTTATATATACACATATATATATATATATATATTCTGGTAATTCAATAAATAGGAATAATTATCCAAAAATTCCCAAAATTAATATACACATAGTATAATATGCCAACATCAATATATATCATTAATATAACCTATAGTTCATCATAAGCATTCATTTCACAAAATATAACAATATTCACGGTATTTTCGAATAAATACCGAATAATTAGCAAATAATTTCTAAAAATTCTAAATAAATTCCAACATGATTAAACATTATATTATAACATTGTAACATCATAACATCAACCAAAAACATTTGAATCATCACCATATGGAGCTCAATAGCTCTCGGCTTTTTGGATTCAAAATGTTATTTGATTTTCAAAAATTCCAATAATTATATACTATGTTTATACACTATAGTATAGTAATATAACATCATAATATTTATCAAAACTAATTAAATAATCACCTTCAAGAGCAACAAGCTCACGGCTTATTTGATTTAAAATAGTATTTGATTTCCAAAAATTCTAATTAAATCATAGAACATGTAATCAAGGTCCTAAAGCATTAATATGTCATCACAAGCTTAAAATAAAATTTATACACCAAGGTATACTTTGAGATAGCTCACGGTATTTTTTCAAAAGATTAAGGTAGGGTTTTCCAAAAATTTCAAATCAACACCATGGATTATAAACATGATAAATAACAATAATCCATCACTAAAACATTCATGAAGTAATCGGTCATCATTAATTTATTTTATAAAGCTTTCGAAAATTTTATTAAACATATCCTAAGGTTCGAAAATTTCATAAACATGCTAGGTCCATTCAAAAATTAAATAAACAACAACATATGATTATCTAAGCATATATTCTCATATATTTGAAGATAAAATCATCAAGAATAACATATAACACCTAGTTCATTCATAGAACAAATAAAACATTCATATACACATAAAACAGTTTCGAAAATTTTCGAACTAAAAAGAGGGATAAACTTGTACTATGCTCGGTTATTACCTTAGGAAATGTATAGGTTTCAATGGACAAGGTATGGTATCCAAGTTTTGGTGAAGGAATGGAGAAGAAATGAGAAAGAAGTGTGAAAGCTTTCGAAAATAATGGGGGGGGGGGGCTGCTCTCGTTTTTCAGCAGAAAATGGAGATGGAGAAGTGTGTTTGGAGTGTTTGAGAAGAGTGAGGGGGATAATGAGTGAAGTGAAGGAGAAATGAAGAGTCTCCCCCATGTAATCCCTCTTCAAAACCGGCGCACCCCCTCACCACCAATAGGGATTAATGCAGTAAAATGATGAGGATTAGGGTGATCATTAGGCTAGGCAAAAAGGTAAGTCATGCATTGGGTAGAATAAAAGGTGGAGTGTATGCTTGTTTAATGGTGATGATCGGCGCATGTGTGGGGTGTTGGGGGCTGATTTTAATTTTTTTTATTACACCATAATACATTATAAATATATTACATGATTCATAGGTATATAATACAGCCATTAAAATAATTAATTCAAGCATATACCACATTTTCGAAAATACCGATAGAAAATTAGGAAAATAGGATAAAAATTATAAGTTACACCTATTATTGATATTCATGTAATTTTCGTCCCAAATATACACATATATATCATAATATATGATTTAGATATTAAACAATATCATAGGATAAAATTATAGCACATTTATGCATAAGAAACCCTAATTTCGAAGGTTAAGTTTCGAAAATTATAATTATAAGCTATCGAGTTTTAATGTTCCAAAAACTGATTTCATAGCTTAATAATACCCATATATATCATATTATAAAGTTTAGATACCATAGGATAATTTAATAGTATCATTTCATGTGTTAAAACCATAGTTTGCAAAACTAGGGTTTTCGAAAAACCCATGTTAAAGAAATCGAATTTTAGATGCTAAGATTCGGTTTTAATAATTAATAATACTGTAATTATATAAAATAATAATAGGAAATTAATTATTATAATTTCGAGCATTAAATTCATTTTTCAAAACGCTCTCAGACGTTGGCGTTAACGTCTCAAAGCGTTCAAACTCGACTCATCTCAAAATGGTCGCAGAAGTTCATACTTACTAAATAAATATATTCCTTTTAATAAAGGAATTAAGATGAAATTAATTCCAAGCTTCCCGCCTCGAGAAAATTTCATAAAGTCTCGACGTTTGATACGCGTTCGACGTTAAAATATATCGACGAATCATGTCGTAATATTTCAATCCTTGAATTCACAATCCTTAGTGAATTATAAGAAGGAATTCGTTATAACGATATCGTATCGAAATCACAAGATTCGATGTCGTAAAAAGATAATATACGGCAAAACCCTAATTACGGGTTTAGAAAACCGTAATCGTATATTCGTTTCTTTGGAATATTACAATAACTCAAATATACTTTTGTATGATAAGCCCACCTCGATGGGACAAAGCACGAAGAATCACTATATTACGCTCTCGGAAAGCGGCGCTAATCCCTCGATCGATAAAACCTACAAGAAGCACTAATCGAATAGGTCTCAAAAGCTAGTCTTAAGTTCAAGTAAAGGAGGATACTAGCTTATGATTCGTTAAGCAGGGTTTTCAAAATATAATTAAATTTGAAAACTAATTTATATCGGCTAAGGCACCAACAATACCCTTGTTTCGACTTTTCGTTTAAAAGCAATTAAATTTCATAATCTTCTTTGTTAAATACTTTTACACAAGTATAATGCAATTAAATTGCATACTAAAATCATATATATATAATAAGGATTCTCGCTAATATAACACATAATATAATTATCAAATTATGCACTTGTTTAATATAATTTAATTTATTTAATCATCATAACTTAATTAATTTCATTAAAAGAAATTAATTACCTTAATTAAGTAGGTCATAATCATAAATTAAAGTAAATTAAACTTGAACTTAACCTTAACTTAATCAATCAATTAATTAACTTAATAGTAATTAATTAGTCAATTAATTAACTTACCATAATTAAATAATTTAAACTTATAATTAAGTTTAAGTTAATTATTTAATTAATAAGACTTAATATAATTAAATTAATTAAGTCTCAAAGTTAAACCTCATTTATTTAATTAATTAAAGTCCAAAGATTTAATTAATTAAAACAAGTCTAGTCATTAATTAAAATAAAATTCAATCATGAATTAAATCTAAGCCCATATTTTATTTAATTGTTAAGGTCCAACTATTAAAACAATTTATAGCCCATGTTCCTTAATTAATTTGGGCCCAGAATTTAAAACATATTAGAGTTCATTAGCATTTAATTAAAAGATCCAACCCACTCATTTATTAAAATAAAACAAGGCCCAACATTTTTTTAAAAATAACCCCAGCCCAACATGAATTAAATTCAGCCCAATACTCTTTGAAATCAGCCCACCCTCTATTTTAATAACTTGGGCCCAAATTTTAATTAATTAAAAGCCCATAACATTTAAACACAACACAAGCCCTATAATTAAATAGAAATAGCCCAACAGTTTTTTGAAACCCTAAACCTAATTCTGCCCACTTTTTCGGTGCCGCCTTCCCGGTAGTCGCCGCCGCCGCCGTCGCCGGCGACAATTCCGGCGACCTCATTTTCATTTTTTTTTGTTTTATTTCCTCTTCTCTCTTCTCTCTCACGTCTCTCTCTCTCGCTCTTTCACCCACACTCACGCACGCACACACACTGAGATGCCGACGTCGCCGCCGCCACGTCCGGCCATCCACGTCGTCGCCGGCGAGTTGCCATTGCCGCAACCTCAGCCCCTCCTCTCTTCTCTCATTTCTTTCTCGGTTGTCACTCTCTTACACACTTAAGCACACACACGCGAACAGCCGCAGCCATTCCTTCTCCAACGGTGCGTCGCCGTTGGCGAGGCCGCCGCCGCCATCGTCCTCCACGGCTTTCCTTCCTCGGCGAGACAGCAACACACACACACACGATAGCACACAAGCACAAGATGCACACACACGCACACGACGGAGACACACACACATGCGACGGAGACACACACACACGCGACGACGATCGCAGCCGCAGCCACCGCCGGCGTCGCCGCCAGCCTCCGCTCCGTCTCTGTCTCTCTCTCACTCATACTCCATCCCCTTCGTCCCCCCCCTTCTCGGGACAATACTCACACACACAAATATACAGCATATACATATTCGCATATACACATAAATGAAATAGGAGATAAAAATTTCAACCTTTGTAGATCCCTCTTGCAAGAATGAGTGAGTGATTTTTTTTGTTTTGGGAGGCTAGGGTTTTCAAAGGATGAGAAGAAAAGAAGTTTATATATTGTAGGGTTTGAGTTGTCTCATGGGCTTTTCTTTTGGGTCTTGTTAAACCAAAGCCCATTATATGATTTATTTTACGGGCTCAAGTCCGATCTTAAAGATTATAAATTAGTAATTAAACATTAGTATATCATTTTTGATATAATGATTTATAAGTATATATATATAAATCATATTAAATTATTATATAACATAAAATAATTCTCGTAATCACTTTATAATAATTAGTGAAATAAATTCTTTTTGTTGGAATTTTAAAAAATTTCTTTCATTGGGCACGAATCATTTTAAATTATAAGTTCGAAAGTCATTCTAATCTTATTAAGAAAGAAGGGATATGACATATAAAAATTGGTTATATAAGTTTATAGTTTCATAAAATAACTTAGTTCATTACTTTTCTTTTTCGAGTTAGTCAATCAATATCTCATTACATTAATTGTTTATTTTTGTTTATAGTTTTGTCACACCCCCGCCCCGGATAGCCCGGACTGGAGGGTGACTAATACTAGGAATAGTATTATAGGACAAACAGACTAAGATAGAGGTACATATCGATTATAAACTAACATGCTTGACATTACATAAGATGATAATCCAATAATTCAAAAGGTTTAGGCCATCAGTGGAATACCCCGATTATTTAAACGCCTAATTACGATATTAATTTCGTAAATTAGAATATTATTATAATAATTGGATTAATAAATTATCGAATAACGATTTCGATCATTTTGGAATAATAAATTCCTATGTACAATTCACGAATGAATGTGAATTGAGAAATACGAATGTGTAACGATTTCAACAAAGATAATTTCAACGTCGATTACGTATCGATAATCAAATGCTCGTGATATTTTCTAAGTTTTTAAGCTTAGAATTTAATTCCATTATTATTGGGATAATTTAATAAAGTGATTACAGCTTTATTACGACCATTTTGAGATGAGTCGATATTTAACGTTTTGAGACGTTTCAAACGTTAACGTTTAGAGATGACTTGAAAATCAAGTCTAATGATCAAGGAATTATGATATTTAAATTCCTATGATTATTTTATATAATTAGAATATTATTTAGCATTGAATTAATGCTAGAAATTTTGGAATGATATTTTGATTATTAATGATTCTCGAAAACCCTAAATCGAGAATTAGGGTTTTCTATCTATGGATTAATTCCAATAATTTTTCCTATGATATAATTTATCATCTAGGACATATATTATGATATATATGTATAATTGGCATGAAAATAATTTATGCACCACACTTAGAATTGATAGCCGTGAGCTATGTTGAGCAACACCATTCACGCCAATTTTTTTTACACTTTGCTATGATTTGAATTAAATCATTCAAGTGTAATACATTGGACACATTAACCAAGTGGATGGTGAGAGGCATGCAAGAGCCGATTTGTTTGACTCCCCATAACACTTTGATGATGTATCAAACAATTTGGGATAGAGTGTAATATCTTTGTACATGCAAGAAACAAATAAAATCTGAAAATTTCTTCTCCACTCCACTGATGGACGGCGGCTCTTTGGTTCATAAGGCAAGAAATTAAATTTTGTTTTTCCCAAAAATGCTTTAATAAAGCATGCAAGAGTAAATATTTTGTAAGAGATATTTTAGTATGACATAATCACTTTGACTATGAGAATTTCTCTTGTCTTGCTTGTGTAATTGTGAGTGACCGAGAGAGAGAGAATGAGAGAGTGAGGTATATTACTTCATTACTTAAGTGTTATATTTCATTTAACACAAACACATTTTCTCTCTCTCCAAACACACCAAAACCGTGAGTTTTCCTCTTAAAACCCTTGTGTGTTCTTGAGTTTCTTCACAAAATTCTTGGACACTTAATCATTCCACACAAAATCAAAGCCGTTGAAAGGTTAGAATCGAACAAGCTTCGATTATACCCTAAGTTTTAAATTTCTAATGGCTAGATTAAAATTTCAAGCATGTGTTCTTAGGAAAGAAAGTATGCTAGCATGATAGCTTATTCATTAATAAGGTGTAGTATGATTTATGTAAGCATATATCATGTTTAAAATTGATTCAAGCATGCTATGAAATTAGTTCATGGTTACGAAAATTTTCTTGATGATTTAGGAATGGATTAATGATATATGATATAGTAGGAGCTTGTTATGATTTATTGAAATTTATAAAATCTTATGCTTTGTTTTAAAATTACGAAATTGCATAAGATATGCTAAGTTGTTGTACAAAATTTATTTAAGTGTTATGATAGCATATTGTTAATCTAGGGTATTGATTATGTATTCCATGAATTTACTAAAATTTTGAAGAATTTATGCTCAATTTTTTCCAAATGGCCGTGAGCTTCATAGTATGGGTTAGGCTTGATTTAGTTGTTTTTAGTTATGTTATGATGATATAGTGTTACACTATAGTATTTAAACATAGTGTAATTTAATTAGAATTTTATAAAAATGTTTAGTATATAGTTTGATGAAAACCGAAACCATGAACATTATACCTTTAATGTAGAAATGAAATATGTTGGACTATAGGTTATAAATATGTTATAAAGTAATGTTGGGACCTTGTATAAATTAACTAGAATTTTAGAAAATTATTTGGACAATTATTGCCCAAGAACCGTAACTTTTGGACCTAATAAAAGATGATGCAAAATTTTCTATAGTTAATATTAATTCATATTAGTGATACTATGATAAAATAGTACACTATATGAATTTATAAGAATTTTTGGAAAAGGAATGAATTTATAAGCTTTAAACCGAAAGCTTATAATATATATATTAAGGATTTTAAATCCTTAATATCAAGAAAATAATAAATTATATGTCTAGAAATTAACTTAGACATATTAAGAATTTTGAGAATTATTAAACATAGAATATTATGTTTATTTATTTAAACGTTATATTAAATAACGTTAAAAGCATAAATAATGCTTAATGTATTAAGAGATTAATATTGAAAGAAAATATTAATCAAAATTATCGATTTGCGTGAAAATCGAAGATTAAAGCTTTATGAAAAGAAATCGATTGAAAATCGATTTATATTGATTAAAATATGAGTTATTGAAAATTTATTAAGAAAAGTCAAAATGGTTGACTTTCAAATTAACGTTTAAATACGCTCGTTAAATACGCTAATACGTGAAAAACGATTACTTTTATCCGAATATCTCAATTGTGAGAAAAGATTTCATAATTGAAATCATTTTATCAATAACGTTATTATATCGTTAATTATTTAACCTAAAAGGTTAAAATGAGATATAGATCATATTACGCCTCCTCGATATACGAGAATTATTTTATTGAAATACATCATTTCTACGTATAGAGTTTATTAGAACTTGAATTATTTTAATTATCAAAGTTGAACGAACTTTGAAAATCTCGAAAAGCGTGCCAACGCACTAAACGTAAATTTTGTGTAAAGTGGGACGTGAAAGCTCACAAGCAACAAGAAAAGAACACGCCAGACGAGAATCGACGTTCAAAAGTAAAGGTGGGCTTTACTATACTCAAACCGGTAGAATTTACCAAATGATTTATTTATGATGCTTTATTGCAAGCAAATATTTATGAACCGATTTATTTAAATTACCCGCCCAAAATGTTTATGTTTTATGATGTATCCAATCCATGATTGTTGATGCATAATGTTGGGTAGCCCCACTTTATGACATGCTTGAATTCAGTATTCTGGAAGTACCCCAAGAATGATGGAGAATTCAGATCCCGGCCGAGATGGCCCGGATTTGTGCATTGATTATTTTGTGACTGTGCCGAAAGGGTGCTCGGCGGTCACGGCGTCTGTGAGAGGAGGCCTCCTCCAATAGTGGGAATTATTGTGGATGAATTATTGTGGTGGATGTGGATCATACATACGTTGAAAATGCTCGCCAAGCGATATTTATGGAAAATGGCAGAAAATATTTAGTAAACACGAGTAATTTCAAATTAAAACCTCGTGTGTTCTTGTGATGGGCGTAGTAATTCAAAATTGATAAATTATTTCGCATGAGCCATCGAGTGCATTATTTGTACTCACCGCATATTTGTTTTAAATGTGCGATTTAGTGGTAATGATGATGGAGCGGAGATGTTGAGTAGTCGAGGTCTTTTGGTATTTATATATGTTTTGAAAGAAAATACCCTTGGGTGCATATCGTCATATATGCACTCACATGCTTTCCACGCATATTTCGAATATTTTGTATGTTGTTGATGACAACAGATCCGTCTAAATTATCGAACCCATCTATTAAAGGAACTTGTAGCCTTTATTTTTATATGACTTTTGCCTTGTACATAAGGTTTGATAAGGTTTGAAGTTCGATAAATGTTATTTTGAAATTTTCTGATTATTCTTATCAATTGTTTTGCAATCACTGTTCCAAGCTCCAGTTCTCTCTAATCTGCCCTTTGGATTAGAGCGGCTGTGACAGAGTGGTATCAGAGCTTTTGCTCTTTGAACCCTAAACTTTCTTTCAAAAGTTAAGTCTAGATTGAGTCACTAGACTTCTAGAAATTATCTGACTACGCTCAACACTCCATCACATCCAGCTCAACCGGGAAAAAGGTAAAATATTTTCTCATCTTTGAAAAGAAAAGTTTGAGATTTATGAATTTGACTTGTTGTCGATAGAACATTATCGACAAATGATTTGTGTCGATAGAACATTATCGACAAATGATTTGTGTTGATAGAACATTATCAACAAATGAAATGAAAAAGGTTGTAAATAACCATGAATTATTGATTTATTGATGAATTTTTTTTTTTCGCAAGAAATGCGTATGTTTAAAACGAACTATGTTCGTCATATTCGAATATTTATTCATCTTTTCTCAATGTTGATTTTGATTAATGCCTATGTCATCCCGAATGGAACATAGACGTAATAAGATGCATGATCCCTCTTTGAAAAGAACATAGACGGACAAATGTACAAACTCTTCTCCATTTCTTTCGAGAACAACATAATCGAACTCAAATTGAAAGGCTAAGGCTTTCCACCTCGTTTGAAGTCAACCCAGAGTTTACCTCGACTCGGCTGACCAGTTGAGCGCCTCGGCATTGCGCGACTTCAATTGATTCACCCCGCATCGACAGGAGTTTATTTGGTGTCAACCTCGACATCCACTTCGAGTTTGAAGATTGTATCTCGACAATTCATGACGCCGTATTTTCGCCTCGGCAAATCCACTTCGGAAGTCGACCTTGATTACGCCGAGCCCGCCTTTGTCGTAATCGACCATTATTTCAAGATTCGGCGATTCATTTCGACAGACCAGCTGACCTCAGTCACCTCGTCACCTCGGCCTCGGCAGTCCGCCTCGCAACGGCATGCACGACTCGATATCGGCATTGCTCACGATCTTCGCGAACGCGCAGAAAATTTTTCTGCTTTGCGCAGTGTTTTTGTTTGGATCCGTTCTTTTTCGTTCGGACTCCGATTTGCAAACGGTTTTCGCCTACGTACTCCTAACGCAATTTACTTTATTTGTTATGACGGATTGAACCCCTGATTCCTTCTCCAAAATTCACGAGAATCAGTACAGTCCACCCCGGACAGTTCACCTCGGCAAAGGCGAACTGCTTCGCGCAGTGATTTTATTTTGGTCCGTTCTCCTTCGTTTGGACTCCGATATGCGCACGGTTTTCTCCTACGTACTCCTAACGGACTGTACTATGTTTCTTATGAAGGAAAGATCCCCTGTTTCAGTCTCCAGAAATCACGAGGGCCAGTAGAAGCTAGCTAGTAGTCTTATAAAACTAGAATTCAGTTATATGATAAGATTTTGTTTATGCATGCTAGACAGTATGTTTCTTAGTGTGGTAGGAAAGCTACAACGTGTGTTGTATATGAGAACAATTTCCGTATAACATTTATCTGTTTATCAGAGGTGTTTGGATTGTTTATCTGCTTTATAGACCTGTCCAGTTTATTCTTTTGCTTAGCAGACGCGTTAAGTTTATTTTATCTATGCATCGATTATCCTTATTTAGTTGTCTTATGCTCGCTTGTCCATGACGATGATGGCCGTGACTCGACACACCACTAGACGCAGACTTGGACCGAGTGCCACCCCGCAGAGATTATTCATAGGTACCGCGAGTATCGATGTCTTTGGGAGATGATCTCGAGAGTTCCTCATGCACTACCTTCGTCATTGGAGGGAGGCGCACGAGCATGGAGTGACAGACTTCGATGGCGTGAAGCGTCTTCTGATGCGGCTACCGATTGACTGGGAAGACTATGCACGGGAAATATCGGGAGATTACATCTACCGATATGGTGGTGACTACGACCTGATAGCAGATCTACCGAGATTTGTGAGCCATCTGACCTACGTCTTTAGTATCTACGGGGTAGCCCCGAGAGGACCGTACCTCCCTCCGAGGGAATATACGTGGCGTGACGAGTCACCGGAGTGGCTCTACTTGGAGGTTCCTCGAGTGGTTCATCCCGTGATTCCAAGAGATTTGGAAGCAGGCGACCGACCTGCTCATGTGACCAGGGCGTCTCGGCCCAGAGCATTGGGGATGCCAGTGTTTCCCCCGCTGTCGATTGGACACCCCATACACCCACCGCTTCCTATCTTGCCACCTATGTCAGCGCCAGCACCGCCAGCTGAGCCGTACCGACAGACGGCCAGGATGAGGGTCTCTGATGATCGTGATGACTTCAGTCCGATCCGCGACATTCCTATGGTTGGGGATGACGGAGCAGGACCGTCCAGAGTACGCCGCCGTGAGGACGACTCGGACGATGATTCGGATGACGACTCCGATGACGATTCAGACGACGAGGAGGATCCTGAGGAGGATCAGTATGATGATGAGTGATACACCTGTTGACCTGTTTAGCAAGGTTTTAGTCCGTATGTATATAGTCCAGTATGTGTGTAGGTTGCTTTGTGTTTTGAAAATGGGAGTGAACGTTGGTACTTTGTATTATCTTGTAATCCCGTATGTTGTTCGATGCGGGTTAAGCTTTTGAGATGCCATCTATTGTACATTATCTCTTTTGTATCAACTGTTGTGCAAAATAGTCCTCTTTGAGGCACAAATTTTCTGATGTATATATGATAACCCCGAAGCGGGCTTTTGCGGCAGAAATGATTTTGTGATAAGAATGAATAGCTTGAATTAAAGCTGCTTTACAAAAGAAATTGTATGATGATATTATATATGTTAATTGTGAAAGTGATTTTCAATATTTATTGTATGTTTAAACAACAGAATGCCGCCAAGACGGGATCCTGCACAAAGAGGTAGGGGAAGGGGAAGAGGTAGAGGCAGAGGAAGAATTCCTGTACCAGAACCTGCGAATATACCCCAACCACCACCACCTCCACCCGATCGTAGGATCGAGGAATTATTTCTTAGGCAGAACCCACCATCCTTTGATGGAAAAGGAAGCCCGGATGATGCCGAGCAATGGATCAGGGCTATGGAAAGGATATTTGATTTTCTTCGCTGCACAGCGCAGGAACGACTATCCTGTATTACCTTTCAACTGACAGGACCTGCCGACTTTTGGTGGGAAGCCCGACGAAAGATTTTACAGCAGGATCATATGAATGAATTCACCTGGGAAGAGTTTAAAGGGGAACTGTATGAGAAGTATGTTCCGAAGAGTTATCGGAAGAGAAAGGAACATGAGTTTTATAATCTGAAACAGGAGAAAATGTCCGTAACAGATTATGATCGCATCTTCTGTGATATGTCCAGATATGCCCCGATCGTGAATACGGATATGAAGATGGCGAAAAATTCAAGTCCGGATTGAGATCGAGATAAGAATGTCTCTAGCCACCATGGAGATCGACTTACATCAAGCTCTCGGACGAGCTTTGGACATAGAGGCGACTATGCTGTAAGAGAAGTCACCCGCATACGTACATCGAACACAGGGACAAAGGGAAGAGAAATGGAAGGAAATTTTGGTAACAACAATCGAGGAAGTTTTGATAATACCAATAACAAACGCCCTTGGCAAGGAATGTAGCGCACCGCAAGGCGGGGATGGAAGAAGCCGCCTTTTCCCTCGACGGGAGGACCACAAGAGCAAGCAAGGACAACCTCGCCCAAAATGCCGAAATTTCACAAAGGAGTTTATCATTTGGTAAATTGTTTCAAGTGTGGCATGAAGGGCCATTACGCAAACATTGTCGGGGGTATGCACGGGACGGTGGGAAGGCCGAATCAGCCCAAGAACGCCCAACCCCTAAGAGTTTATTCTGGCCATTTCAACAAAGAACAACAACGACAACCACCACAATGGCGTATTCAAGAAGAACGCCAACAAAGAAGCAGCCACAACAGAATCAACAAAGACAAGAGAGCCCGTCGGCCTCACTGGCCAAGCGAGCATATGCTCGCACCGAGGCAGAATGAACAAAACCAGGAAACCCGCGGTATGGGAACACTTCTCAACGCACTGTTATACTTTTGTTCGACACGGAGCATCACATTCTTTGTAGCAAGAACATGTGTAAATCTATTGGAACTTAGATCCGAGAAAGCAAACCAGATATGAATATCTCTTCACCCATAGGAGGGATTATGACTGTTACTCACATTTGCTCAAACCTAGAGTTGAACATAGGATCACTTAAGGTTCTGACGAATAACTTAAACATAATACCCATGGGTGATGTAGATATAATTTTGGGAATGGATTGGTTAGCTGAAAATCATGCTACAATCCTGTGTAAAGAAAGGAAAATTTCATTCCATTTTCCTGGAAAAGAAGCTACAAGCTTTTACGGAATCAACATGGGAAGGAAGATTCCAATAATATCAGCATTGAAGGCTAGAAGTATGATAAACAAGAAAGGATGCCATGCATTTCTTGTTTATTTGAACAAAGAAGATCGAACAACGATAAAAGTTGAAGATGTAGAGATTGTACGAGAATTTTCAGATGTTTTTCCTGAAAATCTACCAGGATTGCCTCCTGATAGACAACTGGAGTTTACCATTGACTTGGAACCCGGATCGGCTCCAGTGTCAAAGGCACCGTACCGAATGGCTCCGAAAGAACTGGAAGAGTTGAAGATTCAAATCCAAGAGCTGTTAGACCTAGGTTTTATCAGACCTAGTGTTTCTCCTTGGGGAGCACCGGTGTTGTTTGTAAAGAAAAAGATGGTTCCTTGAGGATGTGTATAGATTACCGAGAACTGAACAAAATGACGCTCAAAAACAAGTATCCACTTCCAAGGATAGATGACTTGTTTGATCAGCTAAGAGGAGCTAGCGTGTTCTCGAAAATCGACCTCAAGTCAGGCTATCACCAACTTAAAGTGCGGCCTGAAGATGTATCAAAGATCGCTTCCAAACGAGATACGGCCACTATGAATTTATAGTTGTGCCATTCGGATCGACCAATGCTTGGCAAAGATTCATGGATCTCATGAATAGGGTGTTCCACCCATTTTTAGACAAATTTGTTTTAGTCTTCATAGATGACATCCTCATCTATTCAAAGAATGAAGAAGAACACAAGGAACACCTCGTAACAAGATCGCAAACTTTGAGAAATGACAACTTTTTTGCTAAATTTAGCAAATGTGAATTTTGGTGAAGGAAGTAATGTTCCTTGGACACATTGTGTCACCAAGGGATTAAAGTTGATCCGCCAAAGTAGAAGCCCAAGAATGGAAATCGCCGAGGACACAAAATGAAATTAGAAGTTTCTTGGGATTGGCGAGTTACTATCGGAGATTTATCAAGGATTCTCAAGATAGCAAGACCAATAACCCAACTACTCGTAAAAGGAATTAAATTCACATGGATCGATGAGTGTGAGGCGAATTTCAGACGCCAGGAAAAGTTAACCATCGCCTGTGCTAGCAGCAGCCCGTAAGATCAAGAGTACGTGGTCTATACAGATGCTTCCAAAAATGGATTAGGCTGTGTGTTAATGCAAAATGGAAAAGTGGTAGCCTATGCATCTCGACAATTGAGACCGCATGAATTGAATTACCCAACTCATGATCTGGAACTAGCAGCAGTAGTGCATGCCTTAAAGATATGGAGACATAATCTCTACGGAGTAAGATGTGAAATCTTTACCGATCATAAAAGTTTAAAATATTTTTTCGAGCAGAGAGATCTGAACATGAGACAAAGGAGATGGCTCGAATTGGTAAAAGACTATGACTGTGGTATAAACTATCACCCGGGTAAGGCAAACGTTGTAGCCGATGCCTTGAGTCGTAAGAGTCAAAACAAATTGGGATGTCTCTTCACAAATGAAGAAAAACTCATTGAAGAGTTTGAAAGGATGAATATTGAATTGGTTGAACAACCAGAGACGATCACGAGTTGTATTGCTACACTCACATTGACGTCTGACTTGAGGAAAAGAATCATTGAAGGGCAAAGGATGGAGGAAAAGTTAGAAAAAGCAAGAGCCAAGGTAAGGACGGAAGGACTGAAGAATTTTCAAGAAGCACCAGATAATGCTTTATTATTTGAAGGAAGGTTGTGTATCCCAGACAACAACAATCTTCGGAATGAAATCATGAGTGAAGCTCATGACACACCTTATACAAACCCATCCAGCAAGACAAAATGTACCAAGATTTGAAGAAAAAGTTCTGGTGGGAAGGTATGAAAAGAGACATAGCCTCTTTTGTAGAGCGCTGTCTTGCTTGTCAGCAAGTAAAAGCATTACACCAACGTCCTTATGGAAAGCTACAGCCTTTGGCAATACCCGAGTGGAAATGGGAAGATATAGCTATGGATTTTGTTACGGGTTTACCAAAGTCTAAAAGAGGGAACACTGCTATATGGGTAGTAGTGGACAGACTCACTAAATGTGCACATTTTCTGCCAATTCAGATTACCCACGGGTCGATAAGCTAGCCCAAAGAAGACGTAAAGGAAATTTGCGTACCGCATGGAGTACCAAAACTATCACATCCGATAGAGATTCAAAATTTACTTCAAGATTCGGACTAGCTTGCAAAAGAATTGGGCACGAAATTAAATTTCAAAGACAACTTTTCACCCTCAAACCGATGGACAATCGGAAAGGACGATCCAAACACTCGAAGACATGTTGAGAACTGTAGTGTTGGATCGAGGTGCCAAATGGGAAGAGGTTTTACCTCTCATCGAATTTGCCTACAATAATAGTTATCAAGCGACGATCGATATGGCCCCGTATGAAGCCTTATATGGAAGAAAATGCCGATCACCGCCATCGGGATGAAGTGGGTGAAAGAAGAATCTTAGGGCTCGACGCTATGTTTAAATGATTGAGATCGTTCGCCAAATTAGGCAAAGAATAAAAGAAGCTCAAGATAGACAGAAATCTTACGCTGATACGCGAAGGTCTGAGCTACATTTTGAAAATGGAGATAAAGTCTTTTTGAAGGTCTCTCCATCTAAAGGGATTATAAGGTTTGGAGTAAAGGGAAAGTTAAGACCCCGTTTTATTGGACCTTATGAAATCCTAGAAAGAATAGGCCCAGTCGCCTATAGGTTGGCTCTTCCGCCAAGTCTGGGAAACGTACACAATGTCTTTCATGTATCACAACTCAGAAAATATGTGTACGACCCGAAGCATGTGATCCATCAAGACGACGTGATCCTCAATCCAGATATGAGCTATAATGAAGAACCTACGGCTATTCTAGACCACAAGGTTCAGCATTTGAGAAACAAATCGATTCCACTAGTCAAAGTGCTGTGGAAGCATCATGGACAAGAGGAAGCCACGTGGGAGCTTGAGGACGCAATGAAAGAAAAATACCCCGATCTTTTCTGAGGTATGTAAATTTCGGGATGAAATTTCTTTAAGGGGGGTGGAATGTAATACCCCGATTATTTAAACGCCTAATTACGATATTAATTTCGTAAATTAGAATATTATTATAATAATTGATTAATAAATTATCGAATAACGATTTCGATCATTTTGGAATAATAAATTCTATGTACAATTCACGAATGAATGTGAATTGAGAAATACGAATGTGTAACGATTTCAACAAGATAATTTCAACGTCGATTACGTATCGATAATCAAATGCTCGTGATATTTTCTAAGTTTTTAAGCTTAGAATTTAATTCCATTATTATTGGGATAATTTAATAAAGTGATTACAGCTTTATTACGACCATTTTGAGATGAGTCGATATTTAACGTTTTGAGACGTTTCAAACGTTAACGTTTAGAGATGACTTGAAAATCAAGTCTAATGATCAAGGAATTATGATATTTAAATTCCTATGATTATTTTATATAATTAGAATATTATTTAGCATTGAATTAATGCTAGAAATTTTGGAATGATATTTTTGATTATTAATGATTCTCGAAAACCCTAAATCGAGAATTAGGGTTTTCTATCTATGGATTAATTCCAATAATTTTTCCTATGATATAATTTATCATCTAGGACATATATTATGATATATATGTATAATTGGCATGAAAATAATTTATGCACCACACTTAGAATTGATAGTCGTGAGCTATGTTGAGCAACACCATTCACGCCAATTTTTTTTACACTTTGCTATGATTTGAATTAAATCATTCAAGTGTAATACATTGGACACATTAACCAAGTGGATGGTGAGAGGCATGCAAGAGCCGATTTGTTTGACTCCCCATAACACTTTGATGATGTATCAAACAATTTGGGATAGAGTGTAATATCTTTGTACATGCAAGAAACAAATAAAATCTGAAAATTTCTTCTCCACTCCACTGATGGAAGGCGGCTCTTTGGTTCATAAGGCAAGAAATTAAATTTTGTTTCTCCCAAAAATGCTTTAATAAAGCATGCAAGAGTAAATATTTTGTAAGAGATATTTTAGTATGACATAATCACTTTGACTATGAGAATTTCTCTTGTCTTGCTTGTGTAATTGTGAGTGACCGAGAGAGAGAGAATGAGAGAGTGAGGTATATTACTTCATTACTTAAGTGTTATATTTCATTTAACACAAACACATTTTCCTCTCTCTCCAAACACACCAAACCGTGAGTTTTCCACTTAAAAACCCTTGTGTGTTCTTGAGTTTCTTCACAAAATTCTTGGACACTTAATCATTCCACACAAAATCAAAGCCGTTGAAAAGGTTAGGAATCGAACAAGCTTCGATTATACCCTAAGTTTTTAAATTTCTAATGGCTAGATTAAAATTTCAAGCATGTGTTCTTAGGAAAGAAAGTATGCTAGCATGATAGCTTATTCATTAATAAGGTGTAGTATGATTTATGTAAGCATATATCATGTTTAAAAATTGATTCAAGCATGCTATGAAATTAGTTCATGGTTACCGAAAATTTTCTTGATGATTTAGGAATGGATTAATGATATATGATATAGTAGGAGCTTGTTATGATTTATTGTGAAATTTATAAAATCTTATGCTTTGTTTTTAAAATTACCAAATTGCATAAGATATGCTAAGTTGTTGTACAAAATTTATTTAAGTGTTATGATAGCATATTGTTAATCTAGGGTATTGATTATGTATTCCATGAATTTACTAAAATTTTTGAAGAATTTATGCTCAATTTTTTCCAAATGGCCGTGAGCTTCATAGTATGGGTTAGGCTTGATTTAGTTGTTTTTAGTTATGTTATGATGATATAGTGTTACACTATAGTATTTAAACATAGTGTAATTTAATTAGAATTTTATAAAAATGTTTAGTATATAGTTTGATGAAAACCAAACCATGAACATTATACCTTTAATGTAGAAATGAAATATGTTGGACTATAGGTTATAAATATGTTATAAAGTAATGTTGGGACCTTGTATAAATTAACTAGAATTTTAGAAAATTATTTGGACAATTATTGCCCAAGAACCGTGACTTTTGGACCTAATAAAAGATGATGCAAAATTTTCTATAGTTAATATTAATTCATATTAGTGATACTATGATAAAATAGTACACTATATGAATTTATAAGAATTTTGAAAAGAATGAATTTATAAGCTTAAAACCGAAAGCTTATAATATATATATTAAGGATTTTAAATCCTTAATATCAAGAAAATAATAAATTATATGTCTAGAAATTAACTTAGACATATTAAAATTTTTAGAATTATTAAACATAGAATATTATGTTTATGATGAAACGTTATATTAAATAACGTTAAAAGCATAAATAATGCTTAATGTATTAAAAGATTAATATTGAAAGAAAATATTAATCAAAATTATCGATTTGCGTGAAAATCAAGATTAAAGCTTTATGAAAAGAAATCGATTGAAAATCGATTTATATTGATTAAAATATGAGTTATTGAAAATTTATTAAGAAAAGTCAAAATGGTTGATTTTCAAATTAACGCATTTAAATACGTTCGTTAAATACGCTAATACGTGAAAAACGACACTTTTATCCGAATATCTCAATTGTGAGAAAAGATTTCATAATTGAAATCATTTTATCAATAACGTTATTATATCGTTAATTATTTAACCTAAAAGGTTAAAATGAGGCGTAGATCATATTACGCCTCCTCGATATACGAGAATTATTTTTATTGAAATACGTCATTTCTACGTATAGAGTTTATTAGAACTTCGAATTATTTTAATTATCAAAGTTGAACGAACTTTGAAAATCTCGAAAAGCGTGCCAACGTACTAAACGTAAATTTTGCGTAAAGGTGGGACGTGAAAGCTCACAAGCAACAAGAAAAGAACACGCGTATCGAGAATCGACGTTCAAAAGTAAAGGTGGGCTTTACTATACTCAAACTGGTAGAATTTACCAAATGATTTATTTATGATGCTTTATTGCAAGCAAATATTTATGAACTGATTTATTTAAATTACCTGCCCAAAATATTTATGTTTTATGTATGTATCCAATCCATGATTGTTGATGCATAATGTTGGGTAGCCCCCACTTTATGACATGCTTGAATTCGTATTCTTGGAAGTAACCCCAAGAATGATGGAGAATTTGTATCCTGTGCTGAGATGGCCTGGATTTGTGCACTGATTATTTTGTGACTGTGTGCTGAAAGGGTGCTCGGCCGGTCACGGCGTCTGTGAGAGGAGGCCTCCTCTCCAGCGTGGGAATTATTGTTGGATGAATTATTGTGGTGGATGTGGATCATACATACGTTGAAAATGCTTGGCCAAGCGATATTTATGGAAAATGGCAGAAAATATTTAGTAAACACGAGTAATTTCAAATTAAAACCTCGTGTGTTACTGTGATGTGGCAGAGTAATTCAAAATTGATAAATTATTTCGGCATGAGCCACTGAGTGCATTATTTGTACTCAGCCCTGCATATTTGTTTTTAAATGTGCAGATTGAGCTGGTGATGATGATGGAGCGGAGATGTTGAGTAGTCAGAGGTCTTTTGGTATTTATATATGTTTTGAAAGAAAATACCCTTGGGTGCATATCGTCATATATGCACTCACATGCTTTCCGCTGCATATTTTGAATATTTTTGTATGTTGTTGATGACAACAGATCTGCCTCTAAATTATCGAACCCATCGTTAAAGGAACTTGTAGCCTTTACAGATATGACTTTTGCTTGTACATAAGGTTTGATTATTGAAGTTCGATAAATGTTATTTTGAAATTTTTCGATTATTCTTATCAATTGTTTTGCAATCATCGCTCCAAGCTCGAGCTCTCTAATCGCCCTTTGGATTAGGCGAATTTCGAGAGAAAATAGAAGATTCAACCGTTAAATCGATGACGAGGCATAATCTCGCCTTAGAACACAACTGAGTCACGGATTAGGCGGCATATGTTTACTTCATATTTTGGTTATTTTGAAATAATTATGAAAATTACCAACTATGTAGCAGATTAGATGGGATCACATCAACTAAGGTGGATTAAGAACATAATGACCAACAACCTTTCAAAACTTCAAACTTTGATAGATAAACACACAACGATTTCATACAACTAGACCAATGCACCATTAACAAAAGAATTCAACCGATCCGAAGTAATATAAGTAATATCCAAAATAGTATAATAAAGTGTTTTGAGCAATGAAAGCATGTGAATGCATATATGACGATATACATCAAGGTGAACTATTAGCAACAAAAACTCCGATCGCTCAACACTTGTCCATCCCATCGCATTTCAACTCGCACATTTAAAACAAACATGCGTGGCTAAGTACAAGATTGCACTTAGTGGACTCATGCCAAAATCATTTCATAAAATTACATCGCCTATAAGTATAACACGAGGATTTTAGTTGAAATAACTCGTGAATACCAAAATGCTTTATCATTTCTCAAAAGATTCGCTGCTGCAGCATTTTTCGTTACGTATGATCCGTATCATCCACATAATTATTCATAACTCATCTCATAACCGATCTCACGTGCGTAGAAGTAGCCTCCTTCACCGACGCCGTGATCGGCCAAGATGTTGCTAACGGCTCCCAATCACATAGCCGTGATTCTTCATCCGACTAGATCCACGACCGCCGATGATGTTGCTAACGGCTCACGATCACAAAAGCGGTGTACACGTTAATCTTAGCGAAATTCGTGATCGACTAAGATCCGATATCGATTTAAAATTGGGAGCGACCCAATAAGCGATTCACATACATCGTTGGCTCGCCCAACAACATGATAGGATCCATACGTTAAAACATAAATATTTTGAGCATGTAATTGAATAACGGTTCATAATCATTTTCAACCGAAAGCTTTTAAATAAATACTTTTCAAGAAAGCATTGTAAATAAAAGGGTTTTCGAGTAAAGCCCACCTCACACGTAGTCTTTATACTATGGTCTCTTTCCCACGCCAACGCTCCGTCCACGTATCACCTTAACGTAAGAATTATTTTTAGTACGTCGGTCACGTTCGATAGAGACGAACATAGTCTATAACGTTCTACGTATCAAATAAGGCTAACGTCGGACTTATTTTGACGTTTCTTAATCGATTGATGTCGATTATGAAATTTCTTAACTTATAAGAGATATTATATCTTTTTAGTATATAATGTACGTTTTAATGTACTTACGTAACGTAAGTAGCATTGTTACTAAACGTACTACGTCACATTGATCACGCATTATCGAATTGCGTGCCCGTTGACCTTGGTCAACGATTTTGGTCAACTATTTTGACCAAGTCAACCAAAAGTCAACAATTTTGACTTTGGTCAACAAAAGTCAACATTTGACTTTTTCAACTATTATGAAATTTTATCATTTTATGTGCAATTCTTGTTCCAAAATTCTTATAAAATCATACTATGTCTAAAACATTATTTTAGATCATAATATGTAATTATACTTGATAAAATAAATTTATAATATTAATGCACATAATATAAAGTTTTGGTCACTATTAATTAAATAGCTTAGACTTGTGCAAAAATTCTTATAAATTCACATGTCACACTATTTTATCATGTGATTAATAATATGTAATTACCTTAGTCAAATAAAATTTATACACCTTAGTATTATATACTAATGTTTTCGGTTTTCATAATAAACCTGTCAAATGATTTTAAAAATTCCAATAAAATCATATCTCAATTAATCACCCTCAATTATGCTTACTACAACATAATTGTTATTTATTGTGACTTATTGAATAAAATTTACCTAAGTCATTTCTTAAATTTTCGACTTAGGTCAAAATAATATTTATAAATTTCAATAAATTTCCACAACCATATATTATGAATCTACACACTTAATATGCTATTATATTACTTAAATATGAATTATATCACAACATCATAACATATACATATATTTTCGGTATTTATATAAATATAAGCTATAGTTTTCCAAAAATTCTAAATAAATTCATATAAGCATAATTAATACCCTAGATCATGATTTCATACTTAAATCAACAATTAAAAATTTAAATCAACAACATATGTAACCCCTAAGTTTTCGGTCCCAACATTAAATTTAATAGCATGCTTAATTTCATGATATAATTAATATACATGCTTCACAAAATCATATAAACATAATATCTAAACATTTAAACATATGTCTTAAAATTTTCGAAAATGACAAATATAAACTAAGATCATATCTTAAAATTTAACGGACGAAAATCGAAAATTTAAGCATGTATACGAAGCTAGGATGAATTCTAACCTTTTAATCGGTTTCGATTTTGATCGGCAACGTTTATTTGCTAAAGATTTGGATTGAAACTTGATGAACACTCTCTTAAATTTCTCTCTATATTTTCGGTAGTCAAGGTTTGTAAATGGGAGAGTGTTGTGCTCTCCTTATATTTATAGACATTAGCAAGTTGTAATGTAATTATTAAACTAAAAATATCACCAATCCACTTGCTTTAAATTCAACAAAATCGCCACCTCCATATCTATGAGACAAAATTTGATCCTTATCTTATATATATCATGATTACCCTTAATTAAATACATTGGATCTTAGTTGTTATTTAATTAAATAATTTATAACATCAAAATATTTATATACATATGTTTCGCTATATTACATAGCCTAAGATTAATTTTCTATTTTATACTATATTATACATCTTATATATATCATATTATAATTTAATTAATAAATTATAGTATGATTACCAAGAATAAATGAATTAATCACACATACACCCAAAGCATCATTCTCGCCACTTTTCATTTCTTTAGGATAAATTTTATTTAATTTCCTATCATATATTATATTATAATCCTATTATAAAATAATATTTGAAAAGTCAAATATTTCAACTATACAAATGTCATTAATATAAGGTATGAAATCAAATATTTTTCAAACCCTTTTCCACAATTTCGGCTCCTCATTTAATTAGCATGAGATTACTTGTTTTAATTGTCTACTATCACTACTTTACACTTAGTATATGATAGGATCCAACTCATATTTATTTATTAATTATAAGATAATAATATTACATAAAATCATGCTAAAAATGGCTAAGTTTTCGCCACTTATGTACACAAGTGCACCTACACTTGTGCAACTTGTATTATACCTCCTTTGGTCCTTAATGACATCATAATAATATAATAATTATCATATAACATTAATTGGATAAGAATAAAGTATTAAATCATACTTAAGAACTCACATTTTCGAAAATTGCTAAGGTATTCCCAAACATTTGATTTTCTTGTATAAAATAGCTACTACACATTTATATGACATATTATATGTCTTAGATAATAATTTTAATCATAGAAAAGTATTTAAAACAATTTAGATCATAAAACCCTAATTTAAATATTTAGGGTTTTCAAACCCATTAAATAAGGTACATTGCATTCTTAAATTTTCTAGCATTATTTAATGATAAATAATGCTCTTATATAATAATATAATTATAGGAATTTGAATTTTATAATTCCGAGATCATATGCTAAAGTTATCGCATTATCTCTAAACGTAGACGTTTGAAACGTCTCTAAATTCTCATAGCTTAATTATCTCCAAAATGTTCAAAATAAAGTTTGTTACAACTTTATTTATTCCTATAATAATAGAATTTCAAATTGCTTAAGCGCTTAATAATCTCAGAAGACGTAAGCGTCGAATTTATTCAACGTTGAAAATTACGTTCGAAGGAATATTGAAAATTATATTCCTTAATTCACTAAGGCTCAGTGAATCTCATACAGAAATTATCCAATTATGCTTGGTCAAAGTCAAGAGTTGACTAATTAAGATTTTAATTATTGAATTAATAATGCTAATTACGTAATTAATTATCGTAATCTAGTATTAAAACTACGGGATATTACATTCTACCCCCCTTAAAAAAAATTTCGTCCTCGAAATTTGCATACCTCAAAAGAGTTCGGGGTATCGCTCTTTCATGGCGTCCTCGAGTTCCCACGTAGCTTCTTCCTGTCCGTGGTGCCTCCATAGGACTTTCACTATCGGAATTGATTTATTTCTCAACTGTTGAACTTTATGGTCTAAAATAGCCACAGGTTCCTCTTCGTAGCTCATATCAGGATTTAAGACCACGTCATCATGGTGTATTACGTGTTTCGGGTCATACACGTATTTCCTCAGTTGAGACACGTGAAACACATTATGAACATTACCCAAGCTTGGTGGTAACGCTAATCTATGCGCCATGTGGCCTATTTTCTCAAGGATCTCGTAAGGTCCTATAAATCGTGGTTTCAACTTTCCCTTTACCCCAAATCTTACAATGCCTTTGGACGGAGAGGTTTTAAGGAAAACCTTGTCTCCACATTCAAATTCTAGCTCGGATCTACGAGTATCGGCATATGATTTCTGCCTATCCTGAGCTTCTTTTATTCTTTGTCTTATCGGACTTTAATTTCAATCATTTCCTCGACTGTATCGGGCCCTAAGATTTTTCTTTCACCAACTTCATCCCAGTAAAGTGGCGATCGACATTTTCTTCCATATAATGCTTCATATGGGGCCATGTTGATTGTCGCCTGATAACTATTATTGTAGGCGAACTCAATAAGTGGTAAAACTTGTTCCCAAGTTGCGCCTCGATCCAATACTACCGTTCTCAACATATCCTCTAGCGTTTGGATCGTTCGTTCAGATTGCCCGTCATACGTGGATGAAAAGTCTTGAAATTCACTTGCTCCCAATTCCTTTTGTAAGCTTACCCAAAATCTTGAAGTAAACTTGAATCTCTATCGAAGTGATAGATTTCGGTATTCCATGCAGACGTACAATTTCCTTCACATATAGCTGAGCTAACTTGTCGGACCCATAGGTGATTCGTATTGGTAGGAAATGAGCACACTTTGTAAGGCGATCCACTACTACCCATATAGCAGTGTTACCCTTTTGTGACTTTGGTAAACCCGTTACAAAATCCATAGCTATGTCGTCCCATTTCCATTCGGGTATCTCCAAAGGTTGCAGCTTTCCATATGGCCTTTGATGTAACGCCTTTACTTGTTGACAAGTAAGACAATGTTCGACGAATGAGGCTATATCTCTCTTCATTCCTTCCCACCAGAACTTTCCTCGTAGGTCTTGGTACATTTTAGTACTGCCTGGATGGGCGGTATAAGGAGTATCATGAGCTTCACTCATGATTTCATTTCTGAGCTCGTCATTGTTTGGAATACATAGCCTTTCCTCAAACAATATAGCGTTATCAGCTGCTTCCTTGAAACCTTTCTGTTCTCCCTTTCTCACTTTAGCCCTTATCTTCTCTAGTTCCTCATCCTTTCTTTGTTCTTCTATGATTTTATTCCTTAAATCGGACATCATAGTAAGTGTAGCAACATTATCCATGATTGTCCTTGGTGGTTCGACTATCTCTATTGACATCTTTTCAAACTCTTCAATGAGTTTTCCTTCCGTTGTCAAGAGACATCCAAGTTTTGATTGACCTTTACGACTCAAGGCATCCGCTACTACATTAGCTTTTCCTGGATGATAGTTTATGCCACAGTCGTAGTCTTTTACTAATTCGAGCCATCTCCTTTGTCTCATGTTCAGATCCTTTTGCTCGAAAAAGTATTTTAAACTTTTGTGGTCAGTAAAGATTTCACATCTTACCCCATAAAGATGATGTCTCCAAATCTTTAATGCGTGAACCACAGCTGCCAATTCCAAATCATGAGTCGGGTAGTTCAACTCATGTGGTCTAAGTTGTCGTGATGCGTAAGCTATTACCTTCCCTTCTTGCATCAGTACACAACCAAGTCCATTTTTGGAAGCATCGGTATAGATAACATACTCTTTGTTCGAATCTGGAACAGCTAATACCGGTGCACTAGTCAGTTTCTCTTTTAACGTTTGGAAACTTGCTTCACACTCATCAGTCCATGTGAATTTGATCCCCTTTCGGAGTAGCTGTGTCATTGGCCTTGCTATCTTGGAGAATCCTTCAATGAATCTCCTATAGTAGCCAGCTAATCCTAGGAAACTCCGGATTTCGTTTTGAGTGGTCGGCGCTTTCCATCCTTGCACAGCCTCGACCTTTGCCGGATCAACTTTTATTCCTTCCGCTGACACAATGTGTCCAAGGAATATCACTTCTTTAAGCCAAAATTCACACTTGCCGAATTTAGCGTAAAGTTGTTCGCTCGTAGGTCTGTAAACTTGTTCTCAAGTGTTCTTTATGTTCCTTCTCGTCCTTTGAATAGATGAGAATATCATCTATAAAGACTAAGACAAACTTATCCAAGTATGGATGGAACACTCATTCATAAGATCCATAAACACGGCGGTCGTTAGTTAGTCCGAACGGCACTACTATAAACTCGTAGTGGCCATACCTTGTTCGAATGCCGTCTTTGATATATCCTCGGTCGCACCTTTAGGCGATGGTAGCACGATTTAAGATCGATTTTCGAGAATACGCTTGCACCTCTCAATTGGTCGAACAAATCGCTCATCCTTGGTAGCGGATATTTGTTCTTAAGCGTTAATTTGTTTAATTCTCGGTAATCGATGCACATCCTTAACGAACCATCCTTTTTCTTGACAAATAGGACAGGTGCTCCCCATGGTGAAACACTTGGCCTTATAAAACCCAAGTCCAATAACTCTTGAATTTGGATCTTCAACTCTTCGAGTTCCTTGGGTGCCATTCTGTAAGGCGCTTTTGATACTGGAGCTGATCCAGGCTCCAGATCAATTGTGAACTCTAGCTGCCTATCTGGGGGTAGTCCTGGTAATGTCTCAGGAAAGACGTCTGGAAATTCCCGAACAATTTCCACGTCTTCGACCCTTACTTCCGTCTTTTCCTCTCCATTTAGATACACAAGGAATGCTTGACATTCCTTCTTGTTCATCATTCTCCGAGCTTGGAGTGCGGATATCATTGGGATTTTCTTTCCCATACTAATCCCATAGAAATTCGTAGCTTCTTTTCCCGGTGGTTGCATCGAAATTCTTCTCTCCTTGCATAAGATCGTGGAATGGTTTTCGGCCAACCAATCCATCCCTAAGATTATATCTACATCCCCCATAGGTATTACGTTCAAGTTATTTGCTAGAACCTTAATTGAGCCTAAGTTCAATTCTAAGTTCGAGCAAGCCTGTGTAACGGTCATAATACCTCCTATAGGTGATGAGATTCTCATTTCCTGATTTGTTTCTTCAGGGCTAAGTTCTAACATATCAACGCATGCTTTTGAAATGAAAGAATGCGAAGCACCCGTATCGAACAGAAGTATAATAGGTATATTGCAAAGTAATCCCATACCCGCTAGGTTACCTTGATTCTGCTCGTTCTGACGCCTATGTAGTGCATAGGCTCTGGCCTGAGCTGGTTGCGGCCGACGAGGTGCTTGCCTCTGTTGATTCTCTTTATTCTTTGCCGCATGATTCTTCTTTGTCTCTGTGCTCTTGTCGCTCTTTATTCTTCTTGTTGTGGTGGGGTTGGTCTTGGTGCTTTAACGGTTGGGCAGGGCCTGATTGATTTGGCCTTCCCATGGTTATCTGGCGGATCCCAGGGCATTCATTTGCATAGTGGCCCCTTACGCCACACTTATAGCAAATGGGATTCCTAGCCATGCATACCCCCGTGTGCCTTTTGTTGCATTTTGGGCATGGCTGAATCCTTACTATCTCTTGGGTAGGTGGAGTAAATCTGGTCTCCTCAACCTTGCCTTGTGGAGCCATGTTATTACTCGCCATGGCCTCTTGTTGTTGTTGTTGAATCCTCCTGGTTGAGGTTGTTGTTATTGGGACCTCCTTCCCATTTACGCTTTCCTTTGTCACCGACATTTTGTGGACGGGTCGGTGTAGATTTCCTTCGGGCATTGCCGCCTATGTCTAATGCCCTACTAAGAGCCTCCGATAAGTTAAGTCGCCGTGACCGCCAAATGACATCCTTATCTCGTGTCTTAATCCGCTTGAATTTTTCGACATTTTCATGTCGGTGTTCACTATATCCCGGCATATCTAGACATATCGCGAGCGATCGGTCGTACAAATGACCGACATCTTACCCTTCTTTAGGGTGAAAAATCAATCTCCTTTTGTTCCGATAGCTTTTGGGAATGTACTTATCATACATTTCCGTCTTGAAGTCGCCCTGTAAAGTATTCCATTTGTTCCGGGGTCAGTGTCTTTCTCCTCGCTTCCCACCGAAGTCACCGGTCCGGTGAGTTGGAAAGTTACGCAAGATAACTTCTCTTGCGTAGTACAATGAAGGAAGTCAAAATCGCTCAATAGCCCCGACCCACTGCTCGGCATCCTCGTGGCTCCTTTACCATTGAAGGAGGCGGGTTACGCCTTAAAAGAGTTCTTCTACTCTACGGTCGCCGGAGGAGGTGGTGGCACTGGGATCTCCTCACTTTACGCCTGTGGTATCCCGCCTCTACCCCGCCTCTTCCTCTTCCCCGCCTCACTTCCAATTGAGGTGCACGTCTGGGCGGCATTCTGTTAATAAAACGTAATTAGTATTCGAATAATGTTCATTGCAGTTGAATATACGTAACATCTTTATAAAATCGTATCATAAAACAACTTAAGTAGTCATCATTCTTTTCGCACAACTTGATGTTCATAAAAACCCATCTTGGGTCATCATCATATATATACGGAAAACTTTGCCTCGAAGGACTATTCTGTACAAGTCATTAAGCGCAAAAGGAAACTAAGTACACTCTGTACTACGTATACTATTGTCAACTATATACTAGTTATAAGGCGTCTCAAAATACTATGCTTCTATAACTTTGTTAATATCACTACTACATACTACATACTACTCGTATACTAATATCCGTCTTCGTCCATGTTTCTGTTCACGTCTCCATGGTTCGCCCGTGCAGTTTCGTCCTCGCTTGGATCCTCTTCGGGGTCCTCCTCTTCTTCCGGGTCCTCTTCGGATTCCTCCTCGGAGCTTTCCTCTCGAGCACGCCTACGTGACGGTCCAGCCCTCTCATCCCCTATGGCATACACATCGCGCATAGGAACATAGCCTTCTTGATGGCCGTATGCTTCCATGTAGGTCCTCTCGTGATTGGGTGCCGTCATTGGTGGTGGAACTGGTGGTGCCGGTCGCGTCGGATGTCCGAACGTCATAGGTGGAAGAACTGGCACTCCCAATGACCTGGGTCGCGATGCCCTCGTCACATGCTCGGGTCGATCTCCTGCTTCCATGAACCTCGGCACTGCAGGGTTGACCACTCGAGGAACTTCCGTATATAGCCATTCTGGTGTATCGTCCTGCCAAGTGTACTCCCTCGGTGGCAGATAGGGCCCTCTTGGTGCAGCCCTATATACGCTGTAGACATATATGAGATGGCTGACGAACCTCGGCAAATCTCCAATCAGGTCATAGTCAATGCCCGCACGATGGATATAGTCGCCCGATATTTCTCTTGCATAATCTTCCCAATCAACTGGCAAACGAGTTAGCAACCGCTTGATGCCGTCATATCCTGTCACACCGTACTCATGTGCGTCCATCCATAATCGTAGATAACTCATCAGAAACTCTCCTAGACTGTCGCCCCAACTCATGCTATAAGTACGATAGGCTTGAAGGACTTCTCCTGGTGTGAATCTCGGCATCATCCTTCGCCTTGGAGAGTAATAACGACTGGCCATCTATCACAGATAATACTAGCGTAAGTCAATCTATATCTGATAAGCAGATAAAAGAATAGAACATATCTGTTAAGCAGATAAAGCAAACACATATGATAAGCAGATAAATGTTTACATCAAAGATCCTATGTTCATTCTACATCATAATTTCACTTATGGAATCTCTACTTTTAACTTCTTAAGTTCTCTATTTTCAGCAAAAATTTTCAGTCTAATTTCAACTGTTCCTCACGAATTCTGGAGAAGGATTCAGGATTTCTGTCCTTCATATGAACTGAATTTCGTTGAGATAAGAGTATGTGGGCGAAAACCGTTTGCAAAACGGAGTTCAAACGAATGAGAACGGGTCAAAACAAAAACACTGCGCAGTGCAGTTTTCTGCCTGCGCGATTATGCGCCGGAAATCACTTCCTCTCGGACAATTGTGAGCTCGTGCCCCGCTTCGTACGAGATTTTCATCAAAATTTGTTTAGCTTTCACTGGTCCTTATTGAACCCATGCGTCTTGCACCTTTGATCCTTTTCTTGCTTTCGTCAGCTTTTCGTTGAAAATGCGAGTCAGTTTCCAATCGACTTTTCGTTCGTTCGTAAATCAATACTTTGCTATTGTTCTCGCAAGAGGGATCAAGCTCCTAGAACTCATACTTCTATGTTCAAGAGGTGAGCATGCTTCTTAGAGCATCTATGTTCTTTTGGGAATAACATACCCATTTTCAAAATGAACGATAAAACTTTGAATAAATATTTCAAAATCATAACATAATTTCTGCATTCATGCTTTCAGTAAGCTAAGCATCACTTTTGACATTATCATGCCAACTATTACTCATCCTTTGTAAACTTGGTCTCATCTCACTGATAACTTACTTATCATAAAACCTTTGACATAAAATTGTCAACTTTTTGCAAAATATTAAAAATTTCCTTTTGGAATACGTTCCAAAACTTTCATAACTTCCACTGATTTCAAAATGTGCGTTCAATCTCATTTTCCAAAATTTCAAGTTCACTGTTTCAACTTTCAACTTTCAATATCAAAACTGAGAAAACAATTTACCTCTTTTCCCGGTTGAGCTTGATGTGATGGAGTGTTGAGCACAGTCAGCTGATTTCTAGAAGTCTAGTGACTCAATCTAGACTTAACTCTTGAAAGAAGGTTTTAGGGTTCAAAGGACGACCTGCTCTGATACCAACTGTGACAGCCCGCCCTTCCAAAGTACGGATTAGACGGGACTGTTACCAACTAAGCAGGGATTAAGAACATAATGACCAACAACCTTTCAAAACTTCAAACTTTGATAGATAAACACACAACGATTTCATACAACTAGACCAACAGACCATTAACAAAAGAATTCAACTGATCTGGAAGTAATATAAGTAATATCCAAAATAGTATAATAAAGTGTTTTGAACAGCGGAAAGCATGTGAATGCATATATGACGATATACATCCAAGGTGAACTATTAGCAACAAAAACTCCATCGCTTCAACACTTGTCCATCCCATTGATTTCAACTCGCACATTTAAAACAAACATGCGTGGCTAAGTACAAGATTGCACTTAGTGGACTCATGCAAAATCATTTCATAAAATTACATCGCCCATAAGTATAACACGAGGATTTTAGTTGAAATAACTCGTGAATACCAAAATACTTTATCATTTCTCAAAAGATTAGCTCACAGTGAGCATTTTCTCATTATGTATGATCCGTATCATCCACATAATTATTCATAACTCATCTCATAAACCGATCTCACGTGCGTAGAAGTAGGCTCCTTCTACCGACGCCGTGATCGGTCGAAGATGTTGCTAATGGCTCCCAATCACATAGCGTGGATTCTTCATCCGACTAGATCCATGGCCGCCGATGATGTTGCTAACGGCTCACGACACATGGCGGTGTACACGTTAATCTTAGCTGTGAATTTCGCATCGACTAAGATCCGATATCGATTTAAAAATTGGGAGCGACCCAATAACTGATTCACATACATCGTTGGCTCGCCCAACAACATGATAGGATCCATACGTTAAAACATAAATATTTTGGGCATGTAATTGAATAACAGTTCATAATCATTTCTCAACTGAAAGCTTGTAAATAAATACTTTTCGAAGAAAGCATTGTAAATAAAAGGGTTTTCGAGTAAAGCCCACCTCGTACACGTAGGTCTTTATACTATGGTCTCTTTCCTACGTCAACGCTCCGTCCACGTATCACCTTAACGTAAGAATTATTTTTAGTACGTCGGTCACGTTCGATAGAGACGAACATAGTCTATAACGTTCTACGTATCAAATAAGGCTAACGTCGGACTTATTTTGACGTTTCTTAATCGATTGATGTCGATTATGAAATTTCTTAACTTATAAGAGATATTCTATCTTTTTAGTATATAATGTACGTTTTAATGTACTTACGTAACGTAAGTAGCATTGTTACTAAACGTACTACGTCACATTGATCACGCATTATCGAATTGCGTGCCCGTTGACCTTGGTCAACGATTTTGGTCAACTATTTTGACCAAGTCAACCAAAAGTCAACAATTTTGACTTTGGTCAACGAAAAGTCAACATTTTGACTTTTCAACTATTTATGAAATTTTATCATTTTATGTGCAATTCTTGTTCAAAATTTTTATAAAATCATACTATGTCTAAAACATTATTTTAGATCATAATATGTAATTATACTTGATAAAATAAATTTATAATATTAATGCACATAATATAAAGTTTTCGGTCACTATTAATTAAATAGCTTAGACTTGTGCAAAAATTCTTATAAATTCACATGTCACACTATTTTATCATGTGATTAATAATATGTAATTACCTTAGTCAAATAAAATTTATACACCTTAGTATTATATACTAATGTTTTCGGTTTTTCATAATAAACCTATCAAATGATTTTTAAAAATTCCAATAAAATCATATCTCAATTAATCACCCTCAATTATGCTTACTACAACATAATTGTTATTTATTGTGACTTATTGAATAAAATTTACCTAAGTCATTTCTTAAATTTTCGACTTAGGTCAAAATAATATTTATAAATTTCAATAAATTTCCACAACCATATATTATGAATCTACACACTTAATATGCTATTATATTACTTAAATATGAATTATATCACAACATCATAACATATACATATATTTTCGGTATTTATATAAATATAAGCTATAGTTTTCCAAAAATTCTAAATAAATTCATATAAGCATAATTAATACCCTAGATCATGATTTCATACTTAAATCAACAATTAAAAATTTAAATCAACAACATATGTAACCCCTAAGTTTTCGGTCCCAACATTAAATTTAATAGCATGCTTAATTTCATGATATAATTAATATACATGCTTCACAAAATCATATAAACATAATATCTAAACATTTAAACATATGTCTTAAAATTTTCGAAAATGACAAATATAAACTAAGATCATATCTTAAAATTTAACGATTTAAAATCGAAAATTTAAGCATGTATCTGACGGTTAGGATGAATTCTAACCTTTAATCGGTTTCGATTTTGATCGGCAACGCTTATTTGCTAAAGATTTGGATTGAAACTTGATGAACACTCTCTTAAATTTCTCTCTATATTTTGGTAGTCAAGGTTTGTAAATGGGAGAGTGTTGTGCTCTCCTTATATTTATAGACATTAGCAAGTTGTAATGTAATTATTAAACTAAAATATCACCAATCCACTTGCTTTAAATTCAACAAAATCGCCACCTCCATATGCTGAGACAAAATTTGATCCTTATCTTATATATATCATGATTACCCTTAATTAAATACATTGGATCTTAGTTGTTATTTAATTAAATAATTTATAACATCAAAATATTTATATACATATGTTTCGGCTATATTACATAGCCTAAGATTAATTTTCTATTTTATACTATATTATACATCTTATATATATCATATTATAATTTAATTAATAAATTATAGTATGATTACCAAGAATAAATGAATTAATCACATTGTACACCCAAAGCATCATTCTCGCCACTTTTCATTTCTTTAGGATAAATTTTATTTAATTTCCTATCATATATTATATTATAATCCTATTATAAAATAATATTTGAAAAGTCAAATATTTCAACTATACAAATGTCATTAATATAAGGTATGAAATCAAATATTTTTCAAACCCTTTTTCCACAATTTCGGCTCCCTCATTTAATTAGCATGAGATTACTTGTTTTAATTGTCTACTATCACTACTTTACACTTAGTATATGATAGGATCCAACTCATATTTATTTATTAATTATAAGATAATAATATTACATAAAATCATGCTAAAATGGCTAAGTTTTCGCCACTTTATGTACACAAGTGCACCTACACTTGTGCAACTTGTATTATACCTCCTTTGGTCCTTAATGACATCATAATAATATAATAATTATCATATAACATTAATTGGATAAGAATAAAGTATTAAATCATACTTAAGAACTCACATTTTGAAAATTGCTAAGGTATTCCCAAACATTTGATTTTCTTGTATAAAATAGCTACTACACATTTATATGACATATTATATGTCTTAGATAATAAATTTAATCATAGAAAAGTATTTAAAACAATTTAGATCATAAAACCCTAATTTAAATATTTAGGGTTTTCAAACCCATTAAATAAGGTACATTGCATTCTTAAATTTTCTAGCATTATTTAATGATAAATAATGCTCTTATATAATAATATAATTATAGGAATTTGAATTTTATAATTCGAGATCATATGCTAAAGTTATCGCATTATCTCTAAACGTAGACGTTTGAAACGTCTCTAAATTCTCATAGCTTAATTATCTCCAAAATGTTCAAAATAAAGTTTGTTACAACTTTATTTATTCCTATAATAATAGGAATTTCGAAATTAAGCTTAACTGCTTAATAATATCAGAAGACGAAACGTCGAATTTATTCAACGTTGAAAATTACGTTCGAAGGAATATTGAAAATTATATTCCTTAATTCACTAAGGCTCAGTGAATCTCATACAGAAATTATCCAATTATGCTTGGTCAAAGTCAAGAGTTGACTAATTAAGATTTTAATTATTGAATTAATAATGCTAATTACGTAATTAATTATCGTAATCTAGTATTAAAACTACGGGATATTACATTCTACCCCCCTTAAAAAAAATTTCGTCCTCGAAATTTGCATACCTCAAAAGAGTTCGGGGTATCGCTCTTTCATGGCGTCCTCGAGTTCCCACGTAGCTTCTTCCTGTCCGTGGTGCCTCCATAGGACTTTCACTATTGGGATTGATTTATTTCTCAACTGTTGAACTTTATGGTCTAAAATAGCCACGGGTTCCTCTTCGTAGCTCATATCAGGATTTAAGACCACGTCATCATGGTGTATTACGTGTTTCGGGTCATACACGTACTTCCTCAATTGTGACACGTGAAACACATTATGAACATTACCCAAGCTTGGTGGTAACGCTAATCTATAGGCTACAGGGCCTATTTTCTCAAGGATCTCGTAAGGTCCTATAAATCGTGGTTTCAACTTTCCCTTTACCCCAAATCTTACAATGCCTTTGGACGGAGAGGTTTTAAGGAAAACCTTGTCTCCACATTCAAATTCTAGCTCGGATCTACGAGTATCGGCATATGATTTCTGCCTATCCTGAGCTTCTTTTATTCTTTGTCTTATCTGACGCACAATTTCAATCATTTCCTCGACTGTATCGGGCCCTAAGATTTTTCTTTCACCAACTTCATCCCAGTAAAGTGGCGATCGACATTTTCTTCCATATAATGCTTCATATGGGGCCATGTTGATTGTCGCCTGATAACTATTATTGTGGCGAACTCGATAAGTGGTAAAACTTGTTCCCAGTTGCGCCTCGATCCAATACTACCGTTCTCAACATATCTTCTAGCGTTTGGATCGTTCGTTCGATTGCCGTCGTCGTCGTGGATGAAAAGTCTTTGAAATTCAGCTTCGTTCCCAATTCCTTTTGTAAGCTTACCCAAAATCTTGAAGTAAACTTGAATCTCTATCAAGTGATAGATTTCGTATTCCATGCGCACATACAATTTCCTTCACATATAGTCGAGCTAACTTGTCGGACCCATAGGTGATTCGTATTGGTAGGAAATGAGCACACTTTGTAAAGCGATCCACTACTACCCATATAGCAGTTGTTACCCTTTTGTGACTTTGGTAAACCCGTTACAAAATCCATAGCTATGTCGTCCCATTTCCATTCGGGTATCTCCAAAGGTTCTGACTTTCCATATGGCCTTTGATGTAACGCCTTTACTTGTTGACAAGTAAGACAATGTTCGACGAATGAGGCTATATCTCTTCATTCCTTCCCACCGTAACTTTCCTCGTAGGTCTTGGTACATTTTAGTCTTGCTGGATGGGCGGTATAAGGAGTATCATGAGCTTCACTCATGATTTCATTTTCGAGCTCGTCATTGTTTGGAATACATAGCCTTTCCTCAAACAATATAGCGTTATCATTCTTCCTTGAAACCTTTTATGCTCTCCCTTTCTCACTTTAGCCCTTATCTTCTAGTTCCTCATCCTTTCTTTGTTCTTCTATGATTTTATTCCTTAAATCGGACATCATAGTAAGTGTAGCAACATTATCCATGATTGTCCTTGGTGGTTCGACTATCTCTATTGACATCTTTTCAAACTCTTCAATGAGTTTTCCTTCCGTTGTCAAGAGACATCCAAGTTTTGATTGACCTTTACGACTCAAGGCATCTGCTACTACATTAGCTTTTCCTGGATGATAGTTTATGCCACAGTCGTAGTCTTTTACTAATTCGAGCCATCTCCTTTGTCTCATGTTCAGATCCTTTTGCTCGAAAAAGTATTTTAAACTTTTGTGGTCAGTAAAGATTTCACATCTTACCCCATAAAGATGATGTCTCCAAATCTTTAATGCGTGAACCACAGCTGCCAATTCCAAGTCATGAGTCGGGTAGTTCAACTCATGTGGTCTAAGTTGTCGTGATCGTGAAGCTATTACCTTCCTTCTTGCATCAAGACACAACCAAGTCCATTTTGGAAGCATCGGTATAGATAACATACTCTTTGTTCGAATCTGGAGCAGCTAATACTGGTGCACTAGTCGGTTTCTCTTTAACGTTTGGAAACTTGCTTCACACTCATCATCCATGTGAATTTGATCCCTTTCGAGTAGGCGTGTGTTGGCCTTGCTATCTTGGAGAATCCTTCAATGAATCTCCTATAGTAGCCAGCTAATCCTAGGAAACTCCGGATTTCGTTTTGAGTGGTCGGCGCTTTCCATCCTTGCACAGCCTCGACCTTTGCCGGATCAACTTTTATTCCTTCCGCTGACACAATGTGTCCAAGGAATATCACTTCTTTAAGCCAGAATTCACACTTGCTGAATTTAGCGTAAAGTTGTTCGGCTCGTAGGGTCTGTAACACTGTTCTCAAGTGTTCTTTATGTTCCTTCTCGTCCTTTGAATAGATGAGAATATCATCTATAAAGACTAAGACAAACTTATCCAAGTATGGATGGAACACTCTGTTCATAAGATCCATAAACACGGCAGGTGCGTTAGTTAGTCCGAACGGCACTACTATAAACTCGTAGTGGCCATACCTTGTTCGGAATGCCGTCTTTGATATATCCTCCGGTCGTACCTTTAGCTGATGGTAGCCTGATTTAAGATCGATTTTCGAGAATACGCTTGCACCTCTCAATTGGTCGAACAAATCGTCTATCCTTGGTAGCGGATATTTGTTCTTAAGCGTTAATTTGTTTAATTCTCGGTAATCGATGCACATCCTTAACGAACCATCCTTTTTCTTGACAAATAGGACAGGTGCTCCCCATGGTGAAACACTTGGCCTTATAAAACCCAAGTCCAATAACTCTTGAATTTGGATCTTCAACTCTTCGAGTTCCTTGGGTGCCATTCTCAGAAGGCGCTTTTGATCTCGAGCCGATCCGGGCTCCGGATCAAGTGTGAACTCTAGCCGCCTATCCGGGGTAGTCTGGTAATGTCTCGGGAAAGGCGCCCTGAAATTCCGAACAATTTCCACGTCTTGACCACTTACTTCCGTCTTTTCCTCTCCATTTAGATACACGAGGAATGCTTGACATTCCTTCTTGTTCATCATTCTCCGAGCTTGGAGTGCGGATATCATTGGGATTTTCTTTCCCATACTAATCCCATAGAAATTGTAGCTTCTTTTCCGGTGGTTGCATCGAAATTCTTCTCTCCTTGCATAAGATCGTGGAATGGTTTTCGCCGACCAATCCATCCCCAGGATTATATCTACATCCCCATAGGTATTACGTTCAAGTTATTTGCTAGAACCTTAATTGAGCCTAAGTTCAATTCTAAGTTCGAGCAAGCCTGTGTAACGGTCATAATACCTCCTATAGGTGATGAGATTCTCATTTCCTGATTTGTTTCTTCAGGCTAAGTTCTAACATATCAACGCATGCTTTTGAAATGAAAGAATGCGAAGCACCGTGATCGAGCAGTATAATAGGTATATTGCAAAGTAATCCCATACCCGCTAGGTTACCTTGATTCTCGCTTGCTCGACGCCTATGTAGTGCATAGGCTCGGCCCGAGCTGGTTGCGCCGACGGTGCTTGCCTCGTTGATTCTCTTTATTCTTTGCCGTGATTCCGCTTTGTCTCTGGGCTGCTGTCGCTTTATTCTTCTTCTTTGTTGTGGGCTGGGGTTGGTACTGAATTGCCCTTAACGGTTGGGCAGGGCCTGCTTGATTCGGCCTTCCCATGGTTATCTGGCGGATCCCAGGGCATTCATTTGCATAGTGGCCCCTTACGCCACACTTATAGCAAATGGGATTCCTAGCCATGCATACCCCCGTGTGCCTTTTGTTGCATTTTGGGCATGGCTGAATCCTTACTATCTCTTGGGTAGGTGGAGTAAATACGGGTCTCCTCCAACCTTGCCCTTGTGGAGCCATGTTATTCTGCCATGGCCTCTTGTTGTTGTTGTTGAATCCTCCTTGGTTGAGGTTGTTGTTATTGGGACCTCCTTCCCATTTACGCTTTCCTTTGTCACCGACATTTTGTGACTGGGTCGGTGTAGATTTCCTTCGGGCATTGCCGCTCTATGTCTAATGCCCTACTAAGAGCCTCCAGATAAGTTAAGTCGCCGTGACGCCAAATGACATCCTTATCTCGTGTCTTAATCTGCGCTTGAATTTTTCTGACATTTTCATGTCAGTGTTCACTATATCCGGGGCGTATCTAGACATATCGCAGAACAGTCGGTCGTACTCAGTGACCGACATCTTACCCTTCTTTAGGGTGAAAAATTCAATCTCCTTTTTGTTCCGATAGCTTTTGGGAATGTACTTATCATACATTTCCGTCTTGAAGTCGTCCCTGTAAAGTATTCCATTTGTTGCGGGGTCGGTGTCTTCTCCTCGCTTCCCACCAGAAGTCAGCCGGTCCGGTGAGTTGGAAAGTTACGCAAGATAACCTCTCTTGCGTAGTACAGCGAAGGAAGTCAAAAATTCGTTCAATAGCCCTGACCCACTGTTCGGCATCCTCAGGGCTCCCTTTACCATTGAAGGAGGGCGGGTTCTGCCTTAAAAAGAGTTCTTCTACTCTACGGTCAGGCGGAGGTGGGGGTGGCACTGGGATCTCCTCACTTTCTGCCCGTGGTATCCTGCCTCTACCCCTGCCTCTTCCTCTTCCCCTGCCTCTCACTTCCCGCTGAGGTGCACGTCTGGGCGGCATTCTGTTAATAAAACGTAATTAGTATTCGAATAATGTTCATTGCAGTTGAATATACGTAACATCTTTATAAAATCGTATCATAAAACAACTTAAGTAGTCATCATTCTTTTCGCACAACTTGATGTTCATAAAAACCCATCTTGGGTCATCATCATATATATACGGAAAACTTTGCCTCGAAGGACTATTCATACAAGTCATTGCTTAAAAAAGGAAACTAAGTACACACTGTACTACGTATACTATTGTCAACTATATACTAGTTATAAGGCGTCTCAAAATACTATGCTTCTATAACTTTGTTAATATCACTACTACATACTACATACTACTCGTATACTAATATCCGTCTTCGTCCATGTTTACATTCACGTCTCCATGGTTCGCCTGCGTTTCGTCCTCGCTTGGATCCTCTTGAGGTCCTCCTCTTCCGGTCCTCTTGATTCCTCCTGAGCTTTCCTCTCGAGCACGCCCACGTGACGGTCCAGCCCTCTCATCCCCTATGGCATACACATCGCGCATGGGAACATAGCCTTCTTGATGGCGTATGCTTCCATGTAGGTCCTCTCGTGATTGGGTGCCGTCATTGGTGGTGGGCGGTGGTGCCGGTCGCGTCGGATGTCCGAACGTCATAGGTGGAAGAACTGCACCTAATGACACTGGTCGCGATGCCCTCGTCACATGCTCGGGTCGATCTCCCGCTTCCATGAACCTCGACGCTGCGGGTTGACCACTCGAGGAACTTCCGTATATAGCCATTACGGTGTATCGTCCCGCCAAGTGTACTCCGCCGGTGGCGAGATAGGGCCCTCTTGGTGCAGCCCTATATACACTGTGAGACATATATGAGATGGTGACGAACCTCGGCAAATCTCCAATCGGTCGTAGTCGATGCCCGCACGATGGATATAGTCGCCCGATATTTCTCTTGCATAATCTTCCCAATCAATCGGCAAACGAGTTAGCAACCGCTTGATGCCGTCATATCTGTCACACCGTACTCATGTGCGTCCATCCATAATCGTAGATAACTCATCGAAACTCTCCTGGATCGCCCAACTCATGCTATAAGTGCGATAGGCTTGAAGGACTTCTCTCTGGTGTGAATCTCGGCATCATCCTTCGCTTGAGAGTAATAACGATCGCCATCTATCACGAGATAATACTAGCGTAAGTCAATCTATATCTGATAAGCAGATAAAAGAATAGAACATATCTGTTAAGCAGATAAAGCAAACACATCTGATAAGCAGATAAATGTTTACATCAAAGATCCTATGTTCATTCTACATCATAATTTCACTTATGGAATCTCTACTTTTAACTTCTTAAGTTCTCTATTTTCAGCAAAAATTTTCAGTCTAATTTCAACTGTTCCTCACGAATTCTGGAGAAGGATTCAGGATTTCTGTCCTTCATATGAACTGAATTTCGTTGAGATAAGAGTATGTGGCGAAAACCGTTTGCAAAGCGGAGTTCAAGCGAATGAGAACGGGTCAAAACAAAACACTGCGCAGTGCAGTTTTCTGCCTGCGCGATTATGCGCCGGAAATCACTTCCTCTCGGACAATTGTGAGCTCGTGCCCCGCTTCGTACGAGATTTTCATCAAAATTTGTTTAGCTTTCACTGGTCCTTATTGAACCCATGCGTCTTGCACCTTTGATCCTTTTCTTGCTTTAAATCGACTTTTCGTTGAAAATGCGAGTCGGTTTCAATCGACTTTTCGTTCGTTCGTAAATCAATACTTTGCTATTGTTCTCGCAAGAGGGATCAAGCTCCTAGAACTCATACTTCTATGTTCAAGAGGTGAGCATGCTTCTTAGAGCATCTATGTTCTTTTGGGAATAACATACCCATTTTCAAAATGAACGATAAAACTTTGAATAAATATTTCAAAATCATAACATAATTTCTGCATTCATGCTTTCAGTAAGCTAAGCATCACTTTTGACATTATCATGCCAACTATTACTCATCCTTTGTAAACTTGGTCTCATCTCACTGATAACTTACTTATCATAAAACCTTTGACATAAAATTGTCAACTTTTTGCAAAATATTAAAAATTTCCTTTTGGAATACGTTCCAAAACTTTCATAACTTCCACTGATTTCAAAATGTGCGTTCAATCTCATTTTCCAAAATTTCAAGTTCACTGTTTCAACTTTCAACTTTCAATATCAAAACTGAGAAAACAATTTACCTCTTTTCCCGGTTGAGCTTGATGTGATGGAGTGTTGAGCACAGTCAGCTGATTTCTAGAAGTCTAGTGACTCAATCTAGACTTAACTCTTGAAAAGAAGGTTTTAGGGTTCAAAGACGACGACTGCTCGATACCAATCATGACACCCGCCCTTCCAAAGTACGGATTAGCGGAATTGTACCAACTAAGCGAGGATTAAGAACATAATGACCAACAACCTTTCAAAACTTCAAACTTTGATAGATAAACACACAACGATTTCATACAACTAGACCAGCGGACCATTAACAAAAGAATTCAATTGATCCGGAAGTAATATAAGTAATATCCAAAATAGTATAATAAAGTGTTTTGAGCAATGGAAAGCATGTGAATGCATATATGACGATATCGTCAAGGTGAACTATTAGCAACAAAAACTCCATTGCTCAACACTTGTCCATCCATCACAGACTCAACTCGCACGTTTAAAACAAACATGCAGGCTAAGTACAAGATTGCACTTAGTGGACTCATGCCAAAATCATTTCATAAAATTACATCGCCCATAAGTATAACACGAGGATTTTAGTTGAAATAACTCGTGAATACCAAAATACTTTATCATTTCTCAAAAGATTAGCGCTGTGCAGCATTTTATTATGTATGATCCGTATCGTCCACATAATTATTCATAACTCATCTCATAAACCGATCTCACGTGCGTGAAGTAGGCTCCTTCTCTACCGACGCCGTGATCGACGAAGATGTTGCTAACGGCTCCCAATCACATAGCGGGATTCTTCATCCGACTAGGATCCATGACCGCCGATGATGTTGCTAACGGCTCGCGATACAAAAACTTGTGTACACGTTAATCTTAGCTGTGATTGCGCATCGACTAAGATCCGATATCGATTTAAAATTGGGGCGACCCGATAAGCGATTCACATACATCGTTGGCTCGTGACAACATGATAGGATCCATACGTTAAAACATAAATATTTTGGGCATGTAATTGAATAACAGTTCATAATCATTTCTCAACTGAAAGCTTTTTAAATAAATACTTTTTGAAGAAAGCATTGTAAATAAAAGGGTTTTCGAGTAAAGCCCACCTCGTACACGTAGGTCTTTATACTATGGTCTCTTTCCTACGTCAACGCTCCGTCCACGTATCACCTTAACGTAAGAATTATTTTTAGTACGTCGGTCACGTTCGATAGAGACGAACATAGTCTATAACGTTCTACGTATCAAATAAGGCTAACGTCGGACTTATTTTGACGTTTCTTAATCGATTGATGTCGATTATGAAATTTCTTAACTTATAAGAGATATTCTATCTTTTAGTATATAATATGCGTTTTAATGTACTTACGTAGCGTAAGTAGCATTGTTACTAAGCGTCTTACGTCACATTGATCACGCGTTATCGGTGCGTGCCCGTTGACCTTGGTCAACGATTTTGGTCAACTATTTTGACCAAGTCAACCAAAAGTCAACAATTTTGACTTTGGTCAACGAAAAGTCAACATTTTGACCTTTTCAACTATTTATGAAATTCTTATCATTTTATGTGCAATTCTTGTTCCAAAAATTCTTATAAAATCATACTATGTCTAAAACATTATTTTAGATCATAATATGTAATTATACTTGATAAAATAAATTTATAATATTAATGCACATAATATAAAGTTTTCGATCACTATTAATTAAATAGCTTAGACTTGTGCAAAAATTCTTATAAATTCACATGTCACACTATTTTATCATGTGATTAATAATATGTAATTACCTTAGTCAAATAAAATTTATACACCTTAGTATTATATACTAATGTTTTCGGTTTTCATAATAAACTATCAAATGATTTTAAAAATTCCAATAAAATCATATCTCAATTAATCACCCTCAATTATGCTTACTACAACATAATTGTTATTTATTGTGACTTATTGAATAAAATTTACCTAAGTCATTTCTTAAATTTTCGACTTAGGTCAAAATAATATTTATAAATTTCAATAAATTTCCACAACCATATATTATGAATCTACACACTTAATATGCTATTATATTACTTAAATATGAATTATATCACAACATCATAACATATACATATATTTTGGTATTTATATAAATATAAGCTATAGTTTTCCAAAATTCTAAATAAATTCATATAAGCATAATTAATACCCTAGATCATGATTTCATACTTAAATCAACAATTAAAAATTTAAATCAACAACATATGTAACCCCTAAGTTTTCGGTCCCAACATTAAATTTAATAGCATGCTTAATTTCATGATATAATTAATATACATGCTTATAAAATCATATAAACATAATATCTAAACATTTAAACATATGTCTTAAAATTTTCGAAAATGACAAATATAAACTAAGATCATATCTTAAAATTTAACGGACGAAAATCGAAAATTTAAGCATGTATACGAAGCTAGGATGAATTCTAACCTTTTAATCGGTTTCGATTTTGATCGGCAACGTTTATTTGCTAAAGATTTGGATTGAAACTTGATGAACACTCTCTTAAATTTCTCTCTATATTTTCGGTAGTCAAGGTTTGTAAATGGGAGAGTGTTGTGCTCTCCTTATATTTATAGACATTAGCAAGTTGTAATGTAATTATTAAACTAAAAATATCACCAATCCACTTGCTTTAAATTCAACAAAATCGGCCACCTCCATATGCTAGAGACAAAATTTGATCCTTATCTTATATATATCATGATTACCCTTAATTAAATACATTGGATCTTAGTTGTTATTTAATTAAATAATTTATAACATCAAAATATTTATATACATATGTTTCGGCTATATTACATAGCCTAAGATTAATTTTCTATTTTATACTATATTATACATCTTATATATATCATATTATAATTTAATTAATAAATTATAGTATGATTACCAAGAATAAATGAATTAATCACATTGTACACCCAAAGCATCATTCTCGCCACTTTTCATTTCTTTAGGATAAATTTTATTTAATTTCCAATCATATATTATATTATAATCCTATTATAAAATAATATTTGAAAAGTCAAATATTTCAACTATCAAATGTCATTAATATAAGGTATGAAATCAAATATTTTCAAACCCTTTTTCCACAATTTCGCTCCTCATTTAATTAGCATGAGATTACTTGTTTTAATTGTCTACTATCACTACTTTACACTTAGTATATGATAGGATCCAACTCATATTTATTTATTAATTATAAGATAATAATATTACATAAAATCATGCTAAAAATGGCTAAGTTTTCGCCACTTATGTACACAAGTGCACCTACACTTGTGCAACTTGTATTATACCTCCTTTGGTCCTTAATGACATCATAATAATATAATAATTATCATATAACATTAATTGGATAAGAATAAAGTATTAAATCATACTTAAGAACTCACATTTTTGAAAATTGCTAAGGTATTCCCAAACATTTGATTTTCTTGTATAAAATAGCTACTACACATTTATATGACATATTATATGTCTTAGATAATAAATTTAATCATAGAAAAGTATTTAAAAACAATTTAGATCATAAAACCCTAATTTAAATATTTAGGGTTTTCGAAACCCATTAAATAAGGTACATTGCATTCTTAAATTTTCTAGCATTATTTAATGATAAATAATGCTCTTATATAATAATATAATTATAGGAATTTGAATTTTATAATTCCGAGATCATATGCTAAAGTTATCGCATTATCTCTAAGCGTGAGCGTTTGAAAGCGTCTCTAAATTCTCATAGCTTAATTATCTCCAAAATGTTCAAAATAAAGTTTGTTACAACTTTATTTATTCCTATAATAATAGGAATTTCGAAATTAAGCTTAACTGCTTAATAATACTGTAAGACGTAAACGTCGAATTTATTCAACGTTGAAAATTACGTTCGAAGGAATATTGAAAATTATATTCCTTAATTCACTAAGGCTCGATGAATCTCATACGAAATTATCCAATTATGCTTGGTCAAAGTCAAGAGTTGACTAATTAAGATTTTAATTATTGAATTAATAATGCTAATTACGTAATTAATTATCGTAATCTAGTATTAAAACTACGGGATATTACAGACAATCAGACCCAAAGACTTACCATGATCGATGGACCTCAATAGTTCATAACGTAATGTAAAGAGTTCGAGTTTAGCAATGGAAAGTGTGTGAATACATATGTGATGATATGTATTGAGGTGAAAGCCAAATCTAAATAAAGCGGTCGAGGACACGGACCTCAACACATCCTCCATCATCACCATCGAGCTCAACCTGCACATTTAAAACAAATATGCGGGGCTAAGTACAAATAATGCTCTCGGTGGTCTCATGCCAAAACATTTGATAATATTTGAATTCTGCGCCAATATCGAGGTAAGTCGCAGTGGTTTTGGTGAAAATGCATCTTACTAAATCATTTTCAGTTCGTAAACATCGCTCGGCCGAGCATTTTCTTGGTGTGTGTGATCCATATCCCGATATCATAATTCATCATAATGTCAAAGATCAAATGTTCAAACGTCGTGAAGGAGGCCTCCCTCAACGACGCCGGAACCGGCCGTGGCCCACAAAGACTGCTTGTCCCATTCAGTGTACGTTAACAATCATATCGTTCCAACCTTCACGCCAATCCTAGCCAGGCATTAACCTCCGGCTCAGGACCCGACATTAATAAAAGGTTGGGCGCGACCCAACAAAATTCATAACATATAGTTCCAACCTTCACGCCGGATAGATTCACACAAAGCGATGTAATATTTTGGCGGTAATATTGGAAACACTTGATAAGCAGTTGGAATAGTCTTTGTAAATAAATTCATTTGTAAAGAGTAGCAAAGTCTTTGTTGTTTGAAAAGAAAGCCCACGGACTATAATTCGTAAATGGCGAGTCCTAGGTTTGTTTGCTTTGTCAGTGCCCAATCGTCTCGTTCGCGTCCACACCTTTACGCAAAAGCGATATTTTAGTACGTTGTCACGCTTATCGAGACTCGCAAAGTCTAAGACAAATTCGATATTCTATATCGATATAAACTGAATTCCTCAATGAATTCAATACGCTTTCAAATATGTAATTAAATTGAATTGTTCTCGTTCTTCGAGACACGTTCAACCATTTCGGTTTAACCTTTCCGGTTTAGACGTTCAACGTATAAGTACGTTTCTCGATATAAGGATTTCATTTGTGAAATCTTTTCTTACTAATGAGGTATTATACTCAATTAGTATATCTTACGTGTATTGGCGTATTTATCCAACGTATAATCGTACGTTTGACTTTAAAAGTCAACAAAGTCAACAATTTTGACTTTTAAATAGTAATTTCTTACCATTTCATTTTATAAATAGAATTTCGATCGATTAAAATCGTAAAGTCCCATTTCTTGATTTGTCACGTAAATCAAAGGACTTATAAATAATTTTCGCATTTACTAATCCTTTTAATAATTAAAAACGCGTATTTTCGATTTAAAAACGTTATTAAATAAACGTTTGTCTCAAACATAGTAATCTATGTTTATGAAATTTTATAAAATTCAAATATGTCTAAAATAATTATTAGACATATATTTTATTAATAAACTGAATTAAAAATGATTTAAAATCCTTATTAATTATCAAAAATTCTCGGTAATTAATTAAAAATTACCAAATGATTTTCTAAATTTTTTCTAAATTACTATAGTGTATTATTATACACTATGGTCCAGAAAATGAATTAGTAACATCCATATGATATTGTTTGTCATTTATTAACATATATATATATACATACATATGCTACGGTATTTTCGAAAAATTAGGGAATAATTATCCAAAAATTCCCAAAATTTATATACACTTAGTATAGTGTCCCAATATTAATATATATCATAATTATAACCTATAGTCCATCATAACCATTCATTCATGATTAAACCAACAATATTCACGGTAATTTTGAAATAATACCAAACAATTATCAAATAATTCCCAAAAATTTTAATTAAATCATATCATGACTAAACATTATATTAAAACATTGTAACATTATAATATTAACCAAACCAATTGAAATCATCACCATATGAGCTTGTAAGCTCTCGGCTTATTCGATTTCTATAGGCAATTGGTTTTCAAAAATTCCAATGATTATATACTATAGTACCATAATATAATGTCATTTAATCATCAAAAACCAATTAAATCATCACCTTATGCACATAGGTGCTCTCGGGTTTTTTTGATTTAAATAGGGATTTGATTTCCAAAAATTCTAACAATTATACACTATGTTTATACACTATAGTATACTAATATAACATCATAATATTTATCAAAACTAATTAAATCATCACCTTTAAGAGCATTGTAGCTCACGGCTTATTTGATTTAATATAGCATTTGATCTCCAAAATTTCCAACAAAATCATACATCACATAATTAATATATTAAAGCATTAATACACTATTGTATGATCAAAATAAAAATCATACACCAACATACACATTTATAAGCTCACGGTATTATTCGAAAATCAAGCATATGGTTTTCAAAAATTCTAAATAAATCATGGAACATATAATCAAGGTCCTAGAGCATTAATATGTCATTGTATGCTTGAAATAAAAATTATACCCCAAGGTATACATCAAATAGCTCACGGTATTTTTAATAAATATAGCTAGGGTTCTTGAAAAATTCTAAATAACATACCATGGGTTCTAAACATACCATAGATCAATAATCCATCCTTAAAATATATCAAGAACATTCGGTCCTCATATAACATTTTATAAGGTTTTCGAAAATCATATTAAATAAGACTAGGGTTTCGAAAATCCTATGTATATGTTAGATCCATCCAAAAATTTAATATACATCACTATATGCTTATTCTAACATATATCCACATATTTTTGAAAATAAAAATCATCAAGAACTATATTCATCCATAGATCATTCATAGAACATTTAAAACCTACACAAATATATATATAGCATTCGAAACACATAAACACACATATATATATATATATCACGCTTTTTGCTTGAACAAGGGATGATAAAATCGAAGCTATGGTGTCTTGTTTTACCTTGAAATGGTATGGAATCACAAGAACAAGATTAGGTATCAAGCTTGGGTGAAGAAATGGAAGGAGAAGAAGAGAGAAATATTTTCGAAAATGGGGGAGGGGCTCTCGGTTTTTCAGAGGAGAATGGGAGAGTGGAGAGTATTTTTGTGAGTTCAAACAAAAATGAAAGGGTGTTATGAGTGTGGGGTGTTGAAGTGGAAGAGTCCCCCTATTATCTCCCTTCTCTCTCTCTCGATTTTTGCCTCAAAATGGGATAAAAATCTGCAGCCAAATGATGTTTAGTAGGAGGTGATCATTAGCTAGGAAAAGGTTCTTCATGGGATGGTCAAAAAAAAGGTGGGATCATGCTTGTTTTTAAGAGGGTGGCTGGCGCATGTGTGGGTGTTTAAGGGTGTGATTTTAATTTTTATTTCATCCTTAATACTATATATTAATCATACATGATCATAGATATAAAATACATGTCAAACATATAATTAAATCAACACATAGCCATTTATTCGAAAATGGCGTGAATAATGGGTGAAAAATATAAATCATACCATTAAATATTGCACAAGGTATTTTCATTCCAAATACACTCTTATATATCATAATATATGATTTAGATAATAAATAATAGCATAGGATAAAATTATTGCATCAATTCATGTATATGAAAACCCTAATTTTCAAATTAGGGTTTGAAAATACAAATATACAATACCGAAGTTTTAATGCTCAAAAATTGATTTTAATGGTCAATAATACTTATATATATCATAAAATATATGTTAGATACCATAGGATAATTTAATGGAATCATTTCATGTGAAAAAACATAGTTTATATAATTAGGGTTTTCGAAAATCCATTTCGAATTTATCGAATTTTAAATGCTAAAATTTTGATTTTAATAATTGATAATACTGTAATTATATAAAATAATAATAGGAAATTAAATATAATAATTTCCTGAGCATTAAACTCATTTTTCAAAACGTCTCTAGACGTTGACGTTCAAAACGTCTCAAAACGTTCAAAATCGACTCATCTCAAAATGGTCGCAGTAAGCTCGTACTTACTCAATAAATATATTCCATTTAATATAGGAATTAAGATGGAAATTAATTCCAAGCTTTACTGCTCAGAAAATTCCATAAAATCGACGTTCGTCTGCGATCGACGTTAAAATATTTTGACGAACCATTTCGTAATATTTCAATTCCTTAATTCACAATCCTCAGTGAATATAAAAAGGAATTCGTTATGATAATACTGAATCGAAATCACAATATTCGATGTCATAAAAATAATATACGGCAAAACCCTAATTCACGGGTTTAAATTACCGTAATCATACGTTCGTTTCTTTGGAATATTACAAGTTTCATAAAATAACTTAGTTTCATTACTTTTCTTTTTTGAGTTAGTCAATCAATATCTCATTACATTAATTGTTTTATTTTTATATCGTAATATAAATATTAAATATGTATGTAACACGTAATATACATAAAACTAAATAAATAAATCCATATAAAGTTATCAAAAGTTTAACATGTATGTCAAACATAAGATTTTTCATTATGTAATAATAATATAGACTAACTATAAATTGAATATTGTCACGACCCCATTCCGAACCAACCCGGACTGGAGGGTGACTAGTACTAGGAGTAGTACTTTAGGGGTTACATGAATAAAATAGAGATGCGTGAAAATAAGCTAACATGCTTGAACAGAATATGAGATGATGTTATATTGTTTTTGAAAAGGTTTAGGCCATCGGACCCCAAAACTTGGCCTGATCCGATGGGCCTCAATAGTTTAAAAACATAAAGCATAAATAAAGGAGTTCAGAGTGTAGCAGCGGAAAGTGTGTGAATACATATATGACGATATGCATTCAAGGTATAAACCACAAATTCAAGTAAATCGGTCAAGGACACTGGACTCCTCAACACATTCCCCATCATCACCATCAGAGCTCAACCTGCACATTTAAAAACAAACATGCAGGGCTAAGTACAAGAGATTGCACTTAGTGGGCTCAAGCCGAAAACATTTGATTGATTTGGATTACACTGCCAATATTGGGTAAGTCACAAGGGTTTTAGTTAAAAATGCCTTGTGCTTACCAAATCATTTTCAGTTCGTAAACATAGCTCGGCCGAGCATTTTCTTGGTGTGTATGGTCCGTATCTCATAGTCACAATACATAATAATAAATAATTAAATAAACGTCGAGAGGGAGGCCTCCCATCTACGACGCCGTGACCGGCCGTAATCCCGTACAGCACACAGTCACTCTCTGCAAGCATATGTTAACACAGCGTATAGTTCCAACCTTCACGCCAATCCTAGCCAGGCATTTATCATCCGGCACAGGACCCGACATTTAAAAGGTTGGGTGCTACCACAACAATTGATATAATAGTTCCAACCATCTCCACAGCCCTACCCGGGCATAACAGATAGGATCCATACACAAAACGAAATATTTTTGGCAGGTAATGCAGTAAAACATTTGTTAAACAGTTGTAGGATAAGTGCTGTAAATAAACTCATTTGATATAACAGTAAAGTCACGTTTTAGTGGGGTAAGAAAAGGCCCACATTTTAAAGATAAGAAGCCCACCTGGACTATGGTTCGTTGTAAAAGTCCTAGGTTCGTTTGTTCGTCAAAATCCCGTCGCTGCGTTTGCGTCCACACCTTTACGAAAAAGCGAGGCTTTAGTACGTCGCTCAAGTCTTTCGAGACTTTCGAAAACTAAGATAAACTTCGATATTTCATATCGATGTAGACTGAATTCCTTAGTGAATTCAATACGTCTCTAACACGTATACGATTGACTTGTTCTCGTTCTTCGAGATGCTTTCAACGTATAAGTACGTTTTTCGATATATGGATTTCATTTGTGAAATCCTTTCTTACTAATGGGTATCATACTCAATTAGTATATCTTACGCGTACTGACGTATTTATAAATGTATAATCGTACGTTTGACTTGAAAGTCAACGAAGTCAACATTGATCAACAAAGTCAACGATTTTGACCTTTAATAATAGTAACTTCTTACTATTTTGTTTTATAAATCGAATTTGATCGATTTGAAAACGTAAAGTCCTATTGCTCGATTTATCTTGTAAATCAAGGACTTATGATTATTTTAGCATTTTTAATACCTCTTTTTATAAATAAAAGCGTATTTTGGTATTTTAAACCGTTATAAAATGAACGTTCGTCTCAAACATAGCAATCTATGTTTATAAAATTTTGTAACATTTAAAAACTGTCCAGAATATCATTTTAGTAAATTTTCATAAATAAACTGTTTTAAAAAGGATTTTAAAATCCTTTTATATTATCGAAATTTTCGATAATTAGATTAAAATACTAAATGACTTTTGAAAAATTTTCTAAATTCATATAGTGTATTATTATACACTATGGTCCAGAATATGAATTCATGAAATTCATATAACACTTGTTGCTAATTATTTATATATATATACATATATATATTCACGGTAATTCACAATAATAGGAATAATCATCCAAAAATTCCCAAAATTGATATATACTTATAATAACATCCCAACATCAGTATATAATATTTATATAACCCATAGTTCATCATAACTATTTATTTCACAATATGTAACAATATTCACGGTAATATAAGTTAATTACCCAATAAATAGCAAACAATTTCTAAAAATTCTAAATAAATTCCTACATCAATAAACATTATATTATAACATTGTAACATTATAACATCAACCAATATAATTTAAATCGTCACCATATGAGCTTTGCAAGCTCTCGGCTTTTTCGATTAAATTTAGTATTTGGTTTTCAAAAATTCCAACAATTATATACTATGTTTATATACTATAGTATATTAATATAACATCATAATATTTATCAAAACTAATTAAATCATCACCTTCAAGAGCTACAAGCTCACGGTTTGTTTGATTTAAAATAGTATTTGATTTCCAAAAATTCTAATTAATTTATACAATGCATAAATAATATACTAAAGCATTAAAACATCATTACATGTTCAAAAATAAAATCATACATCAACATATATTTTCAATATGCTCTCGGCCCTAATTAAAAATTAAGCATATGGTTTTCAAAAATTCTAATTAAATCATATAACATATAATCAATACATTAAAGCATTAATATGTCATCACATGCTTGAAATAAAAATTATACACCAAGGTATAATATATATATATAACTCACGGTATTTTTAAACTTTAAGTTAGGGTTTTTCAAAAATTTCTAAATAATATCCAATGTGTTCTAACCATATTATACATCAATAATCCATGCTTAAAACACCTTGGAATATATTCGGTCATCATCCAACATTTTATCTATTTTGAAAATAATTTTAAACATATCATATGGTTCAAAATTTCATAACATGCTAGATCCATTTATACATTTCACATATAACACCATATGATTATCTAAGCATATATTTTCATATATTTGAAAATAAAACATCAAGAACAACATTCTCATGCTCAAGAACATTTAAAACATATGTATACATACATATATCATTCGAACATACAAAATATATATAAGAGCATGCTCGATTTTCTTGAACCAAAGATGATAAAATCAAGCTTTGTGTCTCATTTACCTTGGTATGGTATAGGATCAAGGAACAAGTATGGTATGGAGGGTTGAGGAGAAGAAATGAAGGAGAAAGGAAGAAGAAGTTTTCGAAAATCTGGGGGAGAGAGGCTCGGCTATTTGGAGCAGAAAATGGGAGGAGAGTGAGAGTGAAATGTGAGTGTTGAGTGTAGTAATGTGTATAGTGAGGAATGGAGTGAATGGGAAGAGTCCTCCCCTATACTATCTCTCTCTCTCTCACCGATTTTGGCCATGAAATGGGAGAAAATCTGCAGCTTAATGATGACCATTAGTGTGATGATTAGGCTAGGTTTAAAAGGTGTTCATGTATTGGGTGGAAAAAAGGTGCACATCATGCTTTGTCCAAGCATGATGGTCATGTGTTTTAGCTCCAAATAGGTAGGATTTAATTTTTATTAAACATTAATACTATGTATTAATCATAGTATAGGTCATAGATATATAATACAAGTCATTAAAATAATTAAATCAAACATATTGCACATATACGAAATTACCGATATTAAATTAGGAAAAATAGGATTAAAAATATAAAATACACCTATTATTGATACTCATGTGATTTTCGTCCCAAATATACACATATATATCATAATATATGCTTTAGATATTAAATAATATCATAGGGTAAAATTATAGCATTAATCAATGCATAAGAAACCCTAATTTCGAAAATTAGATTTCGAAATTTATAAAAATCTGTTTTCGATTTTTAATAATCTAAAAACTGATTTCATAGCTTAATAACACTCATATATATCATATTATAAAGTTTAGATACCATATGATAATTTAATAGTGTCATTTCATATGAAAACCAAAGTTTATAAACTTAGGGTTTTGGAAATTTCAATAACTAATTATCGAATTCAATAACTGAAAATTCGACTTTTAATAATTAATAATACTGAAATTATATAAAATATTAATAGGAAATTAATTATTATAATTTCGAGCATTAAACTCATTTTCAAACGTCTCAGACGTTGACGCTCAAAACGCCTCAAACGCTCAAAATCGACTCATCTCAAAATGGTCGCAGATAAGTTCACACTTACTAAATAAATATGTCCCTTTAATAAAGGAATTAAGATAGAAATTAATTCCAAGCTTATCACGCTCGAAAATTTCATGAAAGCTGACGTTCGATACGCGTTTGACGTTTAAAAAATATTGACGAATCATTTCGTAATATTTCAATCCTTTAATTCACAATCCTTAGTGAATTATGAAAGGAATTCGTCATAACGATATCGTATCGAAATCACAAGGTTCGATGTCGTAAAAAGATAATATACGGCAAAAACCCTAATTACGGGTTCAGAATACCGTAATCGTATATTCGTTTCTTTGGAATATTACATTCCACCCCCCTTACGAAAAATTTCGTCCCGAAATTTGTATACCTTTAGAAAAATAAGTCGGGGTATTTTTCCCTCATTGCTTCTTCAAGCTCCCACGTGGCTTCTTCTTGTCCGTGGTGTCTCCACAGCACTTTAACTAACGGAATCGACTTGCTCCGTAGTTGCTGAACTTTGTGGTCAAGTATGGCTGCGGGTTCTTCCTTGTAGCTCATGTCTGGCTCGAGGATCACGTCGTCTTGGCGAATCACGTGCTTTGGGTCGTGAACGTATTTTCGTAATTGCGAGACGTGAAAAACATTATGCACATTCCCTAGGTTTGGCGGAAGAGCCAACCTATAAGCTACTGGACCTATCCTTTCTAGGATCTCATAAGGTCCTATAAAACGGGGTCTCAACTTCCCTTTTAGTCCAAACCTGACAATCCCTTTTGATGGAGAGACCTTAAGAAAGACTTTGTCTCCATCCTCAAATTGTAGCTCGGATCTACGCGTATCGTCAGAAGATTTCGTCATCCGAGCCTCTTTTATCCTCATCCTAATTTGTCGAACGATTTGATCATCTCGCCACCGCATCAGCCCTATGACTTTCTCTCACCGACTTCATCCCAATAAAGTGGTGATCTACACTTCTTGCCATCTGAGGCTTCGTGTGGGGCCATGCCGATCGTCGCTGATAATCGTTGTTGTAAGCAAATTCAATCGAGGTAAAATATCTTCCCATTTTGCACCTCGATCCAATACTACGGTTCTAAGCATATCTTCAAGCGTTTGGATCGTTCTTTCCGATTGTCCATCGGTTTGTGGGTGGAAAGGCGTACTAAAATTTAATCTGCACTCAGTTCTCTTTGTAAGCTAATCCGTAACTGGATGTGAACTTGGAGTCTCGATCGAGGTAATAGATTTTGGCACTCCATGTAGTCGTACAATTTCCTTAACGCATACTGGTGGGCCAACTTATCGATCCATAAGTGCTCGAATAGGTGAAAGTGAGCACTTTTGGTAAGTCTATCCACAATTACCCATACGGCTGTGTTTCTCTTCTCGATTTGGGTAAGCTTGTAACGAAATCCATCGTTATATCGTCCCACTTCCATTCGGGATTTCTAATGGTTGTAACTTCCGTAGGTCGTTGGTGTAGGGCCTTCACTTGTTGACAAACAAGACGCGTTCTCTGAAAGAAGCTATGTCTCGCTTCATGCCTTCCCACCAAAATTTTTCCTTGGTCTTGGTACATCTTAATCTCGCTGGGTGGGCGGTGTAGGGTGTATCGTGAGCCTCACTCATGATTTCGCTCAAGCTCTGCGTCGTCGAACGCATATCCTACCTTCAAACAATAAGGCGTTATCCGCGCCTCTTGAAATTCTTGAATCCTTCGGACCTTAGTCTTTCTCGGATCTTTCCAACTTTTCCTCAATCCTTTGTCTCGACAATTCTTTTCTTAGATCGATGTCGTGTGAGTGTAGCGACTGACTCTGGTGTCTGGGTGGTTCAACCAGTTCAATCTTCATCCTGCCAAACTCTTCAACGAGTTTTTCCTCTTGTACAAAGAGACATCCTAACTTGGTATGGCTCTTACGACTCAAGGCGTCAGCTACTACATTCGCCTTGCCCGGGTGATAGTTAATACCACAGTCGTAATCTTTTACCAGTTCAAGCCATCTTCTTTGTCTCATATTCAGATCCCTTTGTTCGAAGAAATACTTCAAACTTTTATGGTCTGTGAAGATTTCACATCTCACACCGTAGAGATGGTGTCTCCAAATTTTTAGGGCATGAACTACAGCTGCTAATTCCAAATCGTGGGTTGGGTAGTTCAGCTCGTGGGGTCTGAGTTGTCGGGATGCATAAGCTATCACCTTTCCTTCTTGCATCAAAACACAACCCCCCCGTCTTAGATGCGTGCCTCAGTATAGACCACGCACCTTGTCCGCTCGGGACCGCTAGGCTGGTGCACCGGTCGATTTCTCTTTGAGTATTTGGAAACTCGTCTCGCACTCATCAGTCCAAACGAACTTGATTCCCTTCCGGAGTAGCTGGGTTATTGGCCTTGCAATCTTGGAGAATCCTTCGATGAATCTCCTATAGTAGCCAGCTAATCCTAGGAAACTTCTAATTTCGTGCTGCGTTTTAGGTGGTTTCCATTCCTGCACGGCCTCTACTAGATCTACTTTTATGCCTTCAGCAGACACGATGTGTCCAAGGAACATAACTTCCTTCAGCCAAAACTCACATTTGCTAAACTTAGCAAAGAGTCTTTCATTTCTCAAGGTTTGCAGAACCGTTCTTAGATGTTCCCTATGATCCTCTTCGTTCTTTGAGTAGATAAGGATATCATCTATGAAGACCAAAACAAATTTATCCAAAAATGGATGAAATACTCTGTTCATGAGGTCCATGAATACGGCTGGTGCATTGGTTAATCCGAATGGCATAACTATGAATTCATAGTGGCCATATCTCGGTTGAATGCGCCTTAGGTACATCCTCGGATCGTATTTTCAGTGATGGCATCGACTTAAGATCAATTTTGGAGAATACACCCGCTCCTCGCAATTGATCAAACAGGTCATCAATTCTGGGTAAAGGGTATTTGTTCTTTAGTGTCATCTTATTTAGCTCCCTATAATCGATGCACATCCTCAAAGAACCATCCTTTTCTTAACAAACAAAACAGCGCCCCAAGGTGAAACACTGCCTAATAAATCCTAGATCCAAAAGCTCTTGGTTTGGATTTTCAGCTCTTCTAGCTCCTTCGGGCCATCCTATAGGGCGCCCGACACCGGGCTGATCCGGCCCAAGTCGATGGTAAACTCTAGTTGTCTATCAGGAGGTAGTCCTGGTAGATTCTCGGGAAATACGTCCGAAAACTCTTGGACAACTTCAATGTCTTCTACCCGTGCTTCGGGTTTATCCCCTTCGTTCAAATAGACAAGGAATGCAAGACATCCTTTCTGGTTCATCATCCTCCTAGCTTGTAGTGCTGACACAATTGGCACTCTTCTTCCCATGCTGATCCCATGGAAATGCGTAGCTTCTTGTCCCGGAAAGTGAAACGAAATTTTCCTTTCCTTACAGAGAATCGTGGAATGATTCTTAGCTAACCAGTCCATTCCTAGGATTATGTCTACATCGTCCATGGGTATTATGTTTAGATCGTTAGCCAGAACCTTAAGTGATCCTAATGTCAACTCTAGGTTCGAGCAAAAGTGTGTAACGGTCATAATTCCTCCTATGGGCGATGAGATTCTCATATCCTGGCTTGATCTTTCAGACCTAAGGCCCAGCATTTCTACGCATGATTTTGCAATAAAAGAATGCGAAGCACCGTGTCGAGCAAATCTATAACGGTAGGTTGAGAAGAACTCCCATACCGCCAAGTTTCCTTGGTTCGCTCGATTCGCCTCTGTCGTGGGCGAGCTCGCCCGACGGCAATTTGGGGCTGACGGGGCCGGTCCCGCTGATTTGGCGGTTGTTGCTGGCGGTTCTTTGCCATCTTGGCGTTGGCGCTGTGGTTGTCGCCCGCTGTTGTTGGGGTGGTGCCGCCGCCGCCGCTGCGGGATTTGTTGTTGTGGCCGCCGCCACCGCGCGGCCGCCGGAGTTGTTGTTGTTGAGGGGTGTTTGCCACCGAGTTGCCGGGTTGGGGTGGAATTTCTTTGCGGTGGGGTGAAGTCGTATAGCCCTCAATGGCCGAGCATTTCTGGTTGGTTCGCCTTCCATCCGAACGTGACATCGGGCAATTGTTGGCGTAATGCCCGCTTGCCCGCATTTATAACAACTTACCACATTTGCCGCACACACCCTTGTGTGCTCTATGGCATCTAGGGCATTGAGGTGCCTCGATCGTCCTGTGGTCCCTTGCCGTGGAGCATGAGCTGCTCTCTTCCGCCTTTGTCCTGCTGCTTGGGTACGGGTTTTCGCCACGGCGCTTGTGACTTGCTTCTCCGTAGTTTCCGCGGTTGTTATTTTCGCGGTTGGGCTCGATTCCTTTTCCTTATCCGACTATCGTGTGCCCGAGACGCCACCGACTTATTTTCGGTCATGGTCGCCTTATATCTAAAGCTCGTGCGAGAGCTTCAGTAGACAGTCTCCATGGTGGCGAGAGACATGCGTGATCTCCATTCTTAGCCCCGCTCGAACTTTTCCGACATCTTCAAGTCGGTGTCTACTAGATCCGGCAAGATATCTTGACGCCTCGCAGAAGTGCGATCGTAGTCGATTACGGATAATTTTCTTGTTTTAGGTGAAAAATTCACGCCTTTTTCCCTATAACTTTTGGGATATACTTTTCATCTGACTCTCTTTTGAAATCCTCCCACGAGAATTCCTCCACTGCTCACAGAAAGTCTTCTTTCCGCCTCCCACTGTAAGTCATTTGGTCCAACCGGTGGAAAGTAACACACGACAGCCTTTCTTGTGCCGTGCATCTTAAGAAGGTAAAGATCCGTTCAATAGCCCTGACCCATTGTTCGGCTTCTTCCGGGTTGCCTTCCCCGTTAAAGACAGGGGGGTTCTGTCTTAAAAACATTTCCTCGATCCTGCGATCGGGTTGAGGTGGAGGTTGTGGTTGGGGATTGTCTTCCGGCTCTTGTTCGGGGACTCTACCCCTTCCTCTCGGCCTTCCCCGTCCTCGACCTCTGTTTTCCTGCTCCGGATTCCTTCTCGGAGGCATGCTGCTATGAAAAACAAGTAAACATTAGGCATTTATTCTTTTCACAGCCCACATCCACTCACACTGTTCTGGGTCTTGTCATAAAGCGATCCCAAACAGAGTATAACATTCTTAACAAACATAACTTGCCGCAAAAGCCCTATTAGGGTCAGGTGTATATATATATATCCAAAATCTTCTGCCATAGGCAGGGATGTTCAAAAACAGCGGGTAAACAGAAAACGTAATTCCCGGCCCACACGGCCTAAAAAGAGATTTCGGGTTTTAGAACTAAGGTGCAACAAAAGAAAAAGAGAAAATCTAGCACACACGCTAGACGTAACAAAACAAATCCTAATTAAGACGTCGCCTAGTGCCTTCACGAGGTCTTTCCCTATTCCGTGTCTTCCTCAGGGTCTTCCTCCTCCTCCGAATCATCTTATTGCCGGAAATGTCCATACGGGTAGCCCTGGATGGTCCGCCCATTGCTTTCCACCATCGGTATATCTCGCATGGGGTTAAGCGGTGGTCGATTCGCCGAGGCTCGTAGTCGGGCGAATCGGATGTAGCATACTCGAGTCGGGTCATACGGGAAGGCATCGATACTCTCATCCGTCTTTGTCAGATGAAAGTGCTCGATTGGTGGTATGGCTGGGACCATAGGTGGTGGAGGTGGTCTTGGTGGACGACGGGTGTCCGGCTGTGAGGGTGGAAATACCGGCTCTCCCAGGCTCGGGCGTCCGCCTCTCTAAGCGAGCAGGTCCGCCTCGTCGAATCGACACGGGGTACCACTGGTCGATCCGCCTCGAACCTCTGTGTACAACCACTCGCGACTCATCCCGCCGGTATACTCTCGGGAGGAGGTAGGGTCCTCTCGGTGCTGCCCTCAGAATGCTATATACGTAAGTCGGGTGACTCACGAACCAGGCGGATCCCCACCAAGTCGTAGCTGCCCATCGCCCGGTAAATGTAATCCCCGATATCTCGAGCATATCCATCCCAAGTGCAGGGGAGTATCGCTAGAAGGCGCTGGATGCCGTCATAATCGGTCACGCCGTGAGCTCGGGCGTCTCTCCAAAGACGGAGATAATATGCCAAGAACTCACCCAAGTCTTCCCAACAAGACATCCAATCTGGGCGATATATACTCACCTCCTCCTCCGGGTGGGGTGTGGTCCAATCCTCCTCCTCGCGAGATATCTCATCCCCTCCATCTGTCACGAATAAAACTAACATAAGTCAACTATCGTCATCGAATAAGCAGGCAAGGATATCTTAAACGTAACGTGAAGCAACTAGATAAGGTCAAGCAAGTCTATAAGGTAGGCAACATCATACTGCTCAAAACTCACCACAACTTACCTTCTTAGTCTTACCCAAACGTATACATAAGCCAACAACATCTTAATATATGCTACGAGATCCTTGTCTTATATCAAACACTCGAACTAGAGTTCAACGGACTCTATCGTATTCTGGAGACAGAATTAGGGATTCTGTTCTTCATAACAAATGAAGATCAGTGCGTTAGAGTACGCAGGCGAAAACCATGCGTAAATCGGAGTCCTAACGAGAGATCTAGCTAAACAAATCTACTGCGCAGTGCAGGAAATTTGCGCGATCGTGCAAAGCGAAGTTAATCGAGTCGTACGTCGACATAAAACGTTTATCATTTTCGGGTTTTAAGCTGAGGCTGGACATTTTGAAGTCGTAGTGACGTCCATGTCGTGATTCGTGTTGCTGGTCACCGTGTCGAGCAAAGTGATGGAGTGCCGACGTCATTCGACTTAAAGGTTGAGGTTGTCCTCGTCCATCCTTCTCGCCGTCTTGATCGTCCGTGCCCAAGGGTATCGTTACCTTCATTCTTCCTATTGTTCTTTCGTTCGCATAAGGAAAAGAAGTTCGTACTTCTATGTTCTTTCACGATATATGAACATGCTCCTTAGAGTCTAGGTTAGTCTTATGATAACATATCGCTCATCATAAATAAAATTTTGAAAGTTGGAAAGATGTTTCAATTGAAAATTTTGGAAATACGATTTCAACATAGCAATCATAATCAACTTATATGCATATCAAAAATGGATTCATTCATCCCATGTTGATCATTCAACTAGTACCACCATGTACTTTCATATCAATACTTGAGTATTGCATTAGTTCAACTAAAAGTATTTCGGAAAAATTTTCTTGCTCAACTTTCATTTTCATCATAAAAATTTTCATAATAATCAAATCCTTCAAAAGTCTATCCAATTGTTCAATCATGTAAAAATTTCATTTCATGAGTTTGAGAAAGGAATGCAGTTACCTTTTTCCCGGTTGAGCTCGATGTGATGGAGTGTTGAGGGGAGTCAGTGAGTTACTAGAAGTCCAGTGACTCGATCTAGACTTAGAATAAAAGAATTTGGGTTTTCAAAGAGCAAAAGCGCTCTGATACCACTTCTGTCACGACCCCATTCCGAACCAACCCGGACTGGAGGGTGACTAGTACTAGGAGTAGTACTTTAGGGGTTACATGAATAAAATAGAGATGCGTGAAAATAAGCTAACATGCTTGAACAGAATACGAGATGATGTTATATTGTTTTTGAAAAGGTTTAGGCCATCGGACCCCAAAACTTGGCCTGATCCGATGGGCCTCAATAGTTTAAAAACATAAAGCATAAATAAAGGAGTTCGAGTGTAGCAATGAAAGTGTGTGAATACATATATGACGATATGCATTCAAGGTATAAACCACAAATTCAAGTAAATCGATCGACACCTTTGGACTCTCAACACATTCCCCATCATCACCATCGAGCTCAACCGCACATTTAAAACAAACATGCAGGCTAAGTACAAGAGATTGCACTTAGTGGGCTCAAGCCGAAAACATTTGATCGATTTGGATTACACCGCCAATATTGGGTAAGTCACAGGGTTTTAGTTAAAATGCCTTGTGCTTACCAAATCATTTTCGCTCAAACATAGCTCGCCGAGCATTTTCTTGGTGTGTATGGTCCGTATCTCATAGTCACAATACATAATAATAAATAATTAAATAAACGCCGAGAGGAGGCCTCCCATCTACGACGCCGTGACCGCCGTAATCCCTGACAAAGACACTCACTGCAAGCATATGTTAACACAACAGATAGTTCCAACCTTCACGCCAATCCTAGCTGTGCATTTATCATCCGACACGGGACCCGACATTTAAAAGGTTGGGTGCTACCACAACAATTGATATAATAGTTCCAACCATCTCCACATTTCTACGGGCATAACAGATAGGATCCATACACAAACGAAATATTTTCGCGGTAATGCAAGAAACATTTGTTAAACAGGTTGTAGGATAAGTCTTGTAAATAAACTCATTTGATATAACAAGAAGTCACGTTTTAGTGGGGTAAGAAAAGGCCCACATTTTAAAGATAAGAAGCCCACCGACTATGGTTCGTTGTAAAAGTCCCAGTTCGTTTGTTCGTCAAAATCCCGTCATTGCGTTTGCGTCCCACGCTTTACTAAAAAGCGAGGCTTTAGTACGTCGCTCAAGTCTTCGAGACTTTCGAAAACTAAGATAAACTTCGATATTTCATATCGATGTAGGTGAATTCTTAGTGAATTCAATACGCCTCTAACACGTATACGATCGACTTGTTCTCGTTCTTCGAGATGCTTTCAACGATAAGCACGTTTTGATATATGGATTTCATTTGTGAAATCCTTTCTTACTAATGGGTATCATACTCAATTAGTATATCTTACGCGTACTGACGTATTTATAAATGTATAATCGTACGTTTGACTTGAAAGTCAACGAAGTCAACATTGATCAACAAAGTCAACGATTTTGACCTTTAATAATAGTAACTTCTTACTATTTTGTTTTATAAATCGAATTTGATCGATTTGAAAACGTAAAGTCCTATTGCTCGATTTATCTTGTAAATCAAGGACTTATGATTATTTTAGCATTTTTAATACCTCTTTTTATAAATAAAAGCGTATTTTGGTATTTTAAACCGTTATAAAATGAACGTTCGTCTCAAACATAGCAATCTATGTTTATAAAATTTTGTAACATTTAAAACTGTCCAGAATATCATTTTAGTAAATTTTCATAAATAAACTGTTTTAAAAGGATTTTAAAATCCTTTTATATTATCGAAATTTTCGATAATTAGATTAAAAATACTAAATGACTTTTGAAAATTTTCTAAATTCATATAGTGTATTATTATACACTATGGTCCAGAATATGAATTCATGAAATTCATATAACACTGTTTGTTAATTATTTATATATATATACATATATATATTCACGGTAATTCACAATAATAGGGAATAATCATCCAAAATTCCCAAAATTGATATATACTTATAATAACATCCCAACATCAGTATATAATATTTATATAACCCATAGTTCATCATAACTATTTATTTCACAATATGTAACAATATTCACGGTAATATAAGTTAATTACCCAATAAATAGCAAACAATTTCTAAAATTCTAAATAAATTCCTACATCAATAAACATTATATTATAACATTGTAACATTATAACATCAACCAATATAATTTAAATCGTCACCATATGAGCTTTGCAAGCTCTCGGCTTTTTCGATTAAATTTAGTATTTGGTTTTCAAAATTCCAACAATTATATACTATGTTTATATACTATAGTATATTAATATAACATCATAATATTTATCAAAACTAATTAAATCATCACCTTCAAGAGCTACAAGCTCACGGTTTGTTTGATTTAAAATAGTATTTGATTTCCAAAAATTCTAATTAATTTATACAATGCATAAATAATATACTAAAGCATTAAAACATCATTACATGTTCAAAAATAAAATCATACATCAACATATATTTTCAATATGCTCTACCCCTAATTAAAAATTAAGCATATGGTTTTCAAAAATTCTAATTAAATCATATAACATATAATCAATACATTAAAGCATTAATATGTCATCACATGCTTGAAATAAAAATTATACACCAAGGTATAATATATATATATAACTCACGGTATTTTTAAACTTTAAGTTAGGGTTTTTCAAAAATTTCTAAATAATATCCAATGTGTTCTAACCATATTATACATCAATAATCCATGCTTAAAACACCTTGGAATATATTCGGTCATCATCCAACATTTTATACAGTTTTCGAAAATAATTTTAAACATATCATATGGTTCGAAAATTTCATAACATGCTAGATCCATTTATACATTTCACATATAACACCATATGATTATCTAAGCATATATTTTCATATATTTGAAAATAAAACATCAAGAACAACATTCTCATGCTCAAGAACATTTAAAACATATGTATACATACATATATCATTCGAACATACAAAAATATATATAAGAGCATGCTCGATTTTCTTGAACCAAAGATGATAAAATCAAGCTTTTGTGTCTCATTTACCTTGGTATGGTATAGGATCAAGGAACAAGTATGGTATGGAGGGTTGAGGAGAAGAAATGAAGGAGAAAGGAAGAAGAAGTTTTCGAAAATCTGGGAGAGAGGCTCGGCTATTTGGAGCAGAAAATGGGAGGAGAGTGAGAGTGAAATGTGAGTGTTGAGTGTAGTAATGTGTATAGTGAGGAATGGAGTGAATGGGAAGAGTCCTCCCCTATACTATCTCTCTCTCTCACCGATTTTGGCCATGAAATGGGAGAAAATCTGCAGCTTAATGATGACCATTAGTGTGATGATTAGGCTAGGTTTAAAAGGTGTTCATGTATTGGGTGGAAAAAAGGTGCACATCATGCTTTGTCCAAGCATGATGGCCGGCGGTTTTAGCTCCAAATAGGTAGGATTTAATTTTTATTAAACATTAATACTATGTATTAATCATAGTATAGGTCATAGATATATAATACAAGTCATTAAAATAATTAAATCAAACATATTGCACATATACGAAATTACCGATATTAAATTAGGAAAATAGGATTAAAATATAAAATACACCTATTATTGATACTCATGTGATTTTCGTCCCAAATATACACATATATATCATAATATATGCTTTAGATATTAAATAATATCATAGGGTAAAATTATAGCATTAATCAATGCATAAGAAACCCTAATTTGAAAATTAGATTTGAAATTTATAAAAATCTGTTTTCGATTTTAATAATCTAAAACTGATTTCATAGCTTAATAACACTCATATATATCATATTATAAAGTTTAGATACCATATGATAATTTAATAGTGTCATTTCATATGAAAAACCAAAGTTTATAAACTTAGGGTTTTTGGAAATTTCAATAACTAATTATCGAATTCAATAACTGAAAATTCGACTTTTAATAATTAATAATACTGAAATTATATAAAATATTAATAGGAAATTAATTATTATAATTTCCTGAGCATTAAACTCATTTTTCAAAACGTCTCTAGACGTTGACGTTCAAAACGTCTCAAAACGTTCAAAATCGACTCATCTCAAAATGGTCGCAGTAAGTTCACACTTACTAAATAAATATGTCCCTTTTAATAAAGGAATTAAGATAGAAATTAATTCCAAGCTTCACGCTCGTAAAATTTCATGAAAAGTCGGCGTTCGACACGTTTGACGCTTAAAAATATTGACGAATCATTTCGTAATATTTCAATCCTTTAATTCACAATCCTTAGTGAATTATGAAAGGAATTCGTCATAACGATATCGTATCGAAATCACAAGGTTCGATGTCGTAAAAAGATAATATACGGCAAAAACCCTAATTACGGGTTCAGAATACCGTAATCGTATATTCGTTTCTTTGGAATATTACAAATATACTATTTAACATAATCTATTATATAATTTATATTTACTCCATTTATTTACTTTTCAAAGTGAATAATATAGATGTAACTTAGTTTTTAATTATAATTTTATTAAGTATTAAAAGTTCTTATTCATTTTTTCATTATCAATAATCATATATGTTGTAATTTATCATTAACTTTTATTAATTATGAATAAATATGTATTTTTTAATTTATTACTAATTATATATAATAAAATAAATATTATATTTTAATACGGTATATCGATATATACCGTACCGAAAATTCTGGTATACCGAAAAATCGGTATTTTTCGGTATTTTTCCTGTACGATAAGCCCGGTATATCGAAAAATCGGTATTTTTTCCCACCCCTACCGATGACCACTTCTTGTCCTCCTCTCACTTTGGAGACATGACTCCATACTACACATTGTCTCTCCCTTCACTCCCTCTAGAACGCAAACCCATAAGAGGAACACTTCCTCTCTCTACCATTCTCTCTCTTTTTGTTCTCCATTGCGGTGCTGTCGTCGATCACACATATACCACACGACTCCCATCTCTATGACAACTCTCACTCTCTATACCTTCTGGTCCCTTTTTCTTGCTAATGCAAAAAGGACAGATCATATGAGGGTCGAAGATCATTGGAGCACCAAGGAGCCATCCTACCCCATCTTTTCATTGAGAAATCGAACTCCTAAAGCTTAAGGGGGCAACCGAAGCATAGCTGGGCCATGAACTTCATCCTCCCCGTCCCTCTCTCGAGTTCTTGGCAAATTCGTGCCTTAGGTAGGTCACCAAACCTTTGACTCTTGGTGGGGCCAAATCATACAAGCATGTGCATTTATATGTGTGAATGCGTTGGTTCTATGCTTGGAAGCAATTGCATGATTGAATTAATAAGTAGATTCATGACTTGTGATCATTTTATGTTAGTTGGGATGGATTGCATGCTTGTGTTGATGATTTTAGATGTAAGTTGGGGTGATAAAAAATCACCGTTTTCGTATATTATACGTGTGCACATGAAGTGTTTGATGAAATGCAAGAAAGAAATTAATGACACTATGAAAACCGGGAGTTGGCTGTGTGAACAGGGACTTTATAAAATTTATTTACTAAGTTTTGATGGTTCGATGATCACCAAATTTTACTATGTTCAACTTAAGTATGTCTAGTATGTCTATGTCAAATTTCAAGTTAATGCAAGGTTGTTTACTATTTTAAATATATTTTTAAAATCCACTTCACAAGCTGTCAAAAATTCCCTGTTCATCACCTATGATATTTAGCTTCCGTCTAGAGTTAGGCTATTCGTAACATGCTCATATTTTTCAAAAATGCAATTTAGGGTTCTTAGAAGTTCTCTGTAATTTTTCATAATTTTCTAAAAATCTTTACTATTTGTTTTTGAATTTACAAACGACCTGCGCAGTGCTGTCTCGGCAGGGATAGCTTGTCGTAAACTATTTTTAACTCCCAACCTATTGCACATATTGTTGGATTTGTATACTGGAAGCAGTTTTGGTTGAGTTTGTATACAATGTTTCCTATTACCACTATTACAATCTCCTATCTGAATTGTTTACTTGATTGCATATGTATGTCCCTTTATCTCATATATAAGTTAGATCATACTGTGTGTTGTAGATCACAGAAGTCTGTATGATTGGTTAAGCTTAATGAGATATAAAAGTATCACAGTGAGACAACTTGAGGACGAGTTGTCGGTATAGGCTCATGTATAGATAAGTGACTTGACTTAGTTGCTTGTCTATCTTGATGCGTCTCGACGTATTGATGGATCACAATTATATGAGTTCTTCTATCTGACCGTCGTGAATAACCTAGATCTCGGTGACTTTACGTTGATCTAAACCTCAATAAGGTATTAGGTGAATATGAGTTGCTGACCATCACTTTGACTTGTTATGGGTGAGGTTACATGAGATAACCCAAGATTCTCTGCATCTTGGGTAGTGGCGATCTTGTATGTCATGCTAGTTACGTGTCGAGTCACCGTATCCGTTTAGGATGATGGCGTCCCTTAAGGAGCTCAAAAGGTTTATTGTACTACACCGCGCAGTTGAGTTATTTCAAGTACAATAATAAGGTTGAGTGGTACTACTTAGGAATTAAAGATATTAATTATTTTAAGCAATCATGCACGCAGTAAATAATTAATGGACGTCTGATATCTTAAATACGGGATTCGTGAAGTCTAAGTGCAAGCCCGACTCAACTTCGGAAATAAAAGGGTAAGTCGGCATTTATTCTCTAGTGGCATGAATAAATGTTTATGAATTAATTTATGTTCTGGGCTGAACATAAGATAATTAAGTTATTAGAGGCCCATCTTTATTCCTTGCATTTGATCCCTGGGCTGGCCCATCCAGGTCTGGAGCTTAGAGAAATTCGATCCCCTCCTTATAGAGTCCCTCTGGGACTCTACTTGATCCTCTCTATCTTAAGTGATATTATTATATTTATTAGATATGCATAAATTCTATCTTGATAGGATTTATGATTGCATTATAAATATAAGGTGAGAGAAAATCAAACTCTAATCCTAAGTGTGAAAATTTCAAAATTACTATTCATATAGTGGAGATTTTTGAAAACTTCATTGGAAGGAAAAAGGCGAATTTCTATAGCATTCTCCATAGATTGTCCTTACTCGGTATTGGAGTTTAGGCAATCAGGACACAGTCCAGAAGATCAAAGCACGAGTCTTGATCCATTATTTCCGATAAATTCGCAGGTAAACATGAGAAAACACCTAAGTGTTGCAAAATTATATAGGTGCATGTTAGGTATATAATCAATGTATGGTGAATTAAACATCCAAGATAGATCATCGGGAGAGGGTTAAAATTAGATTTCCCTACACATATTTGAGTGAGGCTTTTTCTGAATTAAACTAGATTCGAATGGCTTTTTAAATTGATAGGTTGCATTCATAGATTCTTTATAATAAACCCTCAGTGAATTTTCGGAGTTAATGCATTCCAGTAATCTTTCTTGGAAAATTTTATTCCAAATTCCATTTTAGTAAACTGTTCAAGTCTGAATTTTGCGAGGGATGTTCGAGCCATTTTTAGTCTGATTTTGTAATATCCCTAAGAATTAAATGCCTAATTACGATATTTAAATTCGTAAATTAAGGTTTCGCCGAAATAATTGAATTAGTAATTTATCGAATAATGATTTTGATTAATTACGAAGTAATGAATTCCTATATTATATTCACTAAGGATTGTGAATTAAGGAACAAAATTTTATAAAGTGTTTCGGCAGGATTATTTTAACGTCGATTGAGTATCGATAGTTAAAATTTCATAAAATTATCTAAGCAACGAAGCTTAGAATTAAATTCCATATTAAATGGAATAATTTAATAAAGTAATTACGACTTTATTACGACCTTTTTGAGATAGGTCGATAATTAACGTTTTGAGACGTTTCAAACGTTAACGTTTAGAGATGAATTGAAAAATGAGTTTAATGATCAAGGAATTATAATATTTAAATTCCTATGATTATTATATTTAATTAGAGTATTATTTAGCATTAAGATAATGCTAGAACATTAAGGAGTAATTATTGAGCAAGTTTGAAATTTTTGAAAACCCTAATTCGAAAATTAGGGTTTTCTTGCATGAAATAATACTAATAAATTTTCCTATGATATAATTTATCATCTAAAACATATATTATTATATATATCTATAAATAGCATTAAAATGAAATGTGTATCAATTATGCTATGAAATAGCCGTGCCTATTGTTGGTTGTAACAACATTTACGTAAGTTCTTGCTTTGCTTTGCATGTTGTGTATTAAATGGATCAAGTGGGATAAATTGTACACTCTAACAAAGTAAATTAAAAGATGAAATCAAGTGGTGTGTGAGGCATGTGAGAACCGTGTATTATGTTGAAAATTGAGGTTAGAAGTTCTAACACGACTCTTATGTGATGATGTGTGAATTCCATATGGGAATGTGTATTGACTAAATGTATGGTGTAAGACAAGGATTGAAAATTTGTTTCTCTTGAACACAATAGAGCCGACGGCTCTACATCAAAAAAAAAAAAAGAGTATTTGAATTGTTCAAAGCTTGTGTAAGAAGTAGTAACTATGATGACATATACATTAGTGAGTCGTAGGATAATTCATGTATCTTCCTGTGTTGTGTGTGAGAATGACGACGCCTAATACTACACAAAAGCAAAGGAATCACTTTGTTTTGTTCAAAAAATGGTGTAAGAGATATTTTACTTTCATGATGTATGCATGGTGAGTCATAAAGCATTGTTAGACTTCAATATTGTGAGTAAGAAAGAGAAGAGAGAGGCGTGTGATGTTGTAAAATTTTGTAAGTCTTAATTTCATATTGTTTCATGTACTTAAACTTATTAACAAAGCAAATCAACTCATTTACTCCTCTCTCCCAAACAAAGAAACTACCGAGAGCAAAAAGGATAGAAAAAGCTTGTTTGTTCTTAATTTTCAATCACCAAAACCTTGGTATTAAATCCTTGTGCGCTAAATCGACACCGTTAAAAAGGTTAGAAATCGAACGAGCTTCGATTATACATTAAGATTTTAAATTTTCGATGGTTTGATCTTATGTATAAGCATGTGTTCTTATGAAAATAATTATGCTAGCATATGATGTTGTTTACTAATAATGTATAACATGATGAAATAGAAGTATATTGATGATTTAAATTGAAGTCAAGCATGTTATGAATTTTTTTTGTTGATGATCGAAAATTCTAAGGATTATGTTGATAATGGATTTATGTTATGTATTAGCTATGGAGTTCATAGTGAATATTTGAGAAATTTTAAACATCATATGCTATATCTTTGTAAATGACCGAAAATGCATAAGAATTTGAAGATTGATGTACAAATTATATTTAGGTGATATTATAGCATTTTAATGTTCTAGAGCCTTGATTATACCATGTGAATTTACTAAAATTTTTGGAAAATATGTGTATATATATTGAGAATGGCCGAGAGCCATAAGTATTGGTACATTGAGAAATAAGTTGTGATTATTGAATATTATGATGAATTAGTGATGTATAATAATGTTGGGGCCTGTGTAAATTAATTAGAATTTTAGAAAATTATTTGGACAAAATTTCATAAAACCGTGACCTATGGAACAAAATAGGTGATGTCCAAATTTTTATATAGTTAATGTTAATACATATTAGTGATACTATGATAAAATAGTACACTATATGAATTTAGAAGAATTTTTGAAAGATGATTGAAAATTGAAGCTTAAAACCGTAAGCTTTGATTAAGTATATTAAGGATTTTAATTCCTTAATATCAAGAAAATAATATATTATATGTCTAGAAATTATTTTAGACATATTAAGAATTTATGAAATTTTATAAACATAGAATACTATGTTTATGGCTAAACGTTATATTAAATAACGTTAGAAATATAAAATAATGTTTAATGATAAGTTAATTAATATTTAAGAAAATATTAATGGAGTTTATCGATTTGCATGAAAAATCGAGAATCAGGGCTTTATGAAAAGAAATCGATTGAAAATCGATTTATGTTGAAATTAGATTTTTTTTAAAAATATAAATTATTGAAGAATTTATAAAGAAAAGTCAAAATTGTTGACTTTTGAGATTAACGTATGAAATCGTTCGATAAACGCTAATACGTGTAAAACGATTAATTATTTAAAGAAATCTGTTGGAGAAAAGATTTCATAATTGAAATCTTTGTATCGGCGATGAGAATCGTTAAACGTTTAACCTAAAAGGTTAAAATGAAATTGTTGAACATATCTCGTTTCTATCAAGTACGAGAAATGTTTAGTTAAGATCTGCGATTGAAGCGTATTAAATTGTTAAGAATTGAATTATTATAGTATAAGTTATCAAAGTTTATTTAAACTTTGAAAATCTCGAAATACGTGACCAACGTACTAAATTAGTATAATATCCCGTATATTTTAACGCTTAATTACGATAATATAAATCGTAATTAAGGTTTTAAGTACGATGAGTAAAAATCTCAATTAGTCAACGCTCGACTTCGACCAAGCATAATTTGATAATTCCTGTGTGATAATCACTGGTGCTTAGCAAATTAAGAAATATAGTTTCTGATATTCCTTCGAACATAATGTTCTAACGTCAGCTAAATTCAACAGTTAAGCCTTACATTATTTTTGAACATTTAAGCTCAAATTTTGAAATTTCCTATTATCATAGGAATAAATAAAGTTGTTACAACTCTATTTTAAACATTTTTAGAGATAATTCGATTATGTGAATTTAGAGAAGTTTCAAACGTCTACGTTTAGAGATAATTCCATAACTTGGTCAAACGATCATGGAATTATAAAATTCAAATTCCTATGATTATTTTATGATATAAGAGCATTATTTATCATCAAAATAATGCAAGAAAATTTAGGAATAAGATGTGCCAAAAACAATGGGTTTCGAAAACCCTAAATTTTCAAATTAGGGTTTTGAAGTCTAAAATGGTTCAAAATATTTTTCCTATGATTAAATTCATCATCTATGATTATAATGTGACTCATAACAATGTGTTAGCTATTTGTTACAATAAAATAAAATGTTTAGCATATAGAAACCCTAATTTTCGAAATATGCTACCATATGTGCTAATTAATTTTAATTGCTACCAAATTATGATCTTATGATAATTTCTATATTAAAATGGTATTATTAAAGATAATATATAGTATTACATCAAGTGGCACAAGTGGGGGCACACTTGTGCATAAGGGGACGAAAATATGCATATTTTTTTATAAAGATTTTATGAACAAAAATCTTGCTATAATTAATGTAAGGGATAAGATATGATCTTATCATATCATGAGGTATAAAGTAGAATTGGAATTCAATTTGAACAAGCAACTTGCCTACTTGTTTCCTTAATGACCGAAAATATCACTATCATGTGTGATTAAGAACTGTTTTACACCATGTGTTAAATTGTGTAGAGATAAGATAAGATCTTATCCTATATTAGGTGTAAAGTAGTAGTAGAATACAATTTGAACAAGTAACCTAAGGTAGCCTTAATGAAGGGACCGAAAACTACCATTTGTCACACATATATGTGATAAACTTTATACTATAAGATAAGGATTATCCAATACATTTATTAAGTGATAAGGTGACCTAAGAATGAGTTTTAAAGATAAGATAAGATTTTGTCTCCTTATACAAGTGGGGACCAAAAATTTAATGAAGGATAACAAGTGTACCTAGATATTTTTAAGTGTAATAATTATAATGCAACTTGCATATGCCTATAAATATAACATGAAGCTCTCCATTCTCATTCACAAATCATAAGAACCGAAAATTGGGAGAAAGAGAGAGAGCTCATCCATTTCAATCCAATCCTAGAGCAAATAAACTTTCGTCGATCAATTCTACTTCGATTAAGAGGTTAGATTTCTTACGAGCTTCATATATACGTTAGAATTCATGTTATAAGCTTAGTCTATATGTGTGTTTTTCGAAAATCATGAGACTTGTGCCAATATGTTTAGATATTGTATTTATATGATGTTATTAAGCATGTAGTATAATTATATCATAAAATCAAGCATGATATCAAATTCTATATATGGAACGAAAATTTGAATATGTGATATGTTGATGAGTATGATTTTTAATTGTTAATTTGAGCATGGAATCATTATCTAGGGTATTAATTATGCTTATATGAATTTATATAGAATTTTTGGAAAACTTTGGTACCTAAGTCTATAAATTTCAAAAATTATAGAACATTATATTAGGTTATGATATAATCCATGTTTGAGTGTTATCATAACATATTGAAAGTGTAGAATCATAATATAGTGTTGCACCTAATTTATTGGATTTGTTAAAATTTATTGGACCTAAGTCCAAAATTTCAAAAGTGACTTAGGAAGGTTTAATTCAATAATTCACAATAAATAAAAATTATGTTATAGTAAGGATGCTTATAGATGAGTATGTGTTATGTGATTTTATTGGAATTTTTGGAAATTATTTGCTTAGTTTAATTAGGGTTTTCAAAAACTATAGGTTATAAGTATTAATGTTATAAATTTATTTTATGAGATATAATTGCATAATATGATCCAAAATGATGTTTTAAACATATTATGATTTTATGGGAATTTTTAGGACAAGAATTGCACATAAAATAATAGAATTACATAAAAGGAATTAAAAAGTCAAAATGTTGACTTTAGTCAAAATTGTTGACTAAATGTTGACCAAGTCAAAATTGTTGACCAAAAACGTTGACCAAGGTCAAAGGGCACGAAATTCAATAATACGCGATCTATGTGACGTAGTACGTTTAATAACAATGTGACTTACGTTACGTAAGTACATTAAAACGTACATTATGTGCTAAAGAGATGAAATATCTCTTATATGTTAAGTAATGTCATAATAGACATCATTATGATTAGGAAACGTCAAAACAAGTTCGACGTTAGCCCTATTTGATACATAGGACGTTATAGACGATGTTCATCTCTATCGAAACGTGACCAACGTACTAAAATAGTTCTTACGTTAAGGTGGGACGTGATTTGAACGGAGGCGTAGAAAGTGACATAGAAAGACCTACGTATACCAGGTGGGCTTTATTCGAAAACCCTTTTATTTACGATGCTTTCTTCGAAAAGTATTTATTTACAAAAGCTTTCAGTTGAGAAATGTTTATGAACTGTTATTCAATTACATGCCCAAAGTATTTATGTTTTATGTATGGATCCTATCAAGCAGTTGGGTGAGCCAACTATGAAAGTGATACAGTTGTTGGGTCGCTCCCAACTTTATAGAAAATCGATATCGGATCCTGTGCTAGATGCAAAATTCCTAGCCTGGATTAACGTGTACACCATAGGTGACTGTGAGCCGATAGCAACATCTTCGGCCGGTCACAGCGTCCGTAGAGGGAGGCCTACTTCTACGGCGTGAACAGAGTTATGAGAAAGTGATATAAAAGTGATACGGATCATACATACAGAGAAAATGCCTGCGCAGGCGATCTTTTGAGAAATGATAAAGTGTTTTGGTATTCACGAGTTATTTCTACTAAAATCCTCGTGTTATACTATGGGGCAGTGTAATTTAAAGAAATTATTTTGGCATGAGTCCACTAAGTGCATTCTTGTACTTAGCCCTGCATGTTTGTTTTTAAATGTGCAGGTTGAGCTGACGATGGATGGCAAAGTGTTGAGCAGTCGGAGTTTTTGTCACGATATAGTCTAACACCGAATTCATATCATATATGAATTCACATGTTTTCACCGCTTAGAACACACAGTTATGTTTTGAATATTGATGCATATTACCTTCAGATCAGTCGAACTCTTTTGTCAAGGATCTGTTGGTCTAGTTTGTATGTAATACGTTGTATGGTTACTTCTTATCTTTTGAAATCTTATAAGATTGGTCGTTGGTTCCTTTACTGTTTCGTAATCATTTATCATTAAGTCCTTTAATCCCCGTATCATTAGTCACAGTCCCGACTAATCCGTACTTAAGGGTAGGCGGACCGTGACAGAGTGGTTTCAGAGCGGGTCATCCTTTGAACCCTAAAAACCTTCTTTTTTTCAAAAGTTAAGTCTAGATTGAGTCACTAGACTTCTAGAGATCAGCTGACTGTGCTCAACACTCCATCGCATCCAGGCTCAACCAGAAAGAGGTAACTGATTCTTCTCAAAGTTAAAGTGAAAAGTTTGAAATTGAAAAGTGTTGATTATGAAAGTTTTGAGAAAAGAATGAAACTCTATTTTGAAAGCAGTGAAAGTTGTTTGAGAATGAAAGATTGTACTGAAAGCTTTTTCAAAGAGAAATGTACAGTTTTATGAGAAAAGTTGACAGTTATATGTCAAAAGTTATGTGAGAACAAGTATCAGTAATATGAGACAAAGTTTACAGAGAATGAGAAATAGTTGACACATCGATGTCAAAAGTGATTATTGAATCAGTAAGATTCAAAAGAAAGCATGAGTTATGTTATGATTATTTGAAATGTTATTTCAAATTCAAAGTTTTTATGAAAATCGATATGTTATCACAAAAGAACATAGATGCTATAAGAAGCATGCTCACCTCTTGAACATAGAAGTACAAATTAGGTAAACTTTATCCCTCTGCAAGAACTATAGCAAATAGTGACTTATGAGCGCACGAGAAGTCAGTTGAAAACAAACTCGAGTTTTCAAACGAAGGAATGACGAAAGCAAAAGAAAAGATCAAAGGAGCAAGATGCACAAGTTCGATGTGAAACATAGAAAGATAAACGAACTTTGAAAAGAAACCGTACGTACCGGAGCATGAGCTCGTATTCGGCCAAGTGGCAAAGCATATTCCCGGCGCATGGCGCGCAGGCAGAAAACTGCATTGCGCGGTGTTCTTGTTTTAGCTCGTTCTCTTTCATCCGAACTCCGTTTTGCGAACGGTTTTCACTCACATACTCCTATCTCAACGAAATTTATTTCGTATGAAGGATGATACTCCTAAATCCTTCTCCAAAATACGTAAGGAACAGATGAAGTCAGACTGAAAATTCTGCTTAAAATAAGAATCTTGGTGGAAAGTAAAAGAACACAGAAAATTGTTGAAAGTAGAATTTCTCTAGTACCAAAAGTGTGGTTATGATACATGTTGAACATAGATCCTTGCTGTAAACATTTATCTGCTTATCAGATGTGTTTGCTTTATCTGCTTAACAGATATATCTAGATTACCTTATCTGCTTATCAGATATATTAAGATGGACTTACGTTAGTACTGTCTGTATTCAGATGGCAGGAAAAGGAAAGACTTTGGACACGGAGCCCACACAAGAGTATAGACTCTTTTATTATAGACCAGGCACCGATGTAGGACAATTCCTGGACGAGTTCTTGCGCCTCTGGATAGGAGCTCATTACCATGGGATAACAGCTCTGGATGGTGTCCAGCGACTCATTCGCCGACTACCGACAGACTGGCAAGAATATGCAAGAGAAGTAGCAAAGGAATATGTTATCTATAAGGAAAATTCAGAGGTTCTAGCATATCTACCAGGATTTGTCGACCATCTTAAAAGTACATATAACCTATATGGAGCAGCACCTGTAAGAACCTTTCCTCAACAGTATGCATGGCACTATGGAGTCCAAAACATCAACCCATGCCCTACCACATCAGCGATGCCTGGAAAAGAGATCGAAGTGACACGTAATCCCGGTCTCATGGAGGAGACAGAAGCGAGATACCCCGCCCTATGAAAGAGTTGGATCACTTGTTGTACGAGGCAAATACATATTTGGACACTGGCAAGTTTCCAAGCGAAGAATATGACTCTGATGAAGGATACTCAGCAACGTCAAAACCTAAATGAAACTTATGAGTAGATAGAAAATCGTGCTATAAATAGTATGGTTAGTATGTATAAAGAAAGCATAGTAGTAAAAAAATAATATGTGTATAGTGTGACTAGAAATGCTGTAATAATAGATATAGAAGCATAGTACCTTGTAAACGATATGAGAACTTTTTGAGTCTTATGACTTGTACAGAAAAGTCCTCTATGAGGCAATTTTCCTTATATATACGATAACCCTAGATGGGCTTTTTACAGCGAAATGTGTACAAGATGAATGGTTTATTAAAAACTGTTCTATGATTCAAATGCATAAAGATGCTATGTACATTAATTTGCGATGAACGTTATCCGAATACTAACTATGTTTTCACAACAGAATGCCTCCCAGACGTGCACCTGAACCCGAAAATAGGAGAAGGGCGGAGTACCCCAACCCGAGGAAGAAGAAGAGGTGATACCACAACCACCTTCACGTCCACCTGACCGTAGGGTTGAGGAGTTATTCCTTAGGCAAAACCCACCTTCTTTCAATGGCAAAGGAAGCCCAGAAGATGCCGAACAATGGGTAAGGGCCATTGAGAGGATTTTCAATTTCCTTCACTGTACCACGCAAGAAAGACTATCTTGTGTTACGTTTCAACTCACCGGACCAGCAGATTTCTGGTGGGAGGCAAGAAGGAAGACGCTGACACCTGAACAAATGGAATACTTCACTTGGGACGATTTTAAGACAGAAATGTACGAAAAGTACATTCCCAAGAGTTATCAAAAGAAGAAGGAGGTTGAATTTTTCAATCTTAAGCAAGGAAAGATGTCGGTGACTGAATACGACCGTCTTTTCTGTGACATGTCCAGATACGCTCCGGACATGGTAAGTACTGACAAGAAAATGTCAGAAAAATTCAGGGCAGGACTAAGGCCCGAGATCAAGATGTCTTTGGCAAGTCATGGGGACTTAACATATACGGAAGCTCTTAGTCGAGCTCTGGACATCGAAGCCGCAATGCCCGAAGACAAGCCTGCACCAACTCAGTCCCAAAATATCGGTGACAAAGGGAAGCGAAAATGGGAAGGAGGTTATAATAACAACTTTAACCGAGGAGGTTTCAACAACAACAAAAGGCCATGGCAGGGTAACATGGCACCCCAAGGGCAAGAGTGGAAGAAACCAGTACTTTCCACGCCCATGGGAGGACAACAGGAGCAGATGAAGGTTCCTCATTGTCCAAAGTGTAATAGGCTGCACACAGGTGTATGTCTATTAGGCAGTGTCGGTTGCTATAAGTGTGGCATGAGAGGCCACTACGCAAATGAATGCCCCGGATTATGCCCGGGAGGACAAGGGAGGCCAAACCAACCGGGCCCTGCTCAACCGTTAAGGTCTATCCAGTACCAGCCCCAACAAGAAGAATAAAGCAGAAGCGGCGCAAGAACAACAAGGCAAGCGGCCGCAGAACAACCAACGACAAGCACCCCGCCGACCACAGCCAGCCCAGGCTAGAGCCTATGCGCTACATAGGCGTCAGAACGAACAAAATCAAGGCAATCTAGCAGGTATGGGAATGCTTTTCAACATACCTATTAAGCTTTTGTTCGATACGGGTGCGTCACATTCTTTCATTTCAAAAGCATGTGTTGATATGTTAGAGCTTAAACCTGAACAAACGAATCAGGAAATGAGGATTTCGTCGCCCATAGGAGGTATTATGACTGTTACACATGCTTGCTCGAACTTAGAATTGAACTTAGGCTCACTTAAGGTTCTAGCAAATAACTTGAACATAATACCTATGGGGGACGTCGATATAATCCTAGGAATGGATTGGTTGGCCGAGAACCATTCCACGATCCTATGCAAGGAAAGAAGGATTTCGATCAAACCACCGGGAAAAGAAGTTACGAACTTCTACGGAATCCGCATGGGGAAGAGAATTCCAATAATATCCGCACTCCAAGCAAGGAGAATGATGAACAAGAAGGAATGTCAAGCATTCCTTGTTTATCTAAATAGAGAAGGAAAAGCGGAAACAAGGATCGAAGACGTGGAAATTGTTCGAGAATTTCCAGACGTCTTTCCAGACACTTTACCAGGACTACCCCCAGACAGGCAACTAGAGTTCACAATTGATCTGGAGCTAGGATCAGCCCCAGTATCAAAAGCGCCTTATAGAATAGCACCAAAGGAACTCGAAGAGTTGAAAATTCAAATTCAAGAGTTATTGGACTTGGGTTTTATTAGACCCAGTGTTTCGCCATGGGGAGCGCCTGTCCTGTTCGTTAAGAAGAAAGATGGTTCACTACGAATGTGCATCGATTACCGAGAATTAAACAAACTAACGCTTAAGAACAAATATCCACTACCAAGGATTGATGATTTGTTCGATCAGTTAAGAGGTGCAAGCGTATTCTCAAAAATCGATCTTAAGTCAGGATACCATCAACTTAAGGTACGGCCGGAGGATATACCCAAGACCGCATTCAACAAGATATGGACACTACGAGTTTGTAGTTGTACTGCTCGGTCTAACCAATGCACCACCAGATTTATGGATCTTATGAATAGAGTGTTCCACCCATACCTAGACAAGTTTGTCTTGGTCTTCATAGATGATATTCTCATCTATTCGAAGAATGAGGAAGAACATAGAGAACACCTGAGGACGATTTTACAAACCTTGAGATCCGAACGACTTTACGCCAAATTCAACAAGTGTGAATTCTGGCTTAAAGAAGTGATATTCCTTGGACACATTGTGTCTGCAGAAGGAATAAAAGTAGATCCTGCGAAGGTTGAAGCCGTACAAGGTTGGAAATCGCCAACAACACAAAACAAAATCCGAAGTTTCCTAGGACTAGCTGGCTACTATCGGAGATTCATTGAGGGATTCTCCAAGATAGCGAGGCCAATGACCCAGCTACTCCGGAAAGGAATTAAGTTCACTTGGACGGACGAATGCGAGGCGAGTTTCCAAACGCTAAAGAAAAGCTAACTAGTGCACTTTGGTACTAGCTGCTCCGATTCAAACAAGGAATACGTTGTCTATACTGACGCTTCAAAGAATGGACTTGGCTGCGTGTTGATGCAAGAAGGAAGAGTAATAGCTTACGCATCACGGCAACTCAGACCGCATGAGTTGAATTATCCAACTCATGACTTGAACCGGCAAGCGATGGTACATGCATCAAGATCCGAGACATCACCTTTATGGAGTAAGGTGTGAGATCTTCACTGATCACAAAAGTTTGAAATACTTTTTCGAGCAACGAGATTTAAACATGAGACAACGAAGATGGCTCGAACTAGTAAAAGATTACGACTGTGGTATAAACTACCACACAGGCAAGGCAAACGTGGTAGCCGATGCCTTGAGTCGTAAAAATCAACCCAATCTGGGATGCCTTTTCACACGAGAAGAAAAACTCATTAGAGAGTTTGAAAGGATGGAAATAGAGATGGTTGAAAACCATGGCGATCACGAGTCGTATTGCTACACTCACTTTGACGTCGACTTAAGAAAAGAATAGTAGAGCGGACAAAGGATGGAGGAAAAGTTAGAAAAGTAAGAGCGAGGTAAGGGTCAAGGATTAAAAGGTTTTCGTGAAGCACGAGACAATGCCCTATTGTTTGAAGGAAGATTGTGCATTCCAGATAACGATGATCTTCGAAACGAAATCATGAGTGAAACTCATGATACTCCTTATACCGCCCACCTCGGTAGTACAAAAATGTATCAAGATTTAAAAGAAAAGTTTTGGTGGGAAGGTATGAAAAGAGATATAGCCTCTTTTGTTGAACGTTGTCTCGCTTGTCAACAAGTAAAGGCACTGCATCAACGGCCTTATGGAAAGTTACAACCTTTGGAAATACCCGAATGGAAGTGGGACGATATAGCAATGGATTTTGTAACAGGTTTACCAAGGTCAAAAATGGGAAACACTGCTATATGGGTAGTAGTGGATCGCCTTACCAAATGTGCTCATTTTCTGCCTATTAAGACTACCCATGGATCGGATAAGTTAGCCCAACTATATGTGAAAGAAATTGTACGTCTACATGGAGTGCCAAAATCTATCACCTCTGATAGACATTTGAAGTTCACATCGTGATTTTGGACTAGCTTGCAAAAAGAGTTGGGCACGAAACCGAATTTTAGCACGGTGAGCCATCCATGCATCGATGGCGGTCGAAGCGAACAATCCAAACACTTGAAGACATGTTGCGAACGGTGAGTGTTGGATGAGGCGAAACTTGGGAATATGTTTTACCACTTATCGAGTTCTTTATAATAATAGCTATCAGCAACCATCGATATGGCACCACACGAGGCAATCGTATGGAAGAAAATGCCGATCACCACTTTCTTTGGGATGAAGTGGGTGAAAGGAAAATTTTAGGGACGATCTGAGAGGAAATGATTGAAATTGTTCGCCAAATTAGGCAAAGGATAAAAGAAGCTCAGGATAGGCAAAAATCTTATGCCGATACACGTAGATCCGAGCTACATTTTGAATGTGGCGATAAAGTGTTCCTCAAAGTCTCACCATCAAAGGGAATCGTAAGATTCGGAGTAAAAGGAAAGTTGAGGCCACGTTTCATAGGACCTTATGAAATTCTTGAAAGAATAGGTCATGTAGCCTATCGATTGGCACTTCCGCCAAGTTTAGGCAATGTCCATAATGTATTCCACATATCGCAATTGAGAAAGTACGTGTATGATCCAAAACACGTAATCCATCACAATGATGTAATTTTGAACCCTGATATGAGTTACGTGGAAGAACTTACGACTATCTTAGATCGTAAGGTTCAGCAGTTGAGAAATAAATCTATACCATTAGTGAAAGTCCTTTGGAGGCACCACGAACAAGAAGAAGCTACGTGGGAACTCGAGGACGCCATGAAAAAGCGATACCCCGAACTTTTCCAAGGTATGCAAATTTCGGGACGAAATTTATTTTAAGGGGGGTAGAATGTAATATCCCGTATATTTTAACGCTTAATTACGATAATATAAATCGTAATTAAGGTTTTAAGTACGATGAGTAAAAATCTCAATTAGTCAACGCTCGACTTCGACCAAGCATAATTTGATAATTCCTGTGTGATAATCACTGGTGCTTAGCAAATTAAGAAATATAGTTTCTGATATTCCTTCGAACATAATGTTCTAACGCCGATTAAATTCAACGATTAAGCCTTACATTATTTTTGAACATTTAAGCTCAAATTTGAAATTTCCTATTATCATAGGAATAAATAAAGTTGTTACAACTTTATTTTAAACATTTTAGAGATAATTCGATTATGTGAATTTAGAGACGCGTTTCAAACGCTCACGCTTAGAGATAATTCCATAACTTGGTCAAACGATCATGGAATTATAAAATTCAAATTCCTATGATTATTTTATGATATAAGAGCATTATTTATCATCAAAATAATGCAAGAAAATTTAGGAATAAGATGTGCCAAAAACAATGGGTTTCGAAAACCCTAAATTTTCAAATTAGGGTTTTGAAGTCTAAAATGGTTCAAAATATTTTTCCTATGATTATAATGTGACTCATAACTATGTGTTAGCTATTTGTTACAATAAAATAAAATGTTTAGCATATAGAAACCCTAATTTTCGAAATATGCTACCATATGTGCTAATTAATTTTAATTGCTACCAAATTATGATCTTATGATAATTTCTATATTAAAATGGTATTATTAAAGATAATATATAGTATTACATCAAGTGGCACAAGTGGGGGCACACTTGTGCACAAGGGGACGAAAATATGCATATTTTTTATAAAGATTTTATGAACAAAAATCTTGCTATAATTAATGTAAGGGATAAGATATGATCTTATCATATCACGAGGTGTAAAGTAGAATTGGAATTCAATTTGAACAAGCAACTTGCCTACTTGTGTCACAGCCCCTGGGTCCTAATTACGGATTAGCAGGGACTATAACTGTAAACATGAAAGAATAAACATGAAGACTCTCATTAATAATAAGCGTAATACATATGTCAAGCATGTTCTTGGACTCTAGTACATAAATTAGGTTCTTGCAACGGAAAACATGTGATATGTACATATGACGATGTACTATCAAGGTATAAACATTTCAGCGACAACATTCCTATTGCTCAACACTGCTCCATCCATCATCTGCTCAACCTGCACATTTAAAAACAAACATGCAGGGCTGAGTACAAGAATGCACTCAGTGGACTCATGCCAAAACATTTTATCAATTTTTTTTTAGATTACACTGCCACATCATGGTAAGACACAAGGATTTTAGTTGAAATGCCTTGTGCTTACTAAAACATTTTATCGCTCATAAAATCACGGCTGGCTGCATTTTTAAGGTGTGTATGATCCATATCCCTTATCATCATTCATCATAACATCATAGTTGAACGTCGTGAAGGAGGCCTCCCTCTACGACGCTGTGATTGGCCGTGAATTGTCCTTACAGCACACAATCACCTTAGGTGTACACGTTAATCCTAGCCAGGTATTGTCCTTCCGGCATAGGATTCGATATCGATTTTTATTCATAAGTTGGGAGCGACCCAACAACATTCATAACATTTCATAACATCTCATGGATAGGATACATACACAAAACATAAATATTTTGGCGTGTAATCTTGTAAACATTTTATCAACAGCTGAAATAAGCATCGTAAATAAATATTTCGTAGCATTTGATTTTGAGTAGAGTAAAGCCCACTGGACTATCGATTGTCTAAATCGATTTCTTGTCTGTAAGTCCCGCACTTAGCCTATCTATTCTCGCCTTGAAGTTTTGGAGTATAAACTATCCATCGAGTCTTAGAATCCATATTTCTACTATAGTGTATATCAAGGTATGATATACACTCAATTGAGCATGTAGGAAGACCTATTCAAATGGTTCACGTTAGGCATGCCCCGTAAAAATATCATGTTGTGTTGTTTTATTACAACCGCACATCTTATTAATTCTCTATCGCACCTTGCGACATGACATAATGAATGCATCGATTAATAGCATGTTAGTCACATAAGGCATACTTCACATAGGGTTTCCAATACTTAGTCAAATTTCAGTGTTGAATTTCAAAAAACGACTTGAAATAACCCAAGTGGCAAACTTTGACGATTCATAACTCTCGAGTTAGAATACGTATGGCCGCACAAAGATACATTCTCGAAACCTCTAAACATGTACTACAAGTTCTAAGAAGGAATTAAATCCAAAAGAGTCGTGGTTCGAAGATATAGGGTCTCAAAGTGGGCAACTCAAACTTGACTTCTATACTTAGAAAATTTTGCCAAAATTTTCAGCTTTTTGCTTTGTAACAAGTACTACATATTTCATGCAGACCATCTTTGGAAAATATCCGACGATCGAGAAATACATAAGCCGAAGTTGACTAGTTGGAAATGGACAGGTTCCAAGAGGTGACTTTGGGTCGATGAAAGATATACCTATAAAACTTGGTTTGGAATCAAACTTTCCAGATCATAACTAGACATGGTGACGAACATTTCTTATGAAGAAACCCAAGTCCAAATCGGACTACAAACGGCTTGAACATCTCACGTAAAAGTCATACTCGAACAGCCTATTACATGAAAAATTTCACTACGGCAGTTTGTCCAAAAAGCTTACTGTAATGTATCAAATTTAAAAATTCACCGTGAGTTCATTATAAGGAATCTGGGAATGAAACCAATCATATTGAAAAGCCACTTAAGTCTAGTTTAATCCAGAAAAATCCTCACTCAGTGATTCACAATAGATTGAGAGATAAAAATATTTTACTACAAGCTATCACTTCCGTGACAGTTTTGTGCAGTTAGATTGTAAAATCTGTAATAAATAGTAAAAAAATTTAAAAAATTCTGAAAACTTACATACATCTTCTAGACATGCTGAATTATGTTTCTGCCAAATTTTAGAGTTTTATCCTTAGCCAAACTTAAAACGAAAGCCACGGACTATGGGTGATGAACACGGCAATTTCACAGTTTTGCGCGATTCTTTCGAAAAATACGATTAAAATAGCAAATCAAGTTGGATGGACTTGAAATTTTACAGAGGAATATTAGACACATATAAGTTCAACATAATAAAAATTCACAATCATCGGACCACTGTAACTTAGTCTATAATTTTATAAAATCACTGTTTGTCCAGATCAACAACATGCAATCATATAAACACACAATATAAGTGTTTTGCTACTCATGCATGTATGATTTGGCCATGGTACACGAGTTGAGATGTATGGATACCTACCTTAGGAATGAATTTAGCCAGAGGTCGAGGGAGATGGAGATGCGACGGAGCTCATGACTCCGGTTGAGCCTCGATCCATGGCAATACCTCGGCTTGGTCGAGAAATGGGGAGACGAGAGGGATGAGAGGGTGGATAGTTGGAGAGTGTACATTACACTTTGGTGATGGGTTTGGGGCTGAGGTGCTTCAGTTTGGAGAGGGGAGGGGACGGCTGAAGTGGTGTAGGGGTGGGGTGGTTGCTTATGGGTGACATTTGTCACCCCTAGTTCATGCATAGGAACAACACACATGCACACCTCTTCACACACACCCACATACACGATGCACACACATATGTATATGTATATATATCTGTATTTAATCATTTAATTAGACCATATAATTAATCACATTGCCATATAGTAGATATATGCAAAAGTGGGAAGATTAACATACATTTGTTACACACATATAACATTTTCGGCCCTTATGCCCAAACATAGACTAAATTTTATTTTTCATGTTAAACATAGATATATGCATCATAGTATATGATTTAGATGATAATTAATAGCATAGGATAATTTAATGGCATCATTTTATGCGATAAAAATCGAGTTCGAAAATTAGGGTTTTCGAACGTTTGAAAAATTGGTCACTATCAAATCTTGATGATCTAACATTGATTTAATGCCAAATAATACTGTAATAACATATGAAAATCATAGGAAATATTTTCCTATAATTTCTTGATCGATTAAAACGCTCGCTTCATCTCAAACCGTTAACGCTTGATAACGTTGCAAAACGCTCATTATCGACTCATCTCGAAATGGTCTTAATGAAGTCGTAATCACTTTATTAAATTATTCCATTAATAATGGAATTTAATTCTAAGCTTGATTGCTTAGAAAAATTTACTGACGTTTAACTATCGATACGAAATCAACGTTAAAGAAAATCGGCTATACACTTCATATACTCTTATTCCTTAATGTACAATTCTCGTTGAATATAAAATAGAATTCATTCCTTCGTAAACAATCGAAATCATTATTCGATATCTTATTGATTGAATAACTCGGCTAAACTCTAGTTTACGGGTTTTAAATATCGTAATTAGTATTTAAATCATGCGGGGTATTACATCCTACCCCCCTTAAAAGAAATTTCGTCCCAAAATTTGCATACCTTATAAAGTATGAGTATCTTAACGTCATAACATCATAATTTTCCACGTGTTTTCTTTTTGTCCATGGTTCCTTCATTGGATTTTCATTAAAGACCCAAACTTGTTTCTTTAATCGTTGCATCGCACGATCAAATTAGTCGAGATTTTCATCATAACTCATCTCGAGTCAAAGGTCACGCCATCATGTTGGTGTACGTGAATTGGGTCATTTTCGTATTTCTTTAATCTGCGACACGTGGAAAACATTTCATATTTCCTCCTAAATGTGGTGGAAGTATCGACTATAAGCTACCAGCTTATCATTGTTAGGAGCTCGTAAGGTCCTATAAAACGTGATTTAATCATTCTTTGTATACGAATCTTTATAATTTTCTAGATTGAGAAATCTTAAGAAACTTTAATTCGCATTTAAAAAAAATACGCTCAAATTTATGCGATCGGCATAAGATTCTCGTCATCTGAGCTTTTCCTATTCCTCGCCTTATTGAGATATCTTTATCATTTCATTTACAACGCGGGACTTTATACTTTCTCTCTCACCTACTTTATTACAATAAAGTGGTGATCGATAACTCTTTCTCGCATAATGCCTCATAAGGCTATATTGATCGTTGTTTGTGACTCCGCTCATACCGTCATTTCATTCTATCATATCCTTAAATGTTCATACCGTCCTTCTCGATTGTCTATCCATGCGTGAGTGGACATCCATGTTAAGGCTTAACCTCGTATCTAACTCCTTTTGTGAGTTAGTTCAAAATCTAGGGGTGCTCTCAAGTCTCTATCCGAACCGATAGGTTTGGTACTCCTTGTAAATATACGATTTCATTTATGTACGATCGAGCTAACTTATCGGATCTATGAGTCATCCGAATAGGCGAGACAAAACATAATTCAAGTAGTCAATCCACTACTAGCCATATAGTAGTGCAACTTCTTTATGACTTTGGTAACATCTCGTCACAAGATCTATTTCTATATCATTCTATTTCCATTCGCGTAGTTCTAGAGATTATACTCTCTTATATGGCCTTTGATACAATGCCTTTACTTATTGGTAACCGAGACATCGCCGACAATATGGTTATATCTTATCTCATTCCTTCCTATCTAACCTTTCTCATAATTCACAATGTCACTTAATAATGCCTAGTTGGGCGGTATGAGAAGGATCATGAACTTTATTCACAATTTCATTTCTAAGCATATTATTGCTTGAAATATATATATATCTCTCTTAGACAATAACATTGTCCAACGCCCTTAAAATATCCTTTAGCTCTTCATTCCTTATTTTAATTTGTATTCTATTCCCATCTTCATTTCTCTTTTAGTCATATTTCACCTTGGTTGTGAGGGTACCACTTACGTTCGTCCTCGATTTCCGATTATTTCATTCTTGTTTTCTTAACCTTTCTGATGAGTTTTTTTCCTTTTCTATCGTGACATACCATAATTTAGACTGAATTTTATAACTTAGGCATTAGATTCTACATTACCCTTCCTTAGGTGATTATTTATCACAATTATAATCTTTTACTGATTCGTGCCATCTTTCCTATCCTGTATCCAAGTTTCTTAGCTCGATGAATAAGTTCAAACTTTTGTAAATTGTGAAGGGTTCTTAATTTATTGTTATAGGAGTGAAATTTTCAAGACTTCGGTATTTATACCACTGTTACTATTTCAAGTGATGATTTGGGAAATTATATTCATGTGGCCTAAGTCATTGTGATGCATAAGTTATTATCTTTCTCATATTAATACATAGCCTTTCTTTCATTAATCCATATAATTTTGATTCTATTTTGGGGTAACTATCTTATTGGTCTTGTTACCTTAGAGAGTTCTTAATGGATCTCTAATAGTAGTTAATCAATCTATAAAATTCCTGATCTTATTTTAGGTCATTGACGTCTTTCATCTTTAATTGTTTTGTCCTTTGTCAGATTTACATTGTTTTCTTCTAGAGATACTATGTGTCCGAGGAATATTTCTTTAAGCCAAAATTCACAATACTGTTCTTGGCAAAATTTGCCCGGCTCTTAAAAGTCGTAAGACAGCCCTTCGATTTTCTTTATGTTCTTTCTCGTCCTTTGAATAGATAAGAACATCATCCATGAGGATTGAGATAAAATTTTCTAGGTATGTGTGAAACACTGATTTTTGAGGTTCATGAATGTGGTGGTGCATTGGTTAGTCCGAATGGCGTAACTATTATCTCATAGTAACCATATCTTATTCGTAACAATTCATTTCCGTATTTGGATGCCATTCTTCAAGACCATATAATATTACATCATAATGCCTCGGTGAGGACTTTTCATACATTACTTACGAGGGTCGGTCTACCGAAATGACCGATTACAAGGCCTAGCTCTTTTACACTCAAAACTTTGACACTTCTTCACCATATTCATAAACTCTTCCAAACCACGCTTATTTTATATATTATAATCACATCATTTTCATCATAAACCATTATTTACATATAAGTCTCATAGGATCCTAAGATTCTATGTCTTTGAGTGACCTTTGTCGAGTCGTACTCTCCCTCGAAACTTGCCTTTCTCCAAGTACGTTTTTGTTTTCATACTTCTGATGATCGTTCTCTTTCAGAGAGCCAGGGGTCCAGCTGCTCCCCGTTTCTTCTTCAATACCAGAAATTGGTGTTACCTTTATCAGAAAGTATGGTTGGGTTGGTAGCGGTAATTCTCTTAATCCGCGAGGGCGATAAGATTTTGTCCTTTTGCCCTTCTCGTCTCTCTCTGGTACCATTGATGGCACAGGACGTGGGGCGGCGTTCGGAACATCAGGGTACAACCATTCCTTTATACCGTGCGGTGTAACTTGCCGAGGACCAGGACAAGTACTTGTAGGTGTCGTTTCATACGCATTATATGTATACTTGAACCTGTTGACAAATCCTGGTAAGTCTGTCCAGGCTTTGGAATTTTTATCATAGAGAAAATATTCTCTTGATACTTCTTTTGCAAAAATTCTGCCAATTTGTTGGCAAATGACAGATACGTAGTTGGGTACCATCCTCATTTGACACTCTATAGTTACGAGTATCCATCCAGAGGTGCAAATTTTTTTTTTCCCAAAACTGTTCTAAATTCATTCCTAGTTCATATTAAAAGAGCCTATATGCTCGTGTGAGTTATAACCTTGTAGGCCTTGGGGTTAACTCCTTTTTTTTTTTACTCGTCAGACCCCTTTTCTTGCCATCTGTAAACATATAGTTCTATATGAGTCCGACTTAAATTAAGCAATGGAGGAATTTTTTTTATAAAAGAATCTCTTAAAGAATTATACACCTTAAGACGTATATAACCTGTTGACTACTTGTGACACGACTCATGACACTTATCTTAATACTCATTTTACGTTTTACATCTTCAGTCGTATGTTGCCTTAAAGATATTCGCATAGGCGAACAGTGGGTACTGATATTCTGTCGTGAAAAACCTCTAACGAAAAGGCTAGGCCCAGGTCACTAATCACATGAATGACAGCCATTTCAAACTTCTTTTCTAAAATTATATCTATGTTCCACATAGATATAATGATCCAAATCATTGGATTGCACTTTAGGCGATTCTAGGTTCAATTTCGAGCTTGAGCAACACTTGCGATGGTCAAAATCTTCGCGTGTAAGGGATTTTCATTTCTTGATTCGCTAACCTCGAATTGGGTTCTATCATATCGCTTCTACGCACACTTGTGCGATGTTAAAAAGCGAAGCACCTATATCGAACAAGATCTTACAGGTATTCTGAGAAATTTTCCTCACACCTATCCCGCCTTTTGGTTCTATTTGATCTTGTTTCGTGCAAGTATAGGCTTTGGTCAACGGTCTTTCCGCTTATTCAAGTAAACATCTATTTCATATGTCCTCGTCCTTTCCATTGGGACATCATGTTCCTTGCTATGGCCTTCATTGCCTCATTCACTTTATACTACTCGGTATTAGTATCGTTATGCTTTTACTAATAGCATTTGTGATTAGGTCTACATCAACTTATCCTTTGATATTGATATTTCGATAATTAAATCTTATCGTAGAGATCGTCATGTCTCTATTACTATCATTCATTCCTAATCCAGTATGAATGATTTAATTCCCTTTTTCACTTTATCGATCTTAGGAATATATTTCTCATATATTCTTACTTTAAACTCTTTTCCAGAGAAGTCCTTGTACTGGCCTTTAGCGCCATCGTTTGTAATATCCCTTTTTGGATATAGTCATTTCTTCTTAATCTTTTATTGATTCATCATGCAATTTCGCATAAGATAAAATTCTTTGTTCCACTGGGGATGTATTATACTTTTGCCTTGACGTCAAATATCTTTACCATTTTTTCGACATTCAATGAATGCTTCATTCCCATGTTAGAGATACTTAATATCCCACTTTATTGATCGTCGCAAAAGTATGAGGGATAATCTTTTCAATTGGATTTACCTTAAAGTCCCTCAATGAGAATCTCTTTCTGTGTTCTCTTGGACGTATTTCCTTTGCAAGATCTATAGAAGCTATCTTGCTTGTTAACTATTAAGTTACACAAGACAAGCGTTTCGTGTCATTATAACTTAGAGTATTTATTTCAAAATAATGAATCTATTTCTTAACTGTTTCTTTACTCAAGGAATTACTTTACTTATCAAGTCATAACATCTCGGGCTTATATCATATCATGAACTATCTACTTGTATAGTTCGTAATTTCTTCCGCTATTTTTACTTTTGTCCATTTTCTTGAGCATGGTATCTGAAAGTAATCTTACTTCGTTATACTTGGTTCCCACTTCGTGACTAGAACCGTTATCATTATTAAATAGCTTGGTATGGTAATACATCTGTACACCATAACTTAAAATCTAAGCATCTCATTACCATGTTTTGACTTCGGAGATATTTCCTCCATACTTGATTTACATGCTAGGGATATCCTAGCTATTCACACATCTCAATGATTATGATCTCTAAATCTTATTATCATTCGTCCAACCAAGTTTCAATTACTTGGAATCGATTATGCTCAAGCATAACCTCATTGATTGAGGTATAAGGCGAAAGATCTATTTTCTGGGATGCTATCACTTCTTTATATATATATATTCTTTGAAAAGAATATCTTGTATGCATCTTCATTCTTTTTAAACATGTCCAACCTACTAACGAGGTTTCAAGGACATCCAACTATCTTAAAGATAAGTTGTAATCGCCTCGTCATGATATAATAAGGAAAATTCATATCCCACGTGTATCATATACTTTTCTTTACTTTTACTCTTTGCATTCAATGCTAAAGAGTATCTTATTCATAACTTTGTTATCATAACGATGTATGATGGTATAACTTCATCGTTATCATTCTTTGTTAAGCCCATCAAGGGTCATCACATCATGTGTGCCATAGGAAAATATCTCGTCTCATCGAGATTTTCTTTACATCATAATTTCTTGATGTCTATCACTTTACTGATCTGAAACTTTTAGGTGACTGAGATAAGTCAACCTATTTCATGTCCGACATTTGTCGCTTTACTAATTCGCTCTTAGGTGACAAGGTAAGTCAACTTTCATCTCACTTGATGGTTTCAAGAGTCGAGAAGAAATTATCACGACTACTTATAGGAGGTACTGTCTCACTCATCAAGATAACATCTTTTCAATGTTTGAATCAATATGCTCTTTGGACTGAAGAAATGGGGATCTAGGGTCCGAAGACCGTAATGACGACTCTCGAGATTTCTTTGGTCATATGGGCTGGCGGACCGTCACAATTATATTCTCAGTCACACAAGGATTTGGGTTCAAAAGGACACTTTGTAAATTTTTGGGTTGGAAGTTTTCTTCAGAAAAAGTGAGAAACTAGAATGATTTCTCAATTGGAACTAGGTCATAGAATTAAACTAAATGACAGAAATTGGGTGTTGAATATAATTTTGAAAATTTATATACCCATAATAGGTCATCAACAAAGGTTCTTATGTGTGTCATGACTCTACTTGTGTTACTAGAAATCTTACTTTCTTAGTAACATCCTAAGATTGGTATCATACTATAACGTTCTTACTCTATACAGATCATAGATCTAACTTCAACTGATTCTCGTGAATTCTGGAGTAGGAATCCAGAATTTGGTCCTTCATAAGAAATGAAGTACAGTTTATTAGGGGCACGTAGGCGAAAACCGTACGTAAATCGGAGTTCACACGATCGAGAACTAGTCAAAACAAAATCACTACGCAGTGCAGGAAAAATTTACGCACGCTCGCACCGAGGTCATAAGCAATGCCGACACCGAGGTCGTGCATGCCGTTACCGATGCCGAGGTAGTACAGAGTCATACCGATGCCGAGGTCGTACAGGCTACTAAAGTCGACATGTCAAATTCGATGTTACAAATTCTCAAGTCAAAGTCGACGGTCGACAGGCCGAGGTCAAACAATTTCAGATAGATCTTTTGCTTTTCTACACTCAAGATGGAATGAAATTCTCAAATCCATCGTTACTCTTGTTCTTGAAATTGAAGGAAGTTCTTGCTTCTATGTTCTTTCGTAAAAAAAGATCATGCATCTTATAAAGTCTATGTTCTGTTTGAACTAGCATGCTCATCATCATAATCAACTTTGTGGTTTGAAGTAAAACTTCGAATATCCCTACGTAGCTCATTTGTACACACGTATTTCGTTGAATTTAAAGAATTTAACATATCATATTTGACAAATCAATGTCCAATCTCAATCATTTTAAAACATGAATAACATAACACTGTTCATAACAATGAACTCTTATCAATTTCGTGAATTAAATATTTCATCTTTCGCATATCGTGCAAACTTTCTCATATCATTGTCATCATTTTTTATATCTTCCTTCCTTTCATAACTTTCTTGACAAATCATTTGTCATAACATTCATTTTCAACCTTTCTCATAGCTTTCATTTCTTTTGAAAGATCATACCAATTATCATCCACTTCACAACATAATATTTTATTTGCAACTTTTGCAATAAATTTCACTTTAAATAAATTCACATAACTTTCATTTCACTTGAAAAAAAATTATTTCGCTTTCACACTTTTCGTTTCAAAACCGAGAAAAATCATTTATCTATCATAAATCAAACTTTATGTTTTCCTTAAATATGCGGTCCCATACCGCATATGTGGGAATCTCTTTACTTCAAAACTTTTGCGAAGAAAACATTTCCATCCTTTTTCACTTTCAAACTCTGAAAAGAAAATCATTTACCTCATTCCAGTTGAGCTTGATGTGATGGAGTGTTGAGCATTGTCAGCTGATCTCTAGAAGTCTAATGACTCAATCTAGACTTAACCTTAAAGAATATTTTGGGTTCAAGAGCGAACCGCTCTGATACCACTCTGTCACAGCCCCTGGGTCCTAATTACGGATTAGCAGGGACTATAACTGTAAACATGAAAGAATAAACATGAAGACTCTCATTAATAATAAGCGTAATACATATGTCAAGCATGTTCTTGGACTCTAGTACATAAATTAGGTTCTTGCAGCGGAAAACATGTGATATGTACATATGACGATGTACTATCAAGGTATAAACATTTCAATGACAACATTTCTATTGCTCAACACCGCTCCATCCATCATCTCGCTCAACTCGCACATTTAAAAACAACATGCGGTGAGTACAAGAATGCACTCGATCGACTCATGCTAAAACATTTTATCAATTTTTTTTAGATTACACTGCCACATCATGGTAAGACACAAGGGTTTTAGTTGAAATGCCTTGCGCTTACTAAAACATTTTATCAGTTCATAAAAATCACCGCCTGGCCAGGCATTTTTCTGGGTGTGTATGATCTATATCCCTTATAATCATTCATCATAACATCATAGTCGAACGTCGTGAAGGAGGCCTCCCTCTACGACGCTATGACCGCCGTGAATTGTCCTTACAAAGACACAATCACCTTAGGTGTACACGTTAATCCTAGCTGTATTGTCCTTCCCATAGGATCCGATATCGATTTTCATTCATAAGTTGGGAGCGACCCAACAACATTCATAACATTTCATAACATCTCATAACATCTCATGGATAGGATACATACACAAAACATAAACATTTTGGCAGGTAATCTTGTAAACATTTTATCAACAGTTGAAATAAGCATCGTAAATAAATATTTCAGAAGCATTTGATTTTTGAGTAGAGTAAAGCCGACCTGGACTATCGATTGTCTAAATCGATTTCTTGGTCTGTAAGTCCCAGAGTTAGCCTATCTATTCTTGGCCTTGATGTTTTGGAGTAGAAACTATCCATCGAGTCTTAGAATCCATATTTCTACTATAGTGTATATCAAGGTATGATATACACTCAATTGAGCATGTAGGAATCACCTATTCAAATGGTTCACGTTAGGGCATGCTCCCGTAAAAATATCATGTTGTGTTGTGAGATTTATAAAACAAGAAAGAACACGAGAGACTTTTACGTGGTTCGATCAAGAATAAGATCTACGCCCACGGAGGAGATGATCCTCAAGATGTTTACTATAATTCGATTAAGACAAGTATCTCAAAGGGCTCTAGTATTCAAGAATTTGCTAACCCTTTACCTTCAATCTAACTCCTATTTATACACAAACGTAAACCTTGCCACGAATCCCTTGATTGGCGGGCCATCATTCTCCTATAATGACCATGATCTCCACCATTATTACCCATGATTACTACTGTTACCTCATTACTGTTACCCATAATTGTGGTTTGGGGATCGTCATTTAGCGTAACCAGTAGGGCAACATTAGGTTAGGCCCACTGCGTTTGGGGCCTGTTGGGCTGAGAGGTTGGGCCATATCCTATCATAGCCACGAAAAGTCAAGGAATAGCCTTGCCGGTGAAGCGGAGAATGTGCTTTGCCGGCGGGATATTCTCGCCGAGGTTTTCGTTGAAGGTTTGTCTTTCTTTGTATGGCTCCTTTTTTTTTTTTTTTTTTTTTTTAAAGGGACATCGAGGTCCGACACGAAATACTTCACTGGTCCGAGGGTGGACATGGGGCGTGACCGATGCCAAGTCAAAATCATTACGTGATTAGACTAGCGGAGTCGAGGTCCGATGTCGAGGAGTTCGAGGTCCGGACCGAAAATACCTGTTGGTATAAGGACATGGGCGTAGTCCGATGTCCGAGCTCGTAGTAATCATTACGTGATCAGACTGGCGGTCTGTTTTCCAGAGAGTACGTCATACGCGCCAGGCGGTAGTTGGGCACTTCAAAAAGCGTGCGCGCATCGGTCACACATCCAATCGTAGATAGGCACGTGTGATAAACGAAACGGTAGATTTTTAGGCGCCATTTATCCTATAAATAGGTCTAAAAGAGGCAACTGTTCATTTTCTCCTTCGACGTTTGAATCCAGAGAGTATAACCTTAGAAATCCTCAATTCCTCTTTCACACTTTGTTGAAGAAATCGAAATCGCTCGGAAAAAGTAAGTATGTATTCTTCACCTTCTCATTCCTCTTCTCGCCTCGATAACTCGGTTCGGCTTCGGTTACGGCGCCCAAGATCCCAATGTAAGGGATTATATATGCCATAACCGCCTAGGTAAATCCATAGGACTTAGTTCTGTGGTTTCACCGATGTCTTCGGTATGGGATGGCCTCGAGATTGGTGGGCGTAAATCAACTTTGACGATAGAGGAGCTTCGGTGGTTCTTCGAGAAATACCACATCGAGGATGCGTGGTGGTGTTTGCCGAAACCCAATGATAGGGCGATGGCCCTAGGAGGGTTTATTACCATTTTGTAGATAGCTTAATAGTGGGCTTAGATTTCCTTTTGCCCCATTTTCCTTAGCTTTCAAGTATTTTGGATTCTATATGCCAACCGACCTCCAATTCTATTAGGTCGTTGGTTGGGCTAGGGTTGGCTGTTATGGCATAGGCGAGGAGTTTTTTTCAAGTCTTGATCGTTTTTCAAAGATCAAGTCTATAGGAGGAGTATATTACCCGTCACCGCCTGAAGTTTAAAATAGCTTCTCCATGAAGGTATCCCACCGGCAAAATAGATACTTGCTCTCGGGGTGAGGGGTATCCGAGGTATGAGTGGGGCCTCGAGCAATGAAGGATGTGAAAATCAATCCCCGGCCCTATGGAGAAGTCATTGAACGATATGGGTGAGATCCTATCGATCAATTATACTGAGGATGACTTGAACGATGTTGGGCTGAGTGTCTATAGGTCGAAGCTCAGAATGTGGTCGATTTGGGTGAGGGCAACCTTCTTATCTTTATTTCCCCCGCCTAATTTTGTTGTGCTAATGCATTCTCATGTTGTATGCACGGTGAAAATTGACCCTACCGGAGAAGTCGATATACCCGATCTCGCCGCCACCGCATCCTCTCGAACGAAGGGAGCCCCGAGGAAAAGCCGAAGAAGCGAGTCCACCCAACGCCGTGGTGGCGGACTGAAGATTTAATGACCGGTCCTCGACAACCTCGGGCCCGTGCCGAGATCGAGGTCCATGGCGACCTCTGCCCGAGGTGTTAGCTTCCGGCCTCGCCTTATCCTTCCCAAAGGTATAAGTCGCTACTCTTCTCCTTGCGATTTTGTTGTTGTACATGTTGCTAATTGTTCCATATTCAGGATGCGGCCTCAATGGCGGGTGAGATGCACCGCATGGCCGGGCTTGTTGTTGAGGGCGCCCGCGACACGAGGCCATGGAGAAAGACCGCCGCGGACAAGCCGGGCATTCTTGAATCCATGTTGGATGCCGCTGTATGGACGCCGAACTCTGTAAGGCGGCGTAAGGAGCCGAGTGGCAAAGATGGCCGAGAGCGCCCTCAAGAAGGACCGGATCTTGCGAGTGGCCCGTGCAAGTGGAGAGCTCAAGAGGAGGCTGAGGCCGAGAGGAAGCCGTCACAGACAGCGCCTATTGGCAAGGGCGAGGACCTATGCCGAGGGCCTTCGCCGGCGAGCTTATCGAGTCGGAGAGTTTTTCCTCCTTCATCTCCGACCTTGCGGTTGTGATGAGGCCGCAGTGATATGTGCCCACCGAGAAGTTGGCGGCCGAGACCTGATTTTGACAAGGCCCAACACGGTTGGGTTGAGGTCGAACCCGGAGGTATACATGAATTATGCTCGCATAATCGCTGGGCGACCTCTTTTCCCGTGGTGGATGCCTTGGCATCTTCGCCTCACTCCGGCGGAGGGCCGAGGTCAGATCTGCAAGGAAAATGAAGACGTGGAGCTTCAAGCCTTCCTTGCGAGTTGAGGGCCGAAACTGGGCGGCAGTCCGAGCTCGGACGTCCTTCCGAGATCGGCAAACAGCGGAGGGCGGAGAAGCGGCGGCGGGGAGGTCGGAGAGGCGGCAATGAGCCCGAGTCGGTGGACCCAATGTAATAGGATGATTTGCCGTGGTCGATAGGACCCCGTGTTTGCACAAACTTCCATTTTGAATAATAGACATATCTTGTTAAAATGCCTTGTGTGTTGTCTTATTTCTAGCATTCCTCGTCTCAATACCGGACTCGATCATGAGTTGCTAACAAAGCCGAAAGAAGTCCGAGGTGCTCTTGCCGAGAAGGATGAAGAGGTGATACCTTTGGAGGAGTCGGTCTCGCCGGTGACTCGGTGTTGTGCCATGGACGTCGACGGTATCGATTATCACCGAACTGAAGCGAAGTTACATGAAGCCGATCAAGTGGCCCGCTCCTTGCTGAAAATGAGGCGTTAAAGTTAAGGATTACACATCTCAAGTCGGGGTGATTTATCTGCGCAGATATGATCCACGGACGATCGATGTAATGCGAGGCGGCTTGGTGACAAGCAGGTCGGCTCGGATCTCGGAAGAGCATGCAGTACGAAAAGGTAATCCACGGACCGGGGAACTACTATATCCGCCGACGATCGAGTTCGGATCTTGTTGGCGGAGGGCATGGTATCGAGGATGAGGAGGGGCCAAATAGCAAGAAGTTTCAAGACTGCCTTGACTCTATCCTGAAATACATGCAAATGTACGAGATCGTTCACAAACGACGTATGCCCCAATCCCGCGGTCGTCTCGGCGCGTCTACGTCCAATAATTGAAGAGCCTGAGGAGGAGGGCGGCTATGCTGATCATGCCGAAGTGCTCCGTCTAATGGGTCCATCTGAAAGAGGAGTGCCTAGAGGACAGCGCTCGGCAGGTCGGAGACGAGGCCGAGCGCGAGCAGCAGGTCGTGGTGGAAGGGCGTTGCTCGGGGCGAGGCATGGTTCGACCCGGAGTTAGGCTGGGTCGAGTGTGCCTCGGGTATGGATCGCATTCCTCGAATCGAATCCTTTGATCGTGCCGAATGCACCGAGCAGCCGAGGTGGTGCCGCCCTCGTGGATTGGGTGGAAGGACCGAGTTCATTCCGGTATTCATCGCCGACCGGGATTTTGTTGAGAACTATCTCGGCTTGATGTCTCTCGAGGCGGAGCCCGGAAACCCGAATGAGTGTATATAGTGTAGGACTTTGTATGTAGGTATAAATGTATTTAGACTCGTTTTCAAGTGTACGTTTTCCTCCGAGATCCATTTTGGATGTCTTGTACATGTAGATTTTTCAACTTAATGAGTAATCTGTATGTATGCATGTAAACTTTCAAACTAGTGAGTAGTCCGTATGCGCAGATCGAGACGCTCAATTCAATGAGTAATCTCTGAGTGCGGCGCGCTTAGTGAGTACCCTACTTAGTGGTTTTTCATCTTCGTGAGGCGCCCTCGTGAAGGTTAAATGCGGTATATCCAAATAGATGTTCGTGCATACTAATAAAATGAAGCTTAAATGCAATATTCATTAGAAAATAAATATTTTATTCAACAAATGTATGACATCGCACTTCGACAGGGCAAGTAAGGTGGCTAACATAAAGTCGATCCGAAATGAAACTATGTAAAGTACCTCCTTAAATGAGAAATATGTCGGGTTAGGGGATAAGTGCAGGATAAGTGAGATAGCTTGTAAGCCCCTCGCCAAGGTTCTCGTGAACACGGTATGGGCCTTCCCATGTTGGATCCGACTTGTTAAGACGCCACCCTCTCTGGCTTCATTATTTCGTGGGACGAGGTCGCCTACTTGGGCGCGGAGGTTTGACCCTTTTGTTGTAGTGCCGTGCGATGCACTGGCCTTGTACTTGCCGCTTATGAAGCGAGCTCGCGCTTCTCCTCGAGGGCGTCAAGGTTGGCCCGCAGGTCTTCCTCGTTCTGGCCCGGTCGAAGTGAAGAGTGTGCGGGCTTGGCGCCGATCTCGGCCGGTATGACGGCCTGGTACCGTGAGACCGTGTGAAAGGGGTTTCCGTGCGACGTCCAGGTGTGGTCCTGCACGACGTGAGGACTTGAGGAGATTTTCAGCCCGATCGCTTTAGCTCGGTCCAACCTCTTCTTCAATCCTTGCACGATCGTGCGGTTGGTGACCTCGATCCGCCATTCGCTTGCGGGTGTGCGATCGAGGTGAAGCGTTGATCGATCTGAAGCTCTTGGACCACTCCTTGAAATTTTGTCTCACGAATTGGGTGCCGTTGTCCGAGACCGAGCGTGCGGTATGCCGAGCGGCGGACTAAATTTTTCCACACGGTGCGAATCCTCCCGCCGTGAGGTTCGATAGTGGCTCGGCCTCGACCCATTTTGTGAAGTAGTCTATAGCAACAACTAAATATCGGTCGACCCGGTGCTCGGTCGAACGGACCAACGATGTCGATCCCCATCGCATGAAAGGCCATGGGCTTTGTAGTCGCTCAAATCGGTCCGAGGTAGCTTGATCGCGTGGCATGGTCGGCACGGACATTTTTTTGGCGAGTTCACCAATCTTGAATAAGGGTGGGCGATAATATCCCGACCTCAACGCCTTCTTGAAAGAGCTCGAGCCATGTGGCTTCGCAAGATCCTCTATGAATTTCGTTAAGCACGTAGTCGGCTTCTTCCGTCCAAGGCACCTCGGGAGGGTTGAAGGTAAGACTTCCAGGAGAGCCTCACACAAGATACTCGGGATTTCACCATCATCTTTTGGCCTCCGTCGATCCCGAGGTAGTGCCAACTTCGGATATGCTTTTAGAGGCGTCATCCGATTCGATTCACCGAGATAACATCGATGTGGGCGCCTCAATGCTTCCGGAATGAACTTCCTTCTTGGCGGTTGTTGATGACGAAGCTAATTTCATCGAGGATATCGGCCGGTTATTTTCCTCTCGTGGATTTGATTACATCAAGTACCTAAATGAGGTCAAGATTTCTTTCGCCTTCTCAAGGTCTCGCTTCATTCGATCCTCTTTAGCCTCAGATGTGCCTAAGACCGGTTTACCACGACAGGAATCTCCAAATATCCGGACATTGTCCACTTTCAATTCCTTTACTAAACGGAGTCCCGAGATCGGTGTCAGACTCCACTTCGTTGTTGGTGGTCGGGAAGGTAATCGGAGGGCGATGTCACCTCTGCTTATCCGGGCCGAGGAGAAGGATACCGCTCCGCTACCCGCCTTGCATGAAGCTCCATCCACGCACATCCGCCAACATCCAGTGGGTGGTGCAAAGTCGTTCTTACGCCTTGAGGGTGGAGTGACCTCACGGGTAGAGGCGACCTCAATGAATTTAACCTCCACCAGAAATGCAAAGGCTTGCCCTTTATAGCCGGCCCGGGGAGTATGAGATGTCATGCTCGCCGAGCCCAAAGTGCTCACTTAGCTATTCGCCTGTGATGACTCGGGTTTGATAAGACTTGTCTTAGAGGCAAGTCGTTAATACCGGATAGAATGAGCTTGAAAGTAAGGCCGAGCGCGCTTAGCATGCACACTGCTAGAGCTACCTTCTCGAGGTTGGTGTACCTGCCTCGTGTCCTTTGAGAGCCCGGCTAATGAAGTAGATGGGAGTTGCCGCCCCATCTCATCTCGCACCAAGACATCACTAATCGCCTCGTCCGGGTGGCCAAATATAGCGATAGAGTTTCACCTTGCTTGGGGCGGATAGTGTCGGCAGGTCGGCGAGATATTCCTTCACCGTGCAAAGGCGACCTGGTGTTCTTCCCGCGGTGAAACTGAGCCTCCTCAGATCTTGAAGAAGGGAAGTCGCTTCGGCAATCGAGATAGAATCGGTGAGGCGGCGTGCATCCGTGAGTTTGTGTATTTCATGGATGGTTTTGGGATCCGCATGTCGAGCACCGTTTTCACCTTGGTAGGATTGGCTGTGCCTCTCGAGAAACCCAAGATCCCGTAATTTACCCGCCTTCACCACGAATGTGCACTACGGGATTGAGCTTGAGGTTGGCCGACCGAGGAGTTCAAGGATAGTTTCGAGGTCAATGGCGCAGCTTCTCCTTTTTGCTTTGACTACTATATCATCGACATAGACCTCAACAATTTCTCCTATGTGATCCTTGAAGATCGCGCCCACCATTCTTTGGTAGGTAGCTCAGCTTTTCGCACTAAAAGGCATCTTTCGGTGGCAAAGACACCAAGTCGAGAATGAACGCTATTTTTGGCGTCTTCCCGGCTCATCAAGACTTGGTGGCACCCCTTGTATAAATCCAGAAAGCAAGATCTCATGCCCCACCAATGCTTCCACCTTCTTGTCAATGTCGGGAGGGTAGCGATCCTTGGCGGTGTTTATTGAGGTCGGTATAGTCGACACATGCGCCATCCCTCCCGGCTTCCGAACTACAACGGATAAGCCATCCAAGTTGGGTATTTAACCTCATGTGATTTTAGCCTCGAGTTGGGTTACCTCGTCTCTTATGACTGGCTTATTTCGCCCGGCAAAACTTCTCTTCTCGCCGAACCTGGTTTAGTGGCGGATCAATGTTGAGACGATGAGTTATGAGCTCGGTGAGACCCACCATATCTAATGGAGACCATGCAAATACATCTCTATATTCCCTTAGAAGTCGCATGACTTTGTTGGCGAATATTGGTGAAACTTGGGTACCAACCTGACAATTTTGGAGGGTCGTCGTCAGATAGTCAAGATTCTCACGATCATCCCGAGGTGGCAACTCGGAGGGTTCTCAGAATTGCCAGGCCCGAGGTAAGGCCGCATCTTGGGTTGAGACTCGTAGGCATTCTTTAGCCGCTTGGTCACCCTGAATGCTTAACACCCCATGGGGTGGGTATCTTAATGGTGAGGTGGTACACGGAGCAGGCGGCTCGTTGCATACAACCAATCTCTTCCCGTGATAATGTTGTATGGAGAGGAGCTCGACCAGAAAATTGAATGGCTTTGGTGACCGACCGGGAGCACGCCCTACAGATGACGGAAGGGTAATGACACCTTCGGGTCGAACCGCCTCTTGAGTAAGCTCCATGGCGGGAAGGCGGGGTGTACCTTAATTCCTCCGACATCAAGTTTATCCAGCTACCGAATATGATGCTAACGGAGACTCCGATGTCAATGTAGACCCGATGTACATTCTTGTTACCCACCACGGCCAGTATTGTAATGGCATCTGGTGGAGCATGATCTTGGTACTGGTCGCTTTGGAGAACACGATGTTTTCTCCATCCCGAGTCGCTTGTTTTCGGCTCTTGGTGTCGGACTCGAGCTTGTTTCTAAGCGACGACCTCGCTGCACTAACCGGCATCCCGTTATAGCGTAAACCTGCTCCATTGCATTGGGACCTTCGTCCCGCCATCTTCGTGTCGGGTTGCCGTTGAGATCGGTCCGCAATTGTTACCACCTCCATTTTTCCCTCTCGCTTTTATTACCCGCCCGGATCGGCCGGTGTACTTCTTATTATTCCTCCTTCCTCGACGAGCTCACAATCTATGAGCCCAAGGACTTGTAATCTTACATCAGATCGTGACCTGCACTTGGTGGTAGTCACAATACTTTCCGCTGACTTTTTTCGATCCTCCTTTCATAGGAGGAGGTTTTGGAAAGAGCTCGGTGTGAAGCTCAAATATTTCATACTCGATTTGAATAGAGGCGATCGTTATTACCAGAGGTTTGCCGAGGTCCCACCTTGATTCTCTTGGTCCTTCTTTATTCTTTCGAACGCACTCGCGTTCAAGACCTCGGCCCCGATCCTCCGGCTTCTTTCTCTCGATCCATTGCTCATCCAGATCTCTCTCTTCTTCCGTCCGACTCGTCCCTTTGACAAAGTTGTCGACTGTGGTCCAAAGACGACTAGCCGTCTTTGGTCGCTCACGGTGATCTCTTTATTCGAGCTCCGTGTCGGATCCCGTTCTTGAATCGTTGATGATGTAGAGATCGTTACTCTCATCTATTTTAAGGGATTCCATGATGAACTGGAGGCGAAATCGACATTGTTTCGTCCGTCCTTGATGGATTGTAAGCGGATCGGATGAAGGTTGTTGAGGCGGCATCTTCTCGTAAAACGCCATTTGAACCGATCCATGAGGTCTTTGAAGCAATGGATGCTGTTATCGGCGAAGGTGAACCAACGCCGCGTTGGAGATCAGCACTCGGGAAAGACCTTACACATATGGAAATCTTCCATCCTGGTTTGCCATATTGGTGGTATAGGCAAATAGGAAGTCGAAAAGGATCTCCAAGGCCATCGTATGCGCAATATTCAAGCCCGGTATCGGCGTGGCGAGGGTGTATCGAATCTCCTTGAAAAGAGAGATAATTCGTCCGTGTCGGCCGAATCCGGGAGTTCGTTACCATCCTCTCCGGGAGTGGGAGATCGATAACGACGTCTGTCGTCTCTTCGAGGGGGAGTTCGACTTCGTCTTTCCTCCCTTCTTTCCCGTCCATTTTCATGGGTATCACGTCGAGGTGGAGAACGACTCCGCGGAGGGTACGAGGACGAATGAACCCTGGTATCGGGGCGATCATTATGTCGTGATGAATGTTGATTGTTTCGGAGAGGTAAGCGACCTCGATTGCCTGTAACCACCACTTCGGGCACTCTTGAGGGGCCCGCTCCGTTTGTCCTCTGGTTGAGGAAACTCTGGAATTGATTGAGGTTGGCGTTGAGGAACTCGGACACTGCTCGACCGAGGACCTCGTGGGAGCGGTGAACCTCCTCTTCACCTGCATCGAGGTCGGTGTCTTCCTTCGTTGGGCGGCGATCCCGAGGGTGTATGGAAGCATTTTCCATGTGACCCTCGGTGTGTGACCATTGGTGGCGTCCGCATTCCCTTTCCCGCGCTGTGTGACCACCGATCGTCCTCCGCACGGTTGTTACCGACATCGCCCGGCAAGATTAGCGTTTGCACGTGTCCTTGCCATTAGATTGTAGAAAACATGCTTTTTGTTCAAGAGTTTCCCACAGACGGCGCCAATGATAAATCTAGTGTGTGATTTATAAAACGATAAAGAACACGAGAGACTTTACGTGGTTCGATCAAGAATAAGATCTCGCCCACGGAGGAGATGATCCTCAAGATGTTTACTATAATTCGATTCATGCAAGTATCTCAAAGGGCTCTAGTATTCATAATTTGCTAACCCTTTTACCTTCAATCTAACTCCTATTTATACACAAACGTAAACCTCGCCACTTAATCCTCGATTGGCGGGCCATCGTTCTCCTATAACCGACCATGATCTCCACCATTATTACCCATGATTACTACCATTACCTCATTACGTTACCCATAATTAGGGTTTGGGGATCGTCATTTAGGCGTAACCGTAGTAGGCAACATTAGGTTAGGCCCGGCTCGTTTGGGAACTCTTTGTTGGGCTGAGAGGTTGGGCCATATCCTATCATGTTGTTTTATTACAACCGTACATCTTATTAATTCTCTATCGTGCCTTGCGACATGACATAATGAATGCATCGATTAATAGCATGTTAGTCACATAAGGCATACTTCACATAGGGTTTCCAACACTTAGTAATTTCAGTGTTGAATTTCAAACAAACGACTTGAAATAACCCAGTGGCAAACTTTGACGATTCATAACTCTCGAGTTAGAATCGTATTATTTGGTATGATTTTATGATGATTCTTGGTCTTGTTTTACGTGTCATTTTCTATGGTTTGTCCTATTTATGCCGTTGGTTCGATTATTATTTATCGATTAGGACTTACTTCGATTCGTCTCGATGTTTTGTAGGAAAACGGCAGAAAATAGGATGAATTGGATCTGCCAAGGATCATATATAATTGAAGATCCTTTCGATAGGAATTCATAGGCGCAAGCGGATCGCAATTTGGAGTTCGGACGAGAGAGGCGGATCGTTTCTTCAAAGTCGCAAGACGTACTCCACGCGCCCGCTCGCGAGCCGGCGCTGAACACTTCCAATGATTCTCATGAATAATGGAGAATGAATCAAGGATTTTTTCCTTCATAAGAAGTAAATTACGTTGCGATAGGAGTCCGTAGGAGAAAACCGTGCATAAATCGGAGTTCAGATGAAGGAGAACGGGTCAAAACAAAATGCTGCGCAAGCTGTGTCGCCCACGCGCGCGCGCGCGCAAGGCTCGCACGCCCAGCGCGGTTCGGCATGAGCGCGCTCAGCACCATTTTTCAGCGCACGTTCAGCAAGAGCGCGGGACTCTTCAGCGCCACCTCCAACTCCGAGTGCTCAACTCCAGCGCCAGCCTTCTCGAGCACTCTCAAGCGCAGCCTTCCTCTCCGGCTCAACTCGGTGTGCGCTCGGCCTCCTCTTGACCACCTCCAACTCCGGCGCTCAACTCCAGCGTCGCGCTCAGCCTCATCTCGCGCCAGCTCTCTTCTCCAACCGGCGCTCGATATGAGCGCGTTCTCCAATTTTCACTGCGTTCACTCGAGCGGCGCTTCGTTTTCAAGCGAGCGTTTTCGAGCGGCGTTCATCTCAAGCGGCGCTCACTTTTAATTAATATATATATGCCCGTTTAGGTTTGAGTTCTTGATTTTGAATTTCGGGCTCCACTTGGCTACTCTCCATCGAGCTTCCTTCCAGATTTCTTGAGACAAACAACAACGAGATAATAGTTAGATTTAATTCATGTTCTTATTTTCATTATTGAATAATCTTGTTATCAATTTATGCTTTGGATTATCGGTTCTTGTGGAATCAATTTCATAGTTTATTATTTGATGATTTTGTCAATTGATTCTTAGTGATGATGTTGGATTTTCATGTTCCGTTGGTTTAATTTGCTTAATGATTTCTTGCTTTCGTTTATTTGCAATTAGATTTAGATTAGGGATTGACAAACCCTATGAATAATATGATTGCATATGCTTTTGTTTATCGCTTTGATTTATCGCTTTCATAGTTCAACTAGGGATTGACAACCCTAGTTTAGATTTATCGCTTTATTAGTATAGCTGGGATTGACAACCCTAGCTTAGAATCTTTGTTTAATTCTCCGTATTTCAATTCTGCATGTTCCAAACCCTTGTTGGCATTAGAATGTTTAGGATTTAATTGCTTTACGTATGCGACACGAACAATAAGCCCCGTTAAGTTTTCCTTGAGAGACGACTCGTGTTAACTTATCACTTACAATTACCTCGTATGATTGCGAGTGAATTTGAGTGTGTTTTAGCTCGATCAATTTTGGCGCCGCTGTTTGGGAAAACTTTAGGCGTATTGTTTGTGTTGTTTATTCTGTGTTTCTTTTCTTTACATTTGGTTATTTTCTCCCCGTGCGTGTAATTTTGTTTTGTTGTTGGTATATCTTAATGCGGGGTTATCAGCGATGCGAATATAGTCGACCCGGTGGGGGAGGAAAGTTCGTCGATTGGGCAAATTCTTCTTGCGAAGAAGGGCCCAATACGGCTATTCGAGAGTATCAGTCGGGCCGAGGAACAGCCACCTACAATCCATCTGGGATCAACCACCTCCACCGCACTATGAGGATCACGCATGATCCCAAGCGGGAGCAACCACCTCCACGGTACTATGAGGATCAAGCCTCCAATGCCCTCGGGAGCAACCATATCCTCCACCCTCAAGATGAGTACCACAACAACCACCTCCACCTCGGTACTATATTCTCAAGCAGCGACCTCACGGCCCGACTCGGGAAGGTGGGAACCGCAACATGATTATGAAGGGTGTGATCCACATCGCCCACGGCCTCCACAAAGAATAAAGGGTACGACCATCGCTAGGAGTATTTTACCCACCACACCCATCACCACCTCGTAGGTATCCGTTGGATGCAATGGGCAAGTGTTTGGACTCACCACAAGCGGTCGGATCTTGACGACACCAAAATCGGCGCTTGCAAGCAAAATTAGAAATGATGTGCGAAAAGCTGGGCGAGTTACTTCAACAAGATGCGATAGGGAGCCTCGAGCTCACCCTATGAGGCTCGAGCGACCACTCGACTATCGAGTTCGCCTTTGGATGATAGAGACGCAACTCTTGGCGTTTAGAGGAACAAATGGGACTGATTCTTGCTAAGTATTTTGAGTATCAACGCAACTTGCAAAGAGGGAACTTCGAACCAATCCGGTCAGGTCGGTGGTCCTTTGTTCTAGTAAGTGACCCAATTATTGAGAATGGGGTGGGAGAGATATCGGCGAGTTCTTTGCTGAAGGAGGTGGAAATTGATGAAGAATGGAGTGCGTGAGGATGAGGTGCTAGATCGAGCCACGAGGAGTTGTTACCGGGATGATGACGAGGAAGAGTGGGCACTCGAAGTTGATGACATGCCAAACCCACTGCGGAGGTGAAAGAGCTACCCAAACACTTGGAGGAGGATGAAGAAAGGTCAAAGGTTGAGGTAGTTTCTATAATTTGTCGATATCTTAATTTACCAAAGTATTGTCTTGTAGGAGTTGAAGTTATTTATTTTACTTAGGAAAATAAGATGTTTGATTTGAGCTTAATTGATGTATTACTTGCTTTCTTTACTATCCTCTGTTTTATAAGGTTCTACTTGGCTGCCGTCGAGATGGTATTCCTGCGGTGAAGGACTATGGATAGTCCGTTGTTGACGGAACACGTCGTGCTCATGACGTTAAGCTGAAATCTTTCGTGGGAGTCGACCCGGATTTTTATTTCTTTCCGTTCTTTCTTTTGTTTGTTTTCTGTTTTCTTTGATCATTTGTTACCTTTGTGTTAGTCTTGTTTGAATTTGAGAATGAAGGATTTGCATATTTTGATCAGCGGTGAGATGAAGCTGGGATGCTCCAACTCTACATCGCACATTCGTCGATTATCAGGGAAGTATCATCCTCTATGGTTATTTTGAGCTTTTAATGTTTTGAGCACTAGGGACAGTGCTCGATTTAAGTGTGGGGGATGTTTGCTCAGTTTTGTGTGCGTGTTATATTGTTTTGTATGCTTAATGTTGTGCCCGTATGCTTATTTTGATTGTTTGGACTTGAGTTTGTGTCTATGTGAATAAGTTAGGATTTTGATTTATGCTGTTGAACTACGTGGTATTAGTGTTGATTTTGAATTTTCGAAACTTTTGGTGATATATGATTTGAGTATAATGTTAATTGGCGAGACTGTGATTGATAGAAAATGAATAGGTGGAAATTGATGTGATTTGTCCGGCTAATGTTAGAGGGAGTGTTAAAATTGTGGTTGCCTATATACTTGTTTCATTTTATATATATATAAAAAAAAAAATGTGAAAAAGAAGTAGAAAATGAGGAGAATGAAAGCTCCAGTATCTTGTTGAGATTGTTAAAATGGAGGATGGGATTATGTCCTCTTTCTCGTAATTTGAGAAATGGACATGGAAACCACGTTAGGAGACTCGAGTTCATCGAGAGTGCACCTTCGAATATTATTCAAAATCTGTTAAAACTTTCTTTGTGCTATATAAAAGAAACTTGTTGCTAAAGGTGACCACATTAGTTAGTTCACCCTAACGGAGAGTTGGGTCCGCGAGAGATTACTCTTTTATTTATTGGAAGTCGATTGTCGTTCTTGATTTATTTAGCATTATCTTTGAATTCGTAAACACCAAGTGTGGGAAATGCAATAAGGTTTGATTGATTAGAATAAGGGTTAAGTTGCGTGAGTTATCTTTCGACTCTTATTAGTATAGACTTTGCTTGAGGACAAGCAAATGGATAAGTGTGGAGGAGTTGTTTGGTATGATTTTGTGATGATTCTTGGTCTTGTTTTACGTGTCATTTTCTATGGTTTGTCCTATTTATGCCGTCGGTTCGATTATTATTTATCGATTCGGACTTACCGTTCGTCTCGATGTTTTGTAGGAAAACGGCAGAAAATAGGATGAATTGGATCTTCAAGGATCATATATAATTGAATATCCTTTCGATAGGAATTCATAGGCGCAAGCGGATCGCAATTTGGAGTTGGACGAGAGAGAGCGGATCGTTTCTTCAAAGTCGCCGCGTGTACTCCACGCGCCCGCTCGCGAGCCGGCGCTGAACACTTCAATGATTCTAATGAATAATGGAGAATGAATCAAGGATTTTGTCCTTCATAAGAAGTAAATTAAGTTGCGATAGGAGTCCGTGGAGAAAACTTTGCATAAATCGGAGTTCAGATGAAGGAGAGCGGGTCAAAACAAAATGCTGCGCAAAGTTGTGTCGCCGCGCGCCGCAGCGCGCGCAGCAAGACGCCCAGCGCCGGTTCGGCATGAGCGCGCTCAGCACCATTTTTCAGCGTTCAGCAAGAGCGCGGTTCACCTCTTCAGCGCCACCTCCAACTCCAGCGCTCAACTCCAGCGGCCTCGGCCTTCTCGAGCACTCTCAGCGCGAACTTCTCCGGCCTCGACTCGTGCTGCGCTCGGCCTCATCTCCGCCAGCTCTCCTTCTCCAACCGGCGCTCGATATGAACGCGTTCTCAATTTTCTCTCGCGCGTTCACTCGAGCCAGCCATTTTCAAGCGAGCGTTTTAGCGGCGTTCATCTCAAGCCGGGCTTCACTTTTAATTAATATATATATGCCGTTTAGGTTTGAGTTCTTGATTTTGGAATTTCGGGCTCACTTGTGCTACTCTCCATCGAGCTTCCTTCCATTTCTTGAGACGGCAACAAGATAATAGTTAGATTTAATTCATGTTCTTATTTTCATTATTGAATAATCTTGTTATCAATTTATGCTTTGGATTATCGGTTCTTGTGGAATCAATTTCATAGTTTATTATTTGATGATTTTGTCGATTCAATTCTTAGTGACAATGAACTGGATTTTCATGTTCCGTTGGTTTAATTTGCTTAATGATTTATGCTTTCGTTTATTTGCAATTAGATTTAGATTAGGATTGACAAACCCCATGAATAATATGATTGCATATGCTTTTGTTTATCGCTTTGATTTATCGCTTTCATGGTTCAACTAGGGATTGACAACCCTAGTTTAGATTTATCGCTTTATTAGTATAACTCGGGATTGACAACCCTAGCTTAGAATCTTGTTTAATTCTCAGTATTTCAATTCTGCATGTTCCAAACCCTTGTTGGCATTAGAATGTTTAGGATTTAATTGCTTTACGTGTGCGACACGAACAATAAGCCTGTTAAGTTTTCCTTGAGAGGCGACTCGTGTTAACTTATCACGCTACAATTACCTCGCATGCGATTGCAGTGAATTTGAGTGTGTTTTAGCTCGATCAATTTTGGCGCGTTCGGGAAAACTTTAAGCGTATTGTTTGTGTTGTTTGTTTTCTGTGTTTCTTTTCTTTACATTTGGTTATTTCTCCCCCAGTGCGTGTAATTTTGTTTTGTTGTTGGTATACATTAATGCGGGGTTATCAGCGATGCGAATATAGTCAACCCGGTGGGGGAGAAGTTCGTCAGATGGGCAAATTCTTCTTGAAGAAGGAGCCCAATCTGCTATTCGAGGAGTATCCGTCGGGGCGGGCAGCCAGCCTACAATCCATCTTGGGATCAACCACTCCACCGCACTATGAGGATCACGCTTATGATCCCAAGCGGGAGCAACCACTCCACGTCTATGAGGATCGAGCCTCCAATGCCTCTTGGGAGCAACCATATCCTCCACCTCGGTATGAGTACCCACAACAACCACCTCCACCTCAAGACTCGTATTCTCAAGCAGCGAGCCTCCACGGCCCGACTCGGGAAGGTGGGAACCATAACATGATTATGGAGGTGTGATCCACATCGACCCCAGCCTCCACAAAGAACGGTGAGTGCGACCATCGCTAGAGTATTTTACTCCACCACACCCATCACCACCTCGGAGGTATCCGTTGGATGCAATGGGCAGTGTTTCGGACTCACCACAAACGGTCGGATGTCGACGACACCAAAATCAGCGCTTGCAAGCAAAATTAGAAATGATGTCGAAAAGCTAGACGAGTTACTTCAACAAGATGCGATAGGGAGCCTCAAGCTCACCCTATGAGGCTCGAGCGACCAGCGACCATCGAGTTCGCCTTTGGATGATAGAGCGCAACTCTTGGCGTTTAGAGGAACAAATGGGACTGATTCTCGCTAAGTATTTTGAGTATCAGCGGCAACTTGCAATGAGGGAACTTCCAAACCAATCCGGTCGGTCCGGCGGTCTTTGTTCTAGTAAGTGACCCTTTTATTGAGAATGGGGTGGAGAGATATCGGCGAGTTCTTTGCAGCGGAGGAGGTGGAAATTGATGAAGAATGGAGTGCGTGAGGATGAGGTGCTAGATCGAGCCACGAGGAGTTGTTACCGGGATGACGGCGAGGAAGAGTGGGCACTTTCGAAGTTGATGACATGCCAAAACCCACTCGGAGGTGAAAGAGCTACCCAAACACTTGGAGGAGGATGAAGAAGGTCAAAGGTTGAGGTAGTTTCTATAATTTGTCAACATCTTAATTTACCAAAGTATTGTCTTTGTAGGAGTTGAAGTTATTTATTTTACTTTGGAAAATAAGATGTTTGATTTGAGCTTAATTGATGTATTACTTGCTTTCTTTACTATCCTACTGTTCTTATAAGGTTGCTACCGGCGCCCGGTCGAGATGGTATTCTGCAGGTGAAGGACTATGGATAGTCCGTTGTTGACCGGAACACGTCGTGCTCACGACGTTAAACTGAGTACTGCGTGGGAGTCGACCCACGGATTTTTATTTCTTTTCCGTTCTTTCTTTTTGTTTGTTTTCCTGTTTTTCTTTGATCTGTTTGTTACCTTTGTGTTAGTCTTGTTAGAATTTGAGAATGAAGGATTTGCATATTTTGATCAGCGGTGAGATGAAGCTGGGATGCTCCAACTCTACATCGCACATTCGTCGATTATCAGGGAAGTATCATCCTCTATGGTTATTTTGAGCTTTTAATGTTTTGAGCACTAGGGACAGTGCTCGATTTAAGTGTGGGGGATGTTTGCTCAGTTTTATGTGCGTGTTATATTGTTTTGTATGCTTAATGTTGTGCCTGTATGCTTATTTTGATTGTTTGGACTTGAGTTTGTGTCTATGCGAATAAGTTAGGATTTTGATTTGTCTGTTGAACTACGTGGTATTGGTCAAATGATTTTGAATTTTGAAACTTTTGGTGATATATGATTTGAGTATAATGTTAATTGAGCGAGGCTGTGATTGATAGAAAATGAATAGGTGGAAATTGATGTGATTTGTCCACTAATGTTAGAGGAGTGTTAAAATTGTGGTTGCTTATATACTTGTTTCATTTATATATATATAAAAAAAATGTGAAAAAGAAGTAGAAAATGAGGAGAATGAAAGCTCCAATTATCTTGTTGAGATTGTTAAAATTGAGGATGGGATTATGTCCCTCTTTCGTAATTTGAGAAATGGACATGGAAACCACGTTAGGAGACTCGAGTTCATCGAGAGTGCACCTTCGAATATTATTCCAAAATCTGTTAAAACTTTCTTTGTGCTATATAAAAAAACTTGTTGCTAAAGGTGACCACATTAGTTAGTTCACCCCTAACGGAGAGTTCCGTGCAGTAGATTACTCTTTTATTTATTGGAAGTCAATTGTCGTTCTTGATTTATTTCGCATTATCTTTGAATTCGTAAACACCAAGTGTGGGGGAAATGCAATAAGGTTTGATTGATTAGAATAAGGGTTAAGTTGCATGAGTTATCTTTCGACTCTTATTAGTATAGACTTTGCTTGAGGACAAGCAAATGGATAAGTGTGGGGGAGTTGTTTGGTATGATTTTGTGATGATTCTTGGTCTTGTTTTACGTGTCATTTTCTATGGTTTGTCCTATTTATGCCGTCGGTTCGATTATTATTTATCGATTCGGACTTACTTCGTTCGTCTCGATGTTTTGTAGGAAAACGGCAGAAAATAGGATGAATTGGATCTGCCAAGGATCATATATAATTGAAGATCCTTTCGATAGGAATTCATAGGCGCAAACGGATCGCAATTTGGAGTTCGGACGAGAGAGAGCGGATCGTTTCTTCAAAGTCGCGACGCGTGTACTCCACGCGCCCGCTCGCGAGCCGGCGCTGAACACTTCAATGATTATCATGAATAATGGAGAATGAATCAAGGATTTTGTCCTTCATAAGAAGTAAATTACGTTGCGATAGGAGTCCGTGGCGAAAACCGTGCATAAATCGGAGTTCAGATGAAGGAGAACGGTCAAAACAAAATGCTGCGCAGTTGTGTCGCCCGCGCGCCCGCGCGCCGCGCGCGCTCGCACGCCCAGCGCCGGTTCGGCATGAGCGCGCTCAGCACCATTTTCAGCGCGTTCAGCAAGAGCGCGGTTCACCTCTTCAGCGCCACCTCCAACTCCAGCGCTCAACTCGGTAGCGCTCGGCCTTCTCGAGCACTCTCAGCGCGGCTTCTCTCGGCGCTCAACTCCGCGTGCGCTCGGCCTCATCTCCGCGCCAGCTCTCCTTCTCCAACCGGCGCTCGATATGAACGCGCGTTCTCCAATTTTCTCGCGCTCACTCTGAGCCAGCGCTCATTTTCAAGGCAGAACGTTTTCTGAGCGAGCGTTCATCTCAAGCCGGCGCTCACTTTTTAATTAATATATATATGCCCGTTTAGGTTTGAGTTCTTCAGTTTTGGAATTTCGGGCTCCGCCGCGGCTACTCTCCATCAGGCTTCCTTCCAGATTTCTTCAGACAGCAACAACAGATAATAGTTAGATTTAATTCATGTTCTTATTTTCATTATTGAATAATCTTGTTATCAATTTATGCTTTGGATTATCAGTTCTTTTGGAATCAATTTCATAGTTTATTATTTGATGATTTTTGTCAATTCAATTCTTAGTGACAGTGAACTGGATTTTCATGTTCCGTTGGTTTAATTTGCTTAATGATTTACTGCTTTCGTTTATTTGCAATTAGATTTAGATTAGGGATTGACAAACCCTATGAATAATATGATTGCATATGCTTTTGTTTATCGCTTTTATTTATCGCTTTCATAGTTCAACTAGGGATTGACAACCCCTAGTTTAGATTTATCGCTTTATTAGTATAGCTCGGGATTGACAACCCCTAGCTTAGAATGCTGTTTAATTCTCCGTATTTCAATTCCTGCATGTTCCAAACCCTTGTTGGCATTAGAATGTTTAGGATTTAATTGCTTTCTGTGTGCGACACGAACAATAAGCCCTGTTAAGTTTTCCTTGAGAGACGACTCGTGTTAACTTATCACGCTACAATTACCTCGTACGATTGCGAGTGAATTTGAGTGTGTTTTTAGCTCGATCAATTTTGGCGCCGTTCGGGAAAACTTTAGCGTATTGTTTGTGTTGTTTTTTTCTGTGTTCTTTTCTTTCTGTTTGGTTATTTTCTCCCACAGTGCGTGTAATTTTGTTTTGTTGTTGGTATACATTAATGCGGGGTTATCAACGATGCGAATATGGTCAACCGGTGGGGGAGAAAGTTCGTCAGATTGGGCAAATTCTTCTTGAAGAAGGAGCCCAATACGGCTATTCTGGAGGAGTATCCGTCGGGCCGGGAGCAGCCAGCCTACAATCCATACCGGGATCAACCACTCCACCGCACTATGAGGATCACGCTTATGATCCCAACGGGAGCAACCACCTCCACAAAGTACTATGAGGATCAAGCCTCCAATGCCTCTTGGGAGCAACCATATCCTCCACCTCGGTGATGAGTACCACAACAACCACCTCCACCTCAACTCTATATTCTCGGCGGAAGACCTCCACGGCCCGACTCGGGAAGGTGGGAACCGCAACATGATTATGAAGGTGTGATCCACATCACCACACCTCCACAAAGAACAAAGGGTACGACCATCGGCAGGAGTATTTTACTCCACCACACCCATCACCACCTCGAGGTATCCGTTGGATGCAATGGAAGGTAGTGTTTCGGACTCACCACAAGCGATTCGGATCTTGTGACACCAAAATCAAAGCGCTTGCAAGCAAAATTAGAAATGATGTGCGAAAAGCTAGACGAGTTACTTTAACAAGATGCGATAGGGAGCCTCCAAGCTCACCCTTTATGAGGCTCGAGCGACCACCGACCATCGAGTTCGCCTTTGGATGATAGAGACGCAACTCTTGGCGTTTAGAGGAACAAATGGGATGATTCTTGCTAAGTATTTGAGTATCAACGGCAACTTGCAATGAGGGAACTTCCAAACCAATCCGGTCAGTCCGGTGGTCCTTGTTCTAGTAAGTGACCCAATTATTGAGAATGGGGTGGGAGATATATCGACGAGTTCTTTGCAGCGGAGGAGGTGGAAATTGATGAAGAATGGGTGCGTGAGGATGAGGTGCTAGATCGAGCCACGAGGAGTTGTTACCGGGATGGTGACGAGGAAGAGTGGGCACTCGAAGTTGATGACATGCCAAACCCACTGGAGGTGAAACGACTACCCAAACACTTGGAGGAGGATGAAGAAAGGTCAAAGGTTGAGGTAGTTTCTATAATTTGTCAACATCTTAATTTACAAAGTATTGTCTTTGTAGGAGTTGAAGTTATTTATTTTACTTTGGAAAATAAGATGTTTGATTTGAGCTTAATTGATGTATTACTTGCTTTCTTTACTATCCTCTGTTCTTATAAGGTTGCTACTGACGCTCTGGTCGAGAAGGTATTCCTGCAGGTGAAGGACTATGGATAGTCCGTTGTTGGCCGGAACACGTCGTGCTCACGACGTTAAGCGAGTCTTCGCGTGGAGTCGACCCACAGATTTTTATTTCTTTCCGTTCTTTCTTTTTGTTTGTTTTCCTGTTTTTCTTTGATCTATTTGTTACCTTTGTGTTAGTCTTGTTTGAATTTGAGAATGAAGGATTGGCATATTTTGATCAGCGGTGAGATGAAGCTGGGATGCTCCAACTCTACATTGCACATTCGTCGATTATCAGGGAAGTATCATCCTCTATGGTTATTTTGAGCTTTTAATGTTTTGAGCACTAGGGACAATGCTCGATTTAAATGTGGGGATGTTTGCTCGGTTTTGTGCGTGTTATATTGTTTTGTATGCTTAATGTTGTGCCGTATGCTTATTTTGATTGTTTGGACTTAAGTTTGTGTCTATGCGAATAAGTTAGGATTTTGATTTGTCTGTTGAACTACGTGGTATTAGTTGTGATTTTGAATTTTGAAACTTTTGGTGATATATGATTTGAGTATAATGTTAATTGTGAGGCGTGATTGATAGAAAATGAATAGGTGGAAATTGATGTGATTTGTCCGGCTAATGTTAGAGAGTGTTAAAATTGTGGTTGCTATATACTTGTTTCATTTTATATATATATAAAAAAAAATGTGAAAAGAAGTAGAAAATGAGGAGAATGAAAGCTCCAGTATCTTGTTGAGATTGTTAAAATGGAGGATGGGATTATGTCCCTCTTTCTCGTAATTTGAGAAATGGACATGGGAAACCACGTTAGGAGACTCGAGTTCATCGAGAGTGCACCTTTCGAATATTATTCCAAAATCTGTTAAAACTTTCTTTGTGCTATATAAAAGAAACTTGTTGCTAAAGGTGACCACATTAGTTAGTTCACCCCTAACGGAGAGTTGGGTCTGAGCAGAGATTACTCTTTTTATTTATTGGAAGTCAATTGTCGTTCTTGATTTATTTCGCATTATCTTTGAATTCGTAAACACCAAGTGTGGGGGAAATGCAATAAGGTTTGATTGATTAGAATAAGGGTTAAGTTGCATGAGTTATCTTTCGACTCTTATTAGTATAGACTTTGCTTGAGGACAAGCAAATGGATAAGTGTGGGGAGTTGTTTGGTATGATTTTTGATGATTCTTGGTCTTGTTTTACGTGTCATTTTCTATGGTTTGTCCTATTTATGCCGTCGGTTCGATTATAATTTATCGATTCGGACTTACTTCGTTCGTCTCGATGTTTTGTAGGAAAACGGCAGAAAATAGGATGAATTGGATCTGCCAAGGATCATATATAATTGAAGATCCTTTCGATAGGAATTCATAGGCACAAACGGATTGCAATTTGGAGTTCGGACGAGAGAGAACGGATCGTTTCTTCAAAGTCGCGCAGGCGTACTCCACGCGCCCGCTCGCGAGCCGGCGCTGAACACTTCCAATGATTCTCATGAATAATGGAGAATGAATCAAGGATTTTGTCCTTCATAAGAAGTAAAGTACGTTGCGATAGGAGTCCATAGGCGAAAACCGTGCATAAATCGGAGTTCAGATGAAGGAGAACGGGTCAAAACAAAAATGCTGCGCAAAGCTGTGTCGCCCGCGCGCCCGCGCGCCGCGCGCGCTCGCACGCCCAGCGCCGGTTCGGCATGAGCGCGCGCTCAGCACCATTTTTCAGCGCGCGTTCAGCAAGAGCGCCGGTTCACCTCTTCAGCGCCACCTCCAACTCCAGCGCTCAACTCCAGCGCGCGCTCAGCCTTCTCCAGAGCACTCTCAAGCGCAGCTTCCTCTCCAGCGCTCAACTCCAGCGTGCGCTCAGCCTCCTCTTCAGCGCCACCTCCAACTCCAGCGCTCAACTCCAGCGTGCGCTCAGCCTCATCTCCGCGCCAGCTCTCCTTCTCCAACCGGCGCTCGATATGAACGCGCGTTCTCCAATTTTCACTCGCGCGTTCACTCTGAGCCAGCGCTCATTTTCAAGGCAGAACGTTTTCTGAGCGAGCGTTCATCTCAAGCCGGCGCTCACTTTTTAATTAATATATATATGCCCGTTTAGGTTTGAGTTCTTTAGTTTTGGAATTTCGGGCTCCTTGTGCTACTCTCCATCGAAGCTTCCTTCCGATTTCTTGATGACAACAACAGATAATAGTTAGATTTAATTCATGTTCTTATTTTCATTATTGAATAATCTTGTTATCAATTTATGCTTTGGATTATCAGTTCTTGTGGAATCAATTTCATAGTTTATTATTTGATGATTTTTGTCAATTCAATTCATAGTGACAGTGAACTGGATTTTCATGTTCCGTTGGTTTAATTTGCTTAATGATTTACTGCTTTCGTTTATTTGCAATTAGATTTAGATTAGGGATTGACAAACCCTATGAATAATATGATTGCATATGCTTTTGTTTATCGCTTTGATTTATCGCTTTCATAGTTCAACTAGGGATTGACAACCCCTAGTTTAGATTTATCGCTTTATTAGTATAGCTCGGGATTGACAACCCCTAGCTTAGAATGCTGTTTAATTCTCCGTATTTCAATTCCTGCATGTTCCAAACCCTTGTTGGCATTAGAATGTTTAGGATTTAATTGCTTTCTGTGTGCGACACGAACAATAAGCCCTGTTAAGTTTTCCTTGAGAGGCGACTCGTGTTAACTTATCACGCTACAATTACCGCAAATGCGATTGCGAGTGAATTTGAGTGTGTTTTAGCTCGATCACGTATGGCGCACAAAGATACATTCGGAACCCTCTAAACATGTACTACAAGTTCTAAGAAGGAATTAAATCCAAAAGAGTCGTGGTTACGAAGATATAAGGTCTCAAAGTGGGCAACTCAAACCGACTTCTATACTTAGAAAATTTTTACGAATTTTCAGTTTTTGCTTAACGACGAGGGGTTTTGCGAGGCTCGTAACTTTTGACTCACAATGCCAAAATGGCTGCAGGCTACCAATTTGAAACTTTGTAACAAGTACTACATATTTCATGCAGACCATCTTGGAAAATATCGACGATCGAAATCCATAAGCCCAAAGTTGACTAGTTGAAATGGACGGGTTTCAGTGGGTGACTTTGGGTAGATGAATATACCTATAAAACTTAGTTTGGGATCAAACTTTCCAGATCATAAATAGACATGGTGTGGAACATTTCTTATGAAGAAACCCAAGTCCAAATCGGACTACAAACGGCTTGAACATCTCACGTAAAAGTCATACTCGAACAGACTATTACATGAAAAATTTCACTACTGGCGGTTTGTCCAAAACGCTTACTGTAATGTATCAATTTTAAAAATTCACCGTGAGTTCATTATAAGGAATCTGGGAATGAAACCAATCATATTGAAAATCCACTTAAGTCTAATTTAATCCAAAAAAAGCCTCACTCAGTGATTCACAATAGATTGAGAGATAAAAATATTTTACTACAAGCTATCACTTCCGTGACAGTTTTGTGCAGTTAGATTGTCAAATCTGAAATAAATAGTAAAAAATTTTAAAAAATTCTTAAAATTTTCATACATCTTCTAGACATGCTGAATTATGTTTCTGAAAAATTTTAGAGTTTTATCATTAGCCAAACTTAAAATGAAAGCCACGGACTATGGGTGATGAACACGGCAATTTCACAGTTTTGCGCAATGATTTCGAAAAATACGATTAAAATAGCAAATCAAGTTGGATGGACTTGAAATTTTACAGAGGAATATTAGACACATATAAGTTCAACATATTAAAAATTCACAATCATCGGACCACTGTAACTTAGTCTATTAATTTTATAAAGTCACTGTTCGTCCAGATCAACAACATGCAATCATATAAACACACAATATAAGTGTTTTGCTACTCATGCATGTATGATTTGGCCATGGTACACGAGTTGAGATGTATGGATACCTACCTTAGGAATGAATTTAGCCAGAGGTCGAGGGAGATGGAGATGCGACGGAGCTCATGACTCCGGTTGAGCCTCGATCCATGGTAATACCTCGGCTGGGTCGAGAAATGGGGAGACGAGAGGGATGAGAGGGTGGATAGTTGGAGAGTGTACATTACACTTTGGTGATGGGTTTGGGGCTGAGGTGCTTCAGTTTGGAGAGGGGAGGGGACGGCTGAAGTGGTGTAGGGGTGGGGTGGTTGCTTATGGGTGACATTTGTCACCCCTAGTTCATGCATAGGAACAACACACATGCACACCTCTTCACACACACCCACATACACGATGCACACACATATTTATATGTATATATATCTGTATTTAATCATTTAATTAGACCATATAATTAATCACATTGCCATATAGTAGATATATGCAAAAGTGGGAAGATTAACATACATTTGTTACACACATATATAACATTTTTGGCCCTTATGCCCAAACATAGACTAAATTTTATTTTTCATGTTAAACATAGATATATGCATCATAGTATATGATTTAGATGATAATTAATAGCATAGGATAATTTAATGGCATCATTTTATGCGATAAAAATCGAGTTCGAAAATTAGGGTTTCGAGCGTCAAAAATTTGTCACTATCAAATCTTGATGATCTAACATTGATTTAATGCCAACTAATACTGTAATAACATATGAAAATTATAGGAAATAATTTCCTATAATTTCTTGATCGATTAAAACGCTTTTCGTTTCATCTCAAAACGTTAACGTTTGAAAAGCGTTAAAACGTTCATTATCGACTCATCTCGAAATGGTCTTAATGAAGTCGTAATCACTTTATTAAATTATTCCATTAATAATGGAATTTAATTCTAAGCTTGATTGCTTAGAAAAATTTCTGACGTTTAACTATCGATACGAAATCGGCGTTAAAGAAAATACGGCTATACACTTCATATACTCTTATTCCTTAATTTAAAATTCTCGGTGAATATAAAATAGGAATTCATTCCTTCAGTAAACAATCGAAATCATTATTCGATATCTTATTGATTGAATAACTCGGCTAAAATCTAGTTTACGGGTTTTAAATACCGTAATTAGGCATTTAAATCGTGGGTATTACATCCTACCCCTTAAAAGAAATTTAGATCTAAATTTGCATACCTCATAAAGTATGGGTATCTTAACGTCATAACATCATAATTTTTCACGTGTTTTCTTTTTGTCCATGGATCCTTCATTGGATTTTCATTAAAAGACCCAAACTTGTTTCTTTAATCGTTGCATCGTACGATCAAATTAGTCGTAGATTTTCATCATAACTCATCTGAGTCAAAGGTCACGTCATCATGTTGGTGTACGTGAATTGGGTCATTTTCGTATTTCTTTAACTGCGACACGTGGAAAATATTTCATATTTCCCTCCTAAATGTGGTGGAAGTATCAGCTATAGGCTACTAGGCTTATCATTGTTAGGATCTCGTAAGGTCCTATAAAACGTGATTTAATCATTCTTTGTATCTGAATCTTTATAATTTTTCTAGATTGAGAAATCTTAAGAAACTTTAATTCCGCATTTAAAAAAAAATACAGTTCAAATTTATGCGTATCGGCATAAGATTCTTGTCTGTCCTGAGCTTTTCCTATTCCTTGCCTTATTGGCAGATATCTTTATCATTTCATTTACAACGTCAGGACTTTATACTTTCTCTCTCACCTACTTTATTACAATAAAGTGGTGATCGATAACTCTTTTTCGCATAATGCCTCATGCGCTATATTGATTGTTGTTTGTGACTCGTTCATACTGTAATTTACGCTCTATCATATCCTTAAATGTTCATAACGTCCTTTCTCGATTGTCTATCCGTGCGTGAGTGGACATCCATGTTAAAGCTTAACCTCGTATCTAACTCCTTTTGTGAGTTAGTTGAAATCTAGGGGTGCTCTTGAAGTCTCTATCTGAACCGATAGGTTTGGTACTCCTTGTAAATATACGATTTCATTTATGTACGGTGAGCTAACTTATCGGATCTATGAGTCATCCGAATGGCGAGACAAAACATAATTGGCGAGTCAATCCACTACTAGCCATATAGTAGTGCAACTTCATTATGACTTTGGTAACATCTGTCACAAGATCTATTTCCATTCGCGTAGTTCTAGAGATTATACTCTCTTATATGGCCTTTGATACAATGCCTTTACTTATTGGTAACCGAGACACCTTTTCGACAATATGGTTATATCTTATCTCATTCCTTCCTATTTAACCTTTCTCATAATTCACAATGTCACTTAATAATGCACGGTTGGGCGGTATGAGAAGGATCATGAACTTTATTCACAATTTCATTTCTAAGCTTATTATTGCTTGGAAATATATGTATATATCTCTCTTAGACAATAACATTGTCCAACTCTTAAAATATCCTTTAGCTCTTCATTCCTTATTTTAATTTGTATTTTATTCTCATCTTCATTTTCTCTTTTTAGTCATATTTCACCTTGGTTGTGAGGGTACCACTTACGTTCGTCCTTGATTTCCCGATTATTTCTGTTCTTGTTTTCTTAACCTTTCTGATGAGTTTTTTTTCCTTTTCTATCAGGACATACCATAATTTAGACTGAATTTTATAACTTAGGCATTAGATTCTACATTACCCTTCCTTAGGTGATTATTTATCACAATTATAATCTTTCTTGATTCGTGCCATCTTTCCTATCCTGTATCCAAGTTTCTTAGCTCGATGAATAAGTTCAAACTTTTGTAAATTGTGAAGGGTTCTTAATTTATTGTTATAGCAGTGAAATTTCCAAGACTTCGGTATTTATACCACAGTTACTATTTCAAGTCATGAGTTGGGAAATTGTATTCATGTGGCCTAAGTCATTGTGATGCATAAGTTATTATCTTTCTCATATTAATACATAGCCTTTCTTTCATTAATCCATATAATTTTGATTCTATTTTGGGGTAACTATCTTATTGGTCTTGTTACCTTAGAGAGTTCTTAATGGATCTCTAATAGTAGTTAATCAATCTATAAAATTCTCGATCTTATTTTATGTCATTGACGTCTTTCATCTTTAATTGTTTTGTCCTTTGTCGATTTACATTGTTTTCTTCTAGAGATACTATGTGTCCGAGGAATATTTCTTTAAGCAAAATTCACAATCGTCTTCGCAAAATTTGCCGGCTCTTAAAAGTCGTAAAGATGTTCCTCGATTTTCTTTATGTTCTTTCTCGTCCTTTGAATAGATAAGAACATCATCCATGAGGATTGAGATAAAATTATCTAGGTATGTGTGAAACACTCGATTTTGAGGTTCATGAGCAGTGGGGCATTGGTTAGTCCGAATGGCGTAACTATTATCTCATAGTAACCATATCTTATTCGAACAATTCATTTCCGTATTTGGATGCCATTCTTCAAGACCATATAATATTACATCATAATGCCCGAGTGAGGACTTTTCATACATTACTTACTTAGGGTCGGTCGAAATGATCGATTCTGAGGCGTCTAGCTCTTTTACACTCAAAACTTTGACACTTCTTCACCATATTCATAAACTCTTCCAAACTACGTTTATTTTACATATTATAATCACATCATTTTCATCATAAACCATTATTTACATATAAGTCTCATAGGATCCTAAGATTCTATGTCTTTGAGTGACCTTTGTCAGAGTCGTACTCCTCCCTTGGAAACTTGCCTTTCTCCAAGTACGTTTTTGTTTTCATACTTCTGATGATCGTTCTCTTTCAGAGAGCCAGGGGTCCAGCTGCTCCCCGTTTCTTCTTCAATACCAGAAATTGGTGTTACCTTTATCAGAAAGTATGGTTGGGTTGGTAGCGGTAATTCTCTTAATCCGCGAGGGCGATAAGATTTTGTCCTTTTGCCTTCTCTCTCTCTGGTACCATTGATGGCACGGGGCGTGGGCGGCGTTCGAACATCGGTACAACCATTCCTTTATACCATGCGGTGTAACTTGCCGAGGACCAGGACAAGTACTTGTAGGTGTCGTTTCATACGCATTATATGTATACTTGAACACATTGACAAATCTGGTAAGTCTGTCTGTGCTTTGGAATTTTATCATAGAAAATATTCTCTTGATACTTCTTTTGCAAAAATTCGCCAATCGTTGGCAAATGATGAATCGTAGTTGGGTACCATCCTCGTTTGACACTCTATAGTTACGAGTATCCATCCGAGGTGCAAATTTTTTTTTTTTCCAAAACGTTCTAAATTCATTCTAGTTCATATTAAAAGAGCATATATGCTCGTGTGAGTTATAACCTTGTAGGCCTTGGGGTTAACTCCTTTTTTTTTTTTTACCGCGGACCCTTTTCTTGCCATCCGTAAACATATAGTTCTATATGAGTCCGACTTAAATTAAGCAATGGAGGAAATTTTTTTATAAAAGAATCTCTTAAAGAATTATACACCTTAAGGCGTATATAACACATGTAGACTACTTGTGACACGACTCATGACACTTATCTTAATACTCATTTTCGTTTACATCTTGATCGTATGTTGCCTTACGAGATATTCGCATAGGCGAACGGTGTAGTCTTGATATTATCGTGTAAAACCTCTAACGAAAAGGCTAGGCCTGTGTCACTAATCACATGAATGACAGCCATTTCCGAAACTTCTTGTCTCTAAAATTATATCTACGTTCCACATAGATATAATGATCCAAATCATTGGATAGCACTTTAGGCGATTCTAGGTTCAATTATGAGCTTGAGCAACACTTGCGATGGTCAAAATTCTCGTACAGGTAAGGGGATTTTCATTTCTTGATTCGCTAACCCTGAATTGGGTTCTATCATATCGCTTCTACGCACACTTGTGCGATGTTAAAAAGCGAAGCACCTATATCGAACAAGATCTTACAGGTATTCTGAGAAATTTTCCTCACACCTATCCTGCCTTTTGGTTCTGTTTGATCTGGTTTCGGTGCGAAGTATAGGCTTTGGTCAACGGTCTTTCCGTTTATTCAAGTAAACATCTATTTCATATGTCCTTGTCCTTTCCATTGGGACATCATGTTCCCTTGCTATGGCCTTATTTTGCCTCATTCACTTTATACTTCTCGGTATTAGTATCGTTATGCTTTTACTAATAGCATTTGTGATTAGGTCTACATCAACTTATCCTTTGATATTGATTTTTCGATAATAAAATCTTATCGTAGAGATCGTCATGTCTCTATTACTATCATTCATTCCTAATCCAGTATGAATGATTTAATTCCCTTTTTCACTTTATCGATCTTAGGAATATATTTCTCATATATTCTTACTTTAAACTCTTTTCCAGAGAAGTCCTTGTACTGGCCTTTAGCGCCATCGTTTGTAATATCCCTTTTTGGATATAGTCATTTATTCTTAATCTTTTATTGATTCATCATGCAATTTCGCATAAGATAAAATTCTTTGTCCTTTGGGGATGTATTATACTTTTGCCTTGACGTCGAATATCTTTACCATTTTTCGACATTGATGAATGCTTCATTCCCATGTTAGAGATACTTAATATCCCACTTTATTAATCGTCGCAAAAGTATGAGGGATAATCTTTTCAATTGGATTTACCTTAAAGTCCCTCAATGAGAATCTCTTTCTGTGTTCTCTTGGACGTATTTCCTTTGCAAGATCTATAGAAGCTATCTTGCTTGTTAACTATTAAGTTACACAAGACAAGCGTTTCGTGTCATTATAACTTAGAGTATTTATTTCAAAATAATGAATCTATTTCTTAATCTGTTTCTTTACTTCAAGGGAATTACTTTACTTATCGAAGTCATAACATCTACGAAACTTATATCATATCATGAACTATCTACTTGTATAGTTAAGTAATTTCTTCCGCTATTTTTACTTTTGTCCATTTTCTTGAGCATGGTATCTGAAAGTAATCTTACTTTCGTTATACTTCGGTTCCCACTTTCAGGACTAGAACCGTTATCATTATCATATAGCTTGGTATGGTAATACATCTGTACACCATAACTTAAAATCTAAGCATCTCATTACCATGTTTTGACTTGAGATATTTCATCCATACTTGATTTACATGCTAGGGATATCCTAGCTATTCACACATCTCAATGATTATGATCTCTAAATCTTATTATCATTCGTCAACCAAGTTTGATTACTTGGAATCGATTATGCTCAAGCATAACCTCATTGATTGAGGTATAAGGCGAAAGATCTATTTTACGGGATGCTATCACTTCTTTATATATATATATTCTTTGAAAAGAATATCTTGTATGCATCTTCATTCTTTTAAACATGTCCAACCTACTAACGAGGTTTCGAGGACATCCAACTATCTTAAAGATAAGTTGTAATCGCTCTCGTCATGACATAATAAGGAAAATTCATATCTCACGGTATCATATACTTTTCTTTACTTTTACTCTTTGCATTCAATGCTAAAGAGTATCTTATTCATAACTTTGTTATCATAACGATCGTATGATGGTATAACTTCACCGTTATCATTCTTTGTTAAGCCCATCAATGGTCATCACATCATGTGTGCCATAGGAAAATATCTCGTCTCATCGAGATTTTCTTTACATCATAATTTCTTGATGTCTATCACTTTCTTGATCCGAAACTTTTAGGTGGTGAGATAAGTCGACCTATTTCATGTCAGACATTTGTCGCTTTACTAATTCGCTCTTGGGTGACAAGGTAAGTCAACTTTCATCTCACTTGATGGTTTCAAGAGTCGAGAAGAAATTATCACGACTACTTACAGGAGGTACTATCTCACTCATTAAGATAACATCTTTTCAATGTTTGAATCAATATGCTCTTTGGACTGAAGAAATGGGGATCTAGGGTCCGAAGACCATAATGACGACTACTGAGATTTCTTTGGTCATATGGGCTGGCCAGACCCGTCACAATTATATTCTCAGTCACACAAGGATTTGGGTTCAAAAGGACACTTTGTAAATTTTTGGGTTGGAAGTTTTCTTCAGAAAAAGTGAGAAACTAGAATGATTTCTCAATTGGAACTAGGTCATAGAATTAAACTAAATGACAGAAATTGGGTGTTGAATATAATTTTGAAAATTTATATACCCATAATAGGTCATCAACAAAGGTTCTTATGTGTGTCATGGCTCTACTTGTGTTACTAGAAATCTTACTTTCTTAGTAACATCCTAAGATTGGTATCATACTATAACGTTCTTACTCTATACAGATCATAGATCTAACTTCAACTGATTCTCGTGAATTCTGGAGTAGGAATCCAGAATTTGATCCTTCATAAGAAATGAAGTACAGTGCATTAGGGGCACGTAGGCGAAAACCGTATGTAAATCGGAGTTCACACGATCGAGAACTAGTCAAAACAAAATCACTACGCAGTGCAGGAAAAATTTACGTGCGCTCGCGCCGAGGTCATAAGAAATGCCGACACCGAGGTCGTGCATGCCGTTACCGATGCCGAGGTAGTACAGATTCATACCGGTGCTGAGGTCATACAGGCTACTAAAGTTGACATGTCAAATTCGATGTTACAAATTCCCGAAGTCAAAGTCGACGGTCGCACAGGCCGAGGTCAAACAATTTCGTATAGATCTTTTGCTTTTCTACACTCAAGATGGAATGAAATTCTCAAATCCATCGTTACTCTTGTTCTTGTAATTGAAGAAAGTTCTTGCTTCTATGTTCTTTCGTAAAAAAAGATCATGCGTCTTATAAAGTCTATGTTCTGTTTGAACTAGCATGCTCATCATCATAATCAACTTTGTGGTTTGAAGTAAAACTTGAATATCCTACGTAGCTCATTTATGCATACGTATTTCGTTGAATTTAAAGAATTTAACATATCATATTTGACAAATCAATGTCCAATCTCAATCATTTTAAAACATGAATAACATAACACCGTTTCATAACAATGAACTCTTATTCAATTCGAGAATTGAATATTTCATCTTTGGCATATCGTGCCAAACTTTCTCATATCATTGTCATCATTTTTTATATCTTCCTTCCTTTCATAACTTTCTTGACAAATCATTTGTCATAACATTCATTTTCAACCTTTCTCATAGCTTTCATTTCTTTTGAAAGATCATACCAATTATCATCCACTTCACAACATAATATTTTATTTGCAACTTTTGCAATAAATTTCACTTTAAATAAATTCACATAACTTTCATTTCACTTGAAAAAAAATTATTTCGCTTTCACACTTTTCGTTTCAAAACCGAGAAAAATCATTTATCTATCATAAATCAAATCCTTTATGTTTTCCTTAAATATGCAGTCCCATACCTGCATATTGTGGGAATCTCTTTTACTTCAAAACTTTTGCGAAGAAAACATTTCCATCCTTTTCACTTTCAAACTACGAAAGAAAATCATTTACCTCATTCAGTTGAGCTTGATGTGATGGAGTGTTGAGCATTGTCGGTGATCTCTAGAAGTCTAATGACTCAATCTAGACTTAACCTTAAAGAATATTTTGGGTTCAAAGCGAACCGCCACGATACCACTCTGTCCTGACCCACAGGTCCTAATTACGGATTAGCGGGGACTATAGCGTAAACATGAAAGAATAAACATGAAGACTCTCATTAATAATAAGCGTAATACATATGTCGAGCATGTTCTTGGACTCTAGTACATAAATTAGGTTCTTGCGGCGGAAAACATGTGATATGTACATATGACGATGTACTATCAAGGTATAAACATTTCAATGACAACATTCCTATTGCTCAACACCGCTCCATCCATCATCGCTCAAACTGCACATTTAAAACAAACATGCGGTGAGTACAAGAATGCACTCGGTGGACTCATGCCAAAACATTTTATCAATTTTTTTAGATTACCTTGCCACATCATGGTAAGACACAAGGGTTTTAGTTGAAATGCTTGTGCTTACTAAAACATTTATCGTTCATAAAAATCACCGCTGGCGGGCATTTTTCAGGTGTGTATGATCCATATCCCTTATCATCATTCATCATAACATCATAGTCGAGCGTCGTGAAGGAGGCCTCACACGACGCCGTGACCGCCGTGGTGTCCTTTACAAAGACACATCACCTTAGGTGTACACGTTAATCCTAGCGGTATTGTCCTTAGGCATAGGATCCGATATCGATTTTCATTCATAAGTTGGGGCGACCCAACAACATTCATAACATTTCATAACATCTCATAACATCTCATGGATAGGATACATACACAAAACATAAACATTTTGTGGTAATCTTGTAAACATTTTATCAGCAGTTGAAATAAGCATCGTAAATAAATATTTGAAGCATTTGATTTTGAGTAGAGTAAAGCCCACCTGGACTATCGATTGTCTAAATCGATTTCTTGGTCTGTAAGTCCCAGACTTAGCCTATCTATTCTTGGCCTTGAAGTTTTGGAGTAGAAACTATCCATCGAGTCTTAGAATCCATATTTCTACTATAGTGTATATCAAGGTATGATATACACTCAATTGAGCATGTAGGAAGCACCTATTCAAATGGTTCACGTTAGGCACGCCCCGTAAAAATATCATGTTGTGTTGTTTTATTACAACCGTACATCTTATTAATTCTCTATCGTACCTTGCGACATGACATAATGAATGCATCGATTAATAGCATGTTAGTCACATAAGGCATACTTCACATAGGGGTTTCCAACACTTAGTCAAATTTCAAGTGTTGAATTTCAGCAAAACAGCTTGAAATAACCCAAGTGGCAAACTTTGACGATTCATAACTCTCGAGATAGAATACGTATGGCCGCACAAAGATACATTCTGGAACCCTCTAAACATGTACTAAAAGTTCTAAGAAGGAATTAAATCCAAAAGAGTCGTGGTTCTGAAGATATAAGGTCTCAAAGTGGGCAACTCAAACTGACTTCTATACTTGAAATTTTTTTCAGAATTTTCAGTTTTTGCTTAACGACGAGGGGTTTTGCGAGGCTCGTAACTTTTGACTCACAATGCCAAAATGGCTGCAGGCTACCAATTTCGAAACTTTGTAACAAGTACTACATATTTCATGCTGACCATAGTGGAAAATATCTGACGCATCGAGAAATACATAAGCCCAAAGATGACTAGTTGGAAATGGACAGTTTCCAGTAGGTGACTTTGGGTCGATGAAAGATATACCTATAAAACTTGGTTTGGGATCAAACTTTCCAGATCATAACTAGACATGGTGAGGAACATTTCTTATGAAGAAACCCAAGTCCAAATCGGACTACAAACGGCTTGAACATCTCACGTAAAAGTCATACTCGAACAGCCTATTACATGAAAAATTTCACTACGGCAGTTTGTCCAAAAAGCTTACTGTAATGTATCAACTTTAAAAATTCACCGTGAGTTCATTATAAGGAATCTGGGAATGAAACCAATCATATTGAAAAGCCACTTAAGTCTAGTTTAATCCAGAAAAAGCCTCACTCAGTGATTCACAATAGATTGAAAGATAAAAATATTTTACTACAAGCTATCACTTCCGTGACAGTTTTGTGCAGTTAGATTGTCAAATCTGTAATAAATAGTAAAAAATTTTAAAAAATTCTAAAATTTACATACATATTCTAGACATGCTGAATTATGTTTCTGCTAAATTTTAGAGTTTTATCATTAGCCAAACTTAAAAAGAAAGCCACGGACTATGGGTGATGAACACGGAAATTTCACAGTTTTGCGCGATGCTTTCGAAAAATACGATTAAAATAGAAAATCAAGTTGGATGGACTTGAAATGTTACAGAGGAATATTAGACACATATAAGTTCAACATATTAAAAATTCACAATCATAGGACCACTGTAAATTAGTCTATTAATTTTATAAAGTCACTGTTTGTCCAGATCAACAACATGCAATCATATAAACACACAATATAAGTGTTTTGCTACTCATGCATGTATGATTTGGCCATGGTACACGAGTTGAGATGTATGGATACCTACCTTAGGAATGAATTTAGCCAGAGGTCGGGGAGATGGAGATGCGACGGAGCTCATGACTCGGTTGAGCCTCGATCCATGGCAATACCTCGGCAGTCGAGAAATGGGAGAGCGAGAGGGATGAGAGGGTGGATAGTTGGAGAGTGTACATTACACTTTGGTGATGGGTTTGGGGCTGAGGTGCTTCAGTTTGGAGAGGAGGGGCGGCTGAAGTGGTGTAGGGGTGGGGTGGTTGCTTATGGGTGACATTTGTCACCCCTAGTTCATCTTGTGAACAACACACATGCACACCTCTTCACACACACCCACATACACGATGCACACACATATATATATGTATATATATCTTTATTTAATCATTTAATTAGACCATATAATTAATCACATTGCCATATAGTAGATATATGCAAAAGTGGGAAGATTAACATACATTTGTTACACACATATAACATTTTCGGCCCTTATGCCCAAACATAGACTAAATTTAATTTTTCATGTTAAACATAGATATATGCATCATATTATATGATTTAGATGATAATTAATAGCATAGGATAATTTAATGGCATCATTTTATGCGATAAAAATCGAGTTCGAAAATTAGGGTTTTGAGCGTTTGAAAAATTTGTCACTATCAAATCTTGATGATCTAACATTGATTTAATGCCAAATAATACTGTAATAACATATGAAAATCATAGGAAATAATTTCCTATAATTTCTTGATCGATTAAAGCGCTTTTCGTTTCATCTCAAAGCGTTAACGTTTGAAAACGCCAAAACGTTCATTATCGACTCATCTCGAAATGGTCTTAATGAAGTCGTAATCACTTTATTAAATTATTCCATTAATAATGGAATTTAATTCTAAGCTTGATTGCTTAGAAAAATTTCTGACGTTTAACTATCGATCTGAAATCAGCGTTAAAGAAAATACGGCTATACACTTCATATACTCTTATTCCTTAATTTACAATTCTCGGTGAATATAAAATAGAATTCATTCCTTCGTAAACAATCGAAATCATTATTCGATATCTTATTGATTGAATAACTCGGCTAAACTCTAGTTTACGGGTTTTAAATACCGTAATTAGGCATTTAAATCTGCGGGGTATTACAACTTGTTTCCTTAATGATCGAAAATATCACTATCATGTGTGATTAAAAATTGTTTTACACCATGTGTTAAATTGTGTAGAGATAAGATAAGATCTTATCCTATATTAGGTGTAAAGTAGTAGTAGAATCTGATTTGAACAAGTAACCTAAGGTAATTTTAATGAAGGGACCGAAAACTACCATTTGTCACACATATATGTGATAAACTTTATACTATAAGATAAGGATTATCCAATACATTTATTAAGTGATAAGGTGACCAAGAATGAGTTTTAAAGATAAGATAAGATTTTGTCTCCTTGCTCTGAGTGGGGACCAAAATTTAATGAAGGATAACAAGTGTACTAGATATTTTTAAGTGTAATAATTATAATGCAACTTGCATATCGCCTATAAATATAACATGAAGCTCTCCGTTCTCATTCACAAATCATAAGAACCGAAAATTGAGAGAGAGAGAGCTCGTCCATTTCAATCAATCTAGAGCAAATAAACTTTAGTCGATCAATTCTACTCCGATTAAGAGGTTAGATTTCTTACGAGCTTCGTATATCGTTAGAATTCATGTTATAAGTTTAGTCTATATGTGTGTTTTTCGAAAATCATGAGACTTGTGCCAATATGTTTAGATATTGTATTTATATGATGTTATTAAGCATGTAGTATAATTATATCATAAAATCAAGCATGATATCAAATTCTATATATGGAACGAAAATTTGAATATGTGATATGTTGATGAGTATGATTTTTAATTGTTACTTTGAGCATGGAATCATGATCTAGGGTATTAATTATGCTTATATGAATTTATATAGAATTTTTGGAAAACTATGGTACCTAAGTCTATAAATTTCAAAAATTATAGAACATGATATTAGGTTATGATATAATCCATGTTTGAGTGTTATCATAACATATTGAAAGTGTAGAATCATAATATAGTGTTGCACGAATTTATTGGATTTGTTAAAAATTTATTGGACCTAAGTCCAAAATTTCAAAAGTGACTTAGGAAGGTTTAATTCAATAATTCACAATAAATAAAAATTATGTTATAGTAAGGATGCTTATAGATGAGTATGTGTTATGTGATTTTATTGGAATTTTTGGAAATTATTTGCTTAGTTTAATTAGGGTTTTCAAAAACTATAGGTTATAAATATTAATGTTATAAATTTATTTTATGAGATATAATTGCATAATATGATCCAAAATGATGTTTTAAACATATTATGATTTTATAGAATTTTAGGACAAGAATTGCACATAAAATAATAGAATTAAAAGTCGAAATGTTGACTTTAGTCAAAATTGTTGACTAAATGTTGACCAAGTCAAAATTGTTGACCAAAAACGTTGACTAAGGTCAAAGACACGAAATTCAATAATCGCGATCTATGTGGCGTAGTGCGTTTAATAACAATGTGACTTACGTTACGTAAGTACATTAAAACGCACATTATGTGCTAAAGAGATGAAATATCTCTTATATGTTAAATAATGTCATAATAGACATCATTATGATTAGGAAGCGTCAAAACAAGTTCGACGTTAGCCTAATTGATACATAGGGCGTTATGAGCGATGTTCGTCTCTATCGAAGCGTGACCAACGTCTTGAAATAGTTCTTACTTTAAGGTGGGACGTGATTTGAGCGGAGGCGTGAAAGTGACATAGAAAGACCCACGTATACCGGTGGGCTTTATTCGAAAACCACTTTTATTCGATGCTTTCTTGAAAAGTATTTATTTACAAAAGCTTTCGGTTGAGAAATGTTTATGAACCTGTTATTGATTACATGCCCAAAGTATTTATGTTTTATGTATGGATCCTATCAAGCGGTTGGGTGAGCCAACTATGAAAGTGATCTGCTTGTTGGGTCGCCCCAACTTTATAGAAAATCGATATCGGATCACATGCTAGATGTAAAATTCCTACACGGATTAGCGTGTACACCATAGGTGATTTGTGGCCGATAGCAACATCTTGACGGTCGCGGCGTCCGTAGAGGGAGCCTACTTCTGGCGTGAGCGAGTTATGAAAGTGATATAAAGTGATACGGATCATACATACGGAGAAAATGCTGCTGTGAGCGATCTTTTGAGAAATGATAAAGTGTTTTGGTATTCACGAGTTATTTCTACTAAAATCCTCGTGTTATACTATGGGCGATGTAATTTTAAAGAAATTATTTTGGCATGAGTCCACTAAGTGCATTCTTGTACTTAGCCTGCATGTTTGTTTTAAATATGCGAGTTGGTGACGATGGATGGCAAAGTGTTGAGCGATCGGAGTTTTGTGTCGATATAGTCTAACACGAATTCATATCGTCATATATGAATTCACATGTTTTCATTGCTTAGAACACACAGTTATGTTTTGAATATTGATGCATATTACCTTCAGATCAGTCGAACTCTTTTGTCAAGGATCTGTTGGTCTAGTTTGTATGTAATACGTTGTATGGTTACTTCTTATCTTTTTAAATCTTATAAGATTGGTCGTTGGTTCCTTTACTGTTTCGTAATCATTTATCATTAAGTCCTTTAATCCTCGTATCATTAGTCACAGTCCCCACTAATCCGTACTTAAGGGTAGGCGGGCCGTGACAATTAGTTTTTACGTAAAGGTGGGACGCGGACGTGATCGTTGGCGTAGAACGAAATCGAATTAAGAAAGTCTCCAATCCAGGTGGGCTTTTCTTTCTCCTCGAGGATAAAATGTTTATCAAATGTTTATTTTACAATGCTCTCTGTTGAGAAATGATGTTAAAATGATTAACTGCCCAAAGTGTTTATGATTTTATGTATGATCCTATCAATAGTGTTGGTTCGCTACCAACTGATGATGAATATTATGATGATGAGGAGAATGTTTATGAGGTGAATTGTATTATGAGGAGGATGGTATAAATGTTTATGAGGTGAATTGTATTATGAGGAGGATGATATGAATGTTTATGAGGAGGATGGTATGAATGTTTATGAGGAGGATGGTATGATGTATTATGAGGAGGATGATGTGATGATATGAATGTTGTTGGTTCGCTACCAACGTACGATTTTATAATGAGATTGATAGTTGTTAGCTCATCACCAACATATTATGATGTTATGATGATATTAAATGTCGTTGGTTCGCTACCAACGTATGTGAAATTATGATAATGTTATAAGGAAATGATACGGATCATACAGACAAAATATGTCTGGCCAGACAACTTTTTGAAAATGAGAAAATGTTTTAGTAAGCACAGTATTTCCACTAAAACCTCGTGTGTTACTAATGGGCGAGTAATTTAATGAAAATGTTTTTGGCATAAGTCCACCGAGTGCATTCTTGTACTCACCCGCATATTTGTTTTAAATGTGCAGATTGAGTGAGTGATGCGATGGGCGGTGTTGAGCAATAGGAATGTTGTCATTGAAAAGTTTATACCTTGATAGTACATCGTCGTATGTACATATCACATGTTTTCTCTGCAAAGAACATAAGTTATGTAGTAAAGCCCAAAAACATACTTGATTTATGTATTACAGTTTAATGTTAAATGGTCTCATTGTTTATTCATTCCTATTTAGAGTAATAATCCCTGCTAAATCGTACTTAGGATTTAGGGACTGTTACAAAGTGGTATCAGAGCGGTTCGCTCTTTGAACCAAAATTTTTCCTTGAGGTTAAGTCTAGATTGAGTCACTAGACTTCTAAAGGTCAGCTGACAATGCTCAACACTCTATCACATCAAGCTCAACCGAAATGAGGTAAATGCTTCTTTTTCAAAATTTTGAAATGAAAAGTTGAAAGAGAAAAAGGATCGAGATGATTTTTTTTTCAAAAGGGATGAATGATATGAAATGGAAGTTATGAATAATGTTGAGAATGGAAGTTATGCAAAGTGATCAAGTTAGAAATGAATGCTTATGATTGATGATGGGCAAAATGTGCCAAGAATGAAATGTTGAAATTTCAAAATTCAAGTAATACATGCATTCAATAAGTATGTTATGAAATTGAACAGAATTTTCAAGTTTTCATAACCGAATTCGTTCAAATTTTAAGATTTTGTATGATGAATAAATATGCTTGAAATGTAACAGCCCCATAATCCTAAAGACGGATTAAAGAGTACTAATACTAGGAGCAGAATTAGGGTTCATGAAAGCCTATTTCAAAGACATAAAACCCTCACAATAAGACAATTCAACCATAATATACATTAATAACACAATGTACAAGGAAAGCTAGCCATCGATCCAAAAGAATACCAACGATCGAAGGACTTAAACTATTAACATTCGAGACATAAGCATAATATTCAAAAGCGGCTATTGTTCAAACACGGTGAAGGCATGTGAATACACGATGACGACGTGTACCCAAGGTTTCTAACTTAACATTCAAAAGCGCATGTACTTCTCAACACCCTCCATCATCATCATCAACACTCAACTCGCACATTTAAAACAAACATGCGGTCGAGTACAAGAATGCACTCGGTGGACTCATGCCAAAACATTTTATCGTATTTAAATTACACTATCACATCATGGTAAGACATGGGGTTTTACTTGAAATGCCTTATGCTTACTAAATCATTTTCATCGCTCATAAACATCATCGTTGCAAGCATTTTACTTGCATGTATGATCCATATCCTTATCCTTTTATCATATCTTTATAATTTAGCGTCGAAGGAGGCCTCCTCTACGTCATTGTGACCGCCGTGCATTGTCCTTACAACCCCACAAATCACTATTTTCTTGTGTACACGTTAACCTAGCGGTATAAGCCTTGGCATAGGATCCGAATTCGATTCCATTCATAAGTTGGGAATGACCCAACAACATTCATTCATTCATGGATAGGATACATACATAAAACATAAATATTTTTGGCAGGTAATTTCATCAACATTTTATCATCATTCTTTGATATAAGCATCGTAAATAAAATCATTTGTTCAGCATTTTATCATTTAAGAGTATAGTAAAGCCCACCTGGACTCCTTGATCGTCAAATTTTCGATTCTTCTTCTGCGTCAAGTCGTCGCGTCAGCTTCTACACCTTTACGTAAAAACGATACGTTGGTCACGTTTTTCGAGATTTTCAAAGTTTAGAATAAACTTTGATAACTTATTCTAATATAATTTGAATTCCTTAACTAATTCATATACCGCTCAATCGCGTATTTTGAACTAACAGTTCTCCTACTTCGAGATATGTTCAACTATTTTATTTTAACCTTTTAAGTTAAACGTTTAGCGTATTTACACGTTTTTCGATGCAAGGATTTCAATTATGAAATCTTTTCTCACTAATGAGATTTCCTTATATAAATAATACGTTTTACACGTATTAGCGTATTTTTCGAACGTATTTCATACGTTGATTTCAAAAGTCAACATTTTGACTTTTCTTTATTAAATTCATTAATAATTCATTTTTTAATATCTAAATCCAATATAAATCGATTTTCAATCGATTTCTTTTCATAAAGTCCTAATTCTCGATTTTTCACGCAAATCGATAAACTTCATTAATATTTTCCTTAAATATTAATTAACTTATTCTTTAAACATTATTTTTCATTTCTAACATTATTTAATATAACGTTTCGTCATAAACATAGTATTCTATGTTTATAAAATTTCATAAATTCTTAATATGTCTAAATTAATTTTTAGACATATAATGTATTATTTTTCTTGATATTAAGGATTTAAAATCCTTAATATATTATTACTAGCTCACGGTTTTAAGCTCTTTTTTTCATCCTTCTTCCAAAAATTCTTCTAAATTCATATAGTGTACTATTTTATCATAGTATCACTAATATGTATTAACATTAACTATATAAATTTTGGGCATCACCTATTTATTCCATATAGGCCACGGTTCTTAGGCAAAAATTGCCCAATTAATTTTCTAAAATTCTAATTAATTTATACAAGGCCCCAACATTAATTTATAGCATTCTTATAACCTATAGTCCATCATATGAAATTTCTATACTAAGGTATTATTGTTCAAAGGTCACGGTTCCTTCCAATTTTTATACCAAACATTTTGTAAATTTCCAATTAAATTACACTATACTTATACTCTATAGTATATTAGCATTTCATTATAACATTAACTAAAAACAACATAATCATGCTTAAAATCCACCATGAAGCTCACGGTTTCTATAGAATAAAATGTGCATTTTATCTTCAAAAATTCTAGTTAATTCATATAATGCATAATCAATACTCTAGATCATCATTATGCTATTACATTTCTCAAACAAAAATTGTTCACTAACTTAGAATTTTTCTCATTATTTTCGGTAATATTGAATCAATTAGCATATGATTTTTAAAAATTCTCATATAATCACTATGTACTCCTTTGCTAATATATATCATGATTCCAACATTAAAACAAGTCTTACAATTTTCGATCATCATAAGATAATTAATATAACATGCTTAGCTTTATTTAAATCATCAATATATGTCTATTTCATCATACTTAACATAATTTGTAAACAACTAACATGCTAACATAATTTCTCCTCAAAACACATGCTTGAAAAATAAAAATCGAACCATTGGATAATTAAAATTTTCATGTACAATCGAAGCTCGTTCGATTTCTAACCTCTTTAACGGTTTGGATTTAATGTAGGATGATTAAGTATCAAGCTTTGGCTAATTGAAAGAGGTGAAGAACTCTAGGTTTCTCCAAGAAAGCTCACGGTTCTTTCACTGGAATATGAGAGAGGAATGTGTTTTGATGTATTAAGTATGATACACTTAAGTAATTGAAATAAAATACCTCACTCTCTCACTCTCTCTCTCATCCTTCACTCACAAATGTAAGACACAATTTGAGAGCCCTTTTCAATAAAGCTTGGTGAGTCATAGAGTATTACATCATCCATACTAACTATGTATAAAGTTTCATTGGATAAAACAATTTAATTCTTTGTCTTGGCTGAAGAAATGCATCGCCTATATCACACACACAAGCATTACACAAGAATCAAGTGGTGACTCACTATTTCATATGTCATGGTATTAACTTTGCTCTTACATTTTGAAAGAAACAAAGAAATATCCTTGCCTTTTTGGAGAGCAAAAGCCATCGGTCATCCTCATTGTGTAAGGAGAAGGAAATTTTATTCTTGTTTAATACCATGTATTTAATTCTACACTCTATCCTAAATAAAATTTACATCATCAAAGTATTATTCTTAGTCAAAGAAATCGGCACTCACACAATTTTGATCCCACTTGTTCATTACTTGGTTATTGTGTACATTAGATACCACTTGCATGAATTAATTCATCTCATAACATTACAAAAGAAAACTTACGTGAATTATGGTGTACAAACCATAAGTCACGCCTCTTTCACTTCACAAGTGATTCTTATTTTATTTTCATACCATTTATAGATATATATCATAATATATGTTTTAGATGATAAATTATATCATAGGAAAAATTATTAGTATCATTTCATGCAAGAAAACCCTAATTTTCGAATTAGGGTTTTCGAAAATTAGTGCATTGTCCAATAATTAATCCTTAATATTCTAGCATTGTTTTAATGCTAAATAATACTCTAATTACATAAAATAATCATAGGAATTTAAATACTATAATTCCTTGATCATTAAACTCATTTCTCTATTCATCTCTAAACATTAACGTTTGAAACGTCTCAAAACGTTAATTATCGACTCATCTCAAAATGGTCGTAATAAAGTCGTAGTTACTTTATTAATTTATTCCATTTAATATGGAATTTAATTCTAAGCTTCGTTGCTTAGAAAATTTCTCAAAATTTTAACTATCGATACTCAATCGACGTTAAAATTTTACTGCCGAAACACTTTATAAACTTCTATTCCTTAATTCACAATTCTTTGTGAATATAAAATAGGAATTTGTTCTGTCGTAATTATTCGAAATCATAATTCGATAATTTACTAATTCTATTATTTCGGCGAAATCCTAATTTACGAATTTAAAAATCGTAATTAGGCATTTAATTCTTCGGGATATTACATTCTACCCCCCTTAAAAGAAATTTCGTCCCGAAATTTGCATACCTTAGAAAAATCCGGGGTATCGTTCTTTCATAGCTTCCTCAAGTTCCCACGTGGCCTCTTCTTGTCCATGATGTCTCCCAACACTTTGACTAGCGGAATGGACTTGTTTCGAATTCTTGAACTTTACGGTCTAGAATCGCCGTAGGTTCTTCTTCATAGCTCATATCCGGATTGAGGATCACGTCGTCTTGATGGATCACGTGTTTTGGATCGTGCACGTACTTTCTTAATTGTGACACGTGAAACACGTTGTGTACATTCCCGGACTTGGCGGAAGAGCCAACCTATAAAGCTCTTGGGCCTATCCTTTCTAGATTTCATAAGGTCCTATAAAACGGGTCTTAGTTTTCCTTTACTCCAAACCTTATAATCCCTTTGATGGAGAGACTTTGAGAAAGACTTTATCTCCGCTCTCAAAATATAGCTCGGATCTACGCGTATCGCATTTCGACTTCCTTCATCTTGAGCTTCTTTTATTCTTCGCCTAATTTGTCCGACGATTTCAATCATTTCACTTATTGCTTCAGCCCTACGATTCTTCTTTCACCCACTTCATCCCAATAAAGCGGTGATCTACATTTCTTTCCATACAAGGCTTCAGATGGGGCCATATTAATCGTCGCTTGGTAACTATTATTGTAGGCAAATTCAATAAGGGTAAAACATCTTCCCACTTTGCACCTCGATCCAACACTACCGTTCTTAGCATATCTTCTAGTGTCCAATCGTCCTTTTCGATTGACCATCACCGTGGGTGAAATGTCTTTGAAATTCAACCGTGCCTAATTCTTTTTGCAAGCTAACCCGAATCTTGAAGTGAACTTGGAGTCTCTATCAGACGTGATAGATTTTGGCACTCCATGAAGTCGTATAATTTCTTCTACATACAACTGGGCTAACCTATCAGATCCATGAGTGATCTGAATTGGCGTAAAATGCGCACATTTTGTGAGCCTATCAATAACTACCGGATGGCAAGTGTTTCTTTTTGATTTTGGTAGACCCGTGAACGAAGTCCATCGCTATCTCATCCCACTTCCATTCGGGTATCCCCAAAGGTTGTAACTTTCCGTAGGGCGTTGGTGCAATGCTTTCACTGTTGGCAAACAAGACAACGCCTACAAAAGAGGCTACGTCTCGTTTCATACCTTCCCACCGTAACCTTTTCTTAAATCTTGATACATTTTCGTCTTTTGTGTGGGTCAGTATAAGGTGTGTCATGAGCTTCACTCATGATTTCATTTCGAAGATCGTTGTTGTCTGGAACACATAATCTTCCTTCAAATAATAAAGCATTGTCTGGTGCTTCTTGAAAATTTCTTAGTCCTTCCGTCCTTACTTTGGCTCTTGCTCTTTCTAACTTTTCCTCCATCCTTTGTCCTTCTATGATTCTTTTTCTTAAGTCAGACGTCAAGGTGAGTGTAGCAATACAGCTCATGATCGTCTCTGGACTTTCAACCATTTCTATCTTCATTTTCTCAAACTCTTCAACGAGTTTCTTTTCCTTTGTAAGGAGACATCCCAATTTAGTTTGATTTTTACGACTTAGGGCATCAGCTACTACATTCGCTTTACCCGGGTGATAGTTAATACCACAGTCGTAATCCTTCACCAGTTCGAGCCATCTTCTCTGCCTCATGTTTAGATCTCTCTGCTCGAAAAAGTACTTCAAACTCTTATGGTCTGTAAAGATCTCACATCTCACTCCATAAAGATGGTGTCTCCAAATTTTCAGCGCATGAACCACCGCAGCCTAGTTCGTGTCATGAGTTGGGTAGTTCGGTTCATGTGGTGCGAGTTGTCGGAGGCATAAGCTATCACTTTTCCTTCTTCGCATCAAGACACAACCCATCCGCTCTTAGAAGCATCAAGATAAAATACATATTCTTTATCTCGCTTCGAACTGCTAGACTTGGAGCACTTGTCGCTTTTTCCTTAAGCTTCAAAATTACCACATTCTTGATCCATTTGAACTTGATTTCCTTGAGTAGTGGGTTATTGGCCTTGCAATTTTGGAGAATCCTCGATAAATCTCCTATAATAACCAGCTAGTCGAAACTTCGATCTCGCTAAGGTCCTGGCGATTTCCATTCTGTCTGACTTCTACTTTGGTGGATCTACTTTAATTCCTTCACAGACACAATGTGTCCAAGGAACATTACTTCCTTCAGCCAAAACTCGCATTTGCTAAACTTAGCAAAAAGTTGTTCATCTCTCAAGGATTTCAATACCGTTCTTAGGTGATTCTTATGGTCTTCTTCATTCTTTGAATAGATGAGAATATCATCTATAAAGACCAAAACGAATTTATCTAAGTATGGATGAAACACTCTGTTCATAAGATCCATAAATACGGCTGGTGCATTTGTCAATCCGAACGGCACAACTATGAATTCATAGTGGCCATATCTCGTCCGGAATGCTGTCTTGGATACGTCTTCCGGCCGTACCTTGAGTTGGTGATAACCTGACTTGAGGTCAATCTTCGAGAATACACTCGCTCCTCGTAATTGATCAAACAGGTCATCTATCCTTGGCAAAGGATATTTATTCTTCAGCGTCATCTTATTCAGTTCTCGATAATCTATACACATTCTCAAGGAACCGTCTTTCTTTTTGACAAATAGAACAGGCGCTGCCCAAGGCGAAACGCTAGGTCTGATAAAACCTAGGTCCAAAAGCTCTTGGATTTGGATTTTCAATTCTTCTAGTTCTTTCGGAGCCATTCTATAAGGGGCCTTCGACACTGGAGCCGATCCGGGTTCCAAGTCGATGGTGAATTCCAATTGTCTATCAGGAGGTAATCCTGGTAGATTTTCAGGAAAAACATCTGGGAATTCGCAAACAATTTCTACATCTTCAGCCTTCATTTCCGTTTTATCTTCCCCGTTCATGTAAACAAGATACGCGTGGCATCCTTTCCTGGTTATCATCCCTCTTGCCTTTAGTGCTGATATAATTGGGACTTTCTTCCCCATGCTGATTCCGTGGAAATGCGTAGTTACTTGTCCAGGAAAATGAAATGAAATTTTCCTCTCTTTGCAAAGAATCGTGGAATGGTTTGTAGCTAACCAATCCATTCCTAAAATTATATCTACGTCACCCATGGGTATTATGTTCAAATTGTTCGCCAGAACCTTAAGTGATCCTAAGTTCAACTCTAGGTTCGAGCAAAAATATGTAACAGTCATAATCCCACCTATAGGTGAAGAGATTCTCATGTCCTGTTTGGCCTTCTAAGATCTAAGTTCAAACATATCAACACATGTTCTTGATATAAAGGAATGTGAAGCACCCGTATCGAACAACAATATAACAGGCGTGTTGAGAAGAATTCCCATACCTGCCAGGTTTCCCTGGTTCTGTTCGTTCTGCCTCCTATGTAGAGCATACGCTCTAGCCTGGGCTGGCTGAGGCTGACGGGGCGCTTGTCCTCGCTGATTCTTTGTTGTTGCGGTGTTGTTGTTGCCGTTCTTCGCCGCCGACGCCGCCATTGTGGTTGCCGCCTCTGTTGCTGGGGTTGCTGTACTTGTTGCTGAGGTTGGGGCAGGAACTGAATAGCCCTGAGTGGCTGGGCATTGCCGGGCTGATTCGGCCTTACCATTGTTTCCGGGCGTGTCCCAGGGCAATTGTTAGCGTAATGTCCTTTCACACCGCACTTAAAACAGTTCCCGCTGCCCGCCATGCACATTCCCTTGTGCATTTTCTGGCACTTTGGACAAGGTAGAGCCCTAACCTGCTCTTGTGGACCTCTCACGGAGGGGAAAAGACTGGCCTCTTCCATCCCTGTCCTGGAGGCGCCACATTCCCTTGCCATTGCCGTTTGTTCACATTATCAAGATTTCCTGTTATTGCTACCAAAGTTTGGTTCCCACTTCCTTTTACCTCTATCTCTCAGATTCGGGTCCGAGCCGATGTCGACTTATCATCCGCATCACGCTCTATATCTAAGGCTCGCCCAAGAGCCCCAGATAGTCAAGTCTCCATGGTGGCAGAGACATCCCGATCTCGGCCTTAGACCCGACCTAAACTTCTCGACATCTTCGGTCGTGTTCACCGATCGGTGCATACTCGACATGTCGCAAAAGATGCGATCATAGTCGATTCGACATCTTCTCTTGCTTTAAAACGAAGAATTCGCTCTTTCCTTTTCTATAATTTTTGAATGTATTTTTCATACATCTCCTCTCAAGTCTTCCCAAGTAAATTCGCCCATTTGCTCGGTGTAAAATCTTTCTTCCGCTTCCCACCGAAGTCGGCAGTCCAAAAGTCGAAAGGTAATGCACGACAGTCGCTCCCGCGGTGCATCGTAGAAAGTCAAAAATTCGTTCCATTGCCCTTATCCATTGTTCTGCCTCATCCGGATTTCCTTTCCCATTAAAGACAGGAGGGTTCTGCCTTAGAAAGAGTTCCTCTATCCTACGATCAGGTGGGGGTGGGGGTGGTTGAGGTATAATTTCTGGTTCTTGAACTGGGATTCTACCTCTTCCCCTTCCTCTTCCTCTTCCTCTTCCTCTACCTCTAATCCCTTGTTCTGGATCTCTTCTAGGAGGCATTCTGTTATATAAGACATTCAATTAAAACCCATTATTTTCACAATTTAAACATACATAATATCATCATACAATCTTATTGTAAAACAGTTTTAATAAAAACATTTCATCTTTGTCATACACCTTTTTGCCGCAAAAGCCCATTCAGGGTCATATATATACATCAGAAAACTTTTGCCATAAGAAAGGCCGCTACGCATAAGCAGTTTATCAAAAGGAAGTTACATACATACAAACTTACATGTCATTACAAAACACTAAGTTTTCACTTCCACTATAAACATAAGCAACCACACTATATACATACTACATCATACACGTCCTCAAAAATCTACGTCTCCGCTCTTCGTCTGAACTCTCTCACTCTTCCTCATCCTCATCAGATCTTCTTCCTCATCGAGTCGCCCTCCGCACGAACCTGGATGGTCTGCTCCATCCTCTCCGATCGCATGGATGTCGCGATCGGGCCGTAATCCTCGCGCCCGGATCAGAACTAACACGTACGGACTGTAGGCATCCCGAGTGTCCGACACTCTCATCCTCGCTGTACGGCGATAGGGTTCTACTGGAGATGGTGGAGCTGCCATCGGCGGTAGGGGCTCTGCTGGAGGTGGTGGAGCTGCCATCGGCGGTAGGGGCGGGAGTGGTGGACGTAGAGGATGTCCAAAGACAACGGTGGAAAACAGCGCCCGAGTGCAATCGGTCGCGGCGCCCTATCCACTTGGGCAAGTCGCCTCATCAAAAGATACCGAGGCACCACAGATTAACTCAGATGCGCCCGGAACCTCCGTAAAGCCACTCCGCGTGTCGTCACGCCATGTATACTCCTGAGGGAGGTAAGGTCCTCTCGGGCGGCTCCGTAGATGCGAAGACATAACTAAGATGGGCGATGAATCGCGGTAGGTCCGCGATCAAGTCATAGTCTCCGCCCACTCGGTAGATGTAATCACCGGACACTTCCCGGCCATAATCTTCCCAGTCGTACGGAAGTCGGGTCAAGAGGCGCTTGACGCCATCGAAATCCGTCACACCATATACTCGTGCATCCCTCCAATGTCTGAGGTATTGCATCAAGAACTCTCCCAAGTCATCGCCGTAACACATCCAATACTCCCGATAAGCACGAACTACTTCCTCGGGCGTAGCGTGTGGTCCTAGCCTCCTCCTAGCAGTATACCGCATCTCCTCCATCTGCCACAGAAAAAACTAGCGTAAGTCAAACTAAATATTATCCGATAAACAGATAAGATACACTTAAACGCATCTGTTAAGCAGCTAGGATAAACCGGACAATCTATAAGGCAGATAACAATTCAAACACATCTGATAAACAGATAAATGTTATAAGGAAATGTTTTCATGTACATTATACGTCGTAACTCTCTTATTCTACTAGGAAACATATTATCTAGCAGCGTTCTAAAGTCTATGTTATACTATAAGGTCTTTGTACTAAGTAAAACTCGAACTAAAATTCTATAGACTCTCATGAATTCTGGAGATAGAAACAGGGGTTCAGTCCTTCATAAAAAATTAATTTCAGTGTGTTACGAGTACGCAGGCGAAAACCGTGCGTAATTCGGAGTTCAGACGAAAGAGAACGAACTAAAACAAAATCACTGCGCAATGCAGAAAAATTTCGCGCGCTCGCGCCAAGATTGTTGGCGATGCCGACACCGAGGTCGTGCATGCCATTGCCGATACCGAGGTAGTACAAGCTACCACGGTCGATATATTGAAGTCGATGTTATGGACTTCCGAAGTTAAAGTCGACGATCGCACATGCCGAAGTGGAAGTCAAAGTCGCACATGCCGAGGTCGAAGTCGAGGTCGAACATGCCGAGGTCGAAGTCGAGGTCGAACATGCCGAGGTCAAAGTCGAGGTCGAACATGCCGAGGTCAAAGTCGAGGTCGCACTTGCCGATGTCGAGGTCGAGTTGCACATGCTGAAGTCGAAGACGAGTCGCACATGCCGAAGTCGTAGACGAGTCGCACATGCCGAAGTCGTAGTGATGGCATCGACGTCGTTCGTTTCAAACGTTGAGGTCCTAATCGTCTTTCGCATTCGTCTTTTGCCTTCGAAGCTCGAGGCTATCGTTACTTTCGTTGTTCACGTCCTTCTTTTTGTTCTTGTACGGGAAAGAAGTTCGTACTTCTATGTTCTTTTGCAATATGTGATCATGCTTCTTATGTAGTCTATGTTCTTCTTGTGATGACATATCATTCGTCATAATCAATCTTGAAAATTGAAACTAAAGTTTCAAAGAATGAGAACACAGTTCATTCATACATGCATATTTCTTTGAATTCCAAAGAATCTATTATTTCAACATTGGCCATTTACGTTCGTTTCAAGCGTATTTATTCATTATACGAAATCTTGAAATTTGAACAAATTGGATTATGAAAACTTGAAAGTTTTATCCAATTTCATAATATAACTTATTAAAGCATGTATTAATTGAATTTCAAATTCAACATTTCATTTGTGGCACATAATGCTCATTATCGATCATAGGTATTCATTTCAAACATGATCACTTTGCATGAACTTCGTTTCATTTCCAACATTAATCATACAGTCTTACCAATCATTGGATGACTTTTATTGATTTCAATGAAAATAAGTTTTGACAATTTCTTTCTCGTAACTTATTTTTCAATCGAACATCATAACATTTCTTTTCTTTTTCTTTCAAAAATGATTCCAATCTGGTTCATCATTAAACTTTTGATTTCAAGAATTTGAGAAGGAAATCATTTACCTCGTCCGGTTGAGCTGGATGTGATGGAGAGTTGAGTATAGTCAGCTGATTTCTAGAAGTCTAGTGACTCAATCTAGACTCAACTTGAAAGAAGGTTTTGGATCAAAGAGCGAACTGCTCGATACCACTGTAATGACCCATAATCCTAAAGACGGATTAAAGAGTACTAATACTAGGAGCGAGAATTGGGTTCATGAAAGCTATTTCAAAGACATAAAACCCTCACAATAAGACAATTCAACCATAATATACATTAATAACACAATGTACAAGGAAAGCTAAAGCCATCGGATCCAAAAGAATACCAACGATCTCAAGGACTTAAACTATTAACATTCAGACATAAGCATAATATTCAAAAGCAGCTATTGTTCAAACACAGCGGAAGGCATGTGAATACACGTATGACGACGTGTACCCAAGGTTTCTAACTTAACATTCAAAAAGCGTACAGACTTCTCAACACCCTCCATCATCATCATCAACAGCTCAACCTGCACATTTAAAAACAAACATGCAGGGTTGAGTACAAGAATGCACTCAGTGGACTCATGCCAAAACATTTTATCGTATTTAAATTACACTATCACATCATGGTAAGACATAAGGGTTTTACTTGAAATGCCTTATGCTTACTAAATCATTTTCATCAGTTCATAAACATCATCGCTTGGCCAAGCATTTTACTTGCATGTATGATCCATATCCTTATCCTTTTATCATATCTTTATAATTTAGCGTCGTAGAAGGAGGCCTCCCTCACGTCAGCATGCGACCGCCGCGTGCATTGTCCTTACAGCTCCCACAGTCACTATTTTCTTGTGTACACGTTAACCCTAGCCAGGTATAAGCCTTCCGGCATAGGATCCGAATTCGATTCCATTCATAAGTTGGGAATGACCCAACAACATTCATTCATTCATGGATAGGATACATACATAAAACATAAATATTTTTGGCAGGTAATTTCATCAACATTTTATCATCATTCTTTGATATAAGCATCGTAAATAAAATCATTTGTTCAGCATTTTATCATTTAAGAGTATAGTAAAGCCCACCTGGACTCCTTGATCGTCAAATTTTCGATTCTTCTTCTGCGTCAAGTCGTCGCGTCAGCTTCTACACCTTTACGTAAAAACGATACGTTGGTCACGTTTTTCGAGATTTTCAAAGTTTAGAATAAACTTTGATAACTTATTCTAATATAATTTGAATTCCTTAACGAATTCAATACGCCGTTCAATCGCGTATTTTGAACTAACAGTTCTCGTACTTCGAGATATGTTCAACTATTTTATTTTAACCTTTTAAGTTAAACGTTTAGCGTATTTACACGTTTTTCGATGCAAGGATTTCAATTATGAAATCTTTTCTCACTAATGAGATTTCCTTATATAAATAATACGTTTTACACGTATTAGCGTATTTTTCGAACGTATTTCATACGTTGATTTCAAAAGTCAACATTTTGACTTTTCTTTATTAAATTCATTAATAATTCATTTTTTTTAATATCTAAATCAATATAAATCGATTTTCAATCGATTTCTTTCATAAAGTCCTAATTCTCGATTTTTCACGCAAATCGATAAACTTCATTAATATTTTCCTTAAATATTAATTAACTTATTCTTTAAACATTATTTTCATTTCTAACATTATTTAATATAACGTTTCATTATAAACATAGTATTCTATGTTTATAAAATTTCATAAATTCTTAATATGTCTAAATTAATTTTAGACATATAATGTATTATTTTTCTTGATATTAAGGATTTAAAATCCTTAATATATTATTACTAGCTCACGGTTTTAAGCTCTTTTTTCATCCTTCTTCCAAAAATTCTTCTAAATTCATATAGTGTACTATTTTATCATAGTATCACTAATATGTATTAACATTAACTATATAAATTTTGGGCATCACCTATTTATTCCATATAGGCCACGGTTCTTAGGCAAAAATTGCCCAATTAATTTTCTAAAATTCTAATTAATTTATACAAGGCCCCAACATTAATTTATAGCATTCTTATAACCTATAGTCCATCATATGAAATTTCTATACTAAGGTATTATTGTTCAAAGGTCACGGTTCCTTCCAATTTTATACCAAACATTTTGTAAATTTCAATTAAATTACACTATACTTATACTCTATAGTATATTAGCATTTCATTATAACATTAACTAAAAACAACATAATCATGCTTAAAATCCACCATGAAGCTCACGGTTTCTATAGAATAAAATGTGCATTTTATCTTCAAAAATTCTAGTTAATTCATATAATGCATAATCAATACTCTAGATCATCATTATGCTATTACATTTCTCAAACAAAAATTGTTCACTAACTTAGAATTTTTCTCATTATTTTCGGTAATATTGAATCAATTAGCATATGATTTTTAAAAATTCTCATATAATCACTATGTACTCCTTTGCTAATATATATCATGATTCCAACATTAAAACAAGTCTTACAATTTTCGATCATCATAAGATAATTAATATAACATGCTTAGCTTTATTTAAATCATCAATATATGTCTATTTCATCATACTTAACATAATTTGTAAACAACTAACATGCTAACATAATTTCTCCTCAAAACACATGCTTGAAAAATAAAAATCGAACCATTGGATAATTAAAATTTTAATGTACAATCGAAGCTCGTTCGATTTCTAACCTCTTTAACGGTTTGGATTTAATGTAGGATGATTAAGTATCAAGCTTTGGCTAATTGAAAGAGGTGAAGAACTCTAGGTTTCTCCAAGAAAGCTCACGGTTCTTTCACTGGAATATGAGAGAGGAATGTGTTTTGATGTATTAAGTATGATACACTTAAGTAATTGAAATAAAATACCTCACTTCTCTCACTCTCTCTCTCGGTCCTTCACTCACAAATGTAAGACACAATTTGAGAGCCCTTTTCAATAAAGCTTGGTGAGTCATAGAGTATTACATCATCCATACTAACTATGTATAAAGTTTCATTGGATAAAACAATTTAATTCTTTGTCTTGGCTGAAGAAATGCATCGCCTATATCACACACACAAGCATTACACAAGAATCAAGTGGTGACTCACTATTTCATATGTCATGGTATTAACTTTGCTCTTACATTTTGAAAGAAACAAAGAAATATCCTTGCCTTTTTGGAGAGCAAAAGCCATCGGTCATCCTCATTGTGTAAGGAGAAGGAAATTTTATTCTTGTTTAATACCATGTTTTTAATTCTACACTCTATCCTAAATAAAATTTACATCATCAAAGTATTATTCTTAGTCAAAGAAATCGGCACTCACACAATTTTGATCCCACTTGTTCATTACTTGGTTATTGTGTACATTAGATACCACTTGCATGAATTAATTCATCTCATAACATTACAAAAGAAAACTTACGTGAATTATGGTGTACAAACCATAAGTCACGCCTCTTTCACTTCACAAGTGATTCTTATTTTATTTTCATACCATTTATAGATATATATCATAATATATGTTTTAGATGATAAATTATATCATAGGAAAAATTATTAGTATCATTTCATGCAAGAAAACCCTAATTTTCGAATTAGGGTTTTCGAAAATTAGTGCATTGTCCAATAATTAATCCTTAATATTCTAGCATTGTTTTAATGCTAAATAATACTCTAATTACATAAAATAATCATAGGAATTTAAATACTATAATTCCTTGATCATTAAACTCATTTCTCTATTCATCTCTAAACATTAAAGTTTGAAACGTCTCAAAACGTTAATTATCGACTCATCTCAAAATGGTCATAATAAAGTCGTAGTTACTTTATTAATTTATTCCATTTAATATGGAATTTAATTCTAAGCTTCGTTGCTTAGAAAATTTCTCAAAATTTTAACTATCGATACTCAATCGACGTTAAAATTTTACTGCCGAAACACTTTATAAACTTCTATTCCTTAATTCACAATTCTTTGTGAATATAAAATAGGAATTTGTTCGTCGTAATTATTCAAATCATAATTCGATAATTTACTAATTCTATTATTTAATGAAATCTAATTTACTTAATTTAAAAATCGTAATTAGGCATTTAATTCTTCGGGATATTACATGAAATGAACGTGAATGGCCAAAATTGGAATGATAAATTCTTCGGAATTCAAAGAAATGTGCATGTATAAATGTGCTATGTTTTCATTATTTCAAACTTTAGTTTCAAATCTCAAGATTTATTATGACAAATGATATGTCATCTCAAGAAAAACATAGACGATATAAGAAGCATGATCACGTATTGCAAAAGAACATAGAAGTACGAACTTCCTTCCTTTACGAGAACAAAAGAATAACATGAAAACGAAAAGAAAGTTAGATTCGACTCGACTTCGACCTCGGCATATGCGACCGTCGACTTTGACTTCGGTAATTTTATAACATCGACTTTGACATGTTGACCTTGGTAGTTTATACTACATCAGCATCGGCATCGGCAACGGCATGCACGACCTCGGTGTCGGCATCGCCTACGATCTCGGCGCGAGCGCGCGAATCTTCCTGCACTGCGCAGTGATTTTGTCTTGACCCGTTCTCCTTCGTGTGAACTCCGATTTATGTAAGGTTTTCGCCTACGTGCCCCTAATGCACTGTACTTTATTTCTTATGAAGGACCAAATCCCTGATTCCTATTCCAGAATTTACAAGGATCAGTTGAAGTTAGTTCTATGATTTATATAGAATATGAACTTTACAGTACTATAAGAATCTTAGAAAGTTACTAAGAAAGTAAGATTTCCAGTAATACAAGTAGTGCCATGACGTACATGAGAACCTTTGTTGATGACCTATTAAGAGTATACAAGGTTTCAAATTCTATTCATTATCCAATTTTTGTCATTGAGTTTAACTCTATGACCTAGATCAAATTGAGAAATCACTTGAGTTTCTCACTTTTTCTGAAGAAAATTTTCGACCCGAAAATTTATAAAGAATTCTCTGAAACCAAGCCTTGTGTGACGGGTCTGGCCAGCCCATATGACCAAAGAAATCTCAGTAGTCGTCATTCTGGTCTTCGGACCCTAGATCCCAATTATTCAGTCCAAAGGATATTGCTTCAATCATAAAAGATGTTATTCTGATTTGTGAGGCGATTACTAGTGTAAGTAGTCGTGATAAATTCTCCTTGATTCTTGAAACCATCAAGTATGGTGAATGTTGACTTACCTTGTCACCTAAGTGCGAATTAGTAAAGCGATAAACATCAGGTATGATATAGGTTAACATATTTCAGTCACCTAAAAGTTTCAGATCAGTAAAGTGATAGACATCAAGAAATTGTGATGTAAAGAAAATCTCGATGAGACGAGATATTTCCCCTATGATACACATGGATGTGATGACCCTTGATGGGCTTTACAAAGATTGATAATAGTGAAGTTATACCTTCATATGACTGTAATGATAATAAAGTTATGAATGAGATACTCTTTAGTATTGAATGCAAGAGTAAAAGCAGAGAAAAATATATGATATCCATGGGATATAAATTCCCCTTATTATGTCATAACGAGAGAGAGATTAAAACTTATCTTTAAGATAGTTGTTTGTCCCTAAACCCTCATTAGTAGGTTGGACATGTTTAAACGAATAAAGATGCATGCAAGATATTCTTTTCAAAGAATATATATATAAATGAATGATAGCATCTCAGAAAATAAATCTCTCGCCTTATACCTCAATCAATGAGATTATGCTTGAGCATAATCGATTCCAAGTAATTGAGACTTGGCTAAACAAACGATAATGAGATTGAAGAATCATAATCCTTGAGATTGTGTGAACGACTAGGATAGCCCTAGTATGTAAATCAAGTAGGAGAAAATATCTCCAAAGCCAAGTCATGGTAATAAGATGCTTGGAAATTAAGTTATGGTGTACGAATGTACTACCTTACCGAGCCATATGACAATAACGACGGTTCTAATCCTAAATGTGAGAATCAAGTATAACGAAGTAATATTACTTTCGGATACCATGTTTAAGAAAAGGAAATATTTCAAGAGAATAAATGAAACGATTCACATGGAAGGATCTTAAAATGAATCTAATTGGGAAGATTATCCCCCATACTTTTGTGACGATCAATAAAATGAGATATTAAGTATCTCTGACATTGAAATGAAATAATCATTGAATGTCGAGAAATGGTGACGTCAAAGCAAAAGTGTGATATGTCCTCGATGGACCAAGGATTTTATCTATCACGAAATTTCATGATGGATCGATAAAGAATGTTAACAAATGATGTATATCCTAAAAGGATATTACAAATGAAGGCACTAAATGCCGGAATAAGGATTTCTCTGGAAAAGAGTTTAAAGTAAGAATATATGAGAGATATATTCCTAAGATCGATAAAGTGAAAAAGAGAATTGAATCATTCATACTGGATTAGGAATGAATGATAGTGATAGAGACATGACGATCTCTACGATAAGATTTAATTATCGAAATATCAATATCAAAGGATAGGTTGATGTAGACCTAACCACGAATGTTATTGGTAAAAGCATAACAGATGATCGATTCGAGAAGTATAGGGTGAATGAGGCAATGAAGGCCATAGAGGAACATAATGTCTAGTGGAAAGAACGATGACATATGAAATAGATGTTTACTTGAATGAGCGGAACACCGTAGACCAAAGCCTATACTTCATCGAAACCGATCGAACAAAACCAAGAAGGCCTTATAGGTATGAGAAAGATTTCTGGAATACCTATAACATTTTCTTTACCTATAATAGTTTGTTCGATATAGGTGCTTCATGTTCTAACATCGCACAAGTATGTGCAGACACGATAGAACCCAATTCGGGATAAACGAATCAAGAAATGAAGATCTCTTCACCTATTTGAGAAATATGGCCGTCGCAGGTGTTGCTCAAACTTAGAATTGAACCTAGGATCGCCTAAGGTTTTATCCAATGATTTGGATCATTATATCTATGTGGAACCCATATATGATTCTAGAGACAAGAAGTTTTGGAAATGGCTGTCATTCACGTGATTAGTGACCTGGGCCTAGTCTCTTTGTTTGAGGTTTTACGTAACAAGATATTAGTACCACTATTTGCTTATGCGAATAAATTTAGAGCGATATACGACTGAAGGTGTAAAACGTAAAATGAGTGATAAAATAAGTGTCATGAGTCGTGTCGTGAGTTGTATACAAGTTATATATGTCTTAAAGTGTTTAAATCTTTAAGAGATCTTCTTTAAAATTCCCTCTATTTCTTTAAATTAAGTCTGACTTATCTAGAAATATTTGTTTACAGATGGCAGGAAAAGGGAGTGTCTGAGTAAGAAGATAACCACAAGGCTACAAGCTTAGAACTCACACAGGCATATCGGCTCTTTTACTATAATCAGGCATGAATTTAGGGCAGTTTTGGAGGAATTTACGCACCGTTGGAAGGATGCTCGTAACTATGGAGTTACGGATGAGGATGGTATCCAGAGGCTTATTCGTCGTTTGCCAACGGAATGGCAGAAGTTTGCAAAAGAAGTATCAAGAGAATATCTTCTGCATGTAGAAAACTCCAAGACTTGGGCAGACCTACCAGGATTTGTCGACCGACTCAAGCATACATATTATGCGTATGGAACTGCACCTACTAGCACTTGTCCTGGTCCTCGGCAAGTCACCCAGTATGGTACAAAGGAGTGGTTGTACCCTGATGTCCCAAACGCCGCCCCACGTCCTGTGCCGCAGATTATACCTGAAAGGGATGAGAATGGCAAGAGGACAGGATCTTACCGCCCTCGTGGACTAGGGGAACTACCTCTACCAACTCAACCATACTTTACGATAAAAGACACACATACGGTCTTTGAAGAAGAAAGCGGGAGCGACTTGACCCGGCTCTCAAGAGGAATAGATCATCGGTGGTATGAGGCGAGGCGTGCGGGAGAAAGGCAAGTTTCAAGTGAGAGTACGATTCGATGAAGGCCACTCGAGACATAGAGTCCTATGATCATATGAGACTTATATGTAGATAAGGGTTAATGTTGAAAATGGTGTGGCTAGAATATGTAAAATAAGCGTAGTGTGGAGTATGTTGTAAATATGTTAAAATGGTGTCAAAATTTTTGAGTGTAAAAAGAACTAGATGTCATGAAATTAGTCGGCTTGATAGACCGACCCTTGTAATTAATGTATGAAAAGTCCTCATTGAGGCATTTTGATATAATATATTTTATATATATAAACCTCGTAGAATGGTAACCAAAATACGAAAATGAATTGTTCCGAATAAGATATGATTACTATGAGAAAATAGTTAAACCATTCGGACTAACAAATGCACCAGCCCTGATCATGAACCTCAAAAATCGAGTGTTCCATACATACTTAGACAATTTTGTCTTAACTTTTATGAATAACGTTCCTATTCATTCGAAGAATGAGAAAGAACGTAAAGAACGTCGAAGGACTATCTTACGAATTTTAAGAGCCGGACAAATTTTGCGAAACGATATTGTGAATTTCGCTTAAAGAATATTCCTCGAGACACGGTGTCTTTAGAAGAAATCAATGTAGACCTGGCAAAGGATAAAGCAATTAAGAATGAAAGTCGTCAATGACCTAAAATGAGATATAACCATATTATCGAGCAGTGTCTCGGTTATCAATAAGTGAAGGTATTGTATCAATGGCCTTATAAGAGGTTATAATCTCTAGAGATACATGAATGAAAATGGAATGACATAGCAATGGATTTTATGACGGGTTTTGCCAAAGTCATAAAGAAGTAACACTGCTATATGGGTAGTAGTGAATTGACTCACCAAATATGTTCATCTCTGCCTTTTCAGATGACTCATAGATCTGATAAGTTAGCTTAGTCGTACATAAAGAAAATCGTATATTTACAGAGGATACTCAAAACCTATCGCTTCAGATAGAGACTCTAAGTTTACCCCTAGAATTTGAACTAACTCACCAAAAAGAGTTAGACACGAGATTGAACCTTAACATAAATGTCCACTCACAGATAGATGGACAGTTAAAAAGGACAATGTGGGCGTTTAAGCTTACGATAGAACATTAATGTTAAATCACGGTACAAGTGGGAACGTATTGTACCACTTGTTAAGTTTACGTACGACCATAGCTGTCAAGCAACGATCAATATAGCCTTATGAGGCATTATGTGGAAAGAAGTATCGACCACCACTTTATTGTAATAAAGTGGATGAGAGAAGGTATAAGGTCCTGACGTCGTAAATGAAACGATTAAGATATCTACCAAATGAGGCAAAGAATAAGAAAAGCTCAGGACAGACAAAAGTCTTACGCTGATACGCGTAAATCTGAACTGCATTTTAAAATGCGGAATGAAAGTTTCTTAAGATTTCTCCATCTAGGGAGATTATAAGATTCAGATACAAGGAATGTTTAGATCACGTTTTATAGGACCTTACGAGCTCCTAATAATGATAGGCCCAGTAGCCTATAGATTGGTACTTTCACCAAATTGGGGAGTGTACGAAATGTTATCCACGTGTCACAGTTAAGGAAATACGAAAATGACCCAAATCATGTGATCTACCATGATGACGTGATCTTTAACTCAGATGAGTTGTGATGAAAATCTACGAATTTGATCGTACGATTCAACGATTAAAGAATCAAGTTTGGGTCTTTAATGAAAGTCCAATGGGGAAACCATGGACAAAAGGAAATCACGTGGAAAATTGAAGATATTATGATGTTAAGATACCCCATACTTTTGAGGTATGCAAATTTCGAGACGAAATTTCTTTTAAGGGGGGTAGAATGTAATATCCCTAAGAATTAAATGCCTAATTACGATATTTAAATTCGTAAATTAAGGTTTCGCCGAAATAATTGAATTAGTAATTTATCGAATAATGATTTCGATTAATTACGAAGTAATGAATTCCTATTTTATATTCACTAAGGATTGTGAATTAAGGAACAAAATTTTATAAAGTGTTTCGGCAGGATTATTTTAACGTCGATTAAGTATCGATAGTTAAAATTTCATAAAATTTTCTAAGCAACGAAGCTTAGAATTAAATTCCATATTAAATGGAATAATTTAATAAAGTAATTATGACTTTATTACGACATTTTTGAGATAGGTCGATAATTAACGTTTTGAGACGTTTCAAATGTTAACGTTTATAGATGAATTGAAAAATGAGTTTAGTGATCAAGGAATTATAATATTTAAATTCCTATGATTCTTATATGTAATTAGAGTATTATTTAGCATTAAGATAATGCTAGAACATTAAGGATTAATTATTGAGCAAGTTTAAAATTTTTGAAAACCCTAATTCGAAAATTAGGGTTTTCTTGCATGAAATAATGCTAATAAATTTTCCTATGATATAATTTATCATCTAAAACATATATTATGATATATATCTATAAATAGAATTAAAATGAAATGTGTATCAATTATGCTATGAAATAGCCGTGCCTATTGTTGGTTGTAACAACATTTATGTAAGTTCTTGCTTTGCTTTGCATGTTGTGTATTAAATGGATCAAGTGGGATAAATTGTACACTCTAACCAAGTAAATTAAAAGATGAAATCAAGTGGTGTGTGAGGCATGTGAGAACCGTGTATTATGTTGAAAATTGAGGTTAGAAGTTCTAACACGACTCTTATGTGATGATGTGTGAATTGCATATGGGAATGTGTATTGACTAAATGTATGGTGCAAGACAAGGATTGAAAATTTGTTTCTCTTGAACACAATAGAGCCGACGGCTCTACATAAAAAAAAAAAAAGAGTATTTGAATTGTTCAAATCTTGTGTAAGAAGTAGTAACTATGATGACATATACATTAGTGAGTCATAGGATAATTCATGTATCTTCCTTGTGTGTTGTGTGAGAATGCCGGCCGCCAATACTACATGAAGCAAAGGAATCACTTTGTTTTGTTCAAAAAAATGGTGTAAGAGATATTTTACTTTCATGATGTATGCATGGTGAGTCATAAAGCATTGTTAGACTTCCTAATATTGTGAGTAAGAAAGAGAACCGAGAGAGAGACGTGTGATGTTGTAAAATTTTGTAAGTCTTAATTTCATATTATTTCATGTACTTAAACTTATTAACAAAGCAAATCAACTCATTTACTCCTCTCTCCCAAACAAAGAAACTACCAGAGAGCAAAAAGGATAGATATCGAGCCCTAATTTGTCTTCCAACCCCACGTATTTTCATGAACTCAAGATCCGTATTGACGCTGGTCCGACAGGACTTCGCCCGTCCTTAGCCTCGATCCTTCGCTGATCCGACGATAATTGTCGAGCTTATCTACCCCTGCACGCCATCCTGATCGGTAAGAAATGAGTCGATTTCGCTACCATGACAACCCATATAGCGGTGTTTCCTCCGCCGACCTTGGAAAACCTCACCACAAAATCCATACCGATATGATCCCATTTCACCGGGATTGGTAGCGTGTTGCAACAATAACTTTTCATCACGACAAGCCAAACAACATTCCACAAACGCTACACATCCTTTTTCATCCCTTCCCACCAAAAGTTCCTCTTAAGGTCTCAGACATTTTGGTGCTTCCTCGACGAGTCAGATAATGATTTCATGTACTTAAACTTATTAACAAAGCAAATCAACTCATTTACTCCTCTCCCAAACAAAGAAACTACCGAGAGCAAAAAGGAAAAGCTTGTGTGTTCTTAATTTTCAATCACCAAAACCTTGGTATTAAATCCTTGTGCGCTAAATCGACACCGTTAAAAGGTTAGAAATCGAGCGAGCTTCGATTATACATTAAGATTTTAAATTTTCGATGGTTTGATCTTATGTATAAGCATGTGTTCTTATGAAAATAATTATGCTAGCATATGATGTTGTTTACTAATAATGTATAACATGATGAAATAGAAGCATATTGATGATTTAAATTGAAGTCAAGCATGTTATGAATTTTTTGTTGATGATCGAAAATTCTAAGGATTATGTTGATAATGGACATATCATCACATATACCATATATCACGCACGATCACATATAATCATGCAATCATGTCAAGATATCATCGCATGCCTTTCACATAACATTATCATCACACATCACATAGATCATATATCATCAGCCTCATATCACATATAAGCATCAAACATAAACATCCTATTTGCAAAGCGTTAGTATCAAGAATATTCTGTCCATGAAGGACCACAAATACAAGATCAAGGTATATCGTTATGAGCAAAGTGCCATATGCCGTCGTCTATAGCGATCACATGACACTGCCATGACACACACCGACTACCTAGATCCCCGCCCTCCATATCCATCCACTATTCCCCGCCGTCTCAAATGGTTCCATTCGCCTCCTCATCCTCTCTTTCCTTCCTATCGTGGTTTCGGCCGCGCTCGTAAAAGCGATCCCGCATACAAGCCTCTGGTATGATCCCATCCAAGCTGTGGCTCGATCGCTCGAAAATGTGTGGTGCCAGCCCGAGTCCTGCCCGCGCCGCTCTTCCTCAATGTGCCCGATCTCACTGTAGCTATCGCTATCCGATTGGTCCTCCGATCACCGCCCTCCTCATTCTCATTAGTGATACATCGCTTGACGGACAATATCTCTCGCCCCGAAGTTCTCGCCAAAGTCGCTTTGAATCCTCCCAAGGTAAGGGATCATGGAGGTGTAGTGACCGTGTATCTCGCAGACCGGGCGATCGCATCGATGGTTGTTTAGAACATCATCCCTATCATCGATCCGAATACCCGTGGTCTCTCCACTGCCTCCATATTTGCAGAAAGTCCAAGGTGGTGCCGTGATAGGATCCTGCCCAACAACACATGTCTCGCTGCCGCCACGCACACCTGCCGGTAGCCTTTCGTCATCCGATAGTAGGCCTCAGATTCTCGACATCCCACCGCCTCTAACCTTCTCCATAACCCAACAAATCTTCCGTAAATACTCCCAATGGCTCATGAATATTCCGCACATCGAATTTACTTGACATGTTCATCGAAGATCTCAACCAACGCTGTTCCGCCATCAATATCCATAAACCTACATGTTAGTTCACCATAAAACAACAACAAATATTCACGCTTTACCATCCCAACATCCGGGTAATCATGTCTTATACATGTTCATTTCATCACATCTCCATATCAATATCGATATTATCACGAAGGCAAACACAGATTCACTTCAAGCACCGCTTATCAAAATAAACAAGATTTTCAATCAACAACATATTGCTATGTAAACACATAGACTTACATCAACCATGATCACATTAATCACATCATATCATATAAACGATTTTTCACATCACACCATGTGCCCTTTTTGTTCCATCAACAATCACTTCCACATCCACATCAATTCATCCACATCACGCTTATATCAGCAGAAACTCTACCATGCCAAAGCACATGGATCACATCAACTCACATAACCACATGCATCAAACACATACCTCATCCCTTTTAAAGGAGGCGGACTGACGAGCCGAGGTATGAACTTTAGAAGAATGTTCTAAACACTCACTTAAGAACGATATGATATAAAGCAAACGAATCGCTTTGATATCAAGTAATTATGAAAACTAGATAAGAATATTGCTCCGATACCAACTGCATCGATAATAAAGATAGATGTCGTAATAAGAATCGCCCGATACCAAGTCGGTATCGATAATATGCGTGCCAAGAACACGCCTCCGATACTGTCACATGCCCCAATCCCGAGGGAAGGCACGAGGCCGTGTTAGGCAAGAAGGAAGAAGGGGGGAATACATATAATATACATGATAAGAAGATGACCATGAATGATCTCCTCTATAACTAATCCCGAAGGGATGGTACAAACAATCCACCAATGTAATAATATCGATATCATAACTTCGTAAACATGATTCGGTTTATTATAAGTAATGCAAGAAGGCAAATAGCATTACATTAGTCAACCACATAGCATGCTCAGACGAGACTACAATGTAAAAATATAACAATTTATGTTATGTATTAGCTAAGGAGTTCATAGTGAATATTTGAGAAATTTTAAACATCATATGCTATATCTTTGTAAATGACCGAAAATGCATAAAATTTTAAGATTGATGTACAAATTATATTTAGGTGATATTATAGCATTTTAATGTTCTAGAGCCTTGATTATACCATGTGAATTTACTAAAAATTTTGGAAAATATGTGTATATATATTGAGAATGGCCGAGAGCCATAAGTATTGGTACATTGAGAAATAAGTTGTGATTATTGAATATTATGATGAATTAGTGATATATAATAATGTTGGGGCCTTGTGTAAATTAATTAGAATTTTAGAAAATTATTTGGACAAAATTTCATAAAAACCGTGACCTATGGAACAAAATAGGTGATGTCCAAATTTTTCTATAGTTAATGTTAATACATATTAGTGATACTATGATAAAATAGTACACTATATGAATTTAGAAGAATTTTTGAAAGATGATTGAAAATTGAAGCTTAAAACCGTAAGCTTTGATTAAGTATATTAAGGATTTTAATTCCTTAATATCAAGTAAAATAATATATTATATGTCTAGAAATTATTTTAGACATATTAAGAATTTATGAAATTTTTAAACATAGAATACTATGTTTATGGCGAAACGTTATATTAAATAACGTTAGAAATATAAAATAATGTTTAATGATAAGTTAATTAATATTTAAGAAAAATATTAATGGAGTTTATCGATTTACGTGAAAAATTGAGAATCGGGGCTTTATGAAAAGTTATGTTGAAATTAGATTTTTAAAAAAAATATAAATTATTGAAGAATTTATAAAGAAAAGTCAAAATTGTTGACTTTTGAGATTAACGTATGAAATACGTTCGATAAATATGCTAATACGTGTAAAACGTATTAATTATTTAAAGAAATCTCGTTGGTGAGAAAAGATTTCATAATTGAAATCTTTGTATCGAAAAATGTGAGAATACGTTAAACGTTTAACCTAAAAGGTTAAAATGAAATTGTTGAACATATCTCGTTTCTATCGAAGTACGAGAAATGTTTAGTTAAGATACGCGATTGAACGACGTATTAAATTCGTTAAGGAATTCGAATTATTATAGTATAAGTTATCAAAGTTTATTTAAACTTTGAAAATCTCGAAATATGTGACCAACGTACTAAATTAGTTTTTACGTAAAGGTGGGACGCGGACGTGATCGTTGGCGTAGAACGAAATCGAATTAAGAAAGTCTCCAATCCAGGTGGGCTTTTCTTTCTCCTCGAGGATAAAATGTTTATCAAATGTTTATTTTACAATGCTCTCTGTTGAGAAATGATGTTAAAATGATTACCTGCCCAAAGTGTTTATGATTTTATGTATAATCCTATCAATAGTGTTGGTTCGCTACCAACTGATGATGAATATTATGATGATGAGGAGAATGTTTATGAGGTGAATTGTATTATGAGGAGGATGGTATAAATGTTTATGAGGTGAATTGTATTATGAGGAGGATGGTATGAATGTTTATGAGGAGGATGGTATGAATGTTTATGAGGAGGATGGTATGATGTATTATGAGGAGGATGATGTGTTGATATGAATGTTGTTGGTTCGCTACCAACGTATGATTTTATAATGAGATTGATAGTTGTTGGCTCATCACCAACATATTATGATGTTATGATGATATTAAATGTCGTTGGTTCGCTACCAACGTATGTGAAATTATGATAATGTTATAAGGAAATGATACGAATCATACAGACAGAAAATATGTCTGGCCAGACAACTTTTTGAAAATGAGAAAATGTTTTAGTAAGCACGAGTATTTCCACTAAAACCTCGTGTGTTACTAATGGGGCAGAGTAATTTAATGAAAATGTTTTTGGCATAAGTCCACTGAGTGCATTCTTGTACTCAGCTCTGCATATTTGTTTTTAAATGTGCAGATTGAGCTGGTGATGCGATGGAGCAGTGTAGAGCAATAGGAATGTTGTCGCTGAAAAGTTTATACCTTGATAGTACATCGTCATATGTACATATCACATGTTTTCCGCTGCAAAGAACATAAGTTATGTAGTAAAGCCCAAAAACATACTTGATTTATGTATTACAGTTTAATGTTAAATGGTCTCATTGTTTATTCATTCCTGTTTAAAGTAATAATCCCTGCTAAATCGTACTTAGGATTTAGGGGTTGTTACAGATTTAAATTTCGGTTTCTTCATCAAAAATGTTCCTTACCATGCCTTGTAGTCATCTGGAAAGTTTGATCTCAAACCAAGTCCTTTAGGTATACCTTTCATTGACCCAAAGTCACCAACTTGAAACTGTTCATTTCTAACTCGTCATCTTTTGAACTCATGTATCTCTCGATGCGTCAGATATCTTTCAATCCTTTCTTCATGAAACATGTGGTTCTTATTTCAAGGTTTCGAAAATAGGGTCTCTCCCATTTTGGTGTTTTGAGTCACACCTTACGAGTCTCGCAAAATCCCTCGTCATTAAGCCAATTCTGGAAAATTTGGAAAATATTCTAAGTATAGAAGTTAGTTTCGGGTTGCCACTTTGAGACCTTATATCTTCAGAACCACAACTCTTATGGACTCGACTCATTCTAAGAACTTGTAGTACATATTTATTTCTTTCCAGAACATGTCATTGTGAATGCATAGGCGTTTTGAGTCGAGAGATATGAGTCGCCAAAATAGGTCACTTGGGCAGGTTTGCTGAAAGTTAAATACCAAAAATTTGGCTAAGTGTTGGAACTCACATATGTGAAACATATCTTATATAACTGGCATGTCATTAAATGATGCATTCAAACATGATATGTTACGAGCATGTTAGAGCATTAATAGGATGTATGAAATATGATGAACCAACACAACCTGATATTCTTACAGAAGCATGTCTTAGCCGAAAACATGTACCTACGTGATTACTTGACTATATCTCATATCATGACATGCATTAAAATAGAATATGACTACTAAGACCCGACAAATATTTCAACTCTAGATCCTAAATTTGGGAATAGATAAGTTTGAGCTTAGGGCATGGATTCTGGAAAATCATTATGAAATAATCATGCCTAAGGACTAGACTTATCTTGTAGGACTGGTTAAAGTTTATCCAAGGACAACCAGTGGATATGTACGAGTATGATGAGTTGTTGGTACCACTTCGGTGACAGGTGGGATCTATTTTCTGCAATGGGATCTATTTTCTGCAATATATTTCGGGTTATTAAGCCCCAAGATGTTTATTGAAATTGAGAATTACATGTTGTTTTTATGCTCATTGCTTGGTGCTGACCTTGGAGCGGTTAAACCGCTACGGCTTCGGCCGGGAGTAGTTAACGATCGTTCCTCGAGCTAAATCTTGGTGAGGTAGTGTGCCGGAAGTCAGTGGGTGAACTTGGCCAAGTTCCCTAGTCTTTAGTCTTGGCGAAGGCGGCCATTAGTGGAACGTTGTTTCCCCCTATGGTCCGGTAGGTAGCACAGATGTGATGAGCAAGGAAGTATATCGCGATACGAGCTCTGCTCGTAGAAAACTATGTTTTGCATATATAGGGATAAAGTATTTTACTTTTAAAACCTCCCTATGATATGTGGTTTAGCATGCACTTTTCACAACTGTTTATGAACTGTTCTTTACAAAAATGGGGTACTCGATCCCACTGAGTACGCTAGTACTCAGCCCAAAACTCTTTTCAAATATTTTCAGGTTGAGGAGCTAGCATGGCCGAACGAGATGACTACGACACCTAGGCATTGACTAGTTAAGAAATTCAAAACTCTTGGTAGTCTAGGTTCCAATATCTTCATGAAGCTATAAACCTGGGCACTGCATTCTCCAAGTCTAAATTTCTTCTCTGCTTGCATACATTCTCTCTGCGTTTTTTTTTCTCCTTCTTCCACATCCATGGCCACCACACCCTCAGCCTCTCAACCAAATCTTCCCTCAATTCACCCTATCTCAACCAAGCTTGATCGATCTAACTACATGTTACGGAAAACTCAGTGTTCGCAACCGCTCGTGCTATGGATTTGACGATGTTCTCACCCAAAATGCAAAGCAAAGAACACATTGATGAGCTCACTCCTAATCACGATTACCTCATTTGGCTTGGCGAGATCGGTTCATATTTAGTTGGATCCTTGCTGCCATATCTCCTCGATGATTGGCTACATCGACGTTGCACCACGTACGCTCAATTATGGACCACTTTTGAAAAGTTGTTTCGGTCTCGGTCAAAGCTCGGTCACTCAGCTGCGATTCCGGCTTCAATCCATCAAAAGGGATCTCTCCATGATGATTACATCATGAAGTTGAGCCATTTCGACCAACTGCTCAAGATAGGTCAGCCAATTCGGTTTCTGATCTCGTTCACTACGTCCTTGGAGGCCTCGGTCAGGAGTTTGAAAGCATATGCGTATTTCTACAATCAAACAATGAAGATCTATCGTTGGATGAACTGCAGTTTGCTCTACAAACTCATGAGTTAAGGCTTCAAAATCAGGCATCAAATCTTTCTACTGTGTTCACTCAACAGCCTACACCGCAAGCACATGCCGTGTACAATCCAAATGGTCAACATAGAGGTCGTGCTATGTATCGAGGATCGAATGTTCGAGGCCGAGGAGGTGGTAGATATCAACATGGTAATCAAAGTAAAATGATTTGTCAGATTTGTGGTAAGACTAACCATATTGCTATCAAGTGCTTCAAAAGATTTGATGTTAGTTTTACTGATTCGAACCACGATCATCTCCACAAGTTCACTACTCGCACACACATCAAGACCTCCTCACTCAAAATCAGGTTGTTAGTTTTCCTTCTCCTCACAATCCCCAATCACAACCTTCACTAAACAACCCTTCGGTGTCAGCATACAATATCTCTTCACCACACACTAATTCAACGAACTGTTGGTTTCTAGACTCGGAGCTTGACTCACGTTATGACCCAACTTGGATCATCTTCAAGTTCATGCTCCCTACAGTGGCAATGAGACTCTTACTGTAGGTAATGGTTCTAAATTGGAAATCACTCATGTTGGCTCATCTCAACTCAAAAATTCTTCTGCCTCTCCTTTACTCTTAAGCAACATATTGTTCGTTCCTCATATAACTAAAAGTCTCTTAAGTATTTCTAGGTTTACTAATGATAATAATGTCTTCATTGAATTTCACTCAAAATTTTGTTGTGTTAAGGACAAGGTCACCAACAAGGTACTCCTGGAGGGTACTCTTAAGGACGGGCTATACCATCTCAATCTACCAACTCAAACCTCCTCTTCACAACCGGCTTGTTACAAGGCTTCAACAGACTCAACTGCAGATTTTCAGTCTTCTTCTCAGTCAAATCTCAAGCTATGGCATAATAGGTTAGGTCACCCTTGTAAACAAATACTACAATCTGTCTTACACTCTCAAAATCTGCGTTTTAAGTGGCCACCAAGTCTATTTTGTGATGCATGTGCACAAGGCAAGATACACAGTTTCAGTTTCTCCAATGTGTCAAGCAAAACTACCTCCCCCTTTCAGTTAGTACATACGGACCTCTGGGGTCCGAGTTCTACCGTGTCTGTTGATGGCTTTAAATACTACATTCACTTTGTTGATGATTTTACTCGCTTTACCTGGCTTTTTCCTTTACGTGTAAAATCTGAAGCGCATAATGTTGTTATTCAGTTTCTAAACTACGTTGAGAGACAATTTCATGTTAAGATTCAAAGTCTCCAATCGGATTGGGGGGGTGAGTATCGAAGTTTAAAGCCAGTTCTTGACAGCCTAGGAGTCATCTTTCGCCACCCTTGCCCGCACACTCATCAACAAAATGGGCGGGCGGAGCGCAAGCATCAACATATCACCGAACTAGGTCTCACGCTTCTTGCCTCATCAAACTTACCATATAAGTTTTGGTGGGACGCCTTCTCCACAGCCATCCACCTTATAAACCGCCTCCCAACTCCAACCTTAAACAACTTATCTCCATTCCAGTGTCTTTTTCAAAAATCACCTGACTACTCCATGTTACTAACCTTCGGTTGCAGCTGCTTTCCTTTTCTTCGGCCTTATAACAACTCCAAGCTTCAGTTTAGGTCGGATAAGTGCTTATTTCTAGGATATAGCCCATCTCACAAAGGTTACCGATGTCTACATCCCACTGGTCGTCTTTATGTAGCTCGAACGGTTCTTTTTAATGAAAATGAATTCCCTTATCCTACACTGTTTCAACAGTCTACTCCCTCTCCTTCCAAGTCACTTGATCCTGCTCTCCCTCTTCCTCTTCCTCTCTTACCTACACCCACGCTTAGCACTGTAAGTCAACAGCCTACACCTCAACTAACTCCTGTGTTCCAGTTGTCTTCACCTGACTTACCTCAGTCCAGAAATCATTCCTCTACAAATTCACCTACTCCTGTTTTCATCTCTCCAGCTGCGGCTGAAACAGCATCGAGTGTTCCTCTTTCCACCTCTCACACTTTATCTATCGCACCTCACACAATGGTCTCTGTCTCTCCAACTCTATCCACATCTCACCTTCCTCCACAAAATCAGCATAAGTGTTTGCTTTCGCTTTCGAGTTGTTTAATCAAAAATGCATAGGCCCCTATATCTGGGATGACATTTGCACCACCTTGTTCTTATGTCAATATTTTGACTATTTCACTATTTATTCGAATTTAATTCCTTTTTAAATTGTATGTTCGCTAGGATCTCATCATAAGTTTGTTGTTATGACAAATATATGTTATGTTACCTCAATATATATATAATTTTATATGTGCGACTATCTTCATTTGTTTCCTTTGTCATTTCCTTATTTCAATCATAACCCTATGATATCCCTCTGTCCCGACCTTACTGGTCGGTGGGATATTACATTAAACCTGTAAAATCCTAATACATAATCACATAAAACCCTTAAATAAATCCAGCTTGAATCTAAAAATCCAATGTCTTTTTTTTCCACTATTTGTGTAAGATTTTTTTTAAAATTTATATTTTCCTTTTTATTTTCTTAAAAATTGTCATTAATTGAAAATATAATCCGTAAATAATATATTGTTATTGTTAATAGATTTAATTCAATATAACTAATCCTAAAGTAAATAAAAATAAAAATATTTAAAAGTATAATAAATCACATTATAGAAGAAAAAAAAGAATTAGGCATTTAACAATATCACAGTCGATGGGATTTAGTTACCTAGATGGGAATGTTATTAATCATCAATATTGATCGGAATTCTAAATTGATTTCCCTATTGATTGAGATCTAGTTTTGTCAGATATGTTTTAGATATATTCTAATGATGTCGGAAACAGTACAAAGAAGAACAACGACCAATACTTTATCAGATATTACTTCGATAATTGTGCAGTGACTAAACCCAACTATAATTGGAAAGAAGAGAATTTTGTTTTAAACATAAAAAATCTTCAGACACATGACGAAATAATAGGGGGTATTCATTGCATATGGATGCAACTTACCATACTAGAACTTGTGTTGTGCCTTCCAATAAACCAGTTCGCACTCAGAAGGGCAACAACTTGTTTTGTTGCTTCTATTATCTTCAAGCTTTGGTTTTCCAGATAATAATTTTGACACGTGCTTCCTTTCATAGAACAGAAGATAAAGTAGTCAAGGTGTTAGCTTCCAGATCATAGTATCTGTGGGGCGACAGCCTCGAAGTTCGAAGCTCAGATAGCAATTGCGCGGAGTATTTGAGTGCTTCCCGGATATTATTCGAGTCCTAAAAATTTTCCAGGCAGGATAACAAATCCGAATTACAATTCCGTTGCTTCAGTTTTGGGAATTTAGGGCTGTATATGTCTTTCTTCTGCTTAGATTTTATTGGAGAACAAAATCATACTGCGGTATATATATCAAAGCTCGATGCAAGTAGAACGCATTGTACTGAATTCGGGCGATGCCATTTCTCCTCGTCTTCGACTCCGTTTGAGTACATTCCCCCATCCAACTCATAATTTTTTACTTTTCTTTATTTTCATTTGCTCTTTTTTCCCCAAGTCGTCCATTCTTACGACAGTTATTTTTCTTTGTTATTCGGTTTTTTTAATGAAAATACTAGCACAGGAACTCCGAAAAAACTTGCTCTCCCGAATGCATATTGGCATTTTACATTTAAGAAAAACATATCTTCATTAAAGATTTCCACGTTTAAATTGACATAGCCAACAGTTGATTTGTGTCGTTGGAAAAAACCCAGCAGTCTCTTCTTTCCATTTACTTTTTCTTATTTATTAATCTTTTAGAAAAAAATTCTCCCCTTCCTTTTAAACTTAAGATTAAATTGTTTATGCATGAATATGGGAATAAATCTAGATCAGTTTCTGCCTATAATGAAACAGAGAGAAGCTTATAATCAAGCACTGAAACGATTTAGGAGAACAAAAAATAAATATAGATGTACATTTAATATTTATATACAATTACAAATTCGCAAACTAACAATACATTGTCTCGGCCTCCTAAAACCAATCTGCCCAAAGAGAAACTACTACAAAATCCTCGGGCAGCAGCAAAGAATACAATCTGCTCTATCCGCATCAGTACAAATCAAAAAGGGACTGCGAACGGCAGTGCAAATAAGTCAATCTCCGGTAAGTATTGCGCATAAGGCCACAACGAAGACGAAGTGTTAGAGCAACGCATGCTGCTATCATCTCTGCACACCCGTCTTTCTTCAGACAATTCTGATTTATTCTTGCCCTCAAAAAGCCAGTCCTCATCTCCATTATCAACACATCCATCGCACATTTGGGTAGGAACCCAGTTCTCAAATAGATTTTGGTAGAGTAGTCCCTCCTTCTGCATTGCTTTCATAAGTGCATTGGCTGCAGGCAAAGCTTTAGCTTGCAAGGGAGGAGGAGCAGTCTTAATCTGCTTAGAGGCAATATGAATCCGCTCTCCACCAGATTTAAGAACAAGACATTGCCCTACGTTGATGGTGGTTGACCCAGATGTGGAACAAAAGCCTTCACTTCTCTGTCTCAGAGAAACATCATTTTCAATTTCAGGAGGGGCTTGTGTTCTACCAAACGTTGAGCAATGTTTCTGATCATTGACTGGTGGAGCATCAGATTGATTTTGCTTCTTTGAAGACAGTCGTATCCGTATAATCTTACCTGGTTCACACACAGCACATATGAGCAAAGATTCAATGATGAAATATACAGTCAGAAATAAATAATATAACAAATGACTTACCATGACCACAGCTAACATCAACAGGCGAAGGCTGCCTCTTCCTCTTGTTGCTATTCTCAGTGCTGTCAGAGGAAGAGCTCGGACCATGCAAGCAAACAGGTTTTGCATGCTCCTCAGTCAGACTGCTCCGTTCCAATTGTTCAGACTCAGCCTTGCTTCCCTTGTGTGGTAAGTCAGGTTTAGCATATGTCCAGAAATCTCCACCAAAATGACCATGGAGAATATCAGAATTGCTCTGGTCATGACTTCTCTTTTCTTTCTTGTCCTTCTTTTTCTCTTTCTTATCCCTTTTCTTCTCCTTCCTCTGTTCCTCTGCTTCGACCTTTTGCTTTTGGAGCTTTAGAGCATCAAAATCACACAAGTTTAGAAATTGATGCCAGCTAGGAGCAGATGCGACATGGCCCAGAAAAAGAACAGAGACCTCAGCATAAGTTTACTTCTTATGCAATGAGTACAAACCGAAACATAACACCCAGAGATGATCAGACATCTCAAGTTACATCTAAGACAGTAAACCTAACATGAGATGGCTACAACTCCTCAACTACTAAAATAGACATCTCTGAGTGATCAGAACAGTACAACTCCAATTTCTTCCAACAAAAGTGGGAAATAGAAACAGATTGTTTGAACAATAGGACAAATGAGATTTCAGGCAAACAACCAAACTGACATGACAGATGCAGATTTCAAGAGCAGAATTGGGTCAAAGGATATTTAATTCACTTATTAGGGTGCTTAAGGAAATGTAAAACATCTGACAGCCCATTTCAGGAAATTAGTCCAGAAGAGAGCTAAGCTGCACCAAGCAGTTTGTTTTGTAATTCTTAATACTTCAGAAGAAAAAAGTGCACAAAGGTCTATAAAAGCATTACTAGTTGATTTTAATAAGTTAAGGGCGTAAATCCAATATAAATAAACCACATAGCAAAGGAATTAACATGTCAACTTTCAATTTTAATAAAGAGAGAAGTGCCTCTTTGGACTTTCTCATTAGTCAAATACAAAAGTTTAGGTCAAAGCCATATAACAAAAAATGAAAAGAAGTTGACCAATTGCATATTCTTGTTTACCAACAATATCATATATGATCTTGAAATTTGAATCAGTTAAACATTTCCTACGCAAATACCCCTTCAATGCCCATATAAAAGGGCACTTACTAAATCAATGCTAGAAATATAGATCCCAAAAACCCACCCAGATCTCCGCACACCTAGAACCCATCATTATTAAAATCTCAAACAGCCAATTCCTCACGAACTACTAAAACCGAAATCCTAAGCTAATATTTACGATGAAACCTTTTGCCACAAATAATCAAATATCCCTAAACATCAGGTATGATCACATACAATACAATGCAACAATGCATCCAACACCTACCCCAAAAGAATCTCTCAATATCTTCAACTCCAAACATTGATCTCCAGAACTACACTTGGTGATGCAATTTAAAACCACGACTTAAACTACATTACTGGGGCCATAAAGTATTTAACTAGGTCTGGTATTCAAACCAACATATACAAACGGTAACAAAAAAATGGTATTCTTTCACAATACCCAAATCAAAGAATGACCTAAGCAAAAACACAGAAATCATACTGACAAGTTCCAAAATCACTTAAAATCATATATTAACAGAATGAAGGTATTCACTTCATATATATTACTCCCCTCCATCTTGACCCAGCCCTACTTTTGGGAATCTTGAAACCCTACGAGGCCACTCCAAACCCAAATACCCATTAAACATCTTAATGAATTAGATTAAATTTCGGTTTAGTTATAATTCGGAAAAGGGAAATTATACAAAAAACCATTATATGTTTTCCAACAACTCATCATCGACACAAAATCTAGGTCCACGAATACAAACTTTATCTCAAAGATGGATGGGTACTTGGAGAAAATATAAATAAAGAATCAAATATCGGATTATTAAGGTTTCTTAGAAATTTACAAGTCGGATCCGTACAGAAAGACCAACCACAATTCGTTAATTTACATCGATGAGTAATCAGTCTAATGGATAAATCAATCGATGTACTCGGTTCAACAAACCTTAATCCTTTCGATCAAGGCATCTTTTCTGGCGCCGCTCAAAGCATACCCCGGTGGTGGGTACGGAAAGCACCGAGACATCTCGAATCTGAGATCAAATCGAAGATTTACCCGTAAACCAAAAGACAAATCCCACTAAAGGAAAGTGAAATTAGGGTTCTACCGAAGATTTAAGTACCGGAATAATTAATCTGGACTACGGGGAGGTACAGATCTGTTCTTGCCCTAGGGTTAGGTTTTGGACACGAAAGAGGCAGAAAAACTCTAAACGCGTAATGTAATCGTTTCATGAGCCGAACGGGTTTTATATAGGCGAAGCGTGACCGACTTTGACGCGGTTTTAGATTTTGTACCCCTATACGTTTCCTCAATTCTAGTTTTAACCCGTGTATGGGATCCGACGAGCGGCAATGTGACAGCCAAAATTGGAAATTTCCATGCCCAATTCCGACTTTCATTAATTAGGCAATTAAAATTTTTCTCTTTCTGCTTCGAAAGAAAAAACAATTCCGAAATCTCAGTACAATCAGTGGCGGACCCAGACTTTTTATTTAGGGGGGTCCAAATAATTACTCATTTCGTCCGCCAAATTCGTTTACAAATTTTAGTAGCACAAGTTTTAATAAATTATATTGAATGTAAAGTTAGTGGAGAATGAGATCCATAACATATGATGGGGTTATGTGGGATCATGTCCGTAAGAGGAAAGTAAACGTTTCTCGTTGATGACCCAAAGAGAAAATAAGTAAATGAATTTTGTGGATGTAGGGAGTATATAATTTATAAATCTATAAGAAGAATTTTAAAATTAAACTTTGAAATAAATACTAATTTTAATACCACTATAACTCTATTTTAATTATATCACTATATCAAAAAAGATTAAGTATGACCATCTCACAATATTTCTCTTTTATTTTTTAGTTTGGATGGATAGGTCAATTAACTGATGAAAATGAAACATATATGCTTTCATCTACCTAAATAATAATAATATTGAACTCTAATTTACAATCTTCTAAATTCTTCAATATTTGAAATGAACTCTAATTTACAATCTTCTAAATTATGAAGAAATTTAAACTTCAGTTCTTGATAGTATAGTATAAAAGCAAAATATATTTTTAATTATTGATACATACGTCATTATAAACAAGCATCAAATGATAGAATAATATAATAGTAGAAAATATTTAATGGTATAGGATATCAAGTTTTTAATTAAAGAATAAAATATACAATAATTGAATACAAGTAAAAGTCGTATTATTCATAACTTGCACATCATCAAAAATTAGATGTAAATATATTTTCACTAAGATACTAAAAAACTTAACACCAATAATGACAAAATGAAAATCAACTCAATATCTCTATCATACAAAATACACTACTCTACCACAACAAAAAATATTAATCTATTTTAATAATTATATGAAAAATACATATATATATACCTAGTAATTTTTTAAAACCGGGGGCCCAAGGTTCCACGCCCCCTCTGGGTCCGCCAATGAGTACAATGTTAGAGTTTTCGAGTATGGATGTATATCATTAAATAATTTTGGTTCGATTTGATTATTTGATATTCGAATTTGAAATTTTATGATTGTAATATATATATATATATATATTGTTGGATTTGTATACTGAAAATAGTTTTGGTTGAGCTTGTATACAATGTTTCTTGTTACCACTATTACAATCTCCTATCTGAATTGAATATTTGATTGCATATATATGTGTCCCCTTATCTCATATATAAGTTAGATCATACGATTGTGTAGAAGATCACGTAAGTCCGAATGATTGGTCAAGCTTAATGAGATATAAAAGTTTCATGGTGAGACAACTTGAGGACGAGTTGTCGGTATAGGTTAATGTATAGATAAGAAGTGACTTGACTTGGTTGCTTGTCTATCTTTGATACATCTCGACGTATTGAAGGATCACGGTGAGATGAGTTCTTCTATCGTAGTAGTGAAGAACCTAGATCTCGGTGACTTACGATGATCTAAATCTCGATAAGGTATTAGGTGAGTATGAGTTGCTTACCATCACTTTGACTTGTTATGGGTGAGGTTATATGTTCTAACCCAATATTCTCGCGTCTTGGGTGGTGGCGATTCTTGTATGTCATGCTAGTTATCTCGTATCGAGTCACCGTATCCGTTTAGGATGATGGCGCCCCTTAAGGAGCTCAAAAGGTTTATTGTACTAAACCCCGCGGGTTGAGTTAGCTCAAGTACAATAATAAGGTTGAGTGGTACTACTTAAGGAATTAAAGATATTAATTATTTTAAGCGATCGAATGCTATAAATAATTAATGGACGTTCGATATCGTAAATACGGGATTCGTAATGTCTAAGTGCAAGCCCGACTCAACTTGGTAATAAAGGGTAAGTCAACATTTATTCTCAGTGGCATGAATAAATGTTTATAAATTAATTTATGTTCGGTGAACATAAGATAATTAATTTATTTGAGGCCCATCTTTATTCCTTGCATTTGATCCACAATTTGCCCATCCAGGCCCGTTAGCTGGAGGAAAATCGACGCCCCACTATGTCTCTCTATGGCAAGATTTTATTCTCTTTATCCCTGAGGATATTATTATATTTATGGGATATGCATAGATCCTTTCCATATAGGTTTATGGTAATAATCCTTTCCATATAGGATTATGGTAATTTTCATATGGGATTATGGTAATTTCAATAAAGGATTATGGTAATTTCCATATGGGATTATGGTAATTTCCATATAGGATTATGGTAAAGCATTATAAATATGAGGTAAGAGATTAAATCTAGGTGAATGATCATAATTAATCAACATATATTTTCGTGAATCTCATTGTGAGAGTGAGAGGGAATTTTCGAAAATACATAGAAGGTTTGAGGGTGATTTTCCGAAGCATTCTCCATAGATCGTCCTCACTCGACGTTGGAGATTGGGTAACCGGGATACAGTCCAGAAGATCAAAGCACGAGTCTCGATCCATTCCGCCTCGACAGATCCAAAAGTAAACACGAGAAAATCCCTACGTGTTGCAATTAATTATATAGGTGCATGCTAGGTATATAATCAATGTATGGTGAATTAAACATACAAGATAGATGATAAACGCGCATTTTACACGTATTTAGTTGATATTTGATGATGAGTTTAGCTCGTTTAATGTGCGTTTATGTATCGATTCTTAATGTTTCATCTATTTCTAGAAGATCGCTCTTAGGTGTTCCTTTGACGTTTTGTAGGTTTATATGTTGATAATCGAAACAAGGAGCGAAGCACGAGCAAATGAGCAAGCGACCTATTTCTAGCGACCAGCCTGGCGGTCGCTGGGTTGGTCATGAGGCAAACCGGTGAGCATCCGGAGGATTAGCGACCAGCGACCTCGTGCACGCGAGCAAGCCCTAGCGCCTAGAACTCAGCTGGACGATTTCTCGCGACCGATGCGGAATGGCTAGCGACCGCTAGTCGGTCGCGGTACAAAGCGGCGCAAGAGGCGACCGCGGGCGAGAAGGCGGCGAGACTTACCTCGCGACCACGCTAGCGACCGCGAAGGGTGGTCGCGAGGCAGCAGCGAAGGAAAATTAGGGTTTGGGGTGTGCCTATATATGGCAACACCCCACTCGCGCCTCCTGAGCCCCGAAGAGACCCCAACACGTTCCAAACCTATTTTACTTCAGTTTTTCCTCAGTTTTTCCATTCTTTAGCTTTAGTCTTTGTTTAGCTTAATTCTAGTATTGTTTTTACGTTGTTCTAGTTTAGTTTATCGTTTCGTTATCGATCGGAACGTTTTGTCCGATCGTTTTCCTTTGTTTTCCGTTCGTTTGCTTGGAATTGGATTCAAGACCAACCTTTGTTCATCCGACGCTTCCCTACGGGTTTTATATATCTAATTTCCGTTTTTATGATTAATTCGTATTTCATTCCGTTTATTATGTCTGGCTAGTTTTCTATTCTAATCCTAGGGTTTGCATGATTCGATCCTATATGTTGTGAGTTCGCTTTCGTTATTTACCTTCGGGCATGATTCATGATTCATGGTGCTTATTTATATGTGTTGATTTTAATCAATCTTGATGCATATCTAGTTGCCGATTAATGGCGAAGCAGTATTAATTGTCAATCGATCTTGAATGCATGATACGATTAAGCCTTGAGTAAATGGCGAGATAGGACATTCGTAGGAAGCATATTCTTAGTGATCCTTTTGGGTTGCTTATTTTCCTCTAGAGCGAATAGCGTGATAGGAAAATTAGTAATCAACTACCGCAATTGTAAATGGCAAGTTGTTGGTTATATATGTGATCTTAGTCTTATGCGGATTAAAGCGGTTAATAATAAGCGGGATAAGCGTCGTTGTGGATAGGAGTGGTGCATCCCTAGGGTTAGTCTTTCTTTATAATCATCTTTGGTGATTTTATCGCTTTATTTTATATTTACGCTTGGTTACCTTTGCTTTGGATTAATTTCGAAGCCCAAAACCTCTCACCCCTTTATACGTGGCGAATAATGATGAATAATCGTTGAGCTAGCTTCTATGTTTTCGTGATACAATCTCTGTGGATACGATACTTCGCTTACCCTATATTTACACCTTTTCGTGTTAGAAAAATAAGCGATCAAATTTTGGCGCCGTTGCCCGGGATTGTTAAGATCACATAGGAATAATTTGTGATTTGGATTTATTAATTCAAGTTATATATATATATTATTTTATTTATTTTTGAAAGTGCTAATTTCTCTCTTTTCTCGGTGGTTTATGCGTCACGAGATCTGGGGACCTCTGCAAGTATTTTTAGATCCGAGATCGAAAGCTCTCAAAGGAGAAGAGGGCGAGAGAAGAGGCGGGCTGCAATGGCGGCCCAATCCACGTAAGCAGGGCATTCTCCCGAGCAAGTAGCACGCATGCTAGCCGACTTTGCGAGATGCGGTCGGATGGCAAATATGGAATCGTTGTCCTTGCTCGGAGGAAAGACCTCGAACCACATGTATCGACATCCACCGAGCAGTTCGAGGAGGCGGTTGGGGCCCGCACGTAGATGCAAATAATTTCGAGCTCAAACCGCGTACGATCGGTATGGTCAAGGAGAGCGGTTTGGGAGGAGTCACGGAAGACCCGAATCGCATCTCGAGACCTTTCTCGACATTTGTGACACCATCAAGCAGAATGGGGTGCCACAAGACACAATCCGGATCAAGATGTTTGGTTTCTCATTGCTGTGACCGGTGAAAGATTGGTTCAAAGTTTTGACCGGTGGCATCGACACTTGGAAACTTTGTGAGAAGTTTCTTCGAAATACTTTCCGCGAAAGCCTATGAAGATCATTGCGAAATCTCTCATTTTGCGAACCACGACGAATCATTATTCGAGGCATGGGAGAGATTCAGAGGTCTATTGAGACGATGTCCACAACATGGGTTCTCCAAGGAGCAACAAATCACAGTTCTCGGTGGGTGACATGGCGGAGCGAGGAGCATGGTAGATCGTCTACGGGGCTGTTTATTAAACCGACCGGTCGACGAGGCAAGCCATTGTAGAAGAGATGGCCGCCAACAGCTATCAATGGCCAGCGGAGGGAACGCTATCGTCAAAGCGTGGCTTGTTGAGAGTGATTCGAAATATGACGACCTCATGAAGAAGTTCACTCTTTTGAAGAGTCAGATTGAAACAGAGAACGTGAGCCACATCAATCAGAGGAGTCATTCAAATTTCCAACAACCTTCAGCAGGCTTCAATACTCAGAATTCGATTCAAGAGCCGAGGAAGCCAAGTCTCAAGACATGATCGCAGTTGGTTGTAAGCAACCAACAATTGGCAACGAATCGAGTCGTTCATCAACAACAAGGCGGAAGATAAATCACACAGGTCATTGTGGCGGCTATGGGGAAGCACATAAAGATATTGGAAGGTCAAATTGGTCAAATTGCCGCACAAGTAAATGCACTACAAAAGGCGGGCCAATTTCAGAGTAACACGGAGGTGAACCGAAGAGTCAATGCTTCGCCATTCGGACGGCGAGTGGACGAGCCTACCCGAGCCCTACCGAGAAAGAAGAGCAAGAGAACATTCTGACGCAGAAACTCGCGACCGAGCTCGCGATCGCGAGCCCGATCGCGAGCCATCCTGAATTTTGTCCACAGGCGCCCGCTGACCGGCGCGCCCGCGCCTTGACCGACCATGAGCCATCCAAGCATGCGAGCGCCAGTTGCTCATGGCGACCTAACGCCGCAAGCTCGCACGCGAACAAGGAGATCAACACACGGCGATTCCTCGCGACCATCCCAGTGATCGCGAGGTCGGCCATGAGGCACCCCTGAGGTTAATCCTCGCACGTACATTCCTCCGGTCCCGTTTCCGAGTCGACTTGTCAAGTCGAAATATGACGAGGAATTTGCTCGTTTCAAAGAGGTGTTTCAGAAAGTTGAGATAAATTTGCCTCTCTTTGAAGCGTTCGAAACATGCCGCTACATGAAATTCTTAAAAGACGCGCTTGCAAGTAAGAAGAAACTTGGGAAATTTGAGAAAATTTCCCTATCCAAGAGTGCCGTCTTGCAAAAGAAACTCCTTTGAAGCGAAGGATCGGCGGTTTCACGTTAGAGTGCGAGATCGCCGAGCGTAATTTTCCAAATGTGTTATGCGACTTGGGGCGAGCATCAATCGATGCCGTTGAGCGTTTTCAACCGGCTACACCTAGGAAAAATGAAGCAAGCGAAGATTTCATCGATGATGGTGACCGTCGATCACATATCCAAAAGGTATCGTCGAAGATGTGTTGGTAAGAATTCGGGATTTTGTTTTTCCTGCGACTTTGTTATTCTTGATATTCCGAATTCAAACAACAACCACTAATCCTTGGTAGACCTTTTCTAGAAAGCGGTCGTGCGTTGATTGATGTGCGGAAGGAAACCTCACGTTTCGTGTTAACGATGAGGAGCTCAAAATTTCCATATCGATGCCATCAAGCAACACGACGTTGGAAAGCCGGAAGATTGTTGCTCGATCATGACTGCACGCCGCCACGTCTCGCGTTTAGAGGGTACTCGACCGATCGAAGAGGTGTGAGAAGGAAGAAGTGGACTCGACATGGAACTCCAGTGTATCATTTAAGTTTGGAGGGGCCACTTCCATAGTCGATGGTGGTCATCCGTAAATGCGAAGTTTAGAAGGTTCCACAAGTCGAGAAAGATGTCTATTGCTACTAAAACGCCAGATTAGCGAGGTTAGTAATGGTCTAGCTAAAGGCGTTAAATTAAGCACTTGTTGGGAGGTAACCCAGCGTTTTCTTTATTTTGTTTTCGTGTTTTGTCGTTTCTTTCGTTTGTGTTGTTTTGTCGTCTTTCTTTTTCTTTTTCGTTTTCGTATACGTCGATCAACGAGTTAAGTGAAGTGTGTTAATCCATGTGGCAATGCGATAGAAAATTTTGTGAAATTTAATGATAGTGCACATGATATGTTAGAAAATGATGCATGAATGACGTGAGATGGCTTGAACATTGTTTTTCACCATTTGCTTAACCCGTGAGACTTGAGCTTCATTGTATAAACATCTTGATGATTTCTTTTAATTGTGTGATATCATGCATGTGATTATCTTCTAGAACTTGCCGTGTTTACGTATCGAGACCGCAATATGTGTTTCAATTTGGAAAGGATAAAGGCCGTCTTTGTTAACCACATATTCACCCAAACACTAACCCGATGATATATACCATTTGTCGCCTTCTTTGAGCCTTTATTAGACTTTTCTTTCGATTAACCGGATGATAGGAGGTGAGGATGGATATGGGAATCAAAGGGGTTGAAATTTTGATGTAGTTATGGCGAGAAAAGTTTATTTTAGAAAAATACATACGTGGTGAAGAATAGTACCTTGTTAAGTGAAAATAAACCTATAAGCTCTAGAAAAGAAAAGAAAAGAAAAAAAAAGAAAAATGATAAGTTCACTATGAGTGTTGAGCATAAAGGGTCTTTAATCAAAGTATAGGTACCTTATAAGGCATAAAACGTTGATTTGCACGTTGGGAAAGTAGAGAAAATGGACAAAGTCCATATGTGTCGAAAGGTATAAATGGGGGTGCTTGGAATATTTTTGAGTCACTTAGCCATATATTATCCTACCTTAACCAATGTGCCTGCATTACAACCTATGAAAAGACCTCTTTGATCCTTATTTGAACACATTTGACGGTGGAGATGTTAGAAAGCGGCAAGCCTATGGTAAGATGTTGCATTGCATTGATCTTTGAGTGTATACACGTCCTTAATTTCTTTATGAGTTTGAGTGTATCCTATATATATTTTACACACATGCCTTTGTGAGGGTTGAAATAAATGAGTTTTTGCCGTAAATTGTTGTTTGTGTTGAGTGGACTAACGTCGTCATGTGCACTAATGTTTTTGAGCGTTGATATGTTTCGGAGGCCTAGAATGGTTATCCTCTTTGCTATGCTCGTTGATCTTTCGTTTGTCTTTCTGTTCTGTTTTTGTTTGAGGACAAACAATGCTTTAAGTTTGGGGGGTTTGATAAACGCGCATTTTACACGTATTTAGTTGATATTTGATGATGAGTTTAGCTCGTTTAATGTGCGTTTATGTATCGATTCTTAATGTTTCATCTATTTCTAGAAGATACTGCTCTTGGGTGTTCCTTTGACGTTTTGTAGGTTTATATGTTGATAATCGAAACAAGGAACGAAGCACGAGCCAAATGAGCAAACCGACCTATTTCTAGCGACCGACTTAGCGGTCGCTAGGTTGGTCGCGAGCAAACCAATGACATCCGGAGGATTAGCGACCGCGACCTGCGTGCCGAGCAAGCCCTAGCGCCAGAACTCAGCTGGGCGATTTCTCGCGACCGGTGCGGAATGGCTAGCGACCGCTAGTCGGTCGCGGTACAAAGCGGCGCAGAGGCGATCATGGGCGGGCGAGAAGGCGGCGAGACTTACCTCGCGACCACACCTAGCGACCGCGAAGGGTGGTCGCGAGAGCAGCGGCGAAGGAAAATTAGGGTTTGGGGTGTGCCTATATATGGCAACACCCCACTCGCGCCTCCTGAGCCCCGAAGAGACCCCAACACGTTCCAAACCTATTTTACTTCAGCTTTTTCCTCGGTTTTCCATTCTTTAGCTTTAGTCTTTGTTTAGCTTAATTCTAGTATTGTTTTACGTTGTTCTAGTTTAGTTTATCGTTTGTTATCGATCGGAACGCTTTGTCCGATCGTTTTCCTTTGTTTTCCGTTCGTTTGCTTGGAATTGGATTCAAGACCAACCTTTGTTCATCCGGCGCTTCCTACGGGTTTTATATATCTAATTTCCGTTTTATGATTAATTAGTATTTCATTCCGTTTATTATGTCGGCTAGTTTTCTATTCTAATCCTAGGGTTTGCATGATTCGATCCTATATGTTGTGAGTTACGCTTTCGTTATTTACCTTCGGGCATGATTCATGATTCATGGTGCTTATTTATATGTGTTGATTTTAATCAATCTTGATGCATATCTAGTTGCCGATTAATGGCGTATCGTATTAATTGTCAATCGATCTTGAATGCATGATACGATTAAGCTCGAGTCGAATGGCGAGATAGGACATTCGTAGGAAGCATATTCTTAGTGATCCTTTTGGGTTGCTTATTTTCCTCTAGAGGCGAATCGTGATAGGAAAATTAGTAATCAACTACCGCAATTGTCGAATGGCGAAGTTGTTGGTTATATATGTGATCTTCCGTCTTATCGGATTAAAGCGGTTAATAATAAGCGGGATAAGCGTCGTTGTGGATAGGAGTGGTGCATCCACAGGGTTAGTCTTTCTTTATAATCATCTTTGGTGATTTTATCGCTTTATTTTATATTTCAGCGGTTACCTTTGCTTTGGATTAATTTCAAGCCCTAAAACCTCTCACCCTTTATACGTGGCGAATAATGATGAATAATCGTTGAGCTAGCTTCTATGTTTTCGTGATACAATCTACGTGGATACGATGCTTAACACCCTATATTTACACCTTTTAGTGTTAGAAAATAAGCGATCAATAGATCCTCCGGGCGAGGGCTAAACATAGTTTTCCCTACATATATATGATAAATCTTGTGTGCGAGATTTATGAAAACTGTTAAAGAACACCGAGGCTTTTACGTGGTTCGATCAAGAATAAGATCTACGTCCATGAAGGAGTGATTCCTCAATACTTTCACTATGTAGGATTACAATGAATGTATTGAAAAGCTCTCTAGTATTCTAATGGTTGCTAACCCTTCTACCGTCGACCTAACCTCTATTTATACATGTTTGTGGATCTCTAAAGATGTACTGGATCCCTTGATTTGTGGGATCCGATCTCCTTCCATATCTTGATCCTTGATTATCTCCTTGAATATCTCTTCTCCGATTTGGTTAGGGTTTAGATGTTGGGCTTGTAGGTTTAGCCGCGTAGGGCCGTCTATTAGTTCAGGCCCAGTTCACTTGGGTCTGTCATTGGGCCTGAGCGGTTGGGCCATATCCCATCATTGCCCCCCCTCCCAATTAGTCAAGTAACAACTAAGCCGAGGTGGGGTGAAGAGCGTATTTTGCCGAGGCTGGTTGTTGCTCGACTGAGGTTGATGTCGAAGGTTTTCAATCTTTTTGATGTCAGGGTTAGATTGATTTGCCTGGATCTGAACTGAGCTAGATGGTTTGCCGTTCTGGACTGAATCGCTCAAAATTGGATGATAATATATGTCAGGAGGATGCCGATGTCCGAACTGAATCATCCCTGTTGGATGGCGACGTCCGTCAGGGGTATGCCGAGGTCCGAACTGAGTCATACCAGTTGGGCGTTGATGTCCATCTGGAGGGCACCGAGGTCCGAACTGAATCGTCCCTGTTGGATGGCGATGTCCGTCTGGAGGACGCCGACGTCCGAACTGAATCATCCGAACTGAATCGTCCATGTTGAATGGCGACGTCGGTCTGGAGGGCGCTGAGGTCCGATCTGAATCATCTTAACTGAATCGTCCTTGTTGGGCGGCGATGTCAGTGTGATGAGTGCATGATTAGACTGGCAGTCTGCTCGTCCTAGAATACGTCATATGCGCCAGGCAGTTTGTGGGCGCTCGATACACGTGCGCGCGTCGACTTCACGTCAAATCGTGGTTAACCACGTGGGAAGTTGAAAAGGCAGTTTTTGGGCGCCTTTTGTACTTTAAATAGTTGGGGATAGAGAAAACTGTTCATTTTCTTCTTCCTCATTTGTTCCAGAGAGAAAAATTTCAGAGCTTTTTCTCAAAATTCCTTCAGAACTTCACCGGAGAAGCAAAATCCCTTACCAAAAAAGTAAGTATGTCTTCTTCATCTTCTTCTTCTTCGTCTATGTCTGGTTCTGCCCGTTCATCTTCTTCCCCCGATAGCGAGGTAGAGATTAGGGATTACATGTGTCATAACCTTGCGGGTAAATCCTTGAGCATTAGCGCTAGGGTTCCGGCGATTCCTTCTGTCTGGGATGAATATAAAATCAGGGACGCTAGTTCGTCTCTGACTATCGGTGATACGTGTAGGATAGCAAAGGAGTTTCACATCTCGGCAGAGGCATGGTGGTGCCTGCCGCAATCTAGGGATAGAGCTATGGCCCCCCCTGAGGGGTTTATTACCGTATACGTAGACGCCCTGAAGGTCGGGCTTAGATTCCCTCTGGCCCCCATATTTTTGAGCATCCAGGAATATTTTCAAATTCCAATATACCAGTTGACGCCGAACTCCATTAGGTCGGTGGTTGGGCTTTGCTTTGCTTGCTACGGCCTTAGTGAGAAAATTTCTTTCGAAATCTTGATGCGTTTTTTTAGTGTCAAGGGTACCGGAGGTGTGTATTACCTCTCACCTCGTCATTCGTTTAGGGTGACCGCTCCCTCCAAGTTGCCCCAATGGCAAAGAAAGTATTTCTTTTTGCGGGTTGAAGGGCACCCTAGTTATAAGTGGGGTATGGGTAAGATGAGGGATGTGAAGGTCAAGCCCTTGGGGGCCATCGAGGATGAGATCAACACATTTGGTGAAATATCCTGTGAATTCACCGAGGACGACCTGTATGATGCCGAGCTGAGCATACATAGGTCGGAGGCTTCAGGATCGGGGTGCGATCGGGGTGAGGGTACCCCCCTTTTTCCTTATTCGCCTTCTGTCTGATGACATTACACTAATGTACTTTCTTTGTTGTGCAGTGAAGCTCGATTACCGTAAGAAGGCAAAGGCACCGGCCTCGTCGTCCCCTGCGCAATCGCCGAGCCAGGCGCCACCGGCCAAGAAGGCGAGGACTGAGGTCAGCAAGGCGCCCCTGGCCGTGGTGACCCTCAGTCAGCTGGTGTCGATAGAACAGCCGAGGTCAAGTCCGGCCTCGGAGAAGGACACTCGCGCTCGGATCACATACGAGATGCCTCCTCCAAGCTCCCCTATATCCTTCCCTCAGGTACGGGTTCTTCCATAGTTACCGTTATCTCCTTTTGTGATGTGTTCCTGACTTTTTGAATTTCAGGGTGCGACTTCGGTGATGGGGAGCTGCACCGCATGACCGGATTCGTCGTTGAGAGCGTCTCTCGGTACGAGGCGGTAGAGAGGGAGCGGGCTGATGTCGAGGCCGCGAGGGCCGCTGCCGAGGCTGAACTGGCTACTGCGAGGGCGGATGCCGAGGCTGCAAGGGCCGCTGCTGAGGTTGCCCTGAAGAAGAAGAATCGGGCCTTGCAGATGGCCCGTGCCGAAGTGGAGAGTGCTCGGGAGAAAGCGGCCGAGGTGGAGAAGAAGCTCACCGAACAGACGAGTGCCTTGCTGGTGGGGCAAGGGCCGATGTTGAGGGCCTTCGCCAGCAAGCTCATCGAGTCAGAGACCTTTTCCGCCTTCATTTCCGACCTGGCCGCCGTGCTCAGGCCGCAGGTGATATCCGACCACCTGGAGGAGTTGGCGGCCGCGATGCCTGACTTCGATAAAGCCAAGCATGGCTGGGTCGAGGTCGCTCCTCGGGCGGTGCAGAAGGACTACGCCCGAGTGATTGCCGAGGTGGCCTCCTTCCCCGTGCTAGAGACTTTGGCTTCCTCCGCTTCTCTCCTAACGGCTGAGGCCGTGACCCAGTGCAAGGAGGATGAAGACCCCGAGCTTCAGGAACTCCTTGCCGAGTGCGGGTCAAGGCGGGAATCGTGGCGAGCTCAAGTCTCCCTTACGAAGAAGGGCCCCAGCGGTGGAGCAGCGGCGGTTGGAGCAAAGAAGCGGGATGCCGGTGAGCCCTCAAAGAGGCTCGGTCGTGAGCCGTTGTAATAGGTTCAAGTGCCGGGGTCATTAGGATCCCGAGCTTTGTATATTTCCACTCTTGTGAATAATAAATACACCTTTTTTGATATGAATGCATTTCTCTTGTTTTAGCACTCCGCTTCTCATTATGTTGGGTTAGATCACGATCTCTTGACCAAGTCGAAAGTGGTGCGAGGTGCCTTGGTGAGAAGGATGAGGAGGTGGTGAGCTAGGAGAGCCGATCGCGGTGACCCGGACTTTGCACGGCATGGATAGCTAAGTTCTTTGGGATCGGTAGCTCGACATCGTCGGTCGGCCGAAAAGCACCGCAAGGGGCAAAAGCGAGGTGGCCCGTCTTTGCGAGAACAAGCCTTGAAGCTAAAATCATCCATCCGGAAGTTCAGAGCGGATGTCTCGCCGGCGTCATTCGTGGTCGCTGATGCGGTGTGAGGACGACTTGGTGGCGCGAAGAAGTTAGCGGATCTCGGAGGAGCATCTTTCGAGTACGGCGGTGATCCACCGATCTGGTGGTATTACTATATCCGAGGCCAATAACCGAGCTCGAACACGCTGCCGAGGGCATGGTCTTTGAGGGACGAGGAGGGCCTAATAAAGAAGAATTTTAAGGGCGCCTCGATGCCTTGGTCAAATGCCTTCAGCTTTACGAGCTCGTCCACAAACGGCGCATGCCCGAGCCCCGCAGCCAGACTCCAGCCGACCCTGCCGACGTGAGAGTTGAAGAAGTCGGGGTGGGTGGCGGTTATAAGGACCACGCCGAGGTGCTTCGGCTGATGGGAGCAGACATGTCGGAGATGTCGTCTCGTGGTCGGGCCCCATCGTCAGGAGCTGGACGGGCGAGGGCCTCAGGTCGGCGAGGAAGGTTGTCAGGTCGGGGTCGAGGTCGTACCCCTGGTGGGGTATCGAGATCACGAGGCAGGAGTTCGACCTCGGCCCCTGGAGCGTCCACTTCAGGTCGGGGCGCTTCTGCGCCTGATCAAAGAACGCCTGGGGTAGGTCGTGGTGACGCTGACCTCATCGATTGGGTGGAAGGCACCGAGTTCATCCCGGGTGTTCATCGTCGACCCGGGGACTTTGTCTCGAACTGGTGTAGCTTCAGCAAGACTTGGCGAAGTGGAGCTCAGAGGCCCGAGTGATCTGTATATAGCTTAGGACTTGGTTTATAGTCATAAATGTATTTAGACTTTGTACCGAAGTGTATATTTTCCCCCTAAAGAGGTACAAATATATCTTAGGACTTGGTTTTGGTCGTAAATGTATTTAGTCTGTTTACCGAAGTGTATATCTTCCCAAATAAAGGGGTATAAATTGACGAGATCCGATCTGGATGTCGTTTGCATGTAGATGTTCAAATTAATGAGTCATCTGTATGCCTTGCATGTAGATGTTCAAATTAATGAGTAATCTGTATGCCTTGCACGTAGACGTTCAAGTTAATGAGTTATCTGTTTGTGCCATCTTCGCAAGGGCGTCCCCTTTTGAAGGTTAATTATGTTTTATCCGAATGGATGTTCACATAAATATAAGATGAGACGAAGTGAAATACTCATTAGAAAAACAAATGTTTTATTGATAAGTAAATAACATCGCACTTCGGAAAAGTGAAAAGAGGGCTAACATGATGCCGATCACGAAATCAAAGCTATGTAAAATACCTCCTCAAATGAGTGATATGCGAGTTCGGGAATAAGTGCACCGATAGGTGAGCAAGCTTATAGGCCCTTTGCCGAGGTCCTCGTGGACGCGGTATGGGCCTTTCCATGTCGGGTCTAACTTGTTAAGACGCTCGGCTTTACTGGCCTCATTGTTTCGTAGGACAAGGTCGCCTACTTGGAGTGTGGAGGCTTTTACCCTCTTGTTGTAGTACCTTGCGACCGACATTTGTACTTGGCTTCATTGATGAGCGAGCTCACTTTTCCTCTAGAGCATCAAGGTTGACCCGTAGGTTCTCCCGTTGTCGTCTTTGGTCGAAGTGAAGAGTACGTGGGCTCGGTGCGCCGATCTCGGTGGTATGACAGCCTCGGTACCATAGACTAGGGTCAAGGCGTTTCTCCGTGTGAAGTCCGAGGTGTCGTTCTGTAGGACCAGAGGACTTGAGGGAGATTCTCAACCCAATCACCTTTAGCTCGGTCTAACCTCTTTTCAATCCTTTTACAATCGTGCGGTTTGTCACTCGGTCTTACCATTCGCCCGGTGTGCAACCTAGGTGAGCGTTGTTTGATCCGGAGCTCTTCACACCATTCTTTGAAGTTTACGTCGATTTAACCGGGTGCCGTTGTCGAGATCAAGACATGTGGTATGTCGAGCGGCAAACTATGTTTTTCCACACGAATGTCGAATCATACGCTCGTGAGGCTTGAAAGAGGCTCCGCTCGACCCATTTTGTGAAGTAGTCTATGGCTACGACCAAGTATCGGAGCGACACGGTGCTCGGTCGAAGGGACCAAGCGATGTCGATTCCCATTACATGAAGGCGAGGACTCGAAAGGCCACCGAGGTCGGTGCTGTGGTAGCTTCTCGATTGTGGCGTGAAGGCGGCACTTGGCACACAGCGAGCTCGGTCGAATCTTGGATGAGGTGGGCAAGAATACCTCTCCTCGGCGTCTTCTTTGAGAGAGCTCGTGATCCGATGTGGCTTCCACAAGATCCCATGTGAATCTCGTTTAATCGTGGTCCGCTCTTCCGGCCCAGGCATCTCGGGAGTGTTTGAAGGTAGGATTTCACAGAGAGTGCCTTCATGCGTGAGGTACTTTTGGGACTTGACCATCATCTTTTGGCTTCGAGTCGATCTTGGGGTAGTACACCTTCTTCCAGATATGCCTTTATGGGAGACATCGATTCGGTTCTATCTCGATGATGATGACGATGTGGGGCGCAATGCTTACGGAATGAACCTCCTCCTTTGGTGGATTTGTTGATGTGAAGCCAATTTCTCGAGGATGTCATTTCATTTGTTCTCCCTAGTGGGATACGATGAATTGTGGAATACCTGAATGAGGTCAGCATCTCCTTAGCCTTCTCAAGGTATTGCTTCATTCGATCTTCTTTGGCCTCGTATTTTCCTAAGACCTGGTTTACCACGACCTGGGAATCTCCAAAGATTTAGATCTTTTCCACTTTCAATTCCCTCGCGAGACGGAGTCCTGAGATCAGTGCTTCATACCTCACCTCGTTATTTGTGGTCGGGAAGGAAAACCGAAGTGCATAGTTTACTTCTTGTTTTTCCGGGCCGAGGAGCAAGATGCCCGCTCCGCTACCTGTTTTGCACGAAGCCCCATCCACATACATCTGCCAACGACCATCGGGTAGGTCGTCGGTAGGGTCCTCCGTTGTGAGGCGGGGTGGAGTGTCCTCTCTGGTGGGGCGACCTCGGTAAATTGACCTCTACCGGAAATCGGCTAGAGCTTGCCCTTTATGGCGGTGCAGGGGAGTATAAGATGTCATGCTCGCCGAGCTCCGGTGCCCACAGCTATACATACGATGATTCGGGTTTTGACAAGACTTGTCTCAGGGGTAAGTCAGTCAGTACCTGGATTGAATGGGCTTGGAAATAAGGTCGGAGGCGTCGCTTGGCGTTCACCAGTGCCAACGCTAGTTTTTCGAAGCTGGTGTACCTAGTCTCCGGTCCTTTGAGAGCTCGGCTGATGAAGTAGATAGGGAGTTGTCGTCCGATCTCATCTCGCACCAGTACCGCACTGATTGCCTCGTCCGAGGCGGCCAGATATAAAGAAAGGAGCTCGCCTTCTTTCGGGGCGGACAGTGTGGGCAGGTCGGCGAGGTACTCTTTCAGCTGGGTGAAGGCGACATGATGTTCTTCCTCCCAGGCGAAGTCCGGGGCTCTTCTCAAGATCTTGAAGAAAGGAAGTTGCCTCTCGGCAGCCCGAGATAGAAATCTGCTGAGGGCGGCCAAGCATCCGGTGAGTTTGTGGATCTCACGGATTGTTTTCGGTACTTGCATGTCAAGTATCGTCTTCATCTTGGTGGGATTAGCCTTCAAGCCTTCTTGTGAAACCCAGCATCCCAGGAATTTCCCCGTTTTCACCATGAATGTGCACTTTTGGGGGTTGAGCTTGAGGTTGACCGACCTGAGGAGTTGGAGGATAGTTTTGAGGTCGTCGTAGCAACTTTACTTTTTGGCTTTTGACCACGATGTGTCGGCGTGAGACCTCGATGATCTTCCTATATGATCTTTGAATATTGCATCCACCATCCTTTGGTAGGTAGCTCAGACATTTTCGTGCCGAAGGCATTTTTCGGCACGTGAAGACACGAAGTCGATGATGAACGCCGTTTTGGAGCATCCTCCTTACTCATCAAGACTTGGTGGTACCCTTGCATGCATCCGAAACCGAAAATTTCATGGCCCACCGGTCCTCCACTTTCTTGTCGATATCGGGGAGGGGTATGATCTTTGGGCGGTGTTTGTTGAGGTCGGTATAGTCGACACACACGCGCCATCCCTCCCTTTTGGACCACGACTGGATTAGCCATCCAGGTCGGGTACTTGACCTCGAACAGAATTTTGGCCTCTTGGAGTTGGGTCACCTCGTCTCTTATGACCTGGCTGCGCTCTGCCGTAAACCCTCTTTTCTTCTGCCGAACTGGTTTGGTAGCCGGGTCGATGTTGAGTCGGTGAGTGATGAGCTCGGGTGACACTCTGGTCATGTCGAGTGGGGACCATGCGAACACATCCCTGTATTCCCTCAGAAGCTGCACGACGTGCTGTCGAATATCAGTTGGACCTTGGGTGCCGACCTTGACGACCTTGGAAGGGTCGTCATCGTATAATTGGAGGTCATCAGTTAGATTTTCCCGGGGTGGCGACTCGAGGTTTCGTAGTTGGTAGGCTCGGTAAGGCCACATCACGGTTGAGACTCGTAGGCATTCTTTAGGCGCCGTTTGGTCACCCCTGGATGCTTAGCACTCCCACGGGGTGGGTATCTTGATGGTGGTGGTAGACCGAGCGAGACGGCCTTGGTGGCGAGAGCCGTCTCCCAAGGATGATGTTGTATGGAGAGGAGCTCGGACCGGGAAGAACTGGATGGCCTTGGTGACCGACTTGGGAAGACGTCCCACGATGTGACCGGAAGGGTGATAACGCCTCGATTGGACCGCCTCTGAGTGAAGCTCCATAGTTTGGGCAGCGGGATGTATTTGGATCCTCCGACCTCGAGTTTGTCGAGCAGCTACGGAAGATGATGCTGACAGAGGCTCCGATGTCGATGTAGACTCTTTGGACGTTCTTGTTGCCCACCACGGCTTGTATAGTTATAAGCGTTTTAGTGGGGCATAATCTTGCACCTGGGTCGTCATTGGAGAACACGATGCTCTCACGATCCCGAGTCGTTTGTTTTTTGGCTCCTCGGGGATCGGTCTCCGAGCTTCAGTTTCCAATGATGACCTCATCGTACCTATGGGCAGTCCGGTGATGGCATAGACTTGCTCCATGGCGTTGGGACCATCTTCCTCATCATCTTCAGGTTGGGTCATCGTCGAGGTCGGCCCACAGTTGTTGCCACCTCCACTCTTTCCTCTGTGCTTCTTATTCCCGGCCCGGTCGGCCGAGGTACTCTTAAGCGCTCCTCCTTTGACGAGCTCGTCGATCTGCGAGCTCAAGTTTACGCAATCCTCCAGATTGTGACCATACCCTTGGTGATAATCACAATACTTCTCCGTCGACCTCTTCTTGGATCCTTCTTTCATGGGAGGGGGCTTCGGGAAGAGCTCAGCATGGAGCTCAAATATTTCGCCCTAGATTTGAGCAGATGAGGCGCGTTGCCACCAGGGTTTGGCCGACGTCCCAACCTGGATTCCATCGGGCTTTTCTTGATCATGTCGAAGGCACTTCGGCGATCAGTGCCTCTTCCTCGGTCGTCTGGCTTCTTCCTCTCGACCTTCTGCTCGTCCCAGGTCTCTCTCTTCTTGCGATCCGACTCGTCCCCTTGGCGTGGTTGTCGACAGGTCCAAAGGCGGCTCGCCGCCTTGACTTTTCTCGGTGATCTCTTTGTTGAGCGCCGGTCGGATCCGTTTTGAACGCATTGATGATGTAGAGATCGTTACTCATCAATTTTGAGGACTCCTTGATGAATCGCGAGATGAAATTTGACATCGTCTCATCCCGTCCTTGGTGGATGGTGAGCAGGTCGGACGACGGTTGCTGAGGTGGCATCTTCTGGTAGAAGTGCCATTTAAACTGATCCATGAGATCCTTGAAGCAGTGTATGATGTTCTAGCGGAGTGAGGTGAACCAACGTCGGGCATTGGAGACCAACACCTCGGGGAAGATTTTGCACATATGAAAATCTTCCATTCCTTGATTCGCCATGTTGGTGGTGTAGGCGAAAAGGAAGTCGGAGGGATCCCAAGACCATCGTAAGCAGCGATGTTGGGTGCCCTATATCACGGGGCGGGCGTATCGAGTTTCCACGGAGAAAGGAGATGATCCTCCCGTGCGGTCGAACCCCGTAAGCTCGTTGCCATCTCTCTCTGGAGGGGTGGGAGACCGGTAGCAGCGTCTATCATCTCTTCGAGGGGGAGATCGGCTCCGCCTCTCCTATCTTCTGTCCCGCTCGGCTCCATGGACGGTGTGCCGAGGTGAGCGATTTCGGTAGTGGTGCCGAGGTGACCGACTCCACGGGTGGCGCGGGGGAGAATGGTTGCGGTCGTCCCGTAGAGGTGATTACCTTCGAGCGACGGGGCGATGTACGTGTTCTCGGTTATCATGCCGAGGTGAGCGTTGATTACTTCGGAGGGGCGAACGACCTCGGGTGCCCGTAACCACCAGTTCGGGCGTTCTTGAGGTACCCACTCCGTTTGCCCTCTGGTTGAGGAAACCTTGAATTGGCCGATGTTGGCGTTGAGGAATTCGGACACGGCTCGGTCGAGGACCTCATTAGATCGGTGAACCGCCTGTTCACCGGTGTTGAGGTCGGCATCTTCCTCTTCGTTAGGGCGGCGATCCTGATGGTGTATAGGAATGTTCTCTATGTAACCCTCAGGTGTGTTATTGCTGGCGGCCTCCGCGATCCCTTTCCCGCGGCGCTGCGTGACTACTTGATCATCCTCAGCGCAATTGTTGCCAATACCGCCGGCGGTGCTAGCGTTTGCACGAGTTCTTGCCATTGAGTTGTAGAAAAACGAAGCTTTTTGTTCGAATGTTCCCACAGACGGCCCCAATGATAAATCTTGTGTGCGAGATTTATGAAAACTGTAAAGAACACCGAGGCTTTTACGTGGTTCGATCAAGAATAAGATCTACGTCCACGGAGGAGTGATTCCTCAATACTTTCACTATGTAGGATTACAATGAATGTATTGAAAAGCTCTCTAGTATTATAATAGTTGCTAACCCTTCTACCGTCGACCTAACCTCTATTTATACATGTTTGTGGATCTCTAAAGATGTACTGGATCCCTTGATTTGTGGGATCCGATCTCCTTCCATATCTTGATCATTGATTATCTCCTTGAATATCTCTTCTCCGATTTGGTTAGGGTTTAGATGTTGGGCTTGTAGGCATAGCCGCGTAGGGCCGTCTATTAGGTCAGGCCCAGTTCACTTGGGTCTGCCATTGGGTCTGAGCGGTTGGGCCATATCCCATCAATATATAAATAAGATAAATACTTTTTTTTAATTCGATTATTTAACGAATACTTCAAAATCATGATATTTGATTAGATATTCATAATTATTATGTTTGATTATAGATATATACATAGAGAGAGAGAGAGTTAGGTTCAAATAAGAACAACTTTTATCCTAAAAAATAAGAACCAAATGAATTTGCTATTAAAGTTGATGAATCCGTTGACAAAGTTACTGAATTCCAAAATTTAAAAAATTTCTCCCAGGTTCGAATGCCATGACCGGCGAAAATTTTATTTTTTTGGATTCAGTAAATTTTCCAACGAATTCGTTAATTTTCACAATGAATTCATATATATATGTGTGTGTGTGTGTGTACGACCCGACTTCCCAAGGAAGTACGGATCATATGGATCGTCACCGGTATGATAAAGCAGCGGATATAAACATAACTAATCAAAGAAATTAACCATTTAACTACTCAATAACATAGACTAAAAAGATAAGCTATTGATACCAACTCAAGTCACGAAGGACTTGTCAAAAGGATCAAGGTTCAAAATAACCCAATCGGGGCACAATTCAAGGAGCAGTGCGACCTCAAGTTCAATACGGTATGTGGCGGTTATAATCAAACATCAAAATAATATCGAGTTAGGCAACAAATAAGCGTGTGGACATGCATATGACGATGCATGCCCGAGGTTCTAGAAACCTTTCTAATAAAGCATCAAAATGACTGTCACTCTGCACCACCTCGCACCCATCATCAATCCTTGTTCAACCTGCACATAAAAAACGAGATGCAGGGCTAAGTACAAAAGTACTTAGTGGACTCATTGGCTAAAACATTTTCTTTATCAAAAGTTATTGAACTGCCCACAATAGCACATGAGGATTTTAGTTGAAAGACTCATGCCTATCAAACATTTTATCATTTCTCAAAAGCGTCAGGCCTGACTATTTCATTCACATTGTTTCCATATCTGATCATTCATTCATTCATTCAATCGCACACTATGGAGGTGGCCACCTACACATAGTCGCCGTGACCGGTCGAAGTAGCTAACCTTAACACACAGTCACACGTGTACACAATCCGAGTTAGTCCTTAACTAAGTCGGATCCGATCATTACCCTTTTTAACGTTGGTGGACCAACACATTGGATATACCAATCTCAGATAGGATAACAACAAAACATAAACATTTGGCGGTCAATAACATTTCATGTGATAATATTTCGTAAAGCTTTGTAAATCATGCTTTGAGATATACATAACATTTTCGTTTCAAGAAAGCCAACCTACTAATCCAAAGCTAGCAAGTCTAAGTGAGCAGGGTGTGGTTGTTCTTCCTCGCCAACTACGTACGATCAAACCCTTCATAAGAAAATAACTTTTCTTAGATTCTTTCTATCGATCGAATGTCGTTTATAAATTACGACTTAAAGTTCCCACTTAGGGTTTCTTTATGATTTCATGTGATTGTTTTAAGATAATTTCTATTATCTTACATTCCCAATTCCCAAGCTATATTACTTCATCGTTCATAGGTGCTCTTCAACTTATGAATTACATACTCCGAGTCTATTCTCGACTCTTCACCTTAGTGCTCTTCTAAACGTTATTACGTTATAGATTGTTAGTATTCAAGTTGTGATTGGTATATTAGGATATTCTCAAGCCTCTAACTAGACTTAACAATTATAGTTACGTCCTAGTAGGTTATGATTGACGACTTGTCTATTAGCACGACAACCAAAAGAGGAGTATTGACTTATGATTCAAGTGAGCACATGCTATCATGTAAGTAAGTACTTAAGAATAAATGAAGTGCTTCGGGAATATTAACTCGACTTTTGAGACATAAGGATCGACATCTTATGTTCGAATCTTTGCTTACACATTACGACATTGTTTGTTTCTCTTAACTCGTCGGAGATTATATAAGTCGTATAATCGTTATTCGTTATCGAGTTGTTTTTAACGCTCAATCTAAAATCGTATTGGGTTGTCCTTATTGAGTATCAACGTTGTAGCTCGGCTTTTGGTTTTTCTAACTTAGGAACTTCACGTTTGAGTAGTCTATTATTAATAGAAAATCCTAATTTGTGTCTAACTTCGATTCTTGTTAATTCTCGTACATATAGTATTATGTTGTTTACATTTGGGGTTTTGGTTTGTCGGTACAACATAAACATAAACATTCAACACCAAACAATACCATACACAACATAAACTATACTAAAGCATTAGAAAACCCTAATTTCTAACATAATATACAATCATTGTGTATGTGTGCATAAGTGTTCCATTCATTCACCATAATCACAACCATTTATTCTAAGCTTATAATTTCACTATCATAACATCATTTAACATTAGAAGTAAACCCATATTTAGCCATTTTGTTACGTTTTCGATAATTAGCAACAATTAGCATATGTATCCAATAAATTCGTGTTATACTCCTATCATACTATAGAACTTAATTTCCAACTCAATACCATCAAATAAAATTTTAAATCATGGGCAAACAAGCATTTTATTTTCGGTATTTATAATTTATTGAACATTGGTGTTCAATAAATTCCACAAAATCATATCATGCTTATATTATATACTAAACATGAAATATCATCTCATATCATACATTAAAATTTAAACCCATGCTTTTCACCATATAATGATTTTCGGTAATCACCATGTATATATATGATAAACGCGCTTTTTACACGTTTATTGTTGATAATTTAAGATGATTTTAGATCTATTAAGTGCGTTTATGTATCAGATCTTAATGCTTTTATATATTTTTGGAAGATACTGCTCTTGGGTTCCTCTTTGATGTTTTGTAGGCTTATAACATGATAATCGAAGCATGGAACGAAGCACGAGCAAAAGAAGGGCAAAAACAGGGGCTAGCGGCCACATTCGCGACCGCTAGCCCAGTCGCGAGCCGAAGATTGACGCCTGGATGATGCCTCGCGACCGCGAGGAAAAACCATACGAGCGAAGCACACCACGTGACCGCGAGAAGCGACCGCGAGAGGTGCCTCCGAAGAAGAGTCTCTGCCCGATTTCTCGCGACCATGGCTAGCGACCGCGAGCTAGGTCGCGAAGCTCGCCTAACGGCCGCAAGTCCTGTCGTAAGCCAAATAAGACGCACGCGCGAAGATACCTAGCCACCGAGCTCGCGACCGCGAGCTCGGCCGCAAAGCGTAGCGGATGAGCCGAACATTAGGGTTTTCACCCTTTGTCTATAAATAGGACATAGCCGCCCTCGCGCCCCCAGACCTCCCATACACGTTTTTCCTCAGTTTTTCATGTTCTTTCATATTTTTGCACTCTAGCTTTGATTTAGAACCATCTAGCATTAGTTTTTCATTGTTCTGCACTAGTTTTACGTATTGTCGACGCTTCGGAACGCTTTTATCCGAACAATTTCCGTGTTTTACCGTTTTTCGCTGAGGTTGGGATACGAACCCAACGATTGTTCTTTCGACGCTACACTACGGGTTTTATCTATTTAATTCCTATTTCTCTGAGTATTTCATATTTTATTTCGTTTATTATGTCTAGCTAAATTCGTTCTAACTTTAGGATTAATGCATCCCTAGGGTTAGTCTTTCTATCTTAATTTCATCTTTGAGTGTTTATTGCTTTCGTTTATCTTTTAAGTTGTTACCTTTTACTTTGGATTTAATATTCGAAGCCCTAAACCCTTTTTACAACCAAATTTGTCGCTTGGATAATGATGAAGGATTAGATTGTTAGCTTCTGTATTTTTGTGTTACAATCCATGTGGATACGATATCCGTCTTACCTATATACTTGCACGTTTTCGTGTAGAAAAGTGAGCGATCAATATATATACACATTCAATAAATTTCATTCTTTCACAATATGTTTATATCATGCATTAAACATGTAATATTAACATTAAACATCAACTAATATTTATAATATCACATAACACATTATTCTCAACAACAAAAATCAAATAAATCACTATATATATACATATAGTTCATGGTAATTATAGGAAAAATAGGAGAAGTGTTTGAATAAATTCAAGGTTAATATATGATGTTCATATCATACATTAAACATCATATCTCAACTATTTTCAACAAACAAAAATCAAACAATACTCTAAATATATATATATATATATATATAGGGGTTGGATCCAGTGAGAACTTATCTTTTTTGAGAACTTGAGAACCATGCATAAGACGTTGAAGATAATGCACAAAACGGTATAAAGTTGTGCATAACGAAAACTTTCTAAAATTGTTGCACAACAAAATAATTTTAGAAAGTTTTCGTTATGCACAACTTTATACCGTTTTGTGCATCATCTTCAAAGTCTTATGCATGGTTCGCAGAGTTCGCAAAAAAGATGTGGTTCTCATTTGATCCACTCCATATATATATATATATATATATATATATATGTCGGTCCTAATAAATAAAAATAGGAGATGTATTTCAAAAATTCTAAGATTCATATATGATGTTCATATCATATATTAAACAACATATCTCAACTATTTTCAACAAATAAAATAAAAATCAAATGCTTAAAAACCCCTAAAGCTCTCGGCCTTTATTGAGACAAAATACCAAAAATATTCTAAAAAATATGATATTTATTCTACATGCTTCTAATACATTAACAAGCAACAATATCAAATAATATTCACAAAAACATGCTTTATCACATATAAAAAGAAATAAAGCATAAATTGAAAAATATCAAACATACTCCAAAAATTCTCAAATTTTAGCTAAAGCCTTAGAACATCATTCTAAGCATTTTTAATTCATGGATTGAGAGCATTTTATGTCCCAAAAGTCAAAGAAAAAATGAGGAGCAAAACTAGGGTTTTTCATGAAATAATTCAAGAAAAATCTAAAAAAAATTCTACTCCATTAAAAATGGAGAGAATGATGAGTACTAACTTTGTATGGTCTTAGAATAATTATTTGAGGGTCGGAAAGGTTTGGAAATGAGGATTTAAAGAATAAAATTTGAAGAACAAAGAGAGAATTTTGAAAAAGAGAGAGAAATTTGGTTCCAAAAGAATGAGGCTGTAATGGATGACTTTGTGTTGGATTTGTATACTGAAAGAAGTTTGGTTGAGCTTGTATACAATGTTTCCTGTTACCACTATTACAATCTCCTATCTGAATTGATTACTTGATTGCATATATCTGTGTCCCCTTATCTCATATATAAGTTAGATCATACAGTGTGTAGAAGATCATAGAAGTCTGTATGATTGGTCAAGCTTAATGAGATATAAAAAGAATCACAACTGAGATAACTTAAGGACGAGTTGTCGGTATAGGCTGCGGTATAGATGAGAAGTGACTTGACTTGGTTACTTGTCTCATTTGATGCGTCTCGACGTATTGATGGATCACAGTGAGATGAGTTCTTCTATCTGACCGTCGTGAAGAACCTAGATCTCGGTGACTTACGATGATCTAAACCTCGATAAGGTATTAGGTGAGTATGAGTTGCTGACCATCACTTTGACTTGTTATGGGTGAGGGTTATATGTTCTAACCCAATATTCTCCGCATATTGGTTGGTGGCAGTGCTTGTATGTCATGCTAGTTATTTGTATCGAGTCACCGTATCCGTTTAGGATGATGACGTCCCCTTAAGGAGCTCAAAAGGTTTATTGTACTAAACCCTGCAGGTTGAGTTAACTCAAGTACAATAATAAGGTTGAGTGGTACTACTTAAGGAATTAAAGATATTAATTATTTTAAGCAATGTAATGCTCTAAATAATTAATGGACGACGATTTCTTAAATACGGGATTCAGAATGTCTAAGTGCAAGTCCGACTAACCTTCGGTAATAAAGGGTAAGTCAAGATTATTCTCTAGTGGCATGAATGAATGTTTATAAATTAATTTATGTTCTGGGCTGAACATAAGATAATTAATTTATTTGAGGCCTATCTTTATTCCTTGCATTTGATCCCTGGGCTGGCCCATCCAGGCCCGGAGCTTATGGAAATCGGCGCCCCTCTCTCTCTCTATGGATGTGATTTTATTCTCTTTATCCTATAAGGATATTATTATATTTATGGGATACGCATGGATCCTTTCCTTATGGGATTATGGTAATGCATTATAAATATAAGGTTAGAGATAAGATCAAAGCTAATCATCAATTATTATCCATAATTTTCGAGAATCCCATAGAGTTTGGGAGAGAGAATTTTCGAAAATCAAAGAGAGAAATAGGGTGATTTTCTGTAACATTCTTCATAGATTATCCTCACTCGATATTGGAGATTGGGCAACCGTGATACAGTCCAGAAGATCAAAGCACGAGTCTCGATCCGTTCATCCCCGACAGATTCAAAGGTAAACACGAGAAAACCCCTACATGTTGCAATTAATTATATAGGTGCATGCTAGGAATATAATCAATGTATGGTGAATTAAACATCCAAGATAGATCATCGGGAGAGGGCTAAACATAGTTTTACCTACAATTGGTATCAGAGCCTGGGATCAGTATTTTGGCTCTGTTGGATTAATTCACGTTTGATTATTACGTGTGCAATTAATTAATTGTTGGATCTGTTGTTCATCGTGGCTCGGTTTTATTTTGTCGGATTTTGTTTTTCACCAGGAGAAAATCCGTGGTTAGATTAGATTTTTCCCTGTAAATCTTATCTGTAAAAGAAGAACGAAGACGAAAGCACGAAGAACGAGACGAAGAACACCAATCGGATGCACGCCGAAAATTGGACGCACGGTCGAGGATGTGCGGGTGATGGCACGGACGCGTGCTCGGTGCTCGACAAGACCGCCGATCGCATGTGCGTGTTTCCGCAGCCCTCGGTGGGCGGGCGGCGGCGTGTGCGCAAGGCGAGCAGCGGCGGCTCGGCTCGCCGCCGGGTGCGCGCGCGCGCTAGCGGATGCCTCGGCACCACCGGCGGCGTGCGTGCTCGATGCGCGGTCGCGTTCGATGGCGCTTCGCATCCGCGGGTTGCGCGTTTGTCGCGTGAGATCCCCGCGGGCGACGGGCGCGCTTGTCGTCGCGAGATCCCCGCACCTCTCGCGAGCAGCCTCGCGACCGCGAGGATGGCCGTGAGGCAACGCACGCAGCGCGGCGCGCGGGTAGCGGCGACGGGCGCGAAGGCGAGCATGGTCGCGCACGCAAGCTCGGCGGATTACGGTCGCCTTCGACCGCGAGGCAGCCCACGAGGAGCACGCGAGCGGCGCGACGTAGGGCGGCGGGGGCTATGCGTGCGCTGCGCTGCCCGGCCATTTTGGGCCAACCGCCCGCACCCGTTTTCCACCGAATCGATTTTCCGCCCGAATCCGTTTTGACGAATCCGTCCGTGCCGTGCGCGCGAGGCCCATTTTTCGAAGTTAATGAAGATCAGACTTTGCAATTCTATGTAATAGATTAGGCAGAAAGTGCGTGTTCCACAGTGGGCCACGATGAACGTTTTATTTTATTTTTAATCGCTCATAGCATGTCGTGGATGTTTAAATTATGCGAAGCATGTTATGTATGTTTAAATTACGCCGACAAACATATTATATGTTTTGTGATTGGATGCGCATAGTAAGCATGCTAGGTTTATCGCGTTTTCAAGCATATTTTAGAATTTCTGAGCATGTTTTACATGTTAAGTTCTATAGAAAAGCATGCTAGGATTACGTGATCTGCATGGACAAACCTTTTGAACAAAAGACTAAGCAAGTAACCCGACATATTAATTTTAAATTAAAATGTCAAGACCTCCACTTTTGATCTCTAAACAAAGTGATATGACCGTGAGTAAACGTACACGCGCGTGGCTTGCTTGCACTTGCTTGTCATAAGTTTGTTAGGTGAGATTTCTAAATAAAACATTTTAATCTATTGAGAAGTGGGAGTTTCATGTGTAAACGTCCACACGCGTGGCTTGCATATGCGATTTTTCATAAGTTCTCTAGAGATAGATTTAAAATGAGATAACAAAGGAATTTGGATTGGAAGCGGTATGGTCCTAGTGAGTATGCCAATTCTAAGAATTCATTTTCTGCTGTTAAAATTGTGGTCATTGCTTAAGACATCACCGAGTACAACTTCCCGCCAAGTCCCTTCTTGCGATAGTGATGTGGTCTAGTAAGGTCCAATCATTAATTTCACTTGTCATAAGGATAAGTTGACATAGATTGAAATTAAACGACTAAAAGGTATATTTTAGTCTGGTCGAGGGGTTCATGTGTAAACGTCCACACGTGTGGCTTGCATGTGGAATTCCTTGGGCGATTGGAGGTTTCAATTAATATTGTTTTATTAAAAGGTTACAATATTATTGTTACGTAATTATGCGATCGTATGCTTATGTGTTTTATATTATCTTTTAGATATGTCTCTTACACCGATTATCAATATGCTCGCACAAAATCCCTTTATCCGTCCGAATTTTATCGAGTGGAAACGAAACATTGAGAATGTTCTTCTCATGAAGAAAATCTATTTGTACTCACTACACCCCGTCCCAAGCCTCTAGACGATTCATCTACTGATGAGGAGCGCAAGGAGCACGAGAAATGGGAAAATTCAAATAGAATGGCAAAGTGCCTTCTTTTGGTCACCATATGCGAGTCCCTGCAACTCCAGCATCAAGAGATGGAAGATGCGACCATGATTTGGCTAAGTCTTATGAAATCGATGAGGAGTCGGACGTAATCGCTTGTCATAATTTGACAAAATCAATAATGTCAAGTTCAATGAAGGAAAGCGATTGATCTCAACACTTGCCCGCATGACCATGTAGAACAGAATGATCAATCTCTTTGGAGAGCTCGAGTTGGTTGGAGGATATATTGACGGCGTAGTCGAATCGATATGATCCTCAACACTTTAGTAACGGAAACCAAGTCTTTTGATGACTTCCGTTATAAAGCGATCCTTTATGATAAGAGTTATACTCTAGATTCATTGCGAGAGGATCTAGTGCGGAAGAACACTATGGAAATGGGCTAAAGAATCTCACTATGATGGACGAAAATTATCTCTTGTGGATCAACCTCGATTCTATCTTTACCTTATATTTATAATACATTACTATAATTCCGCACCTCGAAAACCAACAGCCCTGATGGCCAGCCTGTGGATCAAATGCAAGATTTATCGAAAGATGAAAAGGAAAAGTGGAATTCAAGAGATGCTAAGGCTAAAGAAAAGAGTGGGAGTAATATAAAGGGCTCTACCCGGTTTGAAAAAGCCGAAGGAGAAGGCGCTTTAAAAGTGCTTTCTCCAAAGTGAACTCCCACCCACTTCAATTTCTTGAAGTATCCGTGTCGATCCTCCCACTGCACTCGACATCTCGCACTTTCGCCTAATTGGTGTGGAATACGCATCATCTTCTAATTCTCAAGAATGATTTCAACTTGGATTTATGATTTTCATGTAGTCCTCTTCAAGAATCGAGCATTAGTGCTAATAATGACCTTCGATCCTTAGACTATAGAATAAACCACCTTCGCTCCTCTAGATAGCCAATAAACAACCTTGCTTCTGATCTAGCCTCCAACTTGTCGCCTTCTTGTTCAAAGACGCAGCCGGATCGCCCCATATCCTTATGTGGCTTAAACCAGCTCATACCAAACCACAACCTCGAAAGGGGTCTTTTTCGATCGACTTGACGGTACTAGATTTAGCAAGTATGTCCGCCCCAAGGCATACCCCGTAACGAAATAGCAATGTAGCATAACTCATCATAGATCTAACTATTTCAAAAGAGTCCTATTTTTCGCCCGACACACCATTTTGCTGTGGTGTGTCTTGTGAAGTGCTACTCGAGGTAATCCCACACCCACTAGATAGTCCATAAACTCGTTATCGAGGTATTCGCCACCGCGATCGTAATCGCAGTGACTTGATACTCTTACTATCTTCGCTCCACTTCCGCCTTAAACTCTTTGAATTTCTCAAAGCATCTGACTTATGCGCGAAGTGTATACGATCCGCATCTTTAGTAATCGCCAATGAAAGTGACAAAATACTGCATTCTCCACGAGCTTGTGGACATCGTCCACACAAGTCTCGAATGGACTAACTCCAACATTTCTTCGCTCTATAACCCTTCGCTGAAGGGTCCGGTCGACATCTTACCTTCTATACAGATTCGCAGACCGAACGGAGTAATCATAGGTTACCCAACGCCCATTCTTAGCCGCCTTGATCCTATTTAGATTGACGTGACCTAATCTAAGATGCCGAGAAAGTGGTGTCATCTCACAAGAAAACTTTCTTTTTGGTTTGATGAAGATGCAACATAGTTATAGGTATTATGTTCATGAAATAGTATAAAGCTTAATTATATAACGTACAACACAGATAACTTCGCCATTTCTTATGATAGAAACACCACTATCAAAAATAATGTAATATCCATGAGTAAATAATTTCAAACAGAACAAGGTTCACCGAAAACCGCACATATAAAACCTCTTTAAAACTAAAACTGCTTTCAAAACATAAAGTAACATCTCCAATCGCAACGGCCCGACCACTTTGTGTTGCCTATGGAGATCGTTATCTCGCCATCAAACAGCTCCTTTATCCGCAGAACCCCCGCAAGGTGTAACAAACATGATCGGCCAGTTCAGATCTACTACCCAAGAATGGGTAGAACAAGTCGCTAAACATGTTTCACATTAAAGCAAACGGCGACTGAGCCTCGAGCTGGGGCACTTAGCCTCCAATGCCTGGGGCCTCACCGCACTTCAAGCACTTGCCCTTCTCCTTCGCTTTTTCAAACCGCTGGTAGAGCCCTTTGTATTACTCCCACTCTTTTCTTTAGCTCAGCATCCTCGAATTCCACTTTCCTTTTCATCTTCGATAAAGCGTTGGGTTTTCATGTGCGTAAGCAAAGACCTGCACCTTACCCATTTTACGCTCTTCCGCATTAGATCCTCTTGCAATGAATCTAGAGTATAACTTTGTCATAAAGGACTGTTCTATAACGGAAGTCATCAAAAGACTTGGGCAAAGTGTTGAGGATCATATCGATTCTCGACTATGTCATCAATATATCCTCCAACCAACTCGAGCTCTCCAAGAGATTGATCATTTGCTCTACATGGTCATGCACCAATCACTTTCCTTCATTGAACTTGACATTATAGATTTTTCAAATTATGACAGTTTATCTCGTCCGACTCATACGATTTCACAAGATTTAGCCATATCGTGGCGCATCTTCCATCTTTGATGCCGGAGCGCAGGACCGCCTCATGGTGACCAAAAGAAGGCACTTTGCCATTCTGCTTGATTTGTCCCATTTCTCGTGCTCCTCGCGCCCTCATCGCAGATAAATCGCCCAGAGGCTTGGGACGGTGTAGTGAGAACAAATAAATTATCTTCAGCAAGAAGAACATTCTCAATGTTACGCTTCCACTGATAAAATTTGGATCGATAACGGATTTTGTGTAGCATATTGATAATCGGAGTAAGAGACATATCCGAAAAGATAATTAAAACACATAAGCATACGATCGCACATAATTCAGAATAATAATATTGTAACCTTTGATAAAACAATATTAATTGAAACTCCAATCGCCCAAGGAATCCCACATGCAAGCCACGCGTGGACGCCACATACGAACCCCGACTGCACTAAAATATACTTTTTAGTCGCTTAATTTCAATCCATGTCAACTTATCCTTATGACAAATGAAATTAACGATTGACCTTACTAGACCACATCACTATCGCAAGAAGGGACTTCGTGGAAGTTGTACTGAGGTGATGTCTAAGCAATGACCCAGGATAGGGGCCGATTTCATCAGAGCTTCGGCCCTGACGGGCAGGTGCAGACTTATGTTCACCCGTAATATAAATTAATTTATAAACATTTATTGATGCCACTAGAGAATAAATGCCGATTACCCTTTATTACCTGAAGGCTAAGTGCCCCAAGCTCAAGGCTCTTATTATTGTACTTCGAGCTAACTCAACGCCATTTGCTTTAGTAACGGAAACATGTTTAGCGACTTGTTCTACCCATTCTTGGGAACTCATACTCACCTAATACAGTATATATGCTTATTATATGTAGACACGGTGCGACAAGTCGATCATGTTTGTTACACCTGCGGGGGGTTCCTGCGGACAGGGAGCTGCATGATGGCGAGATAACGATCTTCATGGGCAACGTGGCGAAAGTCGAGGCCGTTGCGGTCGGAGATGTTTCTTTATTTTTGATAGAACAGTTTTAGTTTTAAAGGACGTTATATATGGGCAACGTGGCGGAGTTTCGTGAAACCTTATTTCTGTTTGAAACTTTTTATTCATGGATATTCGATATTCATTATTTTTGATAGTGGTGTTTCTATCATAAGAAATGATGAAGTTATCGTGGTGGCACTTTATATAATTCGCTTTATACTATTTACGCAAAACATAATACCTATAACTATGTTGCATCTTCTTCAAACCTTAAAAGAGAAAGTTTTCTTCAGAAGATAACACCACATTTCTGGCATCTTAGATTAGGTCACATCAATCTAAATAGGATCCAAAGGCGGCTAAGAATGGAGCGTTGGGTGATCTCACGTTACTCCATTCCCACCGCGAATCCTGTATATAAGGTAAGATGTCGACCAGACCCTTCAAAGCGAAGGGTTATAGAGCCAAAGAAGTGTTGGAGCTAGTCCATTCTGACCTGTGTGGACCAATGTCCACACAAGCTCGTGGAGGGTACGCGTATTTTGTCACTTTCATTGACGATTACTCAAGGTACGGATACGTATACTGCTTTCACGCAAGTCCGAATGCTTTGAGAAATTCAAAGAGTTTAAGGCGGAAGTGGAGACGAAGCTTGGTAAGAGTATCAAGTCCTCGCGGTCTCGATCATGTGGTGAATACCTCAAGAACGAGTTTATGGACTATTTGGTGAAGTGTGAGATTACCTCCCAAACAAGACTACACCGGCACACCACAACAAAATGGTGTGTCGAGCGAGAAATAGACTCTTTTAGAAATGGTTAGATCAATGATGAGTTATGCAACATTGCCTATTTCGTTCTAGGGTATGCCTTAGAAACGGCAAGATACTTGCTAAATCTAGTCCCATCCAAGTCGGTCGAAAAGACCCCTTCGAGTTGTGGTTTGGGCGCAAGCCTCAGTTTAAGCCACATAAGGATATGGGGCGCCCAACACATGTCTTTGAACAAGAAGGTCGACAAGTTGGAGGCTAGATCCGACGCAAGGATGTTTATTGGCTATCCTAGAGGGACGAAGGTGGTTTATTCTATAGTCCTAAGGATCGAAGGTCATTATTAAGACTAATGCCCGATTCTTAGAAGAGGATTATATAACAAACCATAAATCCAAAGTTGAAATCATTCTTCAGAATTAGAAGATGATCGATTCCACCACCGATTAAGCCAAAGGTACGAGATGTCGGGTTCAGTGGGAGGATCGACACCGATACTTCAAGAAATTGAAGTGGATCGAGTTCCTTTGGAGATACCGGCCGCCACAAGTGGCTCCTATCCGACTAGTTGTGCAAGATAGAGAACCACAAGTTACCGCACCCACTGTTGCTATTGTGCCCAGAGCGCCTCGTCAGAGTGGGAGGGTTGTTCGTCAACCCGTGCGATTTATGTTCGTGGGTGAATCTTGGATTTAGTCCGTGAAACGAACAGCAATAATCGACCCATGGACATACAGTGAGGCGATACAAGACATTGATGCAAGATCATGGCACACCGCTATGGACTTAGAAATTGAGTCCATAACAGCTATGGATGTATACGAAAAGACACCTCTACCAGATGGTAAGGAAGCCATAGGTAGTAAGTGGGTATACAAGAGGAAGAGAGATTCAGATGGAGAGGTTTCGGCTTTTAAAGCCAGGCTTGTGGCGAAAGGGTACACTCAGATTGAGGGCATCGATTTCGATGAGACCTTTTCGCCTGTAGCAATGCTCAAGTCCATCGTAATTCTTCCGCCATAGCAGCCCACTCAACCTTGAGGTTTGGCAAATGGACGTGAAAACCTCTTTTCTAATCGGTTACCTTGAGGAAGGTAGAGACATCTATATGCAAGAACCGAAGGTTATGTGGTGAAGGGTGAAGAACATCTAGTATGGAAGCTTAAGAAGTCCATTTATGGGCTTAAGCAAGCCTCACGATCCCGAACTTACGCTTTGACGAGGTGGTAAAGTCTATGGATTTACCCAGTTGCCTAGCGAGAGTTGTGTGTATCGCTTAGATGTCAACGGTGATGTGGTATTTCGCACTTTATGTAGATGACATTCTTCTAGTTGGCAACAATGTGAAGTTGTTATCGACGTAAAGAGTTGGTTATCCGACCAGTTTCAAATGAAAGACTTAGGAGGTGCAGCGTACATTCTTGGGATCAAGGTTTACCGAGATCGCAAGAGGAAAATGTTGAGCTTATCTCGTGCGCCTTACATTGATACCGTGATTACTGTTTTAGTATGCGAGACCGCCAATAAAGGATTGCTACCTTTCGCATATGGCGTTCCTTTATCTAGGGAGCATCACCTATGATCGCAAAGGAGATAGAGGAATGAGACAAGTTCCTTACGCTCGCCGTAGGAAGTCTCATGAACGCAATGCTATGTACGAGGCCCGATATACGCTATGCGGTAGGCATAGTAGCTAGATATCGCCTAACCTCGACAAGCTCATTGGACTGCAAGAAGCATATACCTGGCACCGAAAAGGACTCGAGATTATAGGCTAGTTTACCATGCGAGATAGTCTAATGCCTTTGGGTTATCTGACTGGATTTCAAAGTCGACCGTGATGAGAAAAAATCTACCTCAAGCTATGTGTTTACCTTGGGAGGTGGAGCCGATCTGGCGGAGTGCAAAAGCGATGCATTGCGGACTCTACCATGGAAGCGAACACGAGCCGCCTTGAGGCTACTAAGGAGGTTGTATGGTTCAAGAACTACCTCATGGATCTAGGCGTGGTACCGGTTTGCCCAAGAGTATCATAGTTTCATCGTGATAACTCGGTGCAAGTGGGCAAACTCGAAGGAACCACGGACCCACAAGGTGACTAAACACATAGAGAGAAAGTACCATGTCATACGAGAAATCGTGAGACGAGGAGACGTCTTGATTGAAAAGATTGATACGACGGATAACCTAGCGGATCCATTCACAAAGAGCTCGCCGCAAAAGTCTACGGCGCACGCTCGAGGACTCGATTGCGCTGATGGCACCCACTTTGAAAGGAAACTTTATATAAGTGGGAGAAGCAAAGTGATGGTTTTGTTTGTAATAGCTAGTAGAGACACATTGTATACTAAAAGTTTGCTTTAGTATAAGTGGGAGATTGTTGGATTTGTATACTTGAAAGCGCTTTGGTTGAGCTTGTATACAATGTTTCATGTTACCACTATTACAATCTCCTATCCGAATTGATTACTTGATTGCATATATCGTGTCCCTTATCTCATATATAAGTTAGATCATACGGTGTGTAGAAGATCACGTAAGTCCGTATGATTGGTCGAGCTTTAATGAGATATAAAAGAATCACACTGGTGAGACAACTTAAGGACGAGTTGTCGGATAGTCATGTATAGATGAGAAGTGACTTGACTTGGTTGCTTGTCTATGCCGGTACGTCTCTAACGTATTGATGGATCACGGTGAGATGAGTTCTTCTATCGACCGTCGTGAAGAACCTATATCTCGGTGACTTACGATGATCTAAACCTCGATAAGGTATTAGATGAGTATGAGTTGTCGATCATCACTTTGACTTGTTATAGGTGAGGTTATATGTTCTAACCCAATATTCTCCGCATCTTGGGTGGTGGCGGTGCTTGTATGTCATGCTAGTTATCTCAGACGAGTCACCGTATCCGTTTAGGATGATGACGTCCCTTAAGGAGCTCAAAGGTTTATTGTACTAAACCCCGCAGTTGAGTTAGCTCAAGTACAATAATAAGGTTGAGTGGTACTACTTAGGAATTAAAGATATTAATTATTTTAAGTAGTCGAATGCTCTAAATAATTAATGGACGTGCGATATCTTAAATACGGGGATTCGTAATGTCTAAGTGCAAGCCCGACTCACCTTCGATAATAAAGGGGTAAGTCAGCATTTATTCTCTAGTGGCATGAATGAATGTTTATAAATTAATTTATGTTCTGGGCTGAACATAAGATAATTAATTTATTTGAGGCCCATCTTTATTCCTTGCATTTGATCCCTGGGCTGGCCCATCCAGGCCCGGAGCTTATGGAAATCGGCGCCCCTCTCTCTCTCTATGGATGTGATTTTATTCTCTTTATCCTATAAGGATATTATTATATTTATGGGATATGCATGGATCCTTTCCTTATGGGATTATGGTAATGCATTATAAATATAAAGTAAGAGATAAGATCAAAGCTAATCATCAATTATTATCCATAATTTTCGAGAATCCCATAGAGTTTGGGAGAGAGAATTTTCGAAAATCAAAGAGAGAAATATGGTGATTTTCTGTAGCATTCTCCATAGATTATCCTCTCTCGATATTGGAGATTAGGCAACCGGGATACAGTCCAGAAGATCAAAGCACGAGTCTCGATCCGTTCATCCCCGACAGATTCAAAGGTAAACACGAGAAAACCCCTACGTGTTGCAATTAATTATATAGGTGCATGCTAGGAATATAATCAATGTATGATGAATTAAACATCCAAGATAGATCATCGGGAGAGGGCTAAACCTAGTTTTCCCTACAATTTGCTACTGTATTGGCAGCCCTAAGGGCTGTCATTACCCATTTGGGGTGGTCTTGGTGGTAGTTGGGAGAAGGATTGGTTTAATTACCCGTTTTGGCATGTTAATACCGACTCTTCAAGTTTTAACGCGCTTTCAATTGATTTCTTGAAACCTTAAGGTTTTATTTTCTTAAATAGTATTTAAAAGACTTATTTCAATGTTTATAAAAATTTCATGAAGTTCGGATGGCGTCCGATAAGTCAATTTCGAGTTATCGCGGAAAAACAGCGTTCTGCGATTAAAATATTCTCATTCAAAATTTTATTGAATTCTTGAGCTTTCATAATTTATTCGAGTCTTATAAATCATATTTTATTAATTTAAACCCTTGGTTCGAGTTTCGGGTCGTTCGGATCAAATTTAGGGTTTTCCCGGTATATTTTCCCGGCGTTCGGTTAAGTTCTTCAGGAATATCTTTCAGAAATTGATTCTTATAATTTCTAAATTCATAATAATATATTACTTCATGATTTTGATTGTCATCATTAATTTTCATGATTAACACGGGCTGAAACTTGTTCCGTCTCGTGAATAGTACTTTTAAGACTGACCGGGCAATCATGCCCGAAAATTCTCATTCTTTGGCTTTTCACATATTTTCGTGAGAGGATTCCAGAAATGAAATCTTTTGTTAAGATTCATTCTCGATCTTTCATTCTATGTTCAGGCTATTCAGAAAACCCTAATCCGGTGGGACTAGTCACTAGTTTTTATTTTCTAGTTTTGATCTCGAATCGATTCTAATTCGTTTCATTGGTTACCTTAAACATAATTAAGATCTAAGCACCACAAATAATTAGTTTAAGCATCACTAATAAAGTTTTAAATTTTTCGGGTTATTACATACCATACCCTTAAAATAAATTTAGTCCGAAATTTGCTAACCTTGAAAAGATCCGGTATTTCTTTCATAGTCGGGTTCCAGTTCCTGTGTTGCTTCTTCTTTGTCCATGGTGTCGCCATAGAACTTTCAACGACGGTATCTCTTTATTCCTTAGCTTTTGGATACGTCGGTCTAAGATTTCGTGAGCACGTTCTACATAACTCATATTATCATCGAGGACAATATCTGTCGGTGGTATCACATGAATGGGGTCATGTATGTACTTCCTTAGTCGTGAAACGTGGAACACATTGTGCACGCTTCCAAAGCTTCAAGGCAATGCAAATCAGAAGTCACCGGCCCTATCCTTTCAAAATTTCATAGGGTCCCATGAAACGTGGTCGTATTTTCCCTTTTATTCCAAATCTCACGATTCCTTTTGACGGAGAAATCTTCAAGAAGACTTTGTCTCCCATGTCAAAATGTAGTTCTGTGCGACATTTGTCGGCGTATGACTTTTGTCGATCTTGGGCCTCCTTGATCCGTTGGCGGATCTGTCTCACAATCTCGATCATTTCGCCCACAGAGTCAGGTCCTAATACTCTCATTTCTCCCACTTCATCCCAGTAGAGTGGTTATCAACATTTCTTTCCATAAAGAGCTTCATACGGGGCCATCCCAATAGTTTCTTGGAAGCTGTTGTTGTAGGCGAATTCCACAAGTGGTAACACTTGTTCCCAAATTTTTCCCTATCGAGGACAACGATCCTCAACATGTCTTCAAGTGTTTGAATGGTCCTCTCGGATTGTCCGTCCGTCTGTGGGTGGAACGCGGTACTAAAATGTAGTCGAGTCCCCAATTCCTTTTGTAAACTCACCCAGAATCTGGATGTAAATTTCGAATCTCTATCAGACGTGATAGTATTCGGAACTCCATGTAGACGTATGACCTCTCGAACGTACAACTGTGCTAGTCTGTCAGATCCATGTGTTATCGGAATGGGTAGAAAATGCGCGCTCTTGGTCAAACGATCGATGATGACCTAAATAGCGGTATTTCCTCTTTGTGATTTGGGTAGCCCGGTAACAAAGTCCATGGCTATATCATCCCATTTCCATTCCGGTATGTCTAGCGGTTGTAAGGTTCCATACGGTCGTTGGTGGAGTGCTTTCACTCGTTAGCACGTCAAACAACGTTCTACAAATGAAGCTACGTCTCGCTTCATTCCATCCCACAAAATTTCTCCTTGAGATCTTAGTACATTTTGGTGCTTCCGGGGTGTGCGGTGTAAGAAGTCTCATGGGCTTCTTTCAAGATCTCGCTCCTAAGTCCTTCGTCTTCTGGAACACACACTCTCCCGTCATACAACAAAACGTTATCTATTGCTTCTTTGAAATTATTGTGGTTGTTGTCCTTAATCTTAGCTCGTATTTCCTCTAGCTTCTTGCTCTTCCTCTGAGTTTCTAAGATTCGGACTCTTAAGTCCGGGATTGCAATCAACGTTGCAATACAGCCCTCTATCGTCAGAGACGGGTCTATGACTTCGATGTTCATCCTCTGAAATTTCTTTATAAGTATTTCCTCATGACTGAGGAGACATCCCAAACTAGGGTGGGATTTTCGACTCAAAGCATCGTCTACAACATTAGCCTTGCTTGGGTGGTAATTGATACCACAGTCGTAATCTTTCACCAATTCTAGCCATCTACGTTGCCTCATGTTAAGATCTTTCTGTTCGAAGAAATACTTCAGGGTTTTATGGTCAGTATAGATCTCACATCTAACTCCATAGAGATGGTGCCTCCAAATCTTTAAGGCATGTACGACCGCTGCTAATTCCAGGTCGTGCGTAGGATAGTTCAACTCATGTAGGCGTAATTGCCTTGAAGCATAAGCAATAACCTTGCCTTCTTGCATCAGCACACATCCTAGTCCATTCTTTGAAGCATCCGTGTAGATTGTGTACTCCTTGTCTGCTTCGGGTACTGCGAGTACAAGTGCTGTTGTCAGCAACTCCTTCAACCTCTGGACACTAGCCTCACACTCGGCATTCCAAGTGTATTTGATCCCCTTTCTTAACAGTTGGGTCATGGGTCGGGCTATCGTTGAGAATCCCTCGATAAATCTTTGATAATAGCCGGCAAGTCCTAAGAAACTCCGAATTTCATTCGGGTTCTTCGGCGACTCCCATTCAGGAACTGTGTCGATCTTCGAGGGGTCTACTTTGATTCCCTCGGCGGACACGATGTGACCTAAGAATGTCACTTCGCCTAACCAGAATTCACACTTGCTAAACTTGGCAAAGGGTTGTTCTTGCCTCAATGTTTGCAGAACATTTCTCAAGTGCTCTTTGTGTTCTTGGTTATTCTTTGAGTATATTAGGATATCGTCTATGAATACTAAGACAAATTTGTCTAAGTATGGGTGAAATACTCTATTCATGATATCCATAAATACTGCTGGGGCATTTGTAAGTCCAAAGGGCATGACGATGAATTCGAAATGACCATACCTTGTACGAAAAGCCGTTTTAGGTACATCCTCTGGTCTAATCCTTAGTTGATGGTATCCCGACTTTAGATCTATCTTTGAAAAGACTCCTGCTCCCTTAAGCTGATCAAACAGATCGTCAATTCGAGGCAAAGGATATTTATTCTTAAGAGTTATCTTGTTTAACTCTCGATAGTCTATGCACATTCTCAAAGTGCATAGACTATCACAAAAATGACAGGTGCTCCCCATGGAGACACACTGGGTCTAATGAAACCTAACTCCAAGAGTTCTTGTAGTTAGATCTTCAATTCCTCTAGTTCCTTAGGTGCCATCCGGAATGGGGCTTTTGACACGGGGGCAGAAACTGGTTCAAGGTCGATCGTGAATTCGATCTGTCGGTTGGGTGGTAATCCCGGTAGTTCATCTGGAAATACATCGGGGTACTCCTTCACGATCGGGACATCTTCTATCCTTCTCTCATCCTGGTCTTTCTCCTGAAGATAGACGAGGTAAGTGTGGTTCTCTATCTTGTTCAGCAACGTCCTTGCTTGTAGCGCGGATATGATTGGGACTCTCCTCCCCATGCTGATCCCGTGAAAGTCTGTAGGTTTCTCTCCGGGATGTTGGAAAGAAATTTTCCTTTCATTACACAGGATGTTCACATTATGTTCGGTTAACCAATCCATCCCTAGGATTTTGTCCACATCTATCATAGGTATGACGTGAAGGTTATCTGTCAAGACCTTAAGTGAGCCTAGTCCAAGTTCTAAGTTCGAGCATATGTGGGTTACCGTTCTTATGCCTCCTACTGGAGAAGAAATTTTCATGATTTGTTCAGCGTGTTTAGGATCTAATCCTAAGTTCTCTACGCATGCTTCAGACAATAAAAGAATGCGAGGTGCAAGTATCAAACAGTAGGATAACAGGCAATTGGAGGAGTATTCCCATACCTTCCAAGTTTCCTTGGTTCCTTGGCGGCTCGCTGGAATTCCTTTCTGGTTGAGGCGAGCCCCAACTTGTGGTGGTGGTTGTTGTTGTTGGTGATGCTGTTGTTGTTGCGGTTGTTGCTGCTGTTGTTGTTGTTGTTGTGGTTGCGGCTGTTGGGGCTGTCGGTACTGCTGCTGCGGCTATCGCCATTGTTGTCGTCGTTGTCGTCGTGGTTGATATGGTCACTGATTCGGCTGATAGTACTGGACCGGAGGCTGCTGTTGGAACGGTTGGGCTTGAATAGCCCAGATCGGTTGGACTTGGTTGGGCACATTGGGACGGCCGTTTCCCCCTTAGCGTATCCCAGGGCAGTCCCTGGAGTAGTGGCCCTTCTGGCCACACTTAAACATCCGTCATTTGTGAATGCGCATGCCCCCTTATGACTCCTATGGCACCTGGGGCACACGGTGAGTCTCACAAATTTTTGGTTTCCGCCAGCGGGTACCATGGGACGCCCATTCCCCGCCTGCGCCTGGATGACACGTTGTTCCTCGCCATGGCCTCCCGCCGGCCCGCCGCTGATCCTTGTCCTTGGTGGGGTCCTTCCCACTTCCTCTTCCCACGATCTCCTTGGTGATTCGGGGGCACAATGACAATCTGCCCTCGTGCATAATCGCTCGATGTCCAATGCCCGATCGAGGGCCTCACAAGAAGTCGATTTCCGTGACCAGCTAGCGACATCGATCTCATGGCGAGTCCCGCCTCAAACTTCTCGCCCTCTTCTCGCCGGTGTTGACCAACCAAGCGCATACTCGACATTCGTCAGAATGCACGGTCGTAATCTGTGACCGTGGTCTTTCCTTGGCGCAGGTTGTAGAACTCATGCTCCTTCCTCTTTCGGTAACTCTTAGGAATGTACTTCTCGTACACCTCCTCCTTAAATTCCTCCCAGGAGAAATTTTCCAACTCCTCCTCAAATAGAGTCTTCCTCTTCGCCTCCCACCAGAAGTCGGCGGCACCAGTCATTTGAAAAGTAACGCATGACAAGCGTTCTTGAGAGGTGCAACGGAGGAAGTTGAAGATTCGCTCCAATGCGCGAATCCATAGTTCAGCATCCACGGGATTCCCAGTCCCGTTGAAAGTGGGCGGGTTCTTTCTGAGGAATAGTTCCTCAATCCGTCTCGCCGGTGGTGGTGGTGGGGGTGGAGTGTCTTCTCTCTCGAGTGTTACTTCACGAAATTTTCTTCTCAGCGACATCCTATCCTTCATAAACACACGCAATTAAAAATTGTCTTATACTATCTATCAGGATCAATATATATATATATATATATATATATCAACACGGTATTTATAATTATGAACATAAATCCAGCACATCATCGAACACCACATATCGTCATATTAAAACAAAAGGCTCTCGAGGAGCTATCACCATATCATATCAATTGCCTCTACGGAGACTTTCATCAGCGTTTTGAAGATTACAAAAGATCAGGTACAGAGTATGATGCCCAAAAACAAATATCAGCATCACCCCGTGTACCTAGTCACGGTGCGTACAAAAATTTAAATGCTACCGTGGTCATCAAAATAAGGTTCATGTCGGAACGACTCGTCGTTTCTGCATGTATCAAAAGATATACAAAGTATATAGACAAAAGATAATCTAGTCCTAAGAACTAGATCTATGATCGCCTGGGGTATAGATAGGGCTCCATGTGTCAGAGTCAGGACTGGAAGCATGGGAACTCTCCACTCCATTCATCTCATCGTCAGCTGATGGATCCTCCTCGGGGTCTTCCTCGGGATCTTCCTCCACGTCGGTTACGGAAACCACGGGCTCCCGGTCTCTAGCGACCCTAGCTTCCTCCATAGCAGCTAGGTCTCGGCGGATCTCAACCATGACCTCCTCGTAAACATCATTCAGGAACGGGCAACAGCAGGACGGACCTCGGTCTCTCCCACGGTACCTGTAGCCATGTCATGTGGATCCTCACTCTTCACAGAATTGGGGTACACAGGTGCATGCGGGGGTGGCGGCGGCTAGACTGGGGAGGGCCCGCAGGTGGAGGTGGAGACGGACATGGCAAGACCGGCGGTGATTGTCTGGGCGGGCAATGGCGAGAATGAAATCATACTGGTGGTAGGACCGGGAAGGTGAGCTGTCGGGGACGGGAAGGTCCGGCCTCGAACATGTTCCCCGCCATCGCAGGCAAGAACACAGTCTCGCTACCGCCAAACGGGCACCTCGGGATGCAGCCACTCAAGGATCTTATCACGCCAAGTGTATTCCCGTGCGGGAAGATACGGTCCACGTGGTGCAGCTCCGTACACCGTGAATACATAGCTCAGATGACTAGCGAAGCGAGGCAGGTCCGTCCCCAGATCGAAGCTCTCTCGGCGTCGATAGATGTAGTCCGCTGATATCTCACGGCATACCGCCGGTCGGATGGCGCCTCATGATAAGTCAAAGCACACCGTCATAATGAGATGTACATCGCGTGTGTGCGCCCAACGACGGTGAAGGCGCCAGGAACTCGCCGAGGTCGTCTCCGTGGCACATCTGGTAGGAGCAGAACAAACATATAACCAACTCGGGTGTGGCCCTAGAGGACAGAGGGCGCCTAGTCGTGAAGACAGTCCGAGCCATCTAAAAAGAAAAGTATCACTATGGTCAGACACGGTAAACATAACGGTGTATCTAGAAGAAGGTACGCACACAATAAACACATATACAAGAAGGTTATAGCAATCTACATCATACTATGACCTATATTCCTAAATTCCTATTGTAACAGCACTCTAATCCTAATGACGGATTAACGAGAACTAATACTTGGAACAGAAATCAAGGAATATTAAAGAGAATTTATTGATGACTTGTGGAACATACATCAAGTAAATTAAGAAGTTTTGACCATCAAGTATGAGACACACATAATTTACATATAGAAAGGGACCTACAAGTCCTTAACAAAAGATCCACTGATCTGGAGGAATTCAACTGTCAACATCAAAACATAAACATAATGTTCTATCGCAGCGGAGAAGCATGTGAATACACATATGACGATGTGTATTTAAGGTTTCTAACATATTATCATCCAAAAAAAGACCGACTACTCAACACGCCTCCATCCACCATCTGCTCAACCTGCACATTTAAAAAAAACAAACATGCAGGGCTGAGTACAAGAATGCACTCAGTGAACTCATGCCAAAATATTTTATCAAATTTTAAATTACATCGCCTATCACAAAGAACACACGAGGTTTTATTTGAAATACTCGTGCTTACTAAACATTTTCTTTCATTTTCCATAAATATTAAATCGCCGCATATATTTTCCTTGTATGTATGATCCATATCCCTTTCCATTCATCATAACAAATCCATCAACTCATCTCATAAATTCATCTCGCGCCGTAGAAGGAGGCCTCCTCCCACGGACGCCGTGACTAGCCGAGCACCCTTTCAGCACACAGTCACCAAATAGTGCACAACAATCCTTGCCACTCCGGCACAGGATACGAATTCTCAATCATCCTTGCGGGTATTAACAAGGATACGAATTCAAACATTTCATAAGTTGGGAGCTACCCAACAATATGCATCATTCGATCATGGATAGGATACATACATAAAACATGAAAATTTTGGGCAGGTAATTAAATAAATCATTTCATCATCATTTCTTGCGAATAAAGCATCGTAAATAAAATATTTGATAAGTAATTTATCTTTTTGAGTATAATAAAGCCCACCTGGACTGTAATTTTTCTTAGTTCGGTTTCTTGTTTCGCCAAATGGTCACGTCCGCGTCCCACCTTTACGTAAAAACTACTTTAGTACGTTGGTCACGTTTTTTGAGATTTTCAAAGTTTAATAAACTTTGATAACTTATAATATAATAAATCGAATCCCTTAACTAATTTAATACGTCGTTTCATCGCATATTTTAGCTAAATATTTCTCGTACTTCGATAGAGACGTAATATGATTTACGGTCCCATATTAACCATTTAGGTTAAACGTTGAACGTATACTAACGTCTTTTAATAAAAATGATTTCAATTATGAAATCATTTCTCACAAATGAGATATTCTTATAATTTTAATACGTTTCTCACGTATTAGTGTATTTATTCAACGTATTTCATATGTTTAGACTTAAGTCAACGTTTTTTACTTTTCTTAACATATTTTTCAATTATTCACATATTTTAAAACCAATTTCCATATAAATCGATTTTCAATCGATTTCTTTTCATAAGACCCTAATTCTCGATTTTTCACGTAAATCAATAAATTTTATCAATATTTTACTTTAATATGATTTAACTTATACATTATATATTATTTTTCATATTCAACGTTATTTAATATAACGTTTCGCCGTAAACATAGTATACTATGTTTATAAAATTCCATAAATTCTTAATTAATCTAAACATATTCTAAGCATATAATGTATTATTTTTCTTGATAAAGAGGATTTAAAACCCTTAATCCTTTATCTAATTCTCGGCCTTCTCAACTAAAATTCTCAAACTCTTTCCAAAAATTCCTCTAAATTCATATAGTGCACTATATTATCATAGGATCATTTAGATGTATTAACATTAGCTATAGAAAAATTTGGACATCACCTATCCTATACTATAGCTCACGATATTTCTTCAAAAAATTAGCTAAACATTTTCTAAAATTCTAATTAAATTCTACAAGGCCTAAACATCATTCTATATCATAAATATAACATAATATCCAACAAATTCAATTCACATATCAAAGTATTAAACCTTATGCCTCTCGATTTTTATCAACAATTAACCAAACATTTTTGTAAAATTTCTACAAATTCACACAATGCCTAAACATTATTATATAACAATAATACATCACAATACCTAACAATTTCAATTTACACATCAATATACCCAACATTAGGCCCCTCGAAATTTTTTAAAACATGTACATATATTTTCTAAAAATTCTAGTAAATTCACATGGTACATAATTAAGGTCCTAGATCAATAATATGCTATAATATCACTTAAAATAATTTGTACATCAACTTACAATTCTTAATAATTTTCGGTAATTACTAAACATATAGCATACGATTTCTAAAAATTCCCAAATAATCACAATGAGTTCTATTACTAACATATAACATTAATCCATCATCATATCAAGCTTACAAATTTTGGTCATTGTAAAACAATTTATAACATGCTTAGGCTTTAATTTAAATCACCAATATGAAACATATATTCATGTTTAACATAATTAATAAACAACTTAGCATGCTAGCATGATTTCTCATTAAGAACATATGCTTATAAATTAAAATCGAACGGTTGGAAAATGAAAATCTTAACGTATATACAAAGCTTGTTCGATTCCTAACCTTTTTACCGGCTTTGATTAGTGATGAAATGTAACACCCTAAATTCATAATTTAAAAAATGCTATATTTTCTTAAATAAAATAGCTAAAGCGGAAGCATGTCATTTTTTTTTATTTTTTATTTTTTAAATATATAAAATCTCTTGAATAAAATCATCAAATAATGAATCCAACAAACTCAAGTCTAAACTTTGCAAAAGAACTGACGCCAACCAACGACCTAAAGCAAACTACGCAAGACTTAGTAGCATGAGATAAGTTGAAGTTCTAATAACTCAAATCCAACAACGATAATAAAGGAAAAGAATTTAAACAAAATAACACAAGTCTCGGAAGGAATTAAAAGCGACAAGACACCACTAGCACACCCACACCGCCACGCGCTCCATGATCAACGACACGAAAATATTTTAGATAAAAGGGGTGAGCACAAAACGCACTCTCGGTGGTGGGAACAAGGAATATCATTATTTTATTTGTCAAAACGTATATATCGTGAAGAAAGTAATAGTCAATCATATTCAACCTCACGACTTAAAATTTACGCCACATGTGCAATGATACGCCACACAAAGCTATGATTCGCCACACGTGCTATGCCACACGTGCAATGATACGCCACACGTGCTATGCCACACGTGCAATGATATGCACACAAAGCTATGATTCGCCACACGTGCTATGCCACATGTGCAATGATATCGTCACACGGCTATGATTCGCCACACGTGCTATGCCACACGTGTTATGATTCGCCACACGAGCAATGATACGCCACACGTGCTATGATTCGTCACACGTGCTATGCCACACGTGCTATGATTCGCCACACGTGCTATGCCACACGTGCAATGATCGCCACATGTGCTATGATTCGCCACACGTGCTATGCCACATGTGCAATGATACGCCACACTGTGCTATGATTCGCCACACGTGCTATGCCACACAGGCTATGATTCGCCATACAGGCTATGCCACACAGGCTATGATTCGCCACACAGGCTACGCCACACAGGCTATGCCACACAGGCCATAATACACAAGCAATAATACGCCACACAGGCTTTCACCATGGATGTAACAAAACACGACAATGATTATCATCATAAACTTACAGATAAAGTAAATTCCACAATAAATATGTTTATTCCAAATAACATATTTGCAAGTTAAAGATGATTTCACCCACCTTATTTTGTCGAGCACCACAAAACAAAACCAATCAATTATGGGACGAGGGTCCTAGTTGCGCCGCACCTAGTTTAATAAATACAAGAAACTTTATAAGGCCTAAAGTTCTTAAACAACAAATAGTTATAATAATATTCTGACAAGTTAAGAATCATATTATTATTATTATTTTTTTTTCGTAAATCTACCTACAGGCTTTCAAATTAACAAGCAAGTAACACTTATACATATATATATATATGTATATCCGCGTGTGTGAGTGTGTACATAATTAACTATTTAGTTGTTTGAATAGATAAATAAAAACGCAACACTTTCTCTAACCCACTATACTTAATAGGTTCAAAACAAATGAACATGTAGATTTCTTTTATAAAATTTATAAACTCAATCTCATTAACGTGAAAAAGTGGTGTCACGCAAGGATAGATCTCAACGAGTCAAATATTTATTTATTTTTTTTCCAGTAGTAATCACGCATTTCCTCCACATAAAAACATCGAAAATTTGAAACTGATACAGAAATTTAGCAATATTAAAAGCTATTGTAAAGAGAATTTGAGGTCTACTTAAATCAAAAAGAATAAGTGGGATATTACCTGAGCGCCGCCGCTATGCTCTATATATTGCACAATTATATTTCTCTCAATTACCAAAAATATGAATATGGAGGTTGATAGATGGAAAAGAGACGTGTATGCATATGCCAGTGTGTGTTCTGCGTGTATATGTATATGTATATATATAAGTAAAACCCTAATTAAATTATAATTGTAATACCCCGATTATTTAAACGCCTAATTACGATATTAATCTCGTAAATTAGAGTATTGTTATGATAATTTGATTATTAATATATCGAATAATGATTTCGATTATTGTTGGAATAATAAATTCCTATGTTTTATTCATAAATAAATGTGAATCGAGAAATACGAATATGTAACGATTTCAACAAGATTATTTCAACGTCGATTGCATATCGATAATTGAAATTTCGTAATCTTTTCTAAGTGTTTAAGCTTAGAATTTAATTCCATTATTATTGGAATAATTTAATAAAGTGATTACGGCTTTATTACGACCATTTTGAGATGAGTCGATATTTAACGTTTTGAGACGTTTCAAACGTTAACGTTTAGAGATGACTTGAGAATCAAGTCTAACGATCAAGGAATTATGATATTTAAATTCCTATGATTATTTTATATAATTAGAATATTATTTAGCATTGAATTAATGCTAGAAAATATTGGAATGATATTTGTGATTATTTAAGATTCTCGAAAACCCTAAATCGAGAATTAGGGTTTTCTACCTATGGAATAATTCCAATAATTTTTCCTATGATATAAATTATCATCTAGGACATATTTTGTGCTATATATCTATAAATAGCAAGAAAATCAAATTTTGGCCCTTTTATCAAAATTGCCGTGACCAAATGTATGTAACAAGTTTTACATGGACAAATTTTGCTATTCTTACACACATATGTATTCACGTAAGTCAAGAGGTTTCAATTACACAAAGTTCAAGTAAATTAATTGGAGATTAAATTTTCTTGCAATTGTATGTGTGTAGCCGTAAACTTTGACCAAATAAAGGAAGGAGTTTTCTTACTACTCTAAATTCATGATTTATACTTTTTGGGAAGAGTGTTATAAATACAATGGTGTAATAACACAATCAAAATCTGATTTTCTTCCCTCATGCACACTGAAGTCGACGGCTTATATACAAGCAAGAGACAAAATTTTTCTTTGTGCTTCCCAAAATCTTTAATAAAGCATGCCATGAATTAAATGAGATGTAAGAGATATTTTTAGGCATGACCTCACACTTTGACCTTAATTATTCATTTGTTATGTGAGAGTTGAGAGAGAGCCGAGAGTGTATATTGTATTAGGTGTTGTTTCTTTTGTTTTAATTGCCCAAATATATATTTAGTCTACAAACACAACACACTTCACACTATCATTCTCATTTCTCTCTCACCGTGAGCTCCAAAGAAGAAAACCAAAATATTTCCTTCTCCAATTCTCTCAATTTGCTTGAGCTCTTGTTATCCTACAGCCGATCGACTCCGATAACGAGGTTAGATATCGAACAAACTTCGATAAAACCTATCTTTTTCAATAATCCTACGGTTTAAATTATTATTTTTAGCATGTATTATTTATGTAATAAATCATGCTAGCATGTTATAAGCTTAGAAATTATGTTACATATGTTAATATGTGCATAGATTATTTATTTACTAAGCTTAGCAATTTATTTAAATTATTCTAGTGATGCTCGATTTTTGCTAGGTATGTTTCAAGGATGGATTATTGATCTAAAGTGTTGTAGGAATGCATGGTATCAATTTGAGAATTTTTAGAAATCATCTTGTTGGATTTCCAAAACTATCGAAAATGAACAAGCCTTGAACTATGGTGTATAATTTTTATATGCTTGATATAATAGCATATTATTGATCTAGGGTATTGATTAGGTGTTGTAGGAATTTATTATAATTTTTGGACATATATAGCTAAATATTTTCAAAAGTGCCGAGACCTAGAGCTATAGGATTAATGGTTTGTAATGTGTTAGTACTTGATATTATGATGTATTAGTGCTACATGATAGCATATAAGCATAGTGTGATTTTATAGGATTTTATAAAAATTGTTTGGTATTTATTGTTCTATAGTAGCCGTGAGCTACCTTGGTTATTTCTTGGTGTATGGTTTGATTTTATTAAACCTTAGGTTATAATTATGATATATATATTAATATTGGAGGCTTGTGTATAATAATTAGAATTTTTGGAAATTTATTGGATTTATTTGTAATATAGCCGTGAGCTATATTGTGGAAATAAGGAATTTTAATTCCTTTTTAATCAAGAATAATAAATTTATTATATGTCTAAAAATTATATTAGACATAAGTGAAATTTTGAGAATTATTAAACATAGAATATTATGTTTAAGACGAAACGTTATATTAGTAACGTTAAAAGCATAAAATAATGCTTATAGTATTAAAAGATTAATATTGAAAGAAAATATTAATCAAGTTTATCGATTCGTGAAAAATCAAGATTAAAGCTTTATGGGAAGAAATCGATTGAAAATCGATTTATCTTGAATTTATTCATAAAAATATGTTTTATTGAAGATTTATAATGAAAAGTCAAGATGGTTGACTTTCGAAATTAACGCATTTAAATCGTTCGTTAAATATGCTAATACGTGAAAAACGTATTACTTTTATCCGAATATCTCATTTGTGAAAAAGATTTCATAATTGAAATCATTTTATTGAATAACGTTATTATCGTTAATTATTTAACCTAAAAGGTTAAAATGAGGCGTAGGTCATATTACGCTCTCTCAAGTACGAGAATTATTTTATTGAAATACGCGTTGAAACAACGTATTAAGATTTATTAAGACTTCGAATTATTATATTATTTATCAAAGTTGAATGAACTTTAAAAATCTCGAAAAGCATGCCAATGTGCTAAACGTAAATTTTTGCGTAAAGGTGGGACGTGAAGGCTCACACGCAACCAGAGAAGAACACGCGTATCGAAAATCGAAGTTCAAAAGTAAAGGTGGGCTTTACTATACACAAACTGGTAGAATTTACCAAATGATTTATTTATGATGCTTTATTACAAGCAAATATTTATGAACTGATTTATTTAATTACCTGCCCAAAATATTTATGTTTTATGTATGTATCCAATCCATGATTATTGATGCATAACGTTGGGTAGCTCCCACTTTATGACATGCTTGAATTCGTATTCTTGGAAGTACCCCAAGGATGATGGAGAATTAGTATCCCTGTCTTGAGATGGCCCGGATTTTGTGCACCGATTATTTTGTATTTGTGTCTTTGAAGGGTGCTCGGCGGTCACGGCGTCTGTGAGAGAGGCCCTCCAACAAGGGAATTATTGTTGGATGAATTATTGTGGTGGATATGGATCATACATACATGGAAAATGTCGCCGTATTTAATCTTTATGGAAAATGAAAGAAAATATTTAGTAAGCACGAGTATTTCAAATTAAAACCTCGTGTTCTTGTGATGGGGCGAGTAATTCAAACGTGATAAATTATTTTGGCATGAGCCACTGAGTGCAATCTTGTACTCAGCCCTGCATGTTTGTTTTTAAATGTGCAGGTTGAGCAGATGATGGATGGAGATGTGTCGGAGTAGTCGGAACCCATTTTGAATACAATATATTTAGAAACCTTGAATACACATCGTCATATGTGTATTCACACGTTTTTCCGCTGCAATTGAATTAATTTTTCTTATGATGTTGATTAGTTAAATATTTCCAGAACATGAGTTCTTGTATATATATATATTGATTAAAGCACCCTTGATTATTATTCCAAGTATTAGCCCTGCTAAATCGTACTTAGGATTTAGGGGCTGTTACAAAGTGGTATCAGAGCAGTTCGCTCTTTGAATCCAAAACCCCATTTCAAAATTAAGTCTAGATTGAGTCACTAGACTTCTAGAGGTCAGCCGACACTGCTCGACACTCCATCACATCAAGCTCAACTGGAAAAAGGTAAATTATTTTCTCATCTTTGAAAAGAAAAATTTGAGATTTATGAATTTGATTTGGTATCGATAGAACATTATCGACCAATGATTTGGTGTCGATAGAACATTATCGACAAATGATTTGGTGCCGATAGAACATTATCGACCAATGATTTGGTGTCGATAGAACATTATCGACAAATGAAATGAAAAAGGTTGTAAATAACCATGATTTATTGATTGATTGATTGAAGATTTTTTTTTTTCGCAAGAAATGCGTATGTTTAAAACGAACTATGTTCGTCATATTTGAAATTTTATTCTTCAATTCTCAATATTGTTTTGATTAATGACTATGTCATCCCAAATGAAAGTTATGAGAATAGATTGAAAGTCGTTGGTTCGCCACCAACGTATGATAATGTCATACGAGAATGTATTGACAAATTTTTTTTTTTTGATGAAATGTTTGAATTCATGTAAATCAATAGAAATTTATTGATATGAATATTTGAAAATTTTATTTCAAATCCCAAAGATGTTTACGATGATGGGTATGTTATCCCAAAAGAACGTAGACTGTTTAAGATGCATGATCCCAATTGCGAAGAACATAGGAAGATGGATTATTAGAATTTTATTCCATCATGAGAATCTCGAATTGATAGACGAGAAGAAAATTCCAGCTCAGAAATGGAAGAGATGTCAAGATGATGAATGTCACTATACGATAAGTGACACGAGAATGATCTTTTTATTTGAAAGTTCACGCATGACGGAACTCCAAATCATCTATGACTCTTCGTTGAAAAGCAAGTAAAAATGTGATCAAAGAATTCGTTAGAGTCGGTTAAAGGCGAACTCGCGATCATGCTCGATCGACCTTGAACTCGACTTGGCTTGGCACCAGCATGTATAATTTTGACTTCGCTTTGGTCGATTCGGTCCGACCGACCGTTCAAACTTGGCAAGACGACCTCGGTTGTTCGACCTTGTCAGTCCACCTCGGCTTCGAGCTCGGTAGGTGCGACTTCGACAGAAGCGAGCCCGGTGGTTACGAGCTCGGCTTATGACCTCGGCAACGGCAGGTGTGACATCCACCTCGCCAATTTATCTTGACCTCGGTCAGATTACCTCCACCTCGGAAATCAACCTCGGCGTCTGCACATGCGCCTGGGCTTTGATATCGGCATTATCATGTACGACTTCTGCGTTGACATGTACGACCTCGTATTCAACCTCGGCTTCGAATACGACCTCAGCATGTACGACCTCGGTATCGGTATGCACAACCTCGGCGTCGGCATCACCTATGACCTCGACCTTGACAACTAAGATTATAACTTACATCTTCAACTTCGACTTCGATGTCGATCTCTTCGACTTCGACTTTGGCGCCGGCCTTAATGACCGTCATTTACATCAATGACCTCCGCATTAGCAAATGACTTGACCTTGACTTCGACCTCGCATCATGTTCGACCTTGATCGGTATTACGGTATGACCTCGGTATCCCGAGCTCGGCATCAACAAAACTGTTTGCGCAATGTTTTTGTTTTAGCCCGTTCTCCTTCGTTAGAGCTCCGATTTACGAACGGTTTTCGCCTACGTACTCCTATGACAGAGTACTATACTTCTTATGAAGAACAAAATCCCTGATTACTTCACCAGAATTGACGAGAGTCAGTTGAAGTTAGTTTAAAGTTTTATAGAATGGGAACTTTACAGTGCGATTAGAATCTTAGAATGGTACTAGAAAGTAGTATTCCCAGTAGTACAAGAGGTGCTATGACATATAGAGGAACCTTTGACGATGACCTATAATGTGTATATAAAATTTTAAATTCTATTCATTACCCAATTTTTTTGTCATTGAGTTTAACTCTATGACCTAGTTCAATTTGAGAAATCATATAAGTTTCTCACTTTTTCTGAAAGAAAATTTCCAACCCAAGAATTTATAATGGGTCCTTTTTAAACCAAGTCCTTGTGTGACTGAGAAAATATTTGTGACGGGTCTGGCCAGCCCATATGACCAAAGAAATCTCAGTAGTCGTCATTCTGGTCTTCGGACCCTAGATCCCAAATTATTCAGTTCAAGGAATAAATGGATTCAAATAGTAAGATATGTTATTTTGAATCACGAACCCATATCTTTGGAAGTCGACATGATGCAATTTCTTCAATCTCGAGACCAATAGGTGAGATGAAGGTTGATTTATCTTGTCACCTAAGTTTTGAATTAGTAAAGTGATAAACATCGTGTATGATGTAGGTTGACTTATTTTGATAACCTAAAGGTTGCGGATCAAGTGGGGATGGACATCAAGGAGATATGATGTAAATAAGATCTCGATGAGACGAGATATTTTCCCTATAATGCACATGAATGCAATTGCCCCTGATAGGCTCACCAGATATTGATAACAGTGAAGTTATATCTTCATGTGACTGTTATGATGATGAAATGTTATGAATGAGATACTCTTTAGCATAAAATGCAAGAGTTGAAGTAAAGGGAAGTGCATGATATCCTTGGGATATAATTTCCCCTTATTATGACATAACGAGAGAGATTACAACTTATCTTTAAGATAGTTGATTGTCCTTAAAACCTCCTTAGTAGGTTGGACATGTATAAAGAATGGAGATGCACGATATTCTTTTCAAAGGACATATATGTAAAAAGTCGATAGCATCTCGGATAATGAATCTCTCGTTTTATACCTCAATCAATGAAATTATGCTTGAGCATAATCAATTCCAAGTAATTGAGACTTGGTTAAACCAATGATAACTAGATTGAGGAATCATAATCATTGAGATGTGTGAACACTAGGATAGCCCTAGCATGTAAATCAAGTATGGAGAAATATCTCCACAATGAAGACGAACACAAGGAACACCTCGTGACGGTCTTGCAAACTTTGAGAGATGAACAATTTTGCTAAGTTTAGCAATGTGAATTTTGGCTAAAGGAAGTAATGTTCCTTAGACACATCATGTCACCGAAGGATTAAAGTTGATCCGCCAAAGTAGAAGCAGTCCAAGAATGGAAATCGCTAAAGACACAAAATGAGATTAGAAGTTTCTTGGGATTAGCATGTTACTATCGAGATTCATTTAAGGATTCTCAAAGATAGCAAGACCAATAACCCAACTACTCGTAAAAGGAATTAAATTTCACTGGACGGATAAATGTGAGGCGACTTCCGACGCTCAAGGAAAAGTTAACATCGCCTCAGATTAGCGCTCCGGAAGCGAGATAAAGAGTACGTGGTCTATACAGATGCTTTCAAAAAAATGGATTAGGCGTGTGTTAATGCAAAGGGAAAAATGATAGCCTATGCATCTCGACAACCGAGACCGCATGAATTGAATTACCCAACACATGATCGGAACTAGCAGCAGAGTACATGCCCTAAAGATATGGAGACATCATCTCTACGAGTAAGATGTGAAATCTTTACCGATCACAAAAGTTTGAAATACTTTTTCGAGCAGAGAGATTTGAACATGAGACAAATGAGATACTTGGAATTTAAGTTATGGTGTACAAAGGTACTACCTTACCAAGCTATATGATAATAATGAAGGTTCTAGTCCTGAGAGTAAGAACCGAAGTATAATGAAAGTAATATTACCTTCTGACACCATGCTCAAGAAAAAGGGACAAAAGTCCAAAAATAGCTGAAGAAATTATGAGCTATACAATTATGAGATAGCCACAATATGAGATAAGTTTCAGCGACATTATGACTTCTATAAGTAAAGAAATTCCTTTGAAGTAAAGAAGCAGAGTAAGAAACATATTTATTATTTGAAATGGATCTTAGTGCTCTAAATTGTATTGACACAAAACGCTTGTTTTGCGTGTCTTAGAAATTAACAAGCACGATAGCTTCTTTAGACTTTTGCAAAAGGAAATGTTTTCAAGGGACGAATGAAAAGATTCACATGGAAGAATCTTAAAGTGAATCTAATTGTAAATCTTACCCCTCATATTTTTGTGACGATCAATAAAGTGAGATATTAAGTATCTCTGACATAGGAATGAAGCATTCATCGAATGTCAAGAAAATGGTAAGGATATTTGACGTCAAGGCAAAAGCATAATACGTCCCTAGCGGACAAAGGTTTTTATCCCATGCGGAATTGCATGATGAATCAATGAAGATTAAGAAGAAAAGACGTGTATCCAAAAAAGGATATTACAAACGATGGCACTAAATGCCAGTACAAGAACTTTCTCTGGAAAAGAGTTTAAAGTAAGGATATATGAGATATATATTCCTAAGATCGATAAAGTGAAAAAGGGAATTTAATCATTCATACTGGATCAGAAATGAATGATAGTGTCAGGAACATCACGATCTCTACGATGAGATCAAGATATTAATATCAAGGATAGGTCGATATAAACCTAACCACAGAATGCTATTGATAAAAGCATAATAGTACTGACACCGAAAAGGATATGATGAACGAAGTAGCAGAAGGCCATAGCAAGAGAACATAATGTCCCAAGAGAAAGGACAATGATGTATGAAATAGATGTTTATTTGAACAGACGAGAACACCGTAGACCAGAGTCTATATTTCGCACCGAATACAGGACGAACAGAAATCAGGAAGGCCTGATATATATGAGAAAATTTCTCAGAATACCTATAATTTTTCTGTTCGATATAGGTGCTTCGTTTTCTAACATCGCACAAGTATGCGTAGAAACGATAGAACCCAATTCAGGGTAAACGAATCGAGAAATGAAAATCTCTTCGCCTATACGAGAATTATGGCCATCGCAGGTGTTGCTCGAGTTTAGAATCGGACCTAGGATCGCCTAAGGTTCTAACACATGAGTTAGATCATAATATCTATGTGGAACGTAGATATAATTCAAGAAACAGAAGTTTCAAAAATGGATGTCACTCACGTGATTAAAAGCACGGACATAGTTTCTCCGTTCGAAATTCTATGCAGCGGGATTTTGAATCCTCAATTGCTTTAATTTAAGGTTGGCTCATCTAGAACTATCTATTTACAGATGGTAAGAAAAGAGAGTCCGACAAGTAGAAGGTTAATCCCAAGGCCTACAAGTATAAAGCTCACACAGAAGTATCGACTCTTTTATTATAAACTGGGCATGGCTTAGGACAGTTTTTGGAGGAATTTCTACACCTATGGATGAATGCTCGTAACTATGGAGAGATAGATGAGGATGACATCCAATAACTTATCCATCGTTTGCCAATAGATTGGCAGAATCTTGCAAAAGAAGTATCAAGAAAATATCTTCTCCAAGTAGAAAATTCCAAGACTTGGGCGGACTTACCAGGATTCGTCAACAGGCTCAAGTATACATATAATGCGTAGGGAACGGCACCTACGGGTACTTATCCTGGTCCCGGCAAGTTACACAGTAGGTATAAAGGAATGGTTGTACCCTGATGTTCCAAATGCCGCCTCACGCCCTGTGCCGCCTATTATACCGAAAGAGGCGAGAATGGCAAAAGGACGGGATCTTATCGCCTCGAAAATTTGAGGAATTTCCGCTATCAACTCAACCTTACTTTCTGAATGAAAGTAACACACGCTTCTGGAATCAAAGAAGTAATAGGGAGCAATGTGACCCCTGGCTATTTGAAAGAGAAAGATCGTCGGACATATGAAGTAAAAACGTACCTGGAAATAGGCAAGTTCTAAGCGAAAGGTACGATTCCGACGAAGGCCACTCAGAGACATAGAGTCCTATGATAATATGAGACTCATAAGTAAATGGTGGCTTATGTGTAAATGGTATCTGATGTACGAAAGCAAAATTGTTCCGAATAAGATATGGTTACTATGAGATTATAGTCATGCCAATCGGACAAGCTAGTACAGCCCTATTCATGAACCTCAAAAATCGAGTGTTCCATATGTACTTTGACAATTTTGTCTAAATCTTTTTTTTTTATGATGTTCTTATCCATATGAAGGATGAGAAAGAACCTAAAGAACATCGAAGGACTGTATTGCGGACTTTTAGAGTCGAGCAAAATTTTGCCAAGTTTAATATATGAATTTCGGCTTAAAGAAAGAATATTCCTTAGACACATGATGTCTTCCGAAGGAATCAAATTTACATGGACAAATGAATATGAGGCCACTTATTAAAGTGAGAAAGATGATAGTCAACGCACCGCGATGACTTAGACCTCATAAATAGAATTACCCAACTTATGACTTGAAATAGCAGCAATGGTATAAGTACCAAGGTTTTGGAGACATTTCCTATATGGAATAAGTTGTGAGATCTTCACAAACCATAAAAGTTGAATTATTTCTTCGAGCAAGAGACTTAAAAAGGAGATAGAAAAGATGGCTTGAATCAGAAAAAAATTTCAATTGTGATATAAATTATCACCTATAAGTAGTGAAGGGTTTTAAAGATACCGACAATGTCATATTGTCTAAGGAAAGGTTATATATATTTCAAGCAATAATAAGCTTAGAAATGAAATCATGAATGAAGCTCATGATATTCTTCATACCGCCCACCCAAGCAGCATTAAAGTACATTATGATTTACAAGAAAAATTCGATAGTAAAGAATGAAATGAGCTATAACCTCATTGACGAGCATTGTCTCGGTTATAAGAGATAAAGGCATTGTATCAATGACCTTATAAGAGGTTATAATCTCTAATGAGATACAAATGAAAATGAAATGACATAAAAATAGATTTTTATGTCAGATTTTGTCAAAGTCATAAAGAAATAACACTACTATATGGGTAGTAGTGGATTGACTCACCAAATATGCTTATCTCTGCCTATTCAGATGACTCAGAGGTCTGATAATTTATCTCAGTCGTACATAAGGAAGATCGTATCTTTGCAAGGGGTCCCAATACCTATCACTTCAGATAGAGATTCCAAGTTTACCCCTAGATTTTGAGCTAGCTCACCAAAAAGGGGGTTATGCACGATATTGAACCTTATCGTAGATGTCCCATCACGGACAGATGGACGATAAAAAGGACAATATGAATGTTTAAGGATACGATGAGAACATTAATGTTAAATCGAGGTGCAAGTGGGAACATATTTTACCACTTATTAAGTTTACGTACGACCATAACTGTCAAGCAATGATTGACATAGCCACACGTGGCATTATATGGAAAGAATTATCGACCACCACTTTATTGTAATAAAGTAGGTGAGAGAAAGTATAAGGTCTTGACAACGTAAATGAAATGATTAAGATATTTGCCAAATAAGGCAAAGACTGAGAAAAGCTCAGTACAGACAAAAGTCTTACGCTAGTACGCGTAAATCAGAACCGCATTTTGAATGCGAAAATGAAGTTCCTTGAGATTTCTCCATAGAGGGAAATTATAAAGTTAAAGTGCAAGGAATGTCGAGATCACGTTTTATAGGACCTTACGAGGATCCTAGAAATAAAAGGCCCAGTAGCCTATAGATTGGTACTTCCACCAAAATTTGGGGAATGTACATAATGATTTTCCACGTGTCACAGCTAAAGAAATGTGAATATGACCCAAATCACGTAATTCATCATCATGACGTGATCTTTAACTCAAATACGAGTTGTGATGAACATCTACGACAATTTGATCGTATGATTAAATGATTAAGAATTTAATTGGGTCTTTGATGAAAGTCCAATGGAGAAACCATGGACAAAAGAAAATCACGTGGAAATTTAAGATGTTATGGTGCTAAGATGCCCCATACTTTTCGATGTATGTAAATTTCGGGACGAAATTTCTTTAAGGGGGGTGGAATGTAATACCCCGATTATTTAAACGCCTAATTACGATATTAATCTCGTAAATTAGGTATTGTTATGATAATTTGATTATTAATATATCGAATAATGATTTCGATTATTGTTGGAATAATAAATTCTATGTTTTATTCACAAATGAATGTGAATTGATAAATACGAATATGTAACGATTTTAACAAAGATTATTTCAACGTCGATTGCATATCGATAATTGAAATTTCGTAATCTTTCTAAGTGTTTAAGCTTAGAATTTAATTCCATTATTATTGGAATAATTTAATAAAGTGATTACGACTTTATTACGACCATTTTGAGATGAGTCGATATTTAACGTTTGAGACGCTTCAAACGTTAACGTTTAGAGATGACTTGAGAATCAAGTCTAACGATCAAGGAATTATGATATTTAAATTCCTATGATTATTTTATATAATTAGAATATTATTTAGCATTTAATTAATGCTAGAAAATATTGGAATGATATTTGTGATTATTTAAGATTCTCGAAAACCCTAAATCGAGAATTAGGGTTTTCTACCTATGGAATAATTCCAATAATTTTTCCTATGATATAAATTATCATCTAGGACATATTTTGTGCTATATATCTATAAATAGCGTGAAAATCAAATTTTGGCCCTTTATCAAAATTGAAAGACTAAATGTATGTAACAAGTTTTACATGGACAAATTTTGCTATTCTTACATCATATGTATTCACGTAAGTCAAGAGGTTTCAATTACACAAAGTTCAAGTAAATTAATTAGAGATTAAATTTTCTTGCAATATGTATGTGTGGGAGCCGAACTTTGACCAAATAAAGGAAGGAGTTTTCTTACTACTCTAAATTCATGATTTATACTTTTTGGGAAGAGTGTTATAAATACAATGGTGTAATAACACAATCAAAATCTGATTTTCTTCCCTCATGCACCTTGAAGTCGATGGGCTTATATGCAAGCAAGAGACAAAATTTTTATTTGCTTCCCAAAATCTTTAATAAAGCATGCCATGAATTAAATGAGATGTAAGAGATATTTTAGGCATGACATCACACTTTGACCTTAATTATTCATTTGTTATGTGAGAGTTGAGAGAGAGCCGAGAGTGTATATTGTATTAGGTGTTGTTTCTTTTGTTTTAATTGCCTAAATATATATTTAGTCTACAAACACAACACACAAAACACTATCATTCTCATTTCTCTCTCACTGCCGAGAGCTCCAAAGAAAACCAAAATATTTTCTTCTTCCAATTCTCTCAATTTGCTTGAGCTCTTGTTATCCAACCGATCGACACCGATAACGAGGTTAGATATCGAACAAACTTCGATAAAACCTATCTTTTCAATAATCCTATGGTTTAAATTATTTTTTTTAGCATGTATTATTTATGTAATAAATCATGCTAGCATGTTATAAGCTTAGAAATTATGTTACATATGTTAATATGTTGCATAGATGAATTATTTACTAAGCTAAGCAATTTATTTAAATTATTCTAGTGATGCTCGATTTTTGCTAGGTATGTTTTGAGGATGGATTATTGATCTAAAGTGTTGTAGGAATGCATGGTATCAATTTGAGAATTTTTAGAAATCATCTTGTTGGATTTCCAAAACTATCGAAAATGAACAAGCCTTGAACTATGGTGTATAATTTTTATATGCTTGATATAATAGCATATTATTGATCTAGGTATTGATTAGGTGTTGTAGGAATTTATTATAATTTTGGACATATATAGCTAAATATTTTATAAAAGTGCGAGAACTAGAGCTATAGGATTAATGGTTTGTAATGTGTTAGTACTTGATATTATGATGTATTAGTGCTACATGATAGCATATAAGCATAGTTTGATTTTATAGGATTTTATAAAAATTGTTTGGTATTTATTGTTCTATAGTAGCCGTGAGCTACCTTGGTGGTTCTATGTGTATGGTTTGATTTTATTAAACCTTAGGTTATAATTATGATATATATATTAATATTGGAGGCTTGTGTATAATAATTAGAATTTTGGAAATTTATTTGATTTATTTGTAATATATTTTTCTATAGTGAGCTATATCATGTGGAAATAAGGAATTTTAATTGGAAAAAAAAATGTTTTTAATCAAGAATAATTTTAATTTATTATAAGAATAATAAAATTATATTAGACATAAGTGAAATTTTGAGAATTATTAAACATAGAATATTATGTTTAAGACGAAACGTTATATTAGTAACGTTAAAAGCATAAAATAATGCTTATAGTATTAAAAGATTAATATTGAAAGAAAATATTAATCAAGTTTATCGATTTGCGTGAAAAATCGAAGATTAAAGCTTTATGGGAAGAAATCGATTGAAAATCGATTTATACTGAATTTATTCATAAAAATATGTTTTATTGAAGATTTATAATGAAAAGTCAAGATGGTTGACTTTCAAATTAACGCATTTAAATACGTTAGTTAAATATGCTAATACGTGAAAACGACACTTTTATCCGAATATCTCATTTGTGAAAAAGATTTCATAATTGAAATCATTTTATTGAATAACGTTATTATCGTTAATTATTTAACCTAAAAGGTTAAAATGAGTATGTAGATCATATTACGTCTCTCTCAAATACGAGAATTATTTTATTGAAATACGCGTTGAAACAACGATAAAGATTTATTAGAACTTCAATTATTATATTATTTATCAAAGTTGAATGAACTTTGAAAATCTCGAAAAGCATGCCAATGTGCTAAGCGTAAATTTTGCGTAAAGGTGGGACGTGAAGGCTCACACGCAACTGCAGAGGAGAACACGCGATCGAAAATCGAAGTTCAAAAGTAAAGGTGGGCTTTACTATACACAAACCGGTAGAATTTACCAAATGATTTATTTATGATGCTTTATTACAAGCAAATATTTATGAACCGATTTATTTAATTACACGCCCAAAATGTTTATGTTTTATGTATGTATCCAATCCATGATTGTTGATGCATAATGTTGGGTAGCTCCCACTTTATGACATGCTTGAATTAGTATTCTTGGAAGTACCCCAAGGATGATGGAGAATTCGTATCCCTGTCTTGAGATGGCACGGATTTTGTGCACCGATTATTTTGTGAATGTGTCTTTGAAAGGGTGCTCGGTTTCACACGGCGTCTGTGAGAGGAGGCCTCTCTCCAGTAGGAATTATTGTGGAATGAATTATTGTGGTGGATATGGATCATACATACATGGAAAATGTCCGGCGGATGAATCTTTATGGAAAATGAAAGAAAATATTTAGTAAGCACGAGTATTTCAAATTAAAACCTCGTGTGTTACTGTGATGGGGCAGAGTAATTCAAACGTGATAAATTATTTTGGCATGAGCCACTGAGTGCAATCTTGTACTCAGCCCTGCATGTTTGTTTTTAAATGTGCAGGTTGAGCAGATGATGGATGGAGATGTGTCGGAGTAGTCGGAACCCATTTTGAATACAATATATTTAGAAACCTTGAATACACATCGTCATATGTGTATTCACACGTTTTTCCGCTGCAATTGAATTAATTTATCTTATGATGTTGATTAGTTAAATCTTCCGTAAACATGAGTTCTTGTATATATATATATTGATTAAAGCACCCTTGATTATTATTCCAAGTATTAGCCCTGCTAAATCGTACTTAGGATTTAGGGGCTGTTACAAAGTGGTATCAGAGCAGTTCGCTCTTTGAATCCAAAACCCCATTTCAAAATTAAGTCTAGATTGAGTCACTAGACTTCTAGAGGTCAGCCGACACTGCTCGACACTCCATCACATCAAGCTCAACTGGAAAAGGTAAATTATTTTCTCATCTTTGAAAAGAAAAATTTGAGATTTATGAATTTGATTTGGTGTCGATAGAACATTATCGACCAATGATTTGGTGTCGATAGAACATTATCGACAAATGAATGATTTGGTGTCGATAGAACATTATCGACCAATGATTTGGTGTCGATAGAACATTATCGACAAATGAAATGAAAAGGTTGTAAATAACCATGATTTATTGATTGATTGATTGAAGATTTTTTTTTTTCGCAAGAAATGCGTATGTTTGAAACGAACTATGTTCGTCATATTTGAAATTTTATTCTTCAATTCTCAATATTATTTTGATTAATGACTATGTCATCCCAAATGAAAGTTATGAGAATTGATTGAAAGTCGTTGGTTCGCCACCAACATATGATAATGTCATACGAGAATGTATTGACAACTTTTTTTTTCTTTTCTGGATGGAATGTTTGAATTCATGTAAATCAATAGAAATTTATTGATATGAATATTTGAAAATTTTATTTCAAATCCCAAAGATGTTTACGATGATGGGTATGTTATCCCAAAAGAACGTAGACTGTTTAAGACGCATGATCCCAATTGCGAAGAACATAGGAAGATGGATTATTAGAATTTTATTCCATCATGAGAATCTCGAATTGATAGACGAGAAGAAAATTCCAGCTCAGAAATGGAAGAGATGTCAAGATGATGAATGTCACTATACGATAAGTGACACGAGAATGATCTTTTTATTTGAAAGTTCACGCATGACGGAACTCCAAATCATCTATGACTCTTCGTTGAAAACGAAGTAAAAAATGTGATCAAAGAATTCGTTAGAGTCAGTTAAAGACTGAACTCGCGATCATGCTCATCGACCTTGAACTCGACTTGACTTCGCACCAGCATGTATAATTTTGACTTCGCTTTTGGTCGGTTCAGTCCGACCTCATTGTTCAAACTTGGCATGCGACCTCGGTTGTTCGACCTGTCGATCCACCTCGGCCGAGCTCGGTAGGTGCGACTTCGGCGAGCGAGCCGGTGGTTACGAGCTCGGCTTATGACCTCGGCAGCGGCGGTGTGACATCCACCTCGCCAATTTATCTTGACCTCGGTCCGATTACCTCCACCGGAAATCAACCTCGGCGTCGACACATGCGCCTTGGGCTTTGATATCGGCATTATCATGTACGACTTCTGCGTTGACATGTACGACCTCGTATTCAACCTCGGCTTCGAATACGACCTCAGCATGTACGACCTCGGTATCGGTATGCACAACCTCGGCGTCGGCATCACCTATGACCTCGACCTTGACAACTAAGATTATAACTTACTGTCTTCAACTTCGACTTCGATGTCGATCTCTTCGACTTCGACTTTGGCGCCGGCCTTAATGACTTCGTCATTTACATCAATGACCTCCGCATTAGCAAATGACTTCGACCTTGACTTCGACCTCGGCATCATGTTCGACCTTGACTTCGGTATTTACGGTATGACCTCGGTATCCCGAGCTCGGCATCAGCAAAACTGTTTGCGCAATGTTTTTGTTTTAGCCCGTTCTCCTTCGTTAGAGCTCCGATTTACGAACGGTTTTCGCCTACGTACTCCTATGACAGAGTACTATACTTCTTATGAAGAACAAAGCCCTGATTCCTTCTCCAGAATTGACGAGAGTCAGTTGAAGTTAGTTTATAGTTTTATAGAATGGGAACTTTACAAATGCGATTAGAATCTTAGAATGATACTAGAAAGTAGTATTCCCGTGAGTACAAGAGGTGCTATGACATATAGAGGAACCTTTGATGATGACCTATAATGTGTATATAAAATTTTAAATTCTATTCATTACCCAATTTTTTGTCATTGAGTTTAACTCTATGACCTAGTTCAAATTGAGAAATCACATAAGTTTCTTTTTTTCTCGAAAGAAAATTTTCAACCCAAGAATTTATAAAATGTCCTTTTAAACCAAGTCCTTGTGTGATCGAGAAAATATTTGTGTGGTCAGCCAACCCATATGACCAAAGAAATCTCGATGAGTCGTCATTACGGTCTTGGACCCTAGATCCCAAATTATTCGATTCAAGGAATAAATGGATTCAAATATAAGATATGTTATTTTGTTTCACGAACCCATATCTTTTGAAAGTCGACATGACGAAATTTCTTCAATCCTGGAGACCAATAGGTAAGATGAAGGTTGACTTATCTTGTCACTTAAGTTTTGAATTAGTACAGTGATAAACATCAGGTATGATGTAGGTTGACTTATTTTGATAACCTAAAGGTTGCGATCGGTGGGTGACGAGACATCAAGGAGATATGATGTAAATAAGATCTCGATGAGACGAGATATTTTCCCTATGATGCATATGGATGCAATGGCCCCTGATAGATTTACCAGATATTGATAACAGTGAAGTTATATCTTCATGTGACTGTTATGATAATGAAATGTTATGAATGAGATACTCTTTAGCATAGAATGCAAGAGTTGAAGTAAAGGGAAGTGCATGATATCCTTGAGATATAATTTCCCCTTATTATGACATAACGAGAGAGATTACAACTTATCTTTAAGATAGTTGATTGTCCTTAAAACCTCCTTAGTAGGTTGGACATGTATAAAGAATGGAGATGCACGATATTCTTTTCAAAGGACATATATGTAAAGAAGCGATAGCATCTCAGATAACGAATCTCGTTTTATACCTCAATCAATGAAATTATGCTTGAGCATAATCAATTCCAAGTAATTGAGACTTGGTTAAACCAATGATAACGAGATTGAGGAATCATAATCATTGAGATGTGTGAACAGCTAGGATAGCCCTAGCATGTAAATCAAGTATGGAGAAATATCTCCACAATGAAGACGAACACAAGGAACACCTCAGGACAGTGCTGCAAACTTTGAGAGATGAACAATTTTGCTAAGTTTAGCAAATGTGAATTTTGGCTAAAGGAAGTAATGTTCCTTAGACACATTCATGTCGGTAGAAGGATTAAAGTTGATCCGGCCAAAGTAGAAGCAGTCCAAGAATGGAAATCGCCAAAGACACAAAATGAGATTTGAAGTTTCTTGGGATTAGCAGGTTACTATCGGAGATTCATTGAAGGATTCTCAAAGATAGCAAGACCAATAACCCAACTACTCAGAAAAGGAATTAAATTCACTGGGCGGATGAATGTGAGGTAATTTCCGGGCGCTCAAGGAAAAGTTAACTCGCCTGTATTAGCGATTTCGAAGCGAGATAAAGAATACGTGGTCTATACAGATGCTTTCAAAAAATGGATTAGCTGTGTGTTAATGCAAAGTGGAAAAGTGATAGCCTATGCATCTCGACAACTGAGACCGCATGAATTGAATTACCCAACACATGATCTGGAACTAGCAGCAGTAGTACATGCCCTAAAGATATGGAGACATCATCTCTACGGAGTAAGATGTGAAATCTTTACCGATCACAAAAGTTTGAAATACTTTTTCGAGCGAGAGATTTGAACATGAAGACATGGTGATGAGATACTTGGAATCTAAGTTATGGTGTACAAATGTACTACCTTACCAAGCTATATGACATAATGAAGGTTCTAGTCATGAGAGTAAGAACCGAAGTATAATGAAAGTAATATTACTTTCTGACACCATGCTCAAGAAAAAGGGACAAAAGTCCAAAATAGCTGAAGAAATTATGAGCTATACAATTATGAGATAGCCACAATATGAGATAAGTTTCAGCGATATTATGACTTCGATAAGTAAAGTAATTCCTTTAAAGTAAAGAAGCAGAGTAAGAAACAGATTCATTATTTGAAATGGATCTTAGTACTCTAAATTGTTTTGACACAAAACGCTTGTTTTGAGTGTCTTAGAAATTAACAAGCACGATAGCTTCTTTAGACTTTTGCAAAGGAAATGTTTTCAAGAGAACGAATGAAAAGATTCACATGGAAGAATCTTAAGGTGAATCTAATTGTAAATCTTACCCCTCATACTTTTGTGACGATCAATAAAGTGAGATATTAAGTATCTCTGACATGGGAATGAAGCATTCATCGAATGTCGAGAAAATGGTAAAGATATTTGACGTCAAGGCAAAAGTATAATCGTCCCTAGCGGACAAAGGATTTTTATCCTATGAAGAATTGCAAAATGAATCAATAAAGATTAAGAAGAAAAGGCGTATATCACGAAAGGATACTACAAACGATGGCACTAAATGCCGATCAAGAACTTTCTCTAGAAAGAGTTTAAAGTAAGGATATATGAGATATATATTTCTAAGATTGATAAAGTGAAAAGGAAATTTAATCATTCATACTGGATCAGAAATGAATGATAGTGTCAGGAACATCACGATCTCTACGATGAGATCAAGATATCAAGATATTAATATCAAGGATAGGTCGATATAAACCTAACCACAGAATGCTATTGATAAAAGCATAATAGTACTGACACCGAGAAGGATATGATGAACGAAGTAGCAGAAGGCCATAGCAAGAGAACATAATGTCCCAAGAGAAAGGACAATGATGTATGAAATAGATGTTTATTTGAACAGACGAGAACACCGTAGACCAGAGCCTATATTTCGCACCGAAAACAGGACGAACAGAAATCAGGAAGGCCTGATAGATATGAGAAAAATTTCTCATAATACTTATAATTTTTCTGTTCGATATAGGTGTTTCGTTTTCTAACATCGCACAAGTATGCGTAGAAACGATAGAACCCAATTCAGGGTAAACGAATCGAGAAATGAAAATCTCTTCGCCTATACGAGAATTATGGCCATCGCAGGTGTTGCTCGAGTTTAGAATCGGACCTAGGATCGCCTAAGGTTCTAACAAATGAGTTAGATCATAATATCTATGTGGAACGTAGATATAATTCAAGAAACAGAAGTTTCAAAAATGGATGTCACTCACGTGATTAAAAGCACGGACATAGTTTCTCCATTCGAAATTCTATGCAACGGGATTTTGAATCCTCAATTGCTTTAATTTAAGGTTGGCTCATCTAGAACTATCTATTTACAGATGGTAAGAAAAGAGAGTCCGACAAGTAGAAGGTTAATCCCAAGGCCTACAAGTATAAAGCTCACACAGAAGTATCGACTCTTTTATTATAAACTGGGCATGGCTTAGGACAGTTTTTGGAGGAATTTCTACACCTATGGATGAATGCTCGTAACTATGGAGAGATAGATGAGGATGACATCCAATAACTTATCCATCGTTTGCCAATAGATTGGCAGAATCTTGCAAAAGAAGTATCAAGAAAATATCTTCTCCAAGTAGAAAATTCCAAGACTTGGCGGACTTACCGAGATTCGTCAAGTGCTCAAGTATACATATAATGCGTGAGGGCGGCACCTCACGAGTACTTGTCTGGTCCCGCAAGCTACAGTGGGTATAAAGGAATGGTTGTACCCTGATGTTCCAAATGCCGCCTCACGTCCTGTGCCGTCTATTATACCAGAAAGAGACGAGAATGGCAAAAGGACAGGATCTTATCGCCCTCGAAAATTTGAGGAATTACCGTTATCAAATCGACCTTACTTTCTGATAGAAGTAACACACATACGGAATCAAAGAAGTAACAGGGAGCAATGTGACCCGGCTCTTTGAAGAGAAAGATCGTCGGACATATGAGTAAAAACGTGCACGGAAATAGGCAAGTTCTAAGCGAAAGGTGCGATTCCGACGAAGGCCACTCGAGACATAGAGTCCTATGATAATATGAGACTCATAAGTAAATGGTGGCTTATGTGTAAATGGTATCGATGTGCGAAAGCAAAATTGTTCGAATAAGATATGGTTACTATGAGATTATAGTCATGCCGATCGGACAAGCTAGTACACCAAATACTATTCATGAACCTCAAAATCGAGTGTTCCATATGTACTTTGACAATTTTGTCTAAATCTTTTTTTATGATGTTCTTATCTATATGAAGGATGAGAAAGAACATAAAGAACATCGAAGGATCAGTATTATGGACTTTTAGAGTCGAGCAAAATTTTGCCAAGTTTAATATATGAATTTCGACAAGAAAGAATATTCCTTAGACACATGATGTCTCCGAAGGAATCAAATTTACATGGACAAATGAATATGAGGCCACTTATTAAAGTGAGAAAGATGATAGTCAACGCATGCGATGACTTGAACCTCATAAATAGAATTACCCAACTCACGACTTGAAATAGCGACAATGGTATAAGTACAAAGGTTTTGGAGACATTTCCTATATATGGAATAAGTTGTGAGATCTTCACAAACCATAAAAGTTGAATTATTTCTTGAGCAAGAGACTTAAAAGGAGATAGAAAAGATGGCTTGAATCAGAAAAGATTTCAATTGTGATATAAATTATCACCTATAAAGTGAAGGGTTTTAAAGCGCTACCGACAATGTCATATTGTCTAAGGAAAGGTTATATATATTTCAAGCAATAATAAGCTTAGAAATGAAATCATGAATGAAGCTCATGATATTCTTCATACCGCCCACCCAAGCGACATTAAAGTATATTATGATTTACGAGAAAAATTAGATAGTAAAGAATGAAATGAGCTATAACCTCATTGACGAGCATTGTCTCGGTTATAAGAGATAAAGGCATTGTATCAATGACCTTATAAGAGGTTATAATCTCTAATGAGATACAAATGAAAATGAAATGACATAAAAATAGATTTTTATGTCAGATTTTGTCAAAGTCATAAAGAAATAACACTACTATATGGGTAGTAGTGGATCGACTCACCAAATATGCTTATCTCGCCTATTCGGATGACTCGAGGTCGATAATTTATCTCGATCGTACATAAGGAAATCGTATCTTTGCAAGGGTCCCAATACCTATCACTTTAGATAGAGATTCCAAGTTTACCCTAGATTTTGAGCTAGCTCACCAAAAGGGAGTTATGCGATATTGAACCTTATCGTAGATGTCCCATCACGCACGGATGGACGAAAAAAGGACGATATGAATATTTAAAGATACGATGAGAACATTAATGTTAAATCGAGGTGCAAGTGGGAACATGTTTTACCACTTATTAAGTTTACGTCACGACCATAAGCGTCAAGCAACGATTGACATAGCCACACGTGGCATTATATGGAAAGAATTATCGACCACCACTTTATTGTAATAAAGTAGGTGAGAGAAAGTATAAGGTCTTGACAACGTGAATGAAATGATTAAGATATTTGCCAAATAAGGCAAAGGCGAGAAAAGCTCAATCTGAGACAAAAGTCTTACGCTGAATGCTGCGTAGATCGAACCGCATTTTGAATGCGAAAATAAAGTTCCTGAGATTTCTCCATAGAGGAAATTATAAAGTTAAAGTGGAAGGAATGTCGAGATCACGTTTTATAGGACCTTACGAGATCCTAGAAATAAAAGGCCCAAGAGTTTATAGATTGGTACTTCCACCAAAATTTGGGAATGTACATAATGATTTTCCACGTGTCATGACTAAAGAAATGTGAATATGACCCAAATCACGTAATTCATCATAATGGCGTGATCTTTAACTCAAATATGAGTTGTGATGAACATCTACGACAATTTGATCGTATGATTAAATGATTAAGAATTTAATTGGGTCTTTGATGAAAGTCGATGGAGAAACCATGGACAAAAGAAAATCACGTGGAAATTTAAGATGTTATGGTGCTAAGATGCCCATACTTTTCGATGTATGTAAATTTGGGATGAAATTTCTTTAAGGGGTGGAATGTAATACCCGATTATTTAAAAGCCTAATTACGATATTAATCTCGTAAATTAGAGTATTGTTATGATAATTTGATTATTAAAATATCGAATAATGATTTCGATTATTGTTGGAATAATAAATTCCTATGTTTTATTCATAAATAAATGTGAATTGAGAAATACGAATATGTAACGTATTTCAACGATATTATTTCAACGTCGATTGCATATCGATAATTGAAATTTCGTAATCTTTCTAAGTGTTTAAGCTTAGAATTTAATTCCATTATTATTGGAATAATTTAATAAAGTGATTACGACTTTATTACGACCATTTTGAGATGAGTCGATATTTAACGTTTTGAAACGTTTCAAACGTTAACGTTTAGAGATGACTTGAGAATCAAGTCTAACGATCAAGGAATTATGATATTTAAATTCCTATGATTATTTTATATAATTAGAATATTATTTAGCATTTAATTAATGCTAGAAAATATTGGAATGATATTTGTGATTATTTAAGATTCTCGAAAACCCTAAATCGAGAATTAGGGTTTTCTACCTATGGAATAATTCCAATAATTTTCCTATGATATAAATTATCATCTAGGACATATTTTGTGCTATATATCTATAAATAGCGTGAAAATCAAATTTTGGGCATTTTTATCAAAATTGCTGTGACCAAATGTATGTAACAAGTTTACATGGACAAATTTTGCTATTCTTACACACATATGTATTCACGTAAGTCAAGAGGTTTCAATTACACAAAGTTCAAGTAAATTAATTGGAGATTAAATTTTCTTGCAATTGTATGTGTGAGCCGTAAACTTTGACCAAATAAAGGAAGGAGTTTTCTTACTACTCTAAATTCATGATTTATACTTTTGGGAAGAGTGTTATAAATACAATGGTGTAATAACACAATCAAAATCTGATTTTCTTCCCTCATGCTGCGTGAAGTCGACGGCTTATATACACATGAGACAAAATTTTCTTTGTGCTTCCCAAAATCTTTAATAAAGCATGCCATGAATTAAATGAGATGTAAGAGATATTTTAGGCATGACCTCACACTTTGACCTTAATTATTCATTTGTTATGTGAGAGTTGAGAGAGCCGAGAGTGTATATTGTATTAGGTGTTGTTTCTTTTGTTTTAATTGCCCAAATATATATTTAGTCTACAAACACAACACACACAAAACACTATCATTCTCATTTCTCTCACTCTCCGTGAGCTCCGAGAAAGAAAACCAAAATATTTCCTTCTCCAATTCTCTCAATTTGCTTGAGCTCTTGTTATCCTACATCGATCGACTCGATAACGAGGTTAGATATCGAACAAGCTTCGATAAAACCTATCTTTTCAATAATCCTATGGTTTAAATTATTTTTTTTAGCATGTATTATTTATGTAATAAATCATGCTAGCATGTTATAAGCTTAGAAATTATGTTACATATGTTAATATGTGCATAGATTATTTATTTACTAAAGCAGCAATTTATTTAAATTATTCTAGTGATGCTCGAAAATTGCTAGGTATGTTTCAAGGATGGATTATTGATCTAAAGTGTTGTAGGAATGCATGGTATCAATTTGAGAATTTTAGAAATCATCTTGTTGGATTTCCAAAACTATCGAAAATGAACAAGCCTTGAACTATGGTGTATAATTTTATATGCTTGATATAATAGCATATTATTGATCTAGGTATTGATTAGGTGTTGTAGGAATTTATTATAATTTTGGACATATATAGCTAAATATTTTCAAAAGTGCCGAGACACAGAGCTATATGATTAATGGTTTGTAATGTGTTAGTACTTGATATTATGATGTATTAGTGCTACATGATAGCATATAAGCATAGTGTGATTTTATAGGATTTTATAAAAATTGTTTGGTATTTATTGTTCTATAGTAGCCGTGAGCTACCTTGGTTATTTCTTGGTGTATGGTTTGATTTTATTAAACCTTAGGTTATAATTATGATATATATATTAATATTGGAGCTTGTGTATAATAATTAGAATTTTGGAAATTTATTGGATTTATTTGTAATATAGCCGTGAGCTATATTGTGGAAATAAGGAATTTTAATTCCTTTTAATCAAGAATAATAAATTTATTATATGTCTAAAATTATATTAGACATAAGTGAAATTTTGAAATTATTAAACATAGAATATTATGTTTAAGGCGAAGCGTTATATTAGTAACGTTAAAAGCATAAAATAATGCTTATAGTATTAAAAGATTAATATTGAAAGAAAATATTAATCAAGTTTATCGATTTGCGTGAAAATCGAAGATTAAAGCTTTATGGGAAGAAATCGATTGAAAATCGATTTATCTGAATTATTCATAAAAATATGTTTTATTGAAGATTTATAATGAAAAGTCAAGATGGTTGACTTTCGAAATTAACGTCTGAAATCGTTAGTTAAATATGCTATCGTGAAAAGCGTATTACTTTTATCTGAATATCTCATTTGTGAAAAAGATTTCATAATTGAAATCATTTTATTGAATAACGTTATTATCGTTAATTATTTAACCTAAAGGTTAAAATGAGGCATGTAGGTCATATTACGTCTCTCTCAAGTACGAGAATTATTTTATTGAAATCGCGTTGAAACAACGTATTAAGATTTATTAAGACTTGAATTATTATATTATTTATCAAAGTTGAATGAACTTTAAAAATCTCGAAAAGCATGCGATGTGCTAAGCGTAAATTTTTGCGTAAAGGTGGGACGTGAAGGCTCACACGACGAGAGAAGAACAGCGTATCGAAAATCGAAGTTCAAAAGTAAAGGTGGGCTTTACTATACACAAGCGGTAGAATTTACCAAATGATTTATTTATGATGCTTTATTACAAGCAAATATTTATGAACCGATTTATTTAATTACACGCCCAAAATATTTATGTTTTATGTATGTATCCAATCCATGATTATTGATGCATAACGTTGGGTAGCTCACTTTATGACATGCTTGAATTCGTATTCTTGGAAGTACCCCAAGGATGATGGAGAATTCGTATCTGTCTTGAGATGGCTGGATTTTGTGCACCGATTATTTTGTATTTGTGTCTTTGAAAGGGTGCTCGGCGATCACGGCGTCTGAGAGAGAGGCCTCTCTCCAGTAGGAGGTATTGTTGGATGAATTATTGTGGTGGATATGGATCATACATACATGGAAAATGTCGGCGAGACGAATCTTTATGGAAAATGAAAGAAAATATTTAGTAAGCACAGTATTTCAAATTAAAACCTCGTGTTATTCTTGTGATGGGCGAGTAATTCAAACGTGATAAATTATTTTGGCATGAGCCATCGAGTGCAATCTTGTACTCGATACGCATGTTGTTTTAAATGTGCGAGTTGAGCGGATGATGGATGGAGATGTGTCGGAGTAGTGGAACCCATTTTGAATACAATATATTTAGAAACCTTGAATACACATCGTCATATGTGTATTCACACGTTTTCATTTGCAATTGAATTAATTTTTCTTATGATGTTGATTAGTTAAATATTTCCGAACATGAGTTCTTGTATATATATATATTGATTAAAGAACCTTGATTATTATTCCAGTATTAGCCACCGCTAAATCGTACTTAGGATTTAGGGGAACATTACAATAATTCTACTTAAACTCCTATTAATTAACCAAGGCAACCAACTAATCATTATTAATTGCAATATCTAATGATCTGATCCAAAAACAAATTACCAATTTGGAGTAAAAAAATGAATTCCATCAAATTGCTATACTAATGCTACTACTACTACTACTACCAAGAAGGTATAAAAATAATAATTTATGCTGGAAGCCTATTACCGAAAAATATCTCCCTCAAACTCTTAAAATAATAATAAACACTTAGCTAATGTTCATGAAACAATTTGATAGTTACCGTGGAATAGAGGTCCTGTTTTCAAGAATAATGATTACTTGATATAAATGCTTGACCATGAAAAGGAATACTTACAGAAACTTGAATGTAGGATTTAAAAGTAGCTTCTTCTTCTCTCAATATATAACTTGTATAGGTGTTAGGAAAAAAAATTGAAACTCCTTGGCGTAAATATATATATAGGATTTTTGCCATATAGTTGTAACCCTAATAAGATTCCTACTTCTATTGGAACTCTTATTAATTAAAACTTAATCCTACATAAATATAAAAATAGAACTTGGGCTCATCAAAATAATATTCTACAAAGCCCAATTTGAGAATAAATAATATAATTTGACAATTATATAAGCCCAAAACTTAATAATATAATTTGATAATTTCATAAGCCCAAAAAAATTTATTTTATTACTTAGCCCATATCTGTAAAGTAAAATTTGAAGGCCCTAAAATAAATTATGAAGTTTGTTTTCTAGCTAGGGGCGCAACTACGGACTCCCTCAAGTCCAACACAAAATCGATCATTCAAAATTTAAAGCAAATTAAATCAAGCAAAAAGTGGGCGTTACATGAAAGGATTTAGTATCAAGGATTTTGGCTAGTAAATTGAAGAACACTCAAGGTTTCTTTCATTGGAAGCTCACGGCAATTTTGATTGGGAAGAGAAAAAAATGATTTGCTTTGTTTGTTATACTAACACTTAGCAAAAAGAATAAATACTTAGTCCCTAAATTCACTACAACTCTCACGGCTCTCTCTCACTCACATAAATTGCAAGTCTTTAGCTTTGCTTTATGACTCACCACTTACATATATTAAATGCATCTTACACAAAGTAAATGAATGGAATCAATTTTTCTTTGCCTTGATCACTCATAGCCGTCGGCTATCTCATTACACAAAGAGGGATGAGTTATTTATTTATCTTACACTACATGTAAAAGTCCTACACAATGCCAAATGCAAAGATACACAATTTTGCTTTATGACTCACACCCTTAATACATAATCACTTATGGTATAGTAAATGCTCTTACACAAATTTTGAAAGAAACAAAATTATCCTACACTTTGGTATACAAGTGCCGTCGGTTCTCTCATGAAAAAGGAAGGAGTTTTTATTTCATTTGTCTTATACTAGATATATAATATCTACACATTACCAAATGTAAGCATAGTCGTCAAAGAGTTCGATTAAACTTCTAACCTTTATTTGGAAGCAAAACTCACGGCTATTCGCAACACAACACACATCCACTTGATCCCCATTAATTATCTTGGTTTTGTGTAATTAATCCCTTGATCACCCAATTACACACCATGGTGGAAGATAGCAAAATTTCATCCATGTTAATACATATTACACAATTGTTCACGGCACTTTGATGTTATAGAGTCAAACATTTTATTTTTCTTGCTATTTATAGATATATAACATAATATATGTCTTAGATGATAATTTATATCATAGGAAAAATAATTAGAATGATTCATGTGTGAAAACCCTAATTTTTGAAATTAGGGTTTCGAAAATAGTACAATTTATTCCATAATTATTCCTTAATTCTCTAGCATTTTTTTAATGCTAATTAATACTCTAATTATATAAAATAATCATAGAAATTTAAATATTATAATTCCTTGATCATTAGACTTATTTTTCTAATCGTCTCTAAACGTTGACGTTTGAAACGTCTCGAAACGTTCATAATCGACCCATCTCAAAATGGTCGTAATAAAGTCGTAACCACTTTATTAATTCATTCCATTAATAAGGAAGTTTAATTCTAAGCTTCGTCATTTAGAAAAATTAACGTAATATTAACTATCGATATTGATCGGCGTTAAAATATTCTCGCCGAAAGAATTCATACAATCTATATCCCTTAATTCACAATCATTAGTGAATATGATATAGGAATTCATTATCTCATAATTATTCGAATTCAATATTCGATAAATTACTAATTCAATTTTCGCGGCGAAACCCTAATTAACGAATTTTAATTACCGTAATTAGGCTTTAAATCTTCGGGATATTACATTCCACCCCCCTTAAAGAAATTTCGTCCCGAAATTTACATACCTTAGAAAAGTTCAGGGTATCTTTCTTTCATGGCATCCTCAAGCTCTCAAGTGGCCTCTTCTTGTCCATGGTGTCTCCACAGCACTTTCACTAGCGGAATGGACTTGTTCCTTAATTGTTGAACCTTACGATCTAGAATAGCCGTAGGTTCTTCTTCATAACTCATATCTGGGTTAAGGATCACGTCGTCTTGATGGATCACGTGTTTCGGATCATATACGTACTTTCTTAGTTGTGACACGTGAAAAACATTGTGTACATTCCCCAAACTTGGCGGAAGAGCCAATCTATAGGCAACTAGGCCTATTCTTTCTAGGATCACATAAGGTCCTATAAAACGGGGTCTCAATTTTCCTTTCACTCCAAACCTTATAATTCCTTTCGATGGAGAGACTTTAAGAAAGACTTTATCTCATCCTTTAAAATGTAGCTCAGATCTACGCGTATCAGTGTAAGACTTCTGTCTATCTTGAGCTTCTTTTATTCGTTGCCTAATTTGACGGAAGATCTCAATCATCTCACTTATTGCGTCAGGCCCTAAAACTCTTCTCTCACCTACTTCATCCCAATAAAGCGGTGATCGACATTTCTTTCCATATAGAGCTTCGTATGGGGCCATATTAATCGTCGTTTGATAACTATTATTGTAGGCAAACTCAATGAGGGGTAAAACATCTTCCCACTTTGCACCTCGATCCAACACTACTGTTCTCAGCATATCTTCGAGTGTTTGAATCGTCCTTTTCAATTGTCCATCGGTTTGTGGGTGAAACGCCGTGCTAAAGTTCAACTTCGTGCCTAATTCTTTCTGTAAGCTAACCCAGAATCTCGAAGTGAATTTGGAATCTCTATTGGACGTGATAGACTTTGGTACCCCGTGCAGGCGTACAATTTCTTTTACGTACAACTGGGCTAACTTATCAGATCTATGAGTAATCTGAATTGGCAGAAAATGCGCACACTTTGTGAGTCTATCCACTACTACCCATATAGCAGTGTTTCCCCCTTTTTGACTTTGGTAAACCCGTAACAAAATACATCACTATATCCTCCCATTTCCATTCGGGTATTCCCAAGGGCTGTAACTTTCCGTAGGGGCGTTGGTGTAATGCTTTTACTTGCTGACAAACAAGACAACGCTCTACAAAAGAGGCTATGTCTCGTTTCATGCCTTCCCACCAGAACTTTTCTTTTAAATCTTGGTACATCTTAGTACTGCCTGGGTGGGCGGTATAAGGTGTATCATGAGCTTCACTCATGATTTCGTTTCGAAGCTCGTCATTGTTTGGAATACACATCATTTTCTCAAACAATAAGGCATTGTCTGACGCTTCTCGAACATTTTTCAGTCCTTCAGTTCTTACCTTGACTCTTGTCCTTTCCAACTTTTCATCCTTCCTTTGTTCGTCTATTATCCTTTTTCTTAAGTCAGACGTCAAAGTGAGTGTAGCAATATGACTCATAATCGTCTCTGGTTGTTCAACCATTTCTATCTTCATTCTTTCAAACTCCTCAACGAGTTTTTCTTCCTTTGTAAAGAGACATCCCAGTTTGGTTTGATTCTTACGACTCAAGGCATCAGCTACCACATTCGCCTTACCCGGATGATAATTTATACCACAGTCGTAATCCTTTACCAATTCGAGCCATCTTCTTTGCCTCATGTTTAGATCTCTTTGCTCGAAAAAGTATTTCAAACTCTTATGATCTGTAAAGATCTCACATCTCATTCCATATAGATGGTGTCTCCAAATTTTTAGTGCATGTACTATTGCTGCTAATTCCAGGTCATGAGTTGGATAGATCAGTTCATGTGGTCTAAGTTGTCGGGATGCATAAGCTATCACTTTTACTTCCTGCATCAACACACAACCCAGTCCATTCTTAGAAGCATCAGTATAGACTACATATTCTTTGTCTGCTTCTGGAACCGCTAGTACTGGCGCACTTGTTAACTTTTCTTTGAGCTTTTGGAAATTCGCCTCACATTCTTCAGTCCAAGTAAACTTGATCCCCTTTCGGAGTAGCTGTGTTATTGGCCTTGCTATCTTTGAGAATCCTTCAATGAATCTCCGATAGTAACCAGCTAATCCCAAGAAACTTCTGATCTCGTTTTGGGTTCTTGGCGATTTCCATTCTTGTACCGCTTCTACCTTGGCTGGATCCACTTTAATTCCTTCGGCCGACACAATGTGTCCAAGGAACATTACTTCCTTCAGCCAAAATTCACATTTGCTAAACTTAGCAAAAAGTTGTTCAGATCTCAAGATTTGTAAAACCGTCCTCAAATGTTCCTTATGTTCTTCTTCATTCTTCGAATAAATGGGAATATCATCTATGAAGACTAAGACAAACTTTTCTAAGTATGGATGGAACACTCTATTCATTAGATCCATGAATACGGCTGGTGCATTTGTTAATCCGAACGGCACAACTATAAATTCATAGTGGCCATATCTCGTTCGGAATGCAGTTTTAGATACGTCTTCCGGCCGTACCTTGAGTTGGTGATAACCTGATTTGAGGTCGATCTTTGAGAACACACTTGCTCCTCGTAACTGATCAAACAAGTTATCTATCCTTGGCAGTGGATACTTGTTTTTGAGCGTCATTTTATTCAGTTCCCGATAATCTATGCACATCCTCAAGGAACCATCTTTCTTCTTGACAAATAAGACCGGTGCTCCCCAAGGCGATACACTAGGTCTGATAAAACCTAGATCCAATAATTCTTGGATCTGGATTTTCAATTCTTCGAGTTCCTTTGTAGCCATCCTATAAGGTGCTTTCGACACTGGAGCTGATCTTGGTTCCAGGTCGATGGTGAATTCAACTGTCATCGGGGGTAACCACAGTAGATTTTAGGAAAACATCCGAAATTCTCGAACAATCTCCACATCTTCAGCTTTTATCTCTGTTTTATCCTCCCCATTCAGGTAAACAAGAAATGCGCGACATCCTTTCTTGTTTATCATTCTTCTTGCCTTCAGTGCTGATATAATCGGGATCTTCTTCCCCATGTTGATTCCATGAAAGCTTGTAGCTTCTTGCCCGGGAGAATGGAGCGAAATTTTCCTCTCCTTGTATAGAATTGTGGAATGGTTTTCAACTAACCAATCCATCCATAGAATTATATCTACATCGCCCATGAGTATTATGTTCAAGTTATTCTCCAGAACCTTAAGTGATCCTAAGTTCAACTCTAGGTTCGAGCAAACATGCATAACAGTCATAATCCCTCCTATGGGTGAAGAGATTCTCATGTCCTGATTCGCTTTTTCAGATCTAAGTTCCAACATATCGACACATGTTCTTGCTATGAAGGAATCTGAAGCACCGTGTCGAACAAAAGTATAACAGGTATGTTGAGAAGTTTTCCCATACCTGCCAGGTTTCCCTGGTTCTGTTCATTCTGCCTCCGGTGTAGAGCATACGCTCTGCTTTGGGCGGTGAGGGCGGCGGGGTGCTTGCCTTTGCTGATTCTGTTGTTGTTGCCACGGCTGCTTTATTCTTGGCGTTGTTCTTATTCTTGGCGTTATTCTTTGTGGTTGTCGTAAATGCGTTGTTCTTTGGGGTTGTTGCCCTTGTTGTTGCTGTGGTTCTTCTTGAGGTTGAAATGAAATTGAATAATACGAGTGGTTGGGCATTGTCGGTGGTTCGGCCTTCCCACCATTCCGGGCGTATCCCTGGGCAATTATTTGCATAGTGCCCCTTTACACCACACTTAAAACAGTTGACCGTTGAGCAAACTCCTTTGTGAAATTTTTAGCATTTTGGGCAAGAAAGAGCCCTTATCTGCTCTTGTGGACCTCCCATTGGAGGGGAAAAGACTGGCCTTTTCCATCCCTGCCCTTGAGGCGCCATGTTTCCCTGCCATAGCCGTTTGTTATTCTGGTTTCCAAAACTTTCGTGGCTATTGTTACTGACGTTCCCTTCCCATCTTCTCTTTCCCTTATCCACCGTATTATGCGTCTGAGTTTGTGCTGGCCTATCCTCTGGCATAGCTGCTTCAATATCCAAAGCCGGGAGCTTCAGTGTAGGTCAAATCCCCATGACTGGCGAGAGACATCCTTATCTCTGACCTTAGACCAGATCTAAACTTTTCCGATATCTTCATATCCGTGCTCACTTGATTAGGGGCATATCTTGACATATCGCAAAAAGTGCGATCATAGTCTGTCACAGACATCTTTTCTTGTTTCAGATTGAAGAATTTATGCTCCTTTCTCTTCCTATAACTCTTTGGGATGTATTTCTCATACATCTCCCTTTTAAAATCCTCCCAGGTAAACTCATCCATCTGTTCTGGTGCTAAGATTTTCCTCCTAGCCTCCCACCAGAAGTCGGCAGGTCCCGCGAGTTGAAAAGTAATACATGACAGTCTCTCTTGCGCTGTACATCGTAGAAAGTCAAAAATTCTTTCCATGGTTCTTATCCACTGTTCTGCATCGTCCGGACTTCCCTTTCCATTAAAGGAAGGTGGGTTCTGCCTAAGAAAAAGTTCTTCTATCCTACGATCAGGTCGAGGTGGGGGTGGTAGTGGTATATCTTCATTTTCCTGTACCGGAATTCTACCTCTTCCCCTACCCCTTCCTCTTCCTCTACCTCTCTGCTCAGGATCTCTTCTAGGTGGCATTCTGTTATATAAAACATATAATTAACATCGCGTACCATGATCACAATTTAAACACATATAATATCATCATATAATCTTATCATAAAACAACTTTAATAAAACCATTCATCTTTGTCATACTCATCCTTACCGCAAAAGCCCATTTCAGGGTCATCATATATATATATCAGAAAATTGTGCCTCAATAAGGTATTATGTACAAGCAGACCCAACCTGAAAAGTCGCACATCTTGTGGCATTTCTTATAAGCAACCATCATCACTAACATCTTTGGATTACATAACATTACAAAATACTATGTTTCTCTTTTCACTACCTTACATTACTAAACCTGTTGCACACATACTATACTATACATATCTACACAAATTTACATCCATCATCTTACGAAATCTCTACCACTCATCCTCGTAGCGGACTATTATTAGGAATATAGAACTTAAGATTAAACATACACTTATACAATTTAATTCAAAAGGGCTTAACTAACTGATCCAAAGGATATAATGATCTGAAAGACTTCATAGTTCACTTTGTTATAGTGTTCAACATGAAAAATAAAACAGTTCGGAGTTTTTCAGCGGAAAGGGTGTGAGTACATATATGACGATATGTATTCAAGGTTATCCATTTCTAACGAACATCAAGGACACATGGCTTTCTCAACATTTCTCCATCATCAGCGACCAAGCTCAACCTGCACATTTAAAAACAAACATGCAGGGCTAAGTACAAAAATTTGTACCCAGTGGACTTATGCCGAAAACATTTCATTTTCGCTTAATTACTCGCTAATATAGTGGTAAGACACAAGCGGTTTTATTTGAAAATGCCTCAGGCTTACTAAAATATTTTCACGAGTTTATAAAAGTTGCTCGCTGCGTTTTCTTGGTGTACGTGATCCATATCCCTTATTATCATGTCATCATATTATCATAGTCGAAAGTCGTGAAGGAGGCCTCCTTCTACGACCCCGTGACCGGCCGTGAATTGTCCTTACAAAGACACGGTCACCATCGGTGTACACGCTAATCCTAGCTGTATAAGTTCTTCCCAGATAGGATCCGATATCGATTTTCATTCATAAGTTGGGAATAACCCATTAACATCACATCATACATGGATAGATACAACATACAAAACGTAAACATTTTGGGTGTAATCATTTAAAAATTTTAGCATTAGTTGAAAAGTACTGTAAACAAGGACAGTTGAAAAGAGCAGTAAAGTCGTTCCATTTTGTGGTAATAAACCCCACCGAAATTATTGTTCGTCTTTATCGTTTTCCTTACTCGTCAACGTCCAGCTGGTGCGTCAGCGTCCACACCTTTATATAAAAAGGATGCTTTAGTACGTCGGTTACGTAATTCGAGACTTATCAAGTCTTATAAGATAACTCGATATTTCATATCGACGCGAATTGAATTCCTTAATGAATTTAATTCGTTTCTCGTCACAGCATCAAATTAACATTTCTCGCTCTTCGAGAGAAACGAGATATGTGTTATAAATGACCAATTTACCCTCTTAGTAAATGGTTCAACGTTTTCACGCTTTTTCGATTTCATGACTTTAAACATGAAATCTTTTCATATTAACGTGATATCATTAGTAAATGATACGCTTTACGCAGATTTATGATTTATCGAACGCCTTTCAGACGTTGATGTCAAAAGTCAATAATTTTGACTTTTTCAAGAATTTAATTACTAAGCCTTATTTTAATATTAAATCTTTGAAAATAAATTTTCAATTGATTTCTTTTATAAACTGTTTTAATATGTTTAAAAATAATTTTAAACATATAATTCATTATAAAAGAATTTAAGGATTCAAAATCCTTATTTCTATTCTTTTAAAATAGCTCACGGCTATTTTAATTTTTGCCAATCTATTATTTTGAAAATTATCCAATAATTTCCAAATATGTCTAAAATATTATTAGACATATAATTTACTAACAAAATTGATTTAAAAGGATTTAAAATCCTTAAAATCTTTAAACAGCTTTCGGTAATTACATTAATTTACCAAACAATGTCCAAAAATTTTTCTAATATTATATAGTGTATTAAAATACACTATGGTCATTAATATGTCATAATATCACTCAACCATTGTTCAATCATCACTTTAATATTAATACTAGGTCTCGCATTTATAAATAAATGCTTAATAATTTTGCTAAAATTCTAATAAATTAATATAAGGTCCAAACATTAGTCCATGACATATGTATGTCATATAAGTCATGATATAACATTTATATACCCTATAAATGGTATATAAGCTTTATTCGTTTCACTAAGTACATCAAACAATTTTATAAAATTTTCAAACAATTATAATATGCTTATACATAATAGTGTAACAATATAACATCATAAACGATCAAAGACCTCTTGAATCATCACCATTTTTGAGTATATACTCACGGCTTATTTGATTTCAAGGAGTAATTGTTTTGTAAAATTTCAATAAAATCATAAGATGTTTAATTCATATTCTAGATCACTAAAACACTATTGCATGTTATAAATTAAAATCACACATTAACATATACTAATGCACACCTCACGGTTCCTTTGAAAAAAAATAGATAGGATTTTTCTAAAATTCCAAGCAATTGGCTATAGATTCACATGGTATCATAGATCAATTATATGAAATTGCATGTCATGAAATAAATTCACACATTAATATATAAATATATACATGTTCGACTTTTTTTGAAAAAATAGCATAGGTTATTCCAAAATGCCAAATAAATTTCCATGTACTCAATACTTCATGAATCAATAATATCATATTGCATGTATCAAATAAAATCATACATTCACCCATTTTTTCCTTATGCTTTCGGTTTCACTAAGAACATTGGTATAGATTTTTTGTAATTTTCAATTAAATATCATGGACACATATAACATTATAAAGTACAATTTCATGCTCCAATATTACCCCAAAGCTCTCGGCTCCTTTCAAACAATTTTATACATTTTGAATAAATTTTAAAATATGATCCAAGCTTCAAAACATGTTACAAAATCATAGAACCTAATATAGCTATAGTTCGAAAATTTTGGGACTAAAACATACATGCAATACATTTTGAAAACAAGAACACCTATCTACATACTTCTCATCATTTACATACATGCAATAGCAAAATATCACCAACTATGATCATCTATATCACATGCAAAGAACTGATATATCCTTCAAATTTTGAATAAAATCAAGACCATAGGTGTTTTGTTTCAAATCCTACCTTGATGTATGGTTTAATGGAACAATGTCCAAGGTTCTACACTTGATATGGAAGAAAGGAAGGAATTGAAGCTTGGCTATGGGAGAGGAGAGCTCTCGCCATGGCTGTTTGAGAGAGAGAAGAGAGTTTTTGAGTGTTGGAGAGAGAAAGGAGGTGATGAGTGTTGGGTGTTTAAGTGAGGAATGAGAAATAAAAAACTGAAGCCAACCCCCTATACACTCTCACTCGGCCCTCTCCCCAATGCAAATACAAGACCCTTCACATTATATTATTATTCTATGTAGATAGTGGGAACTTAATCATTGTGTACTTACACACAATCTTCTTGAAACTAGCTACAACATATCATTAGTGGAAGATTTGGTGAAGCAAAATCTGAATATATATATATATACATGCAAATGTGAGTTAAAAGAAACAATTAAGATTTATATTCCTATATGTGTAGCTCTCGCCATTTGGCCAAACTATAGGGTAAAATTCTATGTCATGCTAATTATAGATATATAAATCATAATATATGATTTAGATGATATTTAATATCATAGGTTAATTAAATAGTATAAAGGAAGAAGATAATTCAATTTAGGCACAACATAAACGGCTATCGCCATTTAATTAATTCATAGGTTAAAATTTTTATTTCATGACATTAATAGGTATATACACTTTGGTATATAAATTATATGATAATTATATCATAGGATAATTAGGAAGAGCATTTAATTTGAAAGAAACCCTAATTTCAATAATTAGGTTTTCAAATCGCTTTGATATAAAATTAATTCAAATGTTCAAGCATTAATAAAATGCTTATTAGTACTTTAATATCATAAAATACCATAAGAAATAATTTCCTAAAGTTTCTTGATCATTAAAACCATCGCTCATCTTATCTCTAAACGCTGACGCTTGAAAACGCCTCAAAACGCCACGATCGACTCATCTTTAAAATGGTCGAATACTGTAATCTCATTATAAAATATTCCATTCACAATGGAATATAATTCCAAGCTTGATTGCTTAAGAAAAGTCGTGACATTTCAACAATGATACGCATTCGACGTTAAAATGCATCACCGATAAAAGTTAAAACATTCGATTGCCATTCACTAACTTCGAGTGAGTGTGTAACAGAAATTATTCCTTGTAAACAATTGAAATCATACTTGATTTCATATGTGATTTGATTTCACGGCAAAATTTTATTTTACGGGTTTTAAAGACCGTAATTAGCTTTTAAAATCTGCGGGTTATTACATCCTACCCCTTAAAAGAAATTTCGTCCAAATTTGTATACCTTACGTAATAAACTGGGTATTGTTCCTTTATCAGATCCTCTAGCTCCCACGTAGCTTCTTCGCCGTGATGATTCCACAAGATTGACCGGTGAAATTGATTTGTTCCTCGCTTGTTGAACTTTATGGTCTAGTATTGCGATAGCTCTTCTTCATAACTCATGTCCGGATTTAGAACTACGTTGTTTTGACGGATCACGTGTTTTGGATCGTACACATATTTCCTTAGTCGAGATACGTGAAAACATTATGCACATTTCCCAAGTCGGGAGAGCCAACTTATAAGCATCGAGCCTATTCTTTCTAGGATCTCGTATGGTCCTATGTAGCGGGTCTTAGTTTTCCTTTCACACCAAATCGGTGATCCCTTCGATGGAGAGACTTTGAGAAATACTTTGTCTCCAACTTCAAATGCAGTCCGATCTACGCAGACGTCAGAGGATTTGCTCATCTTGAGCTTCCTCGATTCTTTGCCTAATCCGCTTGGACGATTTCAATCATTTCATTTATCACTGCCCTACTATTTTCCTTTCACCTACTTCATCCCAATAAAGTGGTGATCTACATTTCGCCATACAAAGCTTCATATGGGGCCATATCAATCGTCGCTGATAACTATTATTATAGCAAACTCAATAAGAGGTAGAATGTCTTCCCATTTAGTACCTCGATCTAGTACTACGGTTCTCAAGATATCTTCCGAGTTTGATTGTCCTTTCGACCGCCCATCGTTTGTGGGTGAAATGTCAGATCGAAGTTTAACTTTGTTCCCAACTCTTTTGTAGGCTCATCCAAAATTTCGATGTAAACTTGGAGTCTCTATCCGATGTAATGGATTTTGGTACTCCATGTAGTCGATCACTTCTTTTACGATATCCGGGCTAGTCTATCACCCATATGTATTTTGAATTGGTAAGAAGTGAGCGACTTCAAGTGAGTCTATCTACTATTACCCATATAGTAGTGTTTCCTTTTCGAGACTTGGGTAAATCAGAACGAAATCCATCGTTATTTCGTCCCATTTCCATTCGTGTATACCCAACGGTTGTAACTTCCCATAGGGACGTTGGTGTAAAGCTTTTACCGCTGGCAAACAAGGCAACGCTCTACGAAAGAAGCTATGTCTCGCTTCATGCCTTCCCACCGTAATTCTCTTTAGGTCTTGGTACATCTTCGCATCGCTGGATGGGCGGTATAAGGTGTATCATGAGCCTCACTCATTATGTTGTTCAATCTCAAGATCATCAGAACATATATTCTTCCTTTGAACATTAAAGCATTATCTCGATGCTTCTCGAAATTTTCCAACCGCCAGCTTCTCACTCTTTCTCTTATCTTTTCCAACTTTTCCTCAATCCTTTGTCTCTCAATGATCCTTTTCTTAGATCGGTGTCATGGTGAGTGTAGCAATACAATTCTTGATCGTCTCGTCTGTTTAATCAATTCAATTTAATTTGCTGAATTCCTCGACAAGTTTATCTTCTCGTGTCGAGATATCCCAAATGAGTTTGATTTTTACGACTCAGGCGTCGCACTACTACATTTGCTTTACGGGTGATAGTTAATACCGCAATGTAGTCTTTTACTAGTTCGAGCCATCTTCTTTGCCTCATGTTTAGATCTCTTTGCTCGAAAAAATATTTCAAACTCTTATGATCTCAGATAAATTTCGTGATCTCACCCATAGAGATGGTGTTCCATATTTTCAAATTGCATGAACCATCGCAGCCTAACTCTAAATCGTGTGTTGGGTAGTTTAGCTCATGTGGTCTAAGTTGTCGTGATGCGACGCTATTACTTTTCCTTCTTGCATCAAACGCATCCTAATCCATTCTTCGAGGCCAAGATAAACCACATATTCCTTATTTGATTCTCGGGATCGCTAACACCGGTGCACTTGTTAACCTTTCCTCGAGTTCTTGAAAACTCGCCTCACATTCCCCACCCAAGTGTATTTAACTCCCTTCAAGTAATTGGGTCATTGGTCTTGCTATTTTGGAGAATCCTCAATGAATCTCCTATAATAACCAGCCTAACCCTAGAAAACTCCTGATCTCATTCTCGAGTTCGCGGTGATTTCCATTCTCGCACCGCCCACTTTGGTCGGATCCACTTTGATTCCATCCGCAGACACGATGTGTCCTAGGAACATTACTTCCTTTAGCCAAAATTTAGATTTGTCGAACTTAGCAAACAATCTTTCATTCCTCGTAGTTTGTAACACCATTCTTAGATGTTCCTTATGGTCTTCCTCATTTTCTAATAGACGAGAATGTCATCTATGAAAACTAATACAAACTTGTCTAAGTACGGATGAAACACTCGGTTCATGAGGTCCATAAACACCGCTGGTGCATTAGTTAATCCGAATGGCATAACTACAAATTCATAATGGCCATATCTTGTTCGGAATGCAGTTTTAGCTATGTCTTCAGGTCGTACCTTGAGTTGATGGTATCCTGACTTAAGATCAATTTTTGAAAATATGCCTGCTCCTCTCAGTTGATCAAACAAATCGTCGATTCTTGGTAAAGGATATTTGTTCTAAGCGCCATCTTGTTCACTCGATAGTCTATACACATCCTTAATGATCCATCCTTTTCTTAACGAACAATACAAAGCGCCCCCCAGGCGAAACACTAGTCTAATGAAACCTAGGTCCAACAATTTTCGATTTGGATTTTCGTTCTTCCAATTCCTTTGGAGCCATTCGTAGGGTGCCTTTGATATCGAGCCGATCCCGGTTCCAAATCAATGGTAAATTCCAACCGCTCATCGAGGTAATCATGGTAGATCCTTTGAAATACATCCGAAAATTCCTTAACAATTTCAATATCTTCTATCTTCGCCCGCTTTTCTTCTCCGCTCAGTAAACGAGGAAAGCATGGTATCCTTTCTTATTCATCATGTTTCGCCTTCAATGCGACACAATTGGGACTCTCTTCCCATGCCGATTCCATGGAAATGCGTTGCTTCGCCCGTGAAAGTGAAATGATATTTTCCTTTCATTGCAAAGAATCGTGGAGTGGTTTGCGCCTAACCACCCATTCCTAGATTATATCTACGCCACCCATGATCATTATGTTCAAATTATTTGCTAGAACCCTTAGTGATCCTAAGTTCAACTCTAGGTTCGAGCAAAATGTGTGATACCATAATTCCTCCTATAGGTGATGAGATTCTCATATCCCGATTTGCTTTTATCGCACTAAGTCCCAGCAGATCACGCATGATTTTGCTATGAAAGAGTGCGAAGCACCCGTGTCGAACAATACTATAACAGTATGTTGAGAAGGATTCTATACCGCCGTGTTTCGGTCCTGCTCGCTTTGTTGCCGGTGCAAAGCATACGCCTAGCTTGGGGTAGCCGCGCCGACGTGGTGCTTGCCTTTGCCGGGCGTTGTCGTTGTCGGGCCGCCGCTGTCACCGACGCTGCCGCTGTGGTTGTTGTCTTCGCTGTCGAGGTGGCTGCCACCGCTGTTGTGGTATTTGTTGTTGTACGCCGCAATTGTTGTGGAGGTTGTTGCCATTGTTGCGGCCGCGATTGTCGTTGAGGTTGGGGCTGAAATTGATAGCCCTCGCCGTTGGACATTACCGGTTGGTTCGCCTTACAATTGTTTCTCGAACGTATCCCGACGTAAGTTTGCGTAATGTCCTCTCATACCGCACCAAACAGCTTCCATTGCCCGCCATGCACATTCGCTGTGCATCTTTCGGCATTTTGGGCACCAAGAGCCCTTCACGCTCTTGTGGTCCCCTCGGTTGAAGGAATAAAGGTTGGCTTCCTCCATCCTTGTCCTCGATTTGTCGAGTTCCCCGCCACCGCTGTTTGTTACCTTTGTTTTCAAAGCTTCCTCGCTACTATTACCAAAACTAGCATCCCACTTTCTTTCCTCTCGTCCATGGTATTCGTGATCCGACCGATCCCGACTTATCATCGGCATTGTCGCCTCAATGTCCAAAGCCCGTAAGAGCCTCAAGATAAGTCATGTCTCCAAGACCAATGAGAGACATTCTTATTTTCGCCTTAACCCGCATCTAAATTTCTCGCCATCTTTAAACCGTGTCCACTGATCCAAAGGCATATCTAGACATTTCGCAGAAAGTGCGATCGTAATCGCCATCGACATCTTTTCCTGCTTTAACAAGAAGAATTCGTGTTCCTTCTTTTTCTTGTAACTCTTCTACATACTTATCATACACTTCTCTTTAAAATCTTCCCAAGTCAATTCTTCCATCCGCCTCGCCGTGAAAGTTTTCTTCCTGGCCTCCCACCAGAAATCAGCAGGCCCATTTAACTGGAAGGCTACACACGATAGTCTTTCTTGTGTTGTGCACCTTAGAAAAGTGAAAATTCTCTCGATGGTTCTCATCCACTGCTCAAGATCCTCCTGACTACCTTTCCCATTGAAAGTTGGAGGTTTTGTCTTAAAACAATTCCTCTATCCCGCGGTCGTTGAGGTGGGGTGGTTGAGGCATGCTTGTTCCTCCTGCTCCCGAGTTCCACTCGCCTCCCAGGTCCGCCTCGCTCTTACTGCTCGGGTCTTGTCTAGGAGGCATTCTGTTGTGTAAAATATATCATTAGTATCATGTATCATTTTTATAACTTGAATATGTAAAATTTCATCTCTTTGCCTTTTTAGAAATGATAACTTAAATAAAACATTTCATTCTTGTCATACATAAATTTGTTGCAAAAGCCTTCTTGAATCACACATACATACAATTGCAATAAAGACTATAGATAACGATTTGCAAACACAAGTCCTTACATCCAAGATTACTTACATACTTGCTTCCAAAATGTTTCAAAAGGAGAAGACCATACACATATCGGCCTTAAGGCTTTACAAAATTTCAAGTCCAACACACAACGGCTTTATAGCCTTACAAAATTCCGCTTTTCCCACTCGCTCAAGTTTTTCAAAAGCATAAATAAAACATACATAAAATAGATAACATAATCCTTCAAACTTTACATCAACATCACTAGCTACATCAACTCCTAGAATCTTCCTCATCTTCTTCCGGATCCTCTTCCTCCTCGCCCGAGTCATCAACCCGCCATATGCTCTAGAGGGTCCAGCCCATTACTCTCTACCATCGGATGTCGCGCAGGACCATAATCCACACGAATCGGGTCAGAATCGCCGTGGATGGGATTATACCCATCAAGAGTGCTCTCACACTAATCCGCGGCCGCCCGACTGAAACTCTCGACCGGTGGTAGGGGTGCCGCCATCGGTGGTAAAGGCGGTAGTGGTGGACGACCGGATGTCCGAAAATCGAGGTGGGAAGACAGGGCTCCCAATGCTCTGTAGCCTAGCCGCTCCGCTCGCTCGAACAAGTCTCGCCTCATCGATCCGATATCGAGGAACCATCAGATCGACTACCCGTGGGACCTCAGCAGTACTACCACTGTGTGACTCGTCACGCCAAGTATATTCCCGTGGAGGAGATAAGGTCCTCTACTACAAGCGCCATAGATGCTATATACGCACGTCAGTGGCTAATGAACCCGGATAGATCACCTATCAAGTCATATCCTCCGCTTGCACGGTAAATGTAATTCCGACACCTCACGAGCATAATCTTCCCAATCACATGGAAGTATAGTAAGAAGACGCTTAATGCCGCCGTAGTCCGTCACGCCATAAACTCTCGCATTCCTCCACGCCTAAAATAGTACATTAAAACTCTCCTAGATCCTCGCCAGCACACATCCAGCTTTCCCGGTAGATACGAATAGTCTCTTCAGGGGTCGGGTTAGGTCCTACCCTCCTCCTCGCAATATAACGCATCTCCTCCATCTGTCACGATCAAAAACTAACTGTTAGACACTACTAATACCTAATAGCAAATAGGGTAGCTTAATACTTCGGTTAATCAACTAGGATATACTATTCAACCTATAACCAAACATTCTTAACCCATCTAGTAAACAAAACTCCTATTGCTATGTTAAGCTACACGAGGTATTATAGGTTCCTCTGTTCTACCTAAAACTCAAGCTGGACTTTACCCAGACTCTACTGTATTTGGGAGCTGGAAAAAGAGATTCTGTCCTTCATAACAAATGAAGTTCAGAATGTTAGGAATACGCAGGCGAAAACCATGCGTAAAACGGAGTCTTATCAAGAGAGTATGGTTAAAAACAAATTTACTGCGCAGTGCAGAAAATTTTCGCGATTATGGCAACGTTTCGAGAAGGTGCCAATAATGACATCATACGCGCTATGGCTGCTGCCGACTTAGTATGATTATTACGTCCACGCCTTCAAATTGAAGCTTGCCGCTCGAAATCTCGGTCTTTAGTCACGCAAGTTGAAATTATGGTTATGATCGCCACTTGACCGTGATAAGCATCCACCTTCTTCATTCTTCGTAGTCAATGTCGCTCCCGATCATCTTTACGCTCCACTTTCGCCGCTCGTAATTCAAATTAAAACACATTCATGCTTCCTATCATTCTTTTTTTTTTTTTTTTTTTTTTTCATTATGTGAACATACTTCCTATATCGCTCACGCTCTTCTCCAAAGCATAGCATACTTTATTATCAACATAGATTTCATAACTCATAAGCATAACATCCAAATCACCTCATTCTTCGCTCATACATAACTGTACATATCATTTTGTTTTCATACACTCATCTTAAATCATCATGATTCATTTCAAACATACATTTCAACTTAACCACTTCATATCATTGCTATCAACTTTCAAAATTTAAGACTTTTGAAAATTTTTCATTCAATACTCATCATTTCAATTATCACCACATCACAACTTTCCTTTTCCTTTTCTTCAAAAATCTTTTCAAATTTGATCATCATATAAAATTTTTGTTTCATAAACTCAAATGAAACTAGTTACCTTTTTCCCGCTGAGCTCGATGTGATGAAGTGTTGAGAATAGCCGAGATTTTCTAGAAGTCTAGTGACTCAATTCTAGACTTAGTTTAGAAAGAAATGGGATTTCATAGAGCAACCGCCTCGATACCACTGTCACGGCCCCACCTGTGATGACCTTGAGTGAGCGGACTATTATTAGGAATATAGAACTTAAGATTAAACATACACTTATACAATTTAATTCAAAAGGGCTTAACTAATGATCCAAAGGATATAATGATCCGAAAGACTTCATAGTTCACTTTGTTATAGTGTTCAACATGAAAATAAAACAGTTCGAGTTTTTCAATGAAAGGGCGTGAGTACATATATGACGATATGTATTCAAGGTTATCCATTTCTAACGAACATCAAGGACACATGGCTTTCTCAACATTTCTCCATCATCACGATCAAGCTCAACCCGCACATTTAAAACAAACATGCAGGCTAAGTACAAAATTTGTACCCAAGTGGACTTATGCCGAAAACATTTCATTTTCGCTTAATTACTCGCTAATATAGTGGTAAGACACAAGGGTTTTATTTGAAAATGCCTCAGGCTTACTAAAATATTTTCACGAGTTTATAAAAGTTGCTCGCTGCGTTTTCTTGGTACGTGATCCATATCCCTTATTATCATGTCATCATATTATCATAGTCGAAAGTCGTGAAGGAGGCCTCCTTCTACGACCCCGTGACCGCCGTGAATTGTCCTTACAAAGACACAATACCATCAAGTGTACACGTTAATCCTAGCTGTATAAGCCTTCCCAAGATAGGATCCGATATCGATTTTCATTCATAAGTTGGGAATAACCCATTAACATCACATCATACATGGATAGATACAACATACAAAACGTAAACATTTTCGCGGTGTAATCATTTAAAAATTTTAGCATTAGTTGAAAAGCACCGTAAAAAAGCGACGCTTGAAAAGAGCAAGAAAGTCGCTCCATTTTGGTAATAAAGCCCACCGAAATTATTGTTCGCCTTTATCGCTTTCCTTACTCGTCAACGCCCACTGGTGCGTCATTCACACCTTTATATAAAAGGATGCTTTAGTACGCCGGTTACGTAATTCGAGACTTATCAAGTCTTATAAGATAACTCGATATTTCATATCGACGCGAATCAATTCCTTAATGAATTTAATTCGCTTTTCTCACAGCATCAAATTAACATTTTCGCTCTTCGAGAGAAACGAGATATGTGTTATAAATGACCAATTTACCCTCTTAGTAAATGGTTCAACGTTTTCACGCTTTTTCGATTTCATGACTTTAAACATGAAATCTTTTCATATTAACGTGATATCATTAGTAAATGATACGCTTTACGCCAGATTTATGTATTTATCGAACGCCTTTCAGACGCTGATGTCAAAAGTCAATAATTTTGACTTTTCAAGAATTTAATTACTAAGCCTTATTTTAATATTAAATCTTTGAAAATAAATTTTCAATTGATTTCTTTTATAACTGTTTTAATATGTTTAAAAATAATTTTAAACATATAATTCATTATAAAAGAATTTAAGGATTCAAAATCCTTATTTCTATTCTTTTAAAATAGCTCACGACTATTTTAATTTTTGCCAATCTATTATTTTCTAAAATTATCCAATAATTTCCAAATATGTCTAAAATATTATTAGACATATAATTTACTAACAAAATTGATTTAAAAGGATTTAAAATCCTTAAAATCTTTAAACAGCTTCGTAATTACATTAATTTACCAAACAATGTCCAAAATTTTTCTAATATTATATAGTGTATTAAAATACACTATGGTCATTAATATGTCATAATATCACTCAACCATTGTTCAATCATCACTTTAATATTAATACTAGGTCTCGCATTTATAAATAAATGCTTAATAATTTTGCTAAAATTCTAATAAATTAATATAAGGTCCAAACATTAGTCCATGACATATGTATGTCATATAAGTCATGATATAACATTTATATACCCTATAAATGGTATATAAGCTTTCGGCTGTTTCACTAAGTACATCAAACAATTTTTATAAAATTTTCAAACAATTATAATATGCTTATACATTATAGTGTAACAATATAACATCATAAATGATCAAAGACCTCTTGAATCATCACCATTTTTGAGTATATACTCACGGCTTATTTGATTTCAAGGAGTAATTGTTTTGTAAAAATTTCAATAAAATCATAAGATGTTTAATTCATATTCTAGATCACTAAAACACTATTGCATGTTATAAATTAAAATCACACATTAACATATACTAATGCACACCTCACTGTTCCTTTCAAAAAATAGATAGGATTTTTCTAAAATTCCAAGCAATTGGCTATAGATTCACATGGTATCATAGATCAATTATATGAAATTGCATGTCATGAAATAAATTCACACATTAATATATAAATATATACATGTTCGACTTTTTTGAAAAAATAGCATAGGTTATTCCAAAATGCCAAATAAATTTCCATGTACTCAATACTTCATGAATCAATAATATCATATTGCATGTATCAAATAAAAATCATACATTCACCCATTTTTTCCTTATGCTTTCGGTTTCACTAAGAACATTGGTATAGATTTTTTGTAATTTTCAATTAAATATCATGGACACATATAACATTATAAAGTACAATTTCATGTCCAATATTACCCCAAAGCTCTCGGCTCCTTTCAAACAATTTTTATACATTTTGAATAAATTTTAAAATATGATCCAAGCTTCAAAACATGTTACAAAATCATAGAACCTAATATAGCTATAGTTCAAAATTTTGGGACTAAAACATACATGCAATACATTTTGAAAACAAGAACACCTATCTACATACTTCTCATCATTTACATACATGCAATAGCAAAATATCACCAACTATGATCATCTATATCACATGCAAAGAACTGACATATCCTTCAAATTTTGAATAAAATCAAGACCATAGGTGTTTTGTTTCAAATCCTACCTGATGTATGGTTTAATGGAACAATGTCCAAGGTTCTACACTTGATATGGAAGAAAGGAAGGAATTGAAGTGGCATGGAGAGGGAGAGCTCTCGGCCATGGCTGTTTTGAGAGAGAGAGAGAGTTTTTGAGTGTTGGAGAGAGAAAGGAGGTGATGAGTGTTGGGTGTTTAAGTGAGGAATGAGAAATAAAAAACTGAAGCCAACCCCCTATACACTCTCACTCTCGGCCCTCTCCCCAATGCAAATACAAGACCTTCACATTATATTATTATTCTATGTAGATAGTGGAACTTAATCATTGTGTACTTACACACAATCTTCTTGAAACTAGCTACAACATATCATTAGTGGAAGATTTGGTGAAGCAAAATCTGAATATATATATATATACATGCAAATGTGAGTTAAAAGAAACAATTAAGATTTATATTCCTATATGTGTAGCTCTCGCCATTTGGCCAAACTATAGGGTAAAATTCCTATGTCATGCTAATTATAGATATATAAATCATAATATATGATTTAGATGATATTTAATATCATAGGTTAATTAAATAGTATAAAGGAAGAAGATAATTCAATTTAGGCACAACATAAACGGCTATCGGCCATTTAATTAATTCATAGGTTAAAATTTTTATTTCATGACATTAATAGGTATATACACTTTGGTATATAAATTATATGATAATTATATCATAGGATAATTAGGAAGAGCATTTAATTTCGAAAGAAACCCTAATTTCGAATAATTAGGGTTTTCAAATCGCTTTGATATAAAATTAATTCAAATGTTCAAGCATTAATAAAATGCTTATTAGTACTTTAATATCATAAAAATACCATAAGAAATAATTTCCTAAAGTTTCTTGATCATTAAAACCATCGCTCATCTTATCTTCTAAACGCTGACGCTTGAAAACGCCTCAAACGCCACGATCGACTCATCTTTAAAATGGTCGTAAATACTGTAATCTCATTATAAAATATTCCATTCACAATGGAATATAATTCCAAGCTTGATTGCTTAAGAAAAGTCGTGACATTTCAACAATGATATGCATTCGACGTTAAAATGCATCACCGATAAAAGTTAAAACATTCGATTTGCCATTCACTAACTTCGAGAGTGTGTGAGTGTGTAACAGAAATTATTCCTTGTAAACAATTGAAATCATACTTGATTTCATATGTGATTTGATTTCACGTAGCTTTCAAAATTTTATTTTACAATAAGGTTTTAAAGACCGAATTTTGGAGAAGGAATAAGGGGTTTGGTCCTTCATAACAAATAAAGTACAGTGCGTTAGGAGTCGTAGGTGAAAAGCGTAAATTGGAGTTTTAAAACGAGGTCATGGGTTATTACAATTTTCAAAACATAACATCAAAATAAACTTTCAACACCCATTGTCTCAAAAATTTCCATCATTTCTCGAAACTTCCTTCACAACCTTTTTCCGTATCTTTCCTTTCTCGCAACTTCGCTTCATTCAAACTTCACATCATTCCTTCACTTGCAACATTCGCAATAACATCGCCAACAAATTCTCATAACTTTCAAATTTTTCGTTTTCAAACCGAGAAAATCATTTATCTAGAACACATCAAATCCTTTTAAGTTTTCCTTAAATATGCGCCTCATACACGCATATTGTTGGAATCCTTGAGCTTTCCTTGAATATGCAGTCCCATACCTGCATATTCTTGGAATCTCCCCTTTTTCAAAACTTTTGAGAAGAAAAACATTTTCACCTTGACTTTGCATTTCAAACTTGAGAAGAATCATTTACCTCATCCCGATTGAGCTTGATGTGATGAAGTGTTGAGCATAGTCAGCTGATCTCTAGAAGTCTAGTGACTCAATCTAGACCCGACTTTTGAAAGAAGGTTTTGAATTCAAAGAGCGAACTGCTCTGATACCACTTTGTAACAGCCCTCTAATCCTAATGACGGATTAACGAGAACTAATACTTGGAACAGAAATCAAGGAATATTAAAGAGAATTTATTGAAGACTTGTGGAACATACATCAAGTAAATTAAGAAGTTTTGACCATCAAGTATGAGACACACATAATTTACATATAGAAAGGGACCTACAAGTCCTTAACAAAAGATCCACTGATCTGGAGGAATTCAACTGTCAACATCAAAACATAAACATAATGTTCTATCGCAGCGGAGAAGCATGTGAATACACATATGACGATGTGTATTCAAGGTTTCTAACATATTATCATCCAAAAAGAGACCGATTACTCAACACGTCTCCATCCACCATCTGCTCAACCTGCACATTTAAAAAAAAAAACATGCAGGGCTGAGTACAAGAATGCACTCAGTGAACTCATGCCAAAACATTTTATCAAATTTTAAATTACACTGCCCCATCACAGCAACACACGAGGTTTTTATTTGAAATACTCGTGCTTACTAAACATTTTCTTTCATTTTCCATAAATATTCGTCTGGCCAGACATATTTTCCTTGTATGTATGATCCATATCCCTTTCCATTCATCATAACAAATCCATCAACTCATCTCATAAATTCATCTCGCGCCGTAGAAGGAGGCCTCCTCCCACGGACGCCGTGACTAGCCGAGCACCCTTTCAGCACACAGTCACCAAATAGTGCACAACAATCCTTGCCACTCCGGCACAGGATACAAATTCTCAATCATCCTTGCGGGTACTAACAAGGATACGAATTCAAATATTTCATAAGTTGGGAGCTACCCAACAATATGCACCATTCGATCATGGATAGGATACATACATAAAACATGAAAATTTTGGGCAGGTAATTAAATAAATCATTTCATCATCATTTCTTGCGAATAAAGCATCATAAATAAAACATTTGATAAGTAATTTATCTTTTGAGTATAATAAAGCCCACCGATTGTAGTTTTCTTAGTTTGGTTTCTTGTTTCGCAAATGGTCACGTCGCGTCCCACCTTTACGTAAAACTACTTTAGTACGTTGGTCACGTTTTTGAGATTTTCAAAGTTTAATAAACTTTGATAACTTATAATATAATAAATCGAATCCTTAACTAATTTAATCGATACGTTTATCGCGTATTTTAGTTAAATATTTCTCGTACTTCGATAGAGACGTAATATGATTTACGGTCCCATATTAACCATTTAGTTAAACGTTGAACGTATACTAACGTCTTTTAATAAAAATGATTTCAATTATGAAATCATGTAATATTCCAAAGAAACAAACATACGATTACGGTATTCTAAACCCGTAATTAGGGTTTTTCCCGAATATTCTTGTCTGTATGACATCGAATTGTATTTCGATTCAGTATCGTTATAACGAATTCCTTTTTATAATTCACTAAGGATTGTGAATTTCGGAATTGAAATATTACGAAATGATTCGTCAATATATTTTAACGTCGATCGCGTATCGAACGTCTGTATTTTATGGAGATTTCTGAGCTGTAAAGCATGGAATTAATTTCCATCTTAATTCCTTTATTAAAAGGAATATATTTATGAAATAAGTACGAGCTTACTACGGCCATTTTGAGATGAGTCGATTTTGAACGTTTTGAGACGTTTTGAACGTCAACGTCTAGAGACGTTTTGAAAAATGAGTTTAAAGCTCAGGAAATTATAATAATTAATTTTCTATTATTATTTTATATAATTACAGTATTAATAATTATTAAAATCAATTTATATGCTATAAAAACTCGATAATTCCAATTAATGGAATTCGAAAACCCTAAGTTTATAAACTATGGTTTTTCACATGAAATGATACCATTAAATTATCATATGGTATCTAAACTATATGTTATGATATATATGGATATTATTAAGCATTAAAATCAAATTTTGATCCATAGAATTCGATGGTTTCAGTTTTTAAAATTTCGAAACCCTAAATTCGAAATTAGGGTTTTATTTCATGAAATGATGCAATAATTTTATCCTATGCTATTATTTATTGTCTAAATCATATATTATGATATATATATGTATATTTTGATCGAAAATTTCATGAATATCAATAATAGGTGTGATTTATATTTTTAATCATATTTTTCCAATTTTTGATCGGTAATTTCGAATTATTACCTAAGTGATGATTTAATTATTTTTATGACTTGTATTATATATCTATGATCATGTATGATATATATAATGTATTATGGTACAAAAATGAAATTAAATCAGCCCTTAAACCCCCCATGCGCCGATCTCTCTCCAACAAGCATGAGTTCCACCTATTGTTGGACCAATGCATGGCTTACCTTTTTATCTAGCCTAATCATCACTATAATCCTCATTATTTGCTGCAGATTTTCTCCCATTTGTTGGCTAAAAATCGAGAGTGAGAGAGAGAGATATAGGAGAGGGATCCTTCACATTCTTCTCCCACTTCATACTCCACACTCACATCAACTCTCATCACTCTCAAAACACTCCATCCTCTCTCCTTTCAGCCAAGAAAAACCGAGAGCCCTCCCCCATTTTCGAAAGCTTGCTTCTTCCTCCATTCTTCATTTCTTCTCGCAAACCTTGATACCATATAGTGTTCTTGAGATCCTATACCATTTCAAGGTAAAACAAGGCACCATAGCTTCGATTCTCTCCCCTTGTTCAATGAAAATCGAGAGCATGCTTATATATATATGTGTGTGTTTCGAATGCTATATATGTATATTTTCGTATGTTTATTGCTCTTATGGATGAACTATGAATGAATGTTGTTCTTGATGTTCATATTGTGAAAAATGTGAGTATATATGTTAGAATAATCATATGATATTGCTTATTAAATTTTGGAATGGATATAGTGAATGTTCATGATTTTGAACCATATGACTTGTTGAAATAATTTTGAAAATTATTTAAAATGTACATAGGATGACCGATTACTTGATTATTTTGGTGATGGATTATTGTTTATTATCATGTTTAGAGTCCATGGTTTTGATTTGAAAATTTTAGAAAACCCTAGGTATTTTATTAAAATACCGTGAGCCATTTTAATATGTGTCATGATGTATAATTTTTATTTTTAGCTTGTGATGACATATTAATGCTTTAATGTATTGTTTATATGTTCTATGATTTATTTAGAATTTTTGGAAACCATATGTTTAATTTTTGAATAATACCGCGAGCATTTATACATTGAATGTTGGTGTATGATTTTTATTTTGATCATCCAATGATATATTAATACTTTAGTATATTATTTATGTGATATATGATTTTGTTGGATTTTTGAGAAATCATTTACCAATAAAAATCAAATAAGCCGTGAGCTTTGATGCTCTTAAGGTGATGATTTAATTGGTTTTTGATTAATGTCATGGTGTTATATTGTTATACTATAGTATATAAACATAGTGTATAATTGTTAGAAGGAAATCAAACACCTATTTAAATCAAAAAAACCGAGAGCACCTATGTGCATAAGGTGATGATTTAATTGGTTTTTGATGATTAAATGATGTTATATTGTTATACTATAGTATATAAGTATAGTATATAATTGTTGGAATTTTTGAAAACCAATTACTACATTAAATCGAAAAAGCCGAGAGCTTACAAGCTCATATTGTCACGACCCCATTCGGACCAACCCGGTTTGGAGGCGACTAATACTAGGAGTAGTATTTTAGGGATTACGGGTAAAATAAAGATGCATAAGAATAAACTAACATGCTTGAGTAGAATATGAGTGATGTTATAATGTTTTTGAAAAAGGTTTAGCCATCGGACCCCAAAACTGGCACGATCCGATGGACCTCGATAGTTCATAACATAAAGCATAAATAAAGGAGTTCGAGTATAGCGGCGGAAAGTGTGTGAATACATATATGACGATATGCATTCAAGGTATAACCCAAAATTCAAGTAAATCGGTCGAGGACACTTGGACTCTCAACACATCCCCATTATCACCATCGAGCTCAACTCGCACATTTAAAACAAACATGCGGGGCTAAGTACAAGAAATTGCACTCGGTGGACTTATGCGAAAACATTTGATAATATTTGATTCTGCCGCCAATATCGAGTAAGTCGCAGGGTTTTAGTTAAAATGCTTGGCTTACCAAATCATTTTCAGTTCGTAAACATAGCCTGGCCAGGCATTTTCTTGGTGTGTATGGTCCGTATCTCATAGTCACAATACATAATATTAAATAAATAAACGTCGAGAGGGAGGCCTCCCATCTACGACGCCGTGACCGGCCGTAATCCCGTACAGCACACAGTCACTCTCTGCAAGCATATGTTAACACAGCGTATAGTTCCAACCTTCACGCCAATCCTAGCCAGGCATTTATCATCCGGCACAGGACCCGACATTAAAAAGGTTGGGCGCTACCACAACAAATGATATAATAGTTCCAACCATCTCCACAGCCCTACCCGGGCATAACAGATAGGATCCATACACAAAACGAAGATATTTTTGGCAGGTAATGCAGTAAAACATTTGATAACAGTTGTAGAATAAGTACTGTAAGTAAATTCATTTGAAATAACAGTAAAGTTACGTTTTGGTGGGGTAAGAAAAGGCCCACGTTTAAAAGATAGGAAGCCCACCTGGACTATGGTTCGTTGTAAAAGTCCTAGGTTCGATCGTTCGTCAAAATCCCGTCGCTGCGTTTGCGTCCACACCTTTACGAAAAAGCGAGGCTTTAGTACGTCGCTCAAGTCTTTCGAGACTTTCGAAAACTAAGATAACTTTGATATTTCATATCGATGTGAGACTGAATTCCTTAGTGAATTCAATACGTCTCTAATACGTATAACATTGAATTGTTCTCGTTCCTCGAGATACGTTCAACGTATTGGTACGTTTCTCGATATATGGATTTCATTTGTGAAATCTTTTCTTACTAATGAGGTATCATACTCAATTAGTATATCTTACGCGTACTGACGTATTTATAAACGTATAATCGTACGTTTGACTTGAAAAGTCAACGAAGTCAACACTGGTCAACAAAGTCAATGATTTTGACTTTTAAATAGTAATTTCTTACTATTTTGCTTTATAAATCGAATTTGATCGATTTGAAAACGTAAAGTCCTATTTCTCGATTTATCTTGTAAATCAAGGACTTATAAATATTTTCGCATTTTTAAATACCCTTTTTATAAATAAAAGCGATTTTGGTTTTAAAACGCTTATAAAGTGAACGTTTGTCTCAAACATAGTAATCTATGTTTATAAAATTTTGTAAAATTTAAAAACTGTCCAGAATATTAATTTAGCAAAAATTTCATTAATAAACTGTTTTAAAAAGGATTTAAAAATCCTTATTAATTATCGAAAACTCGATAATTAATTTAAAAATGTCAAATGACCTTTGAAAATTTTTCTAAATTAATATAGTGCATTATTATACACTATGGTCCAGAATATGAATTTATCAAATTCATATGGTATTAATTGCTATTTATTTATATATATACATATATATATTTACGATAATTCCAATAAATAAGGAATAATTATCCAAAAATTCCCAAAATTGATATGTACCTAGTATAATATCCCAACATCAATATATATCATTAATATAACCTATAGTTCATCATAAGCATTTATTTCACAATATCTACAATTATTCACGGTAATTACGAGATAATTACCAAATAAATAGCAAACAATTTCTAAAAATTCCAATTAAATTCCAACATCATTAAACATTATATTATAACATTGTAACATCATAACATCAACCAAAAACATTTGAATCATCACCATATGGAGCTCAATAGCTCTCGGCTTCTTTGATTCAACATGTTATTTGATTTTCAAAAATTCCAACAATTATATACTATGTTTATACACTATAGTATAGTAATATATCATCATAATATTTATCAAAACTAATTAAATCATCACCTTCAAGAGCAATAAGCTCACGGCTTATTTGATTTAAAATAGCATTTGATTTCTAAAAATTCTAATAATTTCACACAATGTATAGATAATATATTAAAGCATTAAAACACCATTACATGTTCAAAAATAAAATCATACACCAACCTATGACATTATAATGCTCTCGGCCCTTTTTAATTAAATAGCAATTGATTTTCAAAAATTCTAATTAAATCATAGAACATATAATCAAGGTTCTAAAGCATTAATATGTCATTACATGCTTGAAATAAAAATTATACATCAATGTACATCATACATAGGCTCACGGTTTTTGTAAGAATAAAAACTAGGGTTTTCTAAAAATTTTAAGTAACATACCATGGGTTCTAAACATATCATAGAGCATATATCTACCATAAAAATGATTAAGAGGCACACGGTTCTCATCTACTATTTTATAGCATTTTCGAAAATTTATATAAACAAGTACCATGGTCCGAAAATCACCTATACATGCTAAATCCTTAAAAACATGCCATATATGATAACCTATGTTCATTTCAACATATATGTTCATATTTTGAAAATAACAATCAACAAGAACATAGTCATAACCATAGCTCATGCTCAAGAACATTTAAACACATGTATAAACTATATAAAACTTTCGAAACCTATGCATATATATTAAAACAGTTTCGAAAATTTTAGAACAAGGGAGATGAAAAATCGAAGCTATTGGTCCTTGGTTTACCTTTGAAAATGGAATAGAATGACAAGCACAATGTGGATGTCCAAACTTGGTGGAGAAATGAAGAAGAAGGAAGAAGAAAATCTGAAAAATAGAGAGGATGGCTCTCGGTTTTGGGCTGAAGAAAAGAGAGAATAGAGAGTGTTTTGAGTATTGAGTGTGTTGAGTGAGAATGGAGTATGAAAATGGGAGAAAAATTCCCTATATCTCTCTCCCTCTCTCTCGGCACCCCTCTCTCTCTTTCTCACAATTATGCAGCCCTTGGGAAGGGAAAGGTGATCATTATGGAGTGCAAAAGGAGCTCTCCATGTATTGGGCAACATTTAAAAGTGAAATGATTTGTTTATGGGGTGAAGCATAGCCGGCGCATGGGGGGGGGTTCAAAGGGGCTGTTTTAATTTTTAATTTACACTTAATACATTATAGATAACATACATGATTCATAGATATATAATACAAGCCATTAAAATAATTAAAACACAATATATGCTCAATTTCGAAATTACCGATAAAGATTTGAGAAAATAGGAAAAAAATGTAAATCACACCTATAATTAATACTCATGTAATTTTCGTCCCAAATATACACATATATATCATAATATATGATTTAGATATTGAATAATAGCATAGGATAAAATTATTAGACATTTCTATCATATAAAACCCTAATTTCGCAAATAGGGTTTCAATTTTTATAAAAACTGAAACCTTATATTTTTATGGTTAAAATTCTGATTTAATGCTTAATAATATTCATATATATCATATTATAAAGTTTAGATACCATAGGATAATTTAATGGTATCATTTCATGTGATAAAACCCTTATTTATAAGTTTAGGGTTTTCGAAATTAAAATTAGAAAATATCGAGTTTTAATAACTCAAATATTGGTTTAATAATAATTAATACTGTAATTATATAAAATAATAATAGGAAATTAATTATTATAATTTCCGAGCATTAAACTCATTTTCAAATCGTCTCAGACGTTAACGCTCAAAACGCCTCAAAACGCTCAAATCGACTCATCTCAAAATGGTCGCAGAAGTTCATACTTACTAAATAAATATATTCCATTTAATAAAGGAATTAAGATGGAAATTAATTCCAAGCTTCACCGCCGTAAAATTTCATGAAAAGCTGACGTTCGATACGCGTTTGACGTTAAAACATATTGACGAATCATTTCGTAATATTTCAATCCTTTAATTCACAATCCTTAGTGAATTATGAAAAGGAATTCGTTATAACGATATCGTATCGAAATCACAAGGTTCGATGTCGTAAAAGATAATATACTGTGAAACCCTAATTACGGGTTTAGAATACCGTAATCGTATATTCGTTTCTTTGGAATATTACACATATGGTGACGATTTAAATTTTTTTTGGTTAATATTATGATGTTACAATGTTATAATATAATGTTTAATCATGTCATAAATTATTTGGAATTTTTAGAAATTGTTTGCTAATTAGTTGGTAATTATCTTATAATTACCGAATTGCTTGAGAATTATATATTGTTGAATGAATGGTTATGATAGACTATAGGTTATATTTGTGACATATATTGATGTTGGGATATTATACTATGTGTATATCAATTTTTGGAAATTTTTGGATAATTATTCCATATTATATGGAATTACCGAATTATATATATGTATATATACTAATAAATGACAAACAACATCATATGCATTTTATAAATTCATATTCTGGACCATAGTGTATAATAATACACTATATTAATTTAGAAAATCTTTCAAAAGTCATTTAGTATTTTTAAATTAATTATCGAGATTTTCGATAATTAATAAGGATTTTAAATCCTTTTTAATTCAGTTTAATAATAAAATATATGTCTAATTAATATTCTGGACATATTTGAAATTTATGAAATTTTATAAACATAGATTACTATGTTTGAGACAAACGTTAGGTTATTAACGTTTTAAAATCGAAAATACGCTGCTTTTAATTATTAAGAGGTTTATTTAAATGCTAAATCATTTATAAGTCCTTTCGATTTAAGTGATAAATCAAGAAATGGGACTTTACGATTCTTAATCGATCGAAAATTGATTTATAAAATAAAATGGTAAGAAATTACTATTCGAAAGTCAAAATTGTCGACTTTGTCGACCAAATGTCGACTTCGTTGACTTTTAAAGTCAAACGCACGATTATATCGCTCGATAAATACGCCTAATACGCGTAAGGTGTACTAATTGAGTATAAGACCTCATTAGTAATAAAAGATTTCACAAATGAAATCCTTATATTGAGATACGTGCTCATACGTTAAAACGTTTAAACCGGAAGCGTTAAACCGAAATAGTTGAACGTATCTCGAGGAACGAGAACAATTCAATTGAATAACGTATTTGAAAGCATAGTGAATTCATTGAGGAATTCAGTTTACATCGATATAAAATATCGAGGTTATCTTAGCTTTTGAAAGTCTCGAGAGACTCGAGCGACGCATCAAAGCCTCGCCAGAAAGTGTGGACGCAAACGCGGCGATCGGATACCGACGCATTTAACAAACCTAGGACTCGATTTACAACGAACCATAGTCCAGTGGGCTTTTATCTTCAAAATGTGGGCCCTTTTCACCCCACTAAGACGTGACTTTATCGTTATTCCAAACGAGCTTATTTACAGTACTTATTCTACAACCGCTGACAAATGTTTACTACATTACCCGCCAAAAATATTCTCGCTTTGTGTATGGATCCTATCTGTTATGCCCGGTAGGCTGTGGCGATGGTTGGAACTTTATTACGACAAAGTTATGTCATTTGGGTCGCGCCCAACCTTTTAAATGTCGGGTCCCGTGCGGATGATAAATGCCCGCTAGGATTGGCGTGAAGGTTGGAACTATTGCTATGTTAACATATGCTTGTGAGAGCGACGTGTGTCAGACGGGATTACGGCCGGTCACGGCGTCGTAGACGGGAGGCCTCCTCTCGACGCTTAATTTTAATATCATATGAATTGTTACTATGAGATACGGACCATACACACCAAGAAAATGCTCGCCGAGCTATGTTTATAAACCGAAAATGTTTTAGTAAGCACAAGGCATTTCAACTAAAACCCTCGTGACTTACTCGATATTCGCGCAAAGATAATCTTATATCAAATGTTTTCGCATGAGTCCACCGAGTGCAATTTCTTGTACTTAGCCCCGCATGTTTGTTTTAAACGTGCAGTTGAGCTCGATGGCGATGATGGAGGATGTGTTGAGGAGTCCAAAGGTCCTCGATCGCTTATTTAGATTTGTTTCGCCAATACATATCATCATATATGTATTCACACACTTTCCGCCGCTAAACTCCGAACTCTTTACTTTATGTCATGAACTATTGAGGTCCATCGACCATGGTAATTTTTGGGTCCGATGGCCTAAACCTTTAATCATCGATATCAGACATCGAACCCATCGAGCATGCTAATTGTAGTTGATGTGTACCTCTATCCTAGTCTGTTGTCCTATAATACTATTCCTAGTATTAGTCACCCTCTAGTCCGGGTCGTCCGGAGTGGGGGCGTGACAGAGTGGTATCAGAGCATTGTTGCTCTTTGTAAACCCAAATTCCTTTTTATTCTAAGTTCAGTCGAGTCACCGACTTCTAAGAACCTCATCGACTCCCTCAACACTCCATCACATCGAGCTCAACCGGGAAAAAGGTAACTGCATTTCTTTCTCAAACTCATGGAATGAAAATTTTTACATGATGAGCAAGTTGGAAGAGCTTTTTGAAAGATTATGTTATTATGAAAATTTTGATGATGGAAATGAAAGTTGAGCAAGAAAATTTTTCCCAAAAATTTTGAGTTGAACTAATGCAAGTACTCAAGTTTTGAGATGAAAGTACATGGTGGTACTAGTTGAATGATCAACATGGGATGAATGAATACATTTTGATATGTATATGAGTTGATTATGATTGTTATTTTGAAACCGTATTTTCAAATTCTCAAATGAGGCCTTATTTCCAACTTTCAAAATTTTGTTTATGATGAACGATATGTTATCATAAGACGAACCTAGACTCTAAGGAGCATGCTCATGTATCGTGAAAGAACATAGAAGTATGAACTTCTTTTTCCTTACGAGAACAAAAGAACGATAGGAAGAATGAAAGTGATGATAGCCTCGAGCTCGAACGACGAAAGACGAGCGAGAAGGATGAACGAGGACGATCTCAACCTTGAAGATGAACGAAGTCGGCATTTCATCACCACGGCGACACGAGTAACCATCGACATAGGCTATGATGTGGACATCAATTACGACTACAGAATGTTCAAACATGAGGACGTGGATGTGGTAGACGACACGCCGACATACGCCTCGAATTTTATTTTAAGACGATCGCGCAAATTTCCTGCACTGCGCAGTAAATTTGTTTTAGCTAGATCTCTTTCGTTAGGACTCCGATTTACGCATGGTTTTCACCTGCGTACTCCTAACGCACTGATCTTCATTTATTATGAAGAACAGAATCCCTAATTCTGTCTCCAGAATACGATAGAGTCTGTTGAACTCTAGTTCGAGTGTTTGATATAAGACAAGGATCTCGTAGCATATATTAAGATGTTATCGCCTATATGTATACGCTTGGGTAAGACTAAGAAGGTAAGTTGTGATATGTATTGTACATTATGATGTTGCCTACCTTATAGATTGCTTGGCCTCACCTAGTTGCTTCACGCTATGTTTAAGTTATCCTTGCCTCGCTTTTGAGACGACGATAGTCGACTTATGTTAGTTTTGATCATGATGATGGAGGGATGAGATACATTGCTCGGAGGAGGATTGGACCGCACCCGACCCCCGAGGAGGTAATGAGCATTTATCGCTCCAGCTGGATGTGCGTTGGAGAGGACTTGGGCGAGTTCCGGCATACTATCTCCGCCTTTGGAGAGACGCCCGAGCCCACGGTGCTACTGGCTATGATGGCATCAGACGTCTCCTAGCCATACTCCCTTGTGATTGGGAGGACTATGCCCGGGAAGTGTCAGGGGATTACATCTACCGGGCGATGGGCAGCTATGACTTGGTGGGAGATTTGCCCAGATTCGTAAGTCACCTGACTTACGTGTACAGCATTTACGGGGCAGCACCGAGAGGACCCTACCTCCCTCCCCGAGAGTATACCTGGCGGGATGAGTCGCCAGAGTGGCTATACACGGAGGTTCCGAGGCAGATTGACCCACCGTGCCTCCATTCCTTTTGACGAGGGAAGGGCGCCGCTTAGAGAGGCAAGACGCCCAGAGCCTGGGAGAGCCTGTGTTCCTCTCCCCACCGTTGGACACCCCGACGTCCACCGATACCACCTCCACCACCCATGGCCACATCCGCACCGCCAATGAGCATTTCCGCCGACAAAGACGGATGAGAGTGATAGACGCATCGGATGGGTATAGCCCGATTCGCTATACCTACAGTCCGATCCGTCACGACTATGAGCTATACGGCGATGACGACTTTAACCCCATGAGAGACATACCGATGGTGGAAGGCGATGGAGCGGGACCATCCAGGGGACTACCCCGCATGGACATTTCTGACAGCGAGGACGACTCAGAGGAAGAGGAAGATCCCGAGGAGGACGGACAGTGGGAGGACGCATGATGTAGACCCTGATGAAGCTTAAAGAGATTTTTTTTTGTTTGTTGTGTTTAAGCTTTTGTTGTTTTCCTTTTTCTATGTTTAATTTTTGTGATGGATTTAGAAACCCTGACTTTTGGAAGGCCGTAGGCGGGATTTATGTTTTCTGTATAACCGTTGGTATTGAACATCCTGCCTATGGCAGAAAATTTTGGATATATATATACATGACCCTGATAGGGCTTTTGCGGCAAATTATGTTTGTTAAGGGTGATATATTTTGTTTAGAATCGTTTTACAATAAGGCCGTAATAGTGTTGGTGTATGTTGAGTTGTGAAAAGAATAAGTGCCTAATGATTACCTATTTTCTATAGCAGCATGCCTCCGAGAAGAAATCCGGAGCAGGAACCCAGAGGTCGAGGTCGGGGAAGGCCGAGAGGAAGGGGTAGAATCCCTGAGCAAGAAGCTGAGGACATTCCCCAACCACCCCCTCCACCTCAACCCGATCGCAGGATCGAAGAACTGTTTCTAAGATGTAACCTCCCGCCTTTAACGGAAAGGCAAGCCCCGAAGAAGCCGAGCAATGGGTTAGAGCCATTGAACGGATTTTTACTTTCTTAAGATGCACGGCACAGGAAAGGCTGTCGTGCGTTACTTTCCACTGATCGACCACCGACTTTTGGTGGGAGGCCGAAGAAGACCTTTATCACGAGCAACCGGAGGAGTTCTCATGGAGGACTTCAAGAGGGAGTCAGATGAGAAATACATCCCCAAAAGCTATAAGAGGAAAAAGGAGCGTGAATTTTTCCGCTAAAGCAAGAAAGGATGTCTCGTGATCGACTATGATCGCGTCATGCGAGATGTCGAGATATGCACCGTATCAGTGGACACCGACTTGAAAATGTCGGAAAAGTTCGTGTCGATCGAGAATGGAGATACGCATGTCTCTTGCCACCATGGAGACCTAATTTACATCAAGCTCTCGCACGAGCTTTAGATATTGAGGCGCCATGTCCGAAGATAAGTCAATGTCGGCTCGCATACATAATACTGGATAGAGGAAAAGGAAGTGGGAACCCAACCGCTGGAATAACAACCATGGAGCTATGGGGACGAAGTCACAAGCGCCCGTGGTGGAAACGCGCGCAAAGAAGGGCGAGCCGGAAGAGAGCACTTATGCTCCACCGCAAGGGACCCCAGAATGCTTGAGGGCACCTCAATGCCCTAGATGCCATAGAGCACACAAGGAGTGTGCACGGCAAACGTGGTGAGCTGTTACAAGTGCGGGGTAAAGGGCATTACGCCAACAATTGCCCAAAGGTCACGCTCGGATATAAGGTCGAACCAACCGGCAATGCTCACCATTGAGGGCTATACACCAACCCCACCCGCAGCAATTCCAGCCCCAACCTCAACAACTCCAGTGGCAACAACCCCAGCAAGTGGGGCAGCAACCACAATGGCAGCAGCCGCCACAACAACCCCTCAATCGCAATGGCAGCCACCGCCTCAACAACAACAGAGGCGGCAGCCACCGCGACAACGCCAAAGAAGAAGAATAAAGCCAGCAAAGAGCCGCCAAATCAACAAGGACCAGCGCCTGTCGGCCTCAAATTGCTCAAAGCTAGAGCCTACGCCTACATAGGAGGCGATCTAACAAAACCAGGAAACCGGCGGTATGGGAGTTCTCCTCAACCCACCGTTATAAGATTGCTCGACACGGGTGCTTCGATTCTTTATTGCAAAATCATGCATAGAAATGCCGGGCCTTAGGTCCGAAAAGTCAAGCCGTGATATGAGAATCTCATCGCCTATAGGAGGGGTTATGATCATACACACTTTTGCTCGAACCTAGAGTCGACATTAGGATCACTTAAGGTTCGACTAACAATCTAAACATAATACCCATGGACGACGTAGACATAATCCTAGGAATGGACTGGTTAGCTAAGAATCATTCCACGATCCTATGTAAGGAAAGGAAAATTTCGCTTCACTTTCTCGACAAGAAGCTACGATTTCCACGGGATGAGCATGGGGAGAAGGATCCCGATTGTATCAGCACTACAGGCGAGGAGGATGATGAACCAGAAAGGATGCCATGCATTCCTTGTTTATTTGAACGGAGAGGATAAACCCGAAGCGCGGGTAGAAGACATAGAAGTTGTCCAAGAATTTTCGGATGTGTTTCCCGAAAATCTACCAGGACTGCCTCCTGATAGACAATTAGAGTTTACCATCGACTTGGAGCCAGGATCAGCCCCAGTGTCGAAGGCGCCCTATAGGATGGCCCCAAAAGAGTTGGAGGAACTGAAAATCCAAATCCAAGAACTTTTGGATCTAGGATTCATTAGGCCGAATGTTTCACCTTGGGGAGCGCCTGTTTTGTTTGTCAAGAAGAAGGATGGTTCTTTGAGAATGTGCATCGATTATAGGGAACTAAATAAGATGACACTAAAGAACAAATACCCTTTACCCAGAATTGATGACCTGTTTGATCAATTGCGAGGAGCAGGAGTATTCTCGAAAATTGATCTCAAGTCAGGATACCATCAGCTGAGAATACGGTCTGAGGATGTACCTAAAACTGCGTTCCGAACCAGATATGGCCACTATGAGTTCATAGTTATGCCATTCGGATTAACCAATGCACCAGCCGTATTCATGGACCTTATGAACAGAGTATTTCATCCATTTTTGGATAAATTTGTCTTGGTCTTCATAGATGATATCCTTATTTATTCAAAGAATGAAGAGGATCATAGAGAACATCTAAGAACGGTTTTGCAAACCTTGAGAGATGAAAGACTCTTTGCTAAGTTTAGCAAATGTGAGTTTTGGTCAAGGAAGTTATGTTCCTTCGACACATCGTTTCGCCAAGGCATAAAAGTAGATCCAACCAAAGTAGAGCGAAGACAAGGTGGAAATCACCAAGACTCAAAGACGAAATTAGAAGTTTCTAGATTAGTGGTTACTATAGGAGATTCATCGAAGGATTCTCCAAAATTGCAAGGCCAATAACCCAGCTACTTCGGAAAGGAATCAAGTTCAATTGGACTGATGAATGCGAGACGAGTTTCCAAATACTCAAGGAAAAATTGACAAGTGCACCAGTTCTAGCAGTCCCAGAAGCGGACAAAGGGTATGTAGTCTATACAGACGCATCTAAGACTGGACTGGGTTGTGTCTTGATGCAAGAAGGAAAAGTGATAGCTTATGCATCCCGACAACTCAGACCGCATGAACTGAACTACCCAACCCATGACCTGGAATTAGCAGCTGTAGTTCATGCACTGAAAATTTGGAGACACCATCTCTATGGTGTGAGATGTGAGATCTTCACGGACCATAAGAGTTTGAAGTACTTCTTCGAACAAAGAGATTTGAATATGAGACAAAGAAGATGGCTTGAATTAGTGAAAGATTACGACTGTGGTATTAACTATCACCCGGGCAAAGCGAATGTAGTAAGCGACGCTGAGTCGTAAGAGCCATACCAAGCTAGGATGTCTCTTTGTACAAGAGGAAAACTCGTTGAAGAGTTTGGAAGAATGAGGATTGAACTGGTTGAACCACCGAAATAATTGTGAGTCAGATCGCTACACTCACACCGACACGGTGATCTAAGAAAAGGATTGTCGAGACAAAGGATGGAGGAAAAGTTAGAAAAGATCAGACAAAGGGTAAGGTCTGAAGGATTTAAGAATTTCCAAGAGGCGTCAGACAACGCCTTATTGTTTGAAGGTAGGATATGCGTCCCTGACAACGCAGAGCTACAAAATGAAATCATGAGTGAGGCTCACGATACACCCTACACCGCCCACCCAGGCAGTACTAAAATGTACCAAGACCTGAAGGAAAAGTTTTGGTGGGAAGGCATGAAACGAGACATAGCTTCTTTCGTAGAACGCTGTCTTGTTTGCCAACAGGTGAAGGCGTTACATCAACGACCTTACGGAAAGCTGCAACCGTTGGAAATCCCTGAGTGGAAATGGGATGATATAACAATGGATTTCGTTACGAACTTACCCAAATCGAAAAGAGGAAACACAGCCATATGGGTAATTGTGGATAGACTTACCAAGAGTGCTCACTTTCTACCTATTCAAGGCACTTATGGATCTGATAAATTGGCTCAGCTGTACGTTAAGGAAATTATACGACTACATGGAGTGCCAAAATCTATTACCTCTGACCGAGACTCCAAGTTCACATCCAGATTCTGGATTAGCTTGCAAAGAGAATTGGGTACTAAACTCAATTTCAGTACGACATTTCATCCACAAACCGATGGGCAGTCGGAAAGAACGATCCAAACGCTAGAGGATATGCTTAGAACAGTAATAATGGATCGAGGTGCAAAATGGGAAGACATTTTACCTCTGATTGAGTTTGCCTACAACAATAGCTACCAAGCGACGATCGGCATAGCCCCATACGAAGCCTTGTATGGCAAAAAGTGTAGATCACCGCTTTATTGGGATGAAGTCGGTGAGAGAAAAGTCATAGGGCCTGATGCAGTGAACGAGATGATCGAGATCGTCCGACAAATTAGGCTGAGAATCAAAGAGGCTCAAGATAGGCAAAATCTTACCGATACGCTGAGATCCGAACTACGATTTGAAGATGGAGACAAAGTGTTTCTTAAAGTCTCCATCAAAAGGATTGTCGATTCGGACTAAAGGGAAGTTGAGACCCCGCTTTATAGACCATATGAGATCCTAGAGAGGATAGGTCCAGAGCTTATAGGTGGCTCTTCCGCCAAACCTGGGAATGTGCATAATGTTTTCACGTGTCGCAATTGTGAAAATACGCTCAAGATCCAAAGCACGTGATCCACCAAGACGACGTGATTCTCAAACCCGACATGAGCTACGAAGAGGAACCAACGGCAATCCTCGACTATAAAGTCCAACAACCACGAGCAAGTCAATTCCGTTAGTCAAAGTGTCATGGAGACACCACGACAAGAAGAAGCCCACGGGAGCTTGAAGAAGCGATGAAAGAACGATACCCGATTTGTTTTTCTAAGAGGTATACAAATTTCGGACGAAATTTTTCATAAGGGGTGGAATGTAATATTCCAAAGAAACGAACATACGATTACGGATTCTAAACCCGTAATTGTGGTTTTTCCGAATATTCTCGTTCGTATGACATCGAATTGTATTTCGATTCAAGATCGTTATAAAATTCCTTTTATAATTCACTAAGGATTGTGAATTTCGAATTGAAATATTACGAAATGATTCATTAATATATTTTAACGCCGATCGCAGATCGAACGCCCCAGATTTTATGGAGATTTCGAATGTAAAGCATGGAATTAATTTCATCTTAATTCCTTTATTAAAAGGAATATATTTATAAAGTAAGTACGAGCTACTACCACCATTTTGAGATGAGTCGATTTTGAACGCTTTGAGACGTTAACGCCAACGCCTAGAGACGCTTTGAAAATGAGTTTAAAGCTCGTGAAATTATAATAATTAATTTCCTATTATTATTTTATATAATTACAGTATTAATAATTATTAAAATCAATTTATATTCTATGAAAACTCGATAATTCCAATTAATGGAATTCAAAACCCTAAGTTTATAAACTATGTTTTTCATATGAAATGATACCATTAAATTATCATATGGTATCTAAACTATATGTTATGATATATATGGATATTATTAAGCATTAAAATCAAATTTTGATCCATAGAATTCGATGGTTTCGCTTTTAAAATTTCAAACCCTAAATTCAAAATTGTGGTTTTATTTCATAAATGATGCAATAATTTTATCCTATGCTATTATTTATTGTCTAAATCATATATTATGATATATATATGTATATTTTGATCGAAAATTTCATGAGTATCAATAATAGGTGTGATTTATATTTTTAATCCTATTTTTCTAATTTTTGATCTAATTTCAATTATTACCTAAGTGATGATTTAATTATTTTATGACTTGTATTATATATCTATGATCATGTATGATATATATAATGTATTATGGTACAAAAATGAAATTAAATCAGCCCTTAAACCCCCCCCATGCGCCGATCTCTCTCTCCAACAAGCATGAGTTCCACCTATTGTTGGACCAATGCATGGCTTACCTTTTTATCTAGCCTAATCATCACTATAATCCTCATTATTTGCTGCAGATTTTCTCCCATTTGTTGGCTAAAAATCGAGAGTGAGAGAGAGAGATATAGGAGAGGGATCCTTCACATTCTTCTCCCACTTCATACTCCACACTCACATCAACTCTCATCACTCTCAAACACTCCATCCCTCTCCTTTCAGCCAAGAAAAACCGAGAGCCCTCCCCCATTTTCGAAAGCTTGCTTCTTCCTCCATTCTTCATTTCTTCTCCCAAACCTTGATACCATATAGTGTTCTTGAGATCCTATACCATTTCAAGGTAAAACAAGGCACCATAGCTTCGATTCTCTCATCCCTTGTTCAATGAAAATCGAGAGCATGCTTATATATATATGTGTGTGTTTCGAATGCTATATATGTATATTTTCGTATGTTTATTGCTCTTATGGATGAACTATGAATGAATGTTGTTCTTGATGTTCATATTGTGAAAAATGTGAGTATATATGTTAGAATAATCATATGGTATTGCTTATTAAATTTTGGAATGGATCTAGTGAATGTTCATGATTTTCGAACCATATGACTTGTTGAAATAATTTTTGAAAATTATTTAAAATGTACATAGGATGACCGATTACTTCTTGATTATTTTGGTGATGGATTATTGTTTATTATCATGTTTAGAGTCCATGGTTTTGATTTGAAAATTTTAGAAAACCCTAGGTATTTTTATTAAAATACCGTGAGCCATTTTAATATGTGCCATGATGTATAATTTTTATTTTAAGCTTGTGATGACATATTAATGCTTTAATGTATTGTTTATATGTTCTATGATTTATTTAGAATTTTTGGAAACCATATGTTTAATTTTTGAATAATACCGTGAGCATATATACATCGAATGTTGGTGTATGATTTTATTTTGATCATCCAATGATATATTAATACTTTAGTATATTATTTATGTGATATATGATTTTGTCGATTTTGAGAAATCATTTACCAATAAAAATCAAATAAGCCGTGAGCTTTGATGCTCTTAAGGTGATGATTTAATTGGTTTTTGATTAATGTCATGGTGTTATATTGTTATACTATAGTATATAAACATAGTGTATAATTGTTAGAATTTTTGGAAATCAAACACCTATTTAAATCAAAAAAACCGAGAGCACCTATGTGCATAAGGTGATGATTTAATTGGTTTTTGATGATTAAATGATGTTATATTGTTATACTATAGTATATAAGCATAGTATATAATTGTTGGAATTTTTGAAAACCAATTACTACATTAAATCGAAAAAGCCGAGAGCTTACAAGCTCATATGGTGACGATTTAAATTGTTTTTGGTTGATATTATGATGTTACAATGTTATAATATAATGTTTAATCATGTCATAAATTATTTGGAATTTTTAGAAATTGTTTGCTAATTAGTTGGTAATTATCTTATAATTACCGAATTGCTTGAGAATTATATATTGTTGAATGAATGGTTATGATAGACTATAGGTTATATTTGTGACATATATTGATGTTGGGATATTATACTATGTGTATATCAATTTTTGGAAATTTTTGGATAATTATTCCATATTATATGGAATTACCGAATTATATATATGTATATATACTAATAAATGACAAACAACATCATATGGATTTTATAAATTCATATTCTGGACCATAGTGTATAATAATACACTATATTAATTTAGAAAATCTTTCAAAAGTCATTTAGTATTTTTAAATTAATTATCGAGATTTTCGATAATTAATAATGATTTTAAATCCTTTTTAATTCAGTTTAATAATAAAATATATGTCTAATTAATATTCTGGACATATTTGAAATTTATGAAATTTTATAAACATAGATTACTATGTTTGAGACAAACGTTAGGTTATTAACGTTTTAAAATCGAAAATACGCGTTTTTAATTATTAAGAGGTTTATTTAAATGCGAAATCATTTATAAGTCCTTTGATTTACGTGATAAATCAAGAAATGGGACTTTACGATTCTTAATCGATCGAAAATTGATTTATAAAATAAAATGGTAAGAAATTACTATTTGAAAGTCAAAATTGTCGACTTTGTCGACCAAATGTCGACTTCGCTGACTTTTAAAGTCAAACGCACGATTATATCGCTCGATAAACACGCCAATACGCCGTAAGGTGTACTAATTGAGTATAAGACCTCATTAGTAATAAAAGATTTCACAAATGAAACCTTATATCGAGATACGTGCTCATACGCTAAAACGCTTAAACCCAAGTCGTTAAACCGAAATAGTCGAACGATCTCGGCGAACCAGAACAATTCAATCAATAACGATTTGAAAGCATAGTGAATTCATTGAGAATTCAGTTTACATCGATATAAAATATCGGGTTATCTTAGCTTTGAAAGTCTCGAGAGACTCGAGCGACGCACTCAAAGCCTCGCCAGAAAGTGGACGCAAACGCGCGATCGGATACCGACGCATTTAACAAACCTAGACTCGATTTACAACGAACCATAGTCCAGTGGGCTTTATCTTCAAAATGTGGGCCCTTTTCTTACCCCACTAAGATGTGACTTTCATCGTTATTCCAAACGAGCTTATTTACAAGACTTATTCTACAACCGCTGACAAATGTTTACTACATTACCCGCCAAAATATTCTCTTTTGTGTATGGATCCTATCCGTTATGCCCGGTAGGGCAAAGTGGCGATGGTTGGAACTTTATTATGACAAAGTTATGTCATTTGGGTCGCGCCCAACCTTTTAAATGTCGGGTCCCGCCGGATGATAAATGCCCGCTAGGATCGCGTGAAGGTTGGAACTATTGCTATGTTAACATATGCTTGTGAGAGCGATGCAGGTCGACGGATTACGGCCGTCACGGCGCGTCAGACGGGAGGCCTCTCTCGACGCTTAATTTTTAATATCATATGAATTGTTACTATGAGATACGGACCATACACACCAAGAAAATGCTCGGCCGAGCTATGTTTATAAACCGAAAATGTTTTAGTAAGCACAAGCGCATTTCAACTAAAACCCTCGTGACTTACTCGATATCGCGCGTAATCTTATATCAAATGTTTTCGCACGAGTCCACCGAGTGCAATTTCTTGTACTTAGCCCCGCATGTTTGTTTTAAATGTGCAGTTGAGCTCGATGGTGATGGTGGAGGATGTGTTGAAGAGTCCAAAGGTCCTCGATCGCTTATTTAGATTTGTTTTACCAATACATATCATCATATATGTATTCACACACTTTCACCGTTAAACTCCGAACTCTTTACTTTATGTCACGAATTATTGAGGTCCATCGCACCATGGTAATTTTGGGGTCCGATGGCCTAAACCTTTAATCATCGATATCAGACATCGAACCCATCGAGCATGCTAATTGTAGTTGATGTGTACCTCTATCCTAGTCGTTGTCCTATAATACTATTCCTAGTATTAGTCACCCTCTAGTCCGGGTCGTCCGGAGTGGGGGCGTGACAAATCATTTCTCACAAATGAGATATTCTTATAATTTTAATACGTTTCACACGTATTAGTGTATTTATTCAACGTATTTCATATGTTTAGACTTAAGTCAACGTTTTTTACTTTTCTTAAAACCAATTTCCATATAAATCGATTTTCAATCGATTTCTTTTCATAAGACCCCATTTCTCGATTTTTCACGTAAATCAATAGACTTTATCAATATTTTACTTTAATATGATTTAACTTATACATTATATATTATTTTTCATATTCAACGTTATTTAATATAATGTTTCGCCGTAAACATAGTATACTATGTTTATAAAATCCCATAAATTCTTAATTAATCTAAAATATATTCTAAGCATATAATGTATTATTTTTCTTGATAAAAAGGATTTAAAACCCTTAATCCTTTATCTAATTCTCGGCCTTCTCAACTAAAATTCTCAAACTCTTTCCAAAAATTCCTCTAAATTTATTTAGTACACTATATTATCATAGGATCATTTAGATGTATTAACATTATCTATAGACAAATTTGGACATCACCTATCCTATACTATAGCTTACGGTTTTTCTTCCAAAAATTAGCTAAACATTTTCTAAAATTCTAATTAAATTCTACAAGGCCTAAACATAATTCTATATCATAAATATAACATAATATCCAACAAATTCAATTCACATATCAGAGTATTAAACCTTATGCCTCTCGATTTTTATCAACAATTAACCAAACATTTTTGTAAAATTTCTACAAATTCACACAATGACTAAACATTATTATATAACAATAATACATCACAATACCTAACAATTTCAATTTACACATCAATATACCCAACATTAGGCCTCTCGAATTTTTTTAAAACATGTACATATATTTTCTAAAAATTCTAGTAAATTCACATGGTACATAATTAAGGTCCTAGATCAATAATATGCTATAATATCACTTAAAAATAATTTGTACATCAACTTACAATTCTTAATAATTTTTGGTAATTACTAAACATATAGCATATGATTTCTAAAAATTCCCAAATAATCACAATTAGTTCTATTACTAACATATAACATTAATCCATCATCATATCAAGCTTACAAATTTTCGATCATTGTAAAAAAATTTATAACATGCTTAGGATTTAATTTAAATCACCAATATGAAACATATATTCATGTTTAACATAATTAATAAAGAACTTAGCATGCTAGCATGATTTCTCATTAAGAACATATGCTTATAAATTAAAATCGAACGGTTGGAAAATGAAAATCTTAACGTATATACAAAGCTTGTTCGATTCCTAACCTTTTTACCGACTTTGATTAGTGATGAAAGGATTTAGTATCAAGGATTTTGGTTAGTAAATTGAAGAACACTCAAGGTTTCTTTCTTTGGAAGCTCATGACAATTTTGATTGGGAAGAGAAAAAAATGATTTGCTTTGTTTGTTATACTAACACTTAGCAAAAAGAATAAATACTTAGTCCCTAAATTCACTACAACTCTCACGGCTCTCTCTCACTCACATAAATTGCAAGCCTTTAGCTTTGCTTTATGACTCACCACTTACACGTATTAAATGCATCTTACACAAAGTAAATGAATGGAATCAATTTTTCTTTGCCTTGATCACTCATAGCCGTCGGCTATCTCATTACACAAAGAAGGATGAGTTATTTATTTGTCTTACACTACATGTAAAATGTCACGACCCCATTCCGGACCAACCCGGACTGGAGGGCGACTAATACTAGGAGAGTATTTTAGGGATTACATGGTAAAATAAAGATGCATAAAATAAACTAACATGCTCGAGTAGAATATGAGGTGATGTTATAATGTTTTTGAAAAGGTTTAGCCATCGGACCCCAAAACTTGGCCCGATCCGATGGACCTCGATAGTTTGTAACATAAAGCATAAATAAAGGAGTTCGTAGTATAGCAATGAAAGTGTGTGAATACATATATGACGATATGCATTCAAGGTATAACCCACAAATTCAAGTAAATCGGTCGAGGACTTTGGACTCCTCAACACATCCCCATCATCACCATCGAGCTCAACCAAAGACATTTAAAATAAACATGCAGGCTAAGTACAAGAAATTGCACTCGGTGGACTCACGCCGAAAACATTTGATAAAATTCGGATTACGCCAATATCGAGTAAGTCACAGTGGTTTTAGTTAAAATGCCTTGTGCTTACCAAATCATTCGGTTCAGAACATAGCCCGCCTGCATTTTCTTGGTGTGTATGGTCCGTATCTCATAGTCACAATACATAATAATAAATAAATGAACGTCGAGAGGGAGGCCTCCCATCTACGACGCCGTGACCGGCCGTAATCCCGTCAAAGACACATACTCTCTGCAAGCATATGTTAACACAACAGATAGTTCCAACCTTCACGCCAATCCTAGCTGTGCATTTATCATCCGCACAGACCGACATTAAAAGGTTGGGTGCTACCACAACAAATGATATAATAGTTCCAACCATCTCCACAGCCCTACCCGGGCATAATAGATAGGATCCATACACAAAACGAAATATTTTTGGCAGGTAATGCATTAAAACATTTGTTAAACAGTTGTAGTATAAGTGCTGTAAATAAATTCATTTGGAATATCAGTAAAGCAATTCTTAGTGGGGTAAGAAAAGGCCCACATTTTGAAGATAAGAAGCCCACATTCGTGAGGTAAGAAAAGGAGCCCACCTGGACTATGGTTCGTTGTAAAAGTCCTAGGTTCGATCGTTCGTCAAAATCCCGTCACGCGTCAAGGCCCACACCTTTACGAAAAAGCGAGGTTTTAGTACGTCGCTCAAGTCTCTCGAGACTTTTGAAAACTAAGATAAAACTTCGATATTTCATATCGATGTAGACTGAATTCCTTAGTGGATTCAATACGCCTCAACACGATAACATCAATTTTCTAGATTCTCGAGATACGCTCAACGATAAGCACGTTTTTCGATATATGGATTTCATTTGTGAAATCCTTTCTTACTAATGAGGTATCATACTCAATTAGTATATCTTACGCCGCATCGACGATTTATAAACGTGATAATCGCACGCTTGACTTTGAAAAGTCAACGAAGTCAACACCGTCAACAAAGTCAATGATTTTGACTTTAAATAGAAGCTCTTACTATTTTGTTTCATAAATCGAATTTGATCGATTTGAAAATGTAAGTCCTATTTCTTGATTTATCTTGTAAATCAAGGACTTATAATTATTTCAAGATTTTAATAACCCTTTTATAATAAAAGCGTATTTTGTTTTTAAAACGTTATAAATGAACGCTTGTCTCAAACATAGCAATCTATGTTTATAAAATTTTGTAAAATTAAAACTGTCCAGAATATTAATTTAGCAAAATTTCATTAATAAACTATTTTAAAAGGATTTAAAATCCTTATTAATTATCGAAAACTCGATAATTAATTTAAAATGTCAAATGACCTTTGAAATTTTTCTAAATTAATATAGTGAATTATTATACACTATGGTCCAGAATATGAATTTATCAAATTCATATGATATTATTTGCTATTTATTTATATATATACATATATATATTTACGGTAATTCCAATAAATAGGGAATAATTATCCAAAAATTCCCAAAATTGATATATACTTATTATAATATCCCAACATCAGTATATAGTATTAATATAACCCATAGTTCATCATAACCATTTATTTCACAATTTATAACAATATTCACGGTAATAACTTGGTAATTACCAAATAATTAGCAAATAATTTCTAAAAATTCTAAATAAATTCCAACATCATTAAACATTATATTATAACATTGTAACATCATAACATTAACCAAACTAATTTAAATCGTCACCATATGAGCTTGTAAGCTCTCGGCTTTTTCGATTTTATTTAGTATTTGGTTTTCAAAAATTCCAACAATTATATACTATGTTTATACACTATAGTATAGTAATATAACATCATAATATTTATCAAAACTAATTAAATCATCACCTTCAAGAGCAACAAGCTCACGGCTTATTTGATTTAAAATAGCATTTGATTTCTAAAAATTCTAATTAATTCACACAATGTATAAATAATATACTAAAGCATTAAAACACCATTACATGTTCAAAAATAAAATCATACACCAACCTATGGAGTTGTAAAGCTCACGGTAATTTTTTAAAAATCAAGTATATGGTTTTCAAAAATTCTAATTAAATCATAGAACATATAATCAAGGTTCTAAAGCACTAATATGTCATTACATGCTTGAAATAAAAATCATACACTAAGGTACATACATATAAGCTCACGGTATTCACAATATTTTAAGCTAGGGTTTTCCAAAAATTTCTAAATTAATACCATAGTCTTAATTCATATCATAGATCAATAATCCAAGCTTAGAACATATCAATAAGTATTCGGTCCTCATCCAAAAATTTGTACCATTTTCGAAAGCTATATTAATTCATGCTTGGGTTTCGAAAATCATATATAGGCAAGGTACACTCATACATTTCATATATAATATCCTATGTTCATCCAAGCATGTATTCTCATATTTTTAAAATAAAACCATCAAGAACATACATATAACAAAGGCTCATGCTCAAGAATATTTAACACATACATAGATACATATATAACATTTTCGAAACACACATATATATACATGAACAAGTTCGAAAATTTCAGATTAAAGGAGGTGAATAATCGAAGCTATTGGTCTCATTTACCTTGGATTTAAAATGGTTTCAAGAGCAATGTATGTATCAAGGTTGTGAAGTGGAGAAATGGAGAAGAATGGAAGAGAGGAAATCTGAAAATAGAGGGGTGTGGCTCTCGATTTTCAGCAGGTTTTTGGGAGAGAAATGGGGTGTTGAGAGAGTGTTAATTGTTGGGAGAGGTTTGAAATGAGTGAGTATGAGAGAAGTGAAGAGTCTTGCTACAATATGCCTCTCTCCTCTCGATTTTCAGCAAGAAATGGGCAAAATCTGATGCCAATGATGAAGATTATAGTGATGATTAGGCTAAGTAAAAGCTGCCATGCATTGGGTAAAATAAGTGGAGTGCATGCTTGTTGGGGAGAGAGATCGGTGCATGGGAGGGGTTTAAGGCTGATTTTATTTTATTGTTACACCTAATATATTGTATTAATCATATAATAGGTCATAGATATATATTACATGCCAATAAAATAATTAAATCATCACTTATGCATAATTTCAAATTACCGATCCAAAATCGAAAAATAGGATTAAAAATATAAATTACACCTATTATTGATACTCATGAAATTTTCGTCCCAAATATACACATATATATCATAATATATGATTTAGATATTGAATAATAGCATAGGATAAAATTATTACACAATTGAGCATATAAAACCCCTAATTTGAAAATTAGGTTTCAATTTTATAAAACTGAAACCTTCGATTTTTATGGATGAAATTCTGATTAAAAGCTTAATAATATCCATATATATCATATTATAAAGTTTAGATACCATAGGATAATTTAATGGTATCATTTCATGTGATAAAACCCTAATTTACAAGTTTAGGGTTTTCGAAATTAAAATTAGAAAATATCGAGTTTTAATATCTCAAATATTGATTTTAATAATCATTAATACTGTAATTATATAAAATAATAATAGGAAATTAATTATTATAATTTCCCGAGCATTAAACTCATTTTTCAAATCGTCTCTAGACGTTAACGTTCAAAACGCCTCAAACGCTCAAATCGACTCATCTCAAAATGGTCGCAGTAAGTTCATACTTACTTAATAAATATATTCCATTTAATAAAGGAATTAAGATGGAAATTAATTCCAAGCTTCACTGCTCAGAAAATTTCATGAAAAGTCGACGCTCGACACGCTGTCGATTTAATCATTTCGTAATATTTCAATCCTTTAATTCACAATCCTTAGTGAATTATGAAAAGGAATTCGTTATAACGATATCGTATCGAAATCACAAGATTTGACGTCAGAAAAGATAATATACGGCAAAACCCTAATTACGGGTTTAGAATACCGTAATCGTATATTCGTTTCTTTGGAATATTACATAAAAGTCCTACACAATGCCAAATGCAAAGATACACAATTTTGCTTTATGACTCACACCCTTAATACATCATCACTTATGGTATAGTAAATGCTCTTACACAAATTTTGAAAGAAACAAAATAATCCTACACTTTGGTATACAAGTGCCGTCGGTTCTCTCATGAAAAAGGAAGGAGTTTTTATGTCATTTGTCTTATACTAGATATATAATATCTACACATTGCCAAATGTAATCATAGTCATCAAAAGAGTTCCAATTAAACTTCCAACCTCTATTTGGAAGCAAAAACTCACGGCTATTACACAACACAACACACATCCACTTGATCCTCCATTAATTATCTTGGTTTGTGTGTAATTAATCCCACTTGGTCCCCCAATTACACACCATGGTGGAAGATAGCAAAATTTCATCCATGTTAATACATATTACACAATTGTTCACGGCACTTTGATGTTATTGAGTCAAACATTTTATTTTTCTTGCTATTTATAGATATATAACATAATATATGTCTTAGATGATAATTTATATCATAGGAAAAATAATTAGAATGATTCATGTGCGAAAACCCTAATTTTCGAAATTAGGGTTTCGAAAATAGTACAATTTATTCCATAATTATTCCTTAATTCTCTAGCATTGTTTTAATGCTAATAAATACTCTAATTACATAAAATAATCATAGGAATTTAAATATTATAATTCCTTGATCATTAGACTTATTTTTCTAATCGTCTATAAACGTTGACGTTTGAAACGTCTCGAAACGTTCATAATCGACCCATCTCAAAATGGTCGTAATAAAGTCGTAACCACTTTATTAATTCATTCCATTAATAAGGAAGTTTAATTCTAAGCTTCGTCATTTAGAAAAATTAACGTAATATTAACTATCGATATTCAATCGACGTTAAAATATTACTGCCGAAAGAATTCATACAATCTATATCCCTTAATTCACAATCATTAGTGAATATGATATAGGAATTCATTATCTCATAATTAGTCAAATTAAATATTCAATAAATTACTAATTCAATTTTCGCGGCGAAACCCTAATTTACGAATTTTAATTATCGTAATTAGGCTTTAAATCTTCGGGATATTACACCTATGGCGCGACTTTCATGGTTGGATCTCCGGGAAAAACGGTATGGTTTCTTAGAGTATAGCAACGATCGAGGCCTAGCCTTCAGGTAAAGGCTAAGTGGTCAGCTTATCTTATTGGGTCTTGGATTCCTTATTTCTATTCACATTATAGGATCATATCATATCCGTTCTCATTATGCACTTATGATTCATCATTTCTTTTTATACCTTCATAACGTTATACTTTTATTCTTTTCACTTATGCCACGATAGAGGCAACACGCGTGGTGTTCGAAATTTCTTCACGTAGAGAGGTTGAGACTCATAACAATGCAAGCCTCCAGTTAAGCAATCACTTCGTCATCGTAGACTCGTCGCGTTTTCATCATCGAATCCGTCCGGATTGTGATTCTTAAGATTTCTATGTTCTCGTTCTTCCTTAGTATTTCGTTCAGTTGGGGATACTTATGTTCTCGTACTAAGTTCGGCGCAAAGGGATCATGCGTCTTAAGAGTCTATGTTCTCATGGGGAAACATACTGTAATACCCCGTCTTTTTAAGCTTCTGTTTTGCATGGCACGTTTTTCGAGGAAAGGTCAAAAGGTTGACTTTTGTTTCGGTGATCGCGACCGTCACGAAACCTCGAGCGTTGTGAAGAGTGTCTTATGACTAATTCATGACACTAAGTATGCAGTTTTCGACCACCCATGAAGGTTTGGCACTCAGGGAAGTTATCGAAAAATCGGACTTTTCATTGGTCTTTTAAAAGCATATCTTGTTTATAGTCGTTGTGTCCGTATTTTATTTCGTGTCCATGGGTACCAAGTTTGCTAAATTTGGAGTCCGTTTGCAAAAGTTGTGTCGCTTTTGCGTTTTCGAAAAAGGTTACAAGCAAGCAATGCCACCGCTTTTCCTATAAATAGGAGGCTAGGGCCTTCGGTTTCAACGTTCATTTCCTTCGTCTCTCTGTGTTTACGGAAAGCCGAGCAGCTCCAGTGCGCTGAAGGCTGGAGGAGTGGGGATCGAGCGGGAGGCTCGTGGCGGTGCCATTCTTGTTGCCGCCGAGCCACCACCGCCGATCAACCTCTCCCGGAAGCCCGTTTTCTGTTTTGTCCTTTTCTTCTTTTGATTCCGCCTTTTAGTAGATCGTATAGCATAGAACTCGGGATTCTAAAGGACGAGGCGGAAAACGGCCGGAGGTCGGCCGATTGTAAGACCGCCGCCGCCAAGGCCGCCGCCGCAGTGAGCTGTTGGTCATTGTTTGGTGGCCGACGGCCACCAGCACACGGGTCCTTTAGGTTTTGAGTTCCGGCTATGCATTCTACTAAAGTACCGATTCCGTTTTTCTGTTTTTCGCGTTTCTGCATGTCGGGATGTTTTCCGTTGCTTCGAGTTTTCTAAAGGAAGTACATGCCCGGGTTATCCATTTTCAACGTAGTTTGTCATTCCATGTTCGTCGTTATGCATATTGCTTATGTTTCCATTTTCATGCATCGATTTTGGATGGTTTATCCTAGATCTGAGGATAGGCATCGATTTTTGAAGCTTCTTCGCTGCTAAGATTTGAGTCAACTTGCATGCATGCATATTTTGAAAGTACCCTATTATTGGTCTTGATGCCCTGAATATATTTCCCTTCTGCATCGAGTTGATTTGAAAACCCGGAGAGTGCCAAATATGGGTTCAGAAAGTCGAAAACCCTAGTTTTGCTTCGATCTTCGTTTGGATCACGATGTTGCTTTGCTTTGTGGGAAGTGACCCCAAAAGTTATTCCGTCTTGTTACCAGGTACCTACCAGTGCAATCGGTGAAGTCATCGGATCCGTAGATACCTCCCGGTTAACGTTTTCGTCTGTTCAGGTTGGGTTATATATGCTTATTTTGAGTTATTTACTCTGATATTTCAAAATAAAACATGTGCACCGTAAAATGTTTTGGTGAAGTTATTACTGTTCTCTGATCCGAGATATGGTTCTATCATGGTTGTGCACGGATCTCTATTCGGTGGGTTGATCACCATCTTGAGTATTGATCGAAGGGATAGACCCGAACACGTGGTTATGGTTCGAAGGGATAGACCCCTAAGTCCACACGGAAAAGGTAATGAGGTGGTTATGGTTTCGACGGGATTTGACCGTGAAGTCCACACCGAGTTAGCCGGCTGGATACGTTCCGGGCATGGGCCGACTGGATATGTTCCGGGCCGAATGAATGAGATGTGATGGGCTGGCGGGATACGTTCCGAGCCGTGGTTCATGGTTCTATGATGAGAACAACAGTAATAACGGATCAGGTATCGAAAATGAAAAATCTATTTTGCTTACTTAGAAGTGGATTTACGTTTTAAAACCTTCTAAGGTAAGTGCTCTGAACACGGCATCATGATTCTTTTGATTTATGATAAAACCCGGTGAGTGCGCTAGTACTCACCCCAAACTCTTTTCAAATCTTTTCACAGATGGAGGAGGGCTGGACGGGCGACGCTGAGGGGTGGAGCTGCGGGTTCTTCATGCTATGCTTCCGCGATGTTGTGTTATATACGTACTCTGATATTGATGTATTCTTGTCCCTTATTTGCTTTACGTTTGGGAACAAGATTTGTTATGTTATTCTCACGTGAGTCTCGATATGAGCATGCTATGTGGTTGACCGGTCTAGTTCGATGGATGTAATGCTATTTTGCTTTCTTGCATTACTTACAATAAATCAAGATTACGACTATCAAAGTTATGGTATCGATATTATTCATTGGTGGATTGTTTGTGCACCCTCCCTTCAAGATATGTCCTAGTTATAGAGGAGATCTTGCCCGATTTCATGGTCACATCTTCTTATCATGTATGTTATATGTATCCCTCTTTCTTCCCCGCTTAACCCCACCCTAATCACACCCGGCATCCGTGCCTTCCTCGAATTGGGCGTGACAAAGATGGTATCGAGCAATGGTTCTTGGCTTTGAACTCTAGCTTTGTTATCCGATATCAAAGCGGTTTGTTTGCTTTATATCATGTGCGTTCTTGAAATTGAGTGTTTAGAACTTGTTCTTCTAAACATTTATCGTGCACACTACCCTCACCACCGTCAGTCCGCCTCCTTTAAAAAGGGGATGAGGTATGTGTTTATTTGCTGATGCTTTATGTGGTTACGTGATGCTTGATGTGATCTTGGTTTCATGTGTTTTGGCCTGGTAAGAGTTTACGTGATGTAAACGTGATGTGGATGTTGAGGTGAGATGGATGTGGTATGGTTAGGTGTTGATGTGGATGTGGAAATGATTTGTCGATGGGACGGAAGGGCCTATGCGACTGTGATGTGAAAATCGTTTATATGATATGATGTGATTGATGTGATCACGTATGGTTGATGTAAGTCTATGTGTTTACATAGAAATGTATTGTTGATTGAAAATCTTGTTTATTTTGATAAACGAGTATCTGTAAGTGAATCCTGTATTTGCTTACGTGATTATTATGATAAATATCGATATTGATATTGATATGTATTGAAATGAACATGTGTTTGAGACATGATTACCCAGATGACTGGGGCAGAAAAGGAAACGTGAATATTTGTTGTTATGTTGATAAACTAAGATGTAGGTTTATGGATATTCAGTGGCCTAGACAACGTTGGTTAAGATCCCACAGGATGGATGAACAGATCCGTAAGTTCAGGGAATGTACCAGGAATGTCCATGAGCCGTTGGGAGTATTTCTGGGGAGATTTGTTGGATTATGGAGAAAGATCCGAGATAGTGGGAAAATATCAGAATATGAGGCTTACTATCGGTTGACAGAGAGGCTACCAACAGGTTGGCAGCCGTGGGCGAGAAAGCAAGGATACGTGATGTTCAGACGGGATCCTATCACCAGACAACTTACCTTGGATTTCACTGAGTTCGCTGCTCGAGTATGGAGACAGTGGACCGATCATCGGGGTATACCATCTGAGGAGGATGTGATAGCAAGGCATGTTCGAGGACCAATCCAGATTGATGATAGGGATGATGTTCCCGAAGAGCCTTTGGGAGAGCAGCCATCGCTCAGACGATCACCAGTGCATCAGGATACACCAGTCACTACACCTCCATCTACGATCCTCACTTCAGACGGACCAGAACGATTTTGAGGCGAGAACCTCCCGGCGAGAGATTGTCCATTCGGCGATGGCGGGAAGAAGCCGGGATCGTAATCTTCATGCCACCGAATCAGGGTTGGCATCCAGGGAAGGAGACTCCGAGGAGGAGGAAGACCCGGATGAGATTGAGGAGGACAGTGAGGACTCAGAGGACCCGGTGATCCAGATAGCCGATGACTCTGATGAGGTCGGGCATGTTGAGGAAGGGCAAGCGCCGAGACGAGGACCCAGCACGGCTTTCACGATACTCGTGCAATCGAGGCACGGCTTGGACGGGATCATACCCACGAGGCTTGCTTCCATGCAGATCGCTTTCAAGGCGGCACCAATTCAAGCCCCGATAGGAAGGAAAAGAGGATGAGGAGAGGCGAATGGAACCGGACGAACGGAGAATAGTGGACGGATATGGAGGATGAGATCTAGGTAGTCGGTGTGTACAGTGACAGTCGCAGAGTCTGCTAGAAGCATGGACAGAGCGGCATCTTTTGACAGTAACCGGAGTCAGATTCTTTTGCTCATATCTGACCTTTTTGACTGACATACCTTGATCTTGTATTTTGACAGTCCTTCATGGACTTTGAATATTCTCGATACTAACGCTGTCTATGACAGGATGTTTATGTTTGATGCTTATATGTGATATGAGCTATGCCATGATGATATATGATCTATGTGATGTGTGATGATAATGTTATGTGAAATGCATAACGATGATATGTTGACAGGATTGCATGATTATATGTGATCGTGCGTGATATGTGGTATATGTGATATGTGATATGGGTGATGATATATGTTATGCGATGATACCCGGTTATCTATGCAAAAGCGTTTTAATGTTTCAAACGCCGATGCGTAATGCCGAGAACAAGGAACGGAGGAACAATAACGTGGAAGAAGCCCAAGAACCACCTTTGGTTCAATGGCATGCGATCGAGAGTTTTCGTGGCGTAATCCCCTACGCTCGACGGTCTCGCGAACCGATCGACGCCGAGAACCGGATACGATCCACGAAGGATCTTGAATACATCGGTGCGAAGAAGCGTAAAAGCTCGAATTGCGCGATCTTTCACTAACCGATGAGGCTGATTTACGGTGGGAATCCGTGAGGAGGACCCCAACACCGTGACGTGGGGAAGGTATACGTGGGAAGATTTCAATGAAGAACTCATGGAAAAATGCGTGCTGGCGTTCTGAGTGAGAGAAGGTAAAACGAGTTACGGAATCGTCGTCGAGGAGAAGGACGGTCACCGAGTACGATCGCCGTTCAATAAATCGTCACGTTATGCTACGCACTGGTTGGCACCGAGTCCGCGAGCGCATGTGTTCGAGAGAGGACTCACCGAGATCGAATTTCGCTCATCGATCCGGGAGATCCGGCGATCGCGATCCTTGAACCGGCATTAAACATTGAGTCAATGTTGCCCAGAAAGAACGATGCCACCGGACAACCGGCAGACGGAGGAAGAGGTAAGAGGAAATGGGATGATCGAGGAAAGACAATCGGTGTTCCAAGGAACCGAGGCGGTCAAATGATTCCAAGGAATCAAGGCGTTCAAGTGAGAGAAAGGCAACCTTGGGAAGGAATTTCCAACCCATGCGGCGGTGTGGAAAAACCTTGGTGCGAAATGCCAAAGGAATCATTTCGCGAGTGCGTGCAAGGTAGCACCGAGTGCTATCATTGTAAGAAGTCCGGACATTACGCCGAGATTGTCCGTTAGGAGGCAGCAGCAGGCGGCCGCCAAGAAGGCAAAGATCCAGCTCGCCGAGGCGTAATCAGTTCGCCGAGGACAAACAACGGAGCAGGAGGTCACCCTAGGCCAGCAAACCAAAGGCCACCGCAACAAGCAAGGGTGTACGCCTTGAATCAGCAGCAGGCAGCTCAAGCTCCCGGAAATCTTGCAGGTATAATCCATATGAGTGATATACCCATTTTCGCTTTGTTTGATACAGGAGCCTCACATTCTTTCGTTTCGAGAATCGCGTGTGAGAGGTTGGGTTTGGTACCCAAGAAATCACAGAGTACCCTGGAAATTAGCATCCCGTCAGGGGAAGTGCTAAAGGCAAAAGAGATTTGCCCGAACCAGGAGGTAGAAATCTGTGAGCAGAAGGTCCTTGTCAATTTGCATGTCATCGGAATGGAAGATTTCGATGTCATCTTTGGCATGGATTGGTTGGAAAAGCACATGGCAACTATACGTTGTCTCGAGAGAAGTTGCTTTTGAGCAGTAGAAGGAGTAGAAGTTTGTTTCCACGGCATAAGGATGGGTGTTTGCGTTAATGATCTCAAAGACCAAGGCGGTGAGGATGATCAGAAGGAAGCATCAAACTTTCTTGGTGAGTTTGACAGGCACGCCAAGAGCGCAAACAATTGCAAGAGGAGCCGATGGTGTGTGAATATCCGGATGTGTTTCCGAGGACTTGCCGGGTTTACCACCGATAGACAAGTGGAATTTACTATTGATCCGAAACCGTGAGCGGCGCCCGAGATCAAAGGCACCATACGTAATGGCACCTAAAGAATTGCAAGAACCGAAAGCGCAGTTGCAGGAGCTGTTGGATCTAGGTTTTATCCGACCTAGCGTGTCGTCGTGGGGAGCGCCAGTTCTGTTCGTCAAGAAGAAGGATGGGTCAATGCGGATGTGCATTGACTACAGAGAGCTGAATAAGCTGACGATCAAGAATAGATATCCTCTTCCAAGGATCGACGATCTGTTTGACCAGCTCAAGGGAGCGAGTGTCTTCTCTAAGATCGATTTGAGGTCAGGCTACCATCAGCTGAAGATCAAGAAGGAGGACGTTGCAAAGACCGCGTTCAGAACGAGGTATGGGCACTACGAGTTCATCGTGATGCCGTTTGGTTTGACCAATGCGCCGCGATCTTCATGGATCGATGAATCGAGTTTTCCATCGATCCGGATAGTTTCGACTTGGTTTTATCGATGATATTCTCATCTATTCCAAGAATGCGAGTTGCATAGAGAACACCTCCGCACTGCTCGGAAACGCTACGAGCGGAGAGGTTGTATGCCAAGTATAGTAAGTGCAATTTTGGCTCAAAGTGATGTTCCTTGGACACATCGTGTCTGAAGGAATCAAAGTCGACCTAGTGAAGGTTGAAGCGAGTAAGTAGCCGGAAGGTTCCGACTAATGCCAATGAGGTTCAAGCTTTCTAGGCTTGGCCGGATATTATAGACGTTTCATCGAAGGGTTTTCGAAGTTGGCAAAGCCGATGACGCAAACACTCGTGAAAGGGATCAAGTTTTCATGGTCCAAGCTTGTGAAGCAAGTTTCAAGAGTTGAAGAAGAAGCTAACAACCGCCCGGTGTTAGCCGTGCGGAAGGAACGATGGGTTTGTGGTCTACACCGATGCATCCAAGCTTGGTTTAGGTTACGTTCTTATGCGTAGCGGAAGGTTATAGCTTCACGCGCCTCGCCGATTAAAACCGCACGAGTTGAACTACCCAACTCACGATCCGGAGTTAGCAAGCGATGTTCATGCGTTAAAGATTTGGAGGCACTATCTCTATGGAGTTAAGTGTGAGATCTTCACGGATCACAAGAGCCTCAAGTACTTCTTTGAACAAAAGGAGTTGAACATGAGGCAAAGGAGATAGCTAGAGTTGGTGAAGGATTATGATTGCTCTATCAGTTATCACTGGGAAAGCCAATGTTGTAGCAGATGCCCTCAGTCGCAAGTCGAGAGCGAAGTTGGGATATCTTCTCACGCAAGAGAAAGAGCTTATTCGAGATTTTGAGAAGCTTAGCCTGGAAGTGATTCACCCGCCGGAATCAGTGCAAGGATTCGTCGCAGCTTTGACAGCTGAACCGGATCTGAGAGAAGCCATCGTGAGCGCACAACGAGGAGACGAGTTCTTGGAAAGGATGCGTTTGAAAGCAAGGCTAGAAGATAGCAAGGGGTTCACAGAAGCTAAAGACAACGCGCTACTATTTCGAGGAAGGTTGTGTGTGCCACTCAATAGGGAATTGAGAGATAAAATCATGAGTGAAGCTCATGAGGCACCGTATACAGCTCATCCAGGAAGCACCAAAATGTACAGAGACCTTAAGAAGAACTTTTGGTGGGAAGGGATGAAAAAGGATGTAGTCGCGTTTGTGGAACGATGTTTGGCTTGTCAGCAAGTGAAAGCTGTACACCAACGTCCGTCATGATTGTTGCAACCGCTACCAATCCCAGAGTGGAAATGGGATCATATCGGTATGGATTTTGTGGTGAGTTTTCCAAGGTCAGCGAGAGGAAACATCGCTATATGGGTTGTCGTCGATAGACTGACGAAATCAGCTCATTTCTTACCGATTCGGATGACGTACGGGTTAGATAAGCTTGCTCAGCTTTACGTCAAAGAAATCGTACGGTTACATGGTGTGCCGATATCGATTACGTCAGATCGTGACCCGAGGTTCACGTCAAGGTTTTGGAGAAGTCTGCAGGAAGCCATGGGGACCAAGCTGAATCTTAGTACAACATTCCATCCTCAAACGGACGGTCAGTCGGAAAGGACGATTCAGGTTTTGGAAGACATGCTGCGAGCAGTCGTGGCCGATAGAGGAGGAAATTGGGAAGAGATACTACCTTTGGTAGAGTTTGCCTATAACAACAGTTATCAGGCCACCATAGGAATGGCTCCCTATGAAGCGTTGTACGGAAGGAAGTGTCGATCGCCACTTTATTGGGACGAAGTGGGTGAGAGGAAGATGTTAGGACCAGAGATGGTTCAACAGACGGTCGAGGTTATCAATCGATCAGCGAAGGATCAAGGAAGCTCGGGGACGTGCGTAAGTCCTATGCGGACAAGCGTCGACGGATCTTCGATTCATGATCGGAGATCGCGTTTTCCTTATGGTTTCCCGACGAGAGAGTCGCTCGCTTTGGGAAACGAGTAAGTTACGACCGAGGTTCGCTGGACCTTCAAGTTCTTGAGAGGATAGGCCCGCTGCTCATAGGTTAGCTTTGCCACCTAGCATCGGAGATGTTCATGACGTGTTTCACGCTTCTCGGTGAGAAAGCACGTGTTCGACCCAAAACACGTGATCAAGCATGACCAAGTGGTTCTTGCTCGGGATCTGAGTTACGAGGAGAGACCAGTGGCTGTCTTGGAACGAGAAGTGAAGGAATTGAGGAACAAGCAGATTCCGTTGGTGAAGGTGTTGTGGAATCACCACGGAGAGGAGGAAGCTACGTGGGAGTTGGAAGACAAGTTCGTGGCTCAAGACTCGATTTGTTTTCTCCACGTGTTTGAAATTTCGGGGATGAAATTTTTCTAAGGTGGGAGGATGTAATACCCGTCTTTTAAGCTTCATTTTTGCATGGCACGTTTTTGAGGAAAGGTCAAAGGTTAACTTTTGCTTCGTGATGCGACCGTCACGAAACCTCAAAGGCGTTGTGAAGAGTGTCTTATGACGAATTCATAGACACTAAGTATGCAGTGTTTTCACCACCCATGAAGGTTTGGCACTGGGAAGTTATCGAAAACCGGACTTTTCATTGGTCTTTAAAAGCATATCTTGTTTATAGTCATTGTGTCCGTATTTTATTTCGTGTCCATGGGTACCAAGTTTGCTAAATTTGGAGTCCGTTTGCAAAAGTTGCGTCGCTATGCGTTTTCGAAAAAGACCACTTGCAAGCAGTTGCTGACACCGCTTTTCCTATAAATAGGAGGCTAGGGCCTTCAGTTTCAACGTTCATTTCCTCGCTCTCTGTGTTTACGGAAGAGCCGAGCAGCCTGTGTGTGCGCGAAGCCACGGAGGAGTGGGGATCGAGCCGGGAGGCTCGTGGCGGCGCCATTCATACCGCCGCCGAGCCACCACCGCCGATCAACCTCTCCCCAGCCTCGCCGGTTTTTGTCCTTTTCTTGTTTTGATTACGCCTTTTAGTAGATCGTATATAGCATAGAACTCGGGATTCTAAAGGGACGAGGCGGGAAAACGGCCGGAGGCCGGCCGATTTGGCCAAGACCGCCGCCGCCCAAGGTTGCCGCCGCCGTGAGCTGTTGGCCGCCGTTTGGTGGCCGACGGGTCACCTTTTGGCTACGGGTCCTTTAGGTTTTGAGTTCCGGGCTATGCATTCTACCAAAGTACCGATTCGTTTTACTCGTTTTTCGCGTTTACGCATGTCGGGATGTTTTGCGTTGCTTGAGTTTTCTAAAGGAAGACATGCCCGGGTTATCCATTTTCAACGTAGTTTGTCATTCCATGTTTTCGTTATGCATATTACTTATGTTTCCATTTTCATGCATCGATTTTGGATGGTTTATCCTAGATTCGAGGATAGGCATCGATTTTGAAGCTTCTTCACGCTAAGATTTGAGTCAACTTGCATGCATGCATATTTTGAAAGTATCCTATTATTGGTCTTGATGCCCGAATATATTTCCTTCTACATCGAGTTTATTTGAAAACCCGAGAGTGCCAAATATGGGTTCGTAAAGTCGAAACCCTAGTTTTGCTTCGATCTTCGTTTGATCACGATGTTGCTTTGCTTTGGGAAGTGACCCCAAAAGTTGTTCCGTCTTGTTACTGTGTACCTACCAAAGGCAATCGGTGAAGTCATCGGATCCGTAGATACCTCCCGGTTAACGTTTTCGTCTGTTCAGGTTGGGTTATATATGCTTATTTTGAGTTATTTACTCTGATATTTCAAAATAAAACATGTGCGCCGTAAAATGTTTTGGTGAAGTTATTACTGTTCTCTGATCCGAGATATGGTTCTATCATGGTTGTGCACGGATCTCTATTCGGTGGGTTGATCACCATCTTGAGTATTGATCGTAAGGGGATAGACCCCGAACACGTGGTTATGGTTACGAATGGGATAGACCCGGAAGTCCACACGGAAATGGTAATGAGGTGGTTATGGTTACGACGAGTTTGACAATCAAGACCACACCGAGTTAGCCTACCGGATACGCGGGCATGGGCGATCGGATATGTTCGGGCCGAATGAATGAGATGTGATGGGCTGGCGGGATACATTCGAGCCATGGTTCATGGTTCTATGATGAGAACAACAAGAATAACGGATCGTATCGAAAATGAAAAATCTATTTTGCTTACTTAGAAGTGGATTTACGCTTTAAAACCTTCTAAGGTAAGTGCTCAACACGGCATCATGATTCTTTTGATTTATGATAAAACCCCGGTGAGTGCGCTAGTACTCACCCCAAACTCTTTTCAAATCTTTTCACGGATGGAGGAGGTCGGACGGGCGACACCGAGGGTGGAGCTGCGGGTTCTTCATGCTATGCTTCCGTGATGTTGTGTTATATACGTACTCTGATATTGATGTATTCTTGTCCCTTATTTGCTTTCCGTTTGGGAACAAGATTTGTTATGTTATTCTCACGTGAGTCTCGATATGAGCATGCTATGTGGTTGACGGTCTAGTTGACGAGGATGTAATGCTATTTTGCTTTCTTGCATTACTTACAAGAAATCAAGATTACGACTATCAAAGTTATGGTATCGATATTATTCATTGGTGGATTGTTTGTGCACCCTCCCATTCGTGATATGTCCTAGTTATAGAGAGATGACGCCCGATTTCATGGTCACATCTTATTATCATGTATGTTATATGAATCCCCTTCTTCCCCGCTTAACCCCTCACCTCTAATCACACCCCAAGCATCCGTGCCTTCCTCGGAATCGGGCGTGACACATACTCTTTACATCATGCTTCTATCATGCTTCGCATACAACAGTAAGCACAAATCGTGACACATTGTGCGATAATCAAACATTCTCATTTAGTCATTTACCAAGCCTCTAAGTTCGCAACTTTCTTTCAAACTAATGACCAATCAATTGAAACAACTTTTTTCAATTTCAAAAATATTCATCTTTTCAAAAGATTTTCAACTTCCCAACAAGGAAATATTGAAATTTCAATTCACATTTCATATACTTCCATCATTTCAAAACAACTTTTAGTTGAGATAGTTACCTTCTTCCTCGTTGAGCAGGACGACGATGGAGTGCAGTGTAGTAGCAGTCAAACATAAACGATTTCTAGACTCAACTGTCAACTTAGGATTCAAGGAAAGAGTTTCTAGGGTTCAGAGCGAACAAGTGCTCTGATACCACTTTGTGACGACCCGACTTCCCAAGAAAGTACGGATTATATGGATCGTCACCGGTATGATAAAGCAGCGGATATAAACATAACTAATCAAAGAAATTAACCATTTAACTACTCAATAACGCATAGACTAAAAAAGGATAAGCTATTCAATACCAACTCAAGTCACAGAAGGAGTTGTCAAAAAGGTTCAAGGTTAAAAAATAACCCAATTAGGGCACAATTCAAGGAACGAGGTACGACCTTAAGTTCAATACGGTATGTAAGCAGTTATAATCAAACATCAAAATAATATCAGAGTTAGGCGACAAATAAACGTGTGGACATGCATATGACGATGCATGCCCAAGGTTCTAGAAACCTTTCTAATAAAGCATCAAAATGACTGTCACTCTGCACCACCTCGCACCCATCATCAATCCTTGTTCAACCTGCACATAAAAAACGAGATGCAGGGCTAAGTACAAAAGTACTTAGTGGACTCATTGCCTAAAACATTTTCTTTATCAAAAGTTATTGAACTGCCCACAATAGCACATGAGGATTTTAGTTGAAAGTCTCATGCCTATCAAACATTTTATCATTTCTCAAAAGCGTCAGGCCTGACTATTTCATTCACATTGTTTCCATATCTGATCATTCCTTCATTCATTCGTTATCGAGTTATTTTTAACGCTTAATCTAAAATCGTATTGGGTTGTCGTTATTGAGTATCAACGTTGTAGCTCGACTTTTGGTTTTTCTAACTTAGGAACTCACGTTTGAGTAGCCTATTATTAATAGAAAACCCTAATTTGTGTCTAACTTCGATTCTCGTTAATTCTTTCTTAAGTTATCGAAATTGATCGATTTCTTTTGGATTCTCGTACATATAGTATTATGTTGTTTACATTTGGGGTTTTGGTTTGTCGGTACAACATAAACATAAACATTCAACACCAAACAATACCATACATAACATAAACTATACTAAAGCATTAGAAAACCCTAATTTCTAACATAATATACAATCATTGTGTATGTGCATGTTGTTCCATTCATTCACCATAATCACAACCATTTATTCTAAGCTTATAATTTCACTATCATAGCATCATTTAACATTAGAAGTAAACCCATACTTAGCCATTTTGTTACGTTTTCGATAATTAGCAACAATTAGCATATGTATCCAATAAATTCTAATAAAATCGTGTTATACTCCTATCATACTATAGAATTTAATTTCCAACTCAATACCATCAAATAAAATTTTAAATCATGGGCAAACAAGCATTTTATTTTCGGTATTTATAACTTATTGAACATTGGTGTTCAATAAATTCCACAAAATCATATCATGCTTATATTTTATACTAAACATGAAATATCATCTCATATCATACATTAAAATTTAAACCCATGCTTTTCACCATAAAATGATTTTTGGTAATCACCATGTATATATATATACATATTCAATAAATTTCATTATTTCACAATATGTTTATATCATGCATTAAACATGTAATATTAACATTAAACATCAACTAATATTTATAATATCACATAACACATTATTCTCAACAACAAAAATCAAATAAATCACTATATATATACATATAGTTCACGGTAATTATAGAAAAAATAGGAGAAGTGTTTGAATAAATTCAAGGTTAATATATGATGTTCATATGATACATTAAACACCATATCTCAACTATTTTCAACAAACAAAAATCAAACAATACTCTAAAAATATATATATGTATTCGGTCCTAATAAATAAAAATAGGAGATGTCTTTCAAAAATTCCAAGATTCATATATGATGTTCATATTATATATTAAACACCATATCTCAACTATTTTTAACAAATAAAATAAAAATCAAAGGCTTAAAAACCCCTAAAGCTCTCGGTCTTTATTAAAAAAAATACCAAAAATATTCTAAAAATTATGATATTTATTCTACATACTTCTAATACATTAATAATCAAAAATATCAAATAATATTCACAAAATCATGCTTTATCACATATAAAAAGAAATAAAGCATAAATCGAAATATATCAAACATGCTCCAAAAATTCTCAAATTTTAAATACAGACTTAGAACATCATTCTAAGAATTTTTCATTAATGTCTTGAGAGCATTTGATGGCTCAAAAGTCACGAAAAAAATGAGGAGCAAAACTAGGATTTTTCATGAAATAATTCAAAAAAAAATCTAAAAAAAAATTCTACTACATTAAAAATGGAGAGAATCATGATTGATACCTTTTTATGGTCTTAGAATAATTATTTTAGGATTGGAAAGTTTTGGAAATGAGGATTTAAAGATTAAAACTTGAAGAACAAAGAGAGAATTTTGAAAAAGAGAGAGAAATTTGGTTTCAAAAGAATGATGTTGTAATGGACGACTTTGCTAATGTATTTACAGCCCTAAGGGCTGTCATTACCCATTTGGGGTGGTCTTGGTGGTAGTTGGGAGAAGGATTGGTCAAATTAACCGTTTTGACATGCTAATACCGACTCTTTAAGTTTTATCGCTTTCGATTGATTTCTCGAAACCTTAAGGTTCTATTTTCTTAATTAGTCTTTAAAAGACTTATTTCAATGTTTATAAAAATTTCATGAAGTTCGGACGGCGTCCGATAAGTCAATTCCGAGTTATCCGTGGAAAACAACGTTCGACGATTAAAATATGCTCATTCAAAATTTGTAATATTCCAAAGAAACGAACGTATGATTACGGTAATTTAAACCCGTGAATTAGGGTTTTGCCGTATGTTATTCTTATAACATCGAATATTGTGATTTCGATTCAGTTCTATATTAACGAATTCCTTCTTATATTCACTAAGGATTGTGAATTAAGGGATTGAAATATTACGAAATGATTCGTCAATATATTTTAACGTCGATCGCGTATCGAACGTCTGTACTTTATAGAAATTTCTGAGCTGTAAAGCTTGGAATTAATTTCCATCTTAATTCCTTTATCAAATGGGATATATTTATTTAGTAAGTATGAACTTACTACCACCATTTTGAGATAAGTCGATTTTGAACGCTTTGAGACGTTAACGCCAACGTCAGAGACGCTTTGAAAATGAGTTTAACGCCAGAAATTATAATAATTAATTTCTATTATTATTTTATATAATTACTGTATTATTAATTATTAAAATCGAATTTTAACTATTAAAATTGATATTTTTTGAAGTGGGTTTTTCAAAACCCCAAGTTTATAAACTATGGTTTTTCACATGAAATGATACCATTAAATTATCCTATGGTATCTAAACTATAAGTTATAATATATATGAGTATTATTAAGCTATAAAATCAATTTTTGGAGCATTAAAACTAGATATTGCTCATATAAAATTTTCGAAACCCTAGTTTCGAAAATTTGGGTTTGTTTGCATGAAATGATATATTTAAATTACCCTATGCTATTATTTATTATCTAAATCATATATTATGGTATATATGAGTGTATTTTGATCGAAAATTACATGAGTATCAATAATAGGTGTAAATTATAATTTTATTCCTATTTTCCTATTTATTTACGGTAATTTCGATTTTATGCCTATGTGATGTTTTAATTATTTTTATTGCATGTATTATACACCTATGACCTATACTATGATTAATACATTGTATTAATGTGTAATAAAAATTAAATCACCCAAACCCCTCCCTAAATGCGCCGGCCACCTCTCTCACTCAACCATGATTAACACCTCCTTAACCCCCAATGCATGGAGAGCCTTTCTAACATACACTAATCATCACCACACTCTACACACTCAGCCATTAATCCTCTTGTGTGTGTGTGTGTGTGCGCCGAAGAGAGAGAGAGAGATATACATGGGAGAAACACCTCATTCTCACTCACAATACACCTCTCACTCACGTTTCTCACTCTCTCCCTCTCCATTGCTGCTGAAAAACCGAGACCAAGCTCTCCCCCATTGCTAAAATCTTTTTCTTCTTTCTCTTCTCCTCCCATTCGAAAACCATAACACCCCTACATTGTTCTTTGATTCTATACCATATCAAAGGTAAAAACAAGACCTAGTACCGATTTTACCTTCCTTTTTGCAAGAAAAATAGATTGTATACATGTGTGTGTTTATATGTGTGTTCGAATATATACATATATGTTTATATGTTTTAAATGTCCTTATGAATGATCTATGGTTATATATGTTGTTCTTAATGATTTTTATTTCCAAATATGCGAATACGTGTTAGAATAATCATATGGTGTTGCTTATTAAATTTTAGAATAGATCTAGCATGATTGCATGATTTTCGAAACCCTAGTCTTATTTAAAATGGTTTTCGAAAACTTTATAAAATAACTAGGTGATGACCGAATGCTTAATATTTATTTTAGTAATGGATTATTGATCTATGATATGTTTTAAACCTATGGTGTGTTAATTAAAATTTTTGGAAACCATATGCTTAATATTTCAAGAATACCGTGAGCTTTGTGTACCATACCTTGGTGTATAATTTTTATTTCAAGCATACAATGTCATATTAATGCTTTGGTATATTGATTATGTATTGTATGATTTTATTAGAATTTTTGGAAATCAAATACCTATTTAAATCAAAAAAACCGAGAGCACCTATGTGCATAAGGTGATGATTTAATTGGTTTTTGATTAATATCATGATGTATTATTATTATACTATAGTATATAAACATAGTGTATAATTGTTAGAATTTTTGGAAATTAAATACCTATTTAAATCAAAAAAACCGAGAGCACCTATGTGCATAAGGTGATGATTTAATTTGTTTTTGATGATTAAATGATGTTATATTATTATACTATAGTATATAAGCATAGTATATAATTGTTGGAATTTTTGAAAACCAATTACTACATTTAATCAAAAAAGCCGAGAGCTATTGAGCTCCATATGGTGATGATTCAAATGTTTTTGGTTGATGTTGTGATGTTACAATGTTATAATATAATGTTTAATCATGTCATAAATTATTTGGAATTTTTAGAAATTGTTTGATAATTATTTGGTAATTATCTTATAATTACCGATTGCTTTGAGAATTATATTGGTGAATGAATGGTTATAATGAACTATAGGTTGTAATTTTGTTATATATTGATGTGGGGATATTATACTATGTGTATATCAATTTTGGGAATTTTTGGATAATTATTCCATATTATATGGAATTACCGAATTATATATATGTATATATACTAATAAATGGCAAACAATATCATATGGATTTTATAAATTCATATTCTGGACCATAGTGTATAATAATACACTATATTAATTTAGAAAAATTTTCAAAAGTCATTTAGTATTTTTAAATTAATTATTGAGATTTTCGATAATTAATAAGAATTTTAAATCCTTTTAATTCAGCTTTATAAATAAAATATATGTCTAATTAATATTCTGGACATATTTGAATTTTATAAAATTTTATAAACATAGATTGCTATGTTTGAGACAAACGTTTATTTAATAACGTTTTTAAATCAAAAATACGCGTTTTATTATTAAAAGGATAAATAATTGTGAAAATTATTTATAAGTCCTTGATTTACGTGATAAATCGAGAAATAGGACTTTACGATTTCAAATCGATCAAATTCGATTTATAAAACGAAATGGTAAGAAATTACTATTTAAAAGTCAAAATTTTTGACTTTGTTGACCAGTGTTGACTTCGTTGACTTTTAAAGTCAAACGTACGATTATACGTTCGATAAATACGTCAATACACGTAAGATGTACTAATTGAGTATAATACCTCATTAGTAAGAAAAGATTTCACAAATGAAATCCTTATATCGAGAAACGTGCTCATACGCTAAAACGCTTAAACCCAAGCGTTAAACCGAAATAGTTGAACGATCTCGAGGAACGAGAACAATTCGGTTGAATAACGATTTGAAAGCATATTGAATTCATTGAGGAATTCAGTTTACATCGATATGAGATATCAAGTTTATCTTAGCTTTTGAAAGTCTCGAGACTCGAGCGACGCATCAAAGCCTCGCCAGAAAGTGTGGACGCAAAATCGCGATCGGATATCGACGCTGAACAAACCTAGACTCAAATCACAACAAACCATAGTCCGGTGGGCTTTATCTTCAAAATGTGGGCCTTTTCTCACCCCACTAAGATGTGACTTTACTTGTTCTTCCAAAATAAGTTTCTTTACAATGCTTATTCTACAACCGTTGACAAATATTTCTTGCAGACACCGTCAAAATATTACATTTTGTGTTTCGATCCTATCTGTTATGCTCGGGTAGGCTGTGGCGATGGTTGGAACTATATTATGACAAAGTTATGTCATTTGGGTCGCGCCCAACCTTTTAATGTCGGGTCCCTGTGCGGATGATAAATGCCCGCTAGGATTGGCGTGAAGGTTGGAACTATTGCTATGTTAACATATGCTTGTGAGAGTGACTGTGTGTTGTACGGGATTACGGCCGGTCACGGCGTCGTAGATGGGAGGCCTCCCTCTCGACGTTTAACTTTTAATACTGTTATGAACTGTTACTATGAGATACGGACCATACACACCAAGAAAATGCTCGGCCGAGCTATGTTTACGAACTAAAAATGATTTAGTAAGCACAAGACATTTTTAACTAAAACCCTTGTGACTTTCCTTTATATTGGCAGTGTAATTCAAATATTATCAAATGTTTTCGGCATGAGTCCACTGAGTGCAATTTCTTGTACTTAGCCCTGCATGTTTGTTTTTAAATGTGCAGGTTGAGCTCTGATGGTGATGATGGAGGATGTGTTGAGGAGTCCAGTGTCCTTGACTGTTTATTTAGAATTTGGCTTTCGCCTTGAATACATATCATCACATATGTATTCACACACTTTCCGCTGCTAAACTCCGAACTCTTTTACTTTATGTCATGAACTATTGAGGTCCATCAGACCATGGTAATTCTTTGGGTCTGATGGCCTAAACCTTTTTAATCATTGGATATTGTATTATCGAACCCATCGAGCATGCTAATTATAGTTGATATGTACCTCTATCTTAGTACATTTGTCCTATAATACTATTCCTAGTATTAGTCACCCTCTAGTCCGGGTCGTCCGGAGTAGGGGCGTGAAAGAAGTGGTATCAGAGCGCGGTTGCTCTTTGTAAACCCAAATTCCTTTTTATTCAAAGTCTAGGTCGAGTCACTGGACTTCTAGTAGCCTCTCGACTCCTCAACACTCCATCACATCGAGCTCAACCGGGAAAAAGGTAACTACATTTCTTTCTCAAACTCATGAAATGGAAAATTTTTACATGATGAGCAAGTTGGAAGAGCTTTTGAAAGATTATGTTATTATGAAAATTTTGATGATGGAAATGAAAGTTGAGCAAGAAAATTTTCAAAAAATAAAAATAAAAATAAAAAATAAAATTGAGTTGAACTAATTCAAGTACTCAAGTATTGAGATGAAAGTACATGGTGGTACTAGTTGAATGATCAACATGGGATGAATGAATTCATTTTTGATATGTATATGAGTTGATTATGATTGTTATTTTGAAACCGTATTTCCAAATTCTCAAATGAGACTTTATTTCCAACTTTCAAAATCTTGTTTATGATGAACGATATGTTATCATGAGACGAACCTAGACTCTAAGGAGCATGCTCATGTATCGTGAAAGAACATAGAAGTATGAACTTCTTTTTCCTTACGAGAACAAAAGAACGATAGGAAGAATGAAAGTGATGATAGCCTCGAGCTCGAACGACGAAAGACGAGTGAGAAGGATGAATGAGGACGATCTCAACCTTGAAGATGAACGACGTCGACATATCATCACCACGTCGACACGAGTAACCATCGACATAGGCTATGATGTGGACATCAATTACGACTACAGAATGTTCAACTTCAACATGAGGACGTGGATGCGGTAGACGTATTACGTCGACATACGTCTCGAATTTTATTTTGGCACGATCGTGCAAATTTCCTGCACTGTGCAGTAAATTTGTTTTAGCTAGATCTCTTTCGTTAGGACTCCAATTTATGCATGGTTTTCACCTGCGTACTCCTAACGCACTGATCTTCATTTATTATGAAGAACAGAATCCCTAATTCTGTCTCCAGAATACGATAGAGTCTGTTGAACTATAGTTTGAGTGGTTGGTATAAGACTAGAATCTCGTAGCGTATATTAAGATGTTATTGGCCTATATATATACGTTTGGGTAAGACTAAGAAGGTAAGTTGTGATATGTGTTGTACATGATGATGTTGCCTACCTTATAGATTGCTTGGTCCTCACCTAGTTGCTTCACGTTATGTTTAAGTTGTCCTTGTCTGCTTTTGAGATGACGATAGTTGACTTATGTTAGTTTTGATCGTGACAGATGGAAGGGATGAGATACATTGCTCGGAGGAGGATTGGACCGCACCCGACCCCGAGGAAGTAATGAGCATTTATCGCCCACCTGGATGTCTTGTTGGAGAGGACTTGGCGAGTTCCCGCATACTATCTCCGCTTTGAGAGACGCCCGAGCCCACGGTGCTACACGGCTATGATGGCATAAGACGACTCCTAGCCATACTCCCTGTGATTGGGAGGACTATGCCCGGAAGTATCGGGGATTATATCTACCGGCGATGGGCGCTATGACTTGGTGGGAGATTTGCCCATTCGTAAGTCACCGACTTACGTGTACAAAGATCACGGGCAGACCGAGAGGACCCTACCTCCCTCCCGAGAGTACACTGGCGGGACGAGTCGCTGAATGGCTATACACGGAGGTTCCGAGGTAGATTGACCCGCCTTGCCTCCATTCCTTTTGACGAGGGAAGGCCCGCCCGCTTAGAGGGCAAGACGCCTAGAGCCTCGGGAGAGCCTCGTGTTCCTCCCCACCTATTGGACACCCCGTGCACGCCCACCGATACCACCACCACCACCTATGGCCGCACCTGCATCGATCGAGCATTAGTCGACAACACGGATGAGAGTGATAGACGATCGGATGGGTATAGCCGATTCGCTATACCTACAATCCGATCCGCCACGACTATGAGTGTATGGCGATGACGACTTTAACCCCATGCGAGACATACCGATGGTGGAAGGCGATGGAGCGGGACCATCCAGGGACTACCCGCATGGACATTTCGACAATGAGGATGACCGAGGAAGAGGAAGATCCAGGAGGAGGACGGTGGGAGGATGCATTATGTAGACACCGATGAAGCTTAAAGAGATTTTTTTTTTTTTTGTGTTTAAGCTTCGTTGTTTTCCTTTTCTATGTTGATTTTTTTTTATGGATCTAGAAACCACGACTTTTGGAAGGCCGTGGGTAGGGATTTATGTTTCTCAGATAACCTTTGGTGATTGAACATCCCGCCTATGGCGTAAATTTTGGATATATATATATACATGACCCCGATAGGCTTTTTATGCAAATTATGTTTGTTAAGGGTGATATATTTTATTTAGAATCGTTTTACGATAAGGCCATATTAGTGTTGGTGTATGTTGAGTTGTGGAAAGAATAAGTGTCTAATGATTACTGTTTTTATAGCAAGATGCCTCCGAGAAGAAATTGGAGCAGAACCCGAGGTCGAGGTCGGGGAGGCCGAGAGGAACGGTAGAATTTCGAACAAGAAGTTCGAGGACATTCCCCAACCACCCTCCACCTCAACCCGATCGCAGGATCAAGAACTGCTTTAAGATAGAACCCTCCTGCCTTTAACGGAAAGGCAACCCGAAGAAGCCGAGCAACGGGTTAGAGCCATTGAACGGATTTTACTTTCTTAAGATACACGGCACAGAAAGGTCGTCGGTGTTACTTTCCACCGATCGACTAGCCGACTTACGGTGGGAGGCCGAAGAAGACCTTATCACGAAAGCAACTGGAGGAGTTCTCATGGAGGACTTCAAGAGGAATCGTATGAGAAATACATCCCAAAAGCTATAAGAGGAAAAAGGAGCAGGAATTTTTCCTGCTAAAGCAAGAAAGGATGTCTGTGACCGACTATGATCGCGCTTTCTGCGAGATGTCGAGATATGCACCAGAACAGGTGGACACCGACTTGAAAATGTCGGAAAAGTTCAGGTCAGGGCTAAGAATGGAGATACGGATGTCTCTTGCCAGCCATGGAGACCTAACTTACACTGAATCTCTCGCACGAGCTTTAGATATTGAGGCGGCAATGTCCGAAGATAAGTCAGTGTCGGCTCAGACACACAATACTTCGGACAGAGGAAAAGGGAAGTGGGAACCCAACCGCGGGAATAACAACCGCGGGAGCTATGGGGACGCGAGTCACAAGCGCCCGTGGCAGGGAAACACGGCGCAGCAAGGGCAGAGCTGGAAGAGAGCAGCTTATGCTCCACCGGCAAGGGGACCGCAGGAACAGTTGAGGGCACCTCCATGCCCTAGATGCCATAGAGCACACAAGGAGGTGCACGGCAAACGTGGTGAAATGTTACAGGCGCGGGCAAAAGGGCATTACGCCAACAATTGCCCAAAGGTCACGCTCGATATAAGGCCGAACCAACCTGGCAATGCTCAACCATTGAGGGCTATACTGCCCAACCCCCCTCCGCAATAGTTCCAAACCTCAACCTCAAGAACTCCAAAGTGGCAACAACCCAAAGAAGTGGTGCAAGAACCACAATGGCGGCAGCCGCCACAACAACCCCCGCAACCGCAGTGGCAGCCACCGCCTCAACAACAACAGAGGCGGCCTCGCGACAACTCCAAAGAAGAAGAAGAAACAGCCAGCAAAGCCGCAGAATCAACAAGGACCGGCGCCTGTCACCTCTCACTGCTCAGCAGAGCCTACGCCTTGCATAGGAGGCAGAATCTAACAAAACCAGGAAACTGGCGGTATGGGAGTTCTCCTCAACCCACCGTTATAGTAGATTGTTCGACACGGGTGCTTCAGATTCTTTATTGTAAAATCATGCGAGAAATGCCGGGCCTTAGGTCTGAAAAGTCAAGCTAGGATATGAGAATCTCATCGCCTATAGGAGGGATTATGACTATTACACACTTCTGCTCGAACTTAGAGTTGACATTAGGATCACTTAAGGTTCGCTAACAATCTAAACATAATACCCATGGACGATGTAGACTTAATCCTAGGAATGGATCGTTAGCTAAGAACCATTCCACGATTCTATGTAAGGAAAGGAAAATTTCGTTTGACTTTCACGGACAAGAAGCTACGATTTCCACGGGATCAGCATGGAGAGAAGAATCTCGATTATATCAAGACTACAAAGCGAGGAGGATGATGAACCGTAAAGGATGCCATGCATTCCTAGTCTACTTGAACAGGGAGGATGAACCCAAACGAATTGAAGATATTGAAGTTGTTCGGGAATTTTCGACGATTTCGAGAATCTACCAGATTACCTCCCGACAGACAACTAGAGTTTACCATCGACTTGGAGCCAAGATCGCCCAAAGGTCGAAGGCACCCATGAATGGCCCCAAAAGAGTTGGAGGAATCAAGATCCAGTTAAAGAATTGTTGATCTAGGTTTCATTAGCCTAGTGTTTCGCCTTGGGAGCGCTTTCGCCTTGTTTGTCAAGAAGAAGGATGGTTCTTTGAGAATGTGCATCGATTACCGAGAGTGAATAAGATGACACTAAAGAACAAATATCCTTGCCTGTGATTGATGACCGCTTGATCAATTGCGAGCAGCAGGAGTATTTTCAAAATTGATCTTAAGTCGATACCATCAATCGAAAATACATTCGAGGATGTACCTAAGATCGCATTCAACCGAATATACGCCACTATGAGTTCATAGTTATGCCATTCGGATTAACCAATGCACCAGCCGTATTCATGGACCTCATGAATGTAGTATTTCATCCATTTTGGATAAATTTGTTTTGGTCTTCATAGATGATATCCTTATTTATTCAAAGAATGAAGAGGATCATAGAGAATATCTAAGAACGGTTTTGCAAACCTCGAGAGATGAGAGACTCTTTGCTAAGTTTAGCAACCGTGAGTTTTGGTGAAGGAAGTTATGTTCCTTGGACACATCGTGTCTGCAGAAGGTATAAAAGTAGATCCGACCAAAGTAGAAGCCGGCAGAATGGAAATCACCAAAGACTCAAAGACGAGATTAGAAGTTTCAGGATTAGGCGGCTACTATAGGAGATTCATCAAGGATTCTCCAAAATTGCAAGGCCAATAACCCACTACTCCGGAAAGGGATCAAGTTCAATCGACCGATGAACGCGAGACTAGTTTCTAGATACTCAAGGAAAAATTGACAAGTGCACCAGCCTAGCGGTCCCGTGCGGACAAAGGGTATGTAGTCTATACAGACGCATCTAAGACCGGATCTGGTTGTGTTTTGATGCAAGCGGGAAAAGTGATAGCTTATGCATCCCGACAACTCGAGACCGCATGAACCGAACTACCCAACCCATGACTGGAATTAGCAACCGTAGTTCATGCATCGAAAATTTGGAGACACCATCTCTACGGAGTAGGTGTGAGATCTTCATGCACTATAAGAGTCTGAAGTACTTCTTTGAGCAAAGGGATCTGAACATGAGGCAGAGAAGATGGCTTGAATTAGTGAAAGATTACGACTATGGTATTAACTATCACCCGGGCAAAGCGAATGTAGTAGCTGACGCCTTAAGTCGTAAGAGCCATACCAAGCTAGGATGTCTCTTTGTACAAGAGGAAAAACTCGTTGAAGAGTTTGGAAGAATGAGGATTGAACTGGTTGAACCACCTAAGACAATTGTGAGCTGTATTGCTACACTCACGCTGACGTCCGATCTAAGAAAAAGGATTGTCGAAAGACAAAAGATGGAGGAAAAGTTAGAAAAGATCAGACAAAGGGTAAGGTCTGAAGGATTTAAGAATTTCCAAGAGGCGTCAGACAACGCCTTATTGTTTGAAGGTAGGATATGCGTCCCTGACGACGCAGAGCTTCAAAATGAAATCATGAGTGAGGCTCACGATACACCCTACACCGCCCACCCAGGTAGTACTAAAATATACCAAGACCTGAAGGAAAAGTTTTGGTGGGAAGGCATGAAATGAGACATAGCTTCTTTTCGAGAGAACTGCCTTGTTTGCCAGCAGTGAAGCGTTACATCAACGACCTTACGGAAAGTTGCAACCATTGGAAGTCCCCGAGTGGAAATGGACGAGATAACGATGGATTTAATTACTGAACTTACCCAAATCAAAAAGAGGAAACACAGCCATATGGGTAATTGTGGATAGACTTACCAAGAGTGCTCACTTTCACCGATTCAAAGTACTTATGGATCCGATAAATCGCTCACCAGTATGTTAAGGAAATTATACGATTACATGGAGTGCAAAATCTATTACCCTTGATCGAGACTCCAAGTTCACATCCAGATTCTGGATTAGCTTGCAGAGAGAATTGGGTACTAAACTCGATTCAAGACGACATTTCATCACCTCCGATTGAGTTTGCCTACAACAATAGCTACCAAGCGACGATCGTATGGCCCCCACTGAAGCCTCAGATGGTAAAGTGTAGATCACCGCTTATTGGTATGAAATCGTGAGCTAAAAGTTATAGGGCCTGATGCAAAGTTGAACGAGATGATAGAGATCGTCCGACAAATTAGCCGAGAATCAAAGAAGCTCAAGATAGGCAAAATCTTACTGACGATACGCGTAGATCCGAACTACGATTTGAAGATGGAGACAAAGTGTTTCTTAAAGTCTCTCCATCAAAAGGATTGTCGATTCGGACTAAAGGGAAGTTGAGACCCCGCTTTATAGGACCATATGAGATCCTAGAGAGGATAGGTCCAAGAGTTTATAGGTCGCTCTTCCGCCAAACCTAGGGAATGTGCATAATGTTTTTCACGATCGCAATTGCGAAAATACGCTCAAGATCCAAAGCACGTGATCCATCAAGGCGACGAACTCTCAAGCCGGACATGAGCTACGAAGAGGAACCAACGGCAATCCTCGACTATAAAGTCCAACAACCACGGAGCAAGTCAATCTGCTAGTCAAAGTGTGTGGAGACACCACGGACGAGAAGAAGCCACGTGGGAGCTTGAAGAAGCGATGAAAGAACGATACCCGATTTGTTTTATAGAGGTATGCAAATTCCGGACGGAATTTTTTAAGGGGTGGAATGTAATATTCCAAAGAAACGAACGATGATTACGGTAATTTAAACCCGTGAATTGTGGTTTTGCCGATGTTATTCTTATAACATCGAATATTGTGATTTCGATTCAGTTCTATATTAACGATTCCTTCTTATATTCACTAAGGATTGTGAATTAGGGATTGAAATATTACGAAATGATTCAGTCAATATATTTTAACGCCGATCGCGTATCGAACATCCGTACTTTATAGAAATTTCGAGTCAGTAAAGTTTGGAATTAATTTCATCTTAATTCCTTTATCAAATGGGATATATTTATTTAGTAAGTATGAACTTACTACCACCATTTTGAGATGAGTCGATTTTGAACGTTTGAGACGCGTTTTGAACGCCAACGTTTAGAGACATTTTGAAAACGAGTTTAACGCCAGAAATTATAATAATTAATTTCCTATTATTATTTTATATAATTACAGATTATTAATTATTAAAATCAAATTTTTAACTATTAAAATTGATATTTTTGAAGTGGGTTTTGAAAACCACAAGTGTAATATCCGTAGTTTTAATCTTGAATTACGATAATAAATTCGTAATTAGCATTATTAATTCAATAATTAAAATCTTAATTAGTCAACTCGACTTTGACCAAGCATAATTGGATAATTTCGTGTGAGATTCATCGAGGCTTAGTGAATTAAGGAATATAATTTTCAATATTCCTTCGAACGTAATTTCCTAACGCCGAATAAATTCGACGACACGCCTTACTGATTATTAAGCAGTTAAGCTTAATTTGAAATTCTATTATTATAGGAATAAATAAAGTTGTAACAAACTTTATTTTGAACATTTTAGAGATAATTCGACTATGAGAATTTAGAGATATTTCAAACGCTTACGTTTAGAGATAATGCGATAACTTTAGCAAACGATCTCGAATTATAAAATTAAAATTCCTATAATTATATTATTATATAAGAGCATTATTTATCATTAAATAATGCTAGAAAATTTAAAGAATAGAATGTACCTTATTTTAAGATTTTCAAATATTATATTTCAAATTAGGGTTTTAAAACCTAAATTATTTTAAATACTTTTCTATGATTAAATTTATTATCTAAGATATATAATATGTCACATAATTATGTAGTAGCTATTTTATACAAGAAAATTTAATGTTTGGAATATAGCCCTAATTTTTAAAATGTGAGTTTCCTAAGTGTAATTTAATTTTATTCTTAATCAATTAATGATATATGATAATTATTATATTATTATGACATCATTAAGAACAAAATGAGGTGTAATTAATTTGCACAAGTGTGAGAGCACACTTGCATAATATGGACGAAAATTTGGGGCTTTTAGTATGATTTTATGTATCAATATCATCCAACAATTAATGAGAGTGATGAGTTCTATCCTATCTTGTATTAGGTGTAAAGTAGTATTAATTAGCTAATAAAACAAATCTTCCATGGCTCATTTAATGAAGGAGCCAAATGTTGAATAAAAGGGTTGAAAATTCATTAAATTCATACTACATATTAATGCCACTCAGATAGTTGAAATTTTGACTTTTCAAAAGCTACTTATTATATGATAATAATATAATATATGATAAAAAATAAAATAAAATTATAGCCTAATATATATATGTTGGCGAGAATGTTGCAATGAAGGAATAATGTGAATAATTTTTTATTTCTTAATAATCATGATTCAATTTATTAATTAAATATATAAATGACATAATAAAGTATATATATATTGAGAACAAAATTAAAATTTAACCCTAATTATTTTAGAATATGCTACACACACACATACTTTATAAAGTTATAATTATTATTTATGTGACAACTATAATACAAGTTGTAACATAAGGATAAGGCTACATCATGAGGTGTATAAGATAAGGACCAAAATCTTTGTCTTGAAGCTAATGGAGGTGCATAAATTTTTGACTAAGAGTAACAAGTGGTATAATGATATTTTCATGTAATAATTAAAGTAGAAGTTGCTTGCCTATAAATATAACATAAGCTCCTCCATTACTTATTTTAGCACCCTAAGTACCGAATTTGAGAGAAAAATTGGAGAGTGTTCATCAATTTTAATCCCAAACTTAGATCAATTAAATCTTGCCGATCAAAACTGCACTGATTAAAAGGTTAGAATTAGTCCTAGCTTCAGATACATGCTTAAATTTTGAATTTCGTCCGCTAAATTTTAAGTTATGATCTTAGTTTATTTATGCAATTTTCAAAATTTTAGAACTCATGTTAATATGTTTAGTATTATGTTTATATGATGTTATTAAGCATGTATATTAATTATATCATGAAATTAAGCATGCTATTAAATTTATACTTTGGACCTAAAACTTAGGGTGCTATATGTTGATGATTATGATTTTTAATTGTTGATTTGAGCATGAAATCACGATCTAGGTATTAAATATGCTTATATGAATTTATGTAGAATTTTTGGAAAACTATAGCTTATATTTTAAAGAATACCAAAATATATATATATGATAAAGTGTTGTGATATAATTCATGTTTAGGTGTTATAATAGCATATTAAGTGTGTAGATTCATAATATATGGTTGTGAGAATTTATTGAAATTTATAAAAATTATTCGACCTAAGTTGAAATTTTCGAACATGACTTAGGTAAATTAAATTCAATAGTTCATAATAAATAACAATTATGTTATAGTAAGCATAGTTGAGGGTGAATAATTGTTATATGAATTTATTCGAATTTTTAAAATCATTTGTCGGGTTTATTAAGAAACCGAAAACCATATGTTAAAATACTAAGGTGTATAAATTTTATTCGACTAAGATACTTACATATTATTAATCACATGATAAAATAGTGACCTGTGAATTTCTAAGAATTTTGCACAAGTCTAAGATATTTAATTTATAATGACCGAAAATTTCATAATATGTGTATTAATGATATAAATTTATTTTATCAAGAATAATTACATAATATGATCTAAAATAATGTTTTAGACATAGTATGATTTTATAGGAATTGGTGGAACAAGAATTGCACATAAAATGATAAGAATTTCATAATAGTTGAAAAGTCAAAATGTCGACTTTTGTCGACCAAAGTCAAAATTGTCGACTTTTGGTCGACTTGGTCAAAATAGTTGATCAAAATCGTCGACCAAGGTCAACGGGCACGCACCGACAATACGTGATCTATGTGACGAAGACGCTTAGTAACAATGCTACTTACGTTACGTAAGTACATTAAAACGCACATTATGTACCAAAAGGTAGAATACCCTTTATATGTTGAGAAATTTCATAATCGACATCAATCGATTAGGAAACGCCAAAATAAGTCCGACGTTAGCCTTATTTGACACGTAGAACGTTATAGACTATGTTCGCCTCTATCAAACGCGACCGACGTGCTCAAAATAATTCTTACATTAAGGCGATACGTGGACGAGGCATCGACGCAGGAAAGAGACCATAGTCGAAAGACCCACGCGCAAGCGGGCTTTACCGAAAACCCTTTTATTTACGATGCTTTCAAAAGTATTTATTTACAAGCTTTCGGTTGAAAATGATTATGAACCGCTATTCAATTACATGCCTAAAATATTTATGTTTTAACGTATGTATCCTATCGTGTGGTCGGGCGAGCCAACCATGAATGTGAATCGCTTATTGGGTAGCTCCCAATTTTAAAATCGATATCGGATCCCAGTCGATGCGCCCTCGCCTAGGGTTAACGTACACCAAGCAGTGACCGCGAGCCGTTAGCAACATCATCGGCCGGTCGTGGATCCTAGTCGACGCGTAATCCCCGACTATGTGATTGTGAGCCGTTAGCAACATATTCGGCCGATCACGGCCGGAGAAGCGAGGCCTACTTCTACAACGCGAGATCGATTATGAGCAGCTATGTGAATGATACGGATCATACGAATAAGAAAATGCTCAAGAAGTAATCTTTGAGAAATGATAAAGTATTTTGGTATTCACGAGTTATTTCAACTAAAACTCGTGTTATACTAATGGGAAGTGTAATTAAATGAAATTGTTTCGCATGAGTCCACTAAGTGCAATCTTGTACTTAGCCCCGCATGTTTGTTTTAAATGTGCAGTCGAGTGATATGGGATGGACAAGTGTTGAGCGGTTGGAGTTTTTGTCGCTAATAGTTCACCTTGACGATATCGTCATATATGCATTCACATGCTTTCCACTGCTCAAAACACTTTATTATATTTTGATATTACTTATGTTACTCCAAATCGGTTGAACTTTTGTTAATGGTGCATTGGTCTAGTTGTATGAAACCGCTGTGTTTATCGATAACCGTTTGAAGTCTTGAAAGGTTGTTGGTTATTATGTTCTTAATCCTCGTTAATTGGTAACATCCGCCTAATCCGCACTTTAGATTGGCGGTCGTTATGATTGGTATCGAAAGGTGTCGTCTTTGAACCCTAAAACCTTCTTTTCAAAAGTTAAGTCTAGATTGAGTCACTAGACTTCTAGAAATCACCGACCGTGCTCAACACTCCATCACATCAAGCTCAACCGAAAGAGGTAAATTATTTTCTCGCTTTGAGTTTGAAAGTTGAAAGTTGAAACAAGTTGAACTTGAAGGTTTGAAATGAGATCAATTCATATTTTGAAAATAGTGAAAATTATGAAAGTTTTGGAATGTATTCAAAAGAATCTTTCAAATGTTATGAGAAAAGTTGACAATTTTATGTCAAAAGCTTTATGATAAACGAGTTATCGCGAAATGAGACCAAGTTTACTAAGAATGAGGAATAGTTGACATGAATAATGTCAAAAGAGATGTTTGAGTTCTCGAAAGCATGAGTACGTAAGTTATCTTACGATTTTGAAATGTTTATTCAAAGTTTACAATTTATTCGAAAATGGGTATGTTATTCCCAAAAGAACATAGATGCTCTAAGAAGCATGCTCACCTCGAACATAAAAGTATGAGTTCTAGGAGCTTGATCCTCGCTATAGAACAATAGTGAGATGTCGATTTACAAACGAACAAAAGTCGACTTGAAACGAACTCGAGTTTCAAACGAAAAGCGACGAAAGAAAAGAATGGATCAAAGGTGCAAGACGATGGGTTCGATAAGGACCAAAGAAAGATAAACAAATCTTGTAAGGAAACTCGCACGGCGTAACATGAGCTCGCAATCGTCCGGAAGGAAGTACTCGGCGCACAGCACGCAGGCAGAAAACCGCACTGCGCAGTGTTTTTATTTTGGCTCGTTCTTATTCGCTTGAACTCCGTTTTGCGAACGGTTTTCGCCACGATTCTTATCGTAACGAACTTCATTTCATATGAAGGACAGAAATCCTGAATCCTTATCCAGAACTCGTTAGGAACAGTTGAAGTTAGACTGAAAATTTTGCTAAGAAATAGAGAACTTAAGAAGTTAGAAGTAGAGATCCCATAAGTAAAATTATGATGTAGGATGAACATAGGAACTTTGATGTAAACATTTATCCGCTTATCAGATGTGTTTGCTTTATCCGCTAATGATATGTTCTATTCTTTATCCGCTTATCGATATAGATTGACTTACGCTAGTATTATCCGTGATAGATGGCGGCCGTTATTACTCACCGAGGCGGAAGGATGATGCCGAGGTTACCCCGTGAGAAGTATATTAAGCCCATCGCACCTCTGTGATGAGTTGGGGCGATAGTTTAGGCGAAGTTTCACGAGTTATCTGCGACATGGATGGACGCCCACGAGTACGGGCGTGACGGATATGACGGCATCAAGCGGTTACTCACCGATTGCCGCTGATTGGGAAGACTATGCAAGAGAAATATCGCGCGGGCATCGACTATGACTTGATCGGAGATCACCGAGGTTCGCCACCATCTCATATATGTCTACGGTTTATGCAGGTGGCTGCACCAAGAGGCCCTATCCGCCACCAAGGAGTACACTGGCGTGACGACACACCGGAATGGTTATACAGAGGTCCCTCGAGTGGTCAATCCCGCGGTACCAGATGAGATGGGAGCAGGACATCGACCGGCGCATGTGACGAGAGCATCGCGACCTAGGTCGTTGGGAGTTCCAGTTCTTCCACCAATGACGTTTGGACATCCGACGCGACCATCACCACCAGTTCCACCACCAATGACGGCACCTTATCACGAGGGGACCTACATGGAAGCACATGATCATCAGGAAGGATATGTTCCTATGCGCGATGTGTATGCGATAGGGGATGAGAGAGCTGGACCGTCTCGGAGGCGTGCTAGAGAGGAAAGTTCGGAAGAAGATTCCGAAGAAGACCCGGAAGAAGATCCTGAGGAGGATCCAAGCGAGGACGAAACTGCAAGGGAGAACCATGGAGACGTAAATAGAAACATGGACGAAAACGGATATTAGTATACGAGTAGTATGTAGTATGTAGTATGTAGTATGTAGTAATGATGTCAACAAACAATATAGAAGCATAGTATTTTGAGACGCCTTATAACCAGTATGTAGTTGACAGTGGTATACATAGTACAGTGTGTACTTAGCTTCCTTTTGCGCTTAATGACATGTACAGAATAGTCCTTTTGAGGCAAAGTTTTCCATATATATATGATGATGACCCAAGATGGGCTTTTACATCAAGTTGTGCGAAAAGAATGATGGTTGTTTAAGTTGTTTTATGACACGATTTTATAAAGATGTTATGTATAATAAACTACAATGAACATTACTCGAATACTAACTACGCTTTATTAACAGACGCCGCCAGACGACGCACCTCGGCAGGAAGGTATACAGGGTAGAGGAAGAGTAGAGGCGAGGCAGGATACCCGGCTGAAAATGAAGAGATCCCACCACCCCACCTCCACCGACCGTAGGGTTGAGGAGTTATTCTTAAGCGTAACCCGCCTCCTTCAATGGCGGGAAGCCCCGAGGATGCCGAACAGTGGGTCGTGGCTATCGAACGATTTTTGATTTCTTGTTGTACTACGCAAGAAAGGTTATCTTATGTGACATTCCAACTCACCGGACCGGCCGACTTCTCGGTGGGAGGCGAGGAGAAAGACACCAATTTTAACAAATGGAATACTTTACCTAGGCGACTTCAAAACGGAAATGTATGATAAGTACATTCCCAAAAGCAACCGAATAAAAGGAGATTGAATTTTTCACCGGTTAGGCAAGATGTCGGTCATCGAGTACGACCGATCGCTCGCGATATGTCTAGATACGCCCGGATTTAGTGAATAACGACATGAAAATGTAAGAAAAATCAAGCGCAGGATCGAGACATGAGATAAGGATGTCACCGCGGTGTCATGGCGACTTAACTTATACGGAGGCTCTTAGTCGGGCATTAGACATAGAGGTCTGCGATGCCCGAGGAGAAATCGCACCGACCAGGTCCACGTAATGTCGGTGACAAGGGAAACGAAATGGAAGGAAGTTCTAACAACAACAATTTCAACCGAGGAGGCTTTAACAACAACAACAAGAGGCCATGGCAGAATAACATGGCTCCGCAAGGGCAAGGCTGGAGGAGACCCATATTTACTCCACCTACCCAAGAGATAGTAAGGATTCCGCCATGCCCGAAATGTAATAAAAGGCACACGGGGGTGTGCATGGCTGGAAATCCCATTTGCTATAAGTGTGGCGTAAGGGGCCACTATGCAAATGAATGCCCTGGGATTCGCCAGATAACTATGGGGAGGCCAAATCAATCAGGCCCTGCCCAACCGTTAAGGGCAATTCAGTACCAACCCCAGCCACAACAAGAAGAATAAGAATGACAAGAACCGCAGAGAAAGCAAAGAATCATGCAACAACAGCAGAATCAACAGAGGCAAGCACCTCGCCGGCCGCAACCAGCTCAGGCCAGAGCCTATGCACTACATAGGCGTCAGAACGAGCAGAACCAAGGTAACCTAGCGGGTATGGGATTACTTTGCAATATACCTATTATACTTCTGTTCGATACGGGTGCTTCGCATTCTTTCATTTCAAAAGCATGCGTTGATATGTTAGAACTTAACCCTCAAGAAACAAATCAGAAATGAGAATCTCATCACCTATAGGAGGTATTATGATCGTTACACGTGCTTGCTCAAACTTAGAATTGAACTTAGGCTCATTAAGGTTCTAGCAAATAACTCGAACGTAATACCTATGGGGATGTAGATATAATCCTAGGAATGGATTGTTAGTCAAAACCATTCCACGATCTTATGCAAGGAGAGAAGAATTTCGATGCAACCACCGGGAAAAGAAGTTACGAACTTCTATGGGATTAGTATGGGAAAGAAAATCCCAATAATATTCGTGCTCCAAGCAAGGAGAATGATGAACAAGAAGGAATGTCAAGCATTCCTGTGTATCTAAATGGAGAGGAAAAGACGAAGTAAGTGGTCAAGACGTAGAAATTGTTCGGGAATTTCCGCACGCCTTTCCCGAGACATTACCAGACTACCCCCGATAGACAGCTAGAGTTCACAATTGATCCGAGCCGGATCAGCTCCAGATCAAAAGCGCTTTACGTAATGGCACCCAAGGAGCTCAAGAGTTAAAATCCAAATTCAAGAGTTATCGACTTGAGTTTTATTAGACCAAGTGTTTCACCATGGGGGCGCACCGTCCTATTTGTCAAGAAAAAGGATGGTTCGTTATGATGTGCATTGATTATCGAGAATTAAACAACCGACGCCAAGAACAAATATCCGCTACCAAGGATCGACGATTTGTTCGATCGTTGAGAGGCAAGCGTATTCTCGAAAATCGATCTTAAATCGATACCATCAATTAAAGGTACGGCCGAAGATATATCTAAGACGGCATTCAACAAGGTATGGTCACTACGAGTTTGTAGTAGTGTCGCTCGACTAACCAACGCACCGTGTTCATGGATCTTATGAACAGAGTGTTCCATCCATACTGGATAAGTTTGTCTTAGTCTTTATAGATGATATTCTCATCTATTCAAAGAACTAGGAGGAACATAGGAACACTTGAGAACAAAGGTTCTGCACCCTACGAGCCGAACAACTTTATGCTAAATTCAAAGTGTGAATTTTGGCTTAAAGAAGTAATATTCCTCGACACATTGTGTTAGCGGAAGGGATAAAAGTTGATCCGCAAAGGTCGGTCGTATAGGATGGAAAACACCAACCACTCGTAATGAAACCGAGTTTCGGGATTAGTCGGTTACTATAGGAGATTCATTGAGGATTCTCCAAGATAGCAAGGCCAATGACACGCCTACTCCGAAGGGATTAAATTTACATGGACCGATGATTGTGAGGCAAGTTTCCAAACGTTAAAAGAGAAACCGACTAGTGCACCGTATTAGTCGCTCCAGATTCAAACAAGGAATATGTTATCTATACTGATGCTTCCAAAAATGGACTTGGTTGCGTATTGATGCAAGAGGGGAAGGTAATAGCTTATGCATCGAGGCAACTTAGACCACATGAGTTAAATTATCCAACTCATGACCTGGAACTGGCAGCTGTGGTTCACGCCTTAAAGATTTGGAGACATCATCTCTACGGAGTAAGATGTGAAATCTTTACTGACCACAAAAGTTTAAAATACTTTTTCGAGCAAAAAGATCTGAACATGAGACAAAGGAGATGGCTCGAACTAGTAAAAGACTACGATCGTGGCATAAACTATCATCCGTGGAAAGCTAATGTAGTAATGGATGCCTCGAGCCGAAGGTCAATCAAAACTGATGTCTCTCGACAAAGGAAGGAAAACTCATTGAAGAGTTTGAGAAGATGTCAATAGAGATAGTCGAACCACCAAGGACAATCATGAATAATGTTGCTACACTTACTACGATGTCGATTTTGTAATAACTGCAGCTTTAAAAGCCTAATTACGGCCTTTAAAACCCGTAAAATAAAATTTTGCCATGAAGCAAATCACATATGAAATCGAGTATGATTTCAATTATTTACAAAGGAATAATTTCCTATTACACACTCACTCAAGTTAGTGAATGAAAGAAATCGAAAGTTTTAGCTTTTATCTAAGAATACATTTTAACGTCGAACGATATCGATCGTTGAAATGTCACGATATTTCTTAAGCAATCAAGCTTGGAATTATATTCCATTATTAATAGAATATTTTTATAATGGGATTACAAGTATTTACGACCATTTTAAAGATGAGTCGACACGTAACGCGTTTTGAGACGCGTTTTCAAACGCCAACGTTTAGAGATAAGACGAACGATGGTTTTAATGATCAAGAAACTTTAGGAAATTATTTCTTATGATATTTTTATGATATTACAGTACTACTAAGCATTTAATTAATGCTTGAACATTAGAATTAGTAAAAATCTCAACCTTAGTTTCGAAAACCCTAATTCTTCGAAACTAGGGTTTTCTTCGAAAACTTTTGCCCTATTTAATTATCCTATGCTATAATTATTATTTAAATCATATACCAAGGTGCACATACTTATGAATGGCATGAAATAAAAATTTTAACCTATGGTTATCCAAATGGCCGATAGCTATTTTCTTGTGCACAAGGTCGATTATTTTGTTTTCTTCACTTATGCTATTAACCTATGATATTAAATATCATCTAAATCATATATTATAATTTATATATCTATGATTAGCATGAAATAGGAATTTTATCCTATAGTTTAGCCAAATGGCCGAGAGCTACTATATATGTATATAAATCTTAATTGTTTCATTTATCTCACATTTGCATGTATATATGTATAAATTCAGATTTTATAACCACAAATCTCCCACTAATGATACTTTTAGCTATTTCCAAGATAGTGTGTAAGACACTAATGATTGGGAACCCATTAGTGAATAAACTAGTATTAAAATTGAAAGGTCTCTTATGTGTATTGGGGAGAGAGGCCGAGAGTGTGAGGTATAGGGGGATTTTTCAGATTTTCACCATTCCTCACCACTCAAACACTTAAACACTCTACCCTCTCATTCTCTCTCAATCCTCCCACCTCTCCCTCAAACTTCATCTTCTTCTTTCTTATTCGAAAAAGTCGAGAGCCTCTCACCCTCCAAGCTTTGATTTTTTCTCCTCTCATCTCCATATAACACCTTGATACCTTGTACCTTCTATTTAATCTATATCAACAAGGTAGGTGTCGATTCAAACATGTTTGTTCTTGTTTTTTGAAAATCACGAAAGTGTACAAAGAACATTGTATGTGTTCTCGTGTTCCATTTTGAAAGATTTTGAGTATACATGATGTTGGTGATGGAAGATATGTAGATGTTGGTATTCTTATTATTTTGTTTTTTTAAAAAAAAAAAAAAGTCTTGCATGTATGGTCTAACATGAACATCTTTTGAATCTATGAATATGTTGTGTTCTAGGGACGTAGAGCATACTATTTTAAAGCTTGATTCATATTTAAAACAAAAAATTTACTTGAACTATGTATGAAATTTCTTGAAGTGGCCGAGACCTATGAGAGGATATATGGATTTGATTTGTGATCTATAATGCTATATGTGTCCATAGTATTTATTTTGAATTTATGAAAATCCATGCCCAATTTTTCTTAAGAACCGAGTGCTTATCAAAAATAGTGGGTGTATGATTTTATTTGATTACATGCAATGTGATATTATTGATTATTGATGTATTGGGAATGTATATGAATTAATGGAGAATTTTGAAGACTCTTCGCTATTTTTTTATATATATAACCTAGACATATATATATGTATATATATGTGTATGATTTCATTTTGTACATGCAAGGTGTTAATCTTGAGTTATGATGAACTAAGAGTGTATAGACATTTATTGGAAATTTTTAGAAGATCAATTCTATAATTTTTTCAAAATAACCGAACATATATATAATTATATGTTAATGAATGATTTTTATTTGAGATATGCAAGAACATATAATTACTCTATGATGTTATAAAGTCTATAGTGATTTAATTAGAATTTTGAAAATTCTATCTATTATTTTTAAAAAGGCCGAGACATGTATATATATATATGTTAGTGTGTAATTTTATTTTGTGACATGCAATGTTATATTATCGACCTAAAATGTGTTTCATGCATCTTAGGATTTTGTTAAAATTTTGAAGATCAATTACACATTTGTTTAAAACCGATGAGTTACACACTCAAATGGTGATGATCAAATGGTCTTTGATGTATATTATGATGTAATGTTGCTACACTATAGTTTATGAGCATGGTATATATGTTGGAAATTTTATAAAAATATTTAATGTGTAATATAAAAGGGTTTAGAGTTAGTATACCATTTATATGGTATATAAATGTCATATTATGGATTATATGACATAAGTATGTTATGAAATAATGTTTGGACCTTGTGTTAAATTATTCGAATTTTAGTGAAATTATTAAGCATTTTATTAAAATACCAGACCTTATATAAATAATAAGGTGATAATTGAACAATGCTTAGTCGATTTTATGACATATTAATGACCATAGTGTATATTAATACACTATATAATATTAGAAAATTTTAGACATCATTTGGTAATTTATTATAATTACCGAGAATATTTAAGGATTTTAAGGATTTTTAAATCCTTTTAAATCAAGTTTATTAATAAATTATATGTCTAATATTATTTTAGACATATTTGGAAATTATGGATAATTTTCAAAATAATTGGTTAGAAAAAAACTAAAATAGCCGTGAGCTATTTTGAAATTGAAATAAGGATTTTAATCCTTAAATTCATTATTTATAATGAATTATATGTTTAAAATTATTTTAAACATATTAAAACAGTTTATAAAAGAAATCAATTAGAAATTGATTTTCGAAAAATTAATATTAAAATAAGACTTAGTAATTTAATTACTAAGAAAAGTCAAAATTGTCGACTTTTGAAATCAACGACGAAAGACGCTCGATAAACACGCTAATATGCGTAAGACGATCATTTGCTAATAATATCACGCTGATATGGAAGGATTTCATATTTAAAGTCGTGAAATCGAAAAACGGAGAAAACATCGACCATTCACCAAGAAGGGTAAATTGGTCATTTTAACACATATCTCGCTTCTATCAAGAACGAGAAATGTTAAGTTGATCTGGCGTTGAGAAACGAATTAAATTCATTAAGGAATTAATTGCTACGATATGAAATATCGAATTTTATTATAGACTTTGAAGTCTCGAATTACGTAAACGACGCACTAAAGCATCCTTTTATATAAGGTGTGACGCCGACGCACCACCGGACGCCGACGAGTAAGGAAAACGTTAAAGACGATCAATAATTTCTGTGGGCTTTATTACTAAAATGTAACAACTTTGTCGCTTCTTCTCAACCGCTTTCGTTACGCATTTTCAACTAATGCTAAAATTTTTAAATGATTACCGCCAAAATGTTTACGTTTTGTGTGTCGATCCTATCCATGTATGATGTGATGTTGATGGGTTATTCCCAACTTATGAATGAAAATCGATATCGGATCCTATGTCGGAAGCGCTTATACCAGCTAGATTAACGTGTACACCGATGGTGACCGTGTGTCAGAAGGACATTCACGGCGGTCACGGGTCGTAGGGCGAGGCCTCCTTCACGACTTTCGACTACGATAACATGATGGAATGATAATAAGGGATACGGATCACGACACCAAGAAAATGCTTGGCAAGCAACTTTTATAAACTCGTGAAAATATTTTAGTAAGACAAGACATTTTCAAATAAAACCCATGTCTTACCACTATATTGCGTAGTAATTAAATGAAAATGAAATGTTTTCGCATAAGTCCACCGGGTACAAATTTTGTACTTAGCCTGCATGTTTGTTTTAAATGTGCGAGTTGAGCTCGCCATCATGATGGAGGAGTATTGAGAAAGCCATATGTCCTCGATGTTCGTTAGAATGGATAACCTCAATACATATCGTCATATATGTATTCACACACTTTCCGCCGCAACTCGAACTGCTTTATTTTCATGTTGGATAATAAAATAATGTGACCTATGAAGTCCTTCTGATCGCCATATCCTTTCGATCCGCTGACTTAAACCTTTTATCCGAAATGTTATAAGTGTATGTTTAATCCTAAGTTCAATATGCCCAAGTGAGAAGTTTTATCGCGACAGTCTTCCGCATCCATGAATACTATTCCTAGTATTAGTCCGCCACCCGGTCATCCCGAGGGGGGGTCATGATTTAAGGAATAAAATCATAGAAGAACAAAGAAAGGATGAGGAACTAGAGAAGATAAGGGCTAAAGTGAGAATAGGAGAACAAAAGGTTTCAAAGAAGATCGATAACGCTATGTTGTTTGAGGAAAGGCTATGCATTCCAAACAATGACGAGCTTAGAAATGAAATCATGAGTGAAGCTCATGATACTCCTTATACCGCCCATCCGTGCAAGCATCAAATGTACCAAGACCTACGAGGAAAGTTCGGTGGGAAGGAATGAAGAGATATAGCCTCTTTCGTCGAACGTTGTCTTACTTGTCAACAAGTAAAGGCATTACATCAAAGGCCATATGGAAAGCTACAACCTTTGGAGATACCCGCATGGAAATGGGACGACATAGCTATGGATTTTGTAACGGTTTACCCAAGTCACAAAAGGAAACATCTGCTATATGGATAGTAGTGGATCGCCTTTACAAATGTGCTCATTTCCTACCAATTCAATCACCTATGGATCCGACAAGTTAGCTCACTATATGTGAAGGAAATTGTACGTCTGCATGGAATACGAAATCTATCACCGATAGAGATTCAAGTTTACTTCGAGATTTTGGGTAAGCTTACAAAAGGAATTGGGACGGTTGAATTTCAAGAGACTTTTCATCCATGCATCGATGGCCAATCGTAACGAACAATCCAAACGCTAGAGGATATGTTGAGAACGGTAGTATCGATCGAGGCGCAACTTGGGAACAAATTTTACCACTTATCGAGTTCGCCACAATAATAGTTATCAGCAACAATCAATATGGCTCCATATGAAGCATTGTATGGAAGAAAATGTCGATCACCACTTTACTGGGGATGAAGTTGGTGAAAGGAAAATCTTAGGGCTCGATACAACAAGAAATGATTGAAATTGTGCGCCGATAAGACAAAGAATAAAGGAAGCTCGGGATAAAGCGTAAATAATATGCCGATACTGAGATCCGAGCTAGAATTTGAGTGTGGAGACAAGGTTTTCCTTAAAACCCTCCGTCCAAAGGCATTGTAAGATTTGGGGTAAAGGAAAGTTGAAACCACGATTTATAGGACCTTACGAGATCCTTGAGAAAATCGGTCCCGTAGCTTATGTACCAGCATTACCACCGAGTTTGGGTAATGTTCATAATGTGTTTCACGTGTCTCAACCGAGGAAATATGTGTATGACCCAAAACACGAATACATCATGAGGACGTGGTCTTAAATCACGATATGAGCTACGAAGATAACCTGTGGCTATTTTGGACCATAAGGTTCAACAGTTGAGAAATAAATTAATCCCGTTAGTGAAAGTCTATGGGCACCACGGACGGGGAAGAAGCTACGTGGGAACTCGAGGGGCGATGAAAGAACGATACCCCGAACTCTTTTGAGGTATGCAAATTTCGAGGATGAAATTTATTTTAAGGGGGGTAGAATGAAATATCCCGTAGTTTTAATACTGAATTACGATAATAAATTCCGTAATTTGCATTATTAATTCAATAATTAAAATCTTAATTAGTCAACTCTTGACTTTGACCAAGCATAATTGGATAATTTCTGTGTGAGATTCACTGAGGCTTAGTGAATTAAGGAATATAATTTTCAATATTCCTTCGAACGTATTTCCAAACGTCGAATAAATTCGACGATACGTCTTACAAGATTATTAAGCGGTTAAGTTTAATTTGAAATTCTATTATTATAGGAATAAATAAAGTTGTAACAAACTTTATTTTGAACATTTTAGAGATAATTCGACTATGAGAATTTAGAGATATTTCAAACGTTTACGTTTAGAGATAATGCGATAACTTTAGTAAACGATCTCTAATTATAAAATTAAAATTCCTATAATTATATTATTATATAAGAGCATTATTTATCATTAAATAATGCTAGAAAATTTAAAGAAAAGAATGTACCTTATTTTGAGATTTTCAAATATTATATTTCAAATTAGGGTTTTAAAACCTAAATTATTTTAAATACTTTTCTAAGATTAAATTTATTATCTAAGACATATAATATGTCACATAATTATGTAGTAGCTATTTTATACAAGAAAATTTAATGTTTGGAATATAGCCCAATTTTGAAAATGTGAGTTTCTAAGTGTAATTTAATTTTATTCTTAATCAATTAATGATATATGATAATTATTATATTATTATGACATCATTAAGAATAAATGAGGTGTAATACAATTTGCACAAGTGTGAGAGCACACTTGCATAATATGGACCAAAATTTGGGGCTTTTAGTATGATTTTATGTATCAATATCATCCAACAATTAATGAGAGTGATGAGTTCTATCCTATCTTGTATTAGGTGTAAAGTAGTATTAATTAGCTAATAAAAAAAATCTTCCATGGCTCATTTAATGAAGGAGCCAAATGTTGAATAAAGGGGTTGAAAATTCATTAAATTCATACTACATATTAATGCCACTCAGATAGTTGAAATTTTGACTTTTCAAAAGCTACTTATTATATGATAATAATATAATATATGATAGGAAAATAAAATAAAATTATAGCCTAATATATATATGTTGGCGAGAATGTTGCAATGAAGGAATAATGTGAATAATTCTTTATTTCTTAATAATCATGATTCAATTTATTAATTAAATATATAAATGACATAATAAAGTATATATATATATTGAGAACAAAATTAAAATTTAACCCTATTTATTTTAGAATATGCGACACACACACATACTTTATAAAGTTATAATTATTATTTATGTGACAACTATAATACAAGTTGTAACATAAGGATAAGGCTACATCATGAGGTGTATAAGATAAGGACCAAAATCTTTGTCTTGAAGCTAATGGAGGTGCCGCAAATTTTGACTAAGAGTAACAAGTGGTATAATGATATTTTCATGTAATAATTAAAGTACAAGTTGCTTAAGCCTATAAATATAACATAAGCTCCTCCATTACTTATTTTAGCACCCTAAGTACCGAATTTGAGGGAGAAAAAAATTGGAGAGTGTTCATCAATTTTAATCCCAAACTTAGATCAATTAAATCTTGCTGATCAAAATCCATACCGATTAAAAGGTTAGAATTCGTCCTAGCTTCGTATACATGCTTAAATTTTGAATTTCGTCCGTTAAATTTTAAGTTATGATCTTAGTTTATTTATGCAATTTTCGAAAATTTTAGAACTCATGTTAATATGTTTAGGTATTATATTTATATGATGTTATTAAGCATGTATATTAATTATATCCTGAAATTAAGCATGCTATTAAATTTATACTTTGGACGAAAACTTAGGGTGCTATATGTTGTTGATTATGATTTTAATTGTTGATTTGAGCATGAAATCATGATCTAGTATTAAATATGCTTATATGAATTTATGTAGAATTTTGGAAAACTATAGCTTATATTTTAAAGAATACCGAAAATATATATATTTGATAAAGTGTTGTGATATAATTCATGTTTAGGTGTTATAATAGCATATTAAGTGTGTAGATTCATAATATATGGTTGTGAGAATTTATTGAAATTTAAAAATTATTTGGACCTAAGTTGAAATTTTCGAACATGACTTAGGTAAATTAAATTCAATAGTTCATAATAAATAACAATTATGTTATAGTAAGCATAGTTGAGGGTGAATAATTGTTATATGAATTTATCGAATTTTTAAAAATCATTTGTTGGGTTTATTAAGAAAACCGAAACCATATGTTAAAATACTAAGGTGTATAAATTTTATTTGACTAAGGTACTTACATATTATTAATCACATGATAAAATAGTGTGACATGTGAATTTATAAGAATTTTGCACAAGTCTAAGATATTTAATTTATAATGACCGAAAATTTCATAATATGTGTATTAATGATATAAATTTATTTTATCAAGAATAATTACATAATATGATCTAAAATAATGTTTTAGACATAGTATGATTTTATAGGAATTGGTGGAACAAGAATTGCACATAAAATGATAAGAATTTCATAATAGTTGAAAAAGTCAAATGTTGACTTTTGTCGACCAAAGTCAAAATTGTTGACTTTTGGTCGACTTGGTCAAAATAGTTGATCAAAATCGTCGACCAAGGTCAACGGGCACGCAAATCGATAACACGTGATCTATGTGACGAAGACGCTTAGTAACAATGCTACTTACGTTACGTAAGTACATTAAAACGCATATTATGTACCAAAAGGTAGAATACCCTTTATATGTTGAGAAATTTCATAATCGACATCAATCGATTAGGAAACGCCAAAATAAGTCCGACGTTAGCCTTTATTTGACACGTAGAACGTTATAGACTATGTTCGCCTCTATCAAACGTGGACCGACGTACTAAAATAATTCTTACATTAAGGCGACACGTGACGGGCATCGACGCAGGAAAGAGACCATAGTTGAAAGACCTACGTGTGCGAGGTGGGCTTTACCGAAAACCCTTTTATTTACGATGCTTTCTTGAAAAGTATTTATTTACAAGCTTTCATTGAAAATGATTATGAACCGCTATTCAATTACATGCCTAAAATATTTATGTTTTAACGTATGTATCCTATCATGTGGTTGGGCGAGCCAACTATAAATGTGAATCGGTTATTGGGTAGCTCCCAATTTTAAAATCGATATCGGATCCTAGTTAGATGCAGAATTCCTGGCTAGGGTTAACGTGTACACCAGCAGTGATCGTGAGCCGTTAGCAACATCATCGGCCGGCCATGGATCCTAGTCGATGCGAAATTCGACTATGTGATTATGAGCCGTTAGCAACATCTTCGTCGATCACGGCGTCGGTAGAGGCGAGGCCTACTTCACGACGTGAGATCGATTATGAACAGTTATGTGAATGATACGGATCATACGAATCGAAAATGCTCACAGCGAATCTTTTGAGAAATGATAAAGTATTTTGGTATTCACGAGTTATTTCAACTAAAATCCTCGTGTTATACTAATGGGCGATGTAATTAAATGAAATTGTTTTCGCATGAGTCCACTAAGTGCAATCTTGTACTTAGCCCCGCATGTTTGTTTTAAATGTGCGAGTTGAAACTACGATAGGATGGACAAGTGTTGAGCGATCGGAGTTTTTGTCGCTAATAGTTCACCTGGATGTATATAAATCGTATATGCATTCACATGCTTTCACTGCTCAAAACACTTTATTATATTTTGGATATTACTTATGTTACATCCAAATCGCCAATCCTTTTGTTAATGGTCCATTGGTCTAGTTGTATGAAACCGTTGTGTGTTTATCGATAACCGTTTGAAGTCTTGAAAGGTTGTTGGTTATTATGTTCTTAATCCCTATTTAATTGGTATGATCCGCCTAATCCGTACTTTAGATTGGCGGGTCGTCACACTAAGTTTATAAACTATGGTTTTCACATGAAATGATACCATTAAATTATCCTATGGTATCTAAACTATATGTTATAATATATATGAGTATTATTAAGCTATAAAATAAATTTTTGGAGCATTAAAACTCGATATTGCTCATATAAAATTTTCAAAACCTGTAATATTCCAAAGAAACGAACATGCGATTACGGTATTCTAAACCCGTAATTATGGTTTTTCCTGAATATTCTTATCTGTATGACATCGAATTGTATTTCGGTTCAGTGTCTATATAACGAATTCCTGTTTATAATTCACTAAGGATTGTGAATTGCGGAATTGAAATTTATGAAATAATACGGCAGTATTATTTTAACGTCGAACGCGTATCGAACGTCAGCACTTTATGGAAATTTCTGAGCAGTAAGGCCCGGAATTGAATTCCATATTATTCTCAATATCAAATGATATTTATTTATTTAGTAAGTATGAACTTACTGCGACCATTTTGAGATGAGTCGATTTTGAACGTTTTGAAACGTTTTGAACGTCAACGTCTAGAGACGTTTTGAAAAATGAGTTTAATGCTCAGGAAATTATAATAATTAATTTCCTATTATTATTTTATATAGTTACAGTATTAATAACTATTAAAATCAATTTATTTGCTATTAAAACTCGATAATTCCAATTAATGGAATTCGAAAACCCTAATCTTATAAATTATGGTTTTTCACATGAAATGATACCATTAAATTATCATATGGTATCTAAAATATGTATTATGATATATATAAGTATTATTAAGCATTAAAATCAAAGTTTGAACCATAGAAATCGATAATGCCTATTTATAAAATTTCGAAACCCTAGTTTCGAAATTAGGGGTTTTTGTGGTATGAAATGTGCTATAATTTTTTCCTATGCTATTGTTTAATATCTAAATCATACATTATGATATATATGATCGAAAATTACATTAGTATCAATAATAGGTGTAATTTATAATTTTAATCCTATTTTTCCAATTTAGCTTCGGTATTTTCGATTATATACCTAAGTGATGATTTAATTATTTTTATGACATGTATTATATATCTATGACCTATAATATGATTAATACAATGTATTATGTGTAACAAGAAAATAAATCAGCCCCTAAAACCCCTCCTAGCCGACGCCCATCATCACCAAACAAGGCATGCATTCTCTTTTTGAATTGGCCAATGCATGAAGAGCTCACTTAACACTCTTCAATCATCACTTATTCAACTCCCAAGGGCTGCAGATTTTTGCCCCACTTTCTTGCTAAAAATCGAGAGTGAGAGAGGGATAATAGGGAGAGACTCTTCACTTCTCTCATACTCACTCATTTCAAACCTCTCCAACAATTAACACTCTCTCAAATACCCCATTTCTCTCCCATTTGCAGCAGAAAATCGAGAGCCATCTCTCTCATTTTCGAAAATCATCTTCTTCCTTCTTCTTCATTTCTTCCTCACCAAGTTTGATATCCACACTAATCTTGTGATTCTATACCATTCCAAGGTGAATGAAGAACCATAGCTTCGATTTTCATCTCCTTGTTATAGGAATTTTCGAACATGTATATATGTATGAATATGTGTTTCGAAAGTTTTATATATGTATACATATGTGTTTAAATGTTCTTGAGCATGAACTATTGTTTATTTACATGTTCTTGGGGATTTTATTTACAAAAATATGAAGAAATATGTTTAGATGAACATAGGTTATTGTATATGAAATGTATGAATGTATCTTGCCTATATATATGATTTTCGAAACCCAAGCATGAATTAAAATAATTTTCGAAAATAGTATAAATGATACTATGATGACCGAATGCTTCTTAATTATTTTAATGATGGATTATTGTTCTATGATATGATTTAAGACCATGGTATTTATTTAACAATTTTTGAAAACCCTAGCTTGAGTTTTGATAATTACCGTGAGCATATATGAACATACCTTGGTGTATAATTTTTATTTCAAGCATGTAATGACATATTAGTGCTTTAGAACCTTGATTATATGCTCTATGATTTATTTAAAATTTTGAAAACCATATGTGTGATTTTTACATTAATACCGTGAGCATTAAGAAGGTATAGGTTGGTGTATGATTTTTATTTTAATCATGCAATGGTGTATTAATGCTTTAGTATATTATTTATGTGTTGTATGAATTTGTTGGAATTTTTGGAAATCAAATGCTAATTTAAATCAAATAAACCGTGAGCTTCAAGCTCTTGAAGGTGATGATTTAATTAGTTTTGATAAATATTATGATGTTATATTAGTATACTATAGTATATAATCATAGTATATAATTGTTGGAATTTTTGAAAACCAAACCCTAATTAAAATCGAAAAAGCCGAGAGCTTACAAGCTCATATGGTGACGATTTAAATTGGTTTGGTTAATATTATAATTTTACAATGTTATAGTATAATTTTTAAGCATATTAGAATTTATTTAGAATTTTTAGAAATTGTTTGATAATTATTGGGTAATTATCTTGAAATTACCGTGAATATTGCTTATTATTTATGATTGAATGGTTATGATAAACTATAGGTTATATTTATGATATATATTGATGTTGGGATATTATACTATGTGTATATCAATTTTGGGAAATTTTGGATAATTATTCCATATTATATGGAATTACCGAATTATATATATATGTATATATACTAATAAATGGCAACAATATCACATGGATTTTATAAATTCATATTCTGGACCATAGTGTATAATAATACACTATATTAATTTAGAAAATTTTTCAAAAGTCATTTAGTATTTTTAAATTAATTATCGAGATTTTCGATAATTAATAAGGATTTAAAATCCTTTTTATTTCAGTTTATTAATAAAATATATGTCTAATTAATATTCTGGACATATTTGAATTTTATAAAATTTTATAAACATAGATTGCTATGTTTGAGACAAACATTTATTTAATAACGTTTTTAAATCAAAAATATACGTTTTAATTTATAAAAGGGATTATTAAATGCGAAATTATTTATAAGTCCTTGATTTACGAGATAAATCGAGAAGTAGGACTTTACGATTTCAAATCGATCAAATTCGATTTATAAAACGAAATAGTAAGAAATTACTATTTGAAAGTCAAAATTGTTGACTTTGTTGACCAGTGTTGATTTCGTTGACTTTTTAAGTCAAACGTACGATTTTACGATTGATAAATACGTTAGTACGCGTAAGATATACTAATTGAGTATGGCACCTCATTAGTAAGAAAATGTTTCACAAATGAAATCCATATATCGAGAAACGTACTTATAATATGTTGAACGCTTAAACCGGAAGGTTAAACCAAATAGTTGAACGTATCTCGGCGGCGAGAACGATTCAATTATATACGATTGGAAACGTATTGAATTCATTGAGAATTCAGTTTACATCGATATAAGATATCAAGTTTATCTTAGCTTTTGAAAGTCTCGAGACTCGAGCGACGCACTAAAGCCTCGCCATAAAGCCGGACGCAAACGCCATGATCGGATATCGACGTATGAACAAACCTAGACTCAAATTACAACGAACCATAGTCCAGTGGGCTTTATCTTCAAAATGTGGGCCCTTTTCTTACCCCACTAAGATGTGACTTTCTTCGTTATTCCAAATGAGTTTATTTACAATGCTATTTCTACAACTGTTGACAAATGTTTCTTGACACCGCCAAAATATTCTCATTTTGTGTATGGATCCTATCTGCTTTGCGGGTAAATTGTGGCGATAGTTGGAACTTTATTATGATTGGTTATGTCATTTGGGTCGCAACCTTTTAAATGTCGGGTCCGTGCCGGATGATAAATGCCCGCTAGGATTGGCGTGAAGGTTGGAACTATTGCAATGTTAACATATGCTTGAGAGCGAATGTGTCAGCGGGATTACGGCCGGTCACGGCGTCAGATGGGAGGCCTCCTCTCGACGCTTAATTTTAATATTGTTATGAATTGTTACTCGAGATACGGACCATACACACCAAGAAAATGCTCGGCCGAGCTATGTTTATGAAGCGAAAATGTTTTAGTAAGACGCGCATTTTAACTAAAACCCTCGTGACTTACTCCGATATCGCGGCGTAATCTTATATCAAATGTTTTCGGCATAAGTCCACTGAGTGCAATTTCTTGTACTTAGCCCTGCATGTTTGTTTTTAAATGTGCAGGTTGAGCCTCGATGATGGTGATGGGGAAAGTGTTGAGGAGTCCGGTGTCCTTGACCAATTTATCTAGAATTTGTGGTTTTCACCTTGAATGCATATCGTCATATATGTATTCACACACTTTCCGCTGCTACACTCTGAACTCATTTATTTATGCTTTATTATTTTGAACTATTGAGGTCCATCAGACCATGGTTAAGACTCTTGGGGTCCGATGGCCTAACCCTTTGAATCGTTATAACATTATCTTATATTATGTTCAAGCATGATAGTATATTGTTGTTATGCATCTTTATTTTAGCCGTGTAACCCCTAAAATACTACTCCTAGTATTAGTCGCCCTCCAGTCCGGGTAGTCCGGAGTGGGGTCGTGACAGAAGTGGTATCAGAGCGCTTTTGCTCTTTGTAAACCCAAATTCTTTTATTCTAAGTCTAGATCGAGTCACTGGACTTCTAGAAATCTACTGACTCCTCTCAACACTCCATCACATCGAGCTCAACCGGGAAAAAGGTAACTGCATTTCTTTCTCAAACTCATGAAATGGAAAATTTTTACATGATGAGCAAGTGGAAGAACTTTCGAAAGATGATGTTATTATGAAAATTTTGATGATGGAAATGGAAGTTTGAGCAAGAAAGTTTTTTTTTTCAAAACTTTGGTTTGAAACCAATAAGTATTGATGCGAATGCTCTATTTTTGAGATGGAAGTATATGGTGGTATTGAGTCGAATGATCAACATGGAATGAATGAATTCATTTTTGATATGTATATGAGTTGATCATAATTGTCATTTTGAAATCGTATTTCCAAAATTCTCAAGTAAGACTTTATTTTCCAATCTTTCAAAGTTTTTTTTATGATGAACGGTATGTTATCATGAGACGAACCTAGACTCTAAGGAGCATGCTCACGTATCGTGAAAGAACATAGAAGTACGAACTTCTTTTTCCTTACAAGAACAAAAGAACGATAGGAAGAATGAAAGTGACGATATCCTCGAGCCCGGACAACGAAAGATGAGCGAGAAGGATGAACAAGGACGACCTCAACCTTGAAGATGAACGACGTCGACATTTCATCACCACTTTGACATGAGTAACCGCCGACGAGGCCACGACATGGACGCCACTTACGGCTTCAGAATATTCAACCTCAACCTAAAGACCTGAGTATGGTAGACGACACGCCGACATACGCCTCGATTTACATTTTAAGACGATCGCGCAAATTTCCTGCACCGCGCAGTAAATTTGTTTTAGCTAGAACTCTTTGTTAGACTCCGATTTACGCATGGTTTTCACCTGCGTGCTCCTAACGCACTGATCTTCATTTATTACGAAGAACAGAATCCCTAATTCTGTCTCCAGAATACGATAGAGTCTGTTGAACTCTAGTTTAAGTGTTTGGTATAATACAAGGATCTCGTAGTATATAGATATATTAAGATGTCATTAGTCTATATGTATACGTTTGGGTAAGACTAAGAAGGTAAGTCGTGATATATGTTGTACCTTATGATGTTGCCTACATTATGGATTGTTTAGTTCAAACCTAGTTGCTTCTCGTTATGCTATCCTTTCTGTTTTGAGATGACGATAGTTGACTTACGTTAGTTTTGATCGTGGCAGATGGAGGAGATGCGCTATATCGCTAGGAGGAGGTAGGACCTCATGCCACACCCGAGGAGCTGATGCGCACCTATCGGAATGTTGGATGTGCACCGCCAAGACCCAGGCGAGTTTTGGCGTACACTTCGGGGTGTGGAGGAACGCCCGAGCCTACAGGCGCAACCGACTATGATGGCATCAAGCGACCCTAGCTATACCCATTGTACATGGGATGGTTATGCCCGAGAGGTATCGGGAGATTACATTTATCGTATGCCCCGAGGCTATGATTTGATTGGGGATCCGCCTGTGTTCGTGAGTCATCCGACTTACGTATGCAGATTTACGAGCCGCACCTATGGGACCCTATCTCCTCCACGGAGTACACTTGGCGTGATGAGTCGCCAGAGTGGCTATACCTTGAGGTTCAAACAGTCGATCCGTGATACCCCATGCACGATAGATGAGGCGGGATGTACGAGGTAGAGCAGGCAAGACGCCCAGAGCTCGGGAGAGCCCGCCTCGCCACCGTAGTTTTGGACACCCAAGACGTCCGCCGCTACCGCCCCTACCACTGCGTCCGATCCGCCACCACCGGAAGAGGAAGAGCCCCCGCCGGACAACATGGATGAGCGATCGATGCCTTCAATGGCTATGACCACCCGAGTATGCTACGCCCGATCCGCCACAACTACGACTTGTACGGCGTGGATAACTTCGACCCCGCGCGACATACCGATGATGGAAGCTGCGGTGCGGGACCGCCCGAGTACGACTCGTGAGGACAATTCGATGGAGAAGACGACTCAAGAGGAGGAAGACCCCGAGGAGACGCGGAGTAGGAAAAATCCCGTGAAGACGTTAAGCGACGTTTAATTGAAATTGCTTTGTTATGACTAGCATGTGCTAGCTTTTCCCTTTTATGTTTGATGATCGATGGTTCTAGAACTCGAAATTTTTTTGGGAGGCCGTGTGGGCTCGAAACCTTGCTATTTTAATTTCTTGTGATTCTTGATGTTGAACATCTTGCTTTTGACAGACCTTGATTACCTATCTATATATATATTAGACCCAAGTGGGGGCTTTTGCGACAAATTGTCTATGTTAAGGATGAGTTGTTTTATTTTGATATCGCTTTTGCGGAGGCTATGAAAACCTTATGTATGTTAAGCTATGAAAGCGTTGAGTAATTGACGATGATATGTTTTATATAATGTAATGCCTCCGAGAAGAAACCCGAACGAGAACCCGAGGTCGAGGAAGACCTAGAGGAGGGTAGAACCCCGAGCAAGAGGAAGAGGATATTCCCAACCCTCCACCTCAACCCGATCGCAGGATCGAAGAACTGCTTTAAGGCGTAACCTCCTGCCTTTAACGGAAAGGCAACCCGGAAGAAGCCGAGCAACGGGTTAGAGCCATTGAACGGATTTTTACTTTCTTAAGATGCACGCACAGAAAGGTCGTCGCTTGTTACTTTTAGCCGATTGGACCGGTGACTTCGGTGGGAGGCCGAAGAAGACCTTATTGCCGAACAGCACTGAGGAGTTCTCATGGAGGACTTCAAGAGGAATCAGATGAGAAATACATCCCAAAAGCTATAAGAGGAAAAAGGAGTGAATTTTTCCGCTAAAGCAAGAAAGATTGTGCATGATCGACTATGATCGCACTTGTTGCGAGATGTCGAGATATGCACCGATCAGTGGACACCGACTTGAAAATGTCGGAGAAGTTTAGGTCGGACCGAGAATGGAGATACGGATGTCTCTTGCCACCATGGAGACCTAACTTAATCAAGCTCTTGCACGAGCTTTAGATATTGAGGCGGCAATGTCCGAGGATAAGTCGATGTCGGCTCGGACACACAATACTGGACAGAGGAAAAGGAAATGGAACCCAACCGCGGGAATAACAACCGCGGGAACTATGGGGACGATGTCACAAGCGCCGTGTGGAACGCGCGCAGCAAGGGCAAAGCTGGAAGAGAGCAATTTATGCTCCACCGGCAAGGGACCGCAGAACAGTCAGGCACCTCCATGCCCTAGATGCCATAGAGCACACAAGGAGTGTGCACGGCAAACGTGGTAAGTGTTACAAGCGCGGGCAAAAGGGCATTACGCCAACAATTGCCCAAAGGTCACGCTCGGATATAAGGCGAACCAACTCGGCAATGCTCACCATTGAGGGCTATACTGACTTCAACCTCGGCCGCCGCAGCGGTTCCAACCCCAACCTCAAGAACTCCGGTGGCAACAACCCCAAGGTGCAAAAGAACCACAATGGCGGCACTGCAACAACAACCCCAAGAACCGCAGTGTGGCCACCGCCCAACAACAACAGAGGCGGCAACCACCGCGACAATGCCAGAAGAAGAAGACCGAGCCAGCAACAGTAGTGAGAACCAACAGGACCGGTTGCCCGTCACTCACCGGCTCAGCAGAGCCTACGCCAGATAGAGGCGAACGAACAAAACTGGGAAACTGGCGGGTATGGGAGTTCTCCTCAACCCACCGTTATAGTATTGTTCGACACGGGTGCTTCAGATTCTTTATTGCAAAATGATGCGAGAAATGCTGGGCCTTAGGTCCGAAAAGTCAAGCAGGATATGAGAATCTCATCGCCTATAGGAGGATTATGATGGTACACACTTTTGCTCGAACTAGAGTCGACATTAGATCACTTAAGGTTCGGCTAACAATCTAAACATAATACCCATGGACGATGTAGACTTAATCATAAGAATGGATGGTTAGCTAAGAACCATTCCACGATTCTATGTAAGGAAAGGAAAATTTCATTTCACTTTCTCGACAAAAGCTACGATTTCCCCGGATCGCATGGGAAGAAGAATCCCGATTGTATCTGCACCACAAGCGATGAAGATGATGAACCAGAAAGGATGCCATGCATTCCTTGTTTTTTTTGAACAAAGAGGATAAACCCGAAGCGCGGGTAGAAGACATAGAAGTTGTCCAAGAATTTTCGGACGTATTTCCCAAAAATCTACCAGGACTGCCTCCTGATAGACAACTAGAGTTTACCATCGACTTGGAGCCAGGATCAGCCCCAGTGTCGAAGGCACCCTATAGGATGGCCCCAAAAGAGTTGGAGGAATTGAAGATCCAAATCTAAGAGCTTTTGGATCTAGGATTCATTAGGCCAAGTGTTTCACCTTGGGGAGCGCCTGTTTTGTTTGTCAAGAAAAAGGATGGTTCTTTGAGGATGTGCATCGACTATCGAGAATTAAACAAGATGACACTAAAGAACAAATACCCTTTACCTGTAATTGATGACTGCTTGATCAATTGCGAGGCGTGAGTATTCTCGAAAATTGATCTCAAGTCGGGATACCATCATTTGAAAATACGGTCCGAGGATGTACCAAGATCGCATTCCAACTGTACGACCACTATGAGTTCATAGTTATGCCATTCGGATTAACCAATGCACCAGCCGTATTCATGGACCTTATGAACAGAGTATTTCATCCATTTTTGGATAAATTTGTTTTAGTCTTCATAGATGATATCCTTATTTATTCAAAGAATGAAGAGGATCATAGAGAACATCTAAGAACGGTTTTGCAAACCTTGAGAGATGAAAGACTCTTTGCTAAGTTTAGCAAATGTGAGTTTTGGCTGAAGGAAGTTATGTTCCTTGGACACATCGTGTCTGCAGAAGGTATAAAAGTAGATCCAGCCAAAGTAGAGGCCGTGCAGGAATGGAAATCACCAAAGACTCAGCACGAGATTAGAAGTTTCAGATTAGTGGTTACTATAGGAGATTCATCGAAGGATTCTCCAAAATTGCAAGGCCAATAACCCAGCTACTTCGGAAGGGAATCAAGTTCAATTGGACTGATGAATGCGAGACGAGTTTCCAAATACTCAAGGAAAAATTGACAAGTGCACCAGTTCTAGCAGTCCCAGAAGCGGACAAAGGGTATGTAGTCTATACAGACGCATCTAAGACTGGACTGGGTTGTGTTTTGATGCAAGAAGGAAAAGTGATAGCTTATGCATCCCGACAACTCAGACCGCATGAACTGAACTACCCAACCCACGACTTGGAATTAGCAGCCGTAGTTCATGCATTGAAAATTTGGAGACACCACCTCTATGGTGTGAGATGTGAGATCTTCATGGATCATAAAAGTTTGAAGTACTTCTTCGAACAAAGAGATTTGAATATGAGACAAAGAAGATGGCTCAAGCTTGTAAAGGATTACGACTGTGGTATTAACTATCACCCGGGCAAAGCGAATGTAGTAGCCGACGCTTAAGTCGTAAGAGCCATACCAAGCTAGGATGTCTCTTTGTACAAGAGGAAAACTCATCAAGAGTTTTGAAGAACGAGGATCGAATCGGTTGAACCACCGAGACAATTGTGAGCTTGTATCGCTACACTCACACTGACATCTGATCTTAAAAAAAGGATTGTCGAGAGACAAAGGATGGAGGAAAAGTTGGAAAAGATCCGAGAAAGAGTAAAATCTGAAGGATTTAAGAATTTCCAAGAGGCGTCAGACAACGCCTTATTGTTTGAAGGTAGGATATGCGTCCCTGACGACGCAGAGCTTCAAAATGAAATCATGAGTGAGGCTCATGATACACCCTACACCGCCCACCCAGCAAAGATTAAGACGTACCAAGACCAAGAAAATACCAAGACCAAGAAAAGTTTTGGTGGGAAGGCATGAAGCGAGACATAGCTTTTCAGAAACGCCTTGTTTGCCAACAAGTGAAGGCACTACACCAACGTCCATACGGAAAGTTGCAACCGTTAGAAATTCCAGGAGTGGAAATGGGACGATATAACAATGGATTTCGTTACAAGCTTACCCAAGTCGAGAAGATAAACACATCCATATGGGTAATCAGGATGACTTACCAAAAGTGCTCACTTTCTACCAATTCGAGCACTTATGGGTCCGATAAGTTCGCTCGGTTATGCGTTAAGGAAATTGTACGATTACATGGAGTGCAAAATCTATTACCTCGATCGAGACTCCAAGTTCACATCCGATTCGGATTAGCTTGCGAGAGAACTGGCACGAGGTTAAATTTCAAGACAACATTCCACCCATGCATCGATGGGCGGTCGGAAAGGACGATCCAAACCTTAGAGGATATGTTGAGAACCGTAGTCTTGGACCGAGGTGCAGTGGGAAGATATTTTACCTCTTATCGAATTTGCTTACAACAATGCCTATCGCGACGATCGCATGGCCCCACACGAAGCCTTGATGGCGAAGTGTAGATCACCGCTTTATTGGGATGAAGTATGTGAGAGAAAAGTCATAGGGCATGATGCAGTGAACGAAATGATCGAAATCATTCGACAGATTAGACTGAGGATAAAAGAGGCTCAGGACACACAGAAATCTTACGCTGATACGCGTAGATCCGAGCTACAGTTTGAGGATGGAGATAAAGTATTTCTTAAGGTTTCTCCATCAAAGGGATTGCTGTGTTTGGCCCGAAAGGAAAGCTTAGACCCGCTTTATAGACCTTATGAGATCCTAGAAAGGATAGGTCCAAGAGCTTATAGGTTAGCTCTTCCGCCAAGCCTAGGAAATGTTCATAATGTTTTCACGCCTCGCAATTGCGAAAATACGCTCACGACCCAAAGCACGTGATTCATCAAGACGACGTGATCCTCGAGCCGGACATGAGCTATAAGGAAGAACCCGCGCCATACTTGACCACAAAGTTCAAGAATTACGAGCAAGTCGATTCTGTTAGTCAAAGTGTCATGAGACACCACGGACAAAGAAGAAGCCACGGGAGCTTGAAGAAGCGATGAGAGAAAATACCCGATTTATATTTCTAGAGGTATACAAATTTCCGGACGAAATTTTTCGTAAGGGGTGGAATGTAATATTCCAAAGAAACGAACATGCGACACGGTATTCTAAACCCGTATCAGGGTTTTTCCGAATATTCTTATCCGTATGACATCGAATTGTATTTCGTTCGGTGTCATATAACAATTCCTCGCTTATAATTCACTAAGGATTGTGAATTATGGAGTTGAAATTTATGAAATAATACTAAAGATTATTTTAACGTCGAACGCAGAACTAACGCCAAGACTTTATGGAAATTTCGAGAAAGAAGGGCCGGAATTGAATTCCATATTATTCTCAATATCAAATGATATTTATTTATTTAGTAAGTATGAACTTCATCACACCATTTTGAGATGAGTCGATTTTGAACGCTTTGAGACGTTAACGCCAACGTCTGAGACGTTTGAAAATGAGTTTAATGCTCGTGAAATTATAATAATTAATTTCCTATTATTATTTTATATAGTTACAGTATTAATAACTATTAAAATCAATTTATTTGCTATTAAAACTCGATAATTCCAATTAATGGAATTCAAAACCCTAATCTTATAAATTATGGTTTTTCATGAAATGATACCATTAAATTATCATATGGTATCTAAACTATGTATTATGATATATATAAGTATTATTAAGCATTAAAATCAAAGTTTGAACCATAGAAATCAATAATGTTTATTTATAAAATTTCGAAACCCTAGTTTCGAAATTAGGGGTTTTTGTGGTATGAAATGTGCTATAATTTTTTCCTATGCTATTGTTTAATATCTAAATCATACATTATGATATATATGATAAACTCTTCCAAACCACGCTTATTTTACATATTATAATCACATCATTTTCATCATAAACCATTATTTACATATGTCTTATATGATCCTAAGATTCTATGTCTTGAGTGACCTTTGTTGAGTCGCATCTCCTCGAAACTTGTCTTTCTCCAAGCACGCTTTTGTTTCATATTTCGATGATTATTCTCTTCGAGAGAGCCGGGGTCCACCGCTCCCATTTCTTCTTCAATACCATAAGTTGGTGTTACTTTTATCATAAAGTATGGTGGATTGGTAATGTAATTCTCCTAATCCGCGAGGCGATAAGATTTTGTCCTTTGCCCTTCTCGCCTCTTTTCGGTACCATTGATGGCACAGACGGGACGGCTTGGAACATCATGGTACAACCATTCCTTTATGCCGCGTGTGTAACTTGCCGAGGTTCGTGACAAGTACTCGTGAGGTGTCGTTCCTCACGCATTATATGTATGCTTAAACTTGTTGACAATCTCGTAAGTCCGTCTGCACTTTGGATTTTTCTCATGGAGAAATTATTCTTTTGATACTTCTTTTAAAAATTCCTCCGATCCGCTGGTAACCGATGACACGTCGTTGGGTACCATCCTCATTCGACACTCTATAGTTACGAGCATCCGGTCCGAGGTGCAAAAATTTCTTCAAAACTGCTCAATCCATGCCTAGTTCATAATAAAAGAGCCGATATGCTCGTGTGAGTTATAACCTCAGTAGCCTTGGGGTTAACTCTTACCCGTTAAACTCTCTTTTCTTGTCATCTCAGAACGGATATTTTAGATAAACCGACTTAATTTAAGCAATGGAGGATTTCTAAACAAGAAGGATCTCTTAAAGAATTATACACTTTAAGAGATATATAACTCGAGATGACTCATGACTCTTATCTTAATACTCATTTTACGCTTACATCTTCAACAGATATTGCTTTAAAGATATTCGCATAGGCGTAACGGTGGGTACCGATATTACGTCGTGTGAAACCTCTAACGGAAAGGTTAGGCCCAAGTCACTAATCACATGAATGACACCATTTCAAACTTCGTCTCTAAAATTATATCTACGTTCCACACGTATGTAATGATCCAAATCATTGGATAGCACTTTAGGCGATTCTAGGTTCAATTCGAGCTTAAGTAACACTTCATGATGGTCATAATTCCGTATAGGTAAGGAGATTTTCATTTCTTGATTCGGTTACCTCGAGTTGGGTTCTATCGCTTCTACACATACTTGTGAGATGTCAAAAGCAAGCATTTACATTGAACAAAATCTTACAGTATATTCGAGAAATTTTCCTCACACCTATCCCGCTTTTCGTTCTCTTTGATCTGCTTTGCGGGCATATAGGCTTTGGTCAACGGTCTTCCGCTTATTCAAGTAAACATCTATTTCATATGTCCTTGTCCTTTCCATTGCGACATCATGTTCCTCGCTATGGCCTTCGTCGCCTCATTTACTTTATACTTCTCGGTGTTAGTATCGTTATACTTTTACTAATAGCATTCGTGGTTAGGTCTACATCAACCTATCCTTTGATATTGATATATTTCAATAATGAAATCTTATCGTAGAGCGCCACGTCTCTATCACTATCATTCATTCCTAATCCAAGATGAATGATTAAATTCCTTTTTTTTTTTTCGTTTATCGATCTTAGGAATATATTTCATATATCCTTACTTTAAACTCCTTTCGAGAGAAATCCTTGTAATCGCATTTAGTGCCATCGTTTGTAATATCCCTTTTTCGATATACGCCATTTTTCTTAATCCTTTATCGATTCATCATGCAATTTCGCATAAGATAAAAACTTTGTCCATCGGGATGTATTGTACTTTTACCTTGACGTCAAATATCTTTACCATTTTCTCGACATTCAATGATTTCTTCATTTCCATGTCGAGATACTTAATATCCCATTTTACCGATCGTCACAATGTGTGAGGATAATCTTCCAATTGGATTTATCTTAAAGTCCTCAATGTGAATCTCTTCCGTGTTCTCTTGGTCGATTTTCTGCGGGATCTATAGAAGCTATCTTGCTTGTTAACTATTAAGTTACACAAGACAAGCGTTTCGTGTCATTATAACTTAGAGTATTAAGATTTATTTCAAAATAATGAATCTATTTCTTAATCCGCTTCCTTACTTCAAGGAATTACCTTACTTATCAAGTCATAACATTTCAAACTTATGTCATATCGTGAACTATCTAATTGTATAATTGTAATTTCTTCCGCTATTTTCGACTTTTGTCTGCTTTTCTTGAGCATGGTATCCGAAAGTAATCTTACTTTCTTTATACTGTTTCCACTTTCGTGACTAAAACCGTTATCATCGCTATATGGCTTGGTAGGTAGTACCTTCGCATCTATAACTTAAATTCTAAGCATCTTATTTCCATGTCTTGGCCTCGAGTTATTTCTCCATACTTAGTTCACATATTAGGCTATCCTCGTCGCTCACACAATCTTGAGGATTATGATTCCTCAATCTCATTATCTTTGTTTAACTAAGTTTTAATTACTCGAATTGATTATGCTCAAACATAATCTCATTGATTGAGGTATAAAGCGGAGATTTATTGTCTGAGACGCTATCATTTCCATATATATATATATTCTTTGAAAAGAATATCTTGTATGTGTCTTCATTCTTTTTAAACATGTCCAACCTACTAATGAGGTTTCAAGGACATCCAACTATCTTAAAGATAAGTTGTTATCGCTCTCGTCATGACATAATAAGGGAAATTAATATCCCATGATATCATATACTTTTCTTTACTTTTACTCTTTGCATTCAATGCTAAAGAGTATCTTATTCATAACTTGTTATCATAACAAATATGATGGTATAATTTCATTGTTATCATTCTTTGTTAACCCCATCAAGGGTCATCACATCATGTGTGCCATAGGAAAATATCCGCCTCATCGAGATTTTCTTTACATCATAATTTCTTGATGTCTATCACTTTATCGATCTCGAAACTTTTAGGTGACTAAAATAAGTCAACCTATTTCATGTTTAATATTGATCGCTTTACTAATTCGCACTTAGGTGACAATGTAAGTCAACTTTCATCTTACTTGATGGTTTCAAGAGTCGAGAAGAGATTATCACGACTACTTACAAAGGTATTGTCTCATCCATCAAGATAACATCTTTCAATGATCTAAATCGATATGTTCCTGGATCAATAATGGGGCTCTAGGGTCCAAGACCGAATGACGACTCATCGAGATTTTCTTTGGTCATATGGGCTGGCGGACCGTCACAATTATATTCTCATCACACAAGGCTTTGGGTTCAAAAGGACACTTTGTAAATTTTGAGTTGGAAGTTTTCTTCGTAAGAAGTAAGAAACTCGAATGATTTTCAATTGAACTAGATCATGTAGTTAAACTCAATGACGTAAATTGGGTAATGAATATAGTTTGAAAACTTATATACCCGTAATAGGTCATCCACAAAGTTCTCATGTATGTCAAGGTTCTACTTGTACATCAAGATCTTACTTTCTTTATAAAATTCTAAGGTCCAGATCATACTATAACGTTTTACTCTATACTGATCATAGATCTAACTTCAACTGTTTCTCGTGAATTCTGGAGTAGGAATCTGAATTTGGTCCTTCATAAGAAATGAATTTCAGTGCATTAGGGACACGAGGCGAAAACCATACGTAAATCGGAGTTTACACGATCAAGAACTAGTCAAAACAAAATTACGCGCGCAGTGCGGAAAAATTTACGCGCTCGTGCGAGGTCATAAGCAATGCCGACGCCAAGGTCGTGCACGTCGTTATCAATGCCGAGGTAGTACAGAGTCATACCGAGCCGAGGTCGTCAGAATATTGCCGACACCGAGGTCGATAAACTACCGGTCGACATGTCAAAGGCGATGTTATAAATGCCGATTTCAAGTCAACAAATGACATGCCGATGTCGGTCAAGTCGTATATGTCGAGGTCTAACAATTTCTTATAAATCTTTCACTTTTCTTCACCAAGATGGAATGAAGTTCTCAAATCCATCACTAATCTTGTTCTTGTAATGAAGGAAATTCTTACTTCTATGTTCTTTCGTAAAAGGATCATGCGCCTTATAAAGTCTACGCTCATTGAATTAGCATGCTCATCATCATAATCAACTTTGAGATTGAAGTAAAACTTGAATATTCCTACGTAGCTCATTTATGCAAGACGTATTTCGTTGAATTTAAAGAATTCAACATATCGTATTTAACAAATAAATGTCCAATCTCAATCATTTTAAAACATGAATAATCATAACTCGCTCATAATAATGAACCCTTATTACATTTCGTAAATTCAAACATTTCATCTTTGGCATATCATGCCAAAACTTTCTCATATCATTGTCATCATCTTTCTTATATCTTCCTTCTTTTCATAACTTTCGACAAGTCATTTGTCATCTCATTCATTTTCAACCGTTCTCATAGCTTTCATTTCTTTTCAAAGATCATTTCAATCATCCTTCACTTCAAACTTTTCATTTTATTTTAAAAAATCATTTCATAAACATTCGTCCGCCAGCTAATTTTCAAAACTTTGGGAAAAGAGTCATTTACCTCATTTCGTTGAGCTTGATGTGATGGAGTGTTGAGCATTGTCACCGATCTCTAGAAGTCTAATGACTCAATCTAGACTTAACTCTAAAGGAGATTTTAGGTTCAAGAGCGAACCGCTCTGATACCACTCTGTCACAGCCACACAATCCTAAGTACGGATTAATAGGACTATAACTCTAAACAAGGATAAAAATACAAGGAGACTCTTTTAACAATAAACGTAATACATATCATTTATGTTCTGGACTATATTACATAATTTAGGGTTCTTGCAATGAAGACATGTGATATGTACATATGACGATGTACAATCAAGGTATAAAACATTTCAAATGACAACACCCTATTGCTCAACACTGCTCCATCCATCGTCGCTCAACTCGCACATTTAAAACAAACATGCGGTCGAGTACAAGAATGCACTCGGTGGACTCATGCCAAAACATTTTATCATTTGAAGATTACATCGCCACATCATGGTAAGACACAAGGGTTTTAGTTGAAATGCCTTGTGCTTACTAAAATCATTTTCATCATTTCAAAATCATCGCCGGCGTGCATTTTCTTCGCGTGTATGATCCGTATCCCTTATCATCATTTCATCATATCATCATAGTCGAAAGTCGTGAGTGAGGCCTCCTCACGACCCGTGATCGGCCGTGAATTGTCCTTACAAAGACACAGTCACCTTAGGTGTACACGTTAATCCTAGCTGTATTGTCCTTCCCAAGATAGATCCGATATCGATTTTCATTCATAAGTTGGAGCGACCCAACAACATTCATAACATCTCATAACATCTCATGGATAGGATACATACACAAAACATAAACATTTTTGGCGGTAATCATGTAAACATTTTATCAACAGTTGAAATAAGCATCGTAAATAAATATTTCAATAGATTTTATTTTTGAGTAGAGTAAAGCCCACCGACCGTAGATCGCCTTAATCTCATTTCTCGACTGTAAGTCCTAGCTTTAGCCTATCTATTCTTGGCCTCGAGGTTTTGGAGTCGAAAATCCATTGGGTCTTAGAACCCATATTTCTATTTTAGTGTATATCATGGTATGATATACACTCAATCGACCACGTGTGGAAGACTCTAGTCAAATATTTCACGTTAAGGTATGCCGTGAAAATATCGTATCATGATGTTTTATCATAATTGCACATCTTATAATGCTCTATCGCACCTTGCGACATAACATAAGGAATGCATCGATTAATAGCATGTTAGTCACATAAGGCATACTTCACATAGGGGTTTCCAACACTTAGTCAAATTTCAAGTGTTTAATTTCAGCAAAACAGCTTGAAACAACTCAGTGACGACTTTGACGATCCATAACTCTCGATTCAGAAAACGATGGTCGCACAAAGATACATTCTGGAAACCTCTAAACATGTACTACAAGTTCTAAGAAGGAATTAAATCCAAAAGAGTCGTGGTTCTGGAGATATAGGGTCTCAAAGTGGGAAACTCAAACTGACTTCTATACTTAAGAAAATTTTTCAGAATTTTCAGTTTTAGCTTAACGACGAGGGGTTTTGCAAGGCTCGTAACTTTTGACTCACAATGCCAAAATGGCTGCAGGATACCAATTTCGAAACCTTGTAACAAGATCTACATATTTCATGAAGACCATACTGGAAAATATCTGACGCATTGAGAAATACATGAGCTCAAAGTTGACTAGTTGGAAATGGACAGTTTCCAGTAGGTGACTTTGGGTCGATGCAATGTATATCTATAAAATTTGGTTTGGGATCAAACTTTCCAGATCATAACTAGACATAGTGAGGAACATTTCTTATGAAGAAACCCAAGTCCAAATCGGACTACAAATGGCTTGAACATCTCACGTAAAAGTCATACTCGAACAGCCTATTAACATAGAAATTTTCTAAGGCAGTTTGTCCAAAAAGGCTTACTGAAATGCGTCAACTTTAAAATTTCACCGTGAGTTCATTATAAGGAATCTGGGAATGCAACCAGTCATATTGAAAAGCCACTTAAGTCTATTTTAATCCAGAAAAAGCCTCACTCAATGATTCACAATAGATTGGGAGATAAAAATATTTTACCACAAGCTATCACTCCCGTGACAATTTTGTGCAGTTAGCTTGTAAAATCTGGAATAAATAGTAAAGATTTTTAGAAAATTCTGAAAATTTACAGGAATCTTCTACACATGCTGAATTATGTTTCTGCCAAATTTTAGAGTTTTATCATTATCCAAACGTAAAACGAAAGCCACGCACTATGGGTGATAAACACGGCGATTTCGCAGATTTGTGCAGTGTTTTTGATAAATACAATTAAAATAGCAAATCAAGTTGGATGGACTTGAAATTTTACAGAGGCATACTAGACACATATAATTTCAACATATTAAAACTTCACAATCATCGGACCAATGTAACTTAGTAAAATAAATTCGTGAATTTTCTGTTCGTCCAGGTAAATCATCATGCAATGATATAAACACACAATCTAAACTACTTCAAGCATAGATGTGTACATGCATGTGTGATTTAGCTATTTTGACGAATTGAGATGTGTGGATATCTACCTTAGGCACGACGAAGCTTGTTGTCCGGGTTTAGCTTCCGGGAAGAGGGTGGGCTGGTGGCTGCCCTTTGAAGCAAAGAGAGAGAGACGAGAATTGAGGGGGGAAGAGAAGAAGATGGACTGAAAATCTGAATTTTGGGGCTGAGATGCTACGGTTAGGGGGGGAAAACTGTAGTGGTGTAGAGAGGTGGGGGAGGTGATAGGTGTCACCACTTTGGCTAACACACACTTCTTCACTCCACACACACATTACACGACACCTACACAACACATGCACTAACATACACATGCACTACATATTAATATAATAATATGCATGGTCAACCCCATTAGCATACTACACGGTACACACTACACCCATATATACATTTGATATGCTGTAACATATAGTTTAGAAAATTAAAAATATCATAGGATAAATTAATGACATCATTTTATGCGATAAAAACCGAATTCGAAAATTAGGGTTTTTCGAACATTTGAAAAGTTGATCACTATCAAATCTTGATGATCTAGCATTGATTTAATGCTAAATAATACTGTAATTATATATACTAATCATAGGAATTTAATTTCTATAATTTCTTGATCGATTAAAACGCTTTTCGTTTCATCTCAAAACGTTAACGTTTGAAAACGTTGTAAAACGTTCATTATCGACTCATCTCGAGATGGTCGTCATCACTTTATTAAATTATTCCATTAATAATGGAATTTAATTCTAAGCTTAATTGCTTAAAAAAAATTATGAATTTTAACTATCGATACACGATCGACGTTAAAATAATACTGCCGATACACTTCATATACTTTTATTCCTTAATTCACAATTCTCAGTGAATATAAAATAGGATTTCATTCCTTCATAAATAATCGAAATCATTAATCGATATCTTATGGATTGAATCATCTCAGCGCATTTCTAATTTACGGGTTTTAAATACCGTAATTGGGCATCTAATTCTGCGGGGTATTACATAATTGGAATAAAAGGATTAGGAAGAAAACATTTAGGAATGGAAATAGATTTAAGTAATAATTCAACTTTATTTTATTGTTCACCAGATATTTAAAAAAATATAAAAGATATAGAAAATCTAAAAATAGCTTTACAAACAAAAGGATATGAAAATTATCAAGGTAATAATATTGTAATAAGTATAGGAGTATTAGGAAAAGCCAAGAATGATCCGAATGAAATTTAAAATAAATATAGATGTAATTGTAAAAATATGACATCAAAATCTATAAAATGATAGAACCAATAAGAATAAACCTAGAAAATGTAGCAGGATTTAGAATGGTCTATTGATGATTTAAAAGAAAATGAAAAAGAAACTTTAGTACCACAAAATAGTGTAATATATGAAGACACAGCTGAAAAGCAAACCTTAAGATTTATAAATTTTAAAAAATCAGACACTTCATTTGATGAAGAAGAATATGACGAATATAATCTTATAAATGAAATACAAGAAATAGATGATATTTATGATACATAACCAATATACGATACTGAAAATGAACAAGAATATGATGAATTTGACAATATACGATTTAGTCAATTTTTAATAGATGTAAACCAAAATAATGAAGAATTAGAAGAAATGAGATTTAAAATACAAGAATCAAGAAAAACAATTGAACAAATAATAGATCATAAAATTACAGAATTAGATATACAAATACAAGTAGATGATATGATTATGGAATGTATGACAGAATTAGAAATGTCATATGAAAAAACTTATACAGAGTTACAAAAATATTATAATTTACCATTAATAAAAGATATACAAAATGGTAAAAAAATGATATATGACTTTAAAGTAAATCCGAAAATGATAAAATTGAACATAATTATATGGATGAATTTATGAAAGATGCACGAAAAAGACCAAAAATAGAGTGGACACAACCAAGTAATACAATAATGTAATGAGCATCTAGACAACAATGGGTAAATCCAAGTATAAATTATGAAGGAGAATCTAATTATACAGAAAATGAAAAGATTACCAATAGGAAATATATATAGTAAAGATATGCTCATATTAGAAAATCAAAGTCCGCAACTTTGTCCGATGAAATTTTAATTTGGGAACAAAATGTTGTAAGAAATTGGGAAACAAATAAAAAAGAAAGTATGGATATGTATTCATATTTAGAAACAACTTTAGGACCAATAGCCCTAGGAATTTGCAGAGTAAAAAGGCAACATCACTAGATGAAATAAATCAAATAAAAGCATTAGGTGATAATCCTTATAATTTCACAAGTCAAATTAGAACATTATTATTAAGTGTTGATCCATCTAAAAATAATACATTTATACAAGACACAACCATAAGAAATCTAGACAATTAAGTATATCTGATATGAGATATATATAAGAATTTACATTAGACTTTTTGTCACGACCCAACTACTTAATTAAGTAATTAACTAAGTAATCAAGCTATGAATGGATTAAGGTAAAAACATATTAACTTTTAATTTGAAATATCCCCAAGGATTAAATGAGTTTAACTAACTAATTAACAACCAACCATAAAGATCAAAGTTAACATTTAAAAGTTTCTCACATATATATATTCAATATACAAAAGAGGTTATCAAAAGACAACGTCAAGCTCATATGAGATTGACAACGGAAGGATGGTTAAATGTCATGTGTGAAGACATGACATTCAGGGCATATTAATAATAATTACAACAAAAGAATCCTAACTCAGTATCCTTTTCCATCATCATCTCCGAGGTCAACCTGCATAAAGAAAATGCAGAGAGTGAGTACCAACAAGTACTCAATAGATTTTCGACAAACATTAAACTTGAACAACTTACCGAACTTTCTCAACATAAGAGTTGAATTAAATAACACCTGTATAACTTTGTAGTAACAATAAATTTTATATCGTTGTAACAATGCAAGCTAATATAATATTGTACTATACTAGTATTATCTTCATGTGTTGGACCCGAAAGTTACCAATCACGCCCCGCCTTATCTACGCTTGTTCGGTAATGAGAAGTAGGCCTCCTTCTCAATACCTTGACCGGTCTATATAATCTTAAACTTACCGGTTGTTACCGGTATATTTATAAACTTCCCGATCGTTGCCGGTCTATGAAAGTATAACTTCCCGGTCATTAACAAAATTCTTCCGTAGATAGGTAATATGAACTTATTCTCAATAATAACATAATCTTATACTCAACAACAATACAAATTTACATTCAACAAATATCACAATCTTATACTCAACAAAGAATAAGATCTTATACTCAACATATCATATGATATTATTTTCGATAAATTTCATTATTTTATTTATATAATAATGTGCAAGATATAAATGAATTTTCAATATTCAATACCATTAAGAAAAGAAAACCTACCCGGCACGTCGTTACTCGATAATTTTCTCCTTCTCGTCCTTCAGAACGCCCTTGTCCTTGCTTGGTCCTTGTAATTGAAATAATTATCGAATTTAGCAACATTCTTATTCACTTGAGCATATTACATCTTATTTTTTATTTTACCAAATTCTACATTTCACCAATGTATAAAATTTAAATTTTTAACTTAAGGTAATCAAGTAAGCTCATCTCACTATATTCTTATAATAAATTTACCAATTAAATTCTCAAAACACCTTATTAATAAATAAATTCTAAAGAAATTTCAAGAGTAACGTTTATAAAATGAATCACCATTTCAATCCAAACTCAACCAAATTCATCCCAAACTCTACAAAATCATCACCATATGCTAAAATATATACTTAGGAACTTAAAACAAGTTTAAATCAATTCATCTACATCACCCTTTAATTATGCCCTTCAACGATACATATTAGGTAATTTCATGAATTTCACAATCAACAATCCATTTAGTATCAAATAACTCAAATTCATACTCATTTATTATCAATAATCATCGATCCATGATCAATTCAAATCTTAATCAAGTTCATCATATAAATCTACCAACTTATACTAAACTTTAATTTTTCATCTTCTAATATATATGTTCATAAAATCCCATAAATTCAACTTAAGCATTATTTTTACATAGATCTCAAAAATCATATCAAATACATCAAATAAAATCAAGAAATCAAAGTTCCTCTCAACCCCTTAATTTTCGAAAATTTGAGAATCATTTATATGTATGAATTAAATTCTTATAAATTCACATTATACATTATGTATATCCTAAAGCATAAATATCATGCCAAATAGATCAAATAAGATCAAAAATCCTAAGTTCTAATCACCCCTATTTTTTGAAAATTTGGGATTGAACAAGCATGTTTTAAATTTCCATTTCTTTGATCATATGATGTGTATTTCCATTTCTAAACATATATTTAAACTCAATTTAATCAAATAATAACACATAATCCACATAGCAAAATTAGGGTGTAATACCCCGCAGAATTAGATGCCTAATTACGGTATTTAAAACCCGTAAATTAGAAATTCGCTGAGATGATTCAATCCATAAGATATCGAATAATGATTTCGATTATTTACGAAGGAATGAATTCTATTTTATATTCACGGAGAATTGTGAATTAAGAAATAAAAGTATATGAAGTATATCGACAAGATTATTTTAACGCCGATCACGTATCGATAGTTAAAATTATGATATTTTCTAAGCAATTGCTTAGAATTAAATTCCATTATTAATGGAATAATGTAATAAAGTGATGACGACCATTTCGAGATGAGTCGATAATGAACGTTTTGCAACGTTTTCAAACGTCAACGTTTTGAGATGAAACGAAAAGCGTTTTAATCGATCAAGAAATTATATGAATTAATTTCCTATTATTAGTATATGTAATTAAAGTATTATTTAGCATTAAATCAATGCTAGATCATCAAGATTTGGTAGTGACCAATTTTTCAAACGTTTGAAAACCCTAATTTTTGAACTCGATTTTTATCGCATAAAATGATGCCATTAAATTATCCTATGCTATTAATTATCATCTAAATCATATACTATGATGTATATATCTATGTTTAACATGAAAAATAAAATTTAGTCCATGTTTGGGCATAAGGGCGGAAAATGTTATAAGTGCTATAACAAAGTGTGTTGTTAATCTCCCCACTATTACATGTATCTATTATGGCAATGTGATTAATTATATATCATAATTAAACAATTAAATACTGAAATTATATATATATATGCACAAAATCGTGCATATATGTGTGTGTAGAGAGAGGAGTGCAAGTGTGTGTGCATGTGTGTTGTTTCTATGCATGTACAAGGGGTGACAAATGTCACCCACAAGCACACCACTACCACATACCCCCCAAACTCCAGCCACTCTCTCCTCATTTTGCCGTCCCTCTCCCCTCTCTTTCCCCATTTTCGTCCATTTCCTCCAAGAACAGCTCCAAGATCAGCCACTCCACCATAAAAAAAGTGGACATAAGCTCCTAGCTCAAGATGGACAGCCGTCCCTTCCTCTTCATCCTCTCGATTTCATGGCTAAGGTAGATACCATCTCCTTAGATCCTAGGGATGATCAAGATACACATGCATGTTCATCAATATGCTTGAATGTGTTGGGTCTATGCTTGAAAGTGATTGCATGTTGATTTAATAGGTAGATTCAATACTTTTGATCATTGCATGTTGATTTCCTGGACGAACAGCAACTTCACGAATTTATTTGACTAAGTTTCAGTGGTCCGATGATTGTGAATTTTTGATATGTTGAAATTAAATGTGTCTAGTATGCCTCTGTAAAATTTCAAGTCCATCCAACTTGATTTGATATTTTATTTGTATTTATCAAAAACACTGCACAAATCTGAGAAATCGCCGTGTTCATCACCCATAATCCGTGGCTTTCGTATTAAGTTTGGCTAATGATAAAACTCTGAAATTTGGCAGAAACATAATTCAGCATGTCTAGAAGATGTATGTAAATTTTCAGAATTTTCTAAAAATTCTTACTATTTATTCCAGATTTTACAAGTTAACTGCACAAAACTATCACGGGAGTGATAGCTTGTGGTAAAACATTTTTATCTCCCAATCTATTGTGAATCATTGAGTGAGGCTTTTTCTGGATAAAACTAGACTTAAGTGTCTTTTCAATATGATTGGTTTCATTTCAGATTCCTTATAATGAACTCACGGTGAATTTTTAAAGTTGACGCATTTCAATAAGCCTTTTGGACAAACTGCCTTAGAAAATTTCTATGTTAATAGGCTGTTCGAGTATGACTTTACGTGAGATGTTCAAGCCGTTTGTAGTCCGATTTGGACTTGGGTTTCTTCATAAGAAATGTTCCTTACCATGTCTAGTTGTGATCTGGAAAGTTTGATCCCAAACCAAGTTTTATAGGTATACTTTTCATCGACCCAAAGTCACCTACTGAAACTGTCCATTTCCAACTAGTCAACTTTGAGCTTATGTATTTCAATGAGTTAGATATTTTCCAGTATGGTCTTCATGAAATATGTAGTACTTGTTACAAGGTTTCTAAATTGGTAGCCTGCAGCCATTTTGGCATTGCGAGTCAAAAGTTACGAGCCTCGCAAAACCTCTCGTCGTTAAGCTAAAACTGAAAATTCTGAAAAAATCAGTTTGAGTTGCCCACTTTGAGACCCTATATCTCCAGAACCACAACTCTTTTGGATTTAATTCCTTCTTAGAACTTGTAGTACATGTTTAGAGGTTTCCAGAATGTATCTTTGTGCGACCATACGCATTCTGAATCGAGAGTTATGGATCGTCAAAGTACGTCACTTGGGTTGTTTCAAGCTGTTTTTGCTGAAATTAAACACTTGAAATTTGACTAAGTGTTGGAAACCCCTATGTGAAGTATGCCTTATGTGACTAACATGCTATTAATCGATGCATTCATTATGTTATGTCGCAAGGTACGATAGAGCATTATAAGATGTACTAATTATGATAAAACATCATGATACGATATTTTCACGAAAGCATACCTTAACGTGAAATATTTGACTAGTGCTACCACACGGTCAATTGAGTGTATATCATACCATAATATACAATAAAATAGAAATATGGGTTCTAAGACCCAATGGATTTTTCCACTCCAAAACCTCAAGGCCAAGAATAGATAGGTTAAAGCTAGACTTACACCAAGAAATGGGATTAAGGCAATCCATAGTCGGTGGGCTTTACTCTACTCAAAAATAAAATGCTTTTGAAATATTTATTTACGATGCTTATTTCAACTGCTGATAAAATGTTTACATGATTACCGCCAAAATGTTTATGTTTTGTGTATGTATCCTATCCATGAGATGTTATGAAATGTTATGAATGTTGTCGGGTCGCTCCCAACTTATGAATGAAAATCGATATCGGATCCTATGTCGGAAGGACAATACCGCTAGATTAACGTACACCTAAGGCGATCTGTGTCGTGAGGACAACCACGGTCGGTCACGGCGTCGAGAAGGAGGCCTCCTTCACGACGCTCGACTATGATGATACGACGAAAGGATGTTAGGGATATGGATCATACACACTGTAAAAAAATGCCCGCCAGCGATGATTTTATGAAATGATGAAAATATTTTAGTAAGCACAAGGCATTTTCAACTAAAACCCTTGTGTCTTACCATGATGTTGGCAAAGGTAATTCAAAGAAAATAAAATGTTTTCGCATGAGTCCACCGAGTGTATTCTTGTACTCACCGCATGTTTGTTTTAAATGTGCAGTTGAGCGGATGATGGATGGAGAAAGGTTGAGCAATAGGAATGTTGTCATCGAAATGTTTTATACCTTGATTGTACATCGTCATATGTACATATCACATGTTTTCATTGCAAGAACCTAATTTATGTACTAGAGTCTAAGAACATGCTCGACATATGTATTACGCTTATTATTAATAAGAGTCTCCTGTTTTATGCTTTCATGTTTACGCTATAGTCCCCGCTAACTGTAATTAGGATTGTGGGCATGACAGAGTGTTATCGTAGCTGTTCGCTTGAACCCAAAATCTTCTTTAAGGTTAAGTCTAGATTGAGTCATTAGACTTCTAGAGATCACCGACAATGCTCAACACTCCATCACATCAAGCTCAACCGAAATAAGGTAAATGACTCTTTTCCAAGTTTTGAAAATTAGCTGCCGGATGAATATTTATGAAATTATTTTCTCGAGTTGAAAACGAAAAGTTTGAAAGTGAAACAAAATTTTATCAAGCGAAATGAAAGCTATGAGAAAGGTTGAGAATGAATGTTATGACAAATGATTTGTTAAGAAAGTTATGAAAGAAGGAAGATATAAAAGATGATGACTATGATATGAGAAAGTTTTGGCACGATATGCCAAAGATGAAATGTTTCAATTCTCGAATTTAATAAGGGTTCATTATTATGAACAAAGTTATGATTATTCATGTTTAAGATGATTGAGATTGGACATTGAATTGTCAATATGATATGTCAATTCTTCAAATTCAATGAAATACGTATGATAAATGAGCTACGAGGAATATTCAAGTTTTACTTCAATCTCAAAGTTGATTATGATGACGAGCATGCTAGTTCAACGTAACGTAGACTTTATAAGACGATGATCCCTTTTACGAAAGAACATAGAAGCAAGAACTCCTTCAATTACAAGAACAAGAGTAACAATGGATTTGAGAATTTCATTCCATCTTGAGTGTAGAAAAGCAAAAGATCTATACGAAATTGTTCGACCGACATGTACGACTCGGCTCGACATCGACATGTGTGATCGCCGACTTTGAAATCGGCATTTCTAACATCGCCTTTGACATATCGACCGGGTAGGTTGTCCGACCCGGTGTCGGCAATATTCTGTACTACCGGCATCGGTAACGGCATGCACGACCTTGGTGTCGGCATCGCTTATGACTTCGGCGTGAACGCTGTAAATTTCCTCACACCGCGCAGTGATTCTGTTTTGACTCGTTCTCGGTCGTGTGAACTCCGATTCACGTATGGTTTTCGCCTACGTGCTCCTAATGAACTGTACTTCATTTCTTATGAAGGACCAAATTCCTGATTCCTACTCCAGAATTCATGGGAATCAGTTGAAGTTAGTTCTACGATTTGAAAAGAGTAAGACTGTTATAGTATGATACGAATCCTAGAATGTTACTAAGAAAGTAAGATCTTCAAGAATACAAGTATAACCTCGACATACATGAGAACTTTGTTGATGACCTATTACGGTATATAAGCTTTCAAATTATATCCATTACCCAATTTCATCATTGAGTTTAACTCTACGACCTAGTTCCAATTGAGAATTCATTCGAGTTTCTCACTTTTCTCAAGAAAATTTTCAAACCCAAAATTCATAAAGTGTCCTTTTGAACCCAAAGCCTTGTGTGACCGAGAGTATAATTGTGACGGTCCGGTCAGCCCATATGACCAAAGAAATCTCAAGAGTCGTCATTCGGTCTTCGGACCCTAGAGCCCCATTTATTCACCCAAGGAACATATCGATTCAATCATTGAAAAGATGTTATCTTGATGGACGAGACAAGACTTTTGTAGGTAATCGTGATAATTTCTCCTCGATTTTTTTTGAAACCATCAAGTATGATAAATGTTGACTTACCCCGTCACCTAAGTACTAATTAGTAAAGCGATAAATGTCGGGCATGGAATAGGTTGACTTATCACACCACCTAAAAGATTCGCATCAAGAAGTGATAGACATCAAGAAATTATGATGTAAAGAAAATCTCGATGAAATGAGATATTTTCCTATGATACACATGAATGTGATGACCCTGACGGGCTTTACAAAGATTGATGACAAGAAGTTATATCATCATACAACTATTATGATAACAAAGTTATGAATAAGATACTCTTTAGCATCGAATGCAAAGAGCAAAAGTAAAGAAAAGTATATGATACCGTAGGATATGGATTTTCCTTATTATGTCATGACGAGAGCGGTTACAACTTATCTTTAAGATAGTTGGATGTCTTTGAAACCTCGTTAGTAGGTTGGACATGTTTAAAAAGAATGAAGATGCATACAAGATATTCTTTTCAAAGAATATATATATATAAAGAAGTGATAGCATCCCTAAAATAAATCTTTCGCTTTATACTCGCTTAATGAGATTATGCATGAGCATAATCGATTCCGAGTAATTAAAACTTAGTTAAACAAAAGATAATGAGATTGAGGAAGCATAATCCTCAAGATTGTGTGAACGACGAGGATAGCCCTAGTATGTGAACTAAGTATGGAGGAAATAACTCCGAAATCAAGACATGGTAATGAGATGCTTAGAATTAAGTTATGGTGTACGAATGTACTACCCTACCAAGCCATACGACAATGATAACGGTTCTAGTCCTGAAAGTGGAAAGTGAAGTATAACGAAAGTAAGATTTCTTTCAAATACCATGCTCATGAAAACAGACAAAAGTCAAAAATGGCAGAAGAAATTACGAGTTATACAATTAGATAGTTCCTGATATGACATAAGTTTCAGAAATGTTATGACTTCGATAAGTAAGGTAATTCCCTTGAAGTAAGGAAACGGATTAAGAAATAGATTCATTATTTTGAAATGAATCTTAATACCCTAAGTTATAATGACACAAAACGCTTGTCTTGTGTAACTTAATAGTTAACAAGCAAGATAGTTTCTATAGATCTTGCAAAGGAAATACATCCAAGAGAGCACAGGAAAAGATTCACATGGAAGGATCTTAAGGTGGACCTAATTGTAAATCTTACCCCATATTTTTGTGACGATCAATAAAGTGGGTATTAAGTATCTCGACATGGAAATGAAGAAATCATGAATATCGAGAAATGGTAAAGATATTTGACGTCAAGGTAAAAGTATAATACATCTTCAAGGACAAAGGATTTTATCTTATGCGAAATTGCATGATGAATCAATAAAAGATTAAGAAGAAATGACGATATCCAAAAGGGATATTACAAATGACGGCACTAAATGCCAAGACAAGGATTTCTAGAAAGGAGTTTAAAGTAAGAATATATATGAGAAATATACTCCTAAGATCTATAAAGTGAAAAGGGAATTAAATCATCCATACCGATTAGGAATGAATGATAGTGATAGAAACATGACGATCTCTAAGACGAGACTTAGTTATGGAAATATATCAATATCAAAGGATAAGTTGATGTAAACCTAACCATGAATGCTATTAGTAAAAGCATAACGATACTAATACCGGGAAGTATAGGGTGAATGAGGCAACAGAGGACCATAGCAAGGGAACATAATGTCCCAATGGAAAGGACAAGGACATATGAAATAGATGTTTACTTGAATAAACGGAACACCGTAGACCAAATCCTATACCTTGCATCGAAAATGAACAAATGTAACCAAAAGGCGTAATATGTATGAGGAAAAATTTCGTAATAGCCATAAGATTTTGTTCAATTTAGGTGCTTCGCTGACATCGCACAAGTATGCGTAGAAGCGATAGAACCCAACTCGTGGTAAGCAAATCAAAAATGAAAATCTCCTTACCTATACGAGAATTTTGACCATCCCAAGTGTTGCTCAAGCTCGAATTGAACCTAGAATCGCCTAAAGTGCTATCCAATGATTTGGATCATTATATCTATGTGGAACGAGATATAATTTTAGAGACAAGGAGTTTTCGAAATGGTCGTCATTCATGCGATTAGTGACTGGCCTAGCCTTTTCGTTAGAGGTTTCACACGACGTAATATCAAGACTCCACCTGCTCGCTATGCGAATATCTTTAAGGCAACATACGAATCGAAAATGTAAAACGAAATGAGTATGAAGATAAGTGTCATGAGTTGTGTCACAAGTAGTCTATGTGTTATATACGCCTTAAGGTGTATAATTCATTAAGAGATTCTTCTTGTTTAGAAATCCACCCATTGCTTAAATTAAGTCGGATTTATCTAAAATATCCGCTACGATGACAAGAAAAGAGAGTTTAACGGCAAGAGTTAACCCCAAGGCCTACAAGTTTATAACTCACACGAGCGTATCGGCTTTTTAATATGAACTAGAATGAATTTAGAACAGTTTGGAGAAAATTTTCGCACCTCTAGATGGATACTCAGAACTATAGAGTGTCAAATGAGGATGGTACCCAATGACGATCCGCATTTGCCAATGATCGCGTAATTTTGCAAAAGAAGTATCAAGAGAATATTTTCTCCATGATAAAATTCCAAAGCCCGGATGACTTACCGGATTTATCAATGTGCTCAAGTATACATATAATGCGATGGAACGACACCTACGAGTACTTGTCCTGAACCTCGGCAAGTTGCACAGACGGCATAAAGGAATGGTTGTACCATGATGTTCCAAACGCCGCCCCACGTCCTGTGCCGTCAATTATACCAGAAAGAGACGAGAATGGCAAAAAGGACAGGATCTTATCGCCCTCGTGGATTAGGAAAATTACCGCTACCAACCCAACCATACTTTCTGATAAAAGTAACACCAACTTCTAGTAATGAAGAAGAAACGGGAGTAGCTTGACCTCGCTCTCGAAGAGAATGATCATCAAGTATGAAAATAAAACGCATTGAGAAAGACAAGTTTCCAAGGGAGGAGTACGACTCTAACAAAGGTCACTCAAAGACATAGAATCCTAGGATCCTATAAGACTTATATGTAAATAATGGTTTATGATGAAAATGATGTGATTATAATATGTAAAATAAACGTAGTTTGGAAGAATTTATGAATATGGTAAAGAAGTGTCAAAGTTTTGAGTGTAAAAAAAACTAGACGCCTTGTAATCAGTCAGCTCGGTAGACCGACCCTCATAAGTAATGTATGAAAAGTCCTCACTGAGGCATTATGATGTAATATTATATGGACTTGAAGAATGATATCCGAAATACGAAAACAAATCGTTCTAAACAAGATATGGTTACTATAAGATAATAGTTAAGTCATTCGGACTGACAAATGCACCAGCCCTGATCATGAACCTCAGAAATCGAGTGTTTCACACATACCTAGATAATTTTTATCTCAATCCTTACGGATGATGTTCTTATCTATTCAAAGGACGAGAAAGAACATAAAGAAAACCGAAGGGCTGTCTTACGACTTTTAAGAACCGGGCGAATTTTGCCAAATACAGTTTTGTAAATCTCAGCTTAAAGGAGAAATATTCCTCAAGCACATAGTGTCTTTAAAAGAGAACAATGTAGATCTGACAAAGGACAAAACAACTAAAGATGAAAGACGTCAATGACCTAAAATAAGATCATGAATTTTATAGATTAATTGATCATTAGAGATCCATTAAGAACTCTCTAAGGTAACAAGACCAATAAGATAGTTACCCAAAATAGAGTCACAATTCTCACGGATTAATAAAAGTAAGGCTATGTATTAATATGAGATAAATAATAACTTATGTGTCACGATGACTTAGGATTAATAAAAGTAAGGCTATGTATTAATATGAGATAAATAATAACTTATGTTTCACGATGACTTAGGCCACATGAATGTAATTTCCCAACTCATGACTGAAATAGTGATGTAATCTGATGAAGAAAAAAGGATCGCCGAGAGAAAGGATGGAGGAAAAGTTAGAAAAGATCCGAGAAAGGTTAAGGACCGGAGGATTTAAGAATTTCCTGAGAAGCGCTGGACAACGCCTTATTGTCTCGAAGGAAGATTATGCTCCGCACGACGCAAAACTTCAAAATGAAATAATGAGCGAGGCTCACGATACACCCTACACCGCCCACCCGTATAGTACTAAGACGTACCAAGACCGAAAGAAAAGTTTTAGTGGGAAGGCATGAAACGAGACATAGCTTCTTTCAGAGAACACCGCCTTGTTTACCAACAGATGAAAGCGTTACACCAACGTCCATACGGAAAGTTACAGCCGTTGGAAATACCCGAGTGGAAATGGGATGAAATAACGATGGACTTCGTTACGAACTTACCCAAATCAAAAAGAGGGAACACCGCTATATTGGTAATTGTTGATAGACTCACCAAGAGTGCTCACTTCCTACCAATTCAAAGTACTTATGGATCTGACAAGTTAGCCCAGCTGTATGTAAAGGAGATTATACGACTTCACGGAGTGCCAAAATCTATTACCTCTGATAGTAACAGTAGTATAAATACCAAAGTCTTGGAAATTTCACTCCTATATCAATAAATTAAGAACCCTTCACAATTTACAAAAGTTTGAATTTATTCTTCGAGCAAAGAAACTTGGATACATGATAGGAAAGATGGCACGAATCAGTAAAAGATTATAAATGTGATAAATAATCACCTAAGGAAGGTTAATGTAGAATCTAATGCCTAAATTATAAAATTCAGTCTAAATTATGGTATGTCCTTATAGAAAAGGAAAACTCATTGAAAGATTAAGAAAACGAGAACAATAATAGTCGGGCAATCGTGACGAATGTAAGTAGTATTCCCACAACCAAGGTGAAATATGACTAAAAGAAAGAATGAAGACGGGAATAGAATACTAATTAAGATAAGGAATGAAGAGTCAAGGATTCTAAGGAGCACCGGATGTTGTTATATTGTCTAAGGAAGAGATATACATATATTTCCAAGCAATAATAAGCTTAGAAATGAAATCGTGAATAAAGTGCATGATCCTACTCATACCGCCCAACCGTGCATTATTAAGATGTATTATGATTTATGAGAAAAGTTAGATAGCAAGGAATGAAATGAGATATAACCATATCGACGAGCAAAGGTCTCGTTACCAATAAGTAAAGGCATTGTATCAAAGGCCTTATAAGAGAGTATAATCTCTAGAACTACGCGAATGGAAATAGAATGATATAGAAATAGATCTTGTGATGATTTTACCAAAGTCATAAAGAAGTCGCACTACTATAAGGTTAGTAGTGGATCGACTCGCCAATTATGTTTTGTCTCCGCTATTCGGATGACTCATAGATCCAATAAGTTAGCTCACCGACATAAATGAAATCGATATTTACAAAGAGTACCAAACCTATCGCTCAGATAGAGACTTCAAGAGTACTTTAGTTTTGGAACTAACTCACAAAAGGAGTTAGATACGAGGTTAAGCCTTAACATAGATGTCTACTCACGCATGATAGACAATCGAAAGGACAATATGAATGTTCAAGTATACGATAGAACACAAGTGTTAAACCAAGATGCAAGTGAGAACGATTGTACCACTTGGTAAGTTTACATACCACCATAGCTACCAAATAACGATCAATGTAGCCTTATGAGGCGACACGAAAAGAGTATCGACCACCACTTTATTGTAACAAAGTAGGTGAGCAAAGGTATAAAGTCCTGACGTTGTAAATGAAACGATTAAGATATCTGCCAATAAGGCAAAGAATAAGAAAATCTAAGGACAAACAAAAGTCTTACGCTGATACACGTAATTTTGAACTGCATTTTTAAATGCGGAAATTAAAATTTCTTAAGGTTTCTCCATCTAGAGAAATTATAAGGATTCAGCTACAAAGAATGATTAGATCACGTTTTATAGGACCTTACGAGCTCCTAACAATGATAAGCCTAGTAGCCTATAGCTGATACTTCCACCACATTTGGGGGAAAGTACGAAATGTTTTCCACGTGTCGCAGTTAAGGAAATACGAAAATGACCCAATTCACGTAAACCAACATGATGATGTGACCTTTGACTCAGATGGGTTATGATGAAAATCTACGACTAATTTGATTGTACGATGTAACGATTAAAGAAGCAAGTTTGGATCTTATAATGAAAGTCCAGTGGATGAACCATGGACGAAAGAAAAGCACATAGAAAGTTATGATGTTATGATGTTAAGATACCCATACTTTATGAGGTATGCAAATTTCGGACTAAATTTCTTTTAAGGGGTAGGATGTAATACCCCGCAGAATTAGACGCCTAATTACGATTTAAAACCCGTAAATTAGAAATTCACCGAGATGATTCAATCCATAAGATATCGAATAATGATTTCGATTATTTACTAAGGAATGAATTCTATTTTATATTCACGGAGAATTGTGAATTAAGAAATAAAAGTATACGAAGTATATCGACAAGATATTTTAACGCCGATCACGATCGATAGTTAAAATTATGATATTTTCTAAGCAATTGCTTAGAATTAAATTCCATTATTAATGGAATAATGTAATAAAGTGATGACGCACCATTTCGAGATGAGTCGATAATGAACGCTTTGCAACGCTTTCAAACGTTAACGCTTGAGACGAAACGAAAAGCGTTTTAATCGATCAAGAAATTATATGAATTAATTTCCTATTATTAGTATATGTAATTACAGTATTATTTAGCATTAAATCAATGCTAGATCATCAAGATTTGGTAGTTACCAATTTTTCAAACGCTTGAAAACCCTAATTTTTGAACTCGATTTTTATCGCATAAAATGATGCCATTAAATTATCCTATGCTATTAATTATCATCTAAATCATATACTATGATGTATATATCTATGTTTAACATGAAAATAAAATTTAGTCCATGTTTGGGCATAATATGAAAATGTTATAAGTGCTATAACAAAGTGTGTTGTTAATCTCCCACTATTACATGTATCTATTATGGCAATGTGATTAATTATATATCATAATTAAACAATTAAATACTGAATTTATATATATATATGCACAAAAATCGTGCATATATGTGTGTGTAGAGAGGAGTGCAAGAGTGTGTGCATGTGTGTTGTTTCTATGATGTACAAGGGTGACAAATGTCACCCACAAGCACACCACTACCACATACCCCCCAAACTCCAGCCACTCTCTCCTCATTTTGCCGTCCCTCTCCTCTCTCTTTCCCCATTTTCGCCCATTTCCTCCAAGAACAGCTCCAAGATCAGCCACTCCACCATAAAAAAAGTGGACATAAGCTCCTAGCTCAAGATGGACAGTCGTCCCCTTCCTCTTCATCCTCTCGATTTCATGGCTAAGGTAGATACCATCTCCTTAGATCCTAGGGATGATCAAGATATACACATGCATGTTCATCAATATGCTTGAATGTGTTGGGTCTATGCTTGAAAGTGATTGCATGTTGATTTAATAGGTAGATTCAATACTTTTGATCATTGCATGTTGATTTCCTGGACGAACAGCAACTTCACGAATTTATTTGACTAAGTTTCAGTGGTCCGATGATTGTGAATTTTTGATATGTTGAAATTACATGTGTCTAGTATGCCTCTGTAAAATTTCAAGTCCATCCAACTTGATTTGATATTTTATTTGTATTTATCAAAAACACTGCACAAATCTGAGAAATCGCCGTGTTCATCACCCATAATCCGTGGCTTTCGTATTAAGTTTGGCTAATGATAAAACTCTGAAATTTGGCAGAAACATAATTCAGCATGTCTAGAAGATGTATGTAAATTTTCAGAATTTTCTAAAAATTCTTACTATTTATTCCAGATTTTACAAGTTAACTGCACAAAACTGTCACGGGAGTGATAGCTTGTGGTAAAACATTTTTATCTCCCAATCTATTGTGAATCATTGAGTGAGGCTTTTTCTGGATAAAACTAGACTTAAGTGGCTTTTCAATATGATTGGTTTCATTTCCAGATTCCTTATAATGAACTCACGGTGAATTTTTAAAGTTGACGCATTTCAATAAGCCTTTTTGGACAAACTGCCTTAGAAAATTTCTATGTTAATAGGCTGTTCGAGTATGACTTTTACGTGAGATGTTCAAGCCGTTTGTAGTCCGATTTGGACTTGGGTTTCTTCATAAGAAATGTTCCTTACCATGTCTAGTTGTGATCTGGAAAGTTTGATCCCAAACCAAGTTTTATAGGTATACTTTTCATCGACCCAAAGTCACCTACTGGAAACTGTCCATTTCCAACTAGTCAACTTTGAGCTTATGTATTTCTCAATGAGTTAGATATTTTCCAGTATGGTCTTCATGAAATATGTAGTACTTGTTACAAGGTTTCTAAATTGGTAGCCTGCAGCCATTTTGGCATTGCGAGTCAAAAGTTACGAGCCTCGCAAAACCTCTCGTCGTTAAGCTAAAACTGAAAATTCTGAAAAAATCAGTTTGAGTTGCCCACTTTGAGACCCTATATCTCCAGAACCACAACTCTTTTGGATTTAATTCCTTCTTAGAACTTGTAGTACATGTTTAGAGGTTTCCAGAATGTATCTTTGTGCGACCATACGCATTCTGAATCGAGAGTTATGGATCGTCAAAGCACGTCACTTGGGTTGTTTCAAGCTGTTTTGCTGAAATTAAACACTTGAAATTTGACTAAGTGTTGAAACCCTATGTGAAGTATGCCTTATGTGACTAACATGCTATTAATCGATGCATTCATTATGTTATGTCGCAAGGTACGATAGAGCATTATAAGATGTACGAATTATGATAAAACATCATGATACGATATTTTCACGAAAGCATACCTTAACGTGAAATATTCGACTAGGTGCTACCACACGGTCAATCGAGTGTATATCATACCATAATATACAATAAAATAGAAATATGGGTTCTAAGACCCAATGGATTTTTCCAGCTCCAAAATCTCAAGGCCAAGAATAGATAGGTTAAAGCTAGACTTACAACCCAAGAAATGGGATTAAGGCAATCCACAACCAAAGTGGGCTTTACTCTACTCAAAAATAAAATGCTTTGAAATATTTATTTACGATGCTTATTTCAACTGCTGATAAAATGTTTACATGATTACCGCCAAAAATGTTTATGTTTTGTGTATGTATCCTATCCATGAGATGTTATGAGATGTTATGAAATGTTATGAATGTTGTCGGGTCGCTCCCAACTTATGAATGAAAATCGATATCGGATCCTATGCCGAAGGACAATACACGCTAGATTAACGGTACACCTAAGGTGACCGTGTGTCAGGAGGACACCACGGCCGGTCACGGCGTCGTAGAGGAGGCCTCCTTCACGACGCTCGACTATGATGATACGACGAAGGATGTTAAGGGATATGGATCATACACACACTTAAAAATGCCCGCCAAAGCGATGATTTTATGAAATGATGAAAATATTTTAGTAAGCATAAGGCATTTTCAACTAAAACCCTTGTGTCTTACCATGATGTTGGCAAGTGTAATTCAAAGAAAATAAAATGTTTTTGCATGAGTCCACCGAGTGTATTCTTGTACTCACCGCATGTTTGTTTTAAATGCAGTTGAGCAGATGATGGATGGAGCGGTGTTGAGCAATAGGAATGTTGTCGCCGAAATGTTTTATACCTTGATTGTACATCGTCATATGTACATATCACATGTTTTCCACGCAAGAACCTAATTTATGTACTAGAGTTCAAGAACATGCTCGACATATGTATTACGCTTATTATTAATAAGAGTCTCCTGCTTTATGCTTTCATGTTTATGTTATAGTCCCCGCTAATCAGAATTAGATTGTAATGTGACATAGGATTTATATATGCTTACTTTAATTTTTCAACTTCATAAATTTCAAGAATTTAAACCATCAACTATAGTATTTAAACATCATAAGCATGAAATAATCATCAAACACAATAAAATTCAAGCAATTCAATCTTAATTTTGACGATCATGTAATTTTCGAAAATAACCATAGGTGAGAAGATCATATTCTTCAAATTTAATCATAAAAACTTGGATTAAATAGAGTACTTACCTTCTTTGGAGTGATTTCTACTTAATTTAGCACTTAATATATGGATTAAAAGTAAAGAACAATTTGTGTGTGTGAGAAAAGTGTGTGTTTAAAATGAGGAAGAAGAGAGCTTGAGGATGATCCAATATGAATATAAGTTCTAGAAGATATATATATATATATATATTTATCTAGATAGCTTTATTTATTTAATTATTCATTTTCTCGTATTAAAATTTTAAAATTATATATGTATTTTCTAAAATTCTAATGTTGAAAATTAATATTCCTTAATAGTAAAAACTAAATTTTCTCATTAATATAAAGATCCAAAACAATTAAATCCATTATTGAAATTAAATTCATATAAATATAACTTTAATGCTTTTATATACAATTAATCAAATAATTATTCTATTTATTAATAAAATTTAAAATCATAGAAAATATTTTCTTTATCACTAGATATAAATAAAATAAATTTATTTAAGCCATTTAATATCTTAAACATTATTTCATTTTATTTTATAAATAAATCCCACATAGAAAATAATTAATGCATTTCTTTAGCACATTTTCTATTTAATGAAATTTTCATTCAACACACACAATAATAATCACATATCTCACATTTCATCATAATAAAACTCATTTCTAAATAATCTCTACTTCTTCAAATTTCTATTCTTCAATTAGAAATTAATCAAATTTCTATCGCTTAATAATCTATTATGCTTCTTTATAAGTTTTTAAGAATAAAATGCCTTTGTCAGTAATTATACTTAATTAGGCTCTAATTAAGACTAAAAGATTTTAAGTTACTATACTTTTCTAGATTATTATCACAAACAGACAAGCTATGAAGGATGAATTATGTGATAAATATTTTATAAAATTACCAGAGATTTAGGAAGATTTTACATCAAGAATGGACAAATCAATATGGGAAGTTAGAAATTTAGGAATAGGCCAAGAATTACTTTTGTATTTAATAAATTAGAAGAAAATGTAAAGAGTTAGCCTTACAAGATGAAATTAAAAGAATGCTTATGTATAAGCAAGCTATTTATACACCTCAAGCCTATGGTCATAAAATTATAAGAAAAGAAAGAAAATAAGAAAAAGCACAACATATGATAAAAATAAAAATATTATAAACCTTATTATAAAGACAAATATGTTAAAACCCAAGAAAAAGAATATGTAAATGTTTCATATGGTGATGAAAACATTTAGCAAATAAATGTCCAAATAAAACAAAATCATGATAGAAGTAATTTAATCGAACAAATAGGAGATTATGAAATAGAATTTTAGACTCAAACTCGTAAAATGATTCTATATATGGTATATATAGTGAAAATGATGAAAATATTATACTAAAATTACATATACATATATGAATAAAGAAGAAGTAGAATGTTTACATATATGGATTTTAAAAGAGGAAATAATTATATACAATGTTTTAAATGTGGATATTATCCTCTATGGATAAAAGATCTCAATGTAAAAATGTTTTAAAGAAATCGTTATATTTGTTTAAGACAATATTATAACATGATAAATGAAAATAAAATCAACCAAGTAGTTCAAAATAGAAGAAGATAATGACTTTTATAAAGAAAGATTAGAAAACATGAATTAGCAATAGAATTATTAACTCACAAAATTAATACATTAAACATTCAATATCAAATGATTGATAATAGGCTAAAATAAATTGAAAAACTAAAACAACCTATGAATTTAAATAACTTTGATACTATAGAACTCAATAAGATGGCTCAAAATTTACAAAAAATTGAAGAGACCATATTACTAAATAATAATAAATCGTTAAAAAAAGGAATAATAAATCTTATAACTTTACAATGTAGTTGGTTAGATGATAATAAATATATAAGTTTATCAGCCCTACTTGATACAGGAAGCACTAAAATTTTAATAGCATATGATTTAGTACCAATATAATATCATTTACAGTTAATTTATAAATTATTAACAAGAACAGTGAGAAATAGGACAATTCCTATAACACACTATCTAGAAGCAAAAGGAATACAATTTTTAGATTTTGCAGGAAATTATAGTATAAAATAAGAACTACCACAAACACTTATAAATCCTAAATCTATAGGTTCTCAAGATTTTTTATTAGGCTTAAATTTTATAACAAGTCTAAATAGTAGCATTACTATAGCTAAAAATTACATTACAATTAGTAAAAATATCTACAGTTATCCTACATCAAGATATACATATGCATCAGGGTTTGCACGAAAGCGTGGTGGACTTGGAGAATTAGATTTTTACAAAAATAATAAACAAAATTTAGATACAGAATATAAACAAAATCAAGCCTATATTAATAATGAATCTTTAAATCTATGAGAAATTTTTTTAACACATGAATTAGAAAAGGCCCAAATATTACTAAAAGTATAAATTATCCTATTATTCTTAAACAAGAAAAACAAGGGTTAATAGGAGAAGACATAACAAAATCAAAAGTAAAATATATTTGTAAATTTAAAATATAAAATCCAGATATACCAAAATTTGATCGCTCACTTTTCTAACATAAAAAACGCGCAAGTATAAGGTAAGCAGAGTATCGTATCCACAGGGATTGTAATACGTAAAAACAGAATCTAACTCAACAATAATTCATCATTATCCAAGCACGATTTGGTATTAAGGTTTTAAGGCTCGGATATCAAATCCAAAGCAAATGTAACAACTAGAAAATAAACTAAAGCAATAAAAACTCAAAGAGATAACTATTAAGAAAGACTAACCTTGGGATGCATTAATCCTATCCACAACGTATGTTTATCCCGCTTATTATTAACCATTTTAATCCGCATAAGATGGAAGATCACATATGTAGCCAACAACTTCGCCACGACAATTGTGACAGCTTGATTACTAATTTTCCCTATTATCGTTATGTCTCTAGAGGAAAATAAGCAACCCAAAAGGATCACAAAGAATATGCTTCCTAAGAATGTTCCTATCTCGCCACGACTCAAGCGCTTATTCGATCATGCATTCAAGATCGATCGACAATTAAAATCATTACGTAATTAATCGGCAACTATGATATGCATCAAGATTGATCAAATCAACACATATAATTAAGCACCAAGAAACATGAATCAATGCCCGGAAGGTAAATAACAATAGCAGAATCACAACATATAGGATAGAATCATCCAAACTCTAGGATTAGAATGTAAATTTAGCTAGACATAAATAACGAAATAAAATACGTAAATAATCATAAAACAGAAATTAAATTGATAAAACCAGAGGGAAGCGCCCGAAGAACAATGGTTGGGTTCGATTCCAAACCCAAGCGAAGAACGGAAATTACGGAATTGCTCGACGAAAGCGCTCCAAAACGCTAACAATGCGTAGAACTAATGTAGAACGATGGAAAACTAGTACTAGAATTAATCTAAATCAAAACTAATGTGAAAATAAATGGAAAATAATGAAAACCGAGGAAAACGCTCTAAAATCGCCACTGGGAAGGTTGGGCGAGGGCTAAGCCCTATTTATAGATTTAGGGTGAAAACCCTAATTTTGCGTTGTCACGCCACGTCATGGTCGCGAGCTCGGTCGCGAGGGAACACTTCTTCTAGACCATCCTTCATTTCTCGGCATGCCACAGACGATCACTCGCGCCACACCTCACGGTCGCCAGTGTGGTCACGCCGCACATAAAATCGCCGCTGGCACGCCTCGCGCCCGCCGGGAGTGCTTGCGGCGCTGGGAGCCGCCGCCGCCAAGCGGTCGCTAGGCCGGTCGCTAGACATTTGTTTCTCTCGCCGGTAGTTCCTCGCGCACCGGCCGGCGGTCACGGGGGCCGCCAGCCAGATTTTTGCCCTTGTCGCTCGCTCTTCGCTCCATGCTTCGTTTTCAACTTATGCTACAAAACACCAAAACGGAACCCAAGAGCAAGATCTCCAAAAATATGTAAAAGCATTGAGATCCAAGACATAAACGCACTTTATCGATCTAAAATCATCTTTAGAAATCAACAATAAACGTAAAATGCGTTTATCAACAATTAAAACAGAAAATATAGAATATAGTCCATTAGATATTGAAGAATTTTAAAAACAAATTCCCGAAATGATTAAACAAAATCTTATAAGAAAATCGAAAGTCCACATAGGATGTTGATCATACTATTTTCTAACACGAAAACGTGCAAGTAGATAGGTAAGTCGAGTATCGTATTGTAGTAACCCGAAAATATTTTAGTTTTAATTAGAGATTAATAAAGTATAATTAGGGGCTTAAAAGCCATTTAATTCATAGAAATTTATAAAGAGACGATAATGAATTATTAATCGATAAAATTCGATTAGTTCTTAATTGAAGAATATGAAATTAGAAAATGAAGAGATTAATTAGAAATGAGTTTTATTATGATAAAATGTGAATTATTTGATTATTAATGTGTGTTCGAATGTAATACCCGCAATTAGATGCCCAATTACGGTATTTAAAAACCAGAATCAAAGCTTTCACGAGATATTCAATCGAATGATATCGAATAATGACTTCGATTAATTACTTAAGGAATGAAATCCTATTTTATATTCACCGAGAATTGTGAATTAAGGAATAAAAGTATATGAAGTGTATCGGCAGATTATTTTAACGTCGATCGCGATCGATAGTTAAAATTCATGATATTTTCTAAAGCATTAAGCTTAGAATATAATTCCATTATTAATGGAATAATGTAATAAAGTAATGACGACCATTTCGAGATGAGTCGATAATGAACGTTTTGCAACGTTTTCAAACGTTAACGTTTTGAGATGAAACGAAAAGCGTTTTAATCGATCAAGAAATTATAGGAATTAATTTCCTATGATTGGTATATGTAATTACAGTATGATTTAGCATTAAATCAATGCTAGATCATCAAGATTCGATAGTTACCAATTTTTCAAACGTTTGAAAACCCTAATTTTTGAACTCGATTTTTATCGCATAAAATGTTGCCATTAAATTATCCTATGCTATTAATTATCATCTAAATCATATACTATGATGTATATATCTATGTTTAACATGAAAAATAAAATTTAGTCCATGTTTGGGCATAAGGGCGGAAAATGTTATAAGTGCTATAACAAAGTGTGTTGTTAATCTTCCCACTATTACATGTATGTATTATGGCAATGTGATTAATTATATATCATAATTAAACAATTAAATACTGAAATTATATATATATGCACAAAATCGTGCATATATGTGTGTGTAGAGAGGAGTGCAAGTGTGTGCATGTGTGTTGTTTCTATGCATGTACAAGGGTGACAAATGTCACCCACAAGCACACCACTACCACATACCCCCCAAACTCCAGCCACTCTCTCCTCATTTTGCCGTCCTCTCCCTCTCTCTTTCCCCATTTTCGCCCATTTCTCCAAGAACAGCTCCAAGAACAGCTCCAAGATCAGCCACTCCACCATCAAAAAAGTGGACATAAGCTCCTAGCTCAAGATGGACAGCCGTCCTTCCTCTTCATCCTCTCGATTTCGTGGCTAAGGTAGATACCATCTCCTTAGATCCTAGGGATGATCAAGATATACATGCATGTTCATCAATATGCTTGAATGTGTTGGGTCTATGCTTGAAAGTGATTGCATGTTGATTTAATAGGTAGATTCAATACTTTTGATCATTGCATGTTGATTTCCTGGACGAACAGCAACTTCACGAATTTATTTGACTAAGTTTCAGTGGTCCGATGATTGTGATTTTTGATATGTTGAAATTATGTGTGTCTAGTATGCCTCTGTAAAATTTCAAGTCCATACAACTTGATTTGCTATTTTAATTGTATTTATCAATACCACTGCACAAATCTGCGAAATCGCCGTGTTGATCACCCATAGTGCGTGGCTTTCGTTTTAAGTTTGGCTAATGATAAAACTCTGAAATTTGGCAGAAACATAATTCAGCATGTCTAGAAGAGTCCTGTAAATTTTCAGAATTTTATAAAAATCTTTACTATTTATTCCAGATTTTACAAGCCAACTGCACAAAATTGTCACGGGAGTGATAGCTTGTGGTAAAATATTTTTATCTCCCAATCTATGGTGAATCATTGAGTGAGGCTTTTTCTGGATAAAACTAGACTTAAGTGGCTTTTCAATATGATTGGTTTCATTTCCATATTCCTTATAATGAACTCACGGTGAATTTTTAAAGTTGACGCATTTCAGTAAGCCTTTTGGACAAACTGCCTTAGAAAATTTCTATGTTAATAGGCTGTTCGAGTATGACTTTACGTGAGATGTTCAAGCCGTTTGTAGTCCGATTTGGACTTGGGTTTCTTCATAAGAAATGTTCCTTACCATGTCTAGTTGTGATCTGGAAAGTTTGATCCCAAACCAAGTTTTATAGGTATATTTTAATCGACCCAAAGTCACCTACTGGAAACTGTGCATTTCAACTAGTCAACTTTGAGCTTATGTATTTTCAATGAGTTAGATATTTTCCAGTATGGTCTTCATGAAATATGTAGTACTTGTTACAAGGTTTCTAAATTGGTAGCCTGCAGCCATTTTGGCATTATGAGTCAAAGTTACGAGCCTCGCAAAACCTCTCGTCGTTAAGCTAAAACTGAAAATTTGAAAAATTTTCTAAGTATAGAAGTCAGTTTGAGTTGCCCACTTTGAGACCCTATATCTCCAGAACCACAACTCTTTTGGATTTAATTCTTCTTAGAACTTGTAGTACATGTTTAGAGGTTTCCAGAATGTATCTTTGTGTGACCATACGCATTCTGAATCGAGAGTTATGGATTGTCAGCACGTCACTTGGGTTGTTTCAAGCTGTTTTTGCTGAAATTAAACACTTGAAATTTGACTAAGTGTTGGAAACCCTATGTGAAGTATGCCTTATGTGACTAACATGCTATTAATCGATGCATTCATTATGTTATGTCGCAAGGTACGATAAAGCATTATAAGATGTACGAATTATGATAAAACATCATGATACGATATTTTCACGAAAGCATACCTTAACGTGAAATATTTGACTAGTGCTACCACATGGTTAATTGAGCGATATCATACCATGATATACACTAAAGTAGAAATATGGGTTCTAAGACCCAATGGATTTTTCCAGACTCCAAAACCTCAAGGTCAAGAATAGATAGGTTAAAGCTAGGACTTACAACCAAGAAATGGGATTAAGGCATCTCACATACCAGTGGGCTTTACTCTACTCAAAATGAAATGCTATTGAAATATTTATTTACGATGCTTTTTTTTAACTGTTGATAAAATGTTTACGAGATTACCTGCCAAAATGTTTATGTTTTGTGTATGTATCCTATCCATGAGATATTATGAGATATTATGAGATGTTATTAAATGTTATGAATGTTGTTGGGTCGCCCCAACTTATGAATGAAAATCGATATCGGATCCCGCCAAAGGACAACACCGCTAGATTAACATGTACACCTAAGGTGACCGTGTGTCTGTAAGGACAATTCACGGCCGGTCACGCGCCGTAGAGGAGGCCTCGCTTCATGACGCTCGACTATGATGATATGACGAAGGATGTTAAGGATATGGATCATACACACTAAGAAAATGCCCGCCAGCGATGATTTTATGAATCGATAAATGCTTTAGTAAGCGCAAGGCATTTTCAACTAAAACCCTTGTGTCTTACCATGATGTGGCGTGTAATCTTCAAATGATAAAATATTTTTGGCATGAGTCCACCGAGTGCATTCTTGTACTCACCGCATGTTTGTTTTAAAATGCAGTTGAGCGAGATGATGGATGGAGCGGTGTTGAGCAATAGGATTATTGTCATTGAAAAGTTTATACCTTGATAGTACATCGTCATATGTACTTATCACATGTCTTCCGCTGCAAGAACCTAAATTTATGTACTAAAGTCCAAAAATATACTTGACATATGTTTTACCGTTTATTGTTAAAAAGAATCTCCCTTTATAATTATCCCTGTTTAGAGTTATAGTCCCTGTTAATCCGTAATTAGGGTTGTGGGGCTGTGACAGAGTGGTATTAGAGCGGTTCGCTCTTGAACCCAAAATCTTCTTTAAGGTTAAGTCTAGATTGAGTCATTAGACTTCTAGAGATCAGCTGACAATGCTCAACACTCCATCACATCAAGCTCAACCGAAATGAGGTTAATGACTCTTTTCCCAAAGTTTTGAAAATTAGCCTGGCCGGACGAATGTTTATGAAATGATTTTTTTTAAATAAAATGAAAAGTTTGAAGTGAAGGATGATTGAAATGATCTTTGAAAAGAAATGAAAGCTATGAGAACGGTTGAAAATGAATGATATGACAAATGACTTGTCAAGAAAGTTATGAAAAGAAGGAAAATATAAGAAAGATGATGACAATGATATGAAAAGTTTGCACGATATGCCAAAGATGAAATGTTGGAATTCTCGAATTAATAAGAGTTCATTATTATGAACGAGTTATGATTATTCATGTTTAAGATGATTGAGATTGGACATTGAATTGTCAAATATGATATGTCAATTCTTTAAATTCAACAAAATACGTCTGCGATAAATGAGCTACGAGGAATATTCAAGTTTTACTTCAATCTCAAAGTTGATTATGATGATGAGCATGCTAGTTCAACAAAACGTAGACTTTATAAGACGCATGATCCCTTTTTACGAAAGAACACATAGAAGTAAGAATTTCCTTCAATTACAAGAACAAGAGTAACGATGGATTTGAGAACTTCATTCCATCTTGAGTGAAGAAAAGTGAAAGATTTATACGAAATTGTTCGACCGACATGTACGACCTCGGCTCGACATCGGCATGCGCGATCGTCGACTTGAATCGGCATTTATAACACCGCCTTTGACATATCGACTGGGGTAGTTTGTCCGACCGGTGTCGGCAATATTCTGTACTACCGGCATCGGTAACGGCATGCACGACCTGGTGTCGGCATCGTTTATGACCTCGGCGCGAACGCGTGTAAATTTCCTACACCGCGCAGTGATTTTGTTTTGAATAGTTCTCGATCGTATGAACTCCGATTTACGTATGGTTTTCGCCTACGTGTTCCTAATGCACTGTACTTCATTTCTTATGAAGGACCAAATTCCTGATTCCTACTCCAGAATTCACGAGAATCAGTTGAAGTTAGATCTATGATCTGTATAGAGTAAGAATGTTATAGTATGATACGGACCTTAGAATTTTATAAAGAAAGTAAGATTTCTAGTAACACAAGTAGAACCTTGACATACATGAGAACTTTGTTGATGACCTATTACGGGTATATAAGTTTTCAAACTATATTCATTACCCAATTTCTGTCATTGAGTTTAACTCTATGATCTAGTTCCAATTGAGAAATCATTCGAGTTTCTCACTTCTTCTGAAGAAAACTTCCAACTCAAAAATTTACAAAGTGTCCTTTTGAACCCAAAGCCTTGTGTGATCGAGAATATAATTGTGACGGTCCAGCCAGCCCATATGACCAAAGAAATCTCAAGAGTCGCCATTCGGTCTTCGCACTTAGAGCCCCATTATTCACCCAAGGAACATATTGATTTAGATCATTGAAAGATGTTATCTTGATGGACGAGACAATACCTTTGCGGGTAGTCGTGATAATTTCTCCTTGATTTTTTTAAACCATCAAGTAAGATGAAAGTTGACTTACCTTGTCACTTAAGTACTAATTAGTAAAGCGATAAATGTCGGGCATGAAATAGGTTGACTTATCTCCACCTAAAAGTTTCGCATCAAGAAAGTGGGAGACATCAAGAAATTATGATGTAAAGAAAATCTCGATGAAATGAGATATTTTCCTATGATACACACCGATGTGAGATACTCTTTAGCGTTGAATGCAAGAGTAAAAGGAAGTATATGATATCCGTGGATATTAATTTCCTTATTATGTCATGACGAGAGCAATTACAACTTATCTTTAAGATAGTTGGATGTCCTGAAACCTCGTTAGTAGGTTGGACATGTTTAAAAGAATGATGATGCATACAAGATATTCTTTTCAAAGAATATATATATAAGGAAATGATAGCGTCTCGATAATAAATCTTTCGCCTTATACCTCAATCAATGAGATTATGTTGAGCGTAATCGATTCCAAATAATTGAAACTCGGTTGGACGAATGATAATAAGATTTAGAGACCATAATCTTTGAGATGTGTGAATAGCTAGGATATCTCTAGTATGTGAACTAAGTAGGAGGAAATAACTCAAGTCAAGACATGGTAATGAGATGCTTAGAATTTAAGTTATGGAGTACGAATATACTACCCTACAAAACCATATGACAAAGATAACGGTTCTAGTCCTGAAAGTGGGAACCGAAGTATAACGAAAGTAAGATTACTCTCAGATACCATGCTCAAGAAAATGGACAAAAGTCAAAATAGCGTAAGAAATTATGAGCTATACAATTAGATAGTTCAGATATGACATAAGTTTCGTAAATGTTATGACTTGATAAGTAAGGTAATTCCTCAAGTAAGGAAACAGATAAGAAATAGATTCATTATTTTGAAATGAATCTTAATACCCTAAGTTATAATGACACAAAACGCTTGTCTTGTGTAACTTAATAGTTAACAAGCAAGATAGCTTCTATAGATCTTGCAAAGGAAATACATCCAAGAGAACACAGAAAAGATTCACATGGAAGGATCTTGGGTGGATCTAATTGTAAATCTCACCCCATATTTTTGTGACGATCAATAAAGTGAGGTAGTAAGTATCTCCGATATGGGAATGAAGAAATCATTGAATGTCGAGAAAATGGTAAAGATATTTGACGTCAAGGTAAAAGTACAATACATCCCAAATGGACAAAGGATTTTATCTTATGCGAAATCGCATGATGAATCAATAAAGGATTAAGGAAAAATGATGTATATCCAAAAGGATATTACAAACGATGGCACTAAATGCCCAAGACAAGGATTTCTCCGAAAAGAGTTTAAAGTAAGAATATATATGAGAAATATACCCTAAGATCGATAAAGTGAAAAAAAAAAAAAAGGAATTTAATCATTCATACCGATTAGGAATGAATGATAGTGATAGAGACATGACGATCTCTACGATAAGATTTCATTATCGAAATATCAATATCAAAGGATATGTTGATGTAGACCTAATCACAAATGCTATTGGTAAAAGCATAATGAGACCGATACCGAGAAGATAAAGTAACGAGGCAAATGAAGGCCGTAATAAGGGAACATAATGTCCCAATGGAAAGGACAATGACATATGAAATAGACATTTACTCAATAAACGGAACACCGTAGACCAAAGCCTAAACCTCAGATCGAAAGCAGAACAAAGCAACCAAAAGGCAGAATGTGTATGAGGAAAAATTTCTAATAGCCATAAAATTTTATTCAATTTAGGTGCTTCGCTGACATCGCACAAGTATGTGTAGAAGCTATAGAACCCAATTCGTGGTAAGTTAATCAAGAAATGAAAATCTCCTTACCTATACTGGAATTATGACCATCGCAAATGTTGCTCAAGCTTAGAATTGAACCTAGAATCGCCTAAAGTGCTATCCAATGATTTGGATCATTATATCTATGTGGAACGAGATATAATTTTAGAGACAAGAAGTTTTAGGAAATGGTCGTCATTCATGTGATTAGTGACCGGGCTCTAGCCTTTTCGTTAAAGGTTTTACACTACGTAATATCAAGACCACTGCTCGCTATGCGAATATCTTTAAGGCAATATACTAATCAAGATGTAAACGAAATGAGTATTAAGATAAGAGTCATGAGTCATCTACGGTTATATATGTCTTAAAGTGTATAATTCTTTAAGAGATCCTTCTTGTTTAGAAATCCTCCATCGCTTAAATTAAGTCGGATTTATCTAAAATATCCGCTATGATGACAAGAAAAGAGAGTTTAACGGTAAGAGTTAACCCCAAGGCCTACAAGGTTATAACTCACACGAGCATATCGGCTCTTTTATTATGAACTAGGCATGGATTCATCACAGTTTGAAGAAATTTTGCACCTCGGATCGATGCTCGAACTATAGAGTGTCAAATGAGGATGGTACCCAACGACGATCGCTGGGTTGCCAACAAATCGGAGGAATTTTACAAAAGAAGTATCAAAAGAATAATTTCTCCATGAGAAAAATTCCAAAGTCTGGACAGACTTACCAGGATTTGTCAACAAGTTTAAGCATACATATAATGCGTAGGGAACGACACCTACGAGTACTTGTCCTGAACCTCGGCAAGTTACACAACACGGCATAAAGGAGTGGTTGTACCCTGATGTTCCAAACGCCGTCCCACGTCCTGTGCCATCAATGGTACCAGAAAGAGACGAAGGGCAAAGGACAAAATCTTATCGCCTCGGATTAGGAGAATTACGCTACCAACCCAACCATACTTTCTGATAAAAGTAACACCAACTTCTAGTAATGAAGAATAAATGGGGAGCAGCTTGACCCCTGGCTCTCTGAAAGAGAATGATCATCAGAAGTATGAAAATAAAACGCACTTGAGAAAGACAAGTTTCCAGGAGAGTACGACTTCAACAAAGGTCCTCGAGACCTGTAATCCTAGGATCCTATAAGACTTATATGTAGATAATGGTTTATGATGAAAATGGTGTGATTATAATATGTAAAATAAACGTAGTTTGGAAGAATTTATGAATATGGTGAAGAAGTGTCAAAGTTTTGAGTGTAAAAAGAGCTAGACGCTTAGAATCGCCACCAAGAGACCGACCGTAGTAATGTATTAAATGTCCTCACCGAGGCATTATGATATAATGTTATATGGACTTGAAGAATGGTATCCAAATACGGAAATGAATTGTTCTCAATAAAATATGGTTACTATGAGATAATAGTTACGCTATTCGGACTAACCAATGCACCACTCGCTCATGAACCTCAAAATCGAGTGTTTCACACATACCTAGATAATTTTATCTCAATCCTCATGGATGATGTTCTTATCTATTCAAAGGACGAGAAAGAACATAAAGAAAATCAAGTGGTCGTCTTACGACTTTTAAGAGCCAGGAATTTTTCCAAATACGCTTTGTAAATTTCACTAAAAGAGAAATATTCTTCGTGCACATAGTGTCCTTAGAAGAAAACAATGTAGATCTGACAAAGGACAAAACAATTAAAGATGAAAGACGTCAATGACCTAAAATAAGATCAGGAATTTTATAGATTGATTAACTACTATTAGAGATCCATTGAGACTCTCTAAAGTAGCAAGGCCAATAACATAGCAACCCCAAAAAGGAACCAAATTTACATGGATTAATAAGTAAGGCTATGTATTAATATGAGATAAATAATAACTTATGTGTCACGATGACTTAGGCCACATGAATGTAATTTCCTAACTCATGACTTGAAATAGTGATAGAATCGATTTAAGAAAAGGATCATTCGAGACAAAGGATGGAGGAAAAGTTAGAAAGGATCCGAGAAAGGGTAAGGGTCAAGGATTTAAGAACTTCGGGAGGCGCCGACAACGCCTTATCATCTGAAGGAAGAATATGCGCGTTCATTTACTAAAAACTTCAAAATGAAATAATGAGTGAGGAGCTCACGATACACCCCACGCCACCCAGATAGTACTAAGATGTACCAAGACCTGAAAGAAAAGTTTTGGTGGGAAGGCATGAAACGAGACATAACTTCTTTCGTAGAACACTGTCTTGTTTGCCAGCAGATGAAAGCGTTACACCAACGTCCATACGGAAAGTTATAGCCGTTGGAAATACCCGAGTGGAAATGGGATGAAATAACGATGGACTTCGTTACGAACTTACCCAAATAAAAAAGAGGGAACACCGCCTATATTGGTAATTGTTGATAGACTCACCAAGAGTGCTCACTTCCTACCAATTCAAAGTACTTATGGATCTGACAAGTTAGCCCAGCTGTATGTAAAGGAGATTATACGACTTCACTGAGTGCCAAAATCTATTACCTCGATAGTAGTAAGAGTATAAATACCAAAGTCTTGAAATTTCACTCCTATATCAATAAATTAAGAACCCTTCACAATTTACAAAAGTTTGAATTTATTCTTGAGCAAAGAAACTGGATAGAGGATAGGAAAGATGGCACTAATCAAGAAAGATTATAAATGTGATAAATAATCACCTAAGGAAGGTTAATGTAGAATCTAATGCCTAAATTATAAAATTCAGTCTAAATTATGGTATATCCTTATAGAAAGGAAAACTCATTGGAAAGATTAAGAAAACGAGAACAAGAATAGTCGAGGCAATCGTGACGAACGAAGTGGTACCCTCACAACCAAGGTGAAATATGACTAAAAAGAGAAATGAAGATGGAATAGAATACAAATTAAAATAAGGAATGAAGAGCTAAAGGATATTTTAAGGGTATTTGGGCGATGTTGTTATATTGTCAAGAGAGAAATACATATATTTCAAGCAATAATAAGTTTAGAAATGAAATCGTGAATGAAGTTCATGATCCTTCTCATACCGCCCAACCTGCATTATTAAGTGACATTGAGAATTATGAGAAAGGTTAGATAGGAAGAATGAGATAAGATATAACCATATTGTCGAGCAAAGGTAACAGCCCGCCTTTCCAAAGCACGGATTAGCGTAAACTGTTACTAATGACGGGATTAACAACAGAACAAAGACTAATTATGGAACTGCGAGGTATATAATGTACAAATTCTCGTAAACTTCATATCATTCGATGTGACATATATCGTATATACATAAACCTGGATCATTTAGACTCTTGACTAAAGGGTTCAACTGAAACATAACCTATATAACTTTGTAAATGAAAGACGTGTGATTACATATGACGATATGTAATCGCGCTATACTTATCAACGATGAAGACTCCAACCGCTCAACACTTCAACATCCAACATCAATCGCTCAACTGCACATTTAAAACAAACATGCAGGCTAAGTACAAGAATGCACTTAGTGGGCTCATGCGAAAACATTTTCTTTAATTACACCGCCCATAAGTAAGACACGAGGGTTTTAGTTGAAAATGCCTCAGGCTTACTAAAACATTTTCTCATTTTCAAAAGTCGCCCGCCGACATATTTTTGTCTGTATGATCCATATCGATAGTAATATCATAACATCATCACATAACGTCATCACATAACATCATCACACGTTGGTAGCGAACCAACAACTTTCAATATCATCATGCACGCTAACTCACACAAAATACGACATCACATCGATCGCCATACGTTGGTAGCGAACCAACAAATTTCAATATCATCATGCCACCAACTCCACACAAAATACGACATCACGTCGGGATCGCCATACGTTGGTAGCGAACCAACAAATTTCAATATTATCATGCCACCATCACCACAAATAATAATATCATCATTCCAACCATCACCACAAACAATAATATTGTCATACGAGATCAATCCTAGCCGGTATAATCCTTCCGCTAGATCCAATATCAATTTCTCATAGTTGGCTCGCCCAACAACTCGATAGGATCATACATAAAAACATAAACACTTTGGGTGTAATCATCATTTCAACCGAAAGCTTGTAAATAAATACTTTGATTGTGCAAAATAAATAAAAGGGTTTTGAATAAAGCCCACCCGGCACGTAGCTTTTCAATAACGTTCCTTTCTAAGTCGAAAGCTCACGCCCCACCTTAACGTAAGAACTATTTTAGTACGTTGATCACGCTCGAGAGAGCGAACATAGTCTATAACGTTCTCACGTGTCAAATAAGTGCTAACTTGGGACTTATTTCGACGCTTCCTAATCAATTAATGTCGATTATTAATTTTCTCAATTTATAAGAGATATTCTACCTTTTAATATATAATGACGTTTTAATGTCTTTACGTAATGTAGTTACATGTTACTAAACGTATTACGTCACATAGATCACGTGACATCGAATTACGTGCCTTCGACCTTGTCAACGTTTTTGTCAACAATTTTGACCAAGTCAACCTAGTCAACAATTTTGACTTTAGTCATTTCAAAGTCAACATTTCGACTTTTCAATTTCTTATGTAATTTTCGATTTTAATGTAAAATTCTTGTTCCAAAAATTCTATAAAATCATACTATGTTTAAAACATTATTTTAGATCATATTATGTAATTATACTTGATAAAATAAATTTATAACATTAATATACATAAGGTATGGTTTTTATCAACATAATTCATCAACCAAACATTTTTCAAAATTCCAATAAATTCATATAATACTTAATCATCCTTAACTATCCTTATTATAACATAATTGTTATTTATTATGAACTATTGATTTAATTTACCTAAGTCATATTCGAAATTTTCGACTTAGGTCCAAATAATTTTATAAATTTCAATAAATTCCCACAACCATATATTATGAATCTACATCATCAATACGATATGATAACACTTAAATATGGTTTATATCACAACTACTATCATATCTTATAATTTTGAAATTCATGAACTTAGGTACTAAAGTTTTCCAAAAATTCTACATACATTCGTATATGTTTTATTTAATACCCTAGATTATTATTTCACGCTCAAATCAACCATTAAAATCATAATCATCAACATATAGCATCCTCAAGTTTTCGGTCCTTTTCTAAAATTTAATAACATGCTTAACTTTGTAATATAATCATAATACATGCTTAATAACATCATATAAACACAATATCTAAACATCTTAGCACATGATGTATAATTTTCAAAATATCATATATAAACTATGATCATAACTTAAAATTTAACGGATGAAAATCGAAAATTTAGCATGATACTGAAGTTTCAGAAGAAATCTAACCTTTAATCGGAATCGATTATCATGCAACGTTTTTCTATCTAAGATTTGGGAAGAAAATTTGAGAAACTCTCTTCTATATTTCACTAAAGCTCACGGTTCTAAAGTAATAAAATGAGAGGGGCTTTTGATTTTATAGACATTTTAGGATAATGCCCACTTGCAATCTAAATATCTTAAGAATTAAAAATCATAATACCTTGCATAATACTTTACAACCTTTCGTCCACTTGCTTTTGGGTAAGGATAAGGTTTTATGTTTTATTCCTTAATACACTGAATGTACACGGCACTTCACAAGTTGGCAAAAGATGGTTTCTAATTGATTTGATGATAATTAATTTATGGGTATAGGTGGCGGCTTCATTAATAGATATAGAAGACAATTTCATTTTGTATTGCTCTTCATTTAATGAATCCTATGTATCCTTATCAAGATTAGTCTATCAAAATACTTTAAGAAATATCCAATTGAAAAGTCAACAATTACAACTTCATTTATTTTCAATAATACCATGCCTTTACCTTATCAAACAAAATCAAATCTTATCACCTATCCATACATGGATCGGCCACTTCCTAGCATATAGGATGACATTTTAATTTCATATACTAAATACAAGCATTTATGTAGCATCCTCAAGAACAATCACTTTCATAATTATCAAGCTTTGAATTTTCAACAATTTTCCTTCTAATTGTTCAAAGTGTCGCCATAATGGGAAAAAATTATCCCACTCACACAACACGCCAAATACACCTCACCTTATCCTTATAAATATCTTATTATCCTAATTATTACAATATATCATCTACTTGGTAGAAATTAAATTCAATTAATACTATAGAGCCACATTTTCGAAACATATATACCTATAATACTATATTTTTATTTTCTTGTAACAAATAGCTAATATATAGCTATGTGATATATTAAAAATCCTAAATGATGAATTTAATCATAAAAAAATATTTAGGACCATTTCAAGCTATAAACATAATTTTCGAAGTTCTAGTTTTCAAAAAATTCACTTCACATTATTCAATCATTAATCCATAATTCTCTAGCATTATTTTAATGATAAATAATGCTCTTATTACATAAAATAATCATAGAATTTAAATTTTATAATTAGTGATTATTTGACCGAGTTATCGCATTATCTCAAAACGTAGACGTTTCAAACGCCTCTAAACTCTCATAGTTAAAACATCTCTAAATGCTCAAAATAAAGTTGTAACAACTTTATTTATTCCCATAATAATAGGGAATTACGAAATTTAAGCTTAATTGCTTAAAAATACTGTAAGACTTAACTGTCGAATTTATCCGACGTTAGAACATCACGTTTGAAGGAATATTAGAAACTGCATTCCTTAATTCACTAAGCGTCAGTGAATATCACACAAAAATCAAATTATGCTTAGTCAACATTAAGTGTTGACCAATTAAGATTTTAATTATCGGGCTTAAAACCCTAATTACGATTTATATTATCGTAATCAAGATTAAAATCATGGATATTACAAGCAAGTGTCTCGTTACCAATAAGTAAAGGTATTGTATCAAAGGCCTTATAAGAGAGTATAATCTCTAACTACTACGAATGAAACTAGAATGATATAGAAATAGATCTTATAATGATTTTACCAAAGTCATAAAGAAGTTGCACTACTATATGGCTAGTAGTGGATCGACTCGCCAATTATGTTTTGTCTCTGTCTATTCGGATGACTCATAGATCCGATAAGTTAGCTCGACACATAAAGGAAATCGATATTTTTGAGGAGTACCAAAACCTATCGATTCAGATAGAGACTTCAAGAAAGTACCCTAGATTTTTAACTAACTCCCAAAAAGTTAGACACTAGATTGAGCCTTAACATAGATGTCCACCACAGCGGAAGGCGATAAAAAGGGACAATATGAATGTTTAAGGATACGATAGAACACAAGTGTTAAACCAAGATGCAAGTGAGAACGATTGCACCACTTAGTAAGTTTACGCACGACCATAGCTACCAAATAACGATCAATGTAGCCTTATGAGGCGACATTGCGAAAAAGTGTTGACCACCACTTTATTGTAACAAAGTAGGTGAGCAAAGGTATAAAATCCGACGTTGTAAATGAAACGATTAAGATATCTACCAACGAGGCAAGGAATAAGAAAAGCTTAGAGACGGATAAAAGTCTTCTGCGGTACGCGTAGAACCCGAACCGCATTCTTGAATGCGGAATTAAAGTTTCTTAAGTTTTCTCCATCTAGAGGAATTATAAGTTTAGATACAAGAATGTTGAGATCACGATTTATAGGACCACGAGCTCACAGCAATGATAGGCCTAGTAGCTTATAGCTTGGTACTTCCACCATTTGGGGAAATACGAAATGTTTTCCTCGTGTCGCAGCTTATTGAAATACGAAATGACCCAATTCACGTAAACCAACATGATGATGTGACCTTTGACTCGGATGGGTTATGATGAAAATCTACGACTAATTTGATCGCGATTCAACGATTAAAGAAGCAAGTTTGGGTCTTATAATAAAAGTCCAATGGAAGAACCATGGATGAAAGAAAAGCACATAGAAAGTTATGATGTTAAGATACCCATACTTTATGAGGTATGCAAATTTCGACGAAATTTCTTTTAAGGGGTAGGATGTAATACCCCGCATTAGACGCCCAATTACGGTATTTAAAACCGTAAATCAAAGCTTTATTGAGATATTCAATCGAATGATATCGAATAATGACTTGATTAATTACGAAGGAATGAAATCTATTTTATATTCACGAGAATTGTGAATTAAGGAATAAAAGTATATGAAGTGTATCGGCAGATTATTTTAACGTCGATCGCGATCGATAGTTAAAATTCATGATATTTTCTAAAGCATTGCTTAGAATATAATTCCATTATTAATGGAATAATGTAATAAAGAAATGACGACCATTTCGAGATGAGTCGATAATGAACGTTTTGCAACGCGTTTTCAAACGTTAACGTTTTGAGATGAAACGAAAAGCGCTTTTAATCGATCAAGAAATTATAGGAATTAATTTCCTATGATTGGTATATGTAATTACAGTATGATTTAGCATTAAATCAATGCTAGATCATCAAGATTCGATAGTTACCAATTTTTCAAACGCTTGAAAACCCTAATTTTGAACTCGATTTTATCGCATAAAATGTTGCCATTAAATTATCCTATGCTATTAATTATCATCTAAATCATATACTATGATTTATATATCTATGTTTAACATGAAAAATAAAATTTAGTCCATGTTTGGGCATAAGGGCGGAAAATGTTATAAGTGCTATAACAAAGTGTGTTGTTAATCTTCCCACTATTACATGTATCTATTAAGTGGCAATGTGATTAATTATATATCATAATTAAACAATTAAATACTGAAATTTATATATATATATGCACAAAAATCGTGCATATATGTGTGTGTAGAGAGGGAGTGCAAGAGTGTGTGCATGTGTGTTGTTTCTATGCATGCTGGGGTGACAAATGTCACCCACAAGCACACCACTACCACATACCCCCAAACTCCAGCCACTCTCTCCTCATTTTTTCCGTCCCTCTCCCTCTCTTTCCCCATTTTCGCCCATTTCCCCTCCAAGAACAGCTCCAAGAACAGCTCCAAGATCAGCCACTCCACCATCAAAAAAAAGTGGACATAAGCTCCTAGCTCAAGATGGACAGTCGTCCCTTCCTCTTCATCCCTCTCGATTTCGTGGCTAAGGTAGATACCATCTCCTTAGATCCTAGGGATGATCAAGATATACATGCATGTTCATCAATATGCTTGAATGTGTTGGGTCTATGCTTGAAAGTGATTGCATGTTGATTTAATAGGTAGATTCAATACTTTTGATCATTGCATGTTGATTTCCTGGACGAACAGAAACTTCACGAATTTATTTGACTAAGTTTCAGTGGTCCGATGATTGTGAATTTTTGATATGTTGAAATTATATGTGTCTAGTATGCCTCTGTAAAATTTCAAGTCCATACAACTTGATTTTCTATTTTAATTGTATTTATCAAAACCACTGCACAAATCTGCGAAATCGCCGTGTTGATCACCCATAGTGCGTGGCTTTCGTTTTAAGTTTGGCTAATGATAAAACTCTGAAATTTGGCAGAAACATAATTCAGCATGTCTAGAAGATTCCTGTAAATTTTCAGAATTATCTAAAAATCTTTACTATTTATTCCAGATTTTACAAGCCAACTGCACAAAATTGTCACGGGAGTGATAGCTTGTGGTAAAATATTTTTATCTCCCAATCTATGGTGAATCATTGAGTGAGGCTTTTTCTGGATAAAACTAGACTTAAGTGGCTTTTCAATATGATTGGTTTCATTTCCAGATTCATTATAATGAACTCACGGTGAATTTTTAAAGTTGATACATTACGGTAAGTTGTTTTGGACAAACTGCCTTAGTAAATTTTTCATATAATAGGCTGTTCGAGTATGACTTTACGTGAGGTGTTCAAGCCATTTGTAGTCCGATTTGGACTTGGGTTTCTTCATAAGAAATGTTCCTCACCATGTCTAGTTATGATCTGGAAAGTTTGTCCCAAACCAAGTTTTATAGGTATACCTTTCATCGACCCAAAGTCACCTACTCTTGAAACCGTCCATTTCAACTAGTCAACTTTGGACTTATGTATTTCTCGATGAGTTAGATATTTTCCAGTATGGTCTTCATGACATATGTAGTACTTGTTACAAGGTTTCTAAATTGGTAGCCTGCAGCCATTTTGGCATTATGAGTCAAAAGTTACGAGCCTCATAAAACCCTCGTCGTTAAGCTAAAACTGAAAATTCTGAAAATGTTCTAAAGTATAGAAGTCAGTTTGAGTTGCCCACTTTGAGACCCTATATCTTCAGAATCACGATTCTTTTGGATTTAATTCCTTCTTAGATCTTGTAGTACATGTTTAGAGGTTTCAGAATGTATCTTTGTGCGACCATCGTATTCTCGAATCGAGAGTTATGGATCGTCAAAGTCGTCACATGGGTTGTTTCAAGCTGTTTTGCTGAAATTAAAACACTTGAAATTTGACTAAGTGTTGAAACCCCTATGTGAAGTATGCCTTATGTGACTAACATGCTATTAATCGATGCATTCATTATGTTATGTCGCAAGATGCGATAGAGCATTATAAGATGTCGAATTATGATAAAACATCATGATACGATATTTTCACGAAAGCATACCTTAACGTGAAATATTTGACTAGGTGCTACCACACAGTTAATCGATTGAGTGTATATCATACCATGATATACACTAAAGTAGAAATATGGGTTCTAAGACCCAATGGATTTTTTCACCCAAAACCTCAAGGTCAAGAATAGATAGGCTAAAGCTAGACTTACAGATCCAAGAAATGGGATTAAGGCAATCTACAGTCCGGTGGGCTTTACTCTACTCAAAATGAAATGCTATTGAAATATTTATTTACTGATGCTTTTTTTAACATTGATAAAATGTTTACGAGATTACACGCCAAAATGTTTATGTTTTGTGTATGTATCCTATCCATGAGATATTATGAGATATTATGAGATGTTATGAAATGTTATGAATGTTGTTGGGTCGCTCCCAACTTATGAATGAAAATCGATATCGGATCCTGTGCCGGAAGGACAATACCTGGCTAGGATTAACGTGTACACCTAAGGTGACTGTGTGCTGTAAGGACAATTCACGGCCGGTCACGGCGTCGTAGAGGGAGGCCTCCTTCACGACGTTCGACTATGATGATATGACGAAAGGATGTTAAGGGATATGGATCATACACACCAAGAAAAATGCCTGGCCAGGCGATGATTTTTATGAACTGATAAAATGCTTTAGTAAGCATGAGCATTTTCAACTAAAACCCTTGTGTCTTACCATGATGTGGCAGTGTAATCTTCAAATGATAAAATATTTTGGCATGAGTCCACTGAGTGCATTCTTGTACTCAGCCCTGCATGTTTGTTTTTAAATGTGCAGGTTGAGCAGATGATGGATGGAGCAGTGTTGAGCAATAGGATTATTGTCGCTGAAAAGTTTATACCTTGATAGTACATCGTCATATGTACTTATCACATGTCTTCCGCTGCAAGAACCTAAATTTATGTACTAAAGTCCAAAAATATACTTGACATATGTTTTACCGTTTATTGTTAAAAAGAATCTCCCTTTATAATTATCCCTGTTTAGAGTTATAGTCCCTGTTATTCCGTAATTAGGGTTGTGGGGCTGTGACATTGAATGAAAAATGTTATTAAATAGAAATTTTACTATGAAATGCATTAATTATTTTTGCATGTTAATTTCCTTATAAATTGAGATGAATTATTGTTCAAGCTATTAATTGGCATGAATAAAATATTTTATTATTATTATTTAGTGATAAAGGAATTATTTGTTATAATTTTCAAAATTTTAGGAATTTAAGTGTTCTAGTTAAATTTTAATATATGAAAGAATTTGATTTATGTTATATGAAATCAATTTCACTCATGGATATAATTTGTAGTTGTAATTTAAATTTTGTTAGAATATAGTTTCACTTATTAAAATATACTAAGGTATGACATTAGTAATTTTGGAGGTATACTTATAAATTTATGGAAATTAGTGCTTAATGTAAATGAAATGAAGATAAAATGTACATGAAATGCAAATTAATATTCTAGAATATTACAAGCAACATAAGATCATCTTCTACCTTAATTTTCATCACATTTTCGGTACACACACACACAAGCACACACTAAATTTTTATTTCACATCTAATACATATTTAAGTGGAGAATTAGTGGTAAATTACTTCAACTAAGGTAATTACTTTATTTAAGTTAATTTTTTGTGATTTAAATTGATAAATATGATCTTCTTATGTCTTGTAATTTTCGAAAATTAGGAAATTTAAATTAAGGTTGATTTGTTTAATTTTTGTTATGTTTATTGATTTAATTATGCTTATGAAGTATTAATCACATGATCTATGGTTTTAATTCTTTCATTTGCTAAAGTTGGTAAATTAAAGTATTGAATATGAACCCTAATTTTTGCATGTGAAGTATGTGATGTGATTTAGTTGAATTGAGCCTAGATATATGTTTAGGAATAGAAATAAGCATCATATAATCAAAGAAATAAAAAATTAAATCATTTATGCTTAATCTTGAAATTTTGAAAATAATGAGTTGTAAGAACTTAAGGATTTTGATTTTATTTGATCCACTTGATATGATATTTGGGATCTAGAGTATAAATAATGTATAGTATGAAATTATAGGAATTTAATACATATATATAGGTAGAAACCGAAAATTTAAAGAAAAAGGGCAAGGAAGAAACTTGATGTTCTTGATTTTATTTGATTAATTTGATATCATTTTTGAGATGTAGAGTATGAATAATGCATAAGATGTATTTATAAGAATTTAATCCAAGTTTATACATTTATCCCAAAATTTTTGAAATGAGGGGATTTTAAGAACTTGGAGTTGTTGATTTTATTTGATCCATTTGATATTATTTTTGAGATCTAGAGTAAATATAATGCTTAGAATTAATTTATGGGAATTTTTGAACATATATATTAAAAGATGAAAAATTAAAGTTTAGTGTAAAGTTATGATTTTATGTGATAAATTGATCGAGATTTACAATGATTATGGAATAATGATCATTGATGATGAATAAGTATAAATGTGAGTCATTTGATACTAAGTGAATTTTAGATAATGAAATATTTAAGGATTTCTATAAACATGGTTGAAGGGCATATTGTAATAATAATGTAAATGAATGAGTTTGAACTTGTTTTAAATTCCTAAATGTATATTTAAGTATATGGTGATGAATTGGGGAGTTTGGGATGAATTTGAATGAGTTTTGATTGATTTTGGCGATCCATATTATAAACGTTACTCTACCGAAATTTCGGTAGAATTTGTTTATTAGTTAGACGTTTTGAAATTCTAATCGACAAAATTTTGATAAGTAGTTAAATAAATAAGAAAGGTTGCTAAATTGATAATAATTTTATGTTACAAGGATCAGTGGGGCGAGGAAGAGCGAAAGAACGAACAATTTGAAAAGTGGAGTAAAGGTGACTATTGATCGGTGGGCATTTCTTAACTATCTTTTAATGGCGCTCAATGAATTATTTATTTCTCGAAATGAAAGTGCATGTTTTGTAAATGAGTTGACTTGCCTATTTTAGCATATGCATTATGCCTATCTACGAGATCATAGACGACGTCGGGCTTGTGCTGGATGATATCCGAAGACAGTCGTGTGTACCTGAGGATGATCGGGGAGCCTTCGGGACCGATCATGGTATTGAGAGGGAGGCCTACCTCTCGGTACCTAGAAAGGAGCGTAGATATGGTATCCGTGAGCGGGGAGCCTATGGGACCAACACGGAAATATTGCCGGCATAGCATGAGATAGAATGTTAAGAAGCATGCATCCCGAAATGTTTTATATGTGAAAAGCTAACACAGTGTTATTTCACTAAAACCCCGTGTTAGAAATATAAGTGTGAGCCAATTATGTTTTATGGCGGCCCATCGAGTACTTTTCGATTTGCTCATGCCTGCATATGTTTTCCTTATATGCGAGTTAAGCGAGGAGATGGCGCGAGAAGGACACTAAGCTAGGGTTTTGATCATGTATATAAATATTTTGTCATGCCCGGAGTTGTGTCTTACACAATTCTCGGCCATCCTATCATTGTGCATACTCAATTTTTGTTGTTACCGATGATACCATCGCATCTTGGAATGTCCTTGAACTTGATATAATTCGATGTATATAGATGTGATGGTTGTTATTGATGATCTTGTTGAAGGTGAGAATTGTTTCACTGGTTTATTGTTGTTTGTTGATTTTGGGCTATCATATTTCCAAACAAAACTCGCGAAATTTTTATAAAATTTTGATAACCCATAATTCAAGTATCTTTATTGGGAGATTATGATCCAAATCACCCCATAGTCACGGCTCAGATATTTAATTGGCTAGTTAATTAAGTAACTAATAGTGATTACTTGATTAATTAGTTAATGAAGTAGGCGGGTCGTGACAGAGTGGTATCGAGGCGATGTTTGGCTCTGTGCTGTTGGTTTATTTAGCCCAAGACTACTACAAAATCAAGTATAGACTACGCGTTTTATGTGTAGTGTATGTGCGTTCGTAGTGTAGAGAAAAGTGGTGTAGAGAAAATAGGCGGCGCATACTCACGCTTTTTACGCGTAGTCTATACCCACCATAGACCACGCTTTTCTCACATAGACTACGCTTTTTGTCGTAGTCTATACCCATATAGACCACGCTTTTCTCACATAGACTACGCTTTTACGCGTAGTCTATACCCGACAGCACTACACAAAATTTCGTACATACACTACACTTTTATGCGTAGTCTATACCCACTATAGACTACGCTTTTTGCACATAGACTACGCCACGCGTAGTCTATACCAAACAGAACACACAAAATTTCGCACATACACCACGCTTTTTTGTCGTAGTCTATACCTACTATAGACTACGCCGACATAAACCACGCTTTTGCGTAGTCTATACCCTACTACGGTTTTAATGACAAATTTACTACGCTTTTTCTATTACAACCCGTAGTCGATTTAATAACAACTACGGTTTTTCAATTTCAACCGTAGTTAATTTCTTTATTTAAACTGTACAATTAATAACTCAAGCAAATGAGATTAAAATATACTTGCACTACGTTCAAAATCACTATTAGAAAATATACAACATTTTCATTACTGACTACAAAATCACTATACAAAATATACAATCTGTTTTCATTCTGACTACAAAATCACTATACAAAATACTATGCACATCACATAACAAAACAATAAGACCGTATCCCCAATATCACAAGACAAAATAATTCAAAAGATCAATAACTTACAACTAAAACATCATAAGACTATATGTGAAGAAGCATGAAATTTGTCCATTCAACGCGAACTTCATCAATGTCCTCTTGAGAGTAAGACCGATTTTGAAACTATTAACAATTCAAAATAGAATATTAGCACTCTTGTATGAAAAAATGATTATATTAAAGAAATGAAATGTTTATCTTACATGCGAGCGTAAAGAAATGGAACCACTCTTCATAACTTCTTCAATTATATCTTTCATGAGCGTAGTACAAAGAACCCGCATTGCTTGGAATCGGGTTGTCTTCGACACTTTTAAAATATCAAATATTAGCAACATATAGATGTATATGAAATCCAACATAAAAGCGAATGTGATTTGATAAATGAAAATACCTTTACAATTTCCCAAGTTGGTTCTTCTTCCTCTTTTCTCCAATTTTGCATTAAACATAAAAATTGCCCTTCAAGCAATTAATAGTAATTAGATACTACCACAAATATACACATTTTAAAGTACAATACATGTGATCGATAAATGCTCAAACATTATGTTCATGGCAATGCGGTAATAACATCAACGGGATATCGATAAATGCTCTAAAAAGCAAGAATAACAGAGGCACTCAAAGAAACCCTTAGCAAAACAATTCGATCTACTATTTGGAAGAGAACGTGTTGTCTGTACAACATAAATGGAGTAAAACACACTCTCCCTCCAAAGAAATGCAAGTCGTTGAATCAAATAATCAAATTTAAAGATGACAGAAACCACAATCTATTCTAGCCATTGAATTGATTAGGGTCATAATTAGCTTTGGACCTAAAATGAAACATGACAAATTAAAATTAAGCATGCACGTGGTTTAGTAGTAACCATGCAAATACTGTATTAGCCTTGATTCAACTAGAAGTTTGAAAGTGGAAGCAACCACCGCCGCTTACTCCTCTTCTGCCACGCAGCCCTTTCGCTCAAAACTTCCACTCTCTCTTTCTCCACCCTAAGCCCAAAGACAAAAGGGTTGGCAATTGGTATGAATGCCAGACTTTCAAGTTTTCCAAACATTTAGGCATCCAAGCAAAGCAAAAAACACCGAATCATAAAGTAAGATAAAAACGTCCAAAGTATGGGACACATTCCATAAAAAGCAACGGCTGATTTTAAGGCCTTCATTATTCTCCTCTTCTCGACTCAAACACGGACCTCTATAAAACTTATAGATCATAGAGAAATAAAACAAATTGAAAGACCTTTTCTTTTAGGAATTTATTGGTATCAATTAATTAGATGGGAACTATGGCTGCAGCAGTTACTCCCGCCATCAAAATCTCCATTCTGAGAAGAAAAGAAGCTTTCTTTACGCACAGAACAAGAAGAAGATAGGAAAGAATCGGTCCGTCTTCCCGTAAGGAATTCCTTTTATTTGAATCTTGGGTTTAATTAAATTTTTAAATTGAATTATTTTTAATAGTATTTGGTTTGATCGATCGGGTTGCAAGATTATTTGGGCGGAAATATTTGAGGCATCAAAGTGGAAGTTCTGTTTTTAGGAGCAAAGAAAAAGCATCCTGGAAAGTATCCAAGAACATACACACTTACACACAGTGACATCACTTCCAAGCTCACTCTTGCCATCTCTCAAACAATAAACAATTCCCTGGTTACTACTAAAACACATTCCCTGGTTGAAATAAATGTATGAATCAATACTCTCTTACAAGAATAGAATATGAAGAACAAGCCGTTCCATATATTCTAGAAAAGCGATGATGAAACCACAATCTACTTACCGTAATATGGATGCAAGAATTGAGTGTTTTCGTCAAATGAGGCACGCCAAATTATTTAATGAAGAGGCGACAAGCGGGTGAGACCAGATGGTATAGCAAAACTAGACTAGTTCAATAATATTACAATTTTAGAGAAGCGCAAGCGATGCTCTGACACACTTGCCTAGCTATCTCCTCGCAAGAAAAGTTTAGGAAAAAATGTAAGGGTGGCACAACATCACTCCCTAACATACTTGTTCAACGCTTTAGGAACATGAAAACCCATGGGTATAAACACCCAAATAGAATGACACTGACTTAACCACCGGATAATCTAATTCCAACAAATGATCAAACAAGGAGCGGACGAGTGCACTAGTCATTTGCACTTTGATACTTATTACGAAAAAAGCAGGCGATAAGACTTCTATAATCGCTCACAATTTGATATTATATAGATATTTTATCTTGAAATTATGCTATCATAAACTTTATCTGACATACTATCTTAATTGACCATTGTAGTAAATCAAATTGCAAAATGTCTATTTCATGGGCCGACTTTGGCGTGTCCACCTTTATCTTTTAAACTTATGTTTACAAAAGAGATGCACCGATACACTAACATAGCATGTATCCGAGAATGGTAAAATGACCTTCAATGCGCAATTGTTGTCACCGTGCGCGAAGCCCATTGAGCTTAACACGAAACATTAGAACAATGCTAATCATGACATAATTCGGATACACATAGAAGAGTCTTTACTAGACTTATGCAACGATAACTAAAAGCGACCTTTTAACCACCAATACTTGAATTGATTTATGACTACAAATTCATACCACGTAAATCATGTCCGGATGCTCTTTAAGTAAGCTTTCAAGAACTAGCTCCAACACCTAACCAAAACAAAGGGCACAAAAGCACATGAATACGGACCATTGGCATCCAAATACTCCAAGAAATCGTGATAAAGGAGATATGACGCACCCAACGATGCATCATCACTCTTACTCCCAACACTTCTCACAAAACCTTCCACCATCTCAAATTTCTCCCCTTTCGGGCTGCATTGTTGCCTTCTATTTAAACTCGGCCCGAATTCACGGTTCGTCGGCTAATCCTCCCGTCGATGCCCTACTATGAGAGGACTCCGTAGAAGCATCGAGGAACACGAAGCATTCATCGACAAGTTTGGTGGCGCCTCGCTCGAATCGGCGGCAAGACCGCCACATTCTTCCCGGATCTCGAGCCGACGGAATTTCTCATGATCATTCTCGGGGACTTCAATGCATGGGAGACTTGGTCCCTTCGCTTGCCGGTGGCGGCGGCCTGCGTATCACACTCTTGACTTAACAATGGCTTTCTCAATTCAATGGATCGGCTTTATTTCCGCTGGTCCAGACCGCCGAGCCTCAGATTCGGTGAAATTCATCAATTTCACCATCGTGCCCGGACATTATCGGTTAAACACAGTTAGGGTTTATAGGTGCAACAAGCAAATCAAATTGTCAAAATTTTCATAGCGTACTATAAATTAGGGCTTTCGTGCATTATGGTGTAGTGGCAACAAGAGCAGCAATTAGCACTCTATATAGAGAAATATGAGCTCATTTCACTAAAGACAAGTAGAGTGGAGTGGAGTGCGTGGGCGGATCGGGTTGTCCGTCGGGAGGCTGTTGCGGCGTTGATCGAGGCTGGCAGTGATGGATGTTGAGAGAGAGAGAGAAAAATCCGAGTGTGTGTGTGTGTGTGTGTAAAAATCCGAGAATTGTTGGTGAAATGGTTAAGTGATATGTTAATAAACTCACAAGTCGTGAGTTCGAATCTCACGCCTGTTTGTTTTTTTTTTTTTTTAAATTTATGACATAGACTACGCTTTTTTATTAAAAACACGCACATACACTACGCTTTTTAAGCGTAGTCTATACCCACTATAGACTACGCACATACACTACGCTTTTGTTAAGCGTAGTCTATACTTCAAAAAATTCGCACATAGACTACGCTTTTGATAAAAAAGCGTAGTCTATACCTATAGACTACGCTTTTCACGAAAAAAGCGTAGTCTATAAGTTGTAGAGAAAAGTGGTTTTTGTAGTAGTGCAGCCTTTATTTGAAAAGCCTTGAGTCTTAAAAGTTGAAGGGTATGGTAATGCTCAGTGATCAAAGTCCGCCTCTCCAGCTTAGCCAGGTATGCAAATTTCAATGTTTTGAAAGAAATTTTAAGATGGAATATCACGGGAATGGCTAAGTGTATATATATGCTTCTCTCTTTTTCTGAGTTATAAATTTTATAAGAGGATGGCGAGAACTAGAATAACTCCAAAGAAGTTTACTTCTGCTAGACCTTCACGAATAGGAAAAACGGGTGATGGTTATAAATACAAAGCTCCTAGTCAGGATATAGATCCGTGTTAAGCGTGGAAGGTAGTTAGAAGGTATGGTGTAGTAGATTAAGATAGGGTGCTTCAGTTAGTGCAGGCCTTGCCTCTTAGATGTGTGGATGGGCCTCGGAGGTTGCCTAGATTTTGTTTGTCCAGAACTAGAGGATTTCATAAGTCTAGTACGGGAACAGTTTCGTATATCCAATATTCCTCCTGTTAGTTAATTTATTCTTTCAACTCAGTTGTGTTGATATTCATCGTGAATTAGATGATATTCTAGTTTCTTGAGACCCTAAATAAACTTGAAAGTGTTAAATTGGAGTTGAAAATGCAGATACAGATCCAGTTGTTTGGTCCCGATTATCTTCGGGATTATTTGTTGATTGTATAGAATCCCGACTAAGTTCTTTGGATATGGATCTGTATGATCATTCTTTGTATAAGAACCATTTCCATTTGAAATTTCTTTTTTTCTACTTCAGAGGTGATAATAAGTTTCCTATCTGTTCCCGATACTTCAGAAAAAGAAAATATTGTACTCAATGGGCACCTCTACCTTTCAGCCTTTATCCACCCGGGAATTGACTTTGTCAGGAATGGCAGCCAGCACTTCTGGAGAGTTAGCACACCTCACCTTAGGTATTCCAGTAGTTTCAGAAGAGTTGATAGAAATATTAGATGTATGATATCAAAGTGGTGTGTAGGTATTAAAGCAGGAAGGTCGGCCCCAGATATTCTTTGAAAATAATTTTATTTTGCCTTGTATCCTTCAGAAGGGGTGTGAATTTTAACGAACGGTTATCCTTTCTTGCTTTAATTACTTTTATGCTTAAACATTTGATTGTAACCCTAATTGTGATGATGTTGTTCCCTCTTGTATTGATATCCTGTTAAATATTGTGAAAACTTCCTATTTTCTTGAATTATAGAATGCCTCCAAGAAGAAGAAGAATTGAATCAATTTCAATGGAAGCTCAACAAAGTGCTACGACCCCATCAACTGAACATGCCCCTTCACTCCCTGGACCTGCAAGAAAAGTTTCTGAATTATTTCTCAAACAGAATCCACCAACTTTCACTGGGGCTGGCGATCCTGCTGAAGCAGAAGAGTGGGTCAGATCCGTAGAAAAGATTTTCAGATTTTTAGAATGTTCGGATCAAGAGTGTCTTCTGTGTGTAGGATTCCTTCTCAAAGGACGCTGATTACTGGTGGGAATCTCGCCAGAAAACATTTACTGCAACCCAGTTAGAAAGTTTAACATGGGAAAGATTCAAAGAAGAGCTATATGTGAAGTTTATTCCCCGCAGCTACCGGAAGCAGAAGGAGATCGAATTCATGAATTTAAAACAGGGTTCTAAGACGGTAGCAGAATATGACAAGGAATTTTATGCTTTAGCACGGTATGCACCGTACAAAGTGGAGTCAGATGAGAAGATGGCTGAGTTATTTCGTTCAGGACTCCGACAAGAGATTAGAGTCGTGTTAGCTGCGCAACCTTCTCTGACGTATGCTGAAACGTTAAATCGAGCGTTAGATATGGAAATGGAACTACAAGCTGAAAAGTCTGAGCCACCTGCCTCAACTCAGAATCAACTTCCCTCGAAATCTGGACCAGCAGAGCAGAGATTCAAAGGAAAAAGGAAGTGGGAAGACAAGAGTTTTGCATCAAAGAGGCCTTTCCAGAGGCCTGGTCAATCGTCGAAATGGTCATTTCGACCACCATCTCAAGGATTTCCTCAACCTCCTCGCGGCCAACTTAGAGTGCCGATATGTCCCCAGTGTGGGAAAGCTCATTCAGGAATATGTCGTTTGGGAAGCAACACTTGTTACACTTGCGGACAATTCGTCCACTACTCTTTTAATTGTCCAAATCGTACCAAAATGCCCGAAAATAGTGGACGAAAGACTTCTTCAAAACCCACCCAACCTGTGAAAGCAATTGCTGGATATTCTTCTCATCCTCAATCTCAGTACCTGCAATCTTCCGTACCATTGGTTCAGGATAACACCCCAAGTCAGATTCAACCTCAATCCTTTCAAGTGCAGACTCATCGAGCTTATGCTATCCATCAGAAGCAGCCTGAAGAGAGCTCCAGAAATTTTACAGGTATGGGACGTTTGAATGGCGTACCTATTCTTATTCTTTTCGATATTGGAGCCTCGCATTCATTTATTCCATCTGCATGTGTAACTGCTTTTGAGCTTCCCATAAAGCAAGCTGAATCGAATTTTAATGTGTCTACCCTTTAGGCGGGTCAGCTTTAGTTAATCAAGTATGTCCTAACTTAGAATTTGAGTTAGGATCCCTAAAGCTAAAAGCTGAATCATTGCGTTTATTGCCGATGAGGGATGTAGACTTGATCCTAGGGATGGATTGGTTGACTAAAAATTTTGCTAAAATTCATTGTGAAAAAGGGGAGATAGCTTTTCAACCACCTGGAAAAGAATCCACTTGTTTTTATGGAATAGATGAAAAGAAGAGATGGATTCCCATAGTATCCGCTTTGCAGATGGAGAAGATGATAAGATATGAAGAAAATTATGTTTATCTAGTATATCTGAATGAAAAGGATAAAATGGAAAAGAAAATAGAAGAGGTACCTGTGGTAAGAGAATATCCAGATGTTTTTCCAGAGAAATTACCGGGCTTACCGCCCGATAGGCAATTAGATTTTACGATAGATCTCGAACCTGGATCGGCACCTGTGTCGAAAGCTCCTTATCGAATGACACCAAAGGAACTTCAGGAGTTGAAAGTTCAGTTACAAGAACTTTTAGACATGGGTTTTATTCGACCCAGTGCATCGCCATGGGGAGCACCGGTCATTTTTGTCAAGAAGAAAGATGGTACCTTTAGGATGTGCATTGATTACAAGGAGTTGAATAAATTGACATTAAAGAATAAGTATCCTCTCCCTCGAATAGATGACCTGTTCGATCAACTTAGAGAAGCTCGTGTGTTCTCAAAGATCGACTTGAGATCCGGATATCACCAGTTGAAAGTTAAATCAGAAGATATACCTAAGACAGCTTTTCGGACGAGATATGGTCACTACGAATTTGTGGTGATGCCATTCGGGTTGACAAATGCTCCGGTTGTATTCATGGACTTGATGAACCGAGTATTCCATGAATACCTTGATAAGTTCGTTCTAGTATTTATTGATGATATTCTAATCTATTCAAAAAGCGAACTGGAACATGAAATGCATTTAAGAATGGTGCTAGAAAAGTTGAGAACGGAAAAGTTATACGCCAAGTTCAGTAAATGTGAATTCTGGCTCCGAGAAGTGAATTTTCTTGGCCACATCGTTTCAGCGGAAGGAATTAAAGTTGATTCAGCCAAAGTGCAAGCGGTGCTAGAATGGAAGACTCCATCGATCCAGAACGAGATTCGTAGTTTTTTAGGCCTAGCAGGATATTATAGAAGATTCATCGAAGGATTTTCGAAAATTGCTAGACCTATGACCCAACTGCTACGGAAGGGAGTGAAGTTTCAGTGGACTCAAGAATGTGAAAATAGCTTCCAGGAACTCAAGGATAAACTGACTTCTGCACCGATATTGATAATACCAGATCCTGATAAAGAGTATACTCTTTATACAGATGCGTCAAAGAAAGGAATCGGGGGTGTCTTAATGCAAAATGGAAAAGTAATCGCGTAAGTCTCACGCCAGTTAAGACCTCATGAGCTTAAGTATCCTACGCATGACTTGGAGTTGGCCGCCGTCGTGCACGCATTAAAGATATGGAGACATTATCTGTATGGATCAAAATGTGAGATCTATACGGATCAGAAAAGTCCAAGTATTTCTTGAACAAAAGATCGAATATCGACAACGAAGATGGCTAGAATTGGTTAAAGATTATGATTGTGAAATTAAGTACCATCCGGAAAAGCAAATGTTGTCACCGATCGTTAAGCGAAAAAGTCGGGAAAGATTAGGACATCTCCCAACCGAAAAGGCGAGTTGATTCGTGATTTCGAAAGATGAGATTAGAAATAATATTGCCTCCACAGACTATTCGAGGTATCATCGCAACGTTAGTTGTGGTACCGGATTTGAGGGCTCGAATAGTTGAAGCACGTGACGTGATGATCAACTCGAGAAATTACGAATGAAAATTAGCAGAGAGAGCTATCGAGACTACGGAGAAGTCGAAGATAATGCGATTATGTTAGGAAATCGTATTTATGTACCCAATGATTCGAAGCTAAAATATGAAATTTTGAGCGAAGCTCATAATACTCCGATTACGCTCATCCCGGAATACCAAGATGTACGAGATCCAAGCAACATTTAAATGCGGACAGAATGAAAGAGAAATAGCATCTTTTGTCGAACGATGTTTGGCATGCCAACAAGTCAAAGCACTCCATCAGAGACCACATGGAAAGTTGCACCCTCTGGAAATTCCAGAGTGGAAATGGGATCATGTAGCAATGGACTTTGTGACGGGATTGCCCAAGTCAAAACGTGGAAACACATCGATTTGGGTAATAGTTGATCGATTAACGAAGAGTGCTCACTTTATCCCGATCCCTGTTACTTATGGAGCAGATAAATTGGCACAAATTTATATACGAGAAATAGTGCGATTGCATGGAGTGCCGATTTCGATTACTTCGGATCGCGACACCAAGTTTACCTCACGGTTTTAGGTGAGTTTTCAAAAAGAATTAGGTACTAAATTGAATTTTAGTACAGCATTTCACCCACAAACTGATGGCCAAACAGAAAGAACTATCCAAACGCTAGAAGATATGCTTAGAACAGTGGTGTTAGATAGAGGTGATCAATGGGAACAAGCCCTACCGTTGGTTGAATTCGCATATAACAACAGTTATCAGGCTACGATTCAAATGGCGCCCTACGAAGCTTTATATGGGAAAAAGTGCAGATCACCCCTCTATTGGGATGAAGTCGGAGAAAGAAAAGTTCTAGGCCCAGAAGAAATAGAAGAAATGATTCAGATTGTGAAGAAGATCAAGAAAAGGATGCAAGAAGCTCAAGATAGACAGAAATCTTATGCTGATAACCGTTGATCTGAATTGAAATTTGAAGCAGGAGATAAAGTTTTCCTAAAAGTCTCGCCAACCAAAGGAGTTCACCGCTTCGGAATTAAAGGAAAACTAAAACCAAGATTTATTGGACCTTGTGAGATTTTAGAAGAAGTGGGACTAGTTGCTTACCGACTAGCTCTGCCGCCTAGCTTCGGTAATATTCATGGCGTATTCCATGTGTCCCAGCTCAGGAAATATATCTATGATCCTAAGCATATAATACATCAAGAGGAGATTATTCTTGAGCCAGACTTGAGCTATGAGGAAAGACCAGAATGCATTTTAGACAGAAAAGAGCAGAAGCTAAGGAATAAGTCCATTCCCCTAGTAAAAGTTCAATGGAGTCGTCATGGTTTAGAAGAAGCAACATGGGAATTAGAAGATCAAATGAAAGAAAGATATCCAGAATAATTTTCTAAGGTACGAAATTTCGATGACGAAATTATTTTAAGGGGGAGAGAATGTAGTAACCCGAAAATCTTTTAGTTTTAATTAGAGATTAATAAAGTATAATTAGGGGCTTAAAAGCTATTTAATTCATAGAAATTTATAAAGAGACGTATAATGAATTATTAATCGATAAAAATTCGATTAGTTCTTAATTGAAGAATATGAAATTAGAAAATGAAGAGATTAATTAGAAATGAGTTTTATTATGATAAAATGTGAATTATGTGATAATTAATGTGTGTTTGAATGAAAAATGTTATTAAATAGAAATTTTACTATGAAATGCATTAATTATTTTGCGTGTTAATTTCCTTATAAATTGAGATGAATTATTGTTCAAGCTATTAATTGGCATGAATAAAATATTTTATTATTATTATTTAGTGATAAAGGAATTATTTGTTATAATTTTCAAAATTTTAGGAATTTAAGTGTTCTAGTTAAATTTTAATATATTGAAGAATTTGATTTATGTTATATGAAATCAATTTCAATCATGGATATAATTTGTAGTTGTAATTTAAATTTTGTTAGAATATAGTTTCACTTATTAAAATATACTAAGGTATGACATTAGTAATTTTGGAGGTATACTTATAAATTTATGGAAATTAGTGCTTAATGTAAATGAAATGAAGATAAAATGTACATGAAATGCAAATTAATATTCTAGAATATTACAAGCAACATAAGATCATCTTCTATCTTAATTTTCATCACATTTTCGGTACACACACACACAAGCACACACTAAATTTTTATTTCACATCTAATACATATTTAAGTGGAGAATTTGTGGTAAATTACTTCAACTAATGTAATTACTTTATTTAAGTTAATTTTTTTGTGATTTAAATTGATAAATATGATCTTCTTATGTCTTGTAATTTTCAAAAATTAGGAAGTTTAAATTAAGGTTGATTTGTTTAATTTTTGTTATGTTTATTGATTTAATTATGCTTATGAAGTATTAATCACATGATCTATGGTTTTAATTCTTTCATTTGCTAAAGTTGGTAAATTAAAGTATTGAATATGAACCCTAATTTTTGCATGTGAAGTATGTGATGTGATTTAGTTGAATTGTGTAATACCCCAGATTCTTATAGCTCTGCTTAAGCGCTAAGTACGTAATTAATTAGAAATTAATTACGTGAGTGACTAAGGACAATGCATCCTCAGATTAAATTTTATAAGATTTCGATAAGATTTCTCAGATTAGATCTCAATAAAGTATTTCCAGATAAGATTTTCAGAGTTTTAACTCAAAGATTTAAATTAGAATTTTTCAGTCGATTGAGTTAACAATAAATCTTTATTTATTGTTTTATTTCCATATTTATTTTGGAAAAGAGGGAATTATGAGATTTCAACTCATTAGAAATTTCTACGTTTCTATTTGAATTATTAATTTCAAGAGAGATAAATTTATATTCCTATTTCGTTGAGCCATATTTTCGAAATACGTATATGTTTGTTGAAGATTTAAAGTCTTTAATGTCTTGGGCCTAGTATTAAATGTGTATTTAAGCCCATTAAAACTCATAGAATTCTCTAGAATTTTTGTAGCTTATTTAAGAAGCTAAATGAATTTTCTAGAACCTAGTTAGCTTCTTAAGGAAGACTAAAATAGTGCCTAGATTATATATGTGTATCTAGCTTCTCCTATACACCATTTTCATCATCCATTTCTCTCCACCCTCTCTCAAACTCACGATACACACCACACACACACGAAAATTTCATCTTTCAAACGCAAGATCCGGACCTCCGAACCTTCTTCAAAGTTGTAGATCTACGTCTTACGAAGGTATATCACTAATCTTTTCTAAGATTTGAGCTAGAAAAAGATGAAAAATCCTTCCCCTTTTTGCCCATAACTCACGGCCATTTTGGCCATTTATACATGTGTTCCGTTCTTTCGATTTCTAGTCTATATATGCGTAGATCTACATGCTAGGGAAGATATTATGTTAAGAAATCAAAGAAAAATTTCATCTCCATGCTCCTATATGATTCGGCCCTAATGGCCTTGTTCCAAGGAATTTCCGTTTTTCGATTTTAGTTTATATACGTGTAGATCTATCCTTTTAGAAGTGATTTATGCTTGATCTATGGTTTAATTTGATATATACATGAAAAACCTAAATTTTAGTTAAGAACCCTAATTCTTACCTTGAGTAATTGTTGATGATTCCTTAAATCAAGCTTAGATCTATGTAATTAAAGATGTTTGAACATGATTAGAGTCGAGTTTGAAAACAAAAATCGAACCCTTTGATTTTTCCTATGAGGACCGAAAATTAGGGCTATGATTTCAAGATGTTTTGGCTTTGATTTGTTTAATTAAGTTAGTATATATGTGATTATATATATATATGCTTGTGTTGGTGAAAGAAATTGGAGTTTAATCCAACGTATATGAAAAGCCCTAAAGTAAAGTGCTTAGGTTATGTCGAGAACTTTTCATGTTGATTTTATTTGAGAAGTTTGATTTCAAAAGTATGATCTAGTATATTAAAATAGTCAATTTTAAATTATTGAGATTTTTCTATGCTTATACGAAGAATTTAGATTTCGTTAGTTTGCGTTTTACAAAGGATTTTGTGAGATTGATTTGATATTTAGAAATTTATTCCAAAATATAGATTCTTATGATTATATTACTTGATTAAAGCTTACTTGATCAAAGTTCTCAAAGAAATCGATTAGAAAGATTTAATATTTTGTTATAGTAATATGATATTCCTTATGAATATAAGGAATTGAAAAGACTAATGTTCTTATAAATATTTTTTTTAATAAGTTAAATAGTCTAGTTCTGGGATGCATTGACCTAGCAACTTAGCTTAATCATAGAATATAGAGAGAGTTTTAGTAGAGGCTCAAGAGTTTGAAACTCTTAGTTCCTCTTTCCCATATTTATTCTTCTTATCTCTTTGTTAAGGAGAAGGAGCAAGTAGAAGCAGAATAGAGATCAAGAAAGAAAAGACAGAAAGTCCCGAGTAAGCCAGATTTCCAGGTGGGCTTTCTAAACTAAAATATATATATGTGTACACAAGTTTATGATAATGAGCATGTGAATTTTTATAAAGTTGATTGACTTGCCTGTTTTTGAGCATGATGCATGATGTAGTTGCCTATCTACGAGAGATTGACGATATCGGCCCTATCTTTGGACGAGTGCCGATGAGGGTTTGTGTACACCAAGTGATCGTGAGCTACAATTGGCCGATCACGGTGTTTGAGAAGGAGGCCTACTTCTCAACACAAGAGTGCGTAGATATGGTGTTTATTTAAGATTTGTCTGCAGACATGTTATATGAGAATGTTTAGCATATGCATTGATCATGAAGTAAGTTATTTCTTAAAGCATGATTCATAGGTTATTTCTTAAAACCCCTATGAATCTAAGAAAGTGGCAAGTCGATTATATAGCTCTAAGAGCATGTTTTAATTGTTTTCGGCAATTGCCCACTGAGTGCATCAAGTACTCATGCCCTGCATGTATTTCTAAATGTGCAGGTAGTGCGGGAGATGACAACGGAGATTGAATGCTGAGCGAAGACCTATTTTGTCATGTTTTATGTTTGCCCCGGGTTTATGTCTTCACACATAAACTCAACTACTCTTTTGCTGCCAACTCTTGTTATGATTTCGATGTATTATGATACAGAGTTCTGATGGGTTAGACATTTAATAGACATTTTTGAATTTACGTCAAAAATCATGGCATCAGTTGCTGAATTGATTTGTATCCAACTTTGGTCATTTGGTTAATCACATGTCTAATGACTCGTCTTCCTTTAAAATGACAACTGTTTATATTTGCGAGTCTCTTGAAATAGTTAGTCATTTCATTTCCTTCCGCCCGTCATACTTCGATTAGTCAGTTAATACAAGTTTAGATAGGTCGGGGTGTGACAAATTGAGCCTAGATATATGTTTAGGAATAGAAATAAGCATCATATAATCAAAGAAATAAAAAAATTAAATCATGTATGCTTAATCTTGAAATTTTCAAAAATAATGAGTTGTAAGAACTTAAGGATCTTGATTTTATTTGATCCATTTGATATGATATTTGGGATCTAGAGTATAAATATAGTATGAAATTATAGGAATTTAATACATATATATAGGTAGAAACCGAAAATTTAAAGAAAAAGGGCAAGGAAGAAACTTGATGTTCTTGATTTTATTTGATTAATTTTATATCATTTTTGAGATGTAGAGTATGAATAATGCATAAGATGTATTTATAAGAATTTAATCCAAGTTTATACATTTATCCCAAAATTTTCGAATATAAGGGGATTTTAAGAACTTGGAGTTGTTGATTTTATTTGATCCATTTGATATTATTTTTGAGATCTAGAGTAAATATAATGCTTAGAATTAATTTATGGGAATTTTTGAACATATATATTAAAAGATGAAAAATTAAAGTTTAGTGTAAAGTTATGATTTTATGTGATAAATTGATCAAGATTTACAATGATTATGGAATAATGATCGTTGATGATGAATAAGTATAAATGTGAGTCATTTGATACTAAGTGAATTTTAGATAATGAAATATTTAAGGATTTCTATAAACATGGTTGAAGGGCATATTGTAATAATAATGTAAATGAATGAGTTTGAACTTGTTTTCAATTCCTAAATGTATATTTAAGTATATGGTGATGAATTGGGGAGTTTGGGATGAATTTGAATGAGTTTTGATTGATTTTGGCGATCCATATTATAAGCGTTACTCTCACCGAAATTTCGGTAGAATTTGTTTATTAGTTAGGCGTTTGAAATTCTAATCGACAAAATTTTGATAAGTAGTTAAATAAATAAGAAAGGTTGCTAAATTAATAATAATTTTATGTTACAAGGATCAAGTGGGGCAAGGAAGAACGTAAAGAACGAACAATTTGAAAAAGTGGAGTAAAAGGTGACTATTAATCAGGTGGGCATTTCTTAACTATCTTTTAATGAGCACTCAATGAATTATTTATTTCTCGAAATGAAAGTGCATGTTTTGTAAATGAGTTGACTTGCCTATTTTAGCATATGCATTATGCCTATCTACGAGATCATAGACGACGTCGGGCTTGTGCTGGATGATCTCCCAGTACGAGTCGTGTGTACACAAGGATGATCGGGGAGCCTTCGGGACCGATCATGGTATTGAGAGGGAGGCCTACCTCTCGGTACCTAGAAAGGAGCGTAGATATGGTATCCGTGAGCGGGGAGCCTATGGGACCGACACGGAAAGATTGCCGGCATAGCATGAGATAGAATGTTAAGAAGCATGCATCATGAAATGTTTTATATGTGAAAAGCTAACACAGGTTATTTCACTAAAACCCCTGTGTTAGAAATATAAGTGGCAAGTCAATTATGTTTTATGGCAGTGCCCACTGAGTACTTTTCGGTGCTCATGCCCTGCATATGTTTTCCTTATATGCAGGTTAAGCGAGGAGATGGCGGCAGAAAGGACACTGAGCTAGGGTTTTTGATCATGTATATAAATATTTTGTCATGCCCCGGGAGTTGTGTCTTCATACACAATTCTCAGCCATCCTATCTGTTGTGCATACTCTGAATTTTTGTTGTTACTGATGATACCATCGTACTGGAATGTCCTTGAACTTGATATAATTCGATGTATATAGATGTGATGGTTGTTGTTGATGATCTTGTTGAAGGCTGGGAATTGTTTCTGTTGGTTTATTGTTGTTTGTTGATTTTTGGGCTATCATATTACCAAACAAAACTCTTGCGAAATTTTTATAAAATTTTGATAACCCAGAATTCAAGTATCTTTATTGGGAGATTATGATCCAAATCACCCCATAGTCACAGCTCGTATATTTAATTGGCTAGTTAATTAAGTAACCAATAGTGATTACTTGATTAATTAGTTAATTAAGTAGGCGGGTCGTGACACGTATCCACAGGGATTGTAACGCGAAAATACAGAATCTAACTCAATAATTGTCACAGACGCTCTAATCCAAAAGACAGATTAGAGAGAACTGGAGCTTGGAACAGTGAATGCAAAACAATTGATAAAAATAATCAAAAGATTTCAGAATAATATTTATCGAACTTCAATGATCAAACCTTATTTACAAGGCAAAAGCAATTCAACCCTTATTCACAAGGCAAAAGTCATATACAAATGTAAAGGCTACGAGTTCCTTTAACGATGGGTTCGATAATTGAGACAGATACTGTTTGTCACAATAACATACAAAATATTCGAATATGCGTGGAAAGCATGTGAATGCATATATGACGATATGCACCCAAGGGTTCTTTCTTTCAAACATAATAAATACCAAAAGACCACGACTACTCAACATCTCCGCTCCATCACCATCATTACCATTTCAATCGCACATTTAAAACAAATATGCGGTGAGTACAAATAATGCACTCGATGGCTCATGCGAAATAATTTATCACGGTTTGAATTACTCTACCCCATCACGGTAAGAATACGCGAGGTTTTAATTTGAAATACTCGTGCTTACTAAATATTTTATGTCATTTTCAATAAATATCGCTTGGCGAGCATTTTCCACGTATGTATGATCCATATCCACCACAATAATCATTCACAACAATTCTCTCTACTTTGGAGAGGCCTCCTCTCACAGACGCCGTGACCGACCCGAGCACCCTTCAAAGACACGATCACAAAATAATCGGTGCACAAAATCCGGGCCATCTCAAGACGGGATACGAATTCTCCATCATTCTTGGGGTCTTCCGAGAATACGAATTCAAGCATGTCATAAAGTGGGGCTACCCAACATTATGCATCAACAATCATGGATTGGATACATACATAAAACATAAACATTTTGGGCGGGTAATTAAATAAATCGGTTCATAATTATTTGCTTGCAATAAAGCATCATAAATAAATTATTTGGTAAAATTCTACGGTTTGAGTATAGTAAAGCCCACCTTTACTTTGGACTTGAATTTCACCGTGCGTGCTCTTCTCCTCGTTGCGTGAACTTCACGTCCCACCTTTACATAAAATGTACGTTTAGTGCGTTGGCACGCTTTTCGAGATTTTCAAAGTTCATTCAACCTTGATAAATAAATTAATAATTGAAGTTTCGATGATTCTTTATCGTCTTAATCGTTGAAGCGATGCGTATATCAATAAAAATAATTCTCGTATATCGAGAGAGGCGTAATATGATCTACGGTCTCATTTTAACCTTTTAGGTTAAATAATTAGCGATATAATAACGTTATTGATAAAATGATTTCAATTATGAAATCTTTTCTCACAATTGAGATATTCGGATAAAAGTGTCGTTTTCACGTATTAGCGTATTTAACGAACGTATTTAAATGCGTTAATTTCGAAAGTCAACCATTTTGACTTTTCTTAATAAATTTTCAATAACTCATATTTTAATGAATAAAATCAATATAAATCGATTTTCAATCGATTTATTTTAATAAAACTTTAATCCTCGATTTTTCACGTAAATCGATAAACTTAATTAATATTTTCTTTCAATATTAATCTTTTAATACTTTAAGCATTATTTATGCTTTTAACGTTATTTAATATAACGTTTCTTCGTAAACATAATATTCTATGTTTAATAATTCTCGAAAATTTTTAATATGTCTAAAAATAATTTTTAGATATATAATATATTATTTTCTTGATTAAAAAGGATTTAAAAATCCTTAATAAAATCACTATAGCTCACGGTTATGAGCTATAATTTCCAAACTTGTTATAAAAATTTCTCTAAATTCATATAGTGTATTATTTTACACTATGATCATTAATATGTATTAATGTTACTATAGAAAAATTTGGAACTCACCTATATCACTATATAGGTCTCGAAAATTCCCAATAATTATCAAATAACTTCCTAAAATTATAATTAAATTATAGAAGGCTCTAACCTTAATTTATAACATAATTATAACCTAAAGTCCATCATATTAAATTTCTACACCAAGGTATAAATTGTTCATGGTTTCGGTTTTCATCAAACTACATACTAACATTTTTATAAAATTCCAATTAAAAGTCACTATACTTATATACTATAGTATAGTACTAATACATCATAACATTACATTATAACAACTTACAAACCATTAAACCTAAAGCATTAGGTTTCGGCTATTTTGGGTAAAAATAGCTATATATATCCAAAAATTCTAACAAATTCCAATATGACATAATTAATACTCTAGATCAACAATATGCTATTATAACACTTAAATAAAAAATTGTACAATAACTTAGCATTCTACACAATTTTCGGTAATTTCAAAAACCAAGTATAGGATTTTTATAAATTTCCTAAAAATCACAATAAGCTTCTACTTCATCATAAATCATCAATCCATTCTCAAATCATCCATTAAAATTTTCGACCATGCTCATATAATTTCATAACATGATAAATTTAATTTTAAACATGCTATATACATCTACAACATCATACTACACATAATTAATTAACAAGCTATCATGCTAGCATACTTTCATAATTAATAACCATGCTTGAAACCTAAGATCAAACCATTAGAATTTTAAAAACTTAGGGTATAATCGAAGCTCGTTCGATATCTAACCTTTTTAACGGTATTGATTTGTTGTAGGATGATTTATGCTCAAGGTTTTGGAGGAAAATGAAAATGAACTCAAGGTTTTGGAGGAGAAAGCTCTCGGCTCTTGTGTGAGTTTGGAAGAAAGTGTAAAGTGATGTATTTTCAAGACTAATTACTTATGTAATACAAGAAAGTGTATTAATACATACAACACTCTCTCTCTCGGTTCTCTCAAAAAATCAAGACACAAATTATTTTGGAGAGTCAATTGCATATGTCATGATATAAAAATATCCCTTACACAAAGTAAATGCAAGAATAAAGTTTTGAAATCAACAAAATAAATTTTGTCTCACAATTGCTAGATGCCGTCGACAATGGGAGAAGAGGGAGAGAAAATTTTCAGATTTTTGAAGTGATTTTGCATGTGTACAATTATACACTCTATCCCAAAATAATTATACATCATCAAAGTGTAATTCTTAGTCAAACAAATCGGCTATCTCACATAACACATTGCAAGATATTTACCATCTACTAATTTTACTTGGTAAGTGTGTATTATTACTACACTTAAGATATAATACAATTTGGGAGATCAAAATAAAACAATTTCATGTTATACACACATGATGGTTCACGGCAATTTCAAAGAATTATGGCCAAAATTTGATTTTCATGCCATAAGTAGATATATATCATAATATATGTCCTAGATGATAAATTATATCATAGGAAAAATTATTGAAATTAATCCATAGGTAGAAAACCCTAATTCTCGATTTAGGGTTTTCGAGAATCATTAATAATAAAAAATATCATTCCAAAATTTCTAGCATTAATTCAATGCTAAATAATATTCTAATTATATAAAATAATCATAGGAATTTAAATATCATAATTCCTTGATCATTAGACTTGATTCTCAAGTCATCTCTAAGCGTTAACGTTTGAAGCGTCTCAACGTTAAATATCGACTCATTTCAAAATGGTGAAATAAAGCTGTAATCACTTTATTAAATTATTCCAATAATAATGGAATTAAATTCTAAGCTTAAAACTTAGAAAATATCTCGAGCATTTAATTATCGATACGTAATCGGCGTTGAAAAATCTTGTTGAAATCGTTACACATTCGTATTTCTCAATTCACATTCATTAAGTGAATTGTACATAGGAATTTATTATTCCAAAATAATCGAAATCGTTATTCGATAATTTTAATCAAATTATTATAATAATATTCTAATTCTGAAATTAATATCGTAATTAGGCGTTTAAAAATCGGGTATTACATTCCACCTCCTTAAAGAAATTTAGTCCGAAATTTACATACCTCGAAAAGATCGGGGTATTTTTCTTTCATTGCGTCCTCAAGCTCCCACGTGGCTTTCCTCTTGTCCATGATGCTTCCACGAGTACTTTGACTAGTGGAATCGATTTTTCTCAATTCTTGAACCTTGTGGTCTAGAATAGCCGTAGGTTCTTCATTATAGCTCATATCGGATTGAGGATCACGTCGTCTTGATGGATTACATGCTTGAATTCGTACGTATTTTACGAGTTGTGATCGTGAAAAACATTATGTCGTTTCCTAGGCTTGGCGGAAGGGCCAACCTATAGGCGATGGGCCTATTCTTTCTAGGATTTCATAAGGTCGATAAAGCGGGGTCTTAACTTTCCTTTTACTCCAAACCTTATAATCCCTTTAGATGGAGAGACCTTCAAAAAGACTTTATCTCCATTTTCAAAATGTAGCTCAGACCTTCGCGTATCAGCGTAAGATTTCTGTCTATCTTGAGCTTCTTTTATTCTTTGCCTAATTTGGCGAACGATCTCAATCATCTCGCTTATAGCGTCAGGCCCTAAGATTCTTCTTTCACCCACTTCATCCCAGTAAAGCGGTGATCGGCATTTTCTCCCATATAAGGCTTCATATGGGGCCATATCGATCGTCGCTTGATAACTATTATTGTAGGCAAATTCGATGAGAGGTAAAACCTCTTCCCATTTGGCACCTCGATCCAACACTACAGTTCTCAACATGTCTTCGAGTGTTTGGATCGTCCTTTCCGATTGTCCATCGGTTTGAGGGTGAAAAGTTGTGCTGAAATTTAACTTCGTGCCCAATTCTTTTTGCAAGCTAGTCCAGAATCTTGAAGTAAATTTTGAATCCCTATCGAGTGATAGTTTTCGGTACTCCATGCGGTACAATTTCCTTTACGTCTTCTTTGGGCTAGCTTATCGAGACCGTGGGTAATCTGAATTAGCGAGAAAATGTGCACATTTGGTGAGTCATCACTACTACCCATATAGCGGTGTTCCTCTTTTAGACTTTGGTAAACCCGTAACAAAGTCCATAGCTATATCTTCCCATTTCCACTCGGGTATTGCCAAAGGCTGTAGCTTTCCGTAAGGGCGTTGGTGTAATGCTTTTACTGGCGACAAGCAAGACATCGCTCTACAAAAGAGGTATGTCTCTTTTCATACCTTCCCCACCGAACTTTTCTTCAAATCTTGGTACATTTTGTCTTTGCTGGATGAAATTTGTATAAGGTGTGTCATGAGCTTCACTCATGATTTCACTCCGAAGATCGTTGTTGTCTGGGATACACAATCTTCCTTCAAATAATAAAGCATTGTCTGGTGCTTCTTGAAAATTTTTCCGTCCCTCCGTCCTTACCTTGGCTCTTGCTTTTTCTAACTTTTCCTCCATCCTTTGTCCTTCAAGGATTCTTTTCCTTAAGTCAGACGTCAAAGCGAGTGTAGCAATACAACTCGTGATCGTCTCTGGTTGTTCAATCAATTCAATCTTCATCCTTTCAAACTCTTGATGAGTTTTCTTCATTTGTGAGGAGACATCCCAATTTGCTTTGACTCTTACGACTCAAGGCATCGGCTACAACATTCGCTTTGCCCGGGTGATAGTTTATACCACAGTCGTAGTCTTTTACCAATTCGAGCCATCTTCTTTGTCTCATGTTTAGATCTCTCTGCTCGAAAAAGTATTTTAAACTTTTATGATCGGTAAAGATTTCACATCTTACTCCGTAGAGATGATGTCTCCATATCTTTAAAGCATGTACTACTGCTGCTAGTTCCAGATCATGTGTTGGGTAATTCAATTCATGCGGTCTCAGTTGTCGAGATGCATAGGCTATCACTTTTCCATTTTGCATTAACACACAGCCTAATCCATTTTTGGAAGCATCTGTATAGACCACGTACTCTTGATGCTTACGGGCGCTAACACGAGGCGATGGTTAACTTTTGTTTGAGCGTTTGGAAATTCGCCTCACACTCATCAGTCCATGTGAATTTGATCCCTTTTCTGAGTAGCTGGGTTATTGGTCTTGCTATCTTTGAGAATCCTTCAATGAATCTCCGATAGTAACCCGCTAATCCCAAGAAACTTCTAATTTCATTTTGTGTCTTTGGTGATTTCCATTCTTGGACTGCTTCTACCTTGGCTGGATCAACTTTAATCCCTTCGGCTGACACTATGTGTCCAATGAACATTACTTCCTTTAGCCAAAATTCACACTTGCTAAATTTAGCAAAAAGTTGTTCATCTTTTAAAGTTTGCAGCACTGTCCTGAGGTGTTCCTTGTGTTCGTCTTCATTTTTCGAATAGATGAGGATGTCATCTATGAAGACTAAAACAAATTTGTCTAAGTATGGGTGGAACACCCTATTCATGAGATCCATGAATACTGTCGGCGCATTAGTTAATCCGAATGGCACAACTATAAATTCATAGTGGCCGTATCTCGTTCGGAAAGCAGTCTTTGATACATCTTCAGGCCGCACTTTAAGTTGATGATAGCCTGACTTGAGGTCGATTTTCGAGAACACGCTAGCTCCTCGTAGCTGATCAAACAAGTCATCTATCCTTGGAAGTGGATACTTGTTTTTAAGCGTCATTTTGTTCAGTTCTCGGTAATCTATACACATCCTCAATGAACCATCCTTTTCTTTACAAATAACACGGTGCTCCCACAGCGAAACACTAGGTGCGATAAAACCTAGGTCTAACACTCTTGGATTTGAATTTTCAACTCTTCCGGTTCTTTCGGAGCCATTACATGCGGTGCCTTTGACCTTTGGAGCGATCCGGGTTCCAAGTCGATGGTAAACTCGATTGTCATCGGGAGGCAATCTGGTAGATTTTCGGAAAAACATCGAAAATTCTCGTACAATCTCTACATCTTCAACTTTTATCGTTGTTCGATCTTCTCCATTCGGATAAACAAGAAATGCATGGCATCCTTTCTTGTTTATCATGCTTCAACCTTCAATCTTGATATAATCGGAATTTTCTTTCCCATCTTGATTAGTAAAAGCTTGTAGCTTCTTGCCGAAGCTGGAATGAAATTTTCCTTTCCTTACAGGATCGTAGCATAATTTTACGCTAACCAATCCATTCCCAAAATTATATCTACATCACCCATGGGTATTATGTTTAAGTTATTCGTCGAACCTTAAGTGATCTAAGTTCGACTCTAGGTTTGAGCAAATATGAGTATGATCATAATCCTCCTATAGGTGAAGAGATGTTCATATCTGGTTTGCTTTCTCGGATCTAAGTTCAATAGATCTACACATGTTCTTGCTACAAAAGAATGTGATGCTCCGTGTCGAACAAAAGTATAACGGTGCGTTGAGAAGTGTTCCCATACATAAGTAATATCCAAAATATAATAAAGTGTTTGACAATGGAAAGCATGTGAATGCATATATGACGATATACATCCAAGGTGAACTATTAACGACAAAAACTCCGGGTTTCTAGTGGACTCATGCCAAAATAATTTCATTTAATTACATCGCCCATTAGTATAACACTGGTTTTGTTCGAATTTCGCATCGACTAGGATTGCCTCGGTGCGAGCATATATGCTCGCGCTTGATAGAGGCGATCAAATAAGGCTAACGTCGGACTTAATTTGGCGTTTCCTAATTGTCGATTATGAAATTTCTCGACAGGGCGTACTTACTGTCTCTGTTGATTCTGACTTTTTCAACTATTTATGAAATTCTTATCATTTTATGTGCAATTCTTGTTCCAAAATTCCTATAAAATCATATTATGTCTAAAACATTATTTTGGATCATATTATGTAATTATTCTGCTGCTGTTGTTGGCGTCATTGCTGATCACCCCAATTATGATTACGCCTATTGAATTTAATTTACCTAAGTCATGTTTGAAAATTTCAACTTAGGTCCAAATAATATTTATAAATTTCAATAAATTCCCACAACGGTGGTTGTCGTTCATAATTAATACCTAGATTGTTGTTGTTGTTAATGCTTAATTTCATTACAAGTTCTATAATTTTCGAAAATTTCATATATAAACTAAGCTTATAACATAAATTCTAGCGGACGAAAATCGAAAATTGCATGTATAAAATCGATTTCTAACCTTTTAATTCAGTTTTGAGCATTTGGGATGGAAATGGATGAAGAATGGTTTCGAAAATGAGGGTAGCAAAATGGAGAGTGGAGAGCTTAGGTTATATTTATAAGCTAAACCTTGTAGTATAATTATTACATGATAAAATAATTAATCCACTTGCCTTATTTTCAACAAAATGATCCTGACTAGGAGACAAAATTTTAATTCTTATCATATCTGACTCATCATATCTCTTATCCTTTAATTAAATCATTGGATGTTGGGATGGATTTTATTTTTATTTCTTATATTATATACTTTATTATATCATATTATAATTTAATTATTAATTTATATCATAAATCGACGAACACTCTCACAATATTTCTAGCCAACTATGGTTTCAAAACGAGGTAGCAAAATGGAGAAGGGAGAGCTTAGGTTATATTTATTGTTGTTGTTGTTGTGGATTTTATTTTTATTTCTTATATTATATACTTTATTATATCATATTATAATTTAATTATTAATTTATATCATAATTAGTTTCCTGGTTTTGTTCGGTTGTTCTTTGCAAGTGTGCTCTCACACTTGGCTAGTCCTTAATGATAGCCACGAGGGGTTGGGCATTGCCGGTGATTTGGCCTTCCTTGTCCCGTCGTATCCGGGCAACTATTCGCGTAATGCCCTTCATTCCGCACTTAAAGCAATTTACGGATGGCAAACTCCTTTATGAAACCGGCACTTTGGGCGAGGTTGTTCTTACTACGGCTCTTGTGGTCCTCCCATCGGAGGAAAAAGGCCGACGCCTGCCTGTTGATTAGCTTTTCCATCCACCCCCTTGTGGTGCCGTGTTTAGTGCCACGAGGGGTTGGGCATTGCGTTTGTTATTCACTTAAAGTATTACCAAAACTTCCCGATTCTTGTTACTAAAATTTCCTTCCACTTTCTCTTTCCTTTGTCCCCTGTATTTTGTGTATGCGGGTTTGAGTTGTCTTCTCTTACGGCATGGATGCCTCGATGTCAAAGCTCGTCAGAGAGCTTGATTGTAAGTCGAGATCTCCATGGTGGCTAGAGACATTCTTATCTCGACCTCAATCCGGACCTAAACTTTTCGCCATCTTCATATCCGTATTCACGATCGGGGCATATCGGGACATATCGCGAAAGTGCGATCATAATCTATTACGGACATCTTTTCTGTTTGATTATAAAATTCTTGTTCCTTCCTTTTCGATAACTTTTGAACGTATTTCTCATCTGATTCCTCTTTAAATTCTTCCCAAGTGAACTCATTCATCGATCCTGCGGTAAAATCTTCCGTCGGGCTTCCCACCAAAAGTCGGCGAGTCTGTCGGTTGAAAATGTCTGAGACAGCCGTTCTGTCTTTGTGCATCGAAGAAAATCAAATATCCTTTCCATAGCCCTTATCCATTGCTCGGCATTATCGGGCTCCTTTTCCATCAAAGGATGGTGGGTTACATCTAAGAAATAATTCCTCGATCCTACGATCGGGTGGAGGTGGTGGTGGTTGGGGTATATTCGCGAGGTTACAGTGCAGAATTCTTCCTCTGCCTCTACCTCTTCCCTTCCCTACCTCTTTGTGCGGGATCCCGTCTTGGCGGCATTACATTGTTTAAACATCTGATAAATATTGAAAATCATTTTCACAATTAACAAATATAATATCATCATACAATTTCTTTTGTAAAGCGACTTTAATTCAAGCTATTCATTCTTATCACAAAATCATTTACGCATAAAAGCCCGTTTGGGTTATCATATATACATCGAAATTTGTGCCTCGAGGAGGACTATTTTGTCAATGATTAATACAAAAGAGATAATGTACAATAGATGGCATTTCAAAAGCTTAACCCGTATTGAACAACATACGGAGTTACATGATAATACAAAATCAAGTGTTCACTTTCCTTTTTCAAAATACATAAGCAACCTACACACATACTGGACTATATACATACGGACTAAAGTCTAACAAGGCTGGTCAGCGGTGCATCACTCGTCGTCGTCTTGATCCTCCTCGGGATCCTCCTCATCATCTGAATCATCATCATCCGAATCATCGTCGTCAAAGTCGTCCTCACGGCGGCGTACTACGGGCGGTCTGCTCCGTCATCCCCAACCATAGGAATGTCGCGGATCGGATGAAGTCATCGCGATCATCGAGACCCTCATCACGGCCGTCAGCCGGTGCGGCTCGGTGGCGATGTCTTGCGCTGTCATAAGCGGCAAGATAGGGAGGCGGTGGGTGTATGGGGTGTCAATCGGCGGTGAAACACTGGCATCCCCAATGCTCGGGCGAGGCACCTCTCTACCTCTGCAAGCTGCCTCGTCCTCCGGGAATCTGGGCACTACGGGTCCACTCGACGAGGTACCTCCAAGTAAAGCCATTCGGGTGACTCGTCACGCCACGTATACTCCCTCGGAGGAGTGCGGTCCTCTCGGGGCTACCCGTGAATCTTGAAGGCGTGGGTCGAATGGCTCACAAATCTCGGTAGATCGCTGTCGGTCATAGTCCCTTGGCACGGTAGATATAATCTCCGATATCTCCCGTGCATAGTCTTCCCGATCGATCGGAAGCCGCATGGAAGGCGCTTCACGCCATGAAGTCTGTCACTCCATGCTCGTGCGCCTCCTCCAATAGCGAAGGTAGTGCATGAGAAACTCTCGAGATCATCTCCCGGCACATCGGTAACCACGGTACCTATGAACAATCTCATTGGGGTGGCCCTCGGTCCTAGCCTCCGTCTAGTGGTGTGTCGAGTCTGGCCATCGCCACGAGACAAGCGAGCATAAGACAACTAAATAAAGATAACGATGCATAGATAAAAATAAACTTAACGTATCTAAGCAAATAGGATAAGCTGGACGGTCTATAAAGCGGATAAACAATCCAATCACATCGATAAGCAGATAATTGTTATATGGAAATTGTTCTCATATACAGCAGCGTTGTAGCTTTCCTACCATACTAGGAAACTTGCTATCTAGCGGCATAAAAAAAATCTTATCATATAACTAAATTCTAGTTCTATAAAACTATGAGCTAGCTTCTGCTGGCTCTCGTGATTTCTAGAGAAGGAAACAGGGATCTTCCTTCATAAGAAATATAGTACAGTCCGTTAGGATGCGTAGGAGAAAACCATGTGCAAATCGGGTCAAGCGAAGGAGAGCGGACCAAAACAAAATCACTGCGAAGCAGTTTGCCTTTGCCGAGGTAAACTGTCCGGGGTGGACTGTACTGATTCTCGTGAATTTTGGAGAAGGAATCAGGGTTCGATCCGTCATAAAAATAAAGTAAATTGCGTTAGGAGTGCGTGGCGAAAACCGTTCGTAAATCGGAGTTCAAGCGAAGGAGAGCGGGCCAAAACAAAATCACTGCGCGAAGCAGTTCGCTGAAGCCGAGGTGCCGAGGACGAACGCCGAGGCCGAGCTGCCGGCGGTGCGAGGCGAGTGCCGAGGCGGTGCCGGCCGAGTGCGAGGCGGAGCTGCGGCCGAGGCGAGGTGCGAGGCGAGCTGCCGAGGTGAAGTGCCGAGGCGGAGCTGCCGAGGCCGAGGTGCGAGGCGGGCTGCGGTGCGAGTGCCGAGGCGGTGCCGCAGCGGTGAGTTGCCGAGGCGCTTCGGTGGCGAGGCGAGCTGCCGAGGTGGGCGAGCTGCGAGCTGCGAGCTGCCGAGGTGCGAGGCGAGGTGCTGACTTGGCGGTGGTGGCGAAGGTGAGCTTGTCCTTCATAGAAATAGGTTACAGTGTGCTGCCGATGTGTGACGAGGCCATGCGTGACGAGGCGAGCGAGGTGATCGGAGGCAAAATAAAGCTGCCGAGGTGAAGAGGCGCCCTGCCGGTGTGACCAGGCGAACTGTACTGACTCTAGCGAATTTTGGAGAAGGAATCGAGAGCTTGGTCCTTCATAAGAAATACAGTACAGTGTGTTAGGAGTATGTGGGCGAAAGCCATGCGCAAATCGAGTCGAGCGAAGGAGATCGGACCAAAATAAAATTACTGCGAATTCGCCTTTGCCTTTGAAATAGCCGGGGTGAAATGGCGAGGTTGACACCAAGTAAACGCCGGTCGATGCGGGGTGAATCAATTGAAGTCGCGCAATGCCGAGGCGCTCAACTGGTCAGCCGGTGGCGAGGTAAACTCGGGTTGACTTCAAGCGAGGTGGAAAGCCTTAGCTTTTCAATTTTGAGCTCGATTCTTTTGTTCTCGAAAAAAAGAGGAGAAGAGTTCGTACATTTGTCCGTCTATGTTCTTTTCAAAGAGGGATCATGCATCTTATTTCGTCTATGTTCCATTCGGGATGACATAGGCATTAATCAAAATCAACATTGAGAAATGATAAATAAATATTCGAATATGACGAACATAGTTCGTTTTAAACATACGCATTTCTTGCGAAATTTTTTTTTTTCAATCAATAATCAATCATGGTTATTTACAACCTTTCTCATTTCATTTGTCGATAATGTTCTATCGACACAATCATTTGTCGATAATGTTCTATCGACACAATTTATTTTCATAAATCTCAAACTTTTCGTTTTCAAAGATGAGAAAATAATTTACCTTTTTCCCGGCTGAGCTGGATGTGATGGAGTGTTGAGCGTAGTCAGATGATTTCTAGAAGTCTAGTGACTCAATCTAGACTCAACTTGAAAGAAAGTTTTTAGGGTTCAGAGAGCAAAATGCTCTGATACCACTCTGTCACAGCCGCTCTAATCGAAGGATGATTAGAAGGCTGGAGCTTGGAGCAGTGAATGCAAAACAATTGATAAAAATAATCAAAGATTTGAATAATATTTATCGAACTTGATGATCAAACCTTATTTACAAGGCAAAAGCAATTCAACCCTTATTCACAAGGCAAAAGTCATATACAAATGTAAAGGCTACGAGTTCCTTTAACGATGGGTTCGATAATTGAGACGGATACAATTGTCACAATAACATACAAAATATTGAGAATATGCGTGGAAAGCATGTGAATGCATATATGACGATATGCACCCAAGGTTCTTTCTTTCAAACATAATAAATACCAAAAGACCACGACTACTCAACATCTCGCTCCATCACCATCATTACCATTCAATCGCACATTTAAAACAAATATGCGGTGAGTACAAATAATGCACTCGATGGCTCATGCGAAATAATTTATCACGGTTTGAATTACTCGCCCGTCACGGTAACACACGAGGTTTTAATTTGAAATACTCGTGCTTACTAAATATTTTACTGTCATTTTCAATAAATATCGCTTGGCGAGCATTTTCCACGTATGTATGATCCATATCCACCACAATAATCATTCACAACAATTCTCTACTGGAGGAGGCCTCTCTCACAGACGCCGTGACCGGCCGAGCACCCTTTCGGCCTACGAGTCACAAAATAATCGGTGCACAAAATCCGGGCCATCTCGGTACGGGATACGAATTCTCCATCATTCTTGGGGTCTTCGAGAATCTGAATTCAACATGTCATAAAGTGGGGCTACCCAACATTATGCATCAACAATCATGGATTGGATACATCATAAAACATAAACATTTTGGGCGGTAATTAAATAAATCGGTTCATAATTATTTGCTTGCAATAAAGCATCATAAATAAATTATTTGGTAAAATTCTACCGGTTTGAGTATAGTAAAGCCCACCTTTACTTTGGACTTGAATTTCACCGCATGCGTGCTCTTACTCGCCGTTCGCGTGAACTTCACGTCCCACCTTACGCAAAATGTACGTTTAGTGCGTTGGCACGCTTTCGAGATTTTTAAAGTTCATTCAACCTTGATAAATAAATTAATAATTGAAGTTTCGATGATTCTTTATCGTCTTAATCGTTGAAGCGATGCGTATATCAATAAAAATAATTCTCGTATATCGAGAGGCGTAATATGATCTCGATCTCATTTTAACCTTTTAGGTTAAATAATTAGCGATATAATAACGTTATTGATAAAATGATTTCAATTATGAAATCTTTTCTCACAATTGAGATATTCGGATAAAAGTGTCGTTTTCACGTATTAGCGTATTTAACGAGCGTATTTAAATGCGTTAATTTGAAAGTCAACCATTTTGACTTTTCTTAATAAATTTTCAATAACTCATATTTTAATGAATAAAATCAATATAAATCGATTTTCAATCGATTTATTTTAATAAAACTTTAATCCTCGATTTTTCACGTAAATCGATAAACTTAATTAATATTTTCTTTCAATATTAATCTTTTAATACTTTAAGCATTATTTATGCTTTTAACGTTATTTAATATAACGTTTCTTCGTAAACATAATATTCTATGTTTAATAATTCTCAAAAAATTTTAATATGTCTAAAAATAATTTTTAGATATATAATATATTATTTTCTTGATTAAAAAGGATTTAAAAATCCTTAATAAAATCACTATAGCTCACGGTTATGAGCTATAATTTCCAAACTTGTTATAAAAATTTCTCTAAATTCATATAGTGTATTATTTTACACTATGATCATTAATATGTATTAATGTTACTATAGAAAAATTTGGAACTCACCTATATCACTATATAGGTCTCGAAAATTCCCAATAATTATCAAATAACTTCCTAAAATTATAATTAAATTATAGAAGGCTCTAACCTTAATTTATAACATAATTATAACCTAAAGTCCATCATATTAAATTTCTACACCAAGGTATAAATTGTTCATGGTTTTGGTTTTCATCAAACTACATACTAACATTTTATAAAATTCAATTAAAAGTCACTATACTTATATACTATAGTATAGTACTAATACATCATAACATTACATTATAACAACTTACAAACCATTAAACCTAAAGCATTAGGTTTGGCTATTTTGGGTAAAAATAGCTATATATATCCAAAAATTCTAACAAATTCCAATATGACATAATTAATACTCTAGATCAACAATATGCTATTATAACACTTAAATAAAAATTGTACAATAACTTAGCATTCTACACAATTTTCGGTAATTTCAAAAACCAAGTATAGGATTTTTATAAATTTCCTAAAAATCACAATAAAACTACTTCATCATAAATCATCAATCCATTCTCAAATCATCCATTAAAATTTTCGACCATGCTCATATAATTTCATAACATGATAAATTTAATTTTAAACATGCTATATACATCTACAACATCATACTACACATAATTAATTAACAAGCTATCATGCTAGCATACTTTCATAATTAATAACCATGCTTGAAACCTAAGATCAAACCATTAGAATTTTAAAAACTTAGGGTATAATCGAAGCTCGTTCGATATCTAACCTTTTTAACGGTATTGATTTGTTGTAGGATGATTTATGCTCAAGGTTTTTGGAGGAGAAAATGAAAATGAACTCAAGGTTTTTGGAGGAGAAAGCTCTCGGCTCTTGTGTGAGTTTGGAAGAGAAAGTGTAAAGTGATGTATTTTTCAAGACTAATTACTTATGTAATACAAGAAAGTGTATTAATACATACAACACTCTCTCTCTCGGTTCTCTCAAAAAAAATCAAGACACAAATTATTTTGGAGAGTCAATTGCATATGTCATGATATAAAAATATCCCTTACACAAAGTAAATGCAAGAATAAAGTTTTTGAAATCAACAAAATAAATTTTTGTCTCACAATTGCTAGATGCCGTCGACAATGGGAGAAGAGGGAGAGAAAATTTTCAGATTTTTGAAGTGATTTTGCATGTGTACAATTATACACTCTATCCCAAAATAATTATACATCATCAAAGTGTAATTCTTAGTCAAACAAATCGGCTATCTCACATAACACATTGCAAGATATTTACCATCTACTAATTTTACTTGGTAAGTGTGTATTATTACTACACTTAAGATATAATACAATTTGGGAGATCAAAATAAAACAATTTCATGTTATACACACATGATGGTTCACGGCAATTTCAAAATTATGGCCAAAATTTGATTTTCATGCCATAAGTAGATATATATCATAATATATGTCCTAGATGATAAATTATATCATAGGAAAAATTATTGGAATTAATCCATGGGTAGAAAACCCTAATTCTCGATTTAGGGTTTTGAGAATCATTAATAATCAAAATATCATTCCAAAATTTCTAGCATTAATTCAATGCTAAATAATATTCTAATTATATAAAATAATCATAGGAATTTAAATATCATAATTCCTTGATCATTAGACTTGATTCTCAAGTCATCTCTAAACGTTAACGTTTGAAGCGTCTCAAACGTTAAATATCGACTCATTTCAAAATGGTGAAATAAAGCTGTAATCACTTTATTAAATTATTCCAATAATAATGGAATTAAATTCTAAGCTTAAAACTTAGAAAATATCTCGAGCATTTAATTATCGATCGTAATCGGCGTTGAAAATCTTGTTGAAATCGTTACACATTCGTATTTCTCAATTCACATTCATTCGTGAATTGTACATAGGAATTTATTATTCCAAAATAATCGATATCGTTATTCGATAATTTTAATCAAATTATTATAATAATATTCTAATTTACGAAATTAATATCGTAATTAGGCGTTTAAAAATCGGGGTCTTACAATAATCCTTAATCATTATCCAAGTGACAAATTTGGTCTTGGAAAGGTTTTGGACTTCAAATAATAAATTCAAAGTCAAGAACAAAATAAATCAAATAAAAATAACGATAAAAACTCAAATAGACGATTGGATTAAAAGACTAACCCTAGGGATGCATTAATCCTACCCACAATGTATGTTTATCCTGCTTCCTATTAACCAATTTTAATCCAGCCAAGATGAAAGAACACGTATGTAACCAACAATTTCAGTTACGACAATTGTGGTAGTGGATTACTAATTTCCCTATTACTGTTACGTCTCAAGGTGAAAATTAGCAACTCCAAAAAGATCGCAAAGAATAAGCTTCCTACGGATGTTCCTATCTCAGCTACGAGTCAAGGCTTATCCGTATTGTGCATTCAAGATTGATTGACAATTAAAACTGCTAAGTATTCAACTGGCAACTAGATATGCATCAAGATTAATCAGAAATTAATATATAATATTTAGCACCAAGAATCACAAATCAATGTCTGTAAGGTAAATAACAAATAGCAGAAATCACGATACTTAGGATAGAATCATACAAACCCTAGGATTAAAATAAGAATTTAGCTAGACATATAAATTGAAATAAAATACGATTTAATCATAGAAATAGGAATTGTATAGATAAAACCCGTAATGTAGCGTCTGAAGAACAATCGAAGGTTTGAATCCAAACCCGAGTAGAGAAACGGGAAAATCTGAATTCCTTCGGATGAAAATTTTCCAAAGCGAATACAAAGTGATAATCAAACGTAGAACAATGATAATCTAAAGCCTAGATGGATGGAAATCAAAGTTAAAGCAAGAAAATATGAAAATAAACTGAGTTCTAAGTAAAAATCTAGAAAAACGTGCATAAGAGGCTCACACAAGTCTAAGGGTATATATAGGCAATGGAATGAAAACCCTAATTCGCGCTAGGTCGCAGCGCCTAGCGGCCGTGCTAGCGGTCGCTAGCTGTGAGTCAGCACGTTTCGTCGATGAGCTCGCGACCGTCTTCACGATCGCATGGTTTGCCTAGCGGCCGAGCTAGTGGTCACTAGCTCGGTCGCGAGTTTTTGGGCAGTAGCTTTTTCGACGTCTCTCGCGGTAGCTAGTTTTCCTCCAGAACGTTTCCGCCCAAGCTCGCGGCTGGGCTAGCGGTCGCTAGGGTGGCCGCTAGCCCCTATTCTTTTTCATCTTTGGTGCGTGCTTCGCTTCGTGTTTCGATTATCATCTTAAACGCCTACAAAACACCAAAGAGGAACCTAAGAGCAATATCTTCCAAAAATAGCTAAAAGCATTAATTAAACTATATAAACGCACTTAAATTGATCTAAGATTATCTAAATAAAACATGAATAAACGAGTAAAAAGTGCGTTTATCAGATATCAGCTTTTATAGTTAGAAACCATTCTGAAATAAATTGAGGAAAAACAAGAATTGTATATAATTATAAAAGGTTAAATGACAATAAGAAGATGATGGTTATAATATACCTAATAAAGATATGTTAATAGGGTTAATACAAAATAAGAAAATCTTTAGTAAATTTGATTTAAAATCAGGATACAATCAGTTAAAATTAGAAGAAGATTTTAAAAAATGGACAACTTTTCATGCCCAGAAGGACATTTCGAATGGAATGTTTTAAGTTTTGGTTTAAAAAATGCACCTTCAATTTTTCAAAGATTTATGGATAATATATTATAAAAATATAATTTTTGTCTAGTATATATAGATGATATTCTTGTAGCCAGCAATAATATACAAGAACATGAAAAGCATTTAAAACAATTTTCTAATGAAATAGAGAAAAATGGAATAGTAATTTCAAAAAAAGAAAATGGAATTATTCAAAAGAAAAATATCATTTCTAAGATTAGAAATTGAAATGGCAAAATTGAATTACAAACACATATATCGAAAAATATTAAAATTTCGGATAAATTAGAAGGATTAAAACAAATTCAGCATTTTTAGGATTAGTAAACTATGCTAGAAAATTCATTCCTAACTTATCAAAATTAGTAGGACCTTTATATAGTAAAACAACAAAAAATGGTCAAAGAAATTTTAATAAAGAAGACTGTAAAATAGTTCAAAAAATTAAAGAAGAAGTGAAAAATATTAAACCACTAGAGTTACCATTAGTACGAGATTACATAATTATTGAATGTGATGAAGAAGGATGGGGAGCTATATTAATATGCAAACCCTATAAAGAAAATCAAAATCAACTGAAAGAATTGCAGCTTATGCAATTGGAAATTTTAATAAAATTGGAAAAAATTGGACTAGTTTAGATTTTGAAATTCAAGCATTAATAAATTCTTTAGAAAAATTCAAACTATTTTTAAACAAAGAATTTACAGTAAGAACAAATTGTGAAGCTATTATTAAATTTATAAAAAATGAAAATAGTAAAAAGATAAATAGAACACGGTGGGTTAATCTTCAAAATACAATATAAATGGACATGGTTTTAAAATTAATTTTGAACATATAAAAGGAAAAGATAATAATGTTGCAGATTGTTATCGAGAAATTTAGATAAACTTTTTTATGCAGGAAATGAGTAAAAAGATACTCAAACCTTTCAAAGGGAAAGAAAAACTTATACAAGACAACAAAGATTTTACAGGAATCTCTTCTCCAAAGAACACATCATCAGATGATGATTCTTTACACAAAGAAAAGTTTACGAAGACATCCTTTAAAGCTTATACACGTTCTTTCCAAATTCAGCAAGAATTTTCAAAAGAAGTAATACAGTTCGGAAATATCTCTTTACCAATTTGTTTTGATAAAAAATAAAAATTTAGAGTTATGTCATCCATATCAATTACTATTAAACAACAATGTTTATTAGATAATTTATGGCATTTGCAAACTGTTAAAAACGCTACAGCTTTTATAGTACAGTGTTTGAATGCTCTGGGATTTTATTTCTCAGAACAGTTTCAAAAACTTCTTGAAAATAAAAGAAAATTTTCTCATTTTGTGATTTTTAGAGGTCACAAACTAGGAATTTTTCATAATTGGGAAACAATTTGTAAACATATTTCATGTCCCAATTCTCTTTTTAAGGGTTTTTACAGTTTTCATGAAGCCCTTAAAGCAACTTGGGAACAATTAGGTGTAAATTTCTACATTAAACCCAAAGAAGTAAAACCATTCTCTGAAATTATTAAACAAAATCCTGAGATGATTATTTCACAACAAGGAAATACTATCAGAGAATCGCAAGCAAAAATGTTTGATTTGCAATAACAAATGCTGAAAAAGATGAAATTATAAAATTGTTGAAAATCTCTTCTTTTAAAGCAGATCAAAACAAAGCTATTTTAGAATCTAAAGTGGAAAGACTTGAAAAGAAATTAGATTCTAAAATTGTAAAAGTTACAAATAGAAGTTTTGAATAGTTTAAAAACAGGCTTCTTGATTTGCCTCGGAAAGAAACTGTTCAACCATTATTTGAAAAATTTCCATAAATTGAACAGATTATTTCAATCAAAATTCTTCTAGAATTTCCTGAAATTCTTGAAAATTTGCAAAGAAAGATCATTGAAATTTATTTTAATGAATCAAAATACCAAGGAATAAAAGTTGTACAAAGACAAGATATACAGATTATACATTTCAAAGAAAAAGAAAGATAAGAGTTTGTTATCCCTGGATTACTCTTGCTACAAATTGATCTTAATAAAACTGATATGTCAGAAGATTTAATTTTAAATTTTTATCACAATGGCATGATCGATTTTATTGAGTTTCAATTAACCGAAAAGATTGAACAAATTTTTGACAAGCTTGGAGAAAATTTTATTATGACAGCTGAAAATATTGCATCTCTTTCGATGCATCCTAAAACATTTTGCAAAGTCATTGCTTCACTTCCAGAAGCCTCTGCTATTTCATACAAACCAGCTAGAAAAAGAATCATTATAACCGATGATGAAATACTTACAAAAACCTACAAGGACTTATATTGTAAAATTCAGTCTTGTACATTTTATCAGAGTTACAGCAAAGAACAAATTAAACACTTCCAAAATCTGAAAATATGCCAAGATTATCAAGATGGAAACAATTAAAATTACTAGCAGAAGAGCATTATATCCAAAGTCTTCTCTTATAAGGATTCTTTTAGATATGCATCCGAATCTTCTACGTCTCCACTTGCGATTTGAGTTGTAGTTGGTTGAGGAGTCTTCTTGGGCCGAACTCACATAGGCCGAGCTTAATGTCGGGGCCCATTTGTATTGGGCCTGATGCTTGGGCCTAGTAGTTGGGCCGTATCCTATCACATCCCCCCCCGAAAAGACGTAGAAGTGAGGTCGTGATGGATTGGGTACAGTGGTTCTGACATTGCCTCGCTGAAATTCGTAGTCTGGCGAAGTTGTATGTCGCATGGCCATAAATTGACCGAAGTCGAACACTCTTTGGCCTGCCGAGGTCGAATGTGTATCGCCTTGCTGAGGTTGAATGTGTAACGTCGTGCCGAGGTCGAACACGAGATGCCATGCCGATGTCGAACACGGAACACGTCAGATCCATTTAATGCGTACGACGGTTGGGGTCCCGATAAAGTGCACGTTGGGGGAATAACTTCCACAATACGCCTTTTCCCATTTCACTTTATGTGCCTCCAACTTTCAAACTTAAAAAAAACTCTTTGTCTTTCTGAAAACACTGAGTGTTTGCACTTTCCGCCATTGTTGTCTTGCCAGAGCATCAGTGCCATCTTCTTCGATATTCCACATAAAACAAGTAAGTTATTTATGGCTTCTTCTTCTTCTTCTGAGGAGTCTCACGGCTATGAAGGCCGTGATGTGTCAGTGTCGCCACCGGACTCGCCGGTGGTTTTAGAAGTTTTCACTCTCGATTCCCCCCTTCCTTCTGCGTGTATAGTAGGTTTCCCGCCTTTGAGGGATTTTTGTAGGGTTTCTTCTTTTCCTTCATATCTAGAGACCCCTGCCATAATAGAGCTTGCCTCTAGATTTTTTATTCCGAAATCTTTTGGGTTGGTTGCTCCCCGACCGGAGGATAGGGCCTGCGCCCCTTCAGAGGGTTTTGTTATAGTATACGAGGATAGCCTTAAGTGCGGTCTTCGTCTTCATTTTCCTTCTGTGTATGTCGAACTGTAACAAATATTCGGCATACCTGTAACAGCCCCTAAATCCTAAGTACGATTTAGCAGGGATTATTACTCTAAACAGGGATGAATAAGCAGGAGACCATTTAACATTAAACTGTAATACATATATCAAGTATGTTTTTGGACTTTACTACATAACTTATGTTCTTGCAGCGGAAAACATGTGATATGTACATATGACGATGTACTATCAAGGTATAAACTTTTCAGCGACAACATTCCTATTGCTCAACACTGCCCATCGCATCACCGACTCAATCGCACATTTAAAACAAATATGCGGTCGAGTACATGAATGCACTCAGTGGACTCATGCCAAAAACATTTTACCATCTTTAAATTACACTGCCCCATCATGGTAAGACACAAGGGTTTTATTTGAAAAGGCCTTGTACTTACGAAACATTTTCATCATTTCATAAACATTTATCTGGCCAGACATATTTTCCTTGTATGTATGATCCATATCTTCTTCCTTTCATCATAACATTACCATTAACGCCGTAGAAGTAGGCCTCCTTCTACGTCGCCTTGACCGGCCGTGCATTGTCCTTACAACTCCCATAGTCACCATTAAGTGTACACATTAATCCTAGCCAGGTATTAGCCTTCCGGCATAGGATCCGATATCGATTTCATTCATAAGTTGGGAGCGACCCAACAACATTCATCATTCATTCATTCATTCATTCATAGATAGGATACATACATAAAACATAAATATTTTGGGCAGGTAATTTCATAAATATTTTATCATCATTTCTTGAGATAAGCATCGTAAATAAAATCATTTGTTCAACCTACTAACGAGGGTTTAGGGACAAACAACTTGCATGCATCTTCATTCTTTTAAACATGTCCAACCTACTAACGAGGGTTTAGGGACAAACAACTATCTTAAAGATAAGTTGTAATCTTTCTCTCGTTATGACATGGTGAGGAAAATTATATCCACGGATATCATATACTTTTCTTTACTTTTACTCTTGCATTCAATGCTAAAGAGTATCTTATTCATAACTTTATTATCATAATGATTATATGAAGGTATAACTTCACTTGTTATCAATCTTTGTAAAAGCCCATCAAGGGTCATCACATCCATGTGTATCATAGGGAAAATATCTCGTCTCATCGAGATTTTCTTTACATCATAATTTCTTGATGTCTATCACTTTACTGGTCTGAAACTTTTAGGTGACTAAAATAAGTCAACCTATTTCATGCCTGATGTTTATCGCTTTACTAATTCGTACTTAGGTGACAAGGTAAGTCAACATTCATCATACTTGATGGTTTCAAGAATCGAGGAGAAATTATCACGACTACTTACAAGAGGTACTGTCTCATAAATCAAAATAACATCTTTTTAATGATTGAATCGATATGCTCTTTGGACTGAATAATTGGGATCTAGGGTCCGAAGACGAATAATGACGATCACGAGATTTCTTTGGTCATATAAATTTGGCTAGACCCGTCACAATTATATTCTTAGTCACACAAGGCTTGATTTTAAAAGGACACTTTATAATTCTTTGGGTTATAATTTCATTTAGAAAAAGTGAGAAACTCAAATGATTTCTCAATTGGAACTAGGTCATAGAGTTAAACTCAATGACAGAAATTGGGTAATGAATATAATTTGAAACCTTATATACTCGTAATAGGTCATCAACAAAGGTTCTCATGTACGTCATGGCTCTACTTGTATTCTCGAAATCTTACTTTCTTAGTAACATTCTAGATTCTTATCATACTATAACGTTCTTACTCTATACAAATCATAAAACTAACTTCAACTGATTCTCGTAAATTCTGGAGTAGGAATCGGGGTTTGGTCCATCATAATAAATAAATTACAGTGCATTAGGGGCACGTGGAAAACCGACGTAAATCGGAGTTCACGAAGGAGAGCGGATCAAGACAAAATCTGCGCGGTCTTGGGGAAGATTCGCGCTCGCGCCGAGATCGTAGGCGATGCCGACACCGAGGTCGTGCATGCCGTTGCCGATGCCGATGTAGTATAGACTACCAAGGTCGACATATCAAAGTCGATGTTATAACTGCCGAAGTCAAAGTCCACGGTCGCACATGCCGAAGTGGAAGTCGAGGTCGCACATGCCGAGGTCAAATCTAACTTCCCTTTCGTTTTTCATGTCGTTCTTTTGTTCTCGTAAAGGAAGGAAGTTCATACTTCTATGTTCTTTTGCAATACGTGATCATGCTTCTTATATCGTCTATGTTCTTCTTGAGATGACATATCATTTGTCATAATAAATCTTGAGATTTGAAACTAAAGCTTCAAATAATGAAAACATAGTTCATTTATACATGCACATTTCTTTGAATTTCGAAAATTCATCATTCCAACTTTGGCCATTCACGTTCATTTCAAGCATATTCATTCATTATACATAATCTTGAAATTTGAGCAATTTAGTTATGAAAACTTGAAAATTTTGTTCAATTTCATAACATACTTATTGAATGCATGTATTACTTGAATTTTGCAATTTCAACATTTCATTCTTGGCACATTTGCCCATTATCAATCATAAGCATTCATTTCTAACTTGATCACTTGCATAACTTCCTTTCTCAACATTATTCATAACTTCCATTTCATATCATTCATCTTTCACATCTTTCATTCCTTTTGAAAAATCATCTCGATCCTTTTCTCTTTCAACTTTTCATTTCAAAATTTTGAAAAGCATTTACCTCATTCGGTTGAGCTTGATGTGATGAAGTGTTGAGCATTGTCGGTGACCTTTAGAAGTCTAGTGACTCAATCTAGACTTAACCTTAAAGGAGATTTTGGGTTCAAAGAGCGAACCGCTCGATACCACTATATGACCCTAAATCCTAAGTACTATTTAGCGAGGATTATTACTCTAAGCAGGATGAATAAGCAGGAGACCATTTAACATTAAAGCTGTAATACATATATCAAGTATGTTTTGGACTTTACTACATAACTTATGTTCTTGCGGTGGAAAACATGTGATATGTACATATGACGATGTACTATCAAGGTATAAACTTTTCAATGACAACATTCCTATTGCTCAACAACGCTCCATCGCATCACCATTTCAATCGCACATTTAAAACAAATATGCGGTGAGTACAAGAATGCACTCGGTGGACTCATGCCAAAACATTTTACCATCTTTAAATTACCTTCGCCCCGTCATGGTAAAGACACAAGGGTTTTATTTGAAAGGCCTGCAGATTTACGAAACATTTTCATCATTTCATAAACATTTGTCTGGCCACACATATTTTCATTGTATGTATGATCCATATCTTCTTCCTTTCATCATAACATTACCATTAACGCCGTAGAAGTAGCCCTCCTTCTACGTCGCCGTGACCGGCCGTGCATTGTCCTTACAGCTCCCACAGTCACCATTAAGTGTACACGTTAATCCTAGCCAGGTATTAGCCTTCTGGCATAGGATCCGATATCGATTTCATTCATAAGTTGGGAGCGACCCAACAACATTCATCATTCATTCATTCATTCATTCATAGATAGGATACATACATAAAACATAAACATTTTGGGCAGGTAATTTCATAAATATTTTATCATCATTTCTTGAGATAAGCATCGTAAATAAAATCATTTGTTCAACATTTTATCATTTAAGAGTATAGTAAAGCCCACCTGGACTGTTGATCGTCTAAATCTCGATTTTCCTTCAATGTCGATTTATCGCGTCCGGCGTCGAACTATACGTAAAAGCGATTTGATCGTCGGTCGCGTTTTTGAGATTTTCAAAGTTTAAAATAAACTTTGATAACTTATATTTTAATAATTGAATTCCTTAACGAATTGATAAGTGAATCAATCGCGTATCTTAACTAAACATTTCTCGTGCTTGATAGAGGCGAGATATGCTCAACTATTTCATTTAAACCATTTAGGTTAAGCGTTGATATATTCTAACGTTTTTTCGATATAAAGATTTCAATTATTAAATCTTTTCTCACCAAAGAGACTTTCTTATAAAATTTATCGTTTTACGTATTAGCGTGTTATCGAGCGTATTTCATCGTTAAATCAAAAGTCGACAATTTTGACTTTTCTTAATAAACTTTCAATTATTCACATATTTGATATCTAATTTCCATATAAATCGATTTTCAATCGATTTCTTTTCATAAAACCCTAATTCTCGGTTTTTCATGCAAATCGATAAAATTTATTAATATTTTACTTTAATATTAATTAACTTATTCATTATACATTATTTTCATTTCTAACGTTATTTAATATAACGTTTCGTAATAAACATAGTATACTATGTTTATAAAATTCCATAAATTCTTAATATGTCTAAAATAATTTCTAGACATATAATGTATTATTTTCTTGATATTAAGGAATTAAAATCCTTAATATATTCATTCAAAGCTCACGGTTTCTTACTAAAATTTTCAAACATCTTCAAAAATTCTTCTAAATTCATATAATGTACTATATTATCATAGGATCATTAATATGTATTAACATTAACTATAGAAAATTTGGACATCACCTATATAACTCTCAAAGCTCACGGTTTTCATCAAAATTTCCCAACCATTTTCTAAAATTCTAATTAAATTACACAATACTAAATTATCATTCTATAACACTAATACACCATAACATTCAACAATTTTAACACACATCATGTACCAAAATCCTAAAACTCTTGGCCATAATCAAATATAAACAATACCAATTCCAAAATCTAGTAATTTCATATAGCACTTAATCAAGGTCTAGATCAATAATATGCTATAATATTACTTAAACATTAATTATATTTCAACATATAAATTCCTTAAATTTTCGGTAATATCATATTTATTTCATGTGATTTCCAAAAATTTCCAAATAATCACCAAGAACTCTATCATCAACATATATCATAAATCCATCATCATATTTAACTCTAAAATTTTGATCATTATCATTTAATCATAGCATGCTTAAGCTTTTATTTAAATCACCATTACAATTCATAAACATCATGCTTAACAATATTTACAAACAACAAACATGATCACATGATTTTATTAAGAACCTAACATATATATATTAACATCTAACCGTTAAAAATCAAAAATCTTAACTTATAATTAAAGCTCGTTTAATTCCTAACCTTTTTACCGGTGTCGATTGATTGTGCAAAGGCTTTAGTATCAAGGAATTTGGGATTTAAAAGAAGAACTCTCTTTCTTTTCTTTCTAAAATGCTCACGGTGCTTGGTCATTTAGAATGAGAGATGGTTTGATTCCTTTAAACCCTATTACTTAATACACTTAAAACTAAAGGAAAATAAAGTCAGTACTACACTTTAAGTCTTGCCATATCTCACGGTAATTCACACCCAATGCAAGACAAAAGCTATTACTTTGTGACTCATCAACAATACATCATCCTATGCTCTAGCATGACCATCACTTCAACTTAATACATGAAACAAGATATTCTCCACTTGAATTCATAGAAGAGACGTCGGCTATGATTCACAAAGGAGGATGAGTTCTTTTATTTTCTTGTCTTACACTAGATATGATATATCCTACACATAAACACATGCAAGCCTTTTATGTCAAAGAGTTGTAATATTTCTTCCAACCTTTCTTGGTCAACAATATCATGCTTCAATATTTATTTCATCATTACTAATTAAAGGAACAAGAAATATCCCCACTAAAAATGCTCACGGCAATTTCAAAATTGGGAAGAATTGATCTTTGTTTTATTTTATTTTGTATCATTACTCATATACAAATATCTACACTTTAATTCATACGAGACATAATACTTGGTGACTCACAAAAGTAATACATCATCACTTTCAAAACATTAACTACACTTACACAATTTTGGACAAAACAAAATGAATCCTACACCTTTCTTTCATAGTGTCGTCGGCTACCTCTCTCGTTTAACAAAGACATGCCTTTTAATATGTCTTACACAATGTAATTAAAGTCTTGAACATTACCATATGTAAATCAAAGTCACCAAAAGGTGTTTTAAATTTTCTTACCTTAATTGGAAGCAATACACGGCTCTAATCAAAGCCAAGTACCCACTTGATTCACCACTTGATTTACTTGGTTATTGTGTCATTTGATCCCAATTGATTTTATTAAAACACAACATAGCAAAGCAAAGCGAGAAAACTTACGTAAATAATGTTACACTGCTCGCATGTCGCGGCACTTTTCATTGTGCAATGGTACATATTTTATTTTCATGCTAATTATAGATATATAACATAATATATATCTTAGATGATAAATTATATCATAGGAAAATTTATTAGTATTATTTCATGAGTGAAAACCTTAATTTTCGAAATTAGGGTTTTCAAAATTTAGTACTTTGTTCAATAACTAATCCTTAATGCTCTAGCATTGTTTTAATGCTAATTAATACTCTAATTACATAAAATAATCATAGGAATTTAAATATTATAATTCCTTGATCATTAAACTCATTTTCTATTCATCTCTAGCGTTGGCGTTTGAAGCGTCTCAACGTTCATAATCGACCCATCTCAAAAGGTCGTAATAAAGTCGTAATGACTTTATTAAATCATTTCATTAATAATGAAATTTAATTCTAAGCTTCATTACTTAGAAAGATCTACGTAATATTAACTATCTATATTGATTGGCGTTAAAATATTACTTTGAAAGAATTTATATAAACTATATCCTTAATTCACAATCATTAGTGAATACGATATAGAATTCATTATATAAGTAATTAGTGAAATCAATATTGATAAATTACTAATTCGATTATCGAGGCGAAACCTTAATTCACGATTTTTATTATCGTAATTGGGCTTTAATTATTAGGGATATTACAATACCTCTTGCGCAAATAATGCCAAATTCTTTTCGGCGATTGGCGGGCCTTGGTGTCTATGCCCATCGGCATAATTTTCTCTTACCCTAGGGCTTGTCCTTGGGTTTTCGACTTAAATCTAGCGGGGTGGTATTATATATCACACCGTCGTAGTTTTAAAATAAAAGCAAGTCGAAAATCGAGCTGGCGGAAGAAGTTCTTCTTTGCGGTTCGATGATCCTCAATTAGCACGGAATACGGGGAAGTTGGCGGATGTGGCCACCGATGGCGACTTGGTGGCTGAGAGAATCTTTGGACGGTGGCCTTGTTGTGAAGCTTTTCGAGGCCGAGCTCGTCATTGCGGTGAGCCCTTATGATCCTGCTACCGCGGTAGAACCGGTGAAGGGTGAGGCCCTACTTCTTTTACTTCGGCTGTTAATTGATCTTCTGTTTTATGTTCTGACTCTGCATTATTTTAACTCTGCAGTGAACTTTCTTACCTTGAAGAAGAGGAAGAGGTCGCGGTCCGATCTCGAGCCCTCCACCGTGGCACCGAAGGTTATGGCTCAGGCCTCTTCTGAGAGGGCCGAAGAGGTGGTGAAGTCGCCCTCGCCTTTGCGCAACTCATGCCCCGACAAGGAGAGGCGTATTCCCGCTCCTGCCGACAATGTTGACTGTGAGATCGTCGGTACCCAGGTCGCACATCGGTCCTTCCCCGAGGTAATGCAATTGTTTTGCACGTCACAAATTTAAGTATTTGATGTATTTGTTTGACATGGTTGTCTTTTGTGCAGGGGACCGAGTACATGACGGCCGAGCTAGCCAAAATGACAACGAAGTCCACACAATTGATGGAATATCTGAATGACGCCGTCGTCCAGTTCGATCGGGTGGTTCACGTCACCAGGGATTTGGAGGAGGAGAAGACCCTCCTCGTCCACGAGGTGGCCAAGGCCGAGGCGAAGGCTTGGGATACGGCCAAGAGGGAGACCGCGGCTCTGGCGGCGGCGGAAGGCGGCAGTCGGCCTAATGAAGGCCAGGTGGGCGGCGGTGTAGGGAGGTTGGGGCGGCCTGCAGGAAACCTGCGTCTTTGGGAGGCTATTTTATCGAGGATGTTCTTTGGGCTGGCCGGAGTTGGCGAGGTCATGTCTGGCGTGGCGGCCTCTCGATGAAGTTGCGAGGATTACCGGATATGGATAAGTCAAGTATGGGTATGGGTGATGGAGAATGAGGCCTGCTGCGGTATGCGAGGTCTCGTGGCTGAAGAACTTAGTTCATGCTTGCTCGGTGGACCGGGACGTCGTGCTCGAAGCTATTATGGCCGATCGGGCTAAGGAGCCGAGGCGGCGCGAGCGAGCTAGAAGTTCGGAAGGAGGCGAGGAGGTCTGAGCTGCGGAGGTTAGGGAGGGCCTTGAGGAGATGCGACTGAAGGCTGCTTGAGAATCGATTGATCCCATTTCTCTTTTTAGATAAAATGTACTTACGGCATCATTAGGATGTCGGTTTTGACATTACCTTAAAGGTTTGAATAAAATCTCCCAATTTTATTGAAGAATGCTTCCTGTTTTTGTCTTGATGCATTCTGAACACATTGATATATCTCATTGTGGACGGATCAAAATTTTGAACCAAGCTCGAAGCAAAGAGGTCGAGGTCCTTCACTTGGAAGCAGGTGGGCCATGTCGGGAGGAAGGCGATGTGAAGTTCTTGGCACTCGAGAAAATTTGGAGCTTGAGCTCGATTTTGAAGTTGGAGAAGCTCGAAATCGCGAAGGATGATGCTAAATCGGTCACGAGACACGCCCGAATATGAGCGGTTATTCGCGAGTGGCGGAATGAACATCTCGAGGCGAAGCAAAGTTTTAGAGATCGCGGGGCGGTGTTGAGCTACAGGCGTGAGTAAGATCGGGACTCGGGCAATTTCGGGAGCGCTTGCCGACCTAAGAAAAATGGCGGTCTATACAAGACTATTGTAGCTCGTCATCGTAACTTGAGCGGGTGCTTGATTCATTGCGAGGCTTATTCTTCGCCGAGCTTCTCCTTACATACTAGGATTGTCGATAGGCATTCTCGGGAGTTTATGCTTCGAGGCGGCGTTATCGAGTAGTCGGGGTCGGATGGCAAGACATGAGGTCGGTGGCCGAGCTCACGGTGTCGATCGAGCGAGGTAGAGGTATGGGTAGGGTGAGCATAGATGAGCTACTTGAACCACAGTTTTGCTAGAGATTGGCTTAGCTTTTCCAGCCTCTTGGTCGCCCGTCGTTAATGTCGTTGTATATTTTGGAAATAAGAACAAATTTTCTTTGCCTTGTGTTGATCTTTCCTTTTATCAAACACTTGACACATTTAGTCCTCGTAATCAAGCGAAGGTGGTTAGTCTCGTATTAAGCGGGTATTCATCTCGAAATAAGCGAAGGTAGTTAGTCGCCGTATTAAGCGGTATTCATCCCGAAATAAACAAAGGTAGTTATTAAAGGTATTCATCCTCGAAATAAGCGAAGGTATAGGTTCCTTATTTGTCGAGAAGTGTCGATGAGGGTGGTCCCTCAGCGCGTTGTTATCATCATCTTTTAGGGTATTTATCATCCTCTGGGCGTATTTTATATTGGGGAAGAGGTTGTATGCATAAGTGACAAATGAAATATCGGTAGCGGATGAAGTAAATAAAGAAAAGATTTTATTAATGAAACATGACAACGAGAAAAGGACTTATCAAAATATCTCTTGAGATGAATGATGTACCCGGTAAGGTGTTGCTCACGGATAAATGGGTGAGCTTATATGACCTTTAGGACTTCAACTCGGTATGGTCCTTCCGTTTAGCTTCTAACACCTAGCTTTGCGACTTCTTGACTTCGTTATTTTGATGCAATTAGCCTACTTGGAACTATCGGGTTTGACACTGGTTATAATACCGAGCTACTTGTTCTTGACCGAGCTTCTCTAATGTGGCGAGGTCTCTATTCTCTTCTAGCGGATCCGGTCGGTTCGTGATTCTCCCATTTTACTTGTTTGAGAAATTGATGGTCAGGGACTCGTACGATTCTTTGGGATTACCGCCTCGGTTCCATACACCAAACGTGGGTGTTTCTCCGTTCGATGTCAGGGTGTTATGCGGTATGACCATAAGACTTGTGGAAAATTTTCCACCCAATTGCCCTGCTCGGTCGAGGCGAGTTTTGAGTCCCCAAATTGTCCTATTGGTGACTTGGTTTGACCATTTGCTTGAGGATGGGCCACGGGGAATTTTGTTGAATCGAACTCTTGACACCCTCTTTGAAGACCTTATCGTGAGCGCATCCCATTATCGAAGCGAGGATATGAGGGATGCGAGCTTCTGATATTTTTCGAGATAAAGTTGAGGCGTTTTGCTTGTGATTTTCACCAAGGGTTCGGCTTTCATCCACTTTGTAAAGTAGTCGATAGCGACAATCGAGGAGCTGGGCGCCGGAGCTTTCTGAAGGGCCCACAATGTCGATCCCCATTGCATGAATGGCGAGGCTTTGCATAATGGCGAGGTCGGTTTGAGGTAGCCTCGGCATATTTCCATAATTTGGCACTTGGACACTTTTTGAGGTCAATTAAGTCTTGGAACATTGTTGTGTAGTATCCCTCGCATGACCTTCTTTGATAGCGCTCGGGGTCGATGTATTCACATGATCCTCATGTCTCTCGTAGATCGTATTCAGCTCGGTTCGGACCCAAACAACTTAGGAGATCTTTGGAGATATGATTTTGTAGAAATTCCTGCTCAAGTATGTATACATAATTTGCTCAAGATTTTCCTAGCCTCGAGTTTGTCGATGGAGGTAATTCGTCCTCTCAAATATCCTTGAATGGGAGTCGTCCAATTAGGCTCTTCAGGAGACTATGTTGACTTCGACATCGGCATCGTCTATGTACTTTTGGACTTCTCTCTTGGCGGGCTCGTGCATGAAGCTAGTTTGCTCAAGGTGTCACTCGGCTTTATGCTCCTGGGATCTGAACCAAGCTGGAGTATGAGAAAGACTATTGTAGGCTTTGGCTTTTTCGGTATTTCTTCATCTGTTGCCTTTAGCCTCGTACTTTCCCGACATGTGCACTATGACACGAGAATCCTTGTGAACTAGCGACACTTGTCGAAGACTTTGAGCTAGGCGAAGTCCTGCAATTAAGGCTTCGTACTCCACTCGTTATTCGTAGTTTTGAATGTAAACAAGTGCGTAGGTAATCTCTTGGCCATCTGGTCCTATAAGTAAGATATCGCCCACTTGTTTTTCGGACTCGATCCACATAGATTTGCGCAATTCTCGGATGCTTCCTTTATGGGTTCGACGGCATCGTTTGAGGTAGGCTCGGTTGGCTTGACTTCTCGTAAAGTTAGCCTCTAGAAAGTCTACTAGGCATGACCCTTGATGGCAGCGAGGGCAAAAGAGATAGCGTGTTCGTGATTCGATTGCCAGCCATGCTCTCCAAAGCTTTTGGCTTTGTCAACACTGCGAAGTGGATGATGTTGAGAACTTGTATGGGATGTGCGTGGAAATAGGGACGTAGTCTCCTTGCGCATTACTAATGCGAAGCTTCTCGAGAGGTTGATATCTCATTTACGGCCCTGAGTGCTCGGTGATGAAATACGCGGGAGTTGGCGTCCGTCCTCTCGTCAAAAACTCCACTTATGGTTTCATCCGAAGTTATGAGGTATAAGGAAAGGACTTCTCTTCTTCGGAACGAGACAAAGTGGGGTTTGGCGAGGTAGTTTTGAGATCTTAAAGGCCGACTTGTGTTTATCATCCACGAGGAAATCGATTTAACCTCTCAGAATGTATCTTGGATGTTTAATTCACCATACATTGATTATATGCCTAGCATGCTATATAATTAATTACAACACGTGGAGTTTTCTCGTGTTCACTGCAAATCTGTCGGGGATGAATAGATCAAGACTGTGCTTTGATCTTACGGTGTATCCCGTTTGCCTAAACTCAATCAGTGAGGACAATCTATGGAGTGCTTTAGAAATTAGTCTTCTTCCTTAATAGTTTTGAAAATTCTCACTATATCACAATAGTAATTCTCGAAAATTATGGTTAAGCATTAACAGGATTTTCTCTCCCTTATATTTATAATGCGACCTTAAACCTATCAAGATAGGATTTATGCATATCTAATAATTATAATCTTATCACTAAGATAGAGAGGATCGTGGAGTCGGTGGGACTCATAAGGAAGAGCGAAAATCACTAAGTTCCGGTTGAATGGGCGGCACGGGAGAATCACGAGGAATAAAGATGGGCCTCAAATAAATTAATTATCTTATGTTCGGAACATAAATTAATTCATAAACATTTATTTATCCACTAGAGAATAAATCTTGACTTACCCTTTATTCGAAGTTGAGTCGGGCTTGCACTGAACTTCTGAATCCGTATTTAAGATATCGTCGTCGATAATTATTTCTGACTTCATTTGCTAAAATATATCTTTAATTCCTTAAGTAGTACCACTCGACCTTATTATTGTCTTGAGCTAACTCGACTGCGGGGTTTAGTCAATAAACCTTTGAGCTCATAAGGGCGTCGTCATCCTAGCGGATACGGTGACTCGACACGGTGACTAGCATGACATATAAGCCGCCACTACCCGAGATCGAGAGAATCTTGGGTTATCTCATGTAACCCTACATGTAAGTCAGTGATGGTGGTAACTCTACTCACCTAATACCTTCGAGATTTAGATCACATAAGTCTCAGAGATCTAGGTTCTTCAGACGGTCGGATAGAAGAACTCGTCTCTGTGATCCATCAATACGTCGAGACCTATCGGTATAGACAACCCGACTCGAGTCCTTCTTATCTACACATGACTTATACCAACCACTCGTCCTCAAGTTGTCTCGGTTGTGATACTTTTATATCTCGTTAAGCTTGACCAATCATACGAGACTTACATGATCTACAACCTGATGTATGATTGTAATATCCGTAATTTTAATACTAAATTACGATAATAAATTCCGTAATTAGTATTATTAATTCGATAATTAAAATCTTAATTAGTCGACTCTTATAATTGGATAATTTCATGTAAGATTCCGATGCTTAGTGAATTAAGGAATATAACTTCAATGTTCCTTTGAGCGTAATTTTCTAACGTCGAATAAATTAAGCGATTCGTTCTGATTTATTAGGATTAAGCAATTTGAAATTCTATTATTATAGGAATAAATAAAGTTATTATAACTTTATTTTGAGCGTTTAGAGATAATTAAACATAAAATTTTGAGGCGTCTTAAGCGTCGGTTTTGAGAGATGAGTAGATAACTCGGTCGAATGACCTCGGAATTGTAAAATTCAAATTCCTATAATTATTTTATTATATAAGAGCATTATTTATCATTAACTAATGCTAGAAAGTGTAAAGGATAGAATGTACCCTATTTTGGAAGTTTTGAAATTATATAATTCAAAATTAGGGATTGTGAGATCTAAATTATTTTAAATACTTTTCTATGATTAAATTTATTATCTAAGACATATTATATGTCACATAAATATGTAATAGCTATTTTATCAAGAAATTAAATATTTAGGAATACCTTAGTGATTTTGAAAATTAGGGTTTCTAAAGTATAATTTAAATTTAATTCTATCTAATTAATGATATATGATAATTATTATATTATTATGATGTCATTAAGGACAAAATAAGGTGTATTATAACTTGCACAAGTGGGGTGCACTTGTGCTCAAAGTAAAATTTCTAGATTTTAAGTATGATTTTATGTGATAAACATTATCTATAATTAGGGATAAGATATGAGTTGGATCTTATCCTATATTAGGTGTAAAATGGACATAGTTATCAAGTGGAACAAGTAATCAAGGTTCGTTGAATAGGGGAAACTTGGAGAATAAGGTTGGAAATTTATTTATTTTCATACTATATAATAGGGACACTTGTATAGTTGAAATTTTGACTTTTCAGCTACTTCATTATATGATAATAATATAATATATGAGGAAAATAAAATAAAATCCTATCCTAATACACTAAGTAGGCGTGAATTACACTATGGGTATATAATGTGATAATTCATTTAATACTTGATAATTATCTATAATTTATTAATTAAATAAAAATATGATATAATAAAGATATATAAAATAAAAATAAATCCTAATCTATTGATGATGGCGACACACACAACATAGTATACAATAGGATAATTTAATTAATTGAGAGGTTGATGTATCAATTAAAAGGATAAGGTAGCAGTGGGATGAGTTGTATATGATAAGGTTTTTGATAAGGATAAGGATAAGAATTAGTAACAAGTGGACCTTAGATATTTTCATATAATAATAAAAAATAAGTAGCCTAAGTCTATAAATACCCATGAGGCCTTCATTTCTTCATCCCACCAAAGTTTGAAAATAGTGAGGAGAGGAGAGAGGGTTCACGTGCAAAAGTCGAACTTAGATCGACTAGCGACACCGATCAAATCTATCTGGATTAAAGGTTAGATTTCTTACAAGCTTTATATATCGTTAGAATTTATGTTATAAGCTTAGTTTATTTGTGTAATTTTGAAAATTATATAACTTATGCTAATATGTTTAGATATTATATTTATATGATGTTATTAAGCATGTATTATAATTATATCACAAAATTAAGCATGGTATCAAATTATTTATGTGGACGAAATCTTAAGAGTACCATATGTTGATGATTTTGATTTTTAATTGTTAATTTAACCATGAAATAATAATCTAGGGTATTAAATAACTTATGAATTTATATAAAATTTTGGGAACTTTAGAACTAAGTCCAAAATTTGAAAATTATAACCTATGATAGTAGGTTGTGATATAAACCATATTTAAGTGTTATATATCATATTGATGATGTAGATTCATAATATATGGTTGTGTGAATTTATTAAATTTATAAAATTATTTGGACCTAAGTCGAAATTTTGAAATATGACTTAGGTAAATTAAATTCAATAGTTCATGATAAATAACAATTATGTTATAATAAGGATAATGAAGAGTGATTAAGTATTATATGAATTTATTGGAATTTTTGAAAAATGTTTAGTGGATTAATCGAGGTGATAGAAAATTATACCTAAGTGTATTAATTTTATGAATTTATTTTATCAAGTATAATTACATAATATGATCTAAAATAATGTTTTAGACATAGTATGATTTTATAGAATTTTGAAACAAAATTGCACATAAAATGATAAAATTTCATAAATAATTGAAAAAGTCAAATGTTGACTTTATGTTGACCAAAGTCAAAATTGTTGACTTGGTCGAAATAGTTGACCAAATCGTTGACCAAGGTCGGCGGGCGCATCGATATTCGTGATCTATGTGACGTGAATGCGTTTAGTAACAATGTAACTACGTTACGTAGTACATTAAAGCGTACGTTATATCTAAAAGGTAGAATATCACTAAATTAAGAAAATTAAATCGACATTAATTGATTAAGAAGCGCGAAGTAAGTCCGTTAGCCTTATTCGATCGTGAGCGTTATAGACTCTGTTAATCCTATCAGCGTAACGATATACTAAAATGATTCTTACGTTAAGGTTCGTGGTGGGCTTTTACATAGGAAAGGAGACCGTAGTATAACGACCTTATCTGAGTGGGCTTTACTAAAACCCTTTTATTCTGATGCTTTCTTAAAAGTATTTATTTACAAGCTTTCGGTTGAAAATGATTATGAGCTGTTATGATTACATGCCCAAGTATTTATGTTTTAACGTATGATCTATCATGTTGTTGGTGAATATGAAAGTGAATCGGTTATTGGGTAGCTCCCAATTTTAAAATCGATATCGGATCTTAGTCGGATCAAATTCACGGCTAAGGTTAGCGTGTACACCGGTGTGTGTTGTGAGCCGTTAGCAATCATCGCGGTCGTAGATCTGAGTCGGATCAGAATCACGACTATGTGATTGTGAGCGTTAGCAACTCTTGACCGATCACGGCGTCGGTGAAAGAGGCTACTTCGACTTGAGATCATTATGAGCAGTTATGTAATTGATCACGATCATCGAATCGAAAATACGGCGGCGAATCTTTTTAATGAATGATAAAGTATTTTGGTATTAGAGTTATTTCAACTAAAATCCTCGTGTTATACTAATGGGCGATGTAATTTAATGAAATGATTTTGGCATGAGTCCACTAAGTGCAATCTTGTACTTAGCCATGCATGTTGTTTTAAATGTGCGGGTTGAGTGTGATAGGATGGACAAGTGTTGCGATCGGAGTTTTTGTCGTGATAGTTTACTTGAATGTATATCGTCGTATATGCATTCCATGCTTTCAGTTATTGAAAACACTTTTTATATTTTGGATATTACTTATGTTACCTTGGATCAGTTGAACCATTTTGTTGATGATCTTGGTCTAGTTGTATGAAATCATCGTGTGTTTATTTATAACAGTTTGAAGTTTTGAGACTTTGTTGGTAATTATGTTCTTAATCCTGTTTAATAATGTGATCCGTTTATCCGTACTTTAGATTGGCGGGCTATTACGATTAATATCGAGCGAGGTTGTCCTTTGAACCTAAACTTTCTTTCAAAGTTAAAGTCTAGATTGAGTCACTAGACTTCTAGAAATCGGTGTGTGCTAACACTCCATCACTCAAGCTCAACCGGGAAGAGGTAAATTATTTTCTCGGTTTGAGTTTGAAAGTTGAAAGTTGAAGCAGTTGAACTTGATGGTGTTGAAAATGAGATTGAATTCACATTTTGAAAGCAGTGAAAATCATGAAAGTTTTGGAATGTATTCCGAAAGAATTTTTCAAAGTGTTATGAGAAAAGTTGACAATTTTATGTCAAAAGCTTTATGATAAATGAGTTATCGGTGAAATGAGACCAAGTTTACGAAGAATGAGAAATAGTTGACATGAATAATGTCAAAGTGATGTTTGAGTTCTTGAAAGCATGAGTCTGAAGTTATCTTACGATTTTGAAATGTTTATTCAAGTTACGAGTTTATTACGAAAATAAGTATGTTATTCCCAAAGAACATAGATGCTCTAAGAAGCATGCTCACCTCTTGAACATAGAAGTATGAGATATAGGAGCTTAATCCCTTTTCAAGAACAATAGTGAGATATTGATTTGCGAGCGAGCGAAAAGTCGATTAGAAGCGAACTCGAGTTTCAGAGTGCGAAAGCAAAGAATGGATCAAAGGTGCAAGGCGATGGGTTCGATAAGGACCAAAAGCTAAACAAATCTTGTAAGGAAACTGTCGAACGAACATGAGCTATAATCGTCCGGAAGAAGTAATTCCGGCGCACAGTCAGAGAAAACTGCACTGCGCATGTTTTTTTGTTTAACTCGTTCTTATTCGTTTGAACTCCGTTTTGCAAGCGGTTTTCGCTCACGTACTCTTATCACAAGAACTTCATTTCATATGAAGGATAGAAATCCTGAATCCGTCTCCAGAATCCGTGGGGACAGTTGAAGTTAGACTGAAAATTTTGTTAAGAACCAAAGAACTTAGAGAGTTGAAAGTAGAGATCCCATAAGTGAAATTAAGATATAGAAAGAACATAGGAATTTTGCTCTAAACATTTATCGCCTATCAGATGTGTTTGCTATATCATGGAGATATTTTCCATTCTTTTATACGCTTATCGGATATAGATTGATTCACGCTAGTATTATCTGTGTTAGATGGCGAGCCGTATTACTCATGGCGAAGGATAAGACCGAGGTTCACACGGAGAAGTGTTTCAAGCTTATCGCACTTATAGCATGAGTTGGGCGGCAGTTTAGGCGAGTTCCTAATGAGCTACTCTGCGATTATGGATGGGCGCCCATGAGTGCGGTGTGGCGGGATATGGCGGCATCAGCGTTTACTCGCTCGTTTGCAGTTGATTGGGAAGACTATCAGAGAAAATATCGGCGATTACATTTATCGTGGAGGCATTGATTATGATTTGATTGGAGACCTACCAAGGTTCGTCGGTCATCTCATATATGTCTCTGATATAAGCGCCGAGGGCCTATCTGCCACGAGGGAGTACACTTGGCGGGATGACACGCCGAAGTGGTTATACGGAAGTTCCTTGGTAGTCGACCTGCGGTACAAGGTTCTTGGGCGGAGATCGACCCGAGCATGTGACAAAGCATCGCGACCCAGGTCATTAAGTACGGTTCTTCCACGATGGCGTTCGGACATCAAGCGACCAGCACCCCACAAATGACCTTATCACGAGGGACATACATGGAACACATGATCATCGGAAGACTATGTTCCTTGCGGGCGTGTATCTGTAGGTGATGATGGGGGACCATCAGGCGTGCTCGAGAGGAAGCTCGGAGGAGGAATCAAGGGATCCGAAGAAGATCAGCGAGCGAAGCTACGAGAAAACCACAGGAATATGGATGAAAGCAGATATTAGTATCTGTGTAAGTAGTTGTTATGTTAACAAAGTTATAGAAGCATAGTATTTTGTGGCTTATAACGGTATGTAGATGGATGGTATACATAGTCGTATGTGTAACTTAGTATAATTACTTATGCAGAATAGTCCTCTTTGAGGCAAATTTTCCACATATACACATGATGACCTAGATGGGCTTTTCATGACAACAAGTTGTTGAAAAGAATGATGGTTGTTTAAGTTGTTTCACGATCGATTGTATAAAGATGTTATGTATATTCAATTCGATAAGCGTTATATAAGCGCTTCGTTCTATTAACGAATGCCGGACGTGCACCTCGGCCAAGAAGAGGCGGTAGAGGAAGAGGCGAGGCGAGAATACCGGTGAAAGTGAAGAGATCCGGTACCACCGCCTCCACCGGACCGTAGGGTTGAGAGTTATTCTTAAGGAGAACCAGCCCTCCTGATGGCAGGAAGCCGAGGATCTGAGCAGTGGGTCGGGCTATCGAGCATTTTTGATTTCCTCTGTTTGTACTATAGAAGGTTATCTTGCGTGATATTCCAACTCACGGACGGTGACACGGTGGGAGGCGAGAAGATGAACCGACCGGAACAAATGGAATACTTTACGGACGACTTCAAAGCGAAATGTATGATAAGTACATTCCCAAAGCTACGGAATAAAAGGAGATTGAATTTTTCACCAGGCGAGGCAGATGTCGGTCCTGAGTCGGCCGTGCGATATGTCTAATCGCCGGTTTAGTGAATCTTGACATGAAAATGTCGAGAAAAATTACGAAGGCGGGACATGAGATAAGGATGTCATTTGGTCATGGCGACTTAACCTATATGGAGCTCTTAGTGGGGATTAGACATAGAGGCTGCGATGCTCGGGAAATCCGCCGACCCGATCACAAAATATCGGTGACAAGGAAGCAAAATGGGAAGGAAGTTCTAACAACAACAATTTACCAGGAGGCTTTAATAACGGATATAAATGGCCGGAATAACATGGCTTCTCGAAGAAGTGGAGGAGACCCATATTTACTCCACTACCAGAAATAGTAAGGATTCCGCCATGCAGAAATGCAACAAGGCACACGGGGTGTGCATGGTAAATCCCATTTGCTATAAGTGTGGCGTGAGGGCCACTAAGCAAATGAATGCACAGGAATTGAGATAACTATGGGAGGCAAATCAAGCGGGCCACCTTGACGGTGAGGCGATTCGGTATCAACCCGCCACGGCGGCCGCAGCGGCGGCAGCGGCGGCGGCACAGACAGCGGCACGGCCATATCAGAGGAACACCTCGCGGGTGACTCAGGCTCGAGCTTCACGCTACATAGGCGCAGAGCGAGAACCAAGGTAACTTAGCGGGTATGGGATTACTTTGCAATGTACTATTATATACATTCGTCTGGTGATTCGCATTCTTTCATTTCAAAGCATGCGTTGATATGTTAGAACTTAACCGAGGAAACAAATCGGGAAATGAGAATCTAAATCACCTATAGGAGGTATTATGACCGTTACGAGCTTCTCGAATTTAGAATCAAACTTAGGCTCACTTAGGTTCTAGCAAATAACGAGCGTAATACCTATGGGGATGTAGATATAATCTTAGGAATGGATTGGTTGGCGAAAACCATTCCACGATTCTATGAGGAGAAGAATTTCGATGCAACCACGGAAAAGAAGCTACAAACTTCTATGGGATTAGTATGGAAAGAAAATTCAATAATATCCGCGCTCCAGCAAGGAGAATGATGAACAGAAGGAATGTCAAGCATTCCTTGTTTATCTAAATGGAGAGAAAAGGCGGAAATAAGGATCGAAGGCGTAGAAATTGTTAGAAATTTCAGGCGTCTTTCGACATGTTACGGACTACCCGGATAGGCTAGAGTTCACAATTGATCGGGCCGGATCGCTCCGATATCAGCGCCATCTGAGAATGGCACCAAAGGAACTCGAAGAGCTAAAATTCAAATCGAGAGCTATTGGACTTGGGTTTTATTAGACCAAGTGTTTCACCATGGGGAGCACTGTCCTATTCGTCGAGAAGAAGGATGGATCGCTGCGAATGTGCATCGATTATCGGGAATTAAATAAGCTGACACTCGAGAACAAATATCCATTCACGAGGATGAGCGATTTGTTCGATCGGTTGAAGGTGCAAGCGTATTCTGAAAATCGACCTTAAAGATACCATCAACATAAGTGCAATAGGAAGATATATCTAAGGCGGCATTACGAACAGGTATGGTCACTACGAGTTTGTAGTTGTACCGTTCGGTCAACTACACTGCCGTGTTTATGGATCTTATGAACGAGTGTTCCATCCATACACGGATAAGTTTGTCTTAGTCTTCATAGATGATATTCTCATCTATTGACGAGGAGGAACATAGGGAACACAGAGCGTATTCAGACCTACGAGCGAACAACTTTATGCTAAATTGACAAGTGTGAATTTTGGCTTAAGGAATAATATTCCTTGGACACTTGTGTCGACAAAGGAATAAAGTTGATCGCAAAGGTCGGTATCTGGATGGAAAACACCGACCACTCAAAATGAAATCGAGTTTCCTAGGATTGGTGGTTACTATAGGAGATTCATTGAAGGATTCTCCAAAATAGCAAGGCCAATACACGACTACTCGAAGGGATTAAATTCACATGGTGAGGTGTGGAGTTTCAACGTTAAAGAAAAGCGACTAGTGCACGGTATTAGGTTTCAGTTGAACAAAGAATATGTTATCTATACGATGCTTCCAAAATGGACTTGGTTGCGTATTGATGCAAGAAGGAAGGTAATAGCTTACGCATCCGACAACTTAGACCACATGAGTTGAACTACTGACTAGACTTGGGCTGGCGGTAGTGGTTGCAAAGATTTGGAGACATCGTCTCGGAGTAAGGTGTGAAATCTTCTTGACCACAAAGTTTAAAATACTTCTTGAGCAAAAGATCTTAATATGAGACAAAGAAGATGGCTCGAATTAGTAAAGACTACTGTGGCATAAACTATCATCGAGGAAAGCTAATGTAGTAGCGAGATGCCTTGAGTCGTAAAGGTCGATCAAAACTTGAATGTCTCTTGACAAGGAAGGAAAACTCATTGAAGAGTTTAAAAGATGTTAATGAGATAGTTGAACCACCAAAAACAATCATAGGTAACATTGCTACCCTTACTATGATGTCGATTTGAGAAATAGAATTATAAAAGAACAAAGAAGGACGAGGAACTAGAAAAGATAAGGATTAAAGTTAGAATGGGAGAACAAAAATGTTTCAGGAAGCGTCGATAGCGATATTGTTTGAGGAGAGCTATGCATTCCAAATAAATAGCGAACTTAGAAATGAAATCATGAGTGAAGCTCATGATCTCCATCTCTACCGCGAGGCGGTCAAAATGTATCAGAACTACGAGGAAAGTTACGGTGGGAAGGAATGAAAAGAGATATAGCTATTTTGTCGAGCGTTGTCTTACTTGTCAACAAGTAAAGCATTACATCAAAGGCCGTATGGAGCTGCAACCTTTGGAAATACGAATGGAAATGGGACGACATAGCCATGGATTTTGTAACAGGTTTACAAAGTCACAAAGAGTAACTTGCTATATGGGTAGTAGTGGATCGCGCTCAAAATGTGCTCATTTTACCAATTCGAATTACCTATGGATCACAAGTTAGCGATTATATGTCGAGGAAATTATCTACATGGAATACCAAAATCTATCACTAGAAAGAGATTAAAATTTACTTGAGATTAGGGTTAGCTTCAAAGGAATTGGGGACAAAGTGAATTTTAGCTGACTTTTCATCCCGAGACGATGGAATCAGCGAGCGATCAAGCTAGAGGATATGTTGAGAGCGGTAGTATTGGATCGAGGCTCAACTTGGGAACAAGTTCTACCGCTTATTGAGTTACTTTAATAATAGTTATCGGGCGACAATTAGTATGGCCTATGAAGCATTGTATGGAAGGAAGTGTCGATCACTTTCTGGGATGAAGTTGGTGAAAGGAAAATTTTAGGGCTCACGATGGAAGAAATGATTGAAATTGTTAGCGGATAAGACAAAGAATAAAGGAAGCTCGGGATGGCGAAATCATATGCGATGCAGTAGATCCATTAGAATTTGAGTATGGAGCAAGGTTTTCTTAAAACCTCTCCGTCTAAAGCATTGTGAGATTTGGGGTAAAGGAAAATTGAAACCACGTTTATAGGACCTTACGAGATCCTTGAGAAAATAGGCCCATGCCATAGATTAGCATTACGCCGAGTTTGGGTAGCGTCCATAATGTGTTTCACGTGTCTCGATTAAGAAAATACGTGTATGACCCGAAACACGTAATACATCATGAGCGTGGTCTTAAATCACGATATGAGCTACGAAGAGGAACACTGTGGCTATTTTGGACCATAAGGTTCAGAGTTGAAAATAAATCAATCCAGTTAGTGAAAGTCTATGGAGTACCACGGACGGGAAGAAGCTACGTGGGAACTCGAGCGCCATGAAGAGCGATACCAGAACTCTTTTGAAGTGCGCATAAATTTCGAGGGCGAAATTTATTTTAAGGGGTAGAATGTAATATCCGTAATTTTAATACTAAATTCGATAATAAATAAAGTTGTTATAATACTAAAGTTGTTATAATACGTAATTTTAATACTAAATTAAGCGATTAAGCTTAATTTGAAATTCTATTATTATAGGAATAAATAAAGTTATTATAACTTTATTTTGAGCGTTTAGAATAATTAAACATAAGAATTTTGAGGCGTCTTAAGCGTTGGTTTCGAGATGAGTAGATAACTCGATCGAATGACCTCGGAATTATAAAATTCAAATTCCTATAATTATTTTATTATATAAGAGCATTATTTATCATTAACTAATGCTAGAAAGTGTAAAGGATAGAATGTACCCTATTTTGGAAGTTTTGAAATTATATAATTGAAAATTAGGGATTGTGAGATCTAAATTATTTTAAATACTTTTCTATGATTAAATTTATTATCTAAGACATATTATATGTCACATAAATATGTAATAGCTATTTTATACAAGGAAATTAAATATTTGGGAATACCTTAGTGATTTTCGAAAATTAGGGTTTCTAAAGTATAATTTTAATTTAATTCCTATCTAATTAATGATATATGATAATTATTATATTATTATGATGTCATTAAGGACAAAATGAGGTGTATTACAACTTGCACAGTGGGGTGCACTTGTGCTCAAAGTGGCGAAAATTTCTAGATTTTTAAGTATGATTTTATGTGATAAACATTATCATAATTAGGGATAAGATATGAGTTGGATCTTATCCTATATTAGGTGTAAAATGGACATAGTTATCAAGTGGAACAAGTAATCGAGGTTCATTGAATAGGGGCGAAAACTTGGAGAATAAGGTTGGAAATTTATTTATTTTCATACTATATAATAGGGACACTTGTATAGTTGAAATTTTGACTTTTCAAGCTACTTCATTATGATAATAATATAATATATGACGGAAAATAAAATAAAATCCTATCCTAATACACTAAGTAGGCGTGAATTACACTATGGGTATATAATGTGATAATTCATTTAATACTTGATAATTATCTTTATAATTTATTAATTAAATAAAATATGATATAATAAAGTATATACATAGAAAAAATAAAATCAATCCTAATCTATTGATGATAGGCGACACAACATAGTATACAATAGGATAATTTAATTAATTGAGAGAGTTCAATGTATCTAATTAAAAGGATAAGGTAGAGTGGGATGAGTTGTATATGATAAGGTTTTTGATAAGGATAAGGATAAGAATTGTAACAAGTGGACCTTAGATATTTTCATATAATAATAAAAATAAGTAGCCTAAGTCTATAATACCCCATGAGGCCTTCATTTCTTCATCACCACCAAAATTTTGAAAATAGTGAGGAGAGGAAGAGAGGTTCAGCTTGTCTGAAGTCGAAACTTAGATCGACTAGGCGACACCGATCAAATCTATACGATTAAAGGTTAGATTTCTTACAAGCTTTTATATCGTTAGAATTTATGTTATAAGCTTAGTTTATTTGTGTAATTTTGAAAATTATATAACTTATGCTAATATGTTTAGATATTATATTTATATGATGTTATTAAGCATGTATTATAATTATATCACAAAATTAAGCATGGTATCAAATTATTTATGTGGACCGAAATCTTAAGAGTACCATATGTTGATGATTTTGATTTTTAATTGTTAATTTAACCATGAAATAATAATCTAGGGTATTAAATAAGCTTATATGAATTTATATAAAATTTTGGGGAACTTTAGAACCTAAGTCGAGAATTTGAAAATTATAACCTATGATAGTAGGTTATATAAACCATATTTAAGTGTTATCATATAATATTGATGATGTAGATTCATAATATATGGTTGTGAATTTATTGAAATTTATAAAAATTATTTGGACTAAGTCGAAATTTTGAAATATGACTTAGGTAAATTAAATTCAATAGTTCATAATAAATAACAATTATGTTATAATAAGGATAATGAAGAGTGATTAAGTATTATATGAATTTATTGGAATTTTTGAAAAATGTTTAGTGGATTAATCAGGTGATAGAAAATTATACTAAGTGTATTAATGTTATGAATTTATTTTATCAAGTATAATTACATAATATGATCTAAAATAATGTTTTAGACATAGTATGATTTTATAGAATTTTGAAACAAAATTGCACATAAAATGATAAAATTTCATAAATAATTGAAAAGTCAAAATGTTGACTTTATGTTGACAAAGTCAAATTGTTGACTTGGTCGAAATAGTTGACCAAAATCGTTGACCAAGGACAGCGCACATGATCGATGTCGTGATCTATGTGGCGTGAATGCGTTTAGTAACAATGTAACTTCGTTACGTAAGTACATTAAAGCGTATTATACTAAAGGTAGAATATCACTTATAAATTAAGAAAATTTATAATCGACATTAATTGATTAAGAAGCGTCGAAGTAAGTCCGTTATCCTTATTCGATCGTGAGGCGTTATAGACTACATTAAATCTCATCAAGCGTAACCGATATACTAAAATGATTCTTCGTTAAGGTGTCGTGGTGGGCTTTGGCGTAGGAAAAGGCCGTAGTATAACGACCTTCGATACAGGTGGGCTTTACTCAAAACCCTTTTATTTACGATGCTTTCTTAAAAGTATTTATTTACAAGCTTTCGTTGAAAATGATTATGACGTTATTGATTACATGCCCAAGTATTTATGTTTTAGCGTATGTATCACATCTGTTGTTGGGCGAGCGACTATGAAAGTGAATCGATTATTGGGTAGCTCCCAATTTTAAAATCGATATCGGATCTTAGTCGGATCCGAATTCACAGCTAAGGTTAGCGTGTACACCGGTGTGTGTTGTGAGCGTTAGCAACATCATCGACTGTCGTAGATCTGATGGATCGAATCGACTATGTGATTGTGAGCCGTTAACATCCGATCACGGCGTCGGTGAAGAGGCTCTCTGACGTGAGATCGATTATGAGCGATTATGTAAATGATACGGATCATCGAATCGAGAAAATGCGGCGGCGAATCTTTTGAGAAATGATAAAGTATTTTGGTATTCACGAGTTATTTCAACTAAAATCCTCGTGTTATACTAATAGGCGATGTAATTTAATGAAATGATTTTGGCATGAGTCCACTAAGTGCAATCTTGTACTTAGCCATGTTGTTTTAAATGTGCGAGTTGGCTGTGATAGGATGGACAAGTGTTGACGTTCGGAGTTTTTCGTGATAGTTTACTTAAATGTATATATCTATATGCATTCACATACTTTCATTGTTCAAACACTTTGTTATATTTTGGATATTACTTATTTACCTTGGATCAGTTGAACCCTTTTGTTGATGATGTTGGTCTAGTTGTATGAAATCATCGTTGTTATTTATAAGGTTTGAAGTTTTGAGAGTTTGTTGGTAATTATGTTCTTAATCCTGTTTAATAATGTGATCCGTTAATCCGTACTTTAGATTGGCGGGTACTTACGATTAATCGAGGCGAGGTTGTCCTTTGAACCTAAACTTTCTTTCAAAGTTAAAGTCAAGATTGAGTCTGACACTAGAAATCATGGTGTAACACTCCATCACATCAAGTTCACGGGGAAAGAGGTAAATTATTTTCTCGGTTTGAGTTTGAAAGTTGAAAGTTGAAGCAGTTGAACTTGATTGTGTTGAAAATGAATTGAATTCACATTTTGAAAGCGGTGAAAATCATTAAAGTTTTGGAATGTATTCGAAAAGAATTTTCAAAGTGTTATGAGAAAAGTTGACAATTTTAAGTCAAAAGCTTTATGATAAATGAGTTATCGGGAAATGAGACCAAGTTTACGAAGAATGAAAATAGTTGACATGAATAATGTCGAAAGTGATGTTGAGTTCTTGAAAGCATGAGTCAGAAGTTATCTTACGATTTTGAAATGTTTATTCAAAGTTCAGTTTATTACGAAAATAAATATGTTATTCCCAAAGAACATAGATGCTCTAAAAGCATGCTCACCTCTTGAACATAGAAGTATGAGATATAGGAGCTTAATCCTTTTCAAGAACAATAGTGAGATATTGATTTGCGAGCGAGCGAAGAGTCGATTAAAGCGAACTCGAGTTTCAAGCGAAAGACAAAGAATGGATCAAAGGTGCAAGGCATGGGTTCGATAAGGACCAAAGAAAGCTAAACAAATCTTGTAAGGAAACTCGTCGAAGCGAGAACATGAGCTCAATCGTCGGAAGGAAGTAATTCCCGGCGCACGGTCGCAGGTGGAAAACTGCACTGCGGTGTTTTGTTTTAACTCGTTCTTATTCGTTTGAACTCCGTTTTGCAAACGGTTTTCTCTCGTACTCTTATCACAGAACTTCATTTCATATGAAGGATAGAAATCCTGAATCCGTCTCCAGAATCCGTGGGGACAGTTGAAGTTAGACTGAAAATTTTGTTAAGAACAAGAACTTAGAGAGTTGAAAGTAGAGATCCCATAAGTGAAATTAAGATATAGGAAGAACATAGGAATTTTCTTGTAAACATTTATCGCCTATCGGATGTGTTTGCTATATCTGTAATAGATATTTTCCATTCTTTTATCCTTATCGGATATAGATTGATTCGCTAGTATTATACGTGTTAGATGGCGAGGTATTACTACATGAAGGATAAGACCGAGGTTCACGGAGAAGTGCTTCAAGCTTATCGCACTTATAGCATGAGTTGGGCGAGCTGACAGTTTGGCGAGTTCCTAATGGCTATCTGCGATTATGGATGGGCGCCCATGAGTGCGGTGTGGCGGATATGGCGGCATCAGCGTTTACTCACTCGTTTGCGATTGATTGGGAAGACTATGCGAGAAATATCGGGCGATTACATTTATTGCGAGGCATTGATTATGATTTGATTGGAGACCTACCAAGGTTCGTCGGTCTCATATATGTCTCGCTATATAAACGCGAAGGCCTATCGCCCAGGGATACACTTGGCGGGATGACAGCCAAGTGGTTATACGGAAGTTCCGGTAGTCGACCTGCGGTACCAGGTTCTTGGGCGGAGATCGACCGAGCATGTGACAAAGCATGCGACCGGTCATTAGGGTACAGTTCTTCCACGGATGTTCGGACATCCAGCGACCGGCACCACCACCAATGGCGCACTTATCACGAGGGACATACATGGAAGCACATGATCATCGGAAGACTATGTTCCTTGCGGGCGTGTATCTGTGGGTGATGATGGCTGGACCATCCGGGCGTGCTCGAGAAAGCTCGGAGGAGGAATCGAAGAGGATCAGAAGAAGATCAGCGAAGCTCTGAGAAAACCACAGGAATATGGATGAAAGCAGATATTAGTATACAAGTAGTAAGTAGTTGTTATGTTAACAAAGTTATAGAAGCATAGTATTTTGTGGCCTTATAACTATGTAGATGCGATGGTATACATATGCGAGTATGTGCCTACTTCGCTTCAATATAATACTTATGCAGATGAGGCCCACATATACACATGATGACCAGATGGGCTTTTATGACAACAAGTTGTTCGAAAAGAATGATGGTTGTTTAAGTTGTTTCTGATACGATTGTATAAAGATGTTATGTATATTCAATTCGATAAGCGTTATATAACGCTAACTATCGTTCTATTAACGAATCCGCGGGCGTGCACCGGCAAGAAGAGAGAGGTAGAGGAAGGCGAGGCGGGCCGAATACCGGTGAAAGTGAAGAGATCGGTACCACCCTCACTCGACCGTAGGGTTGAGGAGTTATTCTTAACGAACCCCCCATGGCAGGAAGCCGAGGATGCTGAGCAGTGGGTCGGGCTATCGAGAATTTTTGATTTCCTCTGTTGTACTACAAGAAAGGTTATCTTGCGTGATATTCAACTCAGGACCGGTGACACGGTGGGAGGCGAGAAGAAAGACCGACCGGAACAAATGGAATACTTTACAGACGACTTCAAGCGAAATGTATGATAAGTACATTCCCAAAGCTACGGAATAAAAGGAGATTGAATTTTTCACCAGCGAGGCAGATGTCGATCCTTGATGCTGACGTTGCGATATGTAGATCGCCGGTTTAGTGAATCTTGACATGAAAATGTCGAGAAAAATTCAGGAGGGCGAGATAAGGATGTATTTGGCGGTCGTGGCGACTTAACTATTGGAGGCTCTTAGTCGGGCATTAGACATAGAGGCTGCGATGCGGGAGAAATCACCGACCCGTCACAAATATCGGTGACAGGGAAGCGAAATGGGAAGGAAGTTCTAACAACAACAATTTAGCAGGAGGCTTTAATAGCGAAATAAAGGCCGTGGCGAATAACATGGCTTCTCGAGGCGGTGAGAGACCCATATTTACTCCACCTACCAGAAATAGTAAGGATTCCCATGCAGAAATGCAACAAAAGGCACGCGGGGTGTGCATGGTGAAATCCCATTTGCTATAAGTGTGGCGTGAGGGCCACTAAGCAAATGAATGCCACAGGTCGCCTGGATAACTATGGGAGGCCAATCAGCGAGGCCACCTTGCAGTTAAGCGATTGTATCAACCCGACCACAGCGGCACAGCGGCGGCAGCGACAGCGGCGACAGCACCATATCAGCGAGGCAAGACACCTCGGCGGTGCCTGAGGCCGAGCTGTCGCGCTACATAGGCGCGAGCAGCGGAACCAAGGTAACTTAGCGGGTATGGGATTCTTTGTACTATTATCTTACGATCGGGATCTTGCGCTTCTTTCATTTCAAAAGCATGCGTTGATATGTTAGAACTTAACCAGAAACAAATCGGAAATGAGAATCTAATCACCTATAGGGGTATTATGACCGTTACAGGCTTGCTCGAATTTAGAATGAACTTAGGCTCACTAGGGTTCTAGCAAATAACGGCGTAATACCTATGGGGATGTAGATATAATCTTAGGAATGGATTGGTTGGCGAAAACCATTCCACGATTCTATGCAAGAAGAGAAGAATTTGATGCAACCGGAAAAGAAGCTACAAACTTCTATGGGATTAGTATGGGAAAGAAAATTCCAATAATATCGCGCTCAGCAAGGAGAATGATGAACAGAAGGAATGTCAAGCATTCCTTGTTTATCTAAATGGAGAGAAAAGCGGAAATAAGGATCGAAGGCGTAGAAATTTGAGAATTTCAGGCGTCTTTCGACAGTTACAGGACTACCCGAGATGCGGCTAGAGTTCACAATTGATCGGGCCGGATCGCTCCGATATCAGCGCCATCTGAGAATGGCACCAAGGAACTCGAAGAGCTAAAATTCAAATCAGAGCTATTGGACTTGGGTTTTATTAGACCAAGTGTTTCACCATGGGGAGCACACTGTCACATTCGTCGAGAAGAAGGATGGATCGCTGCGAATGTGCATCGATTATCGGAATTAAATAAGCGACACTCGAGAACAAATATCCGATTACGAGGATGAGCGATTTGTTCGATCGGTTGAAGGTGCAGCGTATTCTCGACCTAATCGAGGATACCATCAACTTAAAGTGCAATGGAAGATATATCTAAGGCGGCATTACGAACAAGGTATGGTCACTACGAGTTTGTAGTTGTACCGTTCGGTGACTAAGCCTGCCGTGTTTATGGATCTTATGACCGAGTGTTCCATCCATACACGGATAAGTTTGTCTTAGTCTTCATAGATGATATTCTCGTCTATTGACGAGGAGGAACATAGGGAACACTTAAAGCGTTATTCAGACCTACAGGCGAACAACTTTATGCTAAATTCGGCAAGTGTGAATTTTGGCAAGTAATATTCCTTGGACACTTGTGTCGACAGGAATAAAGTTGATCCGGCAAGGTCGGTAATCTGAGGATGGAAAACACCGACCACTCAAAATGAAATCCGAGTTTCCTAGGATTAGTGTTTACTATAGGAGATTCATTGAAGGATTCTCCAAAATAGCAAGGCCAATGACACGGCTACTCAGAAGGGATTAAATTCACATGGTGAGGGTGTGAGGCAAGTTTCAAGCGTTAAAGAAAAAGCGACTAGTGCACGGTATTAGGTTGTTCGATTGAACAAAGAATATGTTATCTATACCGATGCTTCCAAAATGGACTTGGTTGCGTATTGATGCAAGAAGGAAGGTAATAGCTACGCATCCGACAACTTAGACCACATGAGTTGAACTACCGACTCGTGACTTGGGCTGGCATGTGGTTCAGCTTAAAGATTTGGAGACATCGTCTCTGGGTAAGGTGTGAAATCTTTCTGACCACAAAGTTTAAAATACTTCTTGAGCAAAAGATCTTAATATGAGACAAAGATGGCTCGAATTAGTAAAGACTACGGGTGGCATAAACTATCATCAGGGGAAAGCTAATGTAGTAGCGAGATGCCTTGAGTCGTAAAGGTCGATCAAAACTTGGATGTCTCTTGACAAAGGAAGGAAAACTCATTGAAGAGTTTAAAAGATGTCATTGAGATAGTTGAACCACCAAAAACAATCATAGGTAACATTGCTACCCTTACTATGATGTCGATTTGAGAAATAGAATTATAAAAGAACAAAGAAAGGACGAGGAACTAGAAAAGATAAGGATTAAAGTTAGAATGGGAGAACAAAAAGGTTTGAGAACGTCGATAGCGATATTGTTTGAGGAGGCTATGCATTCAAATAAATAGCGAACTTAGAAATGAAATCATGAGTGAAGCTCATGATCTCCTTTCTACCGACGGTGCCAAAATGTATCGAGACCTACGAGGAAAGTTACGGTGGGAAGGAATGAAAAGAGATATAGCTATTTATGTGAGTTGTCTTACTTGTCAACAAGTAAGGCATTACATCAAAGCCGTATGAAGCTGCACCTTTGGAAATACAGAATGGAAATGGGACGACATAGCCTGGATTTTGTAGTTTACCAAAGTCACAAAGGTAACACTTATATGGGTAGTAGTGGATCGCTTTAAAATGTGCTCATTTCTACCAATTCGAATTACCTATGGATCGAAAAGTTAGCCAGATTATATGTCGAGAAATTATGCGTCTACATGGAATACCAAAATCTATCACTTGAAGAGATTAAATTTACTTGAGATTAGGTTAGCTTACAAAGGAATTGGGACAACTGAATTTTACATTTTCATCCAGACAGATGTGTCAGCGAGCGATCAACGCTAGAGGATATGTTGAGACGGTAGTATTGGATCGAGGCTCAACTTGGGAACAAGTTCTACCATTGAGTTCGCTATAATAATAGTTATCGAGGACAATTAGTATGGCCCATGAAGCATTGTATGGAAGGAAGTGTCGATCCTTCTTTGGGATGAAGTTGGTGAAAGGAAAATTTTAGGGCTTGATGGAAGAAATGATTGAAATTGTTAGCGAGATAAGACGAAGAATAAAGGAAGCTCGGGATGGCGAAATCATCGATGCAGTAGATCACTAGAATTTGAGTGTGGAGCAGGTTTTCTTAAAACCTCTCCGTCTAAAGGCATTGTGAGATTTGGGGTAGGGAAAATTGAAACCACGATTTATAGGACCTTACGAGATCCTTGAGAAAATAGGCCACATGCGCATAGATTAGCATTACCGTCGAGTTTGGGTAGCGTCCATAATGTGTTTCACGTGTCTCGATTAAGAAAATCGTGTATGACCCGAAACACGTAATACATCATGATAGCGTGGTCTTAAATCACGATATGAGCTACGAAGAGGAACATGTGGCTATTTTGGACCATAAGGTTCAGCAGGTTGAAAATAAATCAATCCGTTAGTGAAAGTCTATGGAGTACCACGGACGGGAAGAAGCTACGTGGGAACTCGAGACGCCATGAAGGCGATCCAGAACTCTTTTGAGGTATGCAAAATTTCGAGGGCGAAATTTATTTTAAGGGGTAGAATGTAATATCCGTAATTTTAATACTAAATTCGATAATAAATTCCGTAATTAGTATTATTAATTAAGTAATTAAAACTTAATTAGTCTCTTATAATTGGATAATTTACGTTAGATTCGCGATGTTAGTGAATTAAGGAATATAACTTCGATGTTCCTTTGAGCTAATTTTCTAACGTCGAATAAATTAACGATTCGTTCTGATATTAAGCGTTAAGCAATTTGAAATTCTATTATTATAGGAATAAATAAAGTTATTATAACTTTATTTTGAGCGTTTAGAGATAATTAAACATAAAATTTGAGGCGTCTTAAGCGTGGTTTCGAGAGATGAGTAGATAACTCGTCGAATGACCTCGGAATTATAAAATTCAAATTCCTATAATTATTTTATTATATAAGAGCATTATTTATCATTAACTAATGCTAGAAAGTGTAAAGGATAGAATGTACCCTATTTTGGAAGTTTTGAAATTATATAATTGAAAATTAGGGATTGTGAGATCTAAATTATTTTAAATACTTTTCTATGATTAAATTTATTATCTAAGACATATTATATGTCACATAAATATGTAATAGCTATTTTATACAAGGAAATTAAATATTTGGGAATACCTTAGTGATTTTGAAAATTAGGGTTTCTAAAGTATAATTTTAATTTAATTCCTATCTAATTAATGATATATGATAATTATTATATTATTATGATGTCATTAAGGACAAAATGAGGTGTATTACAACTTGCACAAGTGGGGTGCACTCTCCAAAGTGGAAAATTTCTAGATTTTTAAGTATGATTTTATGTGATAAACATTATCCATAATTAGGGATAAGATATGAGTTGGATCTTATCCTATATTAGTGTAAAATGGACATAGTTATCAAGTGGAACAAGTAATCGAGGTTCATTGAATAGGGGCGAAAACTTGGAGAATAAGGTTGGAAATTTATTTATTTTCATACTATATAATAGGGACACTTGTATAGTTGAAATTTTGACTTTTAACTACTTCATTATATGATAATAATATAATATATGACGGAAAATAAAATAAAATCTATCTAATACACTAAGTAGGCGTGAATTACACTATGGGTATATAATGTGATAATTCATTTAATACTTGATAATTATCTTTATAATTTATTAATTAAATAAAATATGATATAATAAAGTATATAATCTGAAAAAAATAAAATCAATCCTAATCTATTGATGATAGGCGACACACAACATAGTATACAATAGGATAATTTAATTAATTGAGAGGTTATGTATCTAATTAAAAGGATAAGGTAGCAGTGGGATGAGTTGTATATGATAAGGTTTTGATAAGGATAAGGATAAGAATTGTAACAAGTGGACCTTAGATATTTTCATATAATAATAAAAATAAGTAGCCTAAGTCATAAATACCCATGAGGCCTTCATTTCTTCATCCACCAAAAGTTTTGAAAATAGTGAGGAGAGGAAGAGAGGTTCTGTGCGAAGTCGAACTTAGATCGACTAGGCGACAGATCAAATCTATACTGATTAAAGGTTAGATTTCTTACAAGCTTTTATATCGTTAGAATTTATGTTATAAGCTTAGTTTATTTGTGTAATTTTGAAAATTATATAACTTATGCTAATATGTTTAGATATTATATTTATATGATGTTATTAAGCATGTATTATAATTATATCACAAAATTAAGCATGGTATCAAATTATTTATGTGGACGAAATCTTAAGAGTACCATATGTTGATGATTTTGATTTTAATTGTTAATTTAACCATGAAATAATAATCTAGGGTATTAAATAAACATATGAATTTATATAAAATTTTGGGAACTTTAGAACCTAAGTCGAGAATTTGAAAATTATAACCTATGATAGTAGGTTGTGATATAAACCATATTTAAGTGTTATCATATCATATTGATGATGTAGATTAATAATATATGGTTGTGTGAATTTATTAAATTTATAAAAATTATTTGGACTAAGTCGAAATTTTGAAATATGACTTAGGTAAATTAAATTCAATAGTTCATAATAAATAACAATTATGTTATAATAAGGATAATGAAGAGTGATTAAGTATTATATGAATTTATTGGAATTTTTGAAAAATGTTTAGTGGATTAATCGAGGTGTAGAAAATTATACCTAAGTGTATTAATGTTATGAATTTATTTTATCAGTATAATTACATAATATGATCTAAAATAATGTTTTAGACATAGTATGATTTTATAGAATTTTGAAACAAAATTGCACATAAAATGATAAAATTTCATAAATAATTGAAAAGTCGAAATGTTGACTTTATGTTGACCAAAGTCAAAATTGTTGACTTGGTGAAATAGTTGACCAAAATCGTTGACCAAGGTCGCGACGCATATTCGATAATCGTGATCTATGTGAAGTGCTTTAGTAACAATGTAACTTCGTTCGTAAGTACATTAAAGCGTCATTATATACTAAAAGGTAGAATATCACTTATAAATTAAGAAAATTATAATCGACATTAATTGATTAAGAAGCGTCGAAGTAAGTCCGTTAGCCTTATTCGATCGTGAGCGTTATGAACTACATTCGTCTCTCAAAGCGTAACCGATATACTAAAATGATTCTTCGTTAAGTGTCGTGGTGGGCTTTGGCGTAGGAAAGGAGCCGTAGTATAACGACCTTCTAGGTGGGCTTTACTCAAAACCCTTTTATTTACGATGCTTTCTTAAAAAGTATTTATTACAAGCTTCGGTTGAAAATGATTATGAGTATTATTGATTACATGCCCAAAGTATTTATGTTTTAACGTATGTATCTATCATGTTGTTGGCGAGCGATATGAAAGTGAATCGTTATTGGGTAGCTCCCATTTTAAAATCGATATCGGATCTTAGTCGGATCGAAATTCACGCTAAGGTTAGCGTGTACACCGGTGTGTGTTGTA